>CM073737.1:37480384-38730384 GCA_037113605.1 Calophaca sinica
GAATTTGAAGCGGATTTTCGATCAATGGATACAACAATTCCTTGCGGCTCAAACTCATCAGTTGAAAAGCAATTCCAAGGCGAGTACACTCATGCCAAATTTAAGGAGGTTCAAGCTGAATTTAGAGGTAAAATGAATTGTGCTTACTCCTTAAAGACTATGGAGGGTTGCCTTGCTACTTATCATGTGTTAGAGGAGGTGTTAGTTGGAGAAAGACCAAAAGAATGTGTCTTTCAAGTTGTCTTTAATCGTGACAACCATGATCTCAGCTGTGAATGCTCGTTGTTTGAGTTTAGAGGTATTTTGTGTCGCCATGCCCTATGTGTGTGTACTCAAGAGAGACTTAAAAACGTGCCAGAGAAGTACGTTTTAGCAAGATGGAAGAAAAATATTAAAAAGATGCATGTATATATTAAGAGCAGTTATGGTGTGACGGAATTGAACCCACAGATGGACAGATTTGACAAATTGTGCAAGCATTTCCATGAGGTTGCTGAAGTAGCTACGGATTCTGAAGATGTAACTAAGGCACTCCACGAAATATTACATGAATTTAATTCTAATTTGCCCACCATGGATGCTACAACGAACAATGTTAAAAAGAGTTCCAATGATGACTCAAATCCAAACAAAGCTTCTGAAATCTGCAGTCCATTGCGGGTCAAATGTAAAGGTCGTCCTCCATCAAAAAGAAAAATATATGTAGTTGAAAAGGTTGTTAAGAGGGCTAGGAAGCGAACCAAGCAAAGTGATAACAATGAGACTACTAAGGTATGTGTTTTCTATCAGAAACTATGCATTAACCATATACAACACAATATTAACCATCAATTTGAACCCTGTTAACTAAACTTTCAGAAGCTGTCAATTATTTTACAATTCAAATAACACAGTTTTAGTTTCATTTCAATTCAAGTATACCTTTCTGACAGAATTATTGCATCTTACCTATTTTTTTGTCCAAATGTGTAGGAGGGCAATATGGGAAGATTAGGTAATCAGATCGAAGCCAACACCTGTGTAGAATCATCTAGTGAGGTTGTGGCTAGTGAAGATTTGCCGGATGCAAGTACCGTGGTTCGTGTCCATTATAAGATTGTACTAAATGTATAAAATGTTTGGTTTGGTGTGTTGTGGGCTAAATTTACATGTATTTATGGATTTATGTGTTATGTTATAGAGTTTTTAGATAACTTATGTACTACTTGTTGAGGACAAGCTGAGACTTTATTTGATTAGTTAACCTTTTTTCTATACAGCCGAGGGGTGTTTATATGAATTCAGATGCTTCAGTTTCCGTTTTTGAAGACAATGGTTGGGTTCCTCAAAATCCAATTCTTTCACGGCCTCCATTTATGGGTTTAGATGCTGCATTTAATGATGATGTTAATCAGCGTACGCAAGCATGGATTTTTCATGGCCTGTCATTTATTAGCTCATTTTCTTTTATTTTATATTCTTATATGGTGTTGTCCAGGTTGGAAGTAATCTATCATTCATGGGTCTTTTGACAACGTCCGAAATAGACTTCACGGGATCCTCGCAGCTCAGTACAAATTTGTAACAATTTCTTCGCCGAGGATACTTTCGAAGATTAGGTCACTTTTTGCTCTTTTTTGTACCGACTAGTGATAGACGTATTTTGTGAATGGTTGTCACATATTTATACGAGTTGAAAGATTACGAGTTGAAAGATTACGGAGACAATTTTTGCATGATGGTATGGTGTGCTCATTAACATCACGGTTCATTATTTTGTGCCCAGCTCTTTACTAATGAATATTTGTTGGTGATGCAGGATGGTCGGGTTGAAATCACTTTTGTCACTTTTTGAATGACATGTTTGCGGCACAAAACAAGCATTATCTTGTGAAGGCCTTGCTGATATTTTTTGGTGTATATGATATAGATATAGAACTTCGCTCATGACCTATCAGGATATTATGTTGGTGTATGATTCTATGTAAATGATAGAACTTTGTAAATGATTCTATTATTTTGGTGTATATAAATATAGATATAAAACTTTGCTCATGACCTATTAGGATACATCAGCCATTAAAAATGTGGTTATTAAAGTTCACAGGGTGTTTAATGATTTATCCAGATACTTTAGCCAATTTTTCAGACTCATAAAAACTCTGGTTAATGCTTTGTAAAAGTTTGGTTAATATAGTTCATTCTTTGGTTAATGACGTGTCTAGATAAATTTTTCACAATTCTTAAAAACTCAGGTTAATGCTTTGTAAAAATTTGGTTAATTTAGTTCATTCATTGGTTAATGGCGTGTCCAGATACTTTTTCCCAACCCATAAAAAAAGCTAGTTAATGCTTTGTAAAAGTTTGGTTAATTTAGTTCATTCGTTGGTTAATGGCGTGTCTAGATAGATACTTTTTCCCAACCTATAAAAAGTTTGGTTAATGCCTTGTAAAATTTTGATTAATATAGTTCATTGGTTGGTTAATGGCATGTCCAGATACTTTTAAGTAATTTTTTCCCAACTCATAAAAAATTTGGTTAATGCCTTGTAAAACTTTGGTTAATATAGTTCATTCGTTGGTTAATGGCATGTCCAGATACTAAGTAAATTTTTCCTAACTCATAAAGTTTGGTTAATATAGTTCATTTGTTGGTTAATGGCATGTCCAGATACTTTACACTACTCATAAAAAGTTTGGTTAATGTTTTGTAAAAGTTTAGTTAATATAGTTTATTCGTTGATTAATGGCATGTCCAGATACTTAAGTAAATTTTTGCCAACCCATAAAATGTTTAATTAATGCCTTGTAAAACTTTGGTTAATATAGTTTATTCGTTGGTTAATGGTATGTCCAGATGCTTAAGTAAATTTTTGCCAACCCATAAAAAGTTTGGTTAATGCCTTATAAAACTTTGGTTAATATAGTTCACTCGTTAGTTAATGTCATGTCCGGATAATTTTTCACAACCCATAAAAAATGTGGTTAATGTCATGTAAAAGTTTGCTCGGTGGTTAATGGCATAATCATGAGGAGTTTAAGTCAATTTTTCACAACTCATAAAAGGTGGTTAATACTTTGCAAAAGATTGGTTAATTTAGTTCATTTAGTGGTTAATATCATATCCAGATACTTTAGTCAATTTTCCACAACCGATAAAAAAAGTGGTTAATGCCATGTAAAAATTTGGTTAATTTAGTTCACTCGGTGGTTAATGATGGTAAATGCTGATAATTTTTCGTAACCCATTAAAACGTGGTTGATGCCTTGCAAAAGTTTGGTTGATTCAGTTTATTGAGCAGTTAATGGCTTATCCTGATACTTGGGTAAATTTTTCACAGCCAAAAAAATGTGGTTAATGGCTTGCAAATGATTGGTTAATTTAGTTCATTTGGTGGTTAATGGTCAATGCTGATAATTTTTCACAACCCATTGAAACGTGGTTAATGCCTTGCAAAAGATTAGTTAATTTAATTCATTTGGTGGTCAATGACTTATCCTGATACTTGTGTAAATTTTTCACAGCCCAAAAAAATGTGGTTAATGGCTTGCAAATGATTGGTTAATTTAGTTCATTTGGTGGTTAATGCCAACATACATTTGAATTTTGGTGGTAAGACAAATAATTCAATTTAACCACATGCACATCATGATTAACCACGTTTTTACACACAATTAACCACAAACCTACAACACTGTAAAATTATAAAGTTGCTTAGAAAATGTTCTAAAGAGCCAACTATAGAGAAAATAAAAAATATAAGCACGATATTTTTATACCTTCATACCATTAACTGTTCAAAACAGCCCAAAAAGATTTACAACAAGAGTTATATGACCTTTGTGGTTCATATCTACTATATACAACCTTACACAATAATTGTTCTAAACAACCCAAAAAAAAATGCCCATTAACCATACTTCTCATATCCATATCCCATTCACAAACTATTACATCACTATCATTTTCTTTTTCTCACATATGTGACTTCAAATGGACTTCGAGTTGAGACACTTTGGACACGCTTCGTTGGCTTATCCTTAATTCTAGTTATGATGTTTGATGTAGACCTAGCACCACTATTCATTATGTTCACCTGTTAACAGTGATCCAAATGTTAGAGATTAAATAATTTATATTTTTATATAATGGAAATTTTTAATTGTGGATACATAAATCCTTACTTACCAACACTATCTTCATTGTTTACTTCCTTTAATACACCGACCATAACTAATGTAGGATCATTAACATCATCATTAGCATACTCCTGAGGAGTACTTAGCAATAACAATAATTCACCTGCATAGAAAAGATTATGAATGTGCTTTCATCATGGCAAAGTACATAAACACTTGGAAAAAATAATAATGCTCGTTTAATAACCACGTGCCTCTTTGGGCAGATATAGAAACTAAAATTAATTAAGAGTATCTAGTTCTTGATGATTTAGTGTGAGAATCATGGATAAAAGCATATCTTTGGACACAAATGAGATCCCCAAGCCCCTACCAATAACATGTATTCTTATTTATCATGAAGTTCTCATAATTTACTAGGAGAATCTAGCTAAAAAACAAATGAGCTTAGTCTGCAAGCAATAGTGTATATAGAGACATATATGAAGGAAAGGAAACATATTTGCTTGCTTCCATAGTTACTAAAACAGAGGTGGTTTAAAGCAGAGGATAACCAAAGTAAAGTATAGTAATACTAAAAAGTCAGATGAACTATAGCACAAGATGTGCCAAATTCAACAAACCCAAGAAAGTTATAAGGAGAATGAAAAAGAAATACACCCAACAGTACAACATAGACCTTCCAAAAAACAAAACACAACAACAATATACTGGCCAAGATTCCTAAATCCACTATCAACAAAACCATATAAACAACCATTATATCCTACTTCCACTACTAATAAGCGTTCTAAGTTTGTTTTGGGACAAAATGACAGTTTATTTCATTCACATAAACCCTAAAAATCAAAGCAAAGTCTTCCAACGGAAAACATTGGTCTACATAAAAGTATATTCTTGTTCATTATAAGAGAGATAGATATACAACGAACAAAGAATAAAATTGGGAACCTTTGCTTCTATAATACTGAGCCATTATTGATCAACTCTTCAATTTCATATTCTTTCAACAGGGTTTTTATGCTTTTGCAATTTCCCAGCTGAAAATCAGAGGAGGCTGAAGGTCAAAGAGAAAGAAAATATGATTAAAATGTGAAGAATAAAAAGGAAAATCGAAAATCCAAAAGTCATTGTGTTTCAACCGAGGAAACCTGTTTGGTGCAAAACGGCATTCCGAACTTGGCGCTAGTCTCTTCCCTTTAGGGTTCTCCCAACTCCTTCCAGAACCGAGCATGAAAGCATCGATGACAGCGTCAATTTCTTTGTCACGTACTCGTGCGGAGGCATCGTCTCTTTTTCTTCTTCCTCCTCCTCCATCATTTCGTCTTCCTCTTGCTCGAACTTCCTCGTCAACCTTATCATCACCCGAGACATCATCGGAACGTTCTCCAAGTTTTCCCCTTCAGGACCGCGTGAGGAGAGGGAAAGAAGCTTTCAGGGAGACAGAGCATTCAGGACCACGTGTGAGCAGCGGATTAGGGGGAAACGGGTTTGATGGGGTTGGGGATGAGGATGAAGAAGGCGGGATTTTGAGGGAATTCCATTTGAGAGGATGGAGGAAAACATGGAGTTCTGAGATGGGGGGGTTTTGGTTCTGAGAACGTGGGATTCTTAAAGTGAACGTGGGAGTCTTTTGAACGCATCTGTTTCTTTTGAGCAGTGTTAAACGAACACCACGATCTCGACACCCAAATCGAACACCGTAGAGCAACAAGAGACAACGCCAGTTCTTGACATGCGTGTCGAGTTGAAAAAAAAATTAAAAAAAGGCCGAAAACTGTATCAAAATACGGTGTCGAACACCAAAAGGGTGTCCGAATATCTTTTCTCGTTTCTTTTTTCTTTGTTTGTTTACTGTTACGCAATACGGTGTCCACGAATGTTGTCAAAATAACATTTTTGGACTGATAATAATCCTACTTATTTTTTTCTTCTTTCTGTGTGGCATCTAAAAAAATGGGAAATGGTAATTTAGGTAAAACCTGGTCTTGAGTGGCATGTCCAAATTTTAAATCTTGACATTTATTATATTAGAATCCTAGATTGAATGAAGTAGAATTAGAACCAATGTGCTCTATCTCCAACTGATACATTCAAATGGAAAATTGAGAAGTTTTCTCATGATTACCGTCAACTAACTATATATAACCAACTAACCATATAACAACTACCTAAACTGATTAACAGAATTAGTAACTAACTCGGGTAATAACATTTGATATATAGTTAGTCTCGGGTCATAGACTATCATTTTCAATTGTGGTATCAGGGAAATAAGTGGATGCACTGGGTAGAAAGACACTGCATGTTTCTTCTGCTCTGATGGTTCGGGAGACGACTCAGAGTAGTGTATTAGAGGCCGATCAATAACTTCAAAAAAAGATGTTAAGAGGAAAAGGGAAAGCTTAACCAGTTTAAGAAAGATACCGAGGGTTTTGAATTGTGGTATCAGGGAAATAAGTGTTGATGCACTGGGTAGAAAGACACTGCATGTTTCTGCTCTGATGGTTCGGGAGACGACAAAGTAGTGTATTAGAGGCCGATCAATAACTTCAAGAAAAGATGGAACTAATTGAAAAAGGAAAGGTTAACCAGTTTAAGAAAGATACCAAGGGATGCACTGAGTAGAAAGACATTACATGTTTTCGCTATGATTGTTCGGTCATTGAGAAATTTAGAAAGTCAAATAAGTGGATGCACTGGGTACAAAGACACTGCATGTTTCTACTTTGATGGTTCGGGAGACGATAGAGTAATGTATTAGAGGCCGATCAATAACTTCAAGAAAAGATGGAATTAATGGAAAAAGGAAAGCTACCGAGGGATGCACTGAGCAGAAAGACATTACATGCTTTCGTTATTATGATTGTTCGGTCATTGAGAAATTTAGAAATTTAAATTTTGAGTCAAATAAGAGGTCGATTAGTATCTTCAAGAAAAATATGGAATTAATAGTGCAAGAAAAGCTTAAGGAGTTTAAGAAAGATAACGACAAAAATGATAAAATTTCAAGACAAGATCTGTGTATCAGATGATCAAGAAATCATGAAGTTAATTTTGGAAGAAACATATAAGAGAGCAAGTTAAATTATACATCCTAGACCAATAAATATGTACTAAGACCTCAAGTAACCCAGTATGTGACAGCCTGCTTAATTTGTCTAAAAGCTAAGATAGAAAACAAAAAAACTTACAGGAATGCTACACCCACTAGTTATTCCCAAGTGGAAATGAGATGATATAGCAATGGACTTCATTATAGGATTGGCAAGGACCCCTAAAGGCCATGACTCAATTTGGGTAATTGTTGATAGGTTAACAAAGTCAGCTCACTTGTTGCCTGTAAATATAAAGTATTCACTAGAGAAGTTGACTTCCAACTGTATACCAATTGAATTGTTAGATTACATGAGGCCCTCTCAAGCATAATTTCGGATAGAGATTTGAGGTTTACCTCGAGATTTTGGGGGAACTTAAACAAAAATCTTAGTACAAAACTGCGGTTAAGCTCTGTATATCTTCCGCAAACAAACGGACAACCAGAGCGAACAATTCAATCATTAGAAGATCTGTTAAGGGCATATTAGTTTTATAATATTCAGGTTACTAGGATGAACTTTTGCCACTTACTGAATTAATTTAAAACAATATTTTTCATTCCAGTATAAGGATGACCCCTTATGAAGCACTATATAGACGAAGGTGCACAACCACTTTGTGTTGGTATGAAACAAGGTGAGAACCTTCTTCTAGGTCGAACATTAGTGCATCGGACCACACAAAAAATAAAGATGGTTCAGGAGAAAATGAAAATGGCCCAAAATAGACATAAAATTTATACAGACAAAAGAAGGATACCTCTTGAATTTCAGTAGGGCGATCATGTATTCTTAAAAGTCACGCTGATGGTTGGGTTGTTCGAGTAGTAAAGTCTAGGAAGCTTACACCAAGGTTTACTGGACCCTATTAAATTCTTTGCCGAATGCCCCTGTTTCTATTTTTTTTTAAGGACCATGCCTCCGGGGCATCTTTCTCTATTGATTGAAATAAATCTCACAACTTCTTGATATCTTCTACCACTTAAGGCTCACATTCTACTGGAATGGTTGCGTAAATCCCTGCATAGTCCCACCATCATGGTGTGTTGGGCGACTATGAGTCAGACCACTAAGCATTCGTTGGGTGCACACCTTGATCCACCTTTGTAGATGAGTAAGTGAACCTTGAATCTGTGAACACTTGCTGGTATTAATGAGTGATAGCCTCCACGCAGGGCGAGCTTGTCCTCCATGTTGTCAACGAATTTTGGTTCTTGCCAAGAAGCTCTTCACCTTTGTCAGGGAATGAATAGGCGTTATATTCCTCGTACGCTGTCAGCATCATTTTACTTGTCGAAGGACTATTCGATCGTGAGAGCTTATCCTTCAGCCTTTATCTGAGTCTTCCGACTTCGTTGGGGGGTCTTAATGGATGTTTCTGGTGACAAGAGGCTCTAATGAGTTATGCCATCATCTCAACCGACACTCGAAGAAGACGACGATAATAAATTTATTGTCCCCACATACAACACCAACGCTCTGTCCTGATTCTCAAAGAGGCTTGAGGTTAGATTGGGCCTCCCTTTGTGTGATCGGCGAAGAAGTTCGTCCTCCCTGTCCTTGAAAGCGGTGAGAGCGTGTAACTGTAAAGGCACTTAGACGCTCAAGTTAATATGTGTATTGGCCTTAGACTTAGAGAGTAGACGAAAAAGCATACATTTGCATGGAGATGTAATTCTCTTTACATAGAGCTGACCCGAGTGAGTCCTTATTTTATTTTTATGTGTCGAGCTCATAGCTCGAGCCCGAACCATATTCTCATACCGAGGTGGGTATCCTCTGTTACCAGGATATCCATCTCTCCTGGGTACTGTTTGTGTGTTACTAGATCTGTCAGTATCATTAGTGAGGAGGTAAAGTCCTCCTTACTTAAGGTCGTGTGTAAACCTTCCTTCTCTTGCACTCTAAGGTTTCCCTGATGGTGACCTTTCTTGATGTGGTATGAGCTTATTCAGTAACTCATTTTGTGGGTGTGACCTCCTAGCCAGTTGTCTAAGTTTGTCTTTTACTAGGTTGTTATTCTAGCCTATATCAATAATATATGTAACAATGTTATTATATAATATGTAAAAGAGAGATAAGATAAAGATAAGAGAAAATGTAGTTATTGTGTAGGAAATAAATATGGGTAATTTTGTCTTTTGTACCCTAGGTATGGTGAAAGACAAAAATTTGGGTTTTTGTGATGTCTCATGTCCTTTTCTTTGATTTATTCTATCAATCAAACGTAGTGTTGAACGATAGTACTACCCCTGGTCCTTAATATAAGAAGAAAAAACAAAAATATCAAGACCAAATAAGATTATTTAATGCTATAAAATTGAAATTTTATCCCAAACACGCTCTTTTTCCAACAACACTATCTTTTTGGTTAAAATTCGTATAGGTCCCACCAATTTTATATGAGACCCATATGATTTAGTGAGACCAATTTGAATTTCAACCAATAAGAGAGTGACTGTCGAGAGGAGAGTGTTAAAGAGTGTGTTGATAACACTCCTCAATGTTTTATACTCACCATGTGAATTTCTAGTAAACATACATCTTACATTAAATAGAGGTATAAAAGAAATTTTAGCAATTTTTTTATTTGAAAAGAGAAATTTTAGCAATTGATACACATTGAAATGAGTTTACTCTTCTCTCTCTTCGACTCCTCTTTTTCTCTTTCTTCATCCACCACCGGAGGGGGTGGTTTCTGGCCATTTTTGGCCTGAAATCACCACTCTATACCGTTTTCTTTTTATTTAAATAAGTGGTTTTCCATATAGATCTGAGTTTTTTTGTTGTGTTTTTCCTTTGATTTAGTCGTCTTAATGCGGCGTTGTGTTGTTCGTTGTCTTGGTGCGACTTTGTTTTGTTTTCTCGTCTTGTTACGATGTTCATTTGGTTTAGATTGGCAGATCAGTTTCAAACCATTACAGATCTATGAAGACTTGAGTGTCAACGTTGTAGATCCGGAGGTATGGGTATTCCGGTCACTTTGATTTTGTCATAATTGTAGGCAATTTGTCGTTTTGTGCTATTAACCTGGGTAATGTGAGTTGTTCGCAGATTCATCATTTTCGGTTTTTAGCGATATTGAATTTGCGATGTATTCGATGTATTTACCAATTTGAATGAATGAATATCTTTTTTAGTAAAAAAAAAAAACTGAAAAAGCAAAAAAAAACTGTCGCTAACGGCCATACCATTTTTCAAGGGGTGGATATGATTAAGTGCCTAATTGGATTGACGTTGGTGTAGCTCAACGTCCGTTTCCCAACGGTGAACGCATTTTTCATCTCGTTTGGCTACCCGTTTGAGTCCGTTGGCAAACGTAATTCCAGCTTTAAACATCAGTTGAAATAGAAGGAACCCTGTTGGTCCTTTTCCTTCTTTCGTTTGGCGTTGAAGACGTAAACAAACCTCAAATGACCATTTCACCCTGAAATTGAGACTATCACTGTGAATCATGCTGCTGGGCAACCACGACGAACCAGCTGAAAGCAGCCACGGGATAAAAAACGCAGCTTAGCCACTTATTTAGATTCTCACCGCCTCATCTGATCTTCAGTCACCCTTTGCATGCATCCAAAGGTAGCGGTGCACCGTTGAGAGGGAAATAAGGGTGTGTTTGATGTTCCAGCATAAAGTTTTGAACTTTGCCGAAGAAATAAACAACGAAAGTTAGTGAGACAGGAGACTGGAAGCAAGACAGGTGGGAACTCCAGAGGGACATGTGAGAGGGGTGTGGGAACACTGGGTATAAAGTGTCTCTCGTGTCCCTATGCCTCAAAAATAAAAGAAAAAATTGTGGGTTGTATTTTAATTTGAATTTTAAATTCCAGATTTCATTTTCTCATTCTCGGTTGAGAAGGTTGATGTAACGTGATGGATTGGATTTTTCTGGGCTATACAATAGGATGGCTGTCAATCAAGTGTAGCTATATGACTATTTTAATCACTCTAGGATTTACTTTTTCTTTTTTAATTTTTAATATTTTAAATGAGGAACTCTTTTTAGAATATGTTTGGTTTTATTTTTTCTTTTTCTTTTAATAAAAACTTTATTTTATTTTCACATTATTTTTTCATATTATTATTTAGTTTTTTAACAAAGAGATATAAAAAAACAGCATTAGTACTGCATTATAAAATTAATACCCTTTTCGGTAATTACACATTCAAAATTACTTTTAATTAATATCATCCAAACAAATTTCATTTTGTAAAACGTACGTTTGTAAAAAAAGTATCCAAACAAAAATCACGTTATAGTAAACTCATTTTTAACCAAACATTTGTTTGCAAAATAAAGTTAAATCAAACGTTTAATCCAAAGTTTCATGATACTTGTTTGTATTTAACAAAAAATTGGAGAAACTTGATAGTTGCATGTAAGTTTTGTCCACGCATAGTTAGGAAAACAAATGCACCAAAACTTCTCTTTACAATAGGATAGGACGAGAGGCACATCACACAAAAACATTGATAGGCCGTTCCATTTCATCCTCAATTACATATTACATATTCCCAGGTACAGCCGTAATGAAATTGAAGCGATAGGCTTTTGAATTGTGAGATTGAGAGGGCAGCGACGATGAAAATGAAACTGTTCGACGCACACTGTCATCTGCAAGACCCAAAAATCCTAAGCAAGGCACCACAGCTCATAAAAACAGCCCAAGACACAGGTGTTGTGCGCTTCGCCGTTAACGGAGTTTGCGAACAAGATTGGCACTTAGTGAAGCAATTGGCTGACACATACCCTTCTGTCGTTCCTTGCTTTGGCCTCCATCCCTGGTCATTCCCACTTCTTCTTCTCCTTATCCAAATTTTTGTTTTTTGTTTTTTTTTTTTTGTTTCTAGGGTTTGCTCAATTGGGTTTCTGTTTAAAGCTTTTGTGCTTTATTGTATCTAGGTATGTTGCAGAGAGGAGTCCCAATTGGTTTAATACGTTGAAAGAATATTTTGATTCTACACCCTCTGCTGCAGTTGGAGAGGTATGTTTTTTTTTATTGATTGGTTTTTGGTATTGTGTGAATTGTATACTGTTCTTCTATTTGTAAATGTATTGCATGAACAAATTGAAAAATAGAACACTGAACAACCTCCATTTTTTTATTTTGTGATTTTCATGTAAGTTAGTGATGACAGTTACTGAGTAAAAGACTTTGGTTTTTCCATTGGCCCATTCCATGTGGTTTTTCCTTCCATTGTTCGATCTGGAATTCCATTGTTTTTGGCGTTTTTATGTTTGGTATTGACTTTGTAAAGCATCAAATCTCAGAGATGCTTGGAAATTCACATCACAAACATGGCCTTACTTAAATTGTAGAAATTTGCAGACAAACTTGAGTAATACGACCACAATTACGGTTGCGACCACGATTACAGTCGCGATGTAGTTGCGGAGATCTTTAAAAATTTGATGTTGCAGCACAACTGCATTTGTATACTACAATTTTAAACCTTACAGATATAACTTCACATGCTTTGAATTTGAAAGTACAATAAAGGATAAAAGAGAACGATTCTATCAGTCTATATGGAACCAAGATACCAGGTTTTGTTTTGTTGGCAGATAATAAGTTATGTTTCCATTTTTAAACAGAGCCTGCCATGGTCTTTGGCAGGTGCCAGATATTTATGCACTTGCTTGTTCTGTTTTCCACTCTTAGATGCAGCAGGTGTCTTAGTTCTTGTGGGTGGCTTCAATGCTTTTACATGCAGATATGCATGTTAATACATTTTTGATAAATTATATATGAAACTGCTTTTGCCCTATTTTGCATGCATCTATTGAAGTTGTGTAGGACACTATTGAATATTGTGAGCTTAACATAGCAATTGATGTGACTGAGTTTTCTTTATTTTTCTGCAGATTGGCGTGGACAAAGGATCGCAGGGAAGGAAGATTGATTTTTCTGAGCAGGTTATAGCCCCCCTATGTTTTTTTTGGCTATACAATGTATTTTTCTGCTGATGATTTTGAAGCTCTAATCACTTCTCTTGGAGCAATAATTAGATGCACTTATTTCTTGCTATTGTTTACATATTCATACCTACATGTAACTACTGCATTAGGTAGGCTAATAAGTCACCTGTGCCTCATGGAAACATATAAGATGCAATATTCAGATATCCAGATGCATATATTTGCATTCAGTTTCAGGAAAGCTGAATGTATATGTGTTATTTTTTCACTAACATCATATGGTGGATTGTTGGCAGTGTCTAGGCCTTGTCTTCTTGTTTTCCCATGACCAAATATCTCTGCCATTATTCTGATCAGGTTGCTAAATTGACCAATGTGTGCATGCTTCACTTTGATGCATCAGAAGAGAAGAATTATTTGACACTGAAGTTGTACTCGAATAGTGCTTTTGCTTTATTGTTTGGGCAGATGCTCTGTTTGTGTAAATAAATTATTTTTTTGAATTTTGTTATTTCATTTGACTAGAACAAATAGTTTTGATGAACTACAAGTCTTTCCCTTCTTTTCGCATATATTTATCATAAATTTTGGTCTATTTAGGGTGCTGTTTGACACACTGAATTCCATTGGAGAGTTATGGTTTCAATCAATCTTGTAAAATGTTTTTGCTCACGTAAACAAATTCTATTTCATTTCCCTTTTTAAACCTGAAGGACTTCAAATAAAAGTCTCTTAAGATATGAATACCTGCTGGTTTAGAGTATTTTGAATTGTAACTAATTACTTATCAAAGTGTTCCAGCACTGTAGTGCAAGGGTTTGAAGCCCACTCTACACCAGCTTGTAGTTAGGGCCAAGCTGACACCTGTGTGGGGATTAGTCACATACCCTTTTGGTGTGGAGACACCTTTTGGTCTTGTCAAAAAAAAGTACTTAAATGTTGTGCCAAGTAGCCGGAAGGAATTGCTGGTGGAATGATGGGTATTTGAAATTTTGAGGTGAGCAAGTGAGCAAGTGAGGGTAAGAGTTTGAGAGAAAATGAGAGTAATCTGAATATTTCTGAACAGTGAATTACAATTCTTATCTTATCTGAGTTAGGAGGGATTAAATATTTATACTATAATTATCAAATCGGGATACATATCGTAATTAACAGATAACAGAGACTTAACTGCAATTCAATTGGAGGGAACCAATCTGTTATAACAGATAACAGAATCGGTTCTACCAGTCACAGCAGATAATTATAAATACCGTAAGCTAAACTTGCAAGATGATTTTTGTGTCTGTTTAACAGTCTTTGTTCAAGCAGGAGAAACAGAAAGTGTTGTATGTATATGAAGTTGGGCTGTATATCTGCTTAAGAAAATTGAATTGAGAACAGTCTTATTTACTTTGCAAAATGCTATTTAATGTTAATGATCCTGAATTCGCTAAATTTCAAAATTCAAACCGAATTTGCAGCGGTGATAGGATAGGACACATATATTGGTAACTTGTTGGTTATTGGTGGGAAAGTGAAGGTTTTTCTTTTAAGATTCTGACCTATGAGTATTAATGTTGGTGCCATTTGTTTGTCTTTCAGACTTTATTGCCTTAAGGACAAACTAATTTTCAAATTTCCAAAGACACACAGCAGTTAGGATTCGAAGTGGGACTGACTAATTGCTCGATGAACATTTTTTTTCTTGATATAATAGACGGTTATATTATACCTCTATAAAGAATCATAATCAAAACTTTGTTGTTTTAATGCTACTTATAAATTAGACATGGGACTCCCATGTCCTTACAGTTAAGGATGGCATTTCATGTCCTTAAGGACAAACTAATTTTCAAATTTCCAAAGAGAGACAGCATTTAGGATTTGAAGTGGGACTGACTAATTGCTCGATGAACATTTTTTTTCTCGATATAATAGACGGTTATATTATACCTCTATAAAGAATCATAATCAAAACTTTGTTGTTTTAATGCTACTTATAAAGTAGACATGGGACTCCCATGTCCTTACAGTTAAGGATGGCATTTCATTGCCAGATTATCAAATAGAGTTCTTGACTTTGTGTGAACCTGAATAATGATTGACTAATCATTTACCAATGTCAGAAGATGGTCCTTTCTTGTTGAAGGATGTTAGCTAGATTGTTGGTTGCTAATGCATTAAGTCGTCTATGCAGGTTGAAGTATTGAGGCAGCAGCTTGAATTTGCTAAAGAGTTGAACAAGCCAGCATCAGTACACTGTGTTCGTGCTTTTGGTGACCTTCTTGAGATAATGAAGTATGAATATCCATTCTTCTCTTTGTTGTTTTGATTGTTACTTTAAAAGAATGCTTAAGAATAATGATGATGATAGGTCATATTTTTTAAATGTAAAGCTTTGTTCCCATATTAGTGTGCAAGGTTGTCAAAATCGAGTTTCATTTACCAAAAAAAATATCGAGTTTCAATGATGAAACAGGGGGGGTTAGGATCGTAACACCAATGATAAGATATTTAATTAAACTTAAGTTGAAAATTCACAAGATCTTATACAACTCACTAGTCACATAAGTTTTTGATAACACATAAAACTAAAACATAACAAGTCCAACTCTACTCTAGACATCTAGCAAATCAGTTAGGCAATGATCGTAATTGTCATCCTTCTTGTTATCATCATCTCCATCATTATCGATGGCATCTCCACCTTCTTCAAGTTCAACATCTAAATTAGGCATCTCCAAATTATTTCGAGGTGCACCCCTACCATCACTACTTGCATCTTCTCCAACTTGAACCAAGTCTTCTTCATTTGGAGCAATCCAAATCCAGACCTGAATTTTCATCATTAACCATAATCTAATTATCATCAGAAGAAAGATTATTGATGTTATACTCATTTGTTTTCCTAACTTGCTTCTTGGCCAATTTCGAATGAACCATTAGAAAGACAACATCATTCATGGTCTTTTGCATCAAATGGTTTCTTCTCTTAGTGTGGACCCAAACAATCACAAAATCAATTAACACATAATCTACTAGGTAATTTTAAGAATGAAATACACCATAAATCTGAAATTTTACCATCCCAAAAGAACTCCAATTATAATCACATCGAACTGTATGTCAGGCTTAATACATGGATAGAAAAAATTTGTAGCTTTGGTTGTTCATCACCATAAGATACCACCATTCTGCTGGAGTTTTGTTTTTAAGTCCAGCCATGGCTATTGACTACCAAAAAACTTTGCTCAACTCTTAAAATCTTCAAGCCGACCATCAGTATTACTTATTCCTTCTATATTTCCAACAATCCTTTGTAGACAATCATGTAGTCCATGTTTAACCTCAAAGTCAGCTTTAACTTTAGGACTATAAATGAGGGTTAAGGTACCTGCAGATGCAAAGGCCTATTTAGATGTTTGTCCCATCTTTCATCAATTATTTCACATAGTGGCTTGTAACTAAAGAATGGAGAAAAATGAATTAGTTTCCAAACTTAGAATTTAAAATTGAACTTGAACGAATGGAAAATAATAATTTACCTTTTTCTAACATCTAAGCACTTTGTATCTTCTCTTTAGCCTGATTTATTTCTTAATAAATGAATCCATGGCTGACTCCTTATTTGAATCCACCAAATGAAGCACTTTGATTAGAGGATAAGTTCCCCTTGAGTATATCGCATTTTCCCCCCGAACTCTTATCTTTAACGATATTTTCAATAAATTTCCCATCCTTAGTCTTTGCAAACTGACTTGAATTCCATTTGTTGGATGTGAACATTTTTATCGTGCTTCCTTGTCATTCAAGTAACCCAAAATCAAGTAAGATGTGGAATCCAAAGCCATGACTTTGAAATCCACCCTGTGACCACGTCTGCCTTGGAAACCAAGGCTTGCTATCCGGCAGGTGGCACCAATGATGGATTCCCAAACTAAAAGAGCCGTTCTATTCAAATAAAAATGAGTTACAGGTAGAGTGATCTGCACAATTTCCTCATGGAAAACAGAAGATAATCCCCTAACAGACTCCCCAGTCCCCATGCCTTTTCAATATTCTCCCTGACAACTCTCTAGAATTCAGGATTAATAACAAAGAGTTAAAGAATAACAAACTTCCTAGATAATCCAAAACTAAGAATAACAATACTCTGCCTTACCAGTTGGGCTCTATCATATACCAGGAGTTCATAATTACTACATAACTGCCCTGCGTGATTAGATACAAAACTGCTACATAAATGTCTTACATAACTGCCACATGGAAGAGTTCTACATCCTAAGCCTCCTTTTCCTAGATAATCCAAAACTAAGAATAACAATACTCTGCCTTACTAGTTGGGCTCTATCATATACCAGGAGTTCATAATTACTACATAACTGCCCTGCGTGATTAGATACAAAACTGCTACATAAATGTCTTACATAACTGCCACATGGAAGAGTGCTACATAAATGTCTTACATAACTGCCACATGGAAGAGTTCTACATCCTAAGCCTCCTTTTAGATTGGACTTTCAAATCTATCTGAAAGCATGGTATGCTTTTCCTTATAAGTCTGTGTATTGAGGATTGTCACAGTAATGTAGACATATAACCAGTAATTGTGAAGAAGGGAGAAAACATTCTGATCAAATTGAAAAGCTGTTCAAACCTGTAAATATCCATGGCTCTGACAATTTTTTCTCTGCCCTTAAAATCACTAATGCGCTAGATCTTAAGTGATGTAATATGATTACTCGTTAGGTTATCCTTACAGAAGAATACCATAGGCTGTTTTGTTATTGTTAAGATGGTAATTGGTACATCCTTAGATTCTCATTCTCTAGTGGAATGCCATGGAATTAGCATTATAGTGATTTTCTCATTGATTATTATGAAGTAGCATCCTTTGAATTACAGTCTTCTTTAAAACTTTCTAATTTTCCAGGTCTATGGGACCTTTTCCTGCTGGTGTCATCCTTCATTCTTACCTAGGTTCTGCTGAGATGGTTCCTGAATTTTCCAAGCTTGGTGCTTATTTTTCCTTCTCTGGATTTCTTATGTCACTAAAAGCTAATAAGGCAAAGAAAATGCTGAAGATGGTGATTTTCATCACTTCTGTTATATGATTGATGTTCAATGTATTTTTATACTATAGTATACATGTCAAAACAGTGACATTCTTATTTTTTGTTCTATTTAGGTCTCTTCTGATAGGATTTTGTTGGAGACAGATGCACCTGACGCACTACCAAAGTCAAACATAGATTCTCTTTTTTTTGTTGAAGGAGATTCTCCTCTTACCGAAGAGCTTTGTGGCGAAAGAACAACTTCATCCTCAACTTCTGGTTCTTCCCCCGCTAGTTCATCCCATGTCTTATCGGATGCTTCGACATTGCCAAAGGAAACGCTCAATCATCCAGCAAACATTCATAATGTATGTAGCTCAAGTAATTGCCTTTATTATCAGTATCACTTTGTGTTTCCAAAATGCATATCTTTTGATCTCATTATCTTGTAGATATATTATCTTTTTAATTAGAATAAAAAACCTCCTATTTTGAGCTTGCTTTATGGAAATAATAAAATTTTTCTGGTAATTAAGAATACATGAATTTGTTGCATTGACCTCCCTTGAAGCTTTCAAAACCCACCTCTCATCTGCCTGTAGTTTCAATTTATACAGAAATGTCTCCCATGATACTGTAATTTCACTCATACAGAATGCTGCGTGGATAGTTTTGTTTAAACAAATTCAATAAGTAGGTTTCTTTAACTTGAAAGGAGGTTGTTGTATAATTTCAAATAGGAGGGCATGTAAATTAATACTTAACTTCAGGGATGAAAATGTAATTTTCTGTTACAATTATGAGGGTGCTTCCCTCTTATATTGCAACAGCAAGGGTGAAACGTGGCAAAGCGTCAAACAGCCTGGAACATTTGATAGCAGTGTGAAAAAAGTCAACAGGAATGAACAAAACCGTAAGTTGCTTAACAATTGTAGATTGTATTGGAAATGGGCCAGGCCAGGCCAGACTTTCGTTAAGTAGGCTTGGCCTGTTTTAAAAATCCAAGGCCTGGGCCTGACCTATTACCTGTCATAGGCCTTAAGGCTTGGTCTGGCCTTTTTAAAAGTCTGGCCTGACCTGAAAGCCTATTTAAAAGCCTACCCAATATTAAGGTCTTCAAATAGGCCAATAAGTCTACTACTAAATAGGCCTATCATCCTTACCACTGCATAGGCCAATTTACAAATATCTAATTAATAAAATATGATTAATATTGTAACTGAAAAATTTTAGAAAAAACTTGCATTACAGAACATTAGCCCCCAAAATAATGAGATTCAAACTCGTTTTTCTGAACAACATACAAACACAAAATGTATTGTGCTACCGTACCGACGGTTGAATCTGACAAATAAAGATAATTTGACTTAGAACTAACTATGTACCATGTATTTCAAATTAAAAAAATCCATGTACCAAAAGACAAATACATGATGCAATATTACTCCAACAAGCCAATAGGTGAAATCCTACAAACCGAATGAAGCATTTGGATTATATCACGAGACAACGACACATGAATAAGATGCATAGATATGTTAACAATTACAACATTGGTTGAAGACAAAATAAGCTAATCTAAATCGATATTGTGAAAAGTAGAACACTTAATATTTTCAAATAACACAAACTGAAGGTTTTCACCAGTTTTAGAGTGAGAACCAAGAAGTACACTCTGCATGAACTAGGAAAAAGGAATATTCTATTTTCCCCCCATCTCTGTGAATTTGACAGCAACATGCTCCCCAATCTTCTTGTCCATGGCCAACCTGGCCACTTCAAAATTAAATAGAGGCGTAAACCAAAATAAAGCACATGAGGGAGAGAATCAGTTGCGAAACATAGATTCAGAAAAAGTCCAAAAAATAGGAATTTTATCACCTTGAAAACAGATTCATTGAATGTCAGTAATGGGCAATGACGGCAAGCGCCCCAAGTCTCACATCCTTCCAGATCTACAAGTGAAGAGGTCGAGGATGATGACGACTACACGACAGCGGCAACACAGCTAGGGTTCTTAGAGATTAGAAGTAGTTGAGAGAGGAGACGGGAATACGAAAAGTCAGGCAAACAAATGAAACAGAAGTGCAGGGTTTTTAGTTACTTTCATATATTTTAATATTTAATATTTTATTTATTTTTTGTGATAAATTATGGTTTGGGCTGTTGTGTCTCTCAGTCCGTGCATGTATGGGCCGTGTGTGTCTGTGCATAAATGGGTTGTGCTATGTATATATGGGCCGGCCTGTCAGGCTTAGTAGACAATTTTGTAAGCCTGAGCCTGACCTTTTTAATTAAATAGGCCTTTAAAAAAGCCAAAATCCAGCCTTTTTGCTAAACAGGACAGGCCAGGCCAGGCCTTAAGTAGGCCAGGTCGTAGGCTTCAGTCGGGCAGCCTAACCTATTTCCACCCCTACGCATACATGTAAAGGGAACCATTTTGATAGATTTACATTCGTCATTTCATTTCACTTGCAGGTACTTGATTATGTTGCATCTATGCTAGAGATTACAAATGAAGAACTTGCTGAATTAAGTTACCAGAATGCAGTTCGCTTATTCTCCTACGAAGGTTCAAAAGTACTTCAAAAGTAAACAAATTACAGGTTCTTCTAAAAAACAAAACAGATTCGTAGCATAGCGTAGTTTATTTTGGGAAGTTCCAACTAGAATTTCATCAAAGATAGAACAAATAGATAGATTATATATATATGTATATATGAGTGAGAAAGAGATGATTGAAACAAGATTTTATTGAAATAAGGTTGAAAAACTTACAAAGAAAGCAATAGGTATAGAATACTCTTTCCAAGCTCTTAACGCCACTAATTCCAAGGATGCCTTTCAACATGGATGTACATTCTATAAATAGACAAGTAAAATCTATTATTTCTAGTCAAGTTACCTGACTATTTCAACAGTACATGTCAAAGTTTACATAATTGAAAAAGACAAAATAAGTTTACTGAAAGCTTACATGATTGCAAAAGGAAAATGACTTTAATAAAATTTACATGATTGCAAAAGACAAATAACTTCAGGTGATCTTGACACAGTCTTAAGTTTTCTGATAGTTTAAAGGGTTGATAGATTTAGGTAAATGATGATCCTACATCTGGAGAGGATGATGAAGAGAGATAATGCTCTATCTTCTTCATTTTACTAGATTGGCTATGTTCTTCCTTCTCGAGGAGGAGGATGATATTTTGCGGATTTTCTACAAAATTTCCCTATGATGGTGAAGCTAAAACTGCTGTAATATGAGACTTTTGATTGAGAAATCTGCAAGTATCAGGATCCTCTGTTACAACAACATTGTCAGTGTTGTCAAACGAAAATTTTGTAGAAAATCTGCAAAATATCCTCCTCCTCCTCAAGAAGGAAGAACATGGCCAATCTGGTAAAATGAAGAAGACACAACATGATCTCTCTTCATCATCCTCATCAGATGCAGGATCATCATCTACCTTCTAGCAGAATGACGATAATTGTTTTGGAGTCTATCAACCCGTCAATTTGTGTCTTGCACGCCTAAAGACCAGGAATACGTTCTTGCCATTGCCATTGCCTTCTATCCACATCTTACGTTAAAAATGGCCATGGCAAGAATACGCTCAAACCTATCAACCCGCCTTTAGGTAGTAGAAGGCAATGGCAAGAATACGTTGAAACCTAGTTCTTCTAGCCAAAACTATCAGGTGGTGTTGCCAAGGAGGGAAATTGCTTCCATGGCAGTTCGACTAGGCATTGGAGGGGAAATTGCTAGAAATACTTGGAAGAGTGTAAGAAGAATAAAGGAAGTGAGACTTCCACTTCAGGTATTTATATTGTTGTGATTAATTTATCTACTTCAGTATAATGAGTTTCAGATACCGGATGTGGTTCTCACATTTGTACTAATATGCAAGGACTAAGAAGGAATAGGACTTTGACCAAGAGTGAAGTGGACCCACGAGTTGGAAATGGAGCAAAGGTTGCTGCATTAACTGTAGATCTTATGTTTTGACTTTGCCCTCGAGCGTTTTGTTTCGGAGAGGGTTTCTTTATTCTTACCATTTGCTTTCCCAGATGGTGTTGTGGCCTTGTGAGCAGGTTTGAGTTGGGCCCTAGAGGACGAAGTAGGTCCAGAAGACTGGACTGTTTTATGATCTAGAATAAAAGTATATCCCATAAGTTGGGTATGCATTTCTTTTAGTGAGTTCTTCTCTGCCAGTGCATCATGGACTTCCTTAGTTTAGAGTACACCAAATTGCGAACCTCCCCTCAGGATCTCAACTGATTCTGTGGGGTTGCCTTTTGATGCCACCGACTCCAGGTGGTCACACCTGGGACAGTTGCTAACAAAATATCGTTTTTTTAATTTGTTTCCTAGAAATCATTCGAGGGCCACAAATGCATTTCTCCAAATTAACGGTCTCAGATGCAACACCTTCTCCCAATCCCAAATTTTGCACAATTGACTCTGAGGCACCTTCTACCTCTGTCGTAATCAATTGAGCACCGTCACCGGAAATCACCTCAGTCTTTCCGTTACTTTCATCGAGTTGGAAATGAGAAACTCCTTGACCCCAAATTCTGGGCAACTCTCCGTTCTACGCCATATCTGCCACATTTGAAACAAATCTGGTGGACACCTTCATACTCCTCTCTGAAATTTGTCCATAGCGCCAAGAAAGAAGGAACTAGTGGCCTCTGCAAGTCTATTTCGACCCAAATCCTCGCGAACCTTCGATGCGAGTGAACATAGGTGTGTTTCTCAGCATTGTGCCCAGTGGAGCCCTACTTTGCAGGGGAACTATCGGCTGTAAAGTTCCACCAAAAATTTGTTATTCTGATTCAAAACGCTATTCTACGAATAACTCCATTTGATGGTTTGAACAAGGGACGTCAGTGTTGGACCAACAAATATTGGTCTATGACAAGCCAGTGGACCTCAAAGAGGGCCTGCCTCTAGTCTCCATCATCATAACTGTACGATAAAAAATTCATTGCTCATATCCATGATATATATGGTACATGCTCTAGCCCAGAGGTGTTGCAACTTCATCATATATTTCTTTCCTACTTTGTTACAAAGGAGTTTTATGATAAGGGTATTCTTCCACGATTTGCAATAGAACTCATATTCTTCAATTGAGACATTGATTAAGGGATTGGGGTTGAAAGCTTGCGGAAGAGATGACATAGGGCAGTCCTCCTCAAGATACAGGCATAGCTCCTCTATTACTTCCTACACGACTTCCTTCGGGGTGAATTCGAACTCAAGGTTGTCATAGGAATACCCGGTAGTGCCTAAAACTTTTTCCTTAAAAGAAATCTCGAGAGGGAGAGGAATATCTCCTCTCAGCCTCCACTGGAGGGCTAACCGCATCCGTGGCAGTAGGTGAAGGTCCATCCTCAGGATAGAGAAATTTCACCTTCTTTGTGTTCCTATCTGTCTAATCGTCTACTTTTTGGGGGAGGAATCCAAGGCCACTCATCGAGCGCGCCCTAGAAGAGGCCATGCTCTAAGAAAAAAAATGATAATACTTCAGGAAAACGGTTGCTACTCAAGAGAGAGGTTAGAGCTTCTCTCTCATGAATTGCGATTCTTTATGTTTTCTCAAAGTCATTGTTTGCCGATGATACTGGGAAAACACTCTCATCATGGAAAAACAGTTAATGACAAGTGTTAACAACAGTTGGGTTAATAAATGTTACCGAAATTATTCTCTTCCAACTATTACCAATATTTACCAATATTTTAAGAGGAGTGTTAGTAACATATTCTTTAACACTCTTTTTCCAACACACTTTTTTATTGGTTGAAATTAAAATGGATCCTACTAAAGCATGGGGTCCCATGTAAATTTGGTGGGACCCATATGAATTTCAACAAATAAAATAGAGTGTGTTGGAAAGAGTGTTATAGAGTGTGTTGCTAGTATTTCTCATATTTTAGTACTTTTTTTTTTTTACTCAACCAATATTTTAATACCCGATACTAATAAAATGTTAAATCTTCAATATGTAGTAATGGTATTCAAAATTTATGCATTGTCCTTGATGCTTAATGATTTTGAGATTTTTTTTGTTATTTTTAAAAGAATTAAAGATATAACCATAATATATACATTGCAAGTGCATATTAAATTATATACTGAAACATTGTAGTCAAAAAAAGGTCCGTAAGTCGGTCTAAATATTCCACCACTTAATTGAGAGTGCTCAAAATTATTTTGCCACTTTGCCATATATCTATAACGTTTTTCAACTGATAATACATATCCAAAATTATGAACCGAGATGCTTCAGTTCCATTTATGCATATGTATAGATTACTTGTCGGCACCACCTGATCTTGTGAATATTTTCTGTGTAATTTGAATTGGAGAAACTCATTCACTATTGAGTGGGGAAATTTCTAATTCAGAACCCCTAAGGGATTGAATTTTTCGACTTTATTTATTTAAATATCAAAATTTTCTATGTATGTAAATCCTCAGTATAACCTTCTTCCACCAGAGCCAGATTCCCTTTGAATGTTGAAATACATAGCTGCAACTGGCAATCCCATATTGTAAAGTTCCGCAAATTCTCTAGTATTGAAATTCTGGCGCCATCCTGGAGCATACACTGTCTCCCTACCCAGTTGACGAAATACCACAAACACGATGCGATGAATCCCCATCGACGGTCGTGGACTTTCATATGGTACAACCTCATTACCTATGCAAATCAAGTAAATTAATTCGTCATTTGCATGCATGACCATGTAATAACAAGTTTTGGTTTAGCATTAAGCATTTTGTCTTAAAAAAAGAGATTAACTTACATCATTCTCATAATAATCTCAGAATTTGACCTATCAGGATCGATAAAATTTAAATACTATGTACTGATGGTGTAAAAAGGTTTTACACACATATCTAATCATATCTCATCATGTAGATATTTGTACAGATATTTTAGAAAATAATATTACAACATAATACCACAGTAAAATATAATTAGATGTTTGTATAAATTTTGTTTCCTGTGTCGGCCTGATCCATATGCATTGTTCTCATACAATGATGCCCTATATATGAAACTCAAGTCTCTATAACTTCAAAAGACGAAGGTTGGGTGTAAAATTAAGGTTTTAAATCGTGGTTTACAATATATAGAAATTAGGACTGCAATATTTAAGTACTTTGAGAACTCCATAATGACACATCCATGTGCTAGCAACATATTTTGTAACGCTATCTTTTTAACACGTTTTTTCTATTGGTTAAAATTCAAATATATCTCACTACTATATATGTCATGTAGGTCTCAAATAAATTTAATAGAACCCAAGTGATTTTCAACTAATAGAAATGAGTGTGTTGGGAAGCACGGACGGATCCAGGAATTTCAACTAGTGGGGGCAAGATCATATACTATATATATTTATATAAAAAATATATCGATACATAAGTGATAAAATAATGACATTATTGTCATTGACCAAAAAATTAGATATTAACAAAACTATAGCATTATATACCTAAAAAATTTGAAGACACTTCAACATCTACGAATTATAGTTGCTCTCTATGTGTTTTTGTATTTCAAAATTGTATGATTTTTTTATTTATTTTCAACACTATTAAAAATATTTCTCTATGTATGTGACCAAACAATTATTTAACAATGAGAAATGCTAGCAACAAACTCTTTAACACTATATTTTCAACACACTCTTCTATTGATTGAAATTCACATGGGTCTCACCAAATTTACATGGGTCTAGCATAATTTAGTGGAACTCATTTGAATTTCAACCAATAAGAAGAAGTGTATTAGGAAGAGAGTGTTAAAGAGTGTGTTGGTAGCACTCCTCTTTAACAATTCATCTCTCAATCATATCAAAAGAGTAGCTCATTTTCTATTTTTTCTCTTTAGCGGGGTTAACCCTTAATTTTAAGTGGGGATAAAAATAAAATTACTTAGTAATTAGTAAAAAAAAAAAATAAGTCAACGGGGTCAGGCGCCACCAATTTACAACAAGTGCATCAGTCTCCATTGGAAAGAGAGTGTTGTTAGCATTTTTCTTATGCATATTTATTCACAATTGAAATACTCGCTCCAGTCCTATATATAAGAGACACTTTTCTCTCACAAAAATGTCTCTTATATATAGGATCGGAGGGAGTATCATGATGTATTTGTAACCCCAATTTAATACCTCAGGCGTGTTGGTAAGTGGGATGATCTTTGGATAAAGATAATCAAAATCTGAACTTTAGTGTTGAGAGGTCTTTGAGATATTGAAAAACAATAGAAATATGGCCCACCTCTAAGATTACTCCATGCATAAGTGACGCAATCACCTTTTTATAGTGTCACGGTAGACATGTTCACGTGCTCTAAGGTTTTTATACTTTTTCATGTTTGCACTAGACAAACGGTTTCAAAGTGATTCATCTGTTTATATGATGTGGCAGAAAAATGAATAAAATTTACTTTATGCCAAAATTCAGATCACAGGCAAACAGTATATAGTTCAATTGTAGCTAACCTAAAATTCATAGCATTCGAATATAATACTGGAGATTTATTTCTTAACCTGGCTATTTATTTATTTCTCTTACTCTAAAATTTTTGCTCCTCCGATATTATTTTATAAATATTCAAATTATGGATTAAAGAATAAAGAAAGAAAGAAAATATATATAAAAAAGAATAAGGAAAGCAAGAATTAGGTTCACTAGTAAATATTTGCCAATTGCCACATATTTTGATAAACTTGGGTATCATCTATATCAGAAAGAGACTACTCCAAACCACGAAAGATCAAATTATGTGTAAGATAAAAAATGATTGAATCTTGCAGAAAGTTCTGGAATTCTATATTTTTAATAAAGTTTTAAAAATCTTTGAAGTTAGACAATTAATAATTCCAAGGTGCTAGTGTAGTGGTGACTGCCTATTCTTGTAATCCCAAGTGACTGTGCTCAATTTCCGTCGAAAACAATTTGTATGACGTAAGTATAAGTGCATCCCCCTCTCCCTATTAATAAAAATCTTGTCCCCACCCCTTTTAAAAAAAGTTAGACAATTAATAATGATTTTGAAAATAATTATGAATTATCAATTTAAATAATTGTATAATTATAATTATCAGTTGAAGAAATTAGAAGTCGATAATATACTCAAGGAAATATCTTGTAAAAATTAAATGAGGGTCAATTATTTCTGTTATAGTCATTTATTAGTTTGATTATACTTTCATTAATAAATTTAACACTCTTCTCTGTTGATGATTTGACATAATCAATTATTTACTAGTTAAAATGGAACCAAAATAGGAAAAAAAAATTTGAAGAGAAAAATAGGAAATTTTTTGTTACACAAAATATATGTAATCCAATTTAGCTATTAATATATCGCCTTTTTTTTTGAGAAAATTAATATATCGGTTTTCTAAATATGTGCAACCTTATGTTGCAAATGTTAAACCTTATTAAATACCTATTTTCCCCTTATTATTTGCCAATTTTTCGGTATATTCTTATGGATTCACCTCCCTGTAATTTCTACTTTGCCATTAAATAGAAAAATTGGTAATATGGAATAAAAATAGGTATTTAATAAGGCTTAAGATGTACAAGATTAAGTAAAAGTCATACATTAATAGTAAGGATTTGAATAATTTAGTCGGAGAAAGTTCTGGTTCAAAGCTTAATATATATATATATCATCACATACAAAATAAAATATTAAATGGAAGGACACCAAACATACCAAAAGTAGGCCCAGTAGTTGCCGGAATATCAGTGACCAACCTGAAGTACATTGAGAGAAGAGTAATGTAGTGTTACAAAACTGAATGTTATTAAAGCTATAAAATCTCACAAATCTAGTTCACTTTAGATATATCATATAACCATGGCATATGTTTGAACCACAATTTGTTGCTCACCAATGAAGATATTCCCTCAAATTTGGGTCACTTGGGCTTGGTGCGTCTGGGTCCACCATGACCTATATTTAATGAAAGAAATGTATTCAAATATGATCTACATGTAGAAACCACTTCCAAGCAATATTGTAAAATCATACCATAAATATAGATAATAAAATTTTTTATGACACAATGTACCAAAAAAAAAAAAAATTATGGCACATAATTACCAGAGTGTAGAAGTTCCTTAGGTCATCTCCACCAATGCTTACTCTTGGTTGGTTGACAACTTGGGAAGGTTTGAATTCACAGCCATTGCTAACATCTTTACTATTGTAGGAGATTCTTATTGGAATAGAGCTTTGAAAGGGGTCCAATACATCCCCAATCACACGCCCAACAAGGAGAGGGTCTCTACGATTAATCATAGGCAAGGCTGCTCTATAAATTTTGGTTTTCTCACATACTCATGTGCTTGGTTCAAAGACATAACCATAAGAGGTGGCTATTTATAGATTGAGGGTATATGGTGTCACTTTTCAAGAAGTAAAGTAAAAAGTTGGACCAGTGACACCACAGATGATATCATCTTACACTCAAGGTCCGCCTAACAATGAGTGAGGTTTAAAACTTAGCCGGCGGCACGTATGCCATTTTTACTTTATAAAAACTTAGCATATTTTTCTGTAAGTTGAATTCATATCCTCTGTCCTCTATTTGCGCCGGAAGATTGAAGTTTTTCTTTTACATGATGCTCATGATAAGAGACATGATATGATAAATTAACATATCTTGTTTTAATTCGTTGTTCGGAGAGCTAACACGATAGGAAAAACCAAACTTATCTCTTAATCATATCATGTCCTATAGCTAAATTTATATCCTATGGGGAGGGTTAGTTAGAAACCAATAGGGTAGGCTTAGAAAATTATTTCCCAATTCACCCTTATATAATATAATTTAAAATTTAATAAAATATAAAACAATTATAAAAAACTAAAAAAATTAAAATTAATATTGAAAATTATAAATTATAAAAATAAAATTAATTTAAGAAATTATAAAGAAATTACGATTTAAAGAAATTAAAGACTATTAAAAAAATACTAAAAAAAATAAATCTAATAGAAAAAATGAAATTAAAACAAAAACTAAAAAAATAATAGTCAGAATATAAAAATATAAAAATAATTTGAATTAATAAAAAAAATTAAAAGTATAACAAGCAAGTTTATAATAAAAATATTAAAAAATTAAAATTTGTGACAAAGTTAATTAAAATTTTGAAGTTAATTAAATTTTTGTCATTTTATATGATTTGAAAAAAATGAAAAATGACAAGAGTAATTTAAGGTGTAAAAAATATTTGAAATAAAAACTAAAAATGAATATTAATTAATTATTGAAAGTATAGAATGACTTTAAATTTGAAAAATATTAAAATATATTTAAAGTTATTTTTAAAATTAATATGTAATTATGTCACAAGGTTAATTTGTCATTTTATATGATTTAAAAAATATTAAAAAATAAAAAATATGTAAAATATAGAAATATTTAGAATCTAAATTAAAAAATTCATATTAAAAATCATAATTATATAAAAATCAAATTTAATTAATAGCAAAATCAAAAATTAATTTTTAAAAAATATACGTAATTTTTCATAGTTGTAATTTTTTCATTTTATATGATTTAGATCTTTTTATATTATTATTTGTTTCATCTCAAATATAAGGATAGGATAATATATTATTGCCTTATTTGTTATCCGATGTGCCTCAAACATAGGATTGAATTAAAGCTTATCATGTATATATGCTATTATAGTCTTATCCAACCCGTTTATCCTATCAATTGTTATCCTGCTATGTGCATCAAACAAGCTCTTACGTGTTATCAACGAATATGGTAACAACTTTGGTATTTAGAAGTCATATCATTTGCCTAAAAAAAGAAGTGATATTATTCATTCCTCCTTTACACATGACTTAAATTTGAGACTTATTAGAAGAAAAAAAAGACTAATTCAGGGAGTTAAACTTCTTGTGTGTTGACATGTTGCGGATTTACAATAATACTCCCTCCGATCCTATATATAAGAGACACTTTTGTGAGAGAAAAGTGTCTCTTATATATAGGACCGAAGGGAGTATATAGAACAACTTGCTAACATTATCAATAAAAGAAAAATTCTCTTAGCTGTCTCATCCTTTCCTATTTTTTTGCCAATCAATCAATCTCATAAATAATTAATAATAAAAAATCATTGTTCAATGGAATAAGAATATTGTTATTTCTTCCCTAACTCCTAGCATTTCATACTATTACAAAGAGTTGAATTACCAACGAAAATTAGAGACAAAAAAAATGATATTCATCTCAAACTTTGTCTCTAAGGGTTTGATACACCAAAATTGGAGACCAATTTTGATCCAAAGTGGAACTCGAAGTTGGTCGGAGAGATGAGGGCGACGACGGTAGACGGCGGATCACAGTGAAATACCACGGGGGTGGTGTGTACCTGCACACACTCCGATACTTAAGTCAGTACCGGAATAAAGGGTGTGAGGTAAGGAATAGTGCGTACCTGATTCTGCTGAGGTTAATGGTTTATGTAGATAAGATTAGCACGCTGAGTGCGTTTCTGGGCCGTTTTCCGGATCCGTGATTTGCGGCGTGTTTCGTGGATCACTGTTGGATCCATCCGAGGGTCTAGATCGATTCTAGGGTTTTGCGCCGCTAGAAGGATGCCTCGATGTAATTACTAATTCGGATGCGGGCCTTGACCTATTTCGGGTCAGTTATCAAGGCCCACTACCAGATTAGTTGCCCCCTAGATGATGTCATCATTGAAGTGATGACTTCGGTTACATTGTAGTTTAATGCCGGAATGGCATCAGTGAAGTGTTGCCAACTGCCGATGTAATTGTCTTATGTGTGGGACGTCGGGTTGCTAGACACGTGTCCCACTTTTAGCCGTGTTTTTGGAGCCTTCTAAGGGTCATGATTTCACGCTCTAGTTTTGAATTGGAGTGACTTGAAAAGACGCGCTCGTTTCCTGAAACAGCAACCGCATACATTTGATTACAAGTGAATGGACGTTTCACCTCGTTTCCTGTGTATTTGCTACATGTATAGCTTTTTTTGCAAATGGCCTATAAATTCTCCTCTGGGGGTTTCTTTTACCCTTCTCGCTTCTTCTCTTTCGCACTAGTTTCCCTTTTCCACTTCTATGGTGAATTGTTTTTTGTTGTGTTTCGAAATTCTGAGGTGTTTTCTTTCATTCCCGGTCTTCCATTGTTATTCATAAAGCTACATTTCCTTTCCTTGCTTTCTGTTTCTTTCATATTACCACAAAAATTTGAGATTTAGTTTAAGAGTCTATGGTGCACCAGAAATCGCCCTTAGGTAGGGGACCCTTCTTTCCTCCTCGGGTTCTGAGATTTCTCCGGGCGGTGGTTTGATGCCTATGCGCAAGTCTAGTGCTCCCAGTGCTGAGGGAAACCAAGTAAGGTGATCCCGGCCAGAGCATTGGCTGCGACGTCTCCGGTGATGGTGCCTATGTTTTCTTGTAGTGAGGAGGAAGAGCAATTGAAACACGGTGTTTTGGTTGCGCCAGAGCGATTAGATCACTTTAGGCTAGCCTTAGAGTCCTAGTTTTTTAGACCTTTTAGCCCCGCAAGGTGGCTTGGTGGTACAAAGAAGTTTACGACACAATGTCTTACCCTGAAGTCCCCATGGACAGGTATACTATGGGAAAGAAGAAAAGTTTAGAGGTTGGAGACTTTGCAACCCTGCCTTCCAAAGCTGACAAATACCAGTGGGTTTCCTTAGAGGCTCTTAGTCTTCGATCTGAATATATGACTGATGAGGACATGGCCGACTTGGAGAACCGGATTCAACTGGGAGATAAGCCGAAATCTGGAGTGAAGTGGGCCTTCTTGGCTCCGGTTGGGGATTATCAGATATTCTCCGAAGAAACAAGTGATCTAGATCATCTCCCCATGTACGAGGTACTTTTTACTCACCTAAAGGTGACTTTACCTTTTTCAAACTTTGAATTCTCTATGCTTAACCACCTTGGTGTGGCTCTTTCCCAACTTCACCCCAACAATTGGGCCTTCCTCAAAATCTACCAAACAGTATGTTCTTTTCTCCAAATATCCTCCTCTCTTAGGGTGTTCTTCCATCTGTTTTCTCCCCTTAAGACTGCGGAAAGCGCCAGTGAGAGGTAGGGTTCGATCTTGTTCAAACCCAATGGAAAGTTGTTCGAACTGTATGGTGAGTCTCTTAAAGGATTCAAAACTAAGTACTTTTTCTTGTTACCGTTGGACGACATTGCTTAGGAATGCCTATTTGACATCGTTGACAACGACACTGATGTACCAAAATTTCCTTTTTATTGGTCGAGGCGTTTTTTCGAACGACCTGCTGGGTCGTACTCCTTTAGACTCTCCGCCCTCAGTGACCTCGAATAAGGTTGGGTAAGAGCTATCAGGGAATGGGTGAACGACTTCGAGCATGGTGTGTATTTTAACACTAGGACCAAGGAATAGATCATGTAGACGATTTGTGTATACTCGGACTCTTCTGAGGTGTCATTTATGGATAGAAGCCTGAGCTTTCTTAGGTAAGGAATCGTTACTTATGTTTTTTGATCATTCCATGCTCTTATATAATGCTCTTATTCTTTGCAGAATCCATGTCGAGCATTGCTAAGTTCGCTAAGTTCTAAGCCGCTTTGGCCAAAAAATTGGAAGAGAGTTCAGGGCGAGAGGTCAGGAGCTTAGAACAATCAAAGAGTGCTTCGGATGCTCCTTCTGCTGTGGGGAAAGCCCAAACCGCTGGTTTACCGGGAGCTAGTGGTTCAGGTTCGAGGTCCCTTACTCCTTCATCAACATCTGAGCCCTCAGGTTCTCTTCAAGTAACTAGCATCACAGCTGACGTCATAGATCTAGATGTTAATAAATACGGTCCTTCTTCCGGGGTGCCTCCTCCTCCCCTGAAGAAGGCAAAGATTTTGAAGCAACAAGTCCTACTCTTTGCAAGCAAGGACCCTGTCCCAACTTCAGATGCCCGACTCTCTGGAACCAAGTGAAGGATCTGGAAGAGGAGGTGATTTTTCTTCGCAAAACGAAGAAGAATGTTGAGGTGGCCCTCAAAAAAGAGAAGGACAAGCGAGATCGCCTTGGCAAGGCAGAAGGAGATAACCAGGATCTCTGTGAGAAGCTCAAGACCGCTTTTGGCCTCCAGACCAAACTAGATAAAGAAACCCAAAGGGCCGATGAGAAGGAGAAGAATGTGGCCGAGCTTACCAACGTCCTTGTGGATCTCAAGAAAGAGAAGCTTGCTCTGTAGTATGAGAAAGAAAAGATTTCGAAAGGAAAGGAAATCTTTCCATTCGGATCTCAAGGTTTTGAAAGAAGAGAAGATGAAAATGGCTGCTTACCTCGAGGAGGTGAGGAAGGCATTGGTGAAGAATGTTGGTGTAAGCCCTAAAGGCCAATGTTTTCCTTTGAACTTAGAATTTGTATCATGCTATTATCTATGATATGAGGCATTTTAGTTATTATGTTTATTTTAACGTAATAAAGCCCTTGAGTAAAAGTTCGATTTTAATCGAGTGGACGACTCAGTTGTGAGATACTATAGAACTTTACTCTTAAACATCCATAGTCGAGTATTATTATTATTAAGGTCAATAATAATACATCAATACTATTATGTGTGTAGACTGATGACCACATCTCACAGGTTATAGATATGAGATATCAAGTCACCACATAGGTACAAATTAGGGTAATTGTGTACTGGATTAACCCGCCATGAGAATACCACATAGTGCGTTATGTAAGTGTCATAAGCTATTCTCATAGTGATAGTGATGTATGCCACCCTTCGACCTGAAACCACTATGGTCCCTACATGAGGAGTTAAGTGTTTTATTGCCGTCAAACGTTGTCTGTAATAGGACAATTATAAAGTCGGTTACTGGGCACTACACAAGTCATGCAGATGGACATGAGTGACCTAGATGGGATTTGCCCCTCCTACATAGTGGGAGTAATATCTGTGGACCCCTTGATAGAGTATGACTGTAAAATGCATGGCCATGCTGAAATGAGTCAATATGAGATATGATCTTATTTGTTGTTACTAAGTCTGCTTGGGCGTCAAAGAATATAACGTTGAACTATACAAGGGTAACCCATACTATGCCTTGTGTTCAATATAGATATATGGGCAAAAGGGTAATTATACACATGATCATTGATCACAGAAAGGTTACATCAAATAACCACATTCTCGTTACTTGGGTAGCAGTGATGTGTTGCTAGACATCGCTTTATGTTTATAATATCAAATAGTGATTTAATATCATTGACAACGTTGTGGGAACCTACAGGGTCACACACGTGAGAACAGATTATAAGGAGATGAAAGATAAATGAGTAAGACTCATTTTATTCAGTGGTACGCTCTTATAACGCACTATCATAAGTCAAGAAATGCAGCACACAGTAAGGTACAGTGCACTAGGTCAGTCATAGGTGGTTCTATAAATAGAACCTTTAAGCTGAAGTCTTAGACACGAAAGTGATACCCTAGCCGTACTTGAACAACCTATGTGTGCATCGAGACTACCGGTTCTGTTCGTCAGCTAGCACTGTGGACGGTAGCCGCTCCCATTCAAAGTTTGTTCGTGTGGACTACGTAGAGACGTTATCAGTCGTACAACGTTTGTGATCAACTCTAGCTTTCATTTGCAAAGGTCTGTGCTACAAGAGGTCAATCACATAATCCCTGAATCATGCTCATTCGCAAGGATCCTTGGAAGGGAAATTTTAATTTTTTCGCTGTGTTTTAATTTGTGTTTATGCGTGATTTCCCTACAGAGAAGGACTGATTCTACAATTCGACTATAGTTGAGCGGAATGACAGTCTAGAGGCGATGATGAACATTGGTACTGAGCAGTTCGAGAATGGCATAAGCCAGGTATTCAGTGGTACGCTCTTATAACGCACTATCATAAGTCAAGAAATGCAGCACACAGTAAGGTACAGTGCACTAGGTCAGTCATAGGTGGTTCTATAAATAGAACCTTTAAGCTGAAGTCTTAGACACGAAAGTGATACCCTAGCCGTACTTGAACAACCTATGTGTGCATCGAGACTACCGGTTCTGTTCGTCAGCTAGCACTGTGGACGGTAGCCGCTCCCATTCAAAGTTTGTTCGTGTGGACTACGTAGAGACGTTATCAGTCGTACAACGTTTGTGATCAACTCTAGCTTTCATTTGCAAAGGTCTGTGCTACAAGAGGTCAATCACATAATCCCTGAATCATGCTCATTCGCAAGGATCCTTGGAAGGGAAATTTTAATTTTTTTCGCTGTGTTTTAATTTGTGTTTATGCGTGATTTCCCTACAGAGAAGGACTGATTCTACAATTCGACTATAGTTGAGCGGAATGACAGTCTAGAGGCGATGATGAACATTGGTACTGAGCAGTTCGAGAATGGCATAAGCCAGGTATTCAGTGGTACGCTCTTATAACGCACTATCATAAGTCAAGAAATGCAGCACACAGTAAGGTACAGTGCACTAGGTCAGTCATAGGTGGTTCTATAAATAGAACCTTTAAGCTGAAGTCTTAGACACGAAAGTGATACCCTAGCCGTACTTGAACAACCTATGTGTGCATCGAGACTACCGGTTCTGTTCGTCAGCTAGCACTGTGGACGGTAGCCGCTCCCATTCAAAGTTTGTTCGTGTGGACTACGTAGAGACGTTATCAGTCGTACAACGTTTGTGATCAACTCTAGCTTTCATTTGCAAAGGTCTGTGCTACAAGAGGTCAATCACATAATCCCTGAATCATGCTCATTCGCAAGGATCCTTGGAAGGGAAATTTTAATTTTTTTCGCTGTGTTTTAATTTGTGTTTATGCGTGATTTCCCTACAGAGAAGGACTGATTCTACAATTCGACTATAGTTGAGCGGAATGACAGTCTAGAGGCGATGATGAACATTGGTACTGAGCAATTCGAGAATGGCATAAGCCAGGTATTGTTTTTGAACCCTGGCTTGGTAATTCGGATCGAGGAGTTTACGAACATTGGGGTCGTATCTGGGGACAACATAGTGCATGCTTTGAGCTGAGCGGTTATCCTTAGTCGCCCTGATGGTCTGTCTGCCGATGTTCGTAGGGCTTGATTGTGTTTCGATTTGTATTTTTCCCTTGTAATGTTTTGGCCTTTAGGCTTTGTAATAGTTATCGTATTTTCTAATGAACATTGCCGACTTGCTTGTCTTTCACTTTCAAATTGATGTTATGGTATTGTATTAGCTAGAGACATAGTCTTGTATTTGAAATTCGATGTGGTCGTCGACTTAGGGAGGAAGCCCTGCCATGGGAACCTCTCTTCTACCTCGAAAGATCGGGCGTAAACGCCGATCATAGGTGGACGTAGGGTGGAAATGTTCACGGACCGACTTGATGGCAGGTCAAGTAGGGGTGAACTTCCTTATCGAGACTGGCGTGGTTCACAGAACCTTGCCATTGTGGTGGTTTGTGAGTCTACCGTTCTCATAATATAACTCAAGATTCCTGTGACGTGATCACAAAATAACAAGAACATATTCATATAAAAACACTCATTTTATTGTACTATGAACTTTTAAGTGTCGTTCAACGTCCGAAGTAAAACTAGCTGTAATACTTCTTGAGTTTCATTGCATTCCATGTTCTAGGGATCGCTTGTGTCTCCAAGGTGTAGATGCAAGTACCAATCTTTGTCAGGATCCGGTACGGGCCTTCCCAATTCGACGCCTATTTCCCTTGACTTGCGTTTTTAAGCCTAACGTCTGCCCTTTGGAGGACAAGATCACCGACCTCGAACTCCCTGAAAACTACTCGCTTGTTGTACCTCGCTACTATCCTTTGCTTGATAGCGGCTAGCTCCCTGCCTTTTTCGAGGAGGTCTAATTCATCCGTAAGGTGCTAGTGGTCCGCTGTCATTTTAAGACGGTAGAGTGTCCTCAGTTCGCCGATTTCAACTGGAATTATGGCCTCGAAACTGTAAGTGAGTCGGAATAGGGTCTCCCCAATGGAAGAGTGAGGAGTGGTCCGATATGCCCAAAGTACTTGGGGAAGCTCTTCTACCTAATTCCCTTTGGCATCTTCGAGCCTTTCTTCAAACCTCTAAGGATAACTCTGTTAGCTATTTCTACCTGCCCATTTGTTTGGGGGTGTTCTACCGAAGTGAATCATTGTTTGATTCCGAAATCGGTCATGGTTTTTTGAAAACCCTTATCGGAAAACTTGGTCCTGTTGTTTATTATAAGTACTTTAGGAATGCCAAATCTTGCCAGAATGTGCTTCTTAAAAAACTTGATCATGTTTTTGGGGGTGATCTTTGCTAAGGGTTCTGCTTCGATCCATTTCATGAAGTAATCAACTGCCACAATTAAATACTTGAACTTACCGGGGGCCATCGAAAATGGTCCTAGGAGATCCATTATCCACCACGCGAAGGGCCTTGGAGACGACAAAGATATCATCACGTTGGGAGGTGCTACATGCACATCGACATGTTTCTGGCATTTCTCACATTTCCTCGCGTAGGCCACAGCATCTGCGTGCATCGTGGGCCAATAATATCCGACTCTTAAGACTTTCTTGGCGAAGGATCGGCCTCCTAAGTGTTGGACACAAACGCCTGCATGGATCTCGACCAACATCTGCTAGGCTTCGGTCATATCGAGGCATTTCAACAGGGGCGTCGAGAACCCTCTTCAGTATAATTTCCCATCTATGACAGAATAGGAACAGACTCTGCGTCGAACTTTGGTCGCTTCTCTGTTATCGAGAGGGAGTTCTCCGAGGTGGGTATACTTGAGGATCGGCGTCATCCAAGTATCACCGATGTCGGTGATGGTGGACACCCTTAGAATAGAGAGGGTGTGCTGGAGAATGTACTGAGCTATATTGGTGGTACTTCGAGCACTTACGGTGGATACGATACTCGGTCGGGTGAGCGTTTCCTGGATGACCGAACTATTATTTCCCGCGGTTTTGGTACTCGCCAACTTAGACAATACATCAACCCTTGTGTCTTGCTTGCAGGGCATATGGATTGTCTCAACTTCTTGAATGTTCTTCATTAGCTCTTTGACCATAGGCAGGTATTTTTGCAATAAGGGGTCTTTGGCCTGATATTCCCCATTCACTCGAGAAGCAACGGGCTGGGAGTCGGTTCTGTGGCTTACCTGTAATGCACCGAGGTCACGAGCAAAGGTTAGTCTGGCAATACAGGCTTCGTATTTTGCTTGATTATTCGAAGTAGTAAAGGAGAAACTCAGCGAGAATTCGATCATCAAGCTGTCGATGTTTTCCAAGATTAGACCTGCTCCACTCCCCTTCGAATTAGAAGACTGTCAACATTGATGGTCCATCTAACCTTTGTGTCTTCATAGGTTGGGGTCATTTCTGCAATGAACTCTACGAGGCAGTGAGCCTTGATCGCCTACTGAGATTCAAAGGTGATGCTGAATTTGGATAGCTCTATAGACACTTAATCATCTACCCAGCCAAGTTAGGTCTTTGTAGAACCTGTTTGATTGGTTAGTCAATGCGGACCACAATCGGGTGAGATAAGAAGTATTGTGTTAGTCTTCTAACTGTGACGACTAATGCCAGCATGACCTTTTCGATTTTTTGATACCAAAGCTTGGGACCTTAGAGCGCTTTACTCACGAAATATATTGGCTTCTGTCCCTCATCAGTCTCTTAAACTAAAACAGCGCTCAAGGCTACTCCCGCGATTGCGAGATAAACATGCAATATTTCACCAGCATGAGGCCTTGTCAACATTGGTGGAGTGGACATTGTTTCTTTTAACTACGTGGAGACGTGTCGCACTCTTTTGTTCACTCGAATTGAACTCCTTTCTTTAGGAACTTGAAGAAAGGGAGTACTTTCTCGGCAGACCTGAAAATGAATCTGATTTTTGAGCGGCTAACATGAATGTCAGTTGCTGGATGTATTTCTTCGACTTGAGTTGTCACATCTCAGTTATGGCTCGACACTTGTCCGGGTTAGCCTCAATGTCGCGTTCGGTTAAGTAAAATCTAAGGAACTTACACATTCTCACTCCGAAGGTGCATTTTTCCAGGGGCATGGTATCAATCTTCCGCCGTTTTGATGATCATGTCATCCATATATACTTCGAGCATTCTTCCAATTTGGTCCTTGAAGACTTTGCTCATCATTATTTGATAAGTTGCACCGGCATTCTTGAGGCCGAAAGGCATTACCTTGTAGCAGTAATTGCCGCTGTTGGTCATGAATGCGGTTTTTTCTTGGTCAGCTGAATGCGTGGGTATTTGGTTGTATCCGAAGTATGCGTCCATAAAGGAAAGTATCCGAAAACCCAAGGAGTTATCAACGAGTTTGTCAATATTAGGGATGGGATAGGCGTCCTTAGGACAAGCCTTATTGAGATCGGTATAATCAATGCACATATTCCATTTCCCATTTGCTTTCTTAACAAGAAAAACATTTGAGAGCCAAGTGGTTTACTTGACCTTTTGTACAAAATTAGCCTTAGCTAAATCACTAATAGCTTTCCTAGCAGCTTCAGCCTTCTATGCCGATTGCTTCCTCTTCCTCTGCATTACCCATCTAGCAGACGGGTCCAACGCGAGTTTGTGGCAAGCCATATCGGGAGAGATCCCTGGCATATCGGTTGCTGTCCAGGCGAAGAGATTAGCGTTGGCCTTAAAGCAGGCAGTGAGCTGTTCCTTCACTGAGTCGGGGAGAAGCGCCCCGATTTGAACTGTCTTAGTCGGATCCTCGCCCAGTTGTATCTTGAGAAATTCCCCATTTGGAATGGGACTATGATTTTCTTCTGGAGTTCTTTTGCAATGGGGTCTTCTTCCTTCTCTAAGCTGTCTTCAGGCTTGATCCTCGCATCGAAGTCAGCGAGGTTCACTTCAGCGTATCCTGCGATTTTCTTGGAAGGAGTTGGTGTGGTTTCTTCCATCTTGATCGACAGTAAGTAGCATCTCCGTGAGGCCTCCAGATCACTAGGAATGGTGATCACTTTCTCTTTGGCCGAGTGAAACCTCGTCTTGAGGTGCACCGTCGAAGTGACTTCTCCTAGCTCCCCCAAGGTGGGACGACTAAGGATTTAGTTGTAAACAAACTTGCAAAGAAGTACGATAAACTGTACCTTGACGGTTTTCATTTCCGATTTTTTACCAAATGTCACCATAAGCTCTCCCAAGGATGTTGTTCTAGAGCCATTGAAACCCTGCAGATCGAACCCTCGGTACGGAATCGTGTCTTTTTCTGCCAGTTTTAGGGTTTTGAAATGGCCGAGGTACGTTATTGTAACATCCCAGCTTTCTTAAGCTTAGTAATTAATTATACTAAGTGTTAAGCCTAGTTGAGTTTAAGTTGTGAGAAGTTGCGTGATTATATTTAACTTTAACTTGAATCCAAGAATGAAGGGAATATAATTACATAGAGTTTTGGTGTGTAAGTCATTGATCTTAAGTTGAGAATTAAGTGGGATTTAATCCTACAAATGATTGAAAGTATTGGTTAGGAATTAATTGAAGATTAGATTGGATTGAAAGGAGTTAAGATTGGATGAGTTAGGATGAGAAAAACATGAGATTATGCAGAAAACTCTGCTGCTAAATTCGCTTAAGCCAAGAACCTGCGCTCAGCGAATTTCAGTTGTAGCCAGCAGCCTCGCTTCTGCCCCATTCTTGCTAAGTGACTCCAGCTCGCTTAAGCGAGCCGCTGCTTCCCTGTTTTGTTTTAAACGTCAGTTCTCTCTCTTTCTCTCACGCTCTCTCTCTTTTCGTGACCTAGAAGAGAAAAAGAAAGAGGGAAGGAAAGGAGAAGAGGAAGAATGAAGGAGAAGGAAGGAGATAACATCAAAGAAGCCTCTCATTTTTCCATCCTCTCTATCCTCTCGCGAGCTCTCTCACTCTCCCTCCCTCCTCATTTCGTGTCGCTGCTGTCTTCATGGAGAGAAGAAGAAGATGAACTTCTGGGTTCATGGAAATGGAAGAGAAGGAAGATCTAATATGGAATTTGGAGCTGAATGAAGAAGAAGATGGAGATGAAAAGCTTGGTTGGAGTTTCAATGGAGGTTGATGGCAAGCCTAGGGTTTCAAATTAGGGGCTTTTATCCCAAAGTATTTGGGAGCTCAAAGGTAACATAGATTCCCCTCTGAAACTCCCAATTAGGGTGTGCTAGGAATTATCGTCTAATTCTAGAAGTAGATAGTTATTGTATAGAATATTATGATCTTGTATAGGGTTTTACTGAAATAGGGTTGGATTCTGTCCCCAACCCCCCTAAATGAATGTATGATGTTTGTCCGATTGTGAGTTCTACTCACTTAGAGTTTGGGCAACCAATAAGACCCAACACTTAGGGTTTCTTTTCCTTCCCTTTTTGCATTTTGGTTCTGATTTCAAGCATGATTAGTGGGTGCATGATTGATTTGGAAGCATGAAAATGTGGATTTGAAATGTATGTTTGAGTGTGGGTTGCACAAAAATGAGTTTTGCAATATTTGACTTGAATGCATGTTGAAATGATTGTGATAGATCAATTTGTTTCTTGTTGAGTGCCATTTGGTTGATTGTGATGTTGATTGGAATCAATGACTTGAGTTTTGGAAGAGGTTTGGGTTGAAAAATATGAGTTTGGATGTTTAAAACCCCGCTAAATTCGCTAAGCCGCAGAATTGCACCGAGTGACCTCTGACTCTGTTTGTTAGAAGTCGATTACGCCCTTGATTTAGCTCAAGCGAAATAGCCGAGCTAAGCGAGAATCTCGCTAAGCGACAGTCTTGAGCTAAGCAAATTTTGGGCAGTTTTCTCCAAATTCTTGAAATTCCTTTCTTCTTTTAAATTCAATCCTGTATATTGTTATAGCCTTATGGAAGGTTGTATAAATGATTACACTATTTAAATGCTTATAGGAACGGTTAAGTTATTGACATGATTAAACTTAATGATGGTTTGTTATTCATTGAGTATTGTTTATTGAAGAATTCCATGAAAAGTCACTGCTATACTTTCTTGGATTCATTGTATATTGTTTATTGAAGAATTCCATGGAAAGTCACTGCTATACTTTCTTGGATTCATCGTGCATCGTTATTGAAGAATTCCACTGAAAGTCAATTATGTACTTTCTTGGATTCATTGTGCATTTTTAATGCTTATTGGATTGTGATAACATTATGGATTTCCTTATTATGAAGTTATAATGTTTGGAAGGCCTTGGGTATTGGAAATTTTGTGATCTTTTCAGTGGATGGATCATAACAGAAAATTCTTCATCATCCTCAGAGCCCTGGTGGTCGGTATGGGAAGAGGGTGAGATGTGGTCTCTTTGGTTGAACGATGATGTCGCTCGTCGGTGAGAAGGCAGAGTTACCCCTCTCGGGAACCACGCACGTGGTTGTGCCAGTGCCTGGACGATTGGTGAGCAGAGCATCGATCTACGGAGCAACGCCTTAGGCTGGATTTGAGCCTAGATCTGTGTGGTGGGGAATGGATAAGTGACCTTTGGAGGGGAATAGAGCGGTGGTGAAAAGAATGATCACCCGAGATCTGGTGATATGGAGAGTTGGATGGGGAATGGCGGTTGGGCAAAGTTCTCTCTGTAGATCTATACTGGAAGTGAGATCTGGCAGGAGAACGACGGTGAGACGTGGTTCTTGCCGCAGATCTACGCCGAAAGTGAGATTTGGTAGGAGAACATCAGTGAGGCGAGGTTCTCTCCACAGATCTACGTCGGAAGTGAGATCTGGAAGGGGAACAATGACGAGGTGAGGTTGTCTCTGCAGATGTACGCCGAAAGTGATACCTGGATGGGGAATGACGTCCTGGAAGAGATCGAACATATGATCTGAGATGCGGCGATAAGAACTCGGTGGATCGGGGGCGAGAGGTATGCCTCCTTTCAGATCTACTGTCAATCAGCCCTTGGTCACCAGATGCTTCAGAATGATTTGACAGAGGGGAGGTCCTCCGTAGGTCTTGACGATATGCCGCCACTCTCTTCGACAGGTGGTTCTGGTTGTTCTCAATGCAAACGAGGCGCTGGTTTTGTTCGGCGATTGTCTGTGTTTGCTCTCGGACAAGGTGGAGGAGCTCGTTGATCACCGAGGCAGTAACTAGTGGTGGAGGATGGTGCAGAGCTGGGTTTGGTACCGGCGAAGGTGAAGGAACGGTCTGTTTGTTCAGATCCAGGTGTGGTTTGTCCTCCACGATGACGGGAAATGCGTCACTTGGTGGGGAGGGTCAGTTGGGTTTGGAACACGCTGAGAGCTCTGTGTCGCGATGTTTCACCTAGATTCGACTATCGACGAATCGGGGAGATTCAGAATAAAAGGTTGGAACAAAAAATTTCTCACAGACAGCGCCAATGATCCGAAGTGGAATTCGAAGTTGGTTGTAGAGATGAGGGCGACGACGGTAGACGACAGAGTACAACAGAATACCACAGGGGTGGTGTGTACCTGCACACACTCCAATGCTTAAGTCAGTACCAGAATAAAGGTTGTGAGGTAAGAAATAATTCATACCTAATTTTGGCGAGGCTAGTGGTTTATGTAGATGAGATCAGCACACTAAGTGCATTTTTAGGCCGTTTTCTGGATCTGTGACTCGTGGTGTGTTTGGTGGATCACCGTTGGATTCATCTGAGGGTCTAGATCGATTTTAGGGTTTTTACGCCGCTAGAAGGATGCCTCGATGTGTTAACTAATTCGGGTGCGGGCCTTGACCTATTTCGGGTTAGTTATCTAGTCTGTTAGTGGGCCTTGACCCACTCCGGATCAAATTTAATTTTTTCTATCTCAAATTTTCACCGATAAATCAAAGTTTTCTAATAGTAAACTAGACAGGAGACAAATTATTTTAATTCCAATGATTTAAATTAGCCTTTAATTAAGTCTTTGGATGGTAACAATTCTAAATGCACACACACACACACACACACATATATATATATATATCCAACGAATATTGTTGTAACGTGGTACGAATTAAAAAAAATAATTTTCCACTGTAAGAATAACTTTAAACTGAATTATGAGTCATATCAATGTATCAATTGATAAACCCAAAATTGGTGTACTTTTTAGGCCATATTGAGAGCATTATTGATTTAAATGTTATTATATTGGCTAATTTGCTCTCTTTTGTGAAGAAAAGGATAAATTGGTGAAAAGAATTGAAAAGACGAGCTTTTGAAGTGAAAAAGAACATTTTGGAGCTCAAAAGAATGAGCATGGCCACATAGGAGATGAACATGGCCGTGCACAATCCCATCGTTTGAAAGATCAGTCTCCAGACCTGCAGCATGGGCGTGCAACGACGAAGAATCACCGTCAGGCTTCACCCATCCGTAGAGCAGCACAAGCACGCTTAATGATCATGAGCGTGCGTGTATATTTTTCTCCTAGATTTTCTAGTCTCTATAAATACGCGCGCTGAGCTCAGTTTTAGGAATTGTTTTGCTGTCAGAGAGTCCCTATGACCTGTTTTGAGAGCTTGAAGTGGAGTCTAGGGTTCGGAGTGAAGAAGGAGAATTTCCATCATGGTTTTTCTTCAATTCTATAACTATGAACCCTATTGTTTTGTGCATTATTCTTAGACATGACTAGCTAAATCTCTCTTTTAGGGTCCTAGGTGGATTTTGTTCTAGTAGGAAACCTTATTACTATGTCTTAGGTTACACGAATTGGTTTTGATTTAATTTTGTTATTATTGCGTTGATTGGATTTGTCTTATTGCGCTTCATTACATGTTAGGAGTAGCTAACTTAGGCATGATAATAACCAATTAATTGAACAATGATCATACTACAATTAGTTGGTGGACCTATAAGATAAACAGGGCCCATAGTTGTGAATGATCAAACACTAGTTATAGTTTTCCAATCAATTTCAACTCTTTCGATCTTTATGCTTTTCCAAGATTTAAATATTTTGAATGACCGAACACCGGGTTAATTTAGGAGAAAAATATTAGTTGCGAATGATCAAACGAGTTGATAGTATTATTAAGAGGATTGATACTATTAATCAATGATTAAAATTACTACCTACATCCCATTTTGTTTGACGTTTAAGGTTTTTTGACACAAGAATTAAGAAATAAGATTAATATTTCAGATTTTCATAAAAAATACTACCTCCATCCCCATTTGATTAACGTTTAAGGTTGTGGCACACGAACTAAGAAATGTAATGAATAGTTCCGAATTCATAAAAAATATTTTTTACTTTCTTAATATGCCCTTTGTTACTCCCTCTCTTTCATAGTAATTGATTAGTTAGTCAATTAATGTTTCATGGGCATAATAGGAAAAAATGATTTAATACTTCATTGATATTGTAAATTGACAATCAAAATAGGACAAATTTCTTTGGCTAAAACGTCAAACAAAAGAGGATGGTGCAAGTATTATGTAATTTTAATTTCCTAATATACTCTTTATTGAAAATTGAAAGAACACATTGGAAAGGGAGATTACATGAAATGAAAAAGAAAATCACCTCAATTGAAAAACACATTAATAATGGTTAAAAGTATACAATAGAAAAAAATATTTAATATTTCATTAATATTATAAAAAGATAATCAAAACGAGGCAAAAATATTTTACTAAAGTGTCAAAAAAGGGAGGAAGATAGTATTTATTTACTACTCCTTTTGAATATAAGCAAAAAAATTCCAATTTTAATGGTCCAAAATATAAGCAAATGTCAACTAATTATTCGCTATTTAATGGTATTATTTTTAAAATACCCTTCAATTAATTTAGATTTCATTTTCCAATAACCTCTTGTATTTCTATGAAACACGTTTTCATAAAGGGCATTTTGGATAATACAATTATTATTTTTTATTACAACAACAAAATAAATGAGATCAAATACTATTCTTAATGAACGTGATTTTTTTTGTTGCTTATATTCAAAACCGGACACATTATAAGCAAAAAAAAAAAATACATGTATCCTGGTCCAAAATATTAGCAATTTTAACTACTTTTATCCTCTTTAATGATTTCATTCCGAAAATACCTTTATTTAATTCAATTATGTTTCAAATATGGCTTTTTTTGTCTTTTGTATTAAATGTCATCAAGAGCAATTTTAGAATTGAACTTTACTTTTTATTTGAAACTAAAAAAAAAATTAATTTAGTTAACTAATTTTCTGAGTTACCTTCATTCAATTTTTTTTTTTTGACTTAAAAAGAAATCAGGAGGATTAGAGGAGAGAAATACTACCTCCATTATTTTTTATAAGCCCTTTTAGACCAAAAAAATACATATTAAAAAAGTAGTTAGTATAATTAAATTTGTCTATAATGTGTATGTTTTTCCAAATTTATCCTTCAATTATACTTTTAATTAATTAATGCATGTCTTGAATTTTTAAACACTATGCAATTAATTAGGAATACTTTTGAAAAAAATAATTAATATATCTTGTAATTTAAAAAAATGTTTATAATTAGTTAAAATTTTTTTTTTTAAAAAGGGTTTATGAGGGATTATATTTTTAACCTTGTTTTGTGTCTTTAGCACTACAAAGTTTTTTTTTTTTTTTTTTAAGTATTTAGCACTGCAAAGTTGAACACGGTCAAAATATTCGTTTCCACTAAATGACAAAATTTGCCGCAAATTCCAAAGTCACTCATTAGTTATTATTCCACGCACAATAGCAGAGGCCACAAATGCCAACGGAACTCACTTATTATTCCATGCTATTTCATGCACATTAGCGCGGTCCAAAAGGCATCTGCCAATTGGCCAACAAGTCTTAATTCGTTCTTGATAAAGTACTTTTTAGACGGGAATAATTTGCAGTACCTTTATCTTTTTTTCTATTGGTTTAATTGGTTCTTGAGAAAGTGCTTTTAGACGAGAAAAATTTGCTGTACCTTTATCTTTTTTTCTATTGGTTGCCATTTTGAAACGGACGTTAGCCTTATATAGTAGTATTATATATTTCATCGACCATGATCATTTTCGGCCATCTTTGATCAAATTCTTTATTGATTTGTTGCCAAGGTAGAAAATACTATATTTTGTCTGAAACAATGTTAGGTTGACAACATTCAACCCGACACTGTATGCAACAACAACAAAGAAATAGAGAGAGAGGTCATCGACGTGCGTGCCAAAATAAAAAAAAGTAAGAAATCATATATAAATACGGTGTTTGACAACTTTTTGTTGTCGGAAAAACATTTCTCGTTTTGTCTAGACAATTTAGTCCTATTTCAAGCCTCCACAAACCATCAACTTCAAATAGAATATGTAGAACATATTGCTCGCCAGTGACGGACCCAAAAACTTTAGGTAGTGGGGGCTATTTTACCAATGAAGATGAAGATGGAATAGTGTGTGGTTTGTATTTTAAAAAAAAAAAATTGCTCTGATTTATATTTAAAATAAACCCTCAATTTAGGCTTTAAATTTATATTATTTTCTACTTGGTCCTAAAGTATATAAAAATAATGGAATGGTTTTATAAAACTTTTGAGACTACATATCATCTATAATATTTTATAAAGAGAATTCCATTTGATAACTACTTTTTAGCTTCTTAATTTGCTTTTTTAAACTACCTTTTGAACATTAACACACATTTCCACCCATAACATAACCACAAAACTGCAGTTACGTAACCCCCACTAAGTCAGGAAATGGGGTATAGTATAGCGCACCGTGCCCGTCTTGCCGCTAGTTTTTATAAACTTAAGAGACTAAGTAGGAGAGAATGTGCAAGTTCGGAACAGAGAATTTACTCATTATACAAGAATATCTAATAGTAGAAAAGTTCAGTGGCAAATCTTCTCGGGAGCGGGAAGGCGCCACTGCACCCCTCAGTTTTTTTATTTTTTATATACTCCTGAAGTCTTAGCGCTGGAGCCCATGGAAGCAGTGGCGAACTGAAACTGAAGAAGAAGAACAGGCAGGAAGAAGAAAGAATACGCAGGACAAGTTGCCGAACTGACAAGTTGTCCTTTTTATCACTTTTTAAACCGTGTTATGTAAATAAATAATAAATGAAGAGCTGTCAAAAAGCGAGAGCCGTGAGAGAGATATTCTCTTTATACTATGACTAACTGACTAAGGCAATGTTTGGTTTATAAATGAAAGTGAAAGGAAAAAAAAGTAAAAGAAAAGAAAGTAGAAGGAATGAAAGAGAATAGAAAATGAGATGATTTTTTGGTTGTTTGGTTTAAAAGAAAGTGAAAGGAAAGAAAGAGATTTATTTATAGAATGACAAAAATAACCTTAAGAATAAAATATAATGTGATAAAAGAAATAAAAATATGAAATATATTCTTATCAATGTAAATTTAAAAAAATAAAATTCAATTAAAACCCAATACAAGATAAAAATATTCATAAATATTAATAGATTTATTTTTAAAAATAAAAGATTTTTGTTAATTGTAAAAGTGAAATATTTATTATATATGTTATATTACATGTAGTAAGGATACTAGCGTAATTTGAAACTGTGTTACCCTTTATCGGTCCCTTTTTTGCGCAAATCGAGCTGATTGTATTTTGTGTGGGGCCCATTGCTATTTTTCTTTCCATTCCCATGTCAACGGTTTTCCAAACAGGGGAACAAATTTCGAAAACTGTGTTTTCAGTTCCCTTCTTTCTTTTCCACTGTTTTTCATCGCTGCCAAACACACGCTAAGGGTCCTACTAGATCAGAGCAACCCATCAAGCATTGCCCTTATGTTAATGAATTTTAATCTTCAACTTTATAATATTTATATTTTTTTAACATAAATATTTATTACTCCCTCCGTCTTATTTTATTTGTTCTGTTTAGAATATTTCATTGTCTCAAATTTCTTGTATTTTTAAAAAATTAATGAGTATTAATTACTTTTTTAAAATATACCATTTATCTCAACCAACTTCTATTAATGAGTTGTAGGTGAGTAATTATAGCTGTCACATTTAAATAGGAATATTTTAGTCTGACGGTATCATTTTATTATAGAAATCAATAAATTTAATCATTTCCTTAAGAATCATGTAAAAATAAAAGAAACTACTAAAATGAGACAAATAGAGTAATATGTAAAGTCTTTTTTGCTTTTTTCTTTTGTCAGAATATCGGCCGGTTTTGGGTTGCCGGACCCTTGTTGTTTATATTTGATATTTGAATTTGATCGTACATGACGTAATTATGTTCCAAATTTTTTGAGTTTTGTACTTATTTGTGGTAAAAGTCTTGGTTTGAGTATTGTTTATGTTCAAGTTAAATACTATACATCTTATAAATATATTATGATTTTTTGTCTTAAAAATTAATTTTTTTGGCACTCCAAGTTTTTCGTTCAAGATTCGCCACGGAAAAGTTAGTGAAAAGCCAAAAAGGTATATTATTTACTATTCCTATTTATCATTGTTATTATTGGTCAGCAGAAAAGTAACTTTTTTTTTTTGACAAAAGCAGAAAAGTAACTTGAAAACTCATTTTAATGGATGAAAAAGACTTGAAACCGGCGGTGTTCTCCTTCCCCTTTCTTGCTTTATCTTTTTATTTCGAAAGCCAATCTTTTTTAACTCTCTTCCCTCACATCATCACAACACATGTATATGATATCAAACAAAATGAAATTGCCCCCAATTCTATAGCTGTGGGTCCGTCCTTGTCTCACTAATGAAGATTCATGGGCTCGAAGTCAAACCATGCAAACTTTATAATCACAATGAAGACATTCGTGAAACTAAATAAGAGACAAACACCACTCTAGATGTTACTTTGTATTTTATCCTGATGATTTAGGCCTGATTGATTTGATTGAAGATGAGATAATTTTTTTTTATGTCTGGACCTTGAAACGTTACTTTTGTTTTGTTTTTAAACTATTGTGCCTTAGATTTATGAATCTTTTACAAGTCAAGGGTAAACTTGTGGCTTTATTCCCTTTTTGTATGTAGCTTGGATTTCCGTAGACATCAACTTTTTTTTTTTGTTTATTATCAATTTTCACAACTAAAACAAGCATTATATTAGTTCAGTTAGGATGCAAATTGAGCATTATAGATTTCGAACAAGATTGATCGGGAGACTCTAATGACTGTCATAATCATGCGTGATCTGTTCAGTTAGTATGTAAATTATTGGAATTCAACACATTCATGTAATAAGCAAAAAGTCACTTTGCTGTTGGGTTTTCTTTTATTTGTTTTTTAATTTTTGATATCTAATTTGTCGTTTTTGTTTTCTCTAGTGTCTATGTTTTCAGGTAATAAAAAAACTACTTAAAGTGAGGTATATGTTGGAATAAGACTGCTAGCTGGGTCAACCGCATTGCTTCTATTGAGGATTTAATTGCAATAAATGCACAAGACCATAGGGGATTCAATTTAATGTGTAGTGTTTTTTTTGTTAATAGCTATTAGCTGAATATTATGATTTAATGGTAACTATACTCATGACTTTGGATCAATTAATTTCCTTCATGGAAGTATTGAACATTGCTTTGATTTCAATGAAACAAGTTTACAAATTTGAATTATCGGTATTATTGGATTATCGGTATTAGAATATGATATGAAATTTTAACTTGTATCTTTGGGATTAATGTGCATGATAAGGTGAGTGTTTTCTAATGAAATATGAATTATTTCCAGTAATTCATGATCCAATATCGATAGGAAATAGCTACAAAATGTTTTCCAATTAAAAAAAACTCTCAATAACTAGGAAATGTCTATAAAATCACTATGAAATTTTAGCTATTAATTGACTATAAAATTGCTACAACGATATTGTAGCCATTTAGCTAGAAAAAGTTATTTTGAACTACATCTTACTAGGGATTAGCTATGAAATAGCTATTATTTTTTTAAGATTAGCTACAAATTAGTTAGGAAAAATTTTCCTGGCTAATTAGCCACTCAGTTTACGCTACGAACAATTTAGTAACTATTTCGTAGCTAATCTGTAGCTAAATTTGTTTGCTAGAGATTAGCTACGAATTAGCTACCAATTTTGTCGTAGCTAAACACAGATTTTCTTGTAGCGAAAAGAGCTTAATTGTCAAACACATGCTCCATCTTATATGCTTGATTTTAGATGTTTTCTTTAACAACAAAAGAAGAAGAATATGTATTAAACGGGAACACATGGGTTCTCTGATCGAATACAAAGGAGAGAAGAGAGAAAGAGATCATGAGCATATGCTCATCAAAAGGGCTGGCAGTCTCAAACCATAAACCACACCCCACTTCACACATATTACCTCCTACAATTAAATACAATCAAATAGGTTAACATGCCAGTCATAGAATAAGTAACGCCCCTTATCCGACCTAGTCAGAAACCCTTTCAAAGAGGTAGTCATAATGTGATCCACAACTTCCATCAAAATAAAATTATTTCTTGAGAAGATGAGCCTATTTCTAAGACTCCAAATCTTCCATAACACAAAATGCCAAATAAGAATCAATAATTTCTTCCATTTCCCCAAAAACATGATAGAGTTAGAAGAGAAAAATAAGAGGGGTACATCAGGGGGCATAATGATGATCATCTGACCAAGCCACTTGAACACCTCATACCAGATACGAATGGAGAAATCACAGTGAACAAACAAATGTGTACCTAATTCACAATGCCAACCATAAAAGGCACATATCACATCTCGAGGCTCCACTATCACACCCCGACGGAGTAAGTTATCCCTAGTTGGAATCCTATCCCATCGGAGCTGCCAAGTAAATGCAGGTACCTTCGAGGGTGCAAGACTCCTCCACTGACGCTCCAAAACTGAGATCCTTTGCTCGAGGACATCACTCTGCAACAAAAAGTTAGATGACAAAAGGGAATAGGTTGTTTTGACAGAGCAGGTCTCACATCTCAACATTTCAATCGTAATTAGTTAGACATTAAATTAAAATAATAATAATAATAAATGTATCAAAAATTTTCATCATAGTTACAGAAATGCTAAAATAAAAATAAACATGATAATATTTTGTGAAAGAAATGGACACTGTAAGAAGTAAAATACAACATATAGTTTAATTATTATTTGCAAAATTTAACATTAGGCTTTATAAATGTCTGTCTAATTTTAGAATTGCCATAGTTCAAGATGAAATTTGTTACTGAATTGTGTTTATAAATATTCAAATTAAGGATGATTAACCTTAATTTTGGGTTAGTATAGTATAAATTATAATATAGAGAATCATGTAGAATTTAAGTAAATTAAATTATAATATTTAAGAAAAGAACATGCTAGATAGAAGAGGAAAAAAAAATATATGTAACTAACTAAATAAATTACCCATAACTAAATTCTTTTAGTTACCATAGTTAGTCTAACATATTACCTTTAAGGAAATCAGTTACGATGAAGGGATAAAATCTTGCAACTTGAAAATGTAGTTATGAAATATAGATAAGGTTGCACATGGAGTAACTTCATTTAGCCACTTGTACGCATGTAAAGGATACATTAGCATTCTTGAATCAGATGGGATAGGAACTTATGGGTAGAATAGAAGCCACGTTGATATATATCCTATACATGTACACATGTATTAATTTTAGACTACACTAGTACATATACCCGTGCGATCCACAGGGAAATAAGTTGTTGAACTAGTATTGCGTTTCGATAAAATGCAAAAAATAATAGGATCACGATGTTAAAAGGAAACATATCTTCTCAATTACATGCCATTATGAAAAATTATATTATCAAACACATGTTTCTTTATTTATCCGGTATCAAATCAGAATATTTTAAATAAATATTAAAAGACATTAATTCATAAGAAACTACATTAATGCTTTTCAGTTTTTTTTTAAAGCAAACACTATTAAGGCATACTCCCTCCTGTCTCAAATATAAGAAAAAGTTAAAATGTATTTGAATCAAATTTAGACCAAATACATTTTGACTTTTGCTTATATTTGAGACCGGAGGGAGCATTTTTTTTTTGTGATTCACTATTAAAGTAATAATTATCATTTATTAAACATGCAAACTGTCATGATATAAAATTCAAAATTATCCACTGCTAATTTAATTGTTGACCAAATCAATTAAAATATGATATCAATTTGAAATTAAACTGATATAACAAATCAAATCTTCAAATCAAATCAGACTATGAATCAAAACCTGTAAAGTTACTATTAATGAAATTCTTTAATTGTATTTTTACTTTTTTTTTAATAAAAAACCAAGTCTTCAAATCAAATCAGACATAGGAATTAAACTTGCAAAATTACTATTAATGCAATTCGTTAATAGTATTTTTACTTTTTTTTGAATTCAATTTTTTATTTTTTATTTTTATTGTATTTTATTATTCTTTATTAAATATTATCGTGTATTATATTATCAACTCTGCTGATTGATTATCTAGAGTGGGTGCGTGACTATTTGTCATGAGGTCAATTCATACTAAATAATAATATAATAATACTGATTAGAAAATAATGACTAACAAAACGCAATTTATGTTAATACCATCGATTTAAGTTTTTAAATATAAACATCTTTTATCTCGTTCTTTATTAAATCAAATAATAAGAAAAAACTTATTTTTTTTATTTTTCTATCTGGACAAATTTAAAGTCCTTCATTTTTTTTATTTTTTGTTTATTTGTTTTTTATCTCTTTATTTTCTCTTTATGTGTAGAAAGAGAGATAATGAGATAGAGAAAATTAAAGAGGAGAGAGAAAAAAATTGAGGCGGTGCGAAATAAAGACTTTATCCCTGTTATAGGCTAAATTTTTTGGCGGGATTTCTGTTCCTTCACATTAGCAACAGCTATTATATATGAAGATATATTTATTAAGTACATGCAAATTTTAACAAAATTTCATTAAGCCAAATGAATCTCACATGGTTAAGGCTTTGAAAATTTCTATAAATACCATGACCTGTACATATGGTCCCCCACCATATCTAAACTTCACTTTCACCAAACTTTTAATTTCCAAATTCTTTCCTTGTCTTATTTTCCTACAAACAATTCCATATAGTTATCTCAAGTTCCCACACAAAAAAGAAGGAAGCTACGAGGTAGGGAAAAAAATTAGAAATGTTCTACAAATTAAGCTTCTTATGGTTTTGATAATTTTGAAGAAAGATACTCACCTTTTTGTTCTTATTTTATTTTACAAATCTCTTGCTATTTCACTACTTCATCAGCAAACCAAGATTTTTTTTTTGGGGAGAGAAGGGGGGGATTTTATCATGATAAAGAAGTGGTTGATATGGTTTTAAGGCATGAATATAGGGTGGCCCTCGCCCTAGCTAACATAAATTTAAACAAAGACTAAAATACTAAACTTGTACTAACACTAGTGCGAAATACACCTAAAATACATATTTATAACGCCGGTTTTGCGGATAACCGGCGTAACATATAACGCGGTGATATTTTTGAAATTAAATGATGAAATTGTGAGATCTATGGCGCCGGTTTTAGGGTAAAACCGCGGTCGTATGTAACCGGCGCCATATGTTTAAAAAAATTGTGAGACATATGGCGCCGGTTTTAAGTAAAAACCGCGGTCGTATGTAAAGCGATACCTATGGCGCCGATTTTAGGGTAAAACCGCGGTCGTATCTCCAACACCTATGGCGTCGGTTTTACGTTAAAACCGCGGTCGTATATAACGCGAGACATATGGCGCCGGTTTTACCCTAAAACCGGCGCCATATGTTTAAAAAAATTATGAGACCTATGGCGCCGGTTTTAGGGTAAAACCGGCGCCATATGTCTCGCGTTACATACGACCGCGGTTTTGACTTAAAACCGGCGCCATAGGTGTTGGAGATACGACCGCGGTTTTAGGGTAAAACCGCGGTCGTATGTAACGCGAGACATATGTCTTGATTTAGAGTGCTTCCATTGTGAGTTTGGATGTGGGTTCTCTAAGGATCCGTCCTCCATGTCCTTAGCGTGCGATCATGTTTACAACGGCACACGATGTCATTATGCTTGAGGCAAAGCGCGCCATCGGATCCGATGTAAGACTCAAACCTTTCCTTTATTTGTGACTAATTCGTTTGTTCATGATGAATTCGGCGTCGACGTCAAAGAAGGCGGAGGCAATGATGAAGCAGTGAACGAATCTGGATATTGGCACCGAGGTCAACGAAGACGAAGGTGGCTGACCAAGTTTCGTGCGAATATGAATCACAAATCCAGGAAAGAGCAATGTCTGAGAGCAACATTATCATCTTTGCTCCCACAAATTCAATCTATGAGTTGACTCGTGAGTGATAACCGAAGTTTTGATGTCTAACAAGTATTGATCGACGTCAAGTCCGACTTTAGGGAGCACCATATCTTGTCGGCATCCACAGAAATCTCAAACTCCTGAGGTACTGATGTCCTGACTACATCCCGAGGCTATAACTTCGTTATGGCATTCCTGGCAGATTTATTCGGTTGCCAAAGTCACCGACGACATCGCCACTTCGACAACAACTTCGGTTCAGAAACCTCGACAGGGATCATGCCAACTTGCAAACAGAGATGGTTGTGATCCGTGAATGTATGTAACGCGAGACATATGGCGCCAGTTTTAGTGTAAAACCGGCGCCGTATGTCTCGCGTTACATACGACCGCGAAGGGGTCATCCCGGTCAAGTTGAGGGCGACGCCTGGATTCAATAATTGAACTTGGGCGATGACATTATCGAATAACTCATCCCCAACCTTCAGCAACAACTCGTCCATCTCCTTTTTCTTGACCTTCATAACCTTGTTCTCCTCGGTAAGTTCTTGATTTTCTTTGGAGAGTTGTTGATTTTCAGTACTTAACTCCTCCACCTTACATTGAAGCTTGAGAACCTCCAACTTCGAATTTTTGTTCAGATTTATCGAGGTTGCTAATCCTCAGTGAGAGCTTCTCTTGCTCCTCCACCAACTTCTTCTTCTCAGCAGAAAGATTCTCAAGGTCTTTCGACAGCTTAGACACCGCACCCTTGGCCTTGGTAGTCTCCTTTTTAGCTGATTCTAGCTGCGCTTGGAGGTCGACCTCGAGCCCCTCCAGAGACATAATCTTCTTTTCCAACTCTAACTTGCCCTCCCGAAGGCTAGTAAGCTCGACCTCTAAGTGGCAGTTCTTCTCAAAGACCCAATTGGTGAGTAGCTGGTTGCACAGCTGCTAGGTCGACCCCTCCAAAAACGAGTTCTCCTTAGCAATTTCAAAAAGTTCGCTGAAGTAAGCTTCGTCAACTGGAGGAATCATCGCCCTAATTTGATCCGAGGTCATAACCTCGCCCCTGGACCAAACTGTGGGGACCTCGCCAGTGGAAGGAACAGTCTATTTGTCCTTACCTCCGTTGCCACCAATCTTCAGTGTTAATGAAGGATTTGTCCTCGGCAAGATCACAGAAGGGGCCGACGGCTTAGGCAAAGGAGTTATTTTAGATCTCTTGCTTGAAGGTTCCTCAATGCTTTTGTCAGGAACTCGCTTCGAGGCCGAAGACGTCACCTCGACAGCATCTGCTACGTCGATGGAAGCAACACCTCGATCTCGAACATCAACGGTCTTAGGGCCAATAGGGGCAAGGGGCCAATAGTGTAAAACCGGCGCCATATGTCTCGCGTTACATACGACCGCGATTTTAACTTAAAACCGGCGCCATAGGTGTTGGAGATACGACCGCGGTTTTAGGGTAAAAGCAGCGATGCGTATAACGTGAGACATATGGCGCGGTTTTACCCTAAAACCGGCGCCATATGTGTAACCCGATGTTAAAAATTGTGAGACCTATGGCGCGGTTTAGGGTAAAGCAGCGCCATCTGTCTTGCGTTACATACGACCGCGGTTTTAACTTAAAACCGCGGTTGTATCTCTACATATGGCGCCGGTTTTTAGCTAAAAACCGCGGTCGTATCCTTTCTTAAAAAATTAATTTCCCTCCATATCTATTAATCTCTCACTCCCTCTTTTCATTCGCGCCGTCACCTCTCTCTCCCTCGCGAACCGTCCGCCATTTTTGTCGCACCGTCCTCTCCCTCGCGCCGTTCGTCTCCCTCTGCGCCGTCCCTTTCCTCTGCACCAAAACAGATCTGTTTTCCTCTCACCTTTCTCGGTTTAAATCGAGATCGCATCAAGGAGGAGAAAGAACCTCTTGCTTTGTGGTCTCTCCCCCACCGACGCTGCACCTTGCTTGGCCTATCTCTCCTCGTTGCTGCTTCTTCCTTCGTCGCGGGTCTCCAGCCGTGAAGGCGGTCACTCCTCGCCTTTCCGCCGTGAGGTCGCGACACTCGCGATCTTCTTGCGGATTCGCATCGAATCCACGACTTCGCCGCTTTTTGCTTAAATCACCGCTGAATCGTTCTCGCGATTTTTCCATCATGGGGTTGTTCTTCCGCGATTAGGTATGTGGGTTTTTCCTATAATCTCGCTTTTGCTTTTCTTTGCTTGGTTGGTTACGATCTTCTTTTGAAAAGCTTTTTTGGGTTTGGCTTGGTGGGTTGTGGGGTTCTGTTGATGATGGGTTTGGTTTTGGGGTGAGTTTTGTTAATTAAGTTTCAGAATGATTAACAATTAATTGATGTGGATGAGTTTGTGAATAGCACACTATATACAAACATGTTAATATTAGTTAAATATCTAAGCATTTTAAAGTGTGTGTATATTATTTCAGAACACAGTTATGGATCGTAGTTGGATGCAAAAACATCGTTTAGGTGATGAGTATAAGAGCGGGGTCGAAGAGTTCTTACAATTTTCCCAAGCAAATTTTCCCAATCAAACAACTTTCTATTGTCCTTGTGTTAAGTGTTTGAATGGACCAAAACTAAATGTTGAGGAGATACGGAATCATCTTCGTACTTTTGGGATTTGGCAAAGATATACGACATGGACCTGGCATGGTGAAGTGTTAAACAAGCCAAGTGTGTCCACAAGAGAGGAAGTTGATGTGGATATGGACGATCGACTAGAGGACATGATTCGTGATCTTGGACGTAGTCTTTTCAGGCACATGTGTATGAAACTCTATGTAGCGACAAGGAAGAACCTCTGTATCCGGATCGCAAAAATTTCACCACGGTTGTCACCGTCTTTGAAATTGTTCAATCTGAAGGCGATAAATGGGTGGGTGACAAGAGCTTTCTTGAATTGCTTAAGCAGTTGAATGACATGCTTAGATAGAGAACACATTGCCGAAAAGTAATTATGAAGCGAAGAAGATATTATGTCCGATGGGTGTGGAGTATAAGAAAATACACGCATGCCCGAAGGATTGCATATTATCTTGGAAAGAGCATGAAGACAAAGAAGAGTGTCCCGAGTGTAATACACCACGCTACAAAAAGAAGGGCGGTGATGATAGTTGTGATGATGTGAGCAAAAAGGTCCTCCTGCGAAGGTGTTATGGTATCTTCCAATTATTCCAAGGTTTAAGCGATCGTCGCCAATATAAATGATGCAAAGAACCTTAGATGGCATGCAGATGATAGGAAATGTGATGGAAAGCTTCGCCATCCAGTAGATTCTTTGCAATGGAAGAGAGTTGATTCATTGTTTAGGAGTTCGGCAATGAGCCAAGAAACCTTAGGCTTGGACTTGCTACGGATGGAATGAATCCATATGGTAACTTAAGTAGCATCCATAGTTCATGGCCTGTTCTCTTAGTAATTTACAACTGTCTCCTTGGTTGTGCATGAAGCGCAAATGCGTTATGCTATCTATGATGATTTCAGGTCCAAAACAACCGGAAATGACATAGATGTTTATCTAAAACCCTTGATTGATGACTTGAGAATATTGTGGGCGTAAGGCATTGATGTCTTTGATAGGTTTTCAGGTGAAGATTTCAAGTTGCGTGCCATGTTGTTTTGCACCATCAATGACTTTCCAAAGATATGGGAACTTGTCCGGTATAGTGTTAAGGGGCATAAAGCATGCCCTATTTGTGAAGATGGCACATATTTCTTTCAACTGAAAAATGGGAGGAAGACTTGTTACCTTGGGCATAGAAGATTTCTGAGACGTGATCACCCGTATCGCAGGTTGAAAAAGGCTTTAATGGATGTCAAGAGAATGAAATTGCTCCGAAAGCTTTAACCGGAGAAGAAGTTTATCAACGGGTGAACTCCATCAATGTTAAATTGGGAAAAAAAAGAGGAAAAAACATTCTTCTGTGAAAAACATATGGAAGAAAATGTCAGTGTTCTTTGATCTTCCATACTGGTCAAGTCTTGATGTAAGACACTGTATTGATGTGATGCATGTGGAGAAAAATGTGTGTGATAGTGTAATCAGTACGCTTCTCAATATTCAGGGCAAGACAAAGGATGGAGTGAATGCTCGTCTAGACCTTGTTGCCATGGGTATAAGAGAGGAGTTAGCTCCTCAGCCAAGAGGTAACAAGACATATTTGCCACCAGCTTGTCATACATTGTCAAAGGAAGAGAAAAAAGGTTTCATGCGAGTGTCTACGTGGTGTGAAAGTGCCACAGGTTACTCTTCAAATATAAAGAGTCTTGTATCAATGATGATCTCAAATTAGTTGGCTTAAAATCTCATGGTATCACGTCTTGATGCAACACTTACTACCGGTGGCTATTCGTGGCATCTTGCCAAAAAATGTTCGACATGCCATAATTAGATTGTGTTTATTTTTCAATGCAAGTATGTAGCAAAGCTATTGACCCTCGAAATTGGACGAGTTGGAAAATGAAATTTGCTATCGCTTTGTGTCGATTAGAGATGTTCTTTCCTCCGTCATTTTTTGACATCATGGTTCATTTAATTGTTCATGTAGTCAGAGAGATTAGAGTATGTGGCCCGGTTTATTTAAGGTGGATGTACCCTATTGAGCGATACATGAAAATATTGAAAAGGTATGTGAAGAATCTATACCATCCCGAAGCATCTATTGTTGAAAGGTACGTAACAGAAGAAGCCATTGAGTTTTGTTCAGATTATTTGTCAGAAGCGGCACCTGTAGGGCTTCCCAAGTCTCGTCATGAGGGAAGATGTGAAGGTAAGGGCACACTAGGTCTAAAAACTAAGAGCATGGGTCGAGCGGAAGTGTTGCAAGCACATTCGTATATATTGAATAATATTGATGAAGTTGAACCTTACTTGTCTGCTCACAAAAATCATGTCAAGGCCAAAAATCCTCGAATGAATGAAAATTGGGTGTTGAAGGAGCATAACAAGACATTCATACCTTGGTTTAAAGAACAGGTTTTGAGTGATGATACTGCTTCTGAGACATTAACATGGCTAGCACATGATCCTAAATTTAATGTCTTGACGTGGAGAAGATACGATATCAACAAATTTTCTTTTTATACAAAGTCACAGGATGACAAGAGCACCGTACAAAACAGTGGGGTTATGGTTATGGCTTCTTCTATGCATTTCTCTAGTTCAAAGGATAAAAACCCCGTTCTGGCATCCATAGCCTACTTTGGGGTCATTGAAGAGATTTGGGAGATCGATTATAATAAATTCAAAATGCCTGCTTTAAATGTAAGTGGGTTAACTTGATAGCGGTGGTGTACAAACCGATGAATTAGGTTTTACAATGGTGGATGTTGATAAGGTAGGTTATAAGGATGAGCCTTTCATCATGGCAATTCATGCAAAACAAGTGTTTTATGTCAAGGATCCTTCTAACAAAAGGTGGTCTGTGGTTCTCCAAAGAAGAAGTATGCATGAGACTGATGAAAATCAAGATTCAACACTAGATATCAATGACACCCTTCTTTCTCAACACAAAGACCCATCTTCGATGATGAAAATGAAGTAGGCGATGTATATGCCACTCGTGATGATCATCAAGAAGGGATATTGGAGGACATTCAAACTTAATCGCCAAAGAATTTTATAGGTGACTACATGTTTGTTAGATTATCCACAATTAATATCATTAGATTATCCGTTATAATTATATATATTGATACATGTTTGTTAGATTATCTCACATTGTTTCTCACATTTGTTTGTTTGTTTGTTTAAACAGCATCATATATGGTCGATCCATCCACATCAGTGTCCCCAAAAAAGGACTAGAGGTGTTACCACTACATCACAATTGAAAAATAGACTTCTTCATGGTCAGTTTTCTATTGAATTTGATCCAGACATCTTGGGTGACCTTATGGTGATAATGCAGCTAGGTTCTGCACTTATTTGTCGTACATTGCACGAAGCAAGACCTCCATTCTGATACCTAAATGGAGAGATGTCCCTGAAAAACCAAAGATATGATATGGGAAGATGTCATGGTATTGACCTTTATCTCTATTTGTATACAGATTTGTATTTAGCTTTATTGATCCTTGTGTGTATGTATTTACTAACACCACCATTTTGTTATGTATTGTAGGATAAATTTGATGTTCCCCTTGATAAAAAGTTTAGGGACCGATGGTTGTCCTATGCGGGTGAGCGTTGGAAGGACTTTAAGTCTAAACTCTCCAGGACATTTATATTTGGGAAAGGAGACAAAAATGGTTGCACAAATCCTTGTCAGAAGTATAATTTCCTTTCAGAGGACATATGGAATGAGTTTGTTAGGAGCCATACGGAAGAAGCGTTTACGGTTAGTTTGAATTATGTTTTTAACTTGGCTAATATAATTTTTACTTATTTTATTTTGTGGTGTGTTACGTTATTTGTAACAGAAAAAAGAGAAAAGTGGAAAGACAAATCTTTGCAAAGAATATCTACCCCCCCACCTATTGTCTCGTGGGGGTTATGATAGACTTGAGAAGAATATAATAGCACACAGAAAGAAAGCCTTGCAGGAAGAGGCTGGAGATGAAGCCTTGGAATCCCCTCCAAAACCAAACCGGTATGAGCTATGGGCTATGGCTCGAACAAAACCATCTGATGCTGTGGCCTTAATTGCTTCTAAAATTGTAAGTGTATCTGCCTTATTTAATATTATGTGATTTGTAACCAATTTAGGTCGACTGATCAACGACTTCTGTGATTGAATTTGGTTGTAGGAGTCATTGGTTGAAGATGAATCTCAGGGTACTTTTATTCCAACTGGACGTCAAGATATCTTGACTACTGCCCTTGGGACACCCGAGCATTATGGTCGTGTCGCCTTCTTTGGTCGAGGTGTGGGCTTTAAGAAATACTTCGGAGGAATTTCACGCAGTCAGTCAAAGCAAGTGGACGTGGATGCCATGAGACATCAGATCATGTAGGACCTTAGTCAAATGTTTGAAGCTAAGTTTGAAGCTTACAAATCCCAGTTCAAGTCAGATGTGGAAGCCCAACTAACTCAGAATATAGTGCCTTCTCCTAAAGCCACTGCGCATGTCAGCACCAAGGATAGTTGTTCGCCAGAAAATGAGGAGGATCCTAACGATGACATTTTAAGACGCATTGGTCACATGGCTTTTGATCTTCCCAATGGACAAGTTGGGATTACCTTAGAGCATGATGATCTTCCAATTTTTTACATTTTCGCGAAGGACTTAACGGACCTGTCGCTCGGTGATGACTTCTGGCTTGCCAATCAACACTTGCAATTATGGTCCTCGTAAGTATTAATTAACATATTTGTATATTTTTAACTCCTTTGTATCAATTATATATAATTAACATTATTTTGTTTCAACTCCTAGGTATCTGCATCGTATATGTATTCAGAACAACATCAGTGATGTATATGGATTCTTGGATCCAACGTTGATGGTTGTCAAGCCCAACCCAAAACAGCCTAATGACTCTGTTCAAGCTTACATACTGGATAAGCTAATTCAGCAGGACAAAGATGTTTTCTTAGGACCGCACGTGCACAAGTGAGTACACTTTTATTCATAGCATACGTTTTTCTTTATGTGTTTCTAATATACATTTATTGTTGTTACCTAGCAATCATTGGCAGTTGATTGTCATTTGTCCTAAACATAATCTCATTGTCTGGATATGCTCACTTCATCAAAGGCCAAGCCTACAGATTAAGCGTGTCCTTGAGGGGTAAACTTTTAATTTAGTTGTCATACTTGTGATGTCATATATGTATTTATCTTATATATATAAATTATATTATTTTATCAGAGCTATGGTGGATTATAATAGTAAAAAAGGTCTGGGACAAGAAAAGAAGCCTAATTGGAACATACTCATGGTAAGTAGGTTATCTTTATATGATATTTATGTATTAAAAGGCGTATTAGTTATGTGTATACATAATTTGTAGTAATTTATATTGTCATTTGTAGGGGCCTCACCAAGACAACTCATGGGCGTGTGGCTACTATGTCATGAAGACCATGTTGTCCATTGTCACAATGAGGATTACATCTGGATGGGATTTGGTAATAAAACATTTCTTAACTTGTTAATTGATCTTTTTTATACCTTACAATATTTGAAGTTAGTTAATTAGATCTTTTTTGAATTGAACTTGTAGTTATTCGATGGTTGTAACCCATACAAATCTGAAGAAATTGTTGAGATTCAAAACTTGGGCACGCTTTTTTGTGACTAAGATTGAGGAGCAAAATCTAAACCCAGAACCACCAAGACGCCGAACAAGAAAAGCAATACAAAAAAAATGACATGGTGCGATAAAATTTGAATGAATTATTTTTGTACTATTGCTTATGTTAGATAATTGTTTTGCCTTTAATTGCTCTTCATAGTTTACATCCTTCAATGCCTTTGTGGATAAATGTATCATGTGTTATGCCTTTGTGGATCAATGCCTTTATTTGTTTTGGAAGTTATGTTTTGTGAATTCTGTTTATGAATATTGTATATATCCTGTGTGGATAAATCTTTTGACCAGTTATGTTTGTTAATTCTGTGTGGATATTGTTTATATCCTGGTACCGGGAAATTTAAAAAAATGTATAAAAAAAAAAAATTATACCTACGGCGCCGTTTTTCCTAAAAACGCGGTTAAGCGACCTCTGGCCGGTTTTAAAACCCAGCGGTTAAAAGCGCTTTTCGTTTTCAAATTTTTAAAATGACATACGGCGCCGGTTTTGTTATAAAACCGCGGTCAAAAGTGACCTACGGCGTCGGTTTTCACTAAAAAATCGCGGTTATAACTTTTTTTTTTCTTCATATTTTCAAAGTGACATACGGCGCCGGTTTTGTTAAAATCCGCGGTTAAAAATGACCTACGGCGCCGGTTTTCCGCAAAACCGCGGTTAAAACTGTTTTTTCGTTTTTTCAAATTTTCAAAGTGACATACGGCGCCGGTTTTGTTATAAAACCGCGGTCAAAAGTGACCTACGGCGTCGGTTTTCACTAAAAAACCGCGGTTATAAGTATTTTTTTCCGTTTTTTCAATTTTTTTGGTCTTTTACGTCAGGATTTAACGCCGTTTTTGTTAAAAATCGCGATTAAAACTTACTTATAACCGCGGTTTAAAAACCGGCGTTACATGTTTACACTTACAACGTCGGAAACATTGACGCCGGATTGAAAACCGGCGTTAAAAGTCCAAAAAAATCGCGATTAAAGGTAGTTTTTGCACTAGTATAACTTCTTTGAAATCTCGTGGATCTAACTTGACTAACTTATTATTTATCAATATCAATTAAATTATGATTATTCTAACACCACAAATTTATTTATTACCTTTTAAGTTGTTTATCTTGCTGTTATTAATTTATTGATTTTACGCTGTTAATTTAGTTATCCATATATATAATGTTTATTTTTTATGTACCGGTAATTTATTTGTTATTTCTTCTAACTCCTTAATTTTTTAACTTATTTTATTTGTTACTAACAAATTATAATTAAAGTAGTGACTAATTATATATTATGTCATTAATTGTGTATTTCTGCTGTTTACTCTGCACAATTATAACTAATTATATCTTTGTCAATAATTGCTCATATTCTTTTATAACAATTAATTATTATGTTATAGTTATTTATAGTCATACTACTAAATACATATGATATTTTTATTTTTCATTTACTCACCTTTCTTTTCTTAATTAATTACGTAATATTTATTGTTTATATATATGAACATTATTGATTTACTTTATCTTATTTTTAAAAATGATTTTTCTATCCTTATATACTTATCATGCTTTTATCTTACATGTGTTTGACGTATTTATTTTTTCAGTATCTCTCTTTTTTTTTTTTTTGATATAATAAGGAGCCAAGAACAGCTCAAGAAACAACAGGAGGGAAACAACCACCCCTCTTGTCTTTATCAATTAACAAAGTAAGACTAGAATAAGGGACATCTAAAAACTGAACATCAAAATCTGCTGCATGGCCTATAAAGGCAACATCATCAACACAAAAATTGGCAGACCGAGGGATATGTTTGATCTGGGTAGTCCAACCAGGGAGGTGGAGATAATGTAACACCTCATCAATGAGGGGTTTCAAATGGAAATTAGGAGAGTTTCTGCTATGGATAATGTTGACAAGGCAAAGTGAATCCACTTCAAATATGACATGAGTCAGATGCATATCTCTTGTCAACCTCATTCCCAAAATGAGTGCCCAACATTCAGCCACAAGAGCATTACTAGGAGGAAGTTTGCCAATCACCATTTTTTCAGTATCTCTACTCTTTTAATTACTATTCTAATACATTAGAATAATTTATTTGTCGTTAATAAAAGCTAAAGATACATAACAAATATTATATTGTGTGTTATGTACAATATTTTGAACCATATAGTTACTCTCCTTGTATTTAAAACATGTGAACGTAGTAATTCGTTTCAAGTAAATAGTAAAATTTGCACAAAGAGATCACACAAAATTAGAGAGTATGCTATATCTAAAATACAAACGTCGTAAAAATATTAATTGACGGGAAAGGAGGAAGCCACGTCGGTCACGTAGAACGAGCAAGAGTTAAGTAGTGGAGGTCAATACACCTTGCGAAAGTTTTGAGTGCGAAATTCTATTTGAATAGGATATAGCTCCCCTGTATCATTGTAATCAATATGTAGCTCGACAATCCCGACTAGTCACTATGTTTTCTCAAGATTGGTGTAGAGTTTTTTGGTGCAGCATGTAATTGTGAAGTGATTAAATATATGTTAACTGGCTCGTGCATACAGAACATGTACTCCCAATCGCGACTCCAAATAAAATAAATTGTAATCTCTCCATGGAGTAGGACAAATTATGGAACCCATAAATTAAAATATAATTGGAAATATGTTACATTATTTAATCATTTTATATAATTAATAAAAATTAATCATATTTGCTAATTTCCTAAATATTCTCATGATAGATGGAGGTGAACTCAAGGGTAAGTCCATTTACAGCGATGGTGAACATTGAAGTTTATGAAGATTGTTGTGATATTAACTATCAAGAATATTCTGTTACTTATAGAGGAAATGCTAAATTTGCTATTAACTCCCCCTTTGTGAATGACTCAATAGTGTGGACATGTCCAATTGTCATGACCTTTAACCTTCCTTTTCCAGTAATATGGGCTCCTTGTCAACCGCCCCTTGTCTAAAATGACTCTATGAAGTCTTAAGCTTTAGTAGTCTGTGAAATAAATAAATGGCTACTAATAGGGAGAAGCAGCAGTAGTGTTGTTTAAATGATCCTATGTTCTATAAACTTGGTAAATTATTCTTTACCCAGGAAGAAAGGTGGGTATCGATACCCATCCGTTAAACAAACAAAAATAATCTCAATAAAAATAAAAAAACTATAATTCAAACATAAATTATAAATAACAAAACAAATAAATCCTACAAAACAAACTCAAAATAAAAAAATAAATTAAAATATCAAAAGAAATTGAAATCGTGTATGAAATAAGTAAAACAATAGAAGAAATTAACAAAAATATAATTTTATTATTAGGAATGATATAAAAAAAGAAGAATAAGCTAGGAATGAAATTAAATAGCTTACACAAACATTAGAATATTATTAAGTAGTGATACAAATAAAAAAAATAGAAAAAAAATTTTTATAAAAAATGAAATAGAAAAAGAATAAAAAGACTACTTAGAGAAAGTCAAAATTTATTAATAAATATAGAATTTTTTCAGGGAATTTCTCCTATATTCTTACACTAACAACAGGTATGAAAACTAAGCATATAATTTCACTTTAAAAAAAGTTGAAAAATGATGTGGCGTCACATAATTGGTCATTGGGTATTCATACAAAAAAAAACTGAGGATGGGAATTCTCACCTATTATCTTAGCTATGTTTTTTTAAAGTTTTACCAAATAACTAATTTGTTTTATTTATGCATTTAAAAGAAAATGACAGCAAGAGTTTTTGAATTATATCAAGCGTATGTCCGTGTTAGACCCATAGAGTGGAGGGGTTGTTCGACATAAATAGAGGAAATAATAAGTTACCTATACTGGGTACACTCGCGTTTATGTCAGGATTTCTACTTGGAAGCCGTTTAATCATTTGGAACTAGCTGGTCCTATGTCTATCACTTTTACTCTCCAATTGGATGAGTGGCCAGTTTATGGGATATAACTAAAGTATTAAAAGTCCGTAGGGTACAAAAATAAGCCAAAGTACTAGTAGTCCATAAGAATAAGAATATGATGATGAAGAAGTTATGTATTCCTATATGTGGTTTAGAGGTATCCGCTTAGTAGACTCTTATATATGTCAGCTATGTACCCGCTACCTTTTATTAAATAATGTATTTATCTCGTGGCTATAAAATGAAATATTAACTCATATTTTTCTGTTTTTCAAAATAAATGGATTTTTAAATGGAGCCATACCAACATATTGATTTAGCGGATGCGTATATCATTTGTGACTTTAACAATGATCAGTTTGATATTAGTATTGGAAATCAAATAGTCACATATACTGAATCTGCTACCATTAATGTGCTGCCACCATTTTGGTTTGGGAGTCTAATAAGTATGTCTAGCAGTGTGATAATGCATTTTTCTTTGCCGTTAGTTGATATGTGCGTACCCCTACTTTCAATCAGTTTAGTAAATTAGAATCCTCAAGATGCAAGTAATCTGCGTAGTCAAACACCATAGAGTGTTGTCTTATGTAGTGTGTACTATTAGTATGCTTCCTTATATCTAGTAGAAATTAGTGGTTGTAAATTAATAACTTCGTATGAAATGTCATTTTTAAATTGTGTATAAAAAAATTTACTTAAGTCAAAAAAAAAAATTGGGTGTCACATTATTGGTTTCAGAGCAGTGTTCCCAGTTGGAAGTGGGTATAGTCTAACAAAGTAAAGGTTGTGAAAATATCATATGTATTAACTTATGTGGTTAACTTTGTATTAACTAACTTATAAGATCCTTAGGAACAGTTGGCAGGAGGAAATGCATCCCGAGTAGATACTGAGGATCTGACTGAAATTGTACAGGCCATCAGAGATATGGCTACAACTTTGTTGCAACGAAGTAATCAATCAAACGAAGGAGCTGCAAAGTTTCAAGGATTGTCAAAATTTAAGAAAAACGAACCATCTGAGTTTAAGGGAGGATATGATCCAGAAAAGTTTGAATTATGGATTAAAGAGATGGAAATTTTTAAAAGCAATGGCTTGCACAGACAAACAAAATGTGACCTTTGCCACCTTCATGCTTGTAGGTGAAGCAGAGTATTGGTGGGATGGAACTAAAAGATTATTAGAAGCAGAGGGAATAGAGTTACTTGGGAAATATTCAAAACAAAGTTCCTAGACAAATATTTTCCCGCTGATCTGTGACGTGCTAAAAAAAATTGAATTCCTACAGTTAAAACAAAATATGAAGAAATGGAAAAATTTTCTACACACTTTCAGCATCATCCAGATGAACGCTGGAAGTGCATAAAATTTGAGGATGAACTTCGCCCTGATATAAGAAGGGCAATATGACTTTTTGGAATCACTGATTTTCCCACTCTTCTGAATAAATGTCGATACTTTGAAGGTGCTGAAGTGAATCGAGATAATAGGCCTAGGAATTTTGGATCTCAACAGTTTAAAAAGAAAAATGACAATTTTAGAGGGAAACCTTATAATAGACCTCAAGGAAATCAACGTACCCCATTTGTAAGGTCTGGAGGAGGAACAGGGCAAATGCAGAGATCCTTGCCTAACTGCTTATGAACGTGAACACAAGAAGGGAGTTCAATTGTGTTGAAAACCTTTTGAAAATCTTTTAATAAAAACAAGTTTCTTTTCTAAAACAAATATACTACGGGACGAAAAGAAGTACCAGACGCTGAAGATAGGTTATAAAACTTAGTTTTCTAGTAGAGATGAAAGTAAATAAAGATGAAAAGAGAGATAGTAGGCACATAGATTTATACTAGTTTACCACCAACTGGTAGCTACGTCTAGTTCCTTCGTTTCTGAAAGATTTTTCACTATAATCACATTAATTACAAATTTTCGTAAGAGTGTACTTCTGTCACAAACTTGGCTATACTCTTAACTTCTGAAAATGACTCAGTACGTTCGAGCCTTTGAGGAATCAGGCTATTATAAGGCTAAACAAGAATAGATGTGAAAGCAATGAAATCTCTTAACATGAAAGGATAAACAATTTTAGCACAAAACAAATCACTTTCTAAAAGAAAGAATAAGACGCTGAAAGCTTCTTCTTCTTGCTTGAGTGATATTTCAAATACATAGACAAAATGAGTCATACACACTTCAAGACTTATCAGAAGGTAAATTGTTTTCACTTAGATACTTTGTTATCATTAAAATTATTAAGGGCCTAAACTTCTTGATCATTTAGCTTACAATAATCTCTCCCTTTTTTATGATGACAAACATCTAAGGTTAATGAACAATTTATTTTTAGAAAATAATTTCAAGGGTCTTTCTCTGAGTTCAATAGTCAGTATAATCACATATTTTCTAAAAAACATTAAGCTAGGTATCAGAGCATGATTTCTAGTAACAGATTTAAACTGAATGCATATCAATTTATCAAACTCATACATCAGAGTATAATTGTATGACCAATGAACTTATTAATCAGATGCTGAAAAGATTGCTAATGCATGACGCGTGTTACTTAGCGTTCATCAATCTTTACCTTTTACTCCCCTTTTTGTCATTAGACAAAAAGAAAGCAAAATTTACCATCATAGTCAAACCAAAGAAATAAAATAATGATGAGAAAACTTTGAGGTTAATTCAAAAAAACTCATAGTATTAATAAAGGAAGTTGGAAAAAAGAGTGTTGTTTTTTAATAGAAATAAAGAAAAATTAAGAAGATGAAGGGTTCTGGCGATTGAGCAGGGTCAAGACAATGTTCTCCTACTGTGCAACCTTCTGACTTACTGCCATGAACATGCTGTATTCAGCCCTTGTTAAGATCACTGGTTCATCACCAGATGTAGAGGTAGATTCAGAGGTTTGAGATACATGAGCTTCTTCTCTTACATTCAACAACCTCAGGAGCTGAAGCAGGTTTAGGCCAGGACAAGGCCTTCTTCCATCTGGACACACGAAGCTTGATATGATCTAGGAAAACTCCTTGAGCCATTTTGAGCTGCTTTTGCTTCTTGTCTCTAAAAACTGAGGAGACATCAACTTCTGGTAAGCACCATTAGATGAGTCTTCCTAGTTTTTGCCTTTCAAAAGCCAGCTCCTATAGTTCTTCAATTTCCATTTCAAGAGGGTCAAGAAGTGCTAGCCTTTGTCAAATAGAGTGAGAGTTGCTTCAGAGGATGTTTCCTTCAAGTTAGCTTCTGCGTCAGCAAGGCAGATGCTGAGAATGTCGTGTTCAAGCTCAAAACACCTCTTTTTATCCTTCTGCTCTTCTTCTACAGTCAGAGTGGCATCAGACCACTAGAGAGTGTCCTCTTCAAACTTATTATGCAGCATGATCTCAATCTAAAGTGCATATTCTCCTTCCTTGAGAATGTCTGCCTGCTCTTGTTCTTTTCTTTCCTTGTCTTTGATGAACATGGGTTTGCGCACCAGACACTGCAACATGTCATCAAAGTGTTGAATTTCAAGATCGCAATCCCAGTCTTTGCAAATCTTGCCTCCTTCTTCTATTGCTTCCTTTTCTTCTAAGGACAGACCAGAGGATACAACACTCACAAAATTAGATTTGATTTTGTAGTAGCAGTAATCCTTGGCTTGTGCTTTTGTCGTCTTTTAGACAGGAATGTTAAAGAGATGCTTGATCTTGCATTTCTTTTGGCCTTTTTCCTAATGCTCAGGAGTGAGCATTTCAGGGTACCTTTGGGGTACCTTATCCTTTCTCTTCTCAGGGATACGCCATGGTAGCCATCTTTGCCTATCAAGCATAATCCTGATTATAGCCCAGGTAGGATCGATGTTCAAGAGTGCCAACTCATATCTCTTCATCTCCAGGTAGTGAAGCATGAACGCCTATTCATCATCTGTAATCTAGCGTCCACATTCCTCCAAGGTCAAAGGCTCAAATTGAGCAAAGAATGGGGAAACTCAAAGAATAATAGAATGTCTCCATTTTCCCGAGGCCTGAGCCTACCTCCAAAATGAATTTCTAGCTTCCTGTGGTAGAAAACTGGTGCTATCTCCAATCTTGCTTCACTGAAGGTAAATATTTTCATATGCCACAAAGAGGGGTGGTCATAGACACACTTGTAGGCTTCTTCTATCACAGGAACATGTTTGGGTTCTCTAAATTTGGGGCGAGAGAAGGGATTGATAGAGAGGGTTTATGAGGTGGGAGTGATAGTGAGGGCTTGAGAGGAACTGGATGGTGGTTGTTTAGAAGTATGGGTAGTTCTATGTGAGGTAGGGAAACAGTAGAGTTGATGAAAAGGATAAGACAGAGAGATAGCTATTTTAGAGGTGAGTTAGGGGATAGAAAATTGAGTGGGTTGTAGTTTGTAAAGAGTTAAGGCTTGAGAGTTAGAGGGAGTAGATGTTTTTGGTTTGGGTGTGGATTTTGATGAGAGACTGGTTTATTGAGATTCTAGGTTGCTTTATCCTTATGGTTTGGCAACTGGAGTGGGAATGGTTTTTGTTATGGGTGGTGATTGGATAGGAGCAACAGGGAGTGGTGTTGTGGTGGTGATGGTTTGTGGTGTTTTGGATTTTGGAGTAGCAGGGGTAAGAGATTGTGAAACAGAAAGTGGGGGTGCAACAATAGGATCATCTCTATCATAGATTATAACAGAGGTATTTGAGATAAGGTCAAGTAACTTTTGTTTCTAAATGGCCTTGACTAGTCTTCTCCTTTTCTGAGTAGGGCGGCAGGTGGAGGCACGAGAGCAGGTCAGAGCCTTCTAAGGCTGCTTCTGGCTTTCTCTTCTCAAGTAGTTTCCTGATTGGTGCTTTGTCATCTTCATCTTCGGCATCAGGAACTGGTATGGGCGCAATTTACACCTTCTGGACCTTGCTTTTGGTCGACGTGGCTAGACGCTCAGCAGGTCTCTTAACACCAGATGCATAGCTCCTAGTTGAGCTTCTGGTTACCTTTCTAGGTGGAGCAGATTCAACAATTTTTGCAGAGGATTCCTCAGCAGCAATGTCATTTTCTTCCTTGATTTTCTTAGTCATTTCAGAAGTGCATAGCCTATTCTGACTGGACTTGCCTTGCCAAAAATAACACCAATACCTTTTGCATTTCTGCTAAGGTACTTCTCTCTTCCAACAATATCCATATCCTCCAGTTTCTCAACAATCTTCTGTTTTCTCATCTGTTCATAGAGAAGAACACTATAAGGAATGGTTTTGTTGATGTTTCTCTCAGATGTAGAGCCGAGTCTAGAGGTAGCGACAACATTGTCAAGGTATTTATCAATAACCTGGGAAGGTTGAGAGTTTTTTGTTCTCGGTTCACAATGCTAGTTGAACCGGCCTTTAGTACCACGGATTTGGTGATAAGCTTGTGAAGAACTTTGTAGTGATTCTTCAAATAAATAGCATTCAGAGGCTTTCCCGAAGCCTTCAGTGCATCAAAGTTCTCAAACAGAACATTATCTACAGCTTGTGGACCACCAAACTGTGCTTCCCAGCCATCAAACATCAACAACCATTCATCAGGGCACCTTATCAGGTCAAAAATTGTTTGAGGAGAGACAATTAACTCAAACTCAGCAACATAACCTTTGATAATGCTTCCTAAATAAACCCTAACAGAGGCCCAAAATTCTTTCACAGCATTGATGAAGACTTGCTTCTCCTCCCATTGGAAATATTCTCTCCAACCTATGAGAGTAATGCCTTCTCTGATGTCGAAGTCATATCTGGCAAGTTGTTTAAGATCGACTCGGTGCTTAATCAGCACTTTGCCTTTAGCAGTGGTATTATAGGCAGCAATTTCAGAGATGGTCTTGAATGCCATAGATGAAAGCAGAGAAACTTACAAAGGAAGTTTGAAAGTTTTTGAGAGAGAGGTTTTGCAAACAGAAAGAGGGTACAAAAGTAGTGGAGTAGTGGAAAGGTTTGAATGTGAAAGTGGGAAAGTTTTATAAGCCGTATCAATTAAAAAAATAAAATAAAATAAAATAAAAGATTCCTTTCATAAAATCCGGTGATTGCCAAAAACAGAGGGTTACCGCAGTAAAAACTTTATTTAAAACATAAATTTAATCATGACTCAGTAGGCAGGATTGAGACGTTTCAATATGCACGCATTTGACACGTGTATAAGAAGCAGATGCTGAGTCATATGAGATAACAAATGTTGAATAATGCAAAATGCTTGCTAAACTAGATGCTTGATTAACCAGATGCAAAGATGTTATCAGATACGAAATATCAGATGCATACTAACACAAATGTACAGAGTGCACTAGATATTGAGATTAAACACTCACTCATTTATAAGATGAAAATTTGAATTTCTTCTTATAAAATTAAATCTATCTTTAGTAAAGGGTTTTGTAAAGATATCAACCCATTGATGGTCTGTATTAATGAATTTTATTTCAAGTATTCCCTTCTGAACATAGTCTCTTATAAAATGAAGTTTAAGTACAATATGCTTTGCACGTGAATGCAAGATGGGATTTTTAGTAAGACATATAGCGGAAGTATTATCACATAAGATAGGAATGTTACTCTCTTTTATCAGGTAGTCTTCAAGTTGATATTTCATCCATAGAAGTTGAGAGCTGCAACTTGCTGCTGAGATGTATTCAGCTTTTGCTGTTGAGAGTGCTATTGTGCTTTGCCTTTTGCTTGACCAAGACACGAGATTTGCCCCAAGAAATTGACAGCCTCCACTTGTGCTTTTCTTTCAATGCAGTCTTCAGCAAAGTCAGAATCACAGAAACCTACTAATATTTAATCTTTTGATTTCTTATAAAGCAAACCAAGATTAGTAGTTCCTTGTAGATATTTAAAAATTCTTTTAACCGCGATCAAGTGTGATTCTCTAGGATCAGATTGAAACCTAGCATACTGGTAGACGCTGAACACAATATTAGGTCTTGAAGCAGTAAGAGGAATGAACCAATCATACCTCTGTAGACCTTTTGATCTACTTTCTTACCATTTTCATCTTTGCATAGAGTGCAAGTAGGATGCATAGGTGTTCTCAACAGCTTGCAATCTACCATGTTGAACTTTTTGAGCAATTCTTTGATGTATTTGCTTTGATGGATGTAACACCCCATTTACGGAGCACTACTGTGCAAACCAATTTAATGCTGAAAACATTTGATGCTTGTATGCTTTCAATAAATAATACTCTTCCGTATTTCGCAATGGAAAATAAGAGTGACTTTTTTTTCTTTTTCTTTCCTTTGAAACCCTTTTAAAAAATGAGATTATAAAGAGTACTACAATTTTCTAAATGATGTCAAATCGGTCTTTTGCAAATATCAGATTATATCACATCACAATATATACTTCACATAACATAAAACATAACATAATCATTTCGCACTACGGCGAGGTTTTCTCAAAAGAGTATTCACAAAACAATGGGTAATTACGCAAATAACAAAAACAATAGCCTAAGTTAAGCTGGCCAACAACTATAAGTCTTACTGATAAACCGTTTCAGTAAGATCAAAACACGAAGCACTCGGAGGAATCTTCCTCCACTGGCTCATTCTTCAATACTTCTGGGAAATACGAAACAACACCAGCAATGTGACACTCCATCTGGTAACATCCATAAGAATGTCCAATCCAACAACAGTGCAAGGGTAAATTCTTTGTCCACGAGTTTATCATAAGCTATATTGTAACATCCCATTTTTTGAATAAAATTAGATTGATCATTAAATATTTAAATAGATATTAAGAACCTTGATTAGGAATGAAATGGGTTTAAGTAGGACTCATAAACCTCAGAAAAAGGTGTAGAAACTCCCCTGGAAACCCAAGAATCCAAAGAAAACAAGAATTCCCTAGAACATGTCCAATCACGACGCGATACGCGATGATAGGTAAGTCGGTGGAAGAGAGAAAATGAACCTTCCAGAAAAGGGTCCATCGCGACGCGATGGAGTTTCAATGTAAAGCTATTGCGACGCGATCCACTCGCGATCAAAGGCGGTGGAGAGAGAAGGAGCTCTCCATTCTCGCCTACAAATAGGCCCATTCCTCTTCATTCTTCTTAAGTTCTTCCAAAGGATTGGGAGGACGTGGAGGAGCTCTGGAGGCGCGACGGGAGTGGCGACGACAGTCTTCTAAGCCAGGTACGCCTTTTATCCTTTTCTCTCTCTAGTTATTCTCTCTCTAGGAACTTCTAAGAAGTAAGTATGCTCAGTGCTTGCCTCTAATGAGGATCTGGCACATCAGAAAATCCTTAGTAAGTAATCCTAGAGAATGAGAAGGAGGGTAAGGCCTAGAGGGCCACTAAGGAGCAATTATGCTCTGCACTTGCCTCAAGAGAGGATCTTGTGCATCAAAAAGCCCTTAATAGGTAATCCTCTAAGAGAAGAGGATGAGAATGGCCTAGTAGATTAGGAAGGAGTGTCCAGAGGTTAGAGTAAAAGTAGTGGACACGGCGAGGGAGTAGAGAGTGGTAACAATTACGGTAGTCTTCTAACTAAGTAAGGAGACCTGAACCCTATCCACTAGGGATTGTAGGATTAGAATAAATGTATAACTAAGTGTAGGGTGACCTAAGCCCTACTAGTGGTTGATAATAGCAGCACCTTAGGAGAGGGGATGTGGCCTATGATAGCTGAGGACAGTTGTCAGAGGTCTGTCAACCATAGGAATGATCTGCTATTATTGATAGAAGGATGTTGATTGGTGTGAGGCTAATTCTACATGATTGCTGATGGTTATGTGTAACACCCCAAATTTCTAAGCTAAGTTGAGAATCAGTTATGAGAAGAATTGTGTGATTGTATTCAAGCTTAAATTGATTTTAAAGTGAGTGAATATAATTACACAAAGTTTTGATAAGAAAATTAATGGGTTTGAGTTGAGGAATAAGTTGGATTTAATCTTAAGATGGTTAAAGGTGTTGATTTGTAGTTATGAAAGTTAATTTGAGAAGAAAGTCTCAAGGTTTGGTGCTAGAACTAAGTTTTCCTGGTTTTTCTGCAGTGTGAATCGATTCATATAGCCCAGGAATCGATTCACAGCATTAAAAATCCATAGGCATCGGATTTTAGCAGTGGGAATCGATTCACAGAAGCCAGGAATCGATTCACATAAGACAAGCCACTGGGACTCGCATGCAGGAATCGATTCATTCATTAAAGCTGCGATTCAGGCATTTTTACACTGTGGGAATCGATTCACACTATGCTGCGAATCGATTCACAGTTGCAGAAGTGTTTAAAAATGCTGTTTCAGCGAGCAGAACGCGAGAAAAGAAAAAGGGAAGGAAAAGAGGAGAAAAGGAAGGGAGAGCTAGGGTTTCACCCTTTGAGAAGGATTGAAGAGATTCATGTTAGATTTCTTCAATCACTTGCCTAAATGGAGATTTTGAGAGTTGAGATTTGGGTATTTCGAAGATTTGGGTTTGAACCCTAGAGAGGAGAAGAAGAAGCCCGAATTTGGAGAAGAATAAGGGGGAGAAGACCAAGCTCCAGCAAGGATGGCTCAAGTTCTTGGATTGAGAAGGAAGATTGAAGGTTGAAGATCAAGATTAGAGAAGTATTTAGAGAAGCCCCAAGTTGAGCAAAGAGGGAAAAGCTTGAAGAGGAGCAAAGAGTCCAAAGTTCAACCTTCCTAGCTCAATGTTTTGAAGAATAGAGGTGAGTTCTTCAACCCTTAGGTGATGGGCACCCATAAGTCCCACATATAGGAATTTCACTTCCTTTAGAAACATATGAACCTTAGGTTCAAGTTAGGTTTTAGGTACCTATAAGAGGTTGAGTTGTTATTGTTATGATTGTTATGATTGTTATGATTGTGTAGTGGGCTTGATTAAAAGAGGTTGGCGACTGCCCCCAACCCCCCACAGTTGAATGTATGTTTGATGTTTCTCTCTTGAGAACTCCATAGAGTTTCAAGGGAAGAGTCAATGTATGTGTTGTCCATGAATTTGGTGAATTGTGAGGCTTGTCAAAGAGTCATAAGCTTAAGTTATAGAGGTCAAGGAAAGGACCCTAGGAAAAGGATGTGATAGGAAGAATGTGTGAATTAGTGTCCATGATTTGGAGTCATTAGATAAAAAGGGATGCTATTAATTTAAGCTTGATTCATTGAAGTAATTGTAGTTTCCTTGTATAGTTAGGTAATGAGGATGATATTAATAAATTCTAGTTAGCCAAGTTGCATTTCTTTGAACATGCATACAAGCATAAACATAAGCATAAGCATAAGCTAAAGTCCATGGCGAGACTCCTCTAATTAAAGGAGTAGATCGGTTTGGTTAGCCAAGTGGGACGCCCTTGGAGGGTTATGACGTCTTACCACCATACCGAAAGTGTGTAATTGGGGTCTAGGGACGGAAGCCTACGACACCACCCAATAACACAAAATGCATTACATGCATAGCATCATATTATATATCTCCTATGAATGGTATAATATGTGAAGTGATGTTAAGTTTATGAATGTTAATGAATTCCTTGTATGTGTGTATATATATATATATATATATATATATATATATATATATATATATATATATTCGGAATTAGCTTAGTTAGTTGTATGGAATCTTGGATAGCACACCCCTAGTCGCTTGATTATTTTATATAGTAATGGTGCCTAGAAGTAGGAAGAGATGTGATAAGATTGATTTCAATGATATAAAGAAAAGCAATTAAGTGTTAAGTATGGAGTAAGTAAGTAAAGGAGAATAAAATGTTCTTAGTTAAGAAAGTTGGCACTTACGTATCATTGGGTTAGTTATGCTAGATGTAGCTAAAGAAGTAGTGTTTGAATTAGTCTTTTCAGGCTAGTAAGGACGGATGAGAGAACGGTGAGGAGTCCGTGAAGGGCTCACTGAGATTTTATAATCTCACCCTTTTCCTTTTGTTGTTTTTCAGATAAGTAGGTACCGAAGACGGTAAGCCGAAGCTCCAAGCTTGGGACTCATAGGCTAGTTTTATATTGTAATGGAAATTTTATATTCCAAGTTATGTATAATATGTAATCTATTTATTAGATTAATGAATTAAGCTTAATTTATGACTTGGATTACTGTAATCAAGTTTGTAAATGCTTAGTAATTCCTGTGCCTTAATGTAATTTGTCGTACTTTCAATTATGTTGAGGTGCGAGTGTTACATTATGTGTGATTGATTGATGGTATGTTGGTTGATAATATAACTGTAGTAGGTCACCTGAGCGAAACTAGGGTTGATCCATATATTGATCAAGGATGATTGATAATTGATGTTGTGCTGGTTGATCTATAAGTCATTCGAGGATAGTTGAGTATTGATAATGTGTTGGTTAATTTACAATATGCTGTAGATGCTGGTAATTCTAGTTATGCTAGTTTGATGTAAAATTATTAAATAATGATGTATGTGGGGTATGGTTGAAGCTATCTAACTATAAAGAGCTGTTAAGTGCTGAGATAAGATGATGATGCTAGCTGAGATAATGAGTTGATATGCTGAGCTGATGAATAATGAAAAGCTGATAAGGTGCTGAGATAATGAATTGATGTGCTGAGCTGATGAATGATGAAAAGCTGATAAGGTACTGAATAATAAATGGTATATGCATGTGCTGTAATCCACCGTTGTGCACATAGGCTGTGTACGAGGCCATGTACCAGAGTATGGGCACGATGCAGTCGGTATAGGACACGCTTTGCGTGGATCCTTGAGGATAGTCTGGGTCCGACAAGTCCACAGGTGACGAATGGCTAGCTACCATCCTGTCAGGACATTGGGTAGCCTGGTCATCCTGACGGGGTACTGTTGCATCACTGTCCATAGTGCCGATCCCGAGTGCCGCCTTGGTACCTGTTCTTATCAAAGAGGAGGTATGCACTCTTAGGGGTATGATGTGTGGGATAGGGGAATGGACAACTGGCTTGGCCTACTCACACGCCGGTGAGAGGTCGCTGTTATCTATAAAGGCAAAGTAGCTAAGGTGGGAGGTCGCTGTTATCTATGATAGACACAGGTAATAATCCAAACAATTACTGGGAGATGTATGATTTAATCTATCATATATTCCATTGTTCTTCTTTGTTGTTATACTTATGTGTGATGTCTGGTTATGCATGAGTTCTAAATCCTACCTTCTCATTCAATAGTGCGTATAGTGCATTCTGAATCTCCTGCTCTATTTCGTGTTTTGTATCTGCTCTCAGATATTCGCAGGCGACAGACGATTCAGGAGGAAAGATGGTATCGGGTGTTCTACAGCCTGTGAGTTAGAGTCAGTAGACGAGAAGTCCAAGTTACTATCCCTATATACAAGATCCTTTGGATGAGTACCTTTAGGTACAATTGTATACTTCTTCCTGCTAAAGTAAAAATTATTCCCACTATTTGTGTATAAACTAATATATTTAATATATTGAAAAAATTGACTAGGATGGCACATTATGGTATCAGAGCAGTTCGGTCCTAAACCAGACTGTTGGGTCATTAGGGTGTGATCACTGGCTGTGTTTAGTCGGATTCCTACTAGATTTTGACTATAGAAGAGAGTAGCGTATTTGCTTAGGAGTTATCGACGTCATATAAGTGTTAAGCTAGGTTATTGCTTTAGTATACTTATAAGATAATCAAATCTCTTAGGATTCTTACTAGAATTCATGGTTACCAATTGAAAAGTGATACTAAGAAGAAGGTTATGTAAGTAGAAAACAATAGGCTGGAGTTCACTTGGAATAGAAAAGAGATTAGTTATATTCATTTTTGTTGTACAAAAGCCTATATAGACATTTAATGAGAAACAAAGGTACTAGAAAAGATCTAGTGGGGATGAAATGGAGATGTTTTTTTTTTACTGAATTGGTGGATAGATAGATGGAGGAATTTGGAGGTTGATTTTAGTTATTGACATAAGTATTGAATAAACATTCTTAGATCTTAGCTGGATGTTTAAACCTCGATTCGCAAGGAAATTGAAATAGTCAATTTGGGATGGCGAAAGAGATGGAAACGCTGTTTAAGCCAATAGTTTAGTAAGTAAAATAGTTTGGAATAGGATATGAAGAAAAGAGTATCAGGTATAAGAAGAAAATAGGTGGAAAATAGTATTTCTTAGAATCCGTCTTTGAGAGGAATCTTCTAGAATGGTGTAAGAAAGAATGAATTAGGTAACTTGACTCCAGGTGATATAACTGTTGTAAAATCTTTGATTATTAGCCGAACCTTAGGAATGGATGAATGATGATCCAGAGGTACCCGATTCGGTAATAGTGAACTTTGTGAAGGATGGATTTTGAACAAGAGAAGGTAAAAATAGAAGTGGTGAAGAGAAAGATGAAGGGTGTGATAAAGAAGTGGATAAAACCAGACTCAGATATAATAGTTCCTGGGGTCTGATTAAGAAAAGTTATTGGAAAGAATTTTTCTGGATTGATAAATTAATTAGTAAGGGTGAGATAAGAGACTTAACTCAAGGTAGTACAATTGTGGAACTTCGATTATTATTAGCTGAATTTTAAGGGTCGATGTATGGTAGTAAAGGACTTAGAACTAAAAGATGACCAACCTTATAATGGTAGATTCAATACAAATTACATTTAGAGGATTAAGTATAGAGGCGGAATAGAGATCGTTAAAGTAAGATAATGTCACCAACCAGTGAAACTAGAAAGTTTTCTGGCAAGAATGAGTTACGACAATGTGACTAGTAGGAAGCGTGGTTAGGATAAAACCATGTAGTTTTGGGCAAACAGATTAAAACCAATAAAGAAAGGTGTAAAATATCAAAGTAGTAGAATCCCAGATGAAAAGGTATGAGCTAATCAAAATTAGCAATTAGGATGACTATTATAGGGAAGTAAGAGAATATGGGAAAAGACAGTGCAAGCATTAGAAAAGTAAGGTGTGATATTTGAAAAGAAATGTATTTGGGAGAAAAAGGTCTTGGATAAAGTTGTGGATACAGGAAGAGCTTTACAGATGACCAATAATAATAGAAAAAGAGGAATTAGTATAAATCTAGGAGTAAGGAATAAGGATATAATGGGATTCCCTAAAATAAGATTTACAAGTAGCAAACTGGATTGGAATCCTTAAGAATTTCTCTAGGAACGAAGGAGTGAGTTCCTATTATGTGACCGGTAGGATAAATAAGGAGTAGGATTAAGGTGAACAGTAAAGGTGAATAACATTAAAGGGAAGAATAGTAAGAGAATGTACTTTCAAGTGATGAGATGAGGTTAGTAGTGATTAGGACAACAATGAGAAAGTGAAGACTTTGACAAATTAGTGTGAGATAAGGAGTTACATGTGAAAGGATGGAGGATTTGGTCTAGATGGTAACAATGTAAGATGAAGGTATAAGGAGTGTCGGACTAAAAACAAATCTTGAGGAGAATCATAATAACCTATAGGATTAGAAGCAATAATTATAAGGAGGATTTATTATCGAGAGATATCGTATCGGAAAGACCAAGAACAATAAGAGATATTCATCATTTTAGAAGTCAATTAGAAATACAATCATCTGTCGGATAATTGTCAGAGGATGGAAAGTGACAATCTTTTTCGGATGGGTATGTTTGGAGCAACTTATTATAGTAGAACTAGATACAGTCTAACTAAAACGATTTTAGGTCCGTTAGTAAATTTTGATCTAAGAGTTGAAATTATTGGACCAATGGTTAATCCCACTATTCTAGAAGACCCTTAAAGGTGATAGGTATGAAATCTCTCATCTTTTGTTACACATTCTTGTAGGTAAACTCCAACATTCTCTTTGAAGTTGTAAAATCCAACATTCTCTTTTGAAGTTGTTTTCTCTTAATATGAGTGGTAATAGATTTGAGAGGATAAACCCTTGAATTCTAAAAAAATTAAGAAGCTAAGTATATAAGGTTAAACCTTAAATAAGAGTTGAGGTAGTATGAGTGTTTAAATCATGTATTGAAGCATAGAAGAGTGTGTGAGGTATGATTTGGGCTTGATTAAGGATTGAGTAAGGAAAATCATAAAGTTCGGTTAGGAAGTGCTTGTGCGTCAAGATGAGGGCTAGGTCAAGATTTCAGAAATTGAGGTAAAGTCTGAGATGAATAATAGAGAGATTTGGAAAAATTGATTGAAAAGATTAGGGGTTTAATTAAGTGTTAGAATATGGGGTAGTTTAATAAATCCAGGTGTAGTACCCTAATTTTGTCCGGCCTTTTTATTTTATTTTATTACTTATTTTAACTTTTTAAATTAGTAGTAGTAATAATAATAAATAATATTTTTGGTCTTGGAATAAAAAAGAAGTAGAAGGCAAAAATGAATAAAATGAAAAAAAAAAGAAAAAGGAAATAAAATAAATTGTTTTTGGAGAAAAGAAGTGCAAGTTGTAAATATGGGTGGCGCAATTAGTAGCTTACTAGTGGGCAGCTTGTAAGCCCAACACTTAGCCCACTTACTCACGCACCCCTTCTTATTTTTCTGCAGCCCAACGCTCCTTTTATATTGCCTGCACACACCCCTCTTTCTCTTCTCGCAACCCCTTTTTGCCTCATCCCCACTGCTTGCTACTTGCACCCCGCGTTTCGTTTCTGCGCATCCTTCAGCCCACACTCACTCACTTAAGCCCAAACCCACCAAACCCTGACAACTAAAAAAAAACCCTAATCCCTCTTCCTCATTTCCACCAGCCGTATCCTTCTCTCCCCTTTGTTCTTCCTCCATTAAATGTCAATCCCAAATCCAAAACAAACAGAATTCTGAAGATTTTGTTTGAAAAAAAAAATGGAAATGCTGTGCGAATCTTCACGTGAGATCAGGGAAGTTTATCATTTTTTCTCCTTTTCTTTCCATTTTATTCGAATCTTTATTGACAGTATTTTTTTTCTTTTTCAGGTATAAAAGGGTGCAACCTGAAGAGAAAAAGAGGAGGGCAGGAGAAGTTAGAAAAGGGAGCAGTTTATGAAGAAAAGACTGAAGAATTGAGAAAATGAGAGATATAAGAACATAAACACTTTTTTTTTTTCTTTTCTAGATTTTTAGTTTCTGTTCTGTGTATTTTTTATCTGGTTGCTGAGATAACTACAACCAGGTTTTTTGTGTTCCCCTTCTTTGTATCATTCGCTCCAATTTGCTACCTTACCTATTTCTGTATGATCATGCATGTAAAAGGCTGAACTTTTGGATCTGATATATCACCTTCTTTATTTTTTTGTGCTTTCTTCTGATTTTTTTTAATTAAAATTAGTATGTGAAGAATCCTACGTTTAAAATAAACTTTTCTGCACAATTTTTTTTTAAATGATGTTTTTGCATAATTTTCAAAAAAGAAAAAAATTAATCTTAACAAATAAAGCAATCGTTTATTTATTTTTTGAAGCCACGTTTAATTATTAGTAGTGATAAGAAGATTCGTAGGGGTAATAGAAAAATTAATATTTTCTTAATTGATTTCTTTTAAATGAAATTGTCATTCTTTATTTTTAGGAAATATTTCTTTTTAAGGCAAACAATCTTTTTCAAACAATTAAAGGGTAGCATTTTTTATGGGCGTTTTAGAGTGCTAATACCTTCCCTATTTGTAACTAACTCCCGAACTCAAATCTGGTTCAAAAGACATTTTTCTTCAAAATAATTCAAAAATAGGTTTTCCAATGTTTCCTAAAATAAATATTGGTGGCGGCTCCATTTAAATTTCAAGGTGGTTGTCACACCAGGAATTACAATAAATTTAACAATAAAAACTAGCATTATTAGTAGTTTCTATAAAATAAGCAAATAGACTCTTTCAAGGAATTAAAATACAAATCATGTGGCCCAGCAGAAAGTAAGAAGAAGGACTAAGAAGGAACAAATAGCATGGAACTAATGGATAACAGGATTAAGATGAAAGATGAAGAATTGATTTTGGGTATAGCTAGTCTATAGATACTTATGATAATGATTTGAAAGGACAAACAAAGTTTAGAATTAGAAGTCGTAAGATATTGATATTCGAAGGATTAGATGTTGAAAAGGATCCGAGACAGTAATAGAACTAGAATGGTGTATTTGACAGTCTTGGTACAACACTGATAAAAACTGGAAAGGGGAATTTAGACGAGTTATAGGTATTATTGAGAAAATCCCCTTAGTATAAGTTAGTAAACTATTAAGAAAACCACAGTAATTAAGATGAATCGATGTTTGAAGAAGGTCAGAAGAAAAGTTAGTTAAGAGATTCAGGATAATAGTTCTAGCAGTATAACCACCGCTGGATTTTCGAGGACGAAAATTATTTAAGGGGGTAGTGATATAACATCGTGTTTTCTGAATAAAATTAGATTGATCATTAAATATTTAAATAGATATTAAGAACCTTAATTAGGAATGAAATTGGTTTAAGTAGGACTCATAAATCTCAGATAAAGGTGTAGAAACACCCTTGGAAACCCTAGAATCCAAAGAAAACAAGAATTCCCTAGAATATGTCCATCACGACGCGATGGAGTAGTATGTCGTGACGCGATACGCGATGATAGGTGAGTCGGTGGAAGAGAGAAAATGAACCTTTCAGAAAAGGGTCCATCGTGACGCGACGGAGTTTCAATGTAAAGCCATCGCGACGCGATCCACTCATGATCAAAGGCGATGGAGAGAGAAGGAGCTCTCCATTCTCCCCTCAAATAGGCCCATCCCCCTCCATTCTTCTTAAGTTCTTCCAAAGTCTTGGGAGGACGTGGAGGAGCTCTGGAGGCGCGACGGGAGTGGCAACGACAATCTTATAAGCCAGGTATGCCTTTTATCATCTTCTCTCTCTAGTTGTTCTCTCTCTAGGAACTTCTAAGGAGTAAGTACGCTCTGTGCTTGCCTCTAATGAGGATCTGGTACATCAGAAAACCCCTGGTAAGTAATCCTAGAGATTGAGAAAGAAGGTAAGCCCTAGAGGACCACAAAGGAGCAAGTATGCTCTGCACTTGCCTCAAGAGAGGATCTTGTGCATCAGAAAGCCCTTAGTAGGTAATCCTCTAAGAGAAGAGGATGAGATCTGCCTAATAGATTAGGAAGGAGTGTCCAGAGGTAGGAGTACAAGTAGTAGACACGGTGAGGAAGCAGAGAGTGGCAGCAACTATGGTAGTCTTCTAACCAGGTAAGGATACCTGAACCCTATCCACTAGGGATTGTAGGATTAGAATATGTATATAGCTAAGCGTAGGGTGACCTAAGCCCTACTAGTGGTTGATAACAACAGCACCCAAGGAGAGGGGTTGTGGCCTATGATAGCTGAGTACAGTTGTCAGAGGTTTGTCAACCATGGGAATGATCTGCTAATATTGATAGATGGTTGTTGATTGGTGTGATGCTAGTTCTACATGATTGCTGATGGTCGTGTGTGATTGATTGATGGTATGCTGGTTGACAATATAACTGTAGTAGGTCGCCTGAGCGAAACTAGGGTTGATCCATATATTGATCAAGGATGATTGATAATTGATGTTGTGCTGATTGATCTATAAGTCATTCCAGGATGGTTGAGTATTGATAATGTGTTGGTTGATTTACAATATGCTGTAGATGCTGGTAATTCTGCTTATGTTGGTTTGATATAAAGTTATTAAATAATTATGTATGTGGGGTATGGTTGAAGCTATCTAACTATAAAGAGATGTTAAGTGCTGAGATAAGATAATGATGCTGGCTGAGATAATGAGTTGATATGTTGAGCTGATGAATAATGAAAAGCTAATAAGGGGCTGAGATAATGAGTTGATGTGTTGAGCTGATGAATGATAAAAGTTGATAAGGTGCTTAATAATAAATGCTCAAATGCATGTGCTGTAATCCACCGTCGTGCACATAGGCTGTGTACGAGGCCAAATGCAAGAGTGCGGGCACGATGCAGTCAGTATAGGACGCGCTTTGCGTGGATCCTTGAGGATAGTCTGGGTCCGACAAGTCCACAGGTGACGAATGGCTAGATACCATCTTGTCGGGACGTTGGGTAGCCTGGTCATCCTGACGGGGTGCTGTTGCGTCACTGTCCATAATGCTGATCCCGAGTGTCGCCCCGATTCTTGTTCTTATCGAAGAGCAGGGATGCACTCTTAGGGGTACGATGTGCGGGATAGGGGAATGGACAACTGGCTTGGCCTACTCACACGCTGGTGAGAGGTCGCTGTTATCTATAAAGGCAAAGTAGCTAAGGTGGGGTTACTTTTGCCATAATTGAGCTATGTGGCCACGTAGGCATATAGACACAGGTTGCATGGGAAGGGTAGCTAGGTAATGATCTAAATAGTTACTGGGATATGAATGATTTAATCTATCATATATTCCATTTTTCTGCTTTGCTGTTATACTTATATATGATGCCTGGTTATGCATGAGTTCTAAATCCTACCTTCCCATTCAATAGTGCGTATAGTGCGTTTTGAGTCTCTGCTCTATTTCTTGTTTTGTATCTGCTCTCGGATATTAGCAAGCGACAGACGATTCTGGAGGAAAGATGGTATCGGGTGTTCTACAGCCAGTGAGTCAGAGTCAGTAGATGAGAAGTCCAAGTTACTATCCCTATATACAGGATCCTATAGTTGAGTACCTTTAGGTACAATTGTACACTTCTGCCTGCTAAAATAAAAATTATTCCTACTATTTGTGTATAAACTAATATATTTAATATATATATATATATATACACACAACAACAACATGTCTCTATATACATATACATACTTAATAAACCGCATGCATCATAATGGTATATCAAGCATTTGCATGTGAACAGACAAATCAACCAACAGATCAACGCTCAAATCATCACGATATCAAGCATTTACATGTGAGCAACCAATTCTATCAACAAATCAAGCATCAATCATCTCATGTTATAATGTGGTCAGTATGCATGCCAGTGCATATGAAAACCTTGTGTATACACATTGCCGCCCGACTTAGGGAAGCTATAGGGTAGGAGAAAACTTCCAGGCCCGAAACCCTTTTTCCATCGCAATGGAATGTGTAATAGATCTTTGGTCCAATACAACGTACCTCAGATCAAACTACACTGCCATTTATAGATCTTTGGTCCAATACAACGTACCTCAGATCAGGCAAACCAGATGACATTAATGTCAACCACGCTGCCCTTTATAGATCTTTGGTCCAATACAACGTACCTCAGATCAGGCAAACCAAATGACATTAATGTCGATGCTCCATGGTTAGTATGCATCAATTCAAACCCTTTTATACGGTTCATTCACATTTTCAAGTGTCCAAGAGGTTTCTTTTAATTTTAATGCCTTTGATAATCGACGTATCTCACCTCTCGACGCTACTAATTCCCAAACCAAACCTTTCTAATCTAAAAACTTAGTGTCAAAGAACTCCTTTGGGATTGGGTCGTTGGAACCCATGCTGAGCTAAATAATACGTCTGGTCAGTTCCCAGGAAAGAGAGGTGGTGATGAACATGCTTAATTACCAAGCCTTTCCTAACCAGAACTTTCCCAGACATGTATTATTCAACCCAACTTCTTTAAAAATACTTTTGTATTCTTTTTAAAAGAACCTCTTAAACAAGGTCTAACTCTCTGATCCATAAAGCATTTTTGTATGCCAACTTATTTTAGAAAGATACCTTTAGTTTACCTTGAAAACTTTTCTCGGCTCATGGAATCACATCAGACTTACCATTGTAAGTCGTCAAACCAATTACAGTCGATTATCGCATCAATAATTAAATTTAATTCCATATGCATACTTAATCAAGATTAATTTCAAGTTCCAATTAAACCAAATCTAATTTAAGCCAAACAATACAAATTGCTAATGCCATGCAAGGCCAAGAACATGCTACAGCATTTCAAACAGTATATAACAATTCAGTATGCTACAACATGCTACAGCATTTCGACAGCCTATAGTAATACTACAAGTACTACCACACAATTAATCAAACAATCAAACCAACAATACACAAGGCGAAAAACCCAAACTCATTATAGAAGAATTTCCCTTACCTTGGGTGCTTTAACAATCCGAGCAAGGCAATTCCAAACTATCGTCAAGTCGAACCTCGCACGAACCTTAACAATGCAAGTTTAATTCCATTAGAACTAAAACTCAAGCTAATGCCCCTAGGGCAGCCACGGGTTTAGGGTCCTAGAAGGCCTAATAATTACTCACTTAATCCCATTTAGATCACATCTAGTCATATGTCCTGAATCAAGTCCAAGTTATGCAAGTTTTGAAACTTTTCCAAATACTACACACTTAGAAAAATGCTTAAACCAAAAATTACCAATTGGAATAGTGTTGTACCACTTTGAATAGTGTTGTCCCAACTTTGAACCATTTTTGAAAACACTAAAATATGTCACAAATTTTTAGAAACAATTTTATTACAAGTTCAAAACAATTCTTGAAACATAAACCAATTCTTTTCCCAAAATTATGCTTCTTTGAAAAGCTTTGCTAAATCAAATCATTAACCACTTTTTACAACTATTTTAGGTATTGAAATAAGTTAAGAGCATGTCCCAATTTGTAAAACTATACTTTTCAAATCCATATAAGTTCAAACATCAAAGCTTTCAACTTATACTCAAACACTAAAATTCTTTTGATCAAAAACATTTGGATTTGGATCTTTTTCATGAAATTTTCTAAAAATACCCTTACCAACACAAAACACACTAAAATTAAATTAGTAAGTTACTAAAAATTTTAGAATGATCAAGGTTAAAACACCACCAAAACAGCCCCACTTTTAAGCTTGATTTCAAACATTTAATTTGTCAAAACTTGCTAGATCAATCCCTAATATCCTAACACTTATTTACCATCACTTTGAGCAAGAAAGTTTGAATTAAAAATAATCCCAAGGACCTTATAGGTCACGGACAGCAACATCAAATGATGGATCAAAATTTTCTTTACTCAAAATTTCACTTTAAAGCAAGATCAAGGTACTAGAAATTTACCAAAACATAAACACATGCTAGCTAACAATTTTAAGCAAGATACAAGTCTAAAAACATCTCTCAAACTCCATCATCAGCCACGGGCAGCAAGAGGAAATGGAGGAGGTCAAAATTAAAATCATTTTCAAAGCTTTAAATGCATCACAAATGGTAGATCAAAGGTAAAGCAAACTAAAACTTCAAGATCTAAGCATTTCTCTCCAAAAACAATACCATCACCTTACTAAACCCAACTTTGGCAGCAAGGAGGAAAAGGGAATGAGTGAGGAAACTTACTTAGAGTGATGATGATGATTGCGCAAGGAATGAAGGAGAAAGGAGAAGAAATCCAAGCTTAAACTCCAATTTCTCTCACTAGAATCTCACTTTCTCTCACTAGATTTTCTCTCATAATTTCAACAATGAAAAAAAATGAAGTGTGATGGTCCTTATATAGAGGAGGGAGGCCACAGTTTTGGCAAGGTGTGGGTGGCTGATTTTGATCCACAATTTTACTTAGCCCTATCTTAAGCTTAGTCGCCGATCTTATCCGAAATTAACTTATCCTCCAAGCTTCTAATCCTAGCCACACACTTAAGTTTAAGTATATCCATAACAACATGGAACGCTCCTATTGGTCCATCTACAACCCAAAATCTTGCTCAACAAGTTATGTCCTTAAAAATATCAGTATAGCGTGTTATCGATCTATCGGGTACGCGACGTTACACGTATATTAGGGTTTTTATACCAAAAACTCCAAAAATAAATCTAATAAATTATTCCACTATCAAAAATTATTAATCACTCAAAATGTCCCTTAAGACATTAGAAGTATTTCTATGAATGTCGTTTTCTAGATTTACGAGCTAAAATGCTACCGTTAGCCAGTTTCTGGGCGTAGACAATACACTAAATATTTTCTGATGCCCAAAAATTTCAGAAATATTGCAATAAATCTTAAATATTAGAAAATTCTAAGATCTAAAATTTTACAAAATTTGGATCACGTTTGGGCATGTTTCAGTTAGAAACTCACCCAATACCCTAGTTACGGCAGATTTCAATAGAATTCTCGTAGCATAATAGAAATTGTAAATTAGTGAGGATTACTAATTCTAATTTCTCTGATCATCTAAATATTATTCAAGTAATAAAATCATCAATACAAAATCATTAAAATAAAAGTCATATTAATTACAACACAAAACCTTTAATTAATCAACAACTAAACGTCAAAAATTCAAACTGTGACTTAAAACATTTATTAAATTCTGAAAATTATTTCTCCTACAATAAAATAATTTACTTTAATCAAATAACAACTTTTCACATTTTTCAGGATTAATTCATATTAAAAAGAGTATACGTCTATACTGTCTGTTAGTATGAATTAATTACTAAAATAATAAATTGTTTACAACAAACACAACAGTTCTTTGTACTTTTCATAAATCATCAAGGTGATCAATCTCTATCATTTATTTTCAAGTAGTCAAAAACTGTAAAATAATTTTCATAAAAATTGGGGTGTTACGATGGATATAGATACCATCATTGCATTGCTTTATTTGTATTCCAAGGAAGATATTCAATTTTCCCATCATGCTCATTTCAAATACAGCCTGTATCAACTTAGAAAATTCTTTACAAAAGTGTAACATCCCAATTTTCAAGAAAAATTACTTTAGCAATAAAATTCCAGTTACTTGAAAGTAAGTCGTAGAGACTGATCACCTCAATGATTTACCGAGAGTACGAGGAACTATTTCGGCTCATTTTGAATAATTTATTTATTATAAATAATTATTATTCATGATATCAATTCAAATTAATAGACAACGTAGACGTATGCTGCTTTTAAGGTGAATTCATCTATTGTACTTATTATATAAGTTTTCTGTCTGATGCGGTAACGCGTATTTGTGCTGACTAAGAAATTGATTGAATTAAATCAAGATGAAATTAAATTTAACAGTTAATATTTCATATTAATTCGTGGTTCAAAAATCGTCGGAAAATTCTAACGAAAGTTTCATCGTATTTTGAATCGCCAGGTAATTTTTATCCGCATTAAAATTTAAAACGAACTCCGATTTCGATAAAAATTGAATCGTAACTTGTTATGATTATTTTTGAGTGGTTTAAATTGTTTTTAATATTTATGATAATATTTTATCACGCGGTGAATTAATTTCTCGATAAATTAATTTTCGTGATTTAATCGGCGAAGAATTAATCGGTAACGCGGTTACTCGACGCTGTGTTTCTAGTACCCTTAGACTCTAGGATTAGAGGGTAATCATGAGAGATGAGAGATTAGATGTGATAGACTAATTGATGGGATTAACATCTTACTTTAGTGAGATGTGTCACTTTTTGGGTGATTAACACTTTATCACTTTTCCTAATTACTTCCTAACCATGTGTTTTATTTTTAGTAAATAAAAATATAATCCCTCCCCTTTAAAGAGCTGCAGCCGTGACCCCCCTCCCCTTATTTCTCACTTCACTTTATTTTCCTTCATCTTCTTATTGAGAGAGAAACCAAGGTGCTTCCATGGCTTCTTTTTCCATCATCTTCTTGGCTTGATTTTGCTTCCATCCTTCAACCTTGCTTGCTTCTAACTTCTTCTTCCTCTTGATTACTTCTTCCAAACCTTGTAAGAAAGTAGAAAAACCAACTCTTCTTTCCCCCATTTTAGAGACAAAACCGTGAGCTCCATGAGTAGGTGTAGGAGATGATCTTTTTGCTTCTAACTTGTTTTAATGCTTCATAAATAGCTTGATGATGACCATGAGGAAGATGAACACTAATTCCCCCAATTTTTACAAACCCTAGGTTGAATGGCATAAGGGAAAGGGGTATGTGATTCCTCAAGTGAATCTTGAATAGATTTGTGGTTATTATTTCGTAAGGATAGTTATTGTTGCTTTAGTTGTTAGTTTTAAATTTGAATCAAAGAATTGATAAGTTTTTGGGAAACCCTTGTTCTTGAATAGGCATATTTTGGGATTGGGCTTGATTAATGTTTATGTTTTGTTGATATGTGTTGTTTTGTGAAAGAAATAAATGATTTGAAATGGTGTTGCCTTGAACTAGCTTAAGTTGAGAATTTTTGGGAAAAAATGGGGTGGTGGCCGCGAGCTTTAGGAGCTTGAGGGGAGATCATCTTTGTGTTTCTTTGACTTATATTAGTTGTATTAAATTGTGTTTAAGTTTTGGAAAAATTTTGGAAATGGTTTGATTTAAATTGAAGGTTGTTTGATGGTTAAAGGCGATGAAGCACTTAAGGTGAAATGGACTCTTTGAGATCCTAGATACCAAGCGGAGCCTTGATTAAGCATTTTGAGAAAAAGAGAATTTGATCGTGGTTTTGTTCATGCCTTAGTTTGAAACAAAAATGAGGCTTAATTTCAAAGCTTTATTTCTTTAATTTTTGGTGATTTTCAAGTGTGTGTGATTCTTTAAAAATATGTATTTCAAATTGTGTATTTTAGTGTAAGTGTTTGTTGTTCTAAGAGGTTTTTGGGTTTTAAGAGCCTAAGGTGTTAGAGCTAAGTTTCCTAGGATTGTACTAAATTTGTTCCGTGGTGTTAGGATTTGAGTAATCCGGGTCCGTGCAGCGTGAGATCGAGACGTGCTTTGGCACGCGACTGGACGACTTTGGTAAGGGCACTTCACATTATACGTGTTTATGTCTTGTATAGTATGTGTAAGGGCACTTCACATTCACTACCTGCTATAGTATGTTAGTGTAAGGGCAGCTTTTTGACATGTACAAGATTTAATTTTATTTCGTAATGCAAAGAAGTCTGAGAACCTCAGGGTTCGAAGTGAGGGTCTTGTACCCCTTCGATTTTTATTTTCTTTAAGCTTATATTTGATTATCTCGTGGGCTTGATTAAAAGTGGTTGTGACTGCCCCGAACCCCCACACTTGTTTGACTTCTGCTTTGCTAACTCCACCGAGTTACAAAGGGACGAACTTGATTGATGGTGTTGTTTGTTATGTTGTTGGTTTGTCACGTATTGATGGATTATTGTGCGTGGTTGAATTGAAAAGCATTGTGGTGATATATGCTGTGGATTTTTATTGGATAATTGATGTTATTGATTATGCCATGATTGAAATATCAAATGTGGTGATATGTTCATTGGGAGTGGTTAAAGGCATTGTTGCTTCGTGTCTTGTGGCAACGTCGACTTGTCTATCCTGGGTAGTGGAAATGCCCATGACCAAAGGAATTCAGGAACGTCGTTAAATTTTACCATCGCAGGGAAAAGTGTCGGTCTGGTATGTACACCACGATATGCCTCTGGTATATGGATTCCGGAATTAAAACTGCATTTGCATATAGTTGCATCAATAGGATATCTGGTGCATCCTTATTGATTGATCTGTATGCTGTTGATATGATTGTTATATGTGTTGGAGAATAAGGCTTTATATTATATTGTGTCTGTATGCATCTGCTATTCTGTGTTATTTGCTCTATTTTAAGAAGTTTACCTTTGCCTGTGGTTCTTTCAATTAATGAATGTAACCCAGATGATGATGAAAACGGAGTGTTCGGGGCTGCGGAGAAGCGTAGATGAGGATAGCCGGTCCGGCTTCCTACTTGTGTTTCTTTTGCAACTTACTAGAGGACTAGTAAGCGTTGTAGTGCTCCGACCAGCTATAGGGTGTCAGATGCTTTAAATCACAATGTTGTAATAAATGCTTATTGTTTCAAGACTTGAATTGTGTTATGTGTATGTTTTAAATAAATTTCCTGGTATGGTTTTGTGAGTTGGACATGATATTCTATTTATTCAATGCCTTCGAAAATGCTGCAATACTCTGATTGCCAATTTCTTAAAAGAAGCTGAAAAGAAAAAAATTGGACTCACATTTTCGAAAACCATGCAGCAGCGTGTTCTATTTTTGAAAGTATTTGAAATACCGAGAGTAATATCTAGTTTAGTAGTGCTCTGGATTGGGGTGTTACAATAGTAGTATCAGAGTGGTTCGGTTCTAACCGGACTGTGAGTTGGAAAAACTATAGCTGGTCAAGTATCGGGATGATAGAAGTTAGCCTGTTGGGAGTCAAGCTGTGTTTTATTGTGAGTCAAACTATGCTTGTGTGGTTGTTCCTCAAGTGGATTAACTCTACTTGTAATTGTTTGGATTGTTGTTAATTGGAGCAACGTGTCCTGAGACACACGAAATTGTTGTGGGGTTCTAATGAGGTTGTAAAACCTTGTGGGAATCCAATATCTCAGAAACGAGTAATTCTTTCTGTTGGAACTGATAGTTCGAGAGATGAACCCGAGGATCCAGATAGCCAAGAGGTAGCTGGGATAGTGGTTGTTGTTGCTCAACGGACTAATATGGAGAATCAATGTGAACTGCTGGGACAGTTGGGAGAAGAGCAAACTGCAGAGACCAAAGGACAGATTGACATTTGCCACCATAACACTTTTAAGTCCTTCGGGAAATAAGAGATGAGATTCCGAGATTGGTTGTAGGAGACGCTGTTATTATTATTATTATTATTATTATTATTATTATTATTATTATTATTATTATTATTATTGTTGTTGTTGTTGTTGTTGTTGTTTAATATGATCTTTGACGAATTAGTGATCCTAAATATAGATCACGTAAATGATTGATGTTTGAAGTATGTTGATACGTATTACATTTAAATATCAAAAATATTTTGTGATTTTGTGAATGTGACATGTTTGCCACTAACATCTGTGTTTTCACAGTAGTCTACCTTTGTACTGCTGTGAATGTTTGTGATTGATTGTGTGATTGTTATTATCGTGAGCATATTCACATTTTCCAAGGAGAATATTTTACGCAATTATTCTCTAGGAAGCTTTATGAAACCATTCAAGAAAGCACTTTTCACATCCATTTGATAAAGGATTATTTCATGATGTGCAGCAAATGAAAGTAAAATGCGAATAGCTTCTAACCTTGCAACAGGTGCAAAGGTTTCAATAAAGTCTATATCTTCTTCTTGCGAATAACCTTGGGCAACTCATCTTGCCTTGTTCCTTACCACTTTACCATCTTCGTCAAGCTTGTTACGAAAATACCCATTTCGTTCTAATTGCTTGCTTATCTTCTGGTAGTGTAACCAGCTTCCAAACATCATTACATTGGAATTGATTCAGTTCTTCTTACATGGCTAGAATCCAACCTTCACTTTCCAGTGCTTCATCAATCGTTTTAGGTTCCAGCTCAAAGAGTAGTGCAAGATCGGTGTGCTCTTTGAAAGAGGATCTTGTTCTCACTTTGTCTCTTGGTTCCCCAATGATTTGATCTTCTGGGAGATGAGTTTTGAAAAGCCAGCTCCTTCTGGTTTCAGCTTTTGTCTGGTTTGATGCTTGCATCTGGTGAGCTGTACCAGATGCTGGTTCTGCAGGTTTTTCATTTCTTCCACCAATATCTAAACCTGAAAATAGCTCATCTAGCTCTGACATTTTAGTGTCAGGCTTTGTATCATCAAACTTGACATGAATGGATTCTTCCACTGTCATATATTATTTGTTGTATACTCTTAAGGCTTTGGAGTGTTTAGAGTTTCCCAAAAAGATACCTTTGTCAGCTCTGGAATCAAACATACCAAGTTGATCCTTAGTATTCAAAATATAGCAAGTACATCCAAAAGAATGAAAATATGAAATGTTGTTGGGTTTTCTACCTTTCTACAGTACATATGGAGTCTTTTTCAAGATTGGCTATATGTATATTCTATTTGAATATAGAAGGTTGTGTTTACTGCTTCTGCACAAAAATGTCTTGCACTATCTGCTTCATTGATCATGGTTCTGACCATCTCTTGCAGAGACCTATTTTTCCGTTCTATAACACCATTTTGCTATGGTGTTCTAGGAGAGGAGAAATTATGGGAGATACCATTTTCTTCACAAAATTTTTGAAAGCTTTCATTTTCAAATTCTCCCCCATGATCACTTCTAACAGAAGAAATACAAATTCTTTTTTCATTTTGAATAGTTTTGCAGATAACAGTGAACACCTAGAATGACTTATCCTTGTGGGCAAGGAATTTAACCAATGTCCATCTAGTATAGTTGTAGCGACCGAAAAATCTGGAGGGATTTATTCGAGTTCAATGGAGCCGCCACCAATAATTTATTTCGAAGGGAAAATATTGGAAAAAAACCCTTTTTTGAAGAAAATGGTCCTTGAGACCAAATTTGGGTTCGTGAGTCGAATTATGCGTAGGGAAGGTATTAGCACCCTACGACATCCTTTCGAGAAAGGTTACCTTTAATTACTTATGCAAAATTATATTAACTTCTAAAAACATATATTTCCCTTTTATTAAAAAAGAATTAACAAAGATAAAAAAAAAAAGAAGACTTAATAAAAGTTGTTTATTTTTGCGCTTGACAGGAGGGTGCTCCTGCTCCTACGTCTCTCCGGGTGCAGTGGAGAAATCAAAGGCTACGTAGTTCTTGGGTAAAAAATGGTTGTGTGTTGGTTGATTTTAATTGTATATTTTTTATGGAAAAAAGGTAGGTTTCATAACAAGAAGCAATCAAGAGTTGTCCTCACTAACAATCTATTTTGTTTAGAAAATTAACGGTGTTCGTAATGATCAAATGGGAAGCAATCTCGAGTGATCATTACTAGTAAAAAAAACTTGATTTTATTTTTATAAAGAAAATAGGTTTTCATGGGGACCAAACAAGAAGCAATCAAGAGTGGTCCTCACTAATAACCCATTTTTGTTTAAAAATTTAAGATATTTGCAATGACTAAACGGGAAGCAATCTCGAGTAATCATTACTAGTAAATTAATTTTTATGATTTTATTGTACGATTTTCAAGAAAGACAGGGTCTCAAAATTTGTATGTGAAATTTAGTTGAGTAAAATTGTCCTAATTTGACTAGTAAAAAAAAGTGTCCATGTTCATTAAATAAATAATAAAAAAACAAATGGGCTAAAGCCTAATATTTAACAAAAGAAGACTAACTATAAAAAAAAGGGTTGGCAAATAAAAGAAAAAAAAGGGAGGGGGAGTTAAGTGGGCTGAAGCCCAAAGAATATAAAAAAAAATGGAATCAGAATAGAAAAAAAAGGGAAGGGGGCGTAAAAAAAGAAAAGAAAAAATGGGCTAAAGCCCAAACAAAGAGGAAAAAAAAATAAAAAAAGGACAATAGATAAAAGGGGAGGGGGCTGCCAAATGGGTTTCATTTGAAACCCTAAAAATTTGCTGCAGCCGCAGCACCAAATGAAGGTGATGCGAGTAGGGGATGAGGAGAGGCGTGGCCACGAGGGAGACAAAGAAGAGGCGGCCGGCGTGCGCCATCCAATCTTCCTTTCCATTTTTTTTTTATTCTTTTCTATTACTCATTCCTTTTTGGTTCAGCTTGATTTTCTTTTCTCTAACTTAATTACTGCTCTTTTTGTTGTTCGCTGGTTCTGATAATTTTGTTCTCTGGATTCCAAGCTCTTGAGAATAGGAAGGAATGTGATTGCAGTGAAAGGTAATGACACTGATTCTTTCTGCTACTACGAATCCTTCTCCTCTGCTACTGCTTTTGTTTCTTTTCTTAATTTTCTCTATGTGTTTGGGTTGAATTAGGACTCCAATGTGAAGTCCTTAATTCTTTGATTGGTGGTAGAAGTCTCAGAATTATCTCCCCCTTCTTTGTTGTTCTGTTATGGTACTTATAGGAGCAATTGATGATGCAGGTGGAATGCTTGGAGCAGGGGAAAATTGCTGGTTGGAGACAAGGCAGCACCTCTTGTGGTGCCTGGAAGATCAGTCTGAAAGGTGGTGGTTGCAAAGCAAAATTTTCTCGGGTAAAAATGGAAAGGAGCAGAAGCAACAGAAGAAAGATCATTGGCTCTTACCAAAGAAATGAGCTACAGCATTCAGCAGCCCTTCTTACAGATGCCATGCGCATCTTGCTGCTTCTTTTCTTTTTTTGTTTTTTGTGTTATTATCAATTTTGTAATTTTATTTATTCTGGACTTTGTAAATGGACTTTGTTTGTACTGTAATGGACTGTACTGTATTTTTGCAATTTTTGACATGTAATGGACTGTTGGTTTTTTTGGACTTATGCCCTTTGGATTGTATATCAGCTATTGGGCCCAAGCTAGACCCAAAAGATTTAAAACTAAAACTTAGCAAAGGCAAAAATGGCCCAAACAACAATTTATCTTATCATTTCAACCCAAAAGTAAAATAATAGATAAAACAAGCCAAAATGAGTGGACAAAATTGGGGTATAACAGTTGCCCCTCTTTAGTTATATTTTATTAGAAAATGTAAACAACAAAGGTTTTCATATTTTTATCGTAAAATAGAAGTAAAGATAGAGACACTAATTTTGTCCCGAACCAGGATAGGCAAAGGATGGGGTGAGGAATGACAACGAGGGATTAACGCTTGGTGCGTTTAATCGAAAAGCAATAAAGAAGGATCACCGTCAGGTTGGGTACTGACGCGGTAATCAAAAGGCAATAACGAGGGATTAACGCTTGGCGCGTTCATTGGAAAGCAATAAAGAAGGGTCACCACCAGGTCGGATACTGACGCGGTGATCGAAAAGCAATAATGAGGGATTAACGCTAGGCACATTTATCAGAAACCTATAAAGAAGGATCTCCGTCAGGTCGGGTACTGATGCGGTGATCGAAAAGCAACAATGAGGGTTCGGCGCTAAGTAGGGTATTGACGCATCGATGTGAAGCAATAAAGAAGGATCACCGCCAGGTCGGGTATTGTCACGGTTATCGGAAGGTTCAATGCCAAGTAGGGTATTGACGCGTCGATGGGAAGCAATAAAGAAGGATCAACATCAGATCCGGAATTGATATGTTGGTCAAAAAGCAATAATGAGGGATTACCGTCAGGTCGAGTACTGGCGCAATAATCTTAAAGCAATAAAAGGGGATAATACTTGGCGCATCGCTTAGAAAGCAAATTAAAGGACCAATGCTCGGTGCATTGTTTTGGAAACAATAGTGAAGGATCAACACTTGCTGCGTGGACCAAGTGGAACAAAACGGCTAAAAGGTAGTGATATGAGGATGATGCATGAATATATGGTATGTGATGCATGTATTCAATGCGACTATTATTTTTATTGCACTGATTCCTCATCTCGTATGATCTCTAGTGCTTAAAGATACGGGACGGACTGAGGTTCATCGGGTTTATTCATACTATGCTTTCGACTAGGAGGGAGCACAAGTTATCGATGCAGTGCTTGTCATTTTTTACAGGTAATCCCTTTGCCCTTTTAAAACTTATTTGTTGAGATTTGGTGTTTTCCCGTGATTTTTAAAATGTATATAATAACCGTAATGTTTTTCAGTATCATCACATATTTCACAATTCAGTGCCTGTTATCGTAAAACAACATTTTGAAATATGAGAACGGAAGTGTTTGGTATTCAAAAAAGAGTCATGTGTACAGGGACTGAAGTTACACAGACTTGAAAATACATCAAGAAAAATGCAGGAAGAAGAAAAAACAAAGAAAGACAATAACTAAGCAGATATTTTATAGTTTGTGTCTTTGTAGGAACAAATGCCAGCTTCCCATATCCATAACTTTGAATACTCATTACTCTACTTCTGAAAATATATAGAACTGCCCCAGTTGGGTAAGAGCCTCTTGATGCATCAGCTGACTTTAATGTCCAATTTCAGACCCTAATATCTGCTTGGATTTCCTTTTCAAGTTTACAATCCAACGGGGCGCTTTAATTTTTGCCTAGGTCGCCCTTTCAGGTTTTCAACCTAGCGAGCTCATTTTTGCTTGGCTCTTTATATATTTTTTAGGCATAATATTTTTTGACTGCATCGGAGTTTATTGAGAGTGGGAGATCTTCACCGTCCATCCTTGTGAGGATTAAGGCTCCTCCAGAAAAAGCTTTTTTCACGACATACGGGCCTTCTTAATTCGAAGTCTAATTTCCACGAGAATCTGTTTGGATGGGCAAAATCTTCTTAAGCACTAGGTCTCCTTCTTGAAATTCCTGAGGGCGAACTTTCTTTTCGTAAGCCCTCTTCATCCTGTGCTGATATAGATGTCCATGACATAAGGCCATCACTTTCTTTTCTTCAATGAGGTTCAATTGATCCAGCCGAGCCTGAACCCATTCTGCCTCTTCTAGTTTTGTCTCCATCAATACCCTTAACGAGGGGATCTCGACTTCAATGGGAAGTACTGCTTCCATTCCATACACCAGCGAGAAAGGTGTTGCCCCCATTGAGGTGCGAACCAAAGTTCGATAACCGTGCAAGGCAAAAGGGAGCATTTCATGCCAGTCTCTAAATGTTACAACCATCTTCTGGAAAATCTTCTTGATGTTCTTGTTTGCAGTTTCAACTGCCCCATCCATCTTTGGGTGGTATGGTGAGGAATTATGATGTTGGATCTTGAAGTCATTACACAGCTCCTTCATCATCTTGTTGTTCAAATTAGTCCCATTATCAGTGATGATCTTATTTGGCAGACCATAGCAGCAGATCAAATCTCTCTTGATGAATTTGACAACCCCATTTTTTGTCACACTCGCATATGAAGCTGCTTCAACCCATTTAGTGAAATAGTCGATTGCGACGAGAATAAAGCGATGTCCATTTGATGCCTTAGGTTCAATGGGTCCAATGACATCCAATCCCCACATTGAGAATGGCCATGGTGCTGTTAAGATGTTCAGAGAGACTTGTGGCACGTGGATGTTATCGGTGTAAATCTGACATTTGTGGCATTTCTTCACATAACTGAAACAATCAGTCTCCATAGACAACCAATAGTAGCCGGCCCTCAAGATTTTTCTTGCCATTGCATGCCTGTTCGCGTGAGTCCCAAGGGAACCTTCGTGAACATCTCGTATAATCTTTTCCGCCTCAGTCTTATCAACACACCTGAGAAGTACCATGTCATGGTTTCTCTTGTAAAGCACTTCACCATTTAGAAAGAAACCCATTGCCAACCGCCTTAATGCCCTTTTATCATTCTCTGAGACACTCGGAGGATATTCTCTACTTGTGATGTATCGTTTGATGTCGTAATACCAGGGTTTGCCATTAGGCTCCTCTTCTATTGCTAGGCAATGTGCTGGCCGGTCATATTTTGTATTTTTATGAGTGGTAGGTTCTCCCTGTTACTGATTTTGAACATTGATGATAGAGTAGCTAAGGTGTCAGCTAGCTGATTATCTTCACGGGGAATGTGATGGAAGGTGACTTCGTCAAACTGCTCCGTCAATTCTTTGATGTGATCATGGTAAGGAACTAATTTGGAATCCCTCGTTTCCCATTCGCCTTTTAACTGATGGATAACCAAAGCCTAGTCTCCATATACTTCGAGATTTTTGACCTTCGATTCAATGGTCGCCTGAATGCCCATAGCACATGCCTCATACTCTGCCATATTGTTTGCACAATCGAAACACAATCTTGCAATAAATGGGATGAAATGACTTTCTAGGGAAATTAGCACAGCTCCAATCCCATGTCCCAATGCATTAGAAGCACCGTCAAACAACAAGATCCATTTTTCACTGTCAGGGGCTTCTTTTCCTTCAAATAGAGCCATTATGTCTTCATTTGGGAAATCACACTGCATTGACTGATAATCTTCTACAGGTTGATGAGCCAAGTATTCGGCTAAGGCCTTTAATTGCCTTTTGGGTGACATACACAATATCATACTCGGATAACAACATTTGCCAATGAGCAATTCTTCCTGTGAGAGCAGGCTTTTCAAAAATATATTTGATCAGATCCATTTTAGACATCAAACAAGTTGTATGGGATAGCATATATTGTCTCAAACGATGTGCGGCCCAGGCTAAAGCGCAACATGTTCGTTCTAACAATGAATACCTCGTCTTGCAGCTAGTGAATTTCTTGCTCAGGTAGTAAATGGCATGTTCCTTCTTACCAGATTCATCATGTTGTCCTAACACACAACCCATTGATTCATCCAACACTGTCAAGTACATGATGAGGGGTCTCCCTGGCACAGGGGGCACCAAAACCGGTGGATCTTGTAAGTACTGTTTGATTTTCTCAAAAGATTTCTGGCAATTGTCGTTCCATTTGGTTTCTTGATTCTTACACAGCAGCTTGAAAATTGGCTCACAAGTAGTAGTTAGCTGTGATATAAACCTGGCGATGTAATTCAATCTTCCTAGGAATCCACGAACTTCTTTTTTGGCGCGAGGAGTCGGCATTTCCAGTATTGCTTTTACTTTGGTCGGATCAACTTCTATTCCTTTCTGGCTGACTATAAACCCTAGCAGCTTGCCTGATCTTACACCAAAGATACACTTAGCTGGGTTTAACCGGAATTTATACTTCCTCAGTCGCTCAAAAAGCTTTTGTAGGTTAATAACATGATCTTCCTCTGTTTTGGACTTTACAATCATGTCATCCACATAAACCTCTATCTTTTTGTGCATCATGTCATGGAACAAAGCCACCATTGCTCTTTGGTATGTTGCCCCAGTTTCTTAATCCAAACGGCATTACTTTGTAATAGAAAGTTCCCCATAAAGTGATAAATGTGGTTTTCTCCATATCTTCGGGAGCCATCTTGACTTGGTTATAGCCAGAATATCCATCCATGAAAGAGAAGACAGAGTGTTGAGCAGTGCTATCTACCAAGACATCAATATGTGGCAAAGGGAAGTCATCCTTAGGGCTGGCCCTGTTTAGATCTCGATAGTCAACACACATTTGGACCTTTCCATCTTTCTTTGGGACTGGGACAATGTTAGCCACCCATTGAGGTATTTTGCTACAGCCAAAAAGCCGGCGTCGAACTGTTTTTTTTTACTTCATTTCTAATCTTGAGTGACATATCTGGTTTCATTCTTCTCAACTTCTGCTTGACCGGCTGGCACTCAGGTTTCAATGGCAATTTGTGCTCGACTATGCTATTATCTAATCCAGGCATATCTCGATATGTCCACGCGAAAACATCAACATATTCAAATAGGAGTTTAACCAATTTTTCTCGCTCACTGCTTCTCATTGTGGTGCCAATCTTAACTTCTTTCTTGTCGTTTTCAGTGCCCAAATTGATTGTTTCAGTTTCTTCCTTGTGGGGTTGAATCACTTTAGCTTCTTGTTCCATCAACCTCATTAATTTAGGAGGGGTTTCCCGATTATCCTCATTATCTTCCTCACTATGATTAATAGGGTATTCAAAATTATAGTATGAGTTATTGGCATCGTTATTTTCAAAGACAACGTTTTTGGATCTGCATTAGTTAAAAATAACGAAATGAAAAGCAGAAAAAGATAAAGAGAGATGGAAAAGGAAAGAAAAGAGAAATGATTGGAAAATTCAAAGTGCATTTTATTGATAATGATACTGAAATGAAACATGCGCGCCCTTTTGACAATAAATTATTCTAAAGCCTTCGGCAGAGCAATAGAATTTGCATTACATAATTACTTTGAATCAAAAATCACGGGAAGCTCAACAATCTCCCAATTTCCAAGTTCTTCATTTGGTGGGCAAGGGTAGACAAAGTTGACATTGTCGTTTTCTGCACTGCAATCGTCTTTGATAGCTGCTATCTGATTCGGGTTCAACATTCCTGTACTCCGAAAGCTTTGCCTGATGTCGCAGATAAGGATACTTTCATCTTTTGGCTCCTTGCCTTCCAATCTAGCTATCCTCTTTTCTTTTCTTTCTTCAGCAATTCTCTTTTTGTCAAACCTGTTCGGTTCGTATCCCAACCCTTATCTGTTTCTGTTATCTGGAAGTTCTACCAACATCACGATCCCTTGTTCATATCTTCCCAATCCACATCCGGCCTGATAACCTCCTTTCATCATAACTTTAGCGATCATCATGGAAGGTGGCATTCACAATCTCCAACGTTTGAAAAGACGTCTCAAGAGCTTCTTCTATAGCCTCAATATAGCGCGTGGAGGATGGCTTGCTTACTAGCATCTCTTCTTCACCAGAGACAGTCACCAGCTTATTATCCATTGAAAATTTCAGATTTTGGTGTAGGGTCAAAGGCACAACTCCAGCTGTATGGATCCATGGTCTTCTAAGGAGGCAGCTGTATGCTGGTACGATTTCCATCACCTAAAAGACTACCTTAAATGTGCGAGGGCCGACTTGTATAGGTAGTTCAATTTCTCCAATAACCTCTCTTCTAGACCCATCGAAGGCTCTTACCACCATGGTACTGGGCTTCATATACGATCCATCAACAGACAATTTTGCCAGGGTAGATTTTGGCATAACATTTAGAGATGACCCATTATTGACGAGTACCCTAGCAAGGATATAATCTCCACACTTCACAGAGATGTGCAATGCTTTGTTATGCCCCATTCCTTCAACTGGAATTTCTTCATCAGTGAAGGTAAGGTAATTACTAGCAGCAATATTACCCACAATCCCATCGAATTGGTTCACTGTGGGCTTCATTTAGCACTTTCATTAATGATTCCCTATGACGCTCAGAATTCAGCAGCAGTGATAACACAGATATTTTTGCTGGAGTATGATTCAACTTATCCACCACCTTATATTCACTCTGCTTCATAAATTTCAGGAATTCACAAGCCTCTTCTCTAGACACTACTTTCTTGTTTTCTCCTTCTTTCTTTGCCTTCTTACCCACATCTTTATCAATGGACTCTTCTTCTTTATCCTTTCCCTTACGAGCTTTGTCTTCTTCCTGCGTCTTTCTTCCCATGTGTAACACCCCGTTTCCGGAGCGCTACTGTGCAACCCAACTAATGCTGAAAACATTTAATGCTTGTATGCTTTCAGTTAAAGAGTACTCTTATGTATTTCGCAATGGAAAAATATGAGTACATTTTTTTTTCCTTTTTCTTTCCTTTGAAACCTTTTTCAAACTGAGACATAGAGTACTACAGTTTTCTAAATGATGCCAATTCAGACTTTTGCAAATATCAGAGTATAATGCATCACAAAATAATACTTCACATAACCTAATCATTTCGCACTAAGGCGAGGTTTTCTGAAAAGAGTAATTACAAAACAACAAATACAAAACCCTAAGCTAAGCTGGCCAATAACTATAACTCTTACTGAGAAACAGCTCAGCAAGACCAAACATGAAGTACTAAGAGGAATCTTCCTCCACTGGCTCAATCTTCAATGCTCCTGGAAGATGAAACTGAAGCAGCTACCGAACTCCATCTGGAAGTGACATCCATAAGGACATCCTATCCAACAACATTGCAAGGGTAAATCCTTTGTCCACGAGTTTATCATAGGCTATGTCGCATGCAAACAATATATACATATATAATACAACAACATGCTTTTATATACATATACATGGTATATTAAGCATTGCATGTGAGCAAACAAAACAACCAACAGATCAACAATCAAGTCACTACAACATCAAACTATTGCATGTGAGCAGGCAATCTATCAACAAATTTGTGATCAAGTCATCACAATATCTAATTCATCCAACAATTCATCACATATCATGAATGTGGTTAGCTATGCATGTCAATGCAGTATGGCAAGTTGTGTATACACCTGCAGCCTTAATAGGTCAGCAGTATGACGAGGACTACTTTCCCAACGTCCGAACAAAATAGCCTCTGCTTAGGCTTGCCACTACTTTGGCTAGCCACTACTTTGGTTTGCCTCTACTTAGGCAATACAGTGTCAACTCGCCTTTTGAAGTCTGTACGACCAATCAAACACTACGAGTGACATGACAACTTGTCTTTTGAAGTCTTTAAGACCAATCAAACGCTCCGAGTGTCGATGCTCAATGGTTAGTACACATCTAAACAAATTCAACAATATGGCATGCTCACCGTAGTGAACGCCCGAATGATATCCAACAAATTCAACAATATGACATGTTCACCGTAGTGAACGCCCGAGTGATATCCGACAAATTCTACAATATGGCATGCTCACCGTAGTGAACGCCCGAGTGATATCCAAACAAATTCTACAATGTGGCGTGCTCACCGTAATGAGTGTCCGAGTAATATTTTAATTAATGTATGCGGATCGACGAACCCTCACTCACTCAACTTAGTGGGTTTCCAAATCTCAATTAACTGAGAATTCAACACAGGACACAAAGTCTGGGTGTTCAATTGCGGAACGCTAGTCCCAATCTTAGATCAGAACTCTAGGCACGTAATGCGGAACACTAGGCTCAATTTTTAGGTTGAGATACTAGGCACGCCATACGGAACACTAGGTCCAATCCTTAATCAAGAAAATGCGCACGCAAGCAGGACATTAAGTCCCAGCACAGGACACATGTCCCATATGCTCAATAGGAACACTAGGTTCCCTATGTTTTATTCTTTCGAAATCCTGATCTTTGAAATCTGTTTCTCAGTTCTTGTATCCCCCCTATGTATCTGAAAATACTTTTTAGTTCTAGGTCGTTGAAACTCTAGTTGTGCTAAATAACACACTGAAAGAATTCCCAGGAAAGAAAGGTGGTGCGAACACTCTTAATTACCAAGTCTTTCCTAGCCAGAATTTTCCCAGGCGCATCATTTAACTCAACCGTTTTCGCAAATTGTACTATTTATTTCAAGTTCTTTTCTCCACTATGATTCCATTGAAATTTCTTTGCAAGCTTTGGCTAGTTGTACTAAAACCCTCACGCTTACTTTTAAATCAAAACGCCCTTAACAATTTGTTTACGAAATCAGAATTCGGCTTGTGGAATCGCATCAGATTTACCGATGTAAATCGTCAACCAATAGCAGTTGATCAACGCATTGTTAATTAATCCATTATCAACAATAATATTCTTCATATTCCAATTCAATACCAAGTTCCAATGAAATCCAAGGTGATTCAAGGAAAACAATAAAACTCATAATGCCACGCACGGCCAAGAACATGCTACATATTATCATTAATTTCAAGTCCAATTAAATCAATCAAGTATGATTTAAGTCACACAATACAATTCAGTCTTGCCACACAGGGCCAAATCAATACACAGCAGTTCATCCTACAACATCTCAACAGCACATAGTAATACTACAAGTACTACCTCACAATCAATCAATAATCCAGCAAACAACACACAAGGCGAAAAGCCCAAACTCATTATGTAAGAATTTCCCTTACCTTGGGCGCTTTAACAATCCAAGCAAGGTAAATTCGAACTATCGTAAAGTCGTACCTCGCGCGTATCCTAACAACACAAGTTTCAATCAATTAAAATCAAAACTCAAGCCCTAATACCCCTAGGGCAGCCACGGCTTTAAGGTTCCTAAAGCCTAAGAATTACTCACTTAATCCCATTTGGTTCACACCTAGTCACATATCATGAAACAAGTTCAAATTATGCAAGTTTTCAAGCTTTTACAAAAGCTACACACTTAGAAAAATAGCTAAACCAAAATTTACCAATTGGAATAGTGTTTTACCAAATGAATAGTGTTTTCCAAACTTTGAACAACTTTTCAAAACACTAAAACATGTCACAAAATTCTAGAAATAAATTCATTACAAGTTTAAAACAATTCTTAAGACATAACCCTAAACTTTTTCCAAAATCATGCTTCTTTGAATTGTTTTGCTAAATCAAATCATCAACCACTTTTACAACTATTTTTAAGCATAAATGCAAGTCAAGAACAAATCACAAAATCCTTTTGAAGGCCACGGTTTTAAGGCTTCAATTGCAACTCCAAGTTTTCAAACCTTTTAACATCAAAATCATGCAAACTTTATTTAATCAAACCTCTTACCAAAACCAAACTTCTTTACCATTTTAATACAATTAAAAACAAGTTGAAACTCATCCTAAAACATCTAAAAATTCTGTTTCAAAACAGCTCCATCAAATAATTTTTCAATGATATAAAACAACTTGTTTTTCAACATAAACAACAAGATCTAACCACCTATAATTTAAACAAGTTTTCACAACCATTTTGTAACTAAAACAAGTCACATATTTTCTCCAAACACAAGTTAAAACATCATTAAAAACTTGCCCTTAAGTCACGATTTTTGGAAGCCCAAAACAGCCCCTAAATTCATTTTATTTCAAACCATACAAGTTGCTAAAAATGCTAAATCTAATCACTACATCTTAACACAAGTTAATCATAAAATTTAAGCAACAAAAACTTAATTAACAACAGCATAATCAGCCCCTAAATGGCCATGACTTCCAGCCCCAAAATTTAACCAATTTAATTTCTCAAAACTTGTTTAACATGCATATAATACTAGTTTCCAAACATACCACTTATAACCCCATAAGAGCTAACTCCCAATTAATAAAAACAAATCAAAACCAAGGCTTCCAGCAGCCCTTAGGTTTGGCCAACATAGGGCTGGGGTTTCTCCAAACTTAAAATACCCAAAAACAAAGTGAATCATGGAAGAAAATAAAGGGCTTTAAGACTAATCATGCATATCTAGCAAAATCTAACACTTTTGCCCAAAAATAATTCCTAAAACCAACCAAACCCATATCATGAAACTCAAGAGAGAAAAGAATGGGTATGAACTTACCAAGAAGTTTGGAGGTGATGGATCAAGGATCAAGAAGAAAGGATGGAAGATTGAAGCTTAAACATCACTTTCCTTCAAGAATCAAAACTAAAATCATGAGAAACAACACAAATACCATGAAAACTCATCCATGGCAGCCATGGAGAAAGGAAAAGGGATTAGGATCCTTACCAAGAAGATTAGAGGTGATAGAACAAGGATTGAGAAGAAAGGAAGTAAAGATGGAAACTTTGATCACCAAAACTTCAAAAACTCAAGCTTTCTCCTTCTAAATTTTTTTTCTCAAGCTTTCCAAAAATGAAAGGAAACTGAAATGGACCAGCCAAATGGAGAAGGAGCCACGAAATTTTAGGGACAAGGATGGAAGAAATTTGGTCATTTAGTTGAAAACTAACCAAACTAGTTACAAACTAACTAAACTAACTTAACAAACTAACTACCCATTACTTCCTAAACCAATCAAAATGCTTCCTTCAAAATTGTAGGCTACAAGCACATGGCTGGCCTCCCATTGGTCCATGTGTGGCAGCCACTTGCTCAAAATATCTCAGGATTTTGCTACGACGCGTTTTCGCTCAACCGAGTGCACGACGTTACCCGTATATTAAGTTTTAATACTAAAAATTCCAAAAATAATTCTAATTACAACCCCACACCCAAAAATTACAAATGTTTCTCACGGCATGAGAAAAGTACCCATGTTTCTCGTTTTCTCGAAATGCGAACCGAAACGTTGCGATAAGACAGTTTCTGGCCATAAAAAATACACTAAATATTTTCTGATGCCCAAAAATTCTAGAAAAATTACAATAAATCCTAAATATTGGAAAATTCTAAGATGTCAAATTGTATAAAATTCGGATCACGTTTGGGCATGTTTCAGTTAGAAACACACATAATAGCCTAGTTACGGCAGAATTCGATAGAATTCTCACAGCGTAATAAAAACTGTAAATTAGTGAGGATCACTAATTTCAATTTCTATTATCATATAGATATTAATCAAACAATAAAATTATCAAGACAAAATCTTTAAAATAATAGTCATATTAAATATGACATAAAACAGACAATTAATACAATAACTAAACCATGAAAATTCAAACTATGACTTGAAAATATTTATTAAATCCTGAAAATTATTTCTCTTTCAATAAAATAATTTTCTTTAATCAAACAACAATCTTTCACATTTTTCAAGGTTAATTCATATTAAAAACAGTATACGTCTACATTGTCTCTTAATCTGAATTAATTGCTAAAACAGTAAATTGTTTACAATAAATCTTTGTTGTTCTTCGTACCTTTAACAAACCATTGAGGTGATCAATCTCTATAATTTATTTTCAAGTAGTCGGAAACTATAAAATAATTTTCATAAAAATTGGGATGTTACACCATGGGTCCAATAGGGGTATAAATTCGTCCACTTTGGGTTATCCCACCGATTCCCGAGATGTTAGTGATAGCAGGATTGCTAGATCCAGATGCCGCTTTTAGCTGGTCATCCCCTGAATTGTCCACAAAGACCTTCATACTGTAATCCCATGGCACTGCATTAATGTTTTTGAAAGGGAAAGGAGTCGGTACATGAATAGTTATCAGTTTAGGTACGCCTAGGACTGGCTTTAGATTCCCCTTATTGTAGCAACTCTCCAACGGCTTTGGGAAGGTCATGTTTTTATCTTCACTTGACTGAAGGGTCAATATGTTTTCATCTTTCTTCGCACAACCTACCTGTATCAAGTGTCTGTCTAATAGTTTTGGAAAATTTGCCTGAATTCCTCGCATTCCTCTATGCAATGATTGCCATCAGGATGTAAGCTACACAAGTCACTCTCATCGTATTTCATCTCAATTATACCGAACTTGCAGAGTTCGGCATAAATGATCCTTAAGGGAGTACAGACATCTTCCACTTTCGTTATCAGGGGCTGATTCCTAAACTCTTCAATAATGGCGTTAACTGCTGAACCCCCATGACCTGGAAGGGGATTATTACCCACATTAGGACCATCTTCCTTAAAACTCAACCATTTGACATTGATCAGATCTTGAACCACGTACTTCAAAGCCTTGCAATTTTTAGTTGTGTGACCTACTGCCCCTGCATGAAACTCACACTTGGCATTTGGGTCATACCCTCTTGGGAAGGGAGGTTGAAGTGGTTTCATTGAGCGCGGGGAGACCAAGGAATTGCTGATGAGGTGCTGGAACAAATCCGTATATGTCATGGGAATAGGATCAAATTGGACTGCTTTCTTTTCTTGGTCATTTGGTTGTTTCTGGTTTTGGTTCGGTTGGGTGGGAGCAACTGGCTGTGCTTGTGATTGGACAGGGAAAGGTGGGCGAAAGGGCATTATTGGTTGGTTTGGCCAGGGGGTTGGGTTATGAGAGGCGGCGGCAATGTATGGAGGTGAAAAGTAGGGGTATGGAAAAGGATGTAGGAAATTGGTAAAGAATTGGGGTGGTTTTCCTTGGCTTTGTCCTCTCGGGCTTGTTATCACAACATTGGTTTCCCCTTCCTTCTTCTTTACGAAGTTTGTCGGGAGTCTCTTGGCATTATTGGTTCCAGCAAAACTTTGGACAATCTTTCCGTTCCTCATTCCTCCTTCAACTCTTTCCCCTACGATGACTATATCTGAAAAGTTTGATGATACACTTCTGATCATTTTGTCATAGAAAGGTGATTGAAGAGTATCCATAAACATAGCCACCAATTCTTTTTCAATCAGAGGCGGTTCCACTTGGGCTGCCAATCCTCTCCATCGTTGGGCATATTCCTTAAAAGTCTCATTGTCTCTTTTTGCCATATTTTGCAACTGCATTCTATCAGAAGCCATATCAATGTTATACTTATACTGCTTCAAAAAGGCATCCGCCAAATCTTTCCAACAGCGAATATGAGATCGCTCAAGGTGTGTATACTAACTCGACGCTGTCCCTGTTAAGCTATCCTGGAAAAAGTGAACCAGAAGTTTGTCATCATGTGCATAGGACGCCATCTTCCTATAGTACATGGTCAAGTGGCTTTTCGGGCGAGTTGTCCCTTTATACTTGTCAAAGTCTGGCACCTTGAATTTCGGCGGTACAACCACATCTTGTACGAGACAAAGATCTGAAGCAATACTTGAACCGAGATAACTCACTCCTTCTACAACTCTTAGTCTATCTTCGAGGATTTGCAACTTTGTATCAGACCATTGATTCCCAACTGGGACGCTCAGATTAGGTCCCCTCATAGCTGGAGACCAGGCAATGCGGTTAGTCTGGGGATTTAATGGATTTCCTTGAACATAATAGGGGTAACCAAATGGTCGGGGATTCACTATGGGGGTCACTACAGGCGTACTGACTCCTTGAGTATTCCCGACATGGGGTGATGCATAACCAGGTGGAAAGGTGTATGTCATGAAGACAGGAGTTGAGCTTTGAACTGGTATGGTTTCAGTACCTGAACCGGATCCTTGAGCTATATCTTGTATAACAAGTGCTTGGAAATCAGTTTCTGCAGAGTTATTGTTAGCACCTGGCGGTGTGTAACCGGGCGGGAGACCAAATAGCGGGAACTGTTGTGCCTGGGGGCCTTGAGGATTATTTTTAGACTCTGATGTACGTGAGCCCTTGGAGGGGCCACAGACCTTATATTGATGCATATAGTGTATATTATGTGTGCTTATTTCCGTCGTGTGCTTCAGTTTAAATTTCTACAAATTTTTTGCTGTATTTATTATCGATAAGCTAAGCGATTAAGGATAATTAATTAAAGGTTACTATGATGGGACGAGGGGTGTCTCAGAGGCCCAGAGAGGGAGGAGGCAGAGAGGAATGTCTCATTTCAAATGAGTAGTTGGATCATCATTGTTAATTATACTCAACTGTAGTCTCTAATTTTTAATTTATAATATAATTTGTCCAATTAATGTATCCAACTTCCATAGATTTATTTTATACATGTATTTTTCCTATTGGTAATAGATGGAACTACAGAAAAATTAGTGGATATGCACGTCACCTTTTCCAAGGGAAGAATCTGCACCAAAATAATACTTTTGCTTTCTTCTCTTCTTCCTCAACCAAATGTTTCAAAAACAACGAGGAGAAGAACAAATAATCCTTCTCCAAACGTATCCCAAACTATTGCCTTGTGTGTTGAACCAAGTGGTGATCTAGATCGATTCACCACTGCAGGATGGGGTGATGGAGATGGGTTGACCATGGAAAGCATTTGGGTGATCCATCACCGTCATCACCTGTAGCATGAATCTTACGAGCTTCTAAGTTATTAGGTGTAGCGTTATCATCTGTTAACTTATAAGGTGTGGTGTTATCTGGAGAATGGTTGTGAGGGGCAGACATCAAGGTTCTTTTGTGTTCCAGCAAAGAGGCTTTTACGTTGAAAACCACAACAACACTGGAAAAACCGCCTTAGTTTCCCCTAGCTTCTCTTCTTACAATGGTTGGGAACACTGACTATAATATTAAAGAATGAAAAAAATTAAATGATAATGACCGATCAAGTTAGAGACAACACTAGATGGATAATTAATGTTATATCATGGTGTACTTTAGATTACGAAATTTGGTTTCCCAATTACATTATGTGGTGGGATAAATCTCTTATTAATTTTGATTGTAAAAAAATTAATTGGCAAGGGGAAAATAAAAATAAGTTACCTGGATGGAGGCCTGTAAGTGCTCTTGAAATAAAGAAGAGTAGGAAGAGGATGTTGCGCAGGAAAAACTATTAACAAAAAGAAAGGAGTTAGGGGTGTTGGAACAACCACAAATTTATTGCCATTTTGAACTTCATCACATCAGTGTTGTATTGCATTGCATCATAATTATTCCCTGAAGAATTCAGTATCCCCTCCTATAAGCCTTGCAGTGACACATCTCCTTCCAAAGCTATTACTATTTTCACAAAATTAATTCAAAGTTTAAGAGAATATAAATTCACATCACATTCTTTTCAACATATACATTCTGGTCATCAAACTACAATTTCTCAAGATCAGTTTTCCATTTAAGCCCAAATAAAATGTCATACTACATATATGTGTGTCATTGTGTACATGTTTATGACCAAAGCATGGCCTTCAGTTGGTCATATACTACATATATAGAAATAAGTTATGTATCTTCAAGGTTTTATTAATGGCAAATGAGGCATTAATAAACATGGTCTTTGTGTTATGTTTATACATAGTCATCATAAATGTATTCGACTCATTTATGAACACTTCTTGGAATAACGATGAATTGTAGAAGTAGCAAAAACTTTGGATGCACCAACTATCCAAAGTTTCCATCCTCTTCTAGCCCACGATTCAGGAGTGGACTAGCCTACTGAGTACACAGTTGCACAATAATTAAAAATTAAAAAAAAAAACGAGTAGAAGCACAAAAAACGAACTTAAGAAAACAAAACTAATTTTTGAGTGACTACTTCACTATAAATTACATTAGATTTGAAACATGCAGCTTTGTGGGGGTGGGGGATGTAATTGTGTTGTGCTATCCCATTCCACTAAGATTTTGATTGTGGAGTTAGTGAAATCCAAAGGTCGCTTCCCATTTATGAGTTGTAGCAGCATGACCCCATATGAGTAAATTTCAGACTTCTCTGTCAATTCTAGATCCAGGTGATAAATCATGTTTTTAGGTATCGCTTATTGCCTTATACTTGGCCTAACTAGTTACTATACGTGTTTAATATTGATGTTTTGGCTAAGTTTTGCATTATTGGGATTCATTGGGCTTAATTGCTAAATGTTGTTAATTTTCAGATTTTTACTCATCCTGACGTTGATGTCTTCCAAAGAGCATAATCGGAGCTACAAATATCGGATTTGGGTGATCTTGGTGTCCCTGAAAGGCTAAGACGGAGAGCTACAATTTTGTGTCTATCAAGGCTTGTCAAATTCGGCTTATTTCACGATCTAAGTGGGTTCTAAAGTTTCAGACATTTTCCCATGAAGTTCCTTCACTTAAATGGGCACAACTTATTCATTTTAAAGCCCAAATAAGGTTTGTAATACCTTGTTGGACAACTTGGTAAAAAGGCCTTACATTGGGCCAGGTTTAGTGAGCGACTTAGGATTTTATTAGTCAATTATTAATAGGAGAAGACAGATTACAGGATTAGACACTTTTCTGTTTAGCCTTGTTTGGAATTTGGAGAACCCTCGTTTTATTTCTCCTCTTTTTGTTTGTTGCCGCTTTCATTTTTATTTGAGAATTTTTTCAATGGTGATTGCTATGGAAGGCTAAAACCTTTATCAATCCTAGATATTCAAGTAGTTGGTATGGAATTTTGAGTTCCTTATGCTTAATGATATTTTCGATTTCAATTGCTTCCTCTCCTCTATTTTCTTTTCGATTATAATTTTGATTTTGTGATCATGATCATGCTGGTGTATGTCTGATTAGGTACAGGTATTGTTCTCTTTATCGATTTGAAGTTAGAATTTGGGATTAATTAATTCTGAATCAAATAGAGGTTAGGTAACCGATAGGTAATCTTGGTTAATTGATAATTGTGCATAGATCGATATCACTTAGGGATTGCGATTCTGATTCCAGTTTTGTTGATTATATCCTATATGTTATATAGTCGAATTCGATTAACAGAGGAACATACGATATTGTATCTTTTGAACTGCGATAAATTTCTACCAAAAATCTTGTTATCATGGATTGATGTTTTTATTAAATTGATTTTTTCTTTTAACTACAAACTGTTTTGATTCCCTCTTTCCAATTCAAAATCCCGATCTTTAGTTTTCTAACCTGATTCAGAAACATTGTTTTGTATTCCTTAGGAAGAATTACCTAGGCCTTTACCTTATATTACAAATAAGGTGACTTAGGCTATTTTGATAGTGAGCGCGACATCGCTGTCAAAATTTTGCGTCGTTGCCAGATGTAACATCCCAATTTTTATGAAAATTATTTTATAGTTCCAGCTACTTGAAAATAAATCATGGAGATTGATCACCTCAATGGTTTGTTAAAAGTACGAAGAACTACCAAGATTTATTGTAAATAATTTACTGTTTTAGTCATTAATTCAGATTAACAGACAGTGTAGACGTATACTGTTTTAATATGAATTAATATCGAAAAATGTGAAAGATTGTTTTTTGATTAAAGAAAATTATTTTATTGAAAGAGAAATAATTTTCAGGATTTAATAAATAATTTTAAGTCATAGTTTGGATTTTTATTGTCTAGTTATTGTATTAATTGTCTGTTTTATGTCATATTTAATATGAATATTATTTTAAAGATTTTGTCTTGATAATTTTATTGTTTGAATAATATCTAGTTGATAAGAGAAATTGAAATTAGTGATCCTCACTAATTTACAGTTTTTATTTCGCTGCGAGAATTCTATCGAATTCTGCCTTAACTAGGCTATTGTGTGTGTTTCTAACTGAAACATACCCAAACGTGATTCAAATTTTATAAAATTTGAGATCTTAGCATTTTCCAATATTTATGATTTATTGGAAATTTTTCTGGAATTTTTAGGCATCAGAATAATATAGGGTGTTTTCTACGCCCAGAACTGCATTACGGTAGCATTTTAGCACGTAAATCGAGAAAGAGACATTCATAGAAATACTTCTAATATTTTTGTGGATATTTTGGTTGATTAATAATTTTTGATTATAGAATAATTTATTAGATTTATTTTTGGAGTTTTTGATATAAAAACGCGAAACAGCGTCTTGATTGGCGAGAGAGCGATTTAAAGCGAAATATCTAGATATTTTGGGCCAAGGGGAGATGCATCCAGCCATTTGGAGAGCTGAACCTCATCCTTTGGAACCTTCCTTGACAAGTGTTGCATGATGATTGGTTAAGTGGTAATTGTAGTTAGTTAGTTTAGTTAGTTTGTAACTAGTTGGTTAATTTTCAACTAAATGAACAAAAATTCTTCCTTCCATGTCCCTACCTGATTTCGTGGCTCTCCCACACAGCCAAGATCAGCCTCATTCACTCCTCCATTGTTGAAGAACTTAAGAAAAAACTTGAAGAGGAAAGCTTGGGTTTTTAGAAGTTTTGGAGATCAAAGTGTGCACCCTTGTTTCCTTTCATCTCCACCATTGTTCAATCATCATCTATACTCTTGGTAAGCTCCATAAACCTTTCCTCATCTCTCTTGGGTTCCATGATATGAGTTTTGAAGGTTTTAGGAGTTATTTTGGAGTTATGATGCTTGTTTTGGCTAGTATTGTATGATTAGCTTCATAACCCCTTATTCCATTCCATGTATTAGCTTGTTCTTGATTTTATAAAACTTGGAAAACCCTAAATCTATTCTGGCCGAAATCTAGGGGCTGTTCTAAGCCTTGGTTTTGTTTGATTTTTGTTGTTTTAGGGTTGATTCTTGATGGGTTATACTTGCTAAGTCTGGAAACTAGTTTTAGAATCATGTTTACAAAGTTTTGGAAAAATCAATTTGTGTAAAGGGGGGGCTGAAACCGTGGCTTATAATATGATTTAGGGGGATGTTTTAAATTGATTTCAAAGTGTTTTCAAGTGTTGTAAGTGTTGAAGAAGTTGGTTTCTTGTAAAAGGAATTGAATGTAGTGAATTTGTATGTGTGAAGCTTTGAAAAATTGTTTGAAAACAAAATAATTTGAGGCTATTTGTGATGCTTAAAAACAGTGATTTATGAGCATGATTTGAGTGAGTTCTAACTTGTTTTTAAGTGTATTAAAGTGGTAAATAAGTTTAGTTTTGATAAAAAGTTTTGATTAAGCAAAGTTTGCATGATTTAGGAGTTAAAGATTTGAAAACCTTGAAGTTGTTTTGAACTTCCAAAATCGTGGCCTTCAAGGGTGTTTTGTAACTTGTTCTTGACTTGCATTTATGTTTGAAAATAGTTGTAAAAGTGGTTGATGATTTGATTTAGCAAAACAATTCAAAGAAGCATGATTTTGGAAAAAGTTTTGGGTTATGTCTCAAGAATTGTTGTAAACTTGTAATGAATTTAATTCTAGAATTTTGTGATATGTTTTAGTGCTTTGAAAAATGGTTCAAAGTTGGCAAAATACTATTCATTTGGTAAAACACTATTCCAATTGGTAAGTTTTGGGTTTTAGTATTTTCTAAGTGTGTAGCTTTTGAAAAAGTTGAAAACTTGCATGGTTTGAATTTGTTTCATGGCACATGATTAGGTGTGATCCAAATAGGTTAGCACATGATTAGGTGTGATCCAAATAGGTTAAGTTAGAAAGATTTTAGGCCCTTTTTAGGACTAAAACCGTGGCTCCCTAGAGTCTTAGGACTTGGGTTTTTGGTTCTAATTGGATTAAGTTTGCGTTGTTAAGGTTCGTGCATAAGGTTTGTGCGGGGAACGACTTGATGATAGTTCGAATTTACCTTGCTTGGATTGTTAAAGCGCCCAAAGTAAGGGAAATTCTTACATAATGAGTTTGGGCTTTTTGCCTTGTGTGTTGTTTGCTTGATCGTTGATTGATTGTGTGGTAGTACTTGTAGTATTACTATGTGCTGTGAGATGTTGTAGCATGAAACTGCTGTGTATTGATTTGGCCCTATGTGGCAAGACTGAATTGTATTGTGTTGCTTAAATCATACTTGATTGATTTAATTGGACTTGAAATTGATGATAATATGTAGCATGTTCTTGGCCCTGCGTGGCATTATGAGTTGTATTGTTTTCCTTGAATCACCTTGGATTTCATTGGAACTTGGTATTGAATTGGAATATGAAAAATATTATTGTTGATAATGGATTAATTAACAATGCGTTGATCGACTGCTATTGGTTGACGATTTACATCGGTAAATCTGATGCGATTCCACAAGCCGAATTCTGATTTCGTAAACAAATTGTTAAGGGCATTTTGATTTAAAAGTAAGTGTGAGGGTTTTAGTACAACTAGCCAAAGCTTGCAAGGAAATTTCAATGGAATAATAGTAGAGAAAAGAACTTGAAATAAATAGTACAATTTGCGAAAACGGTTGAGTTAAATGATGCGCCTGGGAAAATTCTGGCTAGGAAAGACTTGGTAATTAAGAGTGTTCGCACCACCTCCCTTTCCTGGGAATTCTTCCAGTGTGTTATTTAGCACAACTAGGGTTTCAACGACCTAGTGTTAAACAGTATTTTCAGATACATAGGAGTGATACAAAAACTGAGCAGGAGATTTCAAAGATCGAGTTTTTGAAAGAATAAAACATAGGGAACCTAGTGTTCCTATTGAGCATATAAGCCATGTGTCCTGTGCTGGGACTTAATGTCCTGCTTGCGTGCGCATTTTCTTGATTAAGGATTGGACCTAGTTTCCGTATGGCATGCCTAGTATCTCAACCTAAAAATTGAGCCTAGTGTTCCGCATTACGTGCCTAGAGTTCTGATCTAAGATTGGAACTAGCGTTTCGCAATTGAACACCCGGACTTTGTGTCCTGTGTTGAACTCCTAGTTAATTGAGATTTGGAAACCCACTAAGTTGAGTGAGTGAGGGTTCGTCGATCCGCATTAATTAATTAAAACACTACTCGGGCGTTCACTACGGTGAGCATGCCATATTGTAGAATTTGTTGGATATCACTCGGGCGTTCACTACGTTGAGCATGTCATATTGTAGACTTTGTTGGATATCACTCGGGCGTTCACTACGGTGAGCATGTCATATTGTTGAATTTGTTTGGATGCGTACTAACCATTAAGCATCGACACTCGGAGCGTTTGATTGGTCTTAAAGACTTCAAAAGACGAGTTGTCATGTCACTCATAGCGTTTGATTGGTCGTACAGACTTCAAAATGCGAGTTGACACTGCATTGCCTAAGTAGAGACACGCCAAAGTAGTGGCAAGCCAAAGTAGTGGCAAGCCTAAGCAGAGGCTATTTTGTTCGGACGTTGGGAAAGTAGTCCCCGTCATACTGCTGACCTATTAAGGCTGTAGGTATATACACAACTTGCCATACTGCATTGACATGCATAGCTAACCACATTTATGATATGTGATGAAGGGTTTGATGAATTTGATATTGTGATGATTTGATCACTGATCTGTTGATAGATTTGCCTGCTTACATGCAATAGTTTGATATTGTAGTGACTTGATTGTTGATCTGTTGGTTGTTTCGTTTGCTCATATGCAATGCTTGATATACCATGATGATGCGTGCGGTCTATTAAGTATGTATATGTATATAAAATCATGTTGTTGTATTATATATGTATATATTGTTGCATGCGACATAGCCTATGATAAACTCTTGGACAAAGGATTTACCCTTGCACTGTTGTTGGATTGGATATCCTTATGGATGTCACTTCCAGATGGAGTTCGGTAGTTGTATCAGTTTCGTCTTCCAGGAACATTGAAGATTGAGCCAGTGGAGGAAGATTCCTCTGAGTACTTCGTGTTTGGTCTTGCTGAGCTGTTTCTCAGTAAGAGTTATCGTGTTGGCCAGCTTAGCTTAGGGTATTGTATGTTTGTGTAATTACTCATTGTCTTGTAATTACTTTTTTCAGAAAACCTCGCCGTAGTGCGAAATGATTATGTTATGTGAAGTATTATTTTGTGATGCATTATACTATGATAATTGCAAAAGTCTGAATTGGCATCATTTAGAAAACTGTAGTACTCTATGTCTCATTTTGAAAAGGGTTTCAAAGGAAAGAAAATGAAAAAAAAAATTACTCCTATTTTTCCATTGCGAAATACATAAGAGTACTCTTTAATTGAAAGCATACAAGCATTAAATATTTTCAGCATTAGATTGGGTTGCACAGTAGCGCTCTGGAATCGGGGTGTTACACTAGGGAACTCAAATTTGATGTTTTTGATCTTATTAGGTGTTTATTGCTAATTATAGATTACTAACAATTCGCCTTTGAGTTTTTGTTAATGTTAATTGTACAGGAAATCTTTGACTTTGGAATCTTGACAAGAGGCTTGGTTTCTGAAAGTTTTCCTCCACTGCGAGCAAAACTATACTCCATACGGTGTAAATTTTGGGTCAAAATCTGCAAATTCCGTCGTCTAGTATGAGTTCTAGCCCCAGTGGCAATTCTCAACAATTCTTTTTTTCTTTCGATAAAGAGGATTAGATTTTATTCATTTGTGCAGTGTATACCAGGTTGCATATTTAGCTAGGAGAAATCTTTGGACTGATCTGATTAATCTCCAAACCTCTAATCCTGGGCCTCGGTGTTTATTGATTCTGAGGGAGCTAAAGAAAATCTGATGGAGCAAGAAACATTAGCCTAAATTGAGTTTCAGCAAGCTCTTAGTTATCAAGAGGCTTTTTGGAAGGAAAATTTTACATTAAATTAGAATTATAATGGTGACAGCAACACTAGCTTCTTTCACAAGATTACTAAAATAAGGTATGCTTCTAAGGCTATGACTGTTTTGAACAATGGGGATGCTATTATTGATGACCAGGAGGGTATTGCTCAACATGTTCTCAGCTATTTCTCCTCCTTTTATGCTACTACTAATAAGTGTGTTCCAAATGATTTAATTAATCAAGTCATTCCCTCCCTTGTTACTGATTCGAATAATGATTACTTGACTAATATTCCCACTACTGAGGAAATTAGGGATGCAATGTTTTCTTTAAATGCTGATGGAGCTCCTGGTTCTGATGAATTTAGAGGATGCTTTTTGTGACATTATAGGAGCTGATGTGCGAGTAAGTCACTCAATTTTTACTCAAGGTTGGCTGTTGCCTAATATGAACTCTAACCTTGTGGTTTTGATTCCGAAGGTTATTGAAGCTGACAAAATAAAGGATTTTAGGCCTATAGCATTGGCTAACTTTCAATTCAAGATTATAACAAAGGTTCTTCCAGATAGGCTTGGTATAATAGCTCCAAAGATTATTTCTCACCAATAAAGGGGTTTTGTTAGATATAGACATATTCATGGATGCATTTGTATGGCTTCTGAGGCTGTGAACCTTCTTGATTATAAAACTTTTGGGGGTAATATGGCTCTGAAGTTGGACATCAGAAAACCCTTTGACACCCTTGATTGGAATTTGTTGCTCACTGTGCTGCAAGCCTTTGGTTTTAATGATCAATTTTGCAATTGGATTAAAACTGTTTTTCATTCATCCAAGTTGTCTTTTGTTGTCAATGGTAGAGCAGTTGGTTTCTTGCCTTGCATTAGGTGGGTGAGACAGGGTGACTGTCAATAGAGGGATTTCTAAACTGGTCAATTATGGTTCTTTGAAGCCCATCACTGGTCCAAAAAACTTCACGGCTCCAAGTCATATTCTTTATGCAGATGATGTGTTGGTGTTTTGTAAAGTCAGAAAGAAGAATTCGGAGGCTTTGAAGAATCTAGTTAATATATATAGTCAATTTCAACAAATGAAGATTCTATACTGGTAACATCTCTTCATGTAAAACTGCTTATCTGGCTAATATACTTGGTTTTGAGGCAGGTCATCTTCCTTTTACTTATCTTGGAGTTCCTCTTTTTAGAGGTAAACCTAAGCTTGCTCGTCTTCAACTAGGGGTGGCAAAGTGATCCATTTATCCATCATCCATCCAATCCATCCATAAAGAAATCAATCCAATCCATCCATTACAAACAAAAAAACTAAATGGATTGGATCCAATCCATCCATTTAATTTAATGGATGGTTAGTCATCTATCCACTATTTTTCTAAATCCATTGGATTACACTAGGGTGGCAAATGGATGGAATGGATAATTTTTTGAATTGTTCATAAAAAATATTTTTAATCATAAAAAATATTTTTAATTATAAAAAAATATTTTAATCAAAAATAATTTTAATCATAAAAAATATTTTAATTAAAAATATTTTTATCTCTCCATTCTCTCTCCAATCTTTCCCCTCTCTCATTTCTCTCTCCCACCTCTCTCTCTCATCTCTCTCCCTCTCTCCTCTCTCTCATCTCTCCCTCTCTTGTCTCTCTCTCCTTTCTATTATCTCTCTCCCTATCTCTCTCTCTCTCTCTCTCATCTCTCTCCTCTCTCTCATCTCCCTCTCCCCCTCTTGTCTCTCTCCCTGTCTCTCATCTCTCTCCCTATCTCCCTCTCCTCTCTCTCTCTCTCATCTCTCCATCTCTCTCTCCATCTCTCTCCCTCTCCCTCTCTCATATTTCCTCTCTCTCTCCCTCTCTCTCATCTCACTCCCCTCCCTCTATCTCTCATCTCTCCTCCTCTCTCCTCCCCTCTCCCCTCTCTCTTATCTCTCCCTCGCTCCTATCTCCCTCTCTCTATCTCTCATTTCTCTATCTCCCTCCCTCTATCTCTCATCTCTCTCCCTCTCTCTCATCTCACTCCCTCCCTCTATCTCTCATCTCCCCCTTTTCTCCCTCCCTCTCTCATCTCTCCCTCTCTTGTCTCTTTCTCCCTTCCTCTCATCTCTCTCCCTATCTCTCTCTCTCATCTCTCTCTCCTCCCTCTCTCTCATCTCACTCCCCTCCCTCTATCTCTCATTTCTCCTCTTCTCTCCCTCTCTCTTATCTCTCCCCTCTCTCCCCTATCTCCCTCTCTCATCTCTCATTTCTCCCCTCGATCTCTCTCTTCTTTCTTCCTTCCCTCTCCCCTCTCTCCCCCTTCTCCCCTCCGTCTCACCCAGTCTCCTGCTGGTACATTTATTTTCATGTTTCCCACTCAAACTCACGCTTGAACGCTCAATTTGCATCCGACAATCAAACGCCGCGTTTTAACTAATTCATGTCTAATCAATATTCGTCTTCTAAAAAAAGAAGGCAATGCTTAATATTCATTTTATTCGTTTAGCATAAAATTCTAAAAACGAGAATTGAAAACATATTAATCATACAAAAAGATGTACCATTCGTTTAGCTTAATATTTTTTTTTGTGAATATATAGCTTAATATTGAATACGCGTTTGAATATTGCGTAATATTCGTTTAGCTTAAAATTCTAAAAACGAATTTCTTAATATTCGTATTCGAAAAAAGAAGGCAATTCTAACTAGTTTTTTTATAAATAAACTGATTCAGTTTAATATAGCTATTTATTTTTTGGCCAGTCTTTTTTTATTAGTCCAGTCTTTGATAAGGGTACTAAAAAACTCCCAGCTTTTTTTTTCCAATTGGGAATAAAAATTGATTATTATTATTATTATTATTATTATTATTATTATTATTATTATGCTAAGATATAGTCAGCAGCAACACATTATTCTTCCGTAAAAAAAGTAACACATTATTCAATTACAAATTTTGAAAATTCCAGTTTGGAATTAATTTTCTTGATGGGGCTATACCGACGACCGACATGGGAGAGCAGTCAGTGGTAATGGAAAACGTGATTGAATGCACGGAAATGTGACCGGGACCAGTTTTAATTGGTTTAACAGTTTTGAAACCATTTATAAAACGATTGACAATAACCAAACTGTTTTTGGGAAAAAATATATGATTTTGTTCTAGAAGTGTGATTCATGTGAAAGAGGGGGAGAGAGGAGAGAGAGATAGGGGAGACAGGAGAGAGAGGGGAGAGAAAGAGGGGGAGAGATAGAAGAGAGAGGGAGAGAGGGGGAGAGAGGAGAGAGACAGGAAGGGAAAGGGAGAGAGAGAGGGAGAGGGGGAGAGAGATAGGGGAGAGAGAGAGGAGAGAGGGGAGTAATATGTTTTTTTATGATTAAAAATATTTTTTTTCTAATTAAAATATTTTTTTATGATTAAAAATATTTTTTTGTAATTAAAAATATATTTTATGATTAAAAATATTTTTTTGTGATTAAAAATAACTTTTATGGATGGATTGGATATCTATCCATAAAAAAATTGTTACTGGATGGATTGGATGGTTTTTTTTAAATGGATGATGGATAGATTGGATTTTCTTGATGAAATTTTAGTGGATGGTAAATGGATAAATGAATTTTTCCAATCCATCTATTAGGAAAGTTTTGAAGTTTTGAAGCCATTTTATGACATTACGACTCTATTCTCAGGCAGCACTTATCCAACGACAAACCTGTATAAGAGAGAAAGGAGAGGGGGAGGGAGGAGAGAGAGGAGAGAGAAAAAGATAGGAGAGAGAGAGATAGGGGAGAGGAGGGAGAGAGAGATAGGGGAGAGAGGAGAGAGACAGATAGGAGATAGAGGAGAGAGAGAGAGAGATGAAAGAGAGGAGAGAGATGAGAGAGATAAGAGAGAGAGGGGAGAGAGATAGGGAGAGATGAAAGAGAGAGGAGAGAGGGGAGAGAGAGATAGGAGAGAGAGATGGGGAGAGAGAAGAGAAGGGAGAGAGGAGAGAGGGGAGGGAGATAGGGGAGAGAAAGGAGGGAGAGAGATATGGGGGAGAGAGAGATATATGTGTGTATATATATATATATTTAATAGTTAAAAATATTTTTTTGTAATTAAAATATTTTTTATGATTAAAAATATATTTTATGATTAAAAATAATTTTTTGTGATTAAAATAATTTTTATGGATGGATTGGATATCCATCCATAAAAAAATTGTTAATGAATGGATTGGATGGTTTTTTTTCAATGGATGATGGATGAATTGGATTTTTTTTATAAAATTTTAGTGGATGGTAAATGGATAAATGGATTTTTCCCATCCATCCATTAGGATCCATGGATGGATTTATCCAATCCATCCATTTTGCCACCCCTATCTTCAACCAATTGCTGATAGAATTGTTGTTAAACTTGCTTCTTGGAAAGGGTCCTTACTGTTGGGAATTTGACTCTTCAAATTCTCTTCCCCAGAAACTGCACTTGTGGAAAATTGAAAAACAAAATAGAGAAATAATAATAACACAAGAATTTAACGTGGAAAACTCCCAAACCAGGAGAAAAACCACCAGCACCAGAGAAAAATCCACTATGTAGAAAATTATTACAACTACACAATTTTCTCTTTGCACCCCTGCACACCCACAAAGCTTCCCCACTAGCAAAACTTACTTCTCACACCTCTCCTTTTACAAGAAATATTCCTAACAAATTCTTTTTCTGATGTGGAGGTTCAGCCCAAACTGCAACCACAGAGCATACTAAGAATTCTATTAAATTTTAAAACAAAGAGAGGAATTTATCTAGAGACAAAAGTTGCTAGACAAGCTTTTGAATGGTGTACATAAAACCAAGTCCCAAGCCTCCTTTTATAACAAAGAGGTTCACTCTTCTTTACTATTTTACCCGATGTGGGACTAAAAGTCTCAACACCAACAATCTCCACCTTGTGACTTTGTGGTCCCACAACGCTCCACCTTGATGAAGATTCCCATAGCTTTCGCTATCACTGCAACGCAGTCATGCTCCACCATAAAAGCATAATCACTCAGAACTAGCCATCCCAAGCATTTAAACTCGGCACATGTCGAAATATAACCTTGCTGGAAAAACTATGGTGCAACTCCCATATTTGACTCTCATGGAAGTTAATCAGCCATCGACCTAAATTTCACCACACACCTTGCATCAATGTCAACCAATGCCCGTGTGCAAAATGTGGTCCCTCTAACATTTAATATCCTTTATCATGACAACTTTGGGACCCATGCCATAAGGATATACATGTCCTTCTTTCAAAAGACATCAAGATCGGAGATAATGTTAGCCTCATTATCCGCATCTCCACTACTTTCAGGAGTAACCCTGCCCTTCAAAGCCTTGTGTAAACCAGACTGAATCAACACATCCTTGACTTGTATTTGCCACAAGTCAAAGTTGACCTTTCCGTCAAATTTCTCTACATCAAATCTGACTGCATTTGAAACTCTGCTTCCCGACATCCTCTTTGGCAGAACCTGTGCTCTGATACCACTTGTTGGGAATTTGACTCTTCAAATTCTCTTCCCCAGAAACTGCACTTGTGGAAAATTGAAAAACAAAATAGAGAAATAATAACAACACAAGAATTTAACGTGGAAAACTCCCAAACCAGGAGAAAAACCACCAGCACCAGAGAAAAATCCACTATGTAGAAAATTATTACAACTACACAATTTTCTCTCTGCACCCCTGCACACCCACAAAGCTTCCCCACTAGCAAAACTTACTTCTCACACCTCTCCTTTTACAAGAAATATTCCTAATAAATTCTTTTTCTGATGTGGAGGTTCAGCCCAAACTGCAACCACAGAGCATACTAAGAATTCTATTAAATTCTAAAACAAAGAGAGGAATTTATCTAGAGACAAAAGTTGCTAGACAATCTTTTGAATGGTGTATATAAAACCAAGTCTCAAGCCTCCTTTTATAACAAAGAGGTTCACTCCTCTTTACTATTTTACCCGATGTGGGACTAAAAGTCCCAACACCAACACTTACTATCCATTATGGGCAGAGTTGAATTGGTTAAATTTGTCATTCAGGGTATGCTCTTATACAACTTTTTATCTATGCCTAGTCCATTTCTCTTTTAAACTCTCTGGACAATTGCATCCAGAAATTTGTATAGACTGGAGATGTTCATGTTAGGAAATCAGTCATAGTTGCTTGGAAAAAAAATTGCACACCTATCTTGGAAGGTGGCCTTGGAATTAAATCTCTTAGAACTATCAATGAGGCTGCTTTGCTCAGACTAAGTTTGGAGATGTTGTCTTCTACTAAAGAATAAGTTGTCTTTTATAGATCCAGATTCTTTAAGGATAGAAAACCTATTGATAGGTATATTAAGTCTTCAGTTTGGACAGGTATCAAGACTTATATCACTACTGCTATTTCTAACTCAGCTTGGCAATTAGGTGATTGTGCTTGCATTAATTTCTGGTTAGGTCCCCGGATGGATGAACCACTGGTGGATTTTATGCATGTTCCTGATAATATGCATCATTCCCTTATCTCCTCAGTAGAGATTGCTAAATTTGCGGTGCCTAATTTCAATGCCACTGATTGCCTTGTTTGGAAACACTCCCCTTTGGGTTTGCTTTCATTTAAGGATGCTTTTAATCACTTTATACCTGCTAAGCCGCAAGTCCCTTGGAGTAAAATCATTTGGAATGCTTCCATCCCTCCAACTAAGTCGTTTGTGGCCTAGAGATTGCTCTATAACCGTATGCCTACTGATGATAAATCGAAACACAGCGGCTGCACCAATGTTTCTATCTGCAACCTGTGTTATAATGCTGAAGAGTCCCCACCTCACCTCTTCTATCATTGTAATTTTGTCACAAAACTTTGGCATGGGTTGGTTTCTATTCTCAATGTCCATTTGGATTTGTCTTCTCTAATTTCTATTCTTAGCATCTGCGATAGAGATTGGAGCCCGCAAGTTAGGGAGGTCATCATGGGAGCCATTCTAAATGTCTTTTGAGTGATTTGGTTTTGTAGAAATAATCTACGGTTTGAGTATAAACAAGTCCTTATCAGAACAGCCATTAACTTAACCATTAGTTCCACTTCTCTTACGAGTAATGTTACCAAAAGTTGTATTTCATCCTCTATGCAAAAATTCTTAATTCTCAAATCTTTTGGAATCAGTGGTCATGCTAACAAGGCACCTGTTATTATTCAGGTTGACTGGATTCCTCCTCCTTGTGGTTGGATCAAAGCAAACACGGATAGTGCAACTAACAGATCTTCCAGGCCGGCTGGTGGGGGGAAGGATTTTTAGAGGTAAGCAGAGTTGTCATTGGTTGCTTTGTTGATTTTATGGCATTTCTAACTCCTTCCAAGCAGAATTGTTTGCAGCAATGTATCCATTAAGGTTGCTCATAGGAGAGGGTGGCATCATCTTTGGCTTGAACGCGACTCCTCTTTGGTGGTCCAATCTTTCTCTTCTCCAGACTTAGTCCCTTGAAGGCTTAGAAATAGGTGGCAAAATTGCATTTATCTAGCTTTATCCATGAGTTTCAAAATTACTCGTGTTTATAGGGAAAGGAACCACTGCGCTGACAAACTTGCTTCTTTTGGTGTATTTTTTAAATGCTTTACCTGGCGAGATTTAATTCCTAATGTCTTTAGGATAGATTTTTTTGGTAATAGGTTTGGTCTTCCACTAGATTTAAATAGGTTTCCTATTTGCTTCTATGAGTTTGGTTCATGTCGCCCATGATGATTCTTTATTCTTTATTTATTTTTAATTTTCAATAAATTTTGGGATACTACAGATGATTGGTAAAGTTAAGGTGCCAACATAGTTGAGATTTCTTGCTTTATAATGATGCATTTGCATTCCATTTATGCTTTAAAAAAATAGTCTCCCCATGTGAGGGGGGTTAGACCGTGCTGGATCGGGAAGATGACCCACGAAATCAGAGAATATCTTCCTCAGTTATTGCGTGATCATTTGAGCGTATAGGACAACGGCACATCACACTAGGAGGACATGTCGTGGGGTAGGCATGTGTAGGAATCTAGGGTCGTTATGACTAGGGCTACATATCATGGATGCATTGTTGGTGTGACTCTCATGACTCAGTTAGCCAAATGTGTCTCTTCAAAGCGAGGCTAAATACAGCCCTTCCTTCATCCTTATAAATGTTGGGCAGTAAAGCCCCATGAACCAACTGGTCAGGGGAACACTCGATCATACATTTTAGAGAAGTTATTTGCAGGACAATTGTCAGGATGGAGACAGACTGGGCATTGAAAGAAAAGCCTAGGTCGTGATCACCTTGTTTCGGCCCATGATTTTCCCCTCCTCAATTTAATTTTCCCACCTCCCAACACCCCAAAATGACAAAATACCCCTCAGATTTTCCTAACCCTTCCCTCCCTTTTTCTCTGTGAATCGTTCGAAACCTCCCCCACCTCCCACCGCATTGCCGCCACCACCTCCCTCCTCGTTCCCTTCGCCACCTCCCTTCGTCCATCTTCCCTCGTGACATCCGCCACATCCCTCGATCCATCGTCCTTGCCACTCCCTCTTCTTTCGTCCCACGTTCGCTCCAAACAACGTAATTTTTTTCAGCAAATTTAGTGTTTCCGGATCCTTATTACCAGAAACCACCGTCAATAAGAATCCGGATGTTCAAATCTTAGTTTTGAAACAATGTACAATCCGGAAACACATTGCCGGAATCATCCAGCAATAAGAATCCGGGCGTTTTAAAACAATGTTCAGTCCGGAAACAAGAATACGGTAATTTTTAACTATCGGACTCATGTTGTCGGAAGTATCCAGAAACAAGATTCCAAAAAGTTTGAAATCGTAAAACAAAAAAAAAGACGATGAACGCACCTGTATTGACGGCAGACGGTGGCTGTGATGCCCGCAGCGACTGCAACGGGAAAATGCAACGGTGAGGTTGAGATTGGGAGAGACATGCAGTGGGAGAGAAGGTCGGCTGAGAGAGTGGGAGGGGCGGGTTCTGGTTTTGAGTGGAGGGAGGGGAGGTGAGGTGGGGAAGAGGGAAGAAAAAGAGGGAGTGGGAGAAAAAAGATGAGGGGCAATTTTGTCTTTCCAAATAAAAGGGGAGGCGGGAAAATTAAGTGGGAGAGGTGGGAAAATAAAAGCCCCCTTTTTCGGGGACTACTGATAAGTATCACTTGGATAACCTGAAGATTTTGCTATTCTCACTGCTCTAACTAAAATAATTTTTGAGGATATTTTCCAAAGTTGAGAATAGATAATGCAATCTGACTTGATTGTTCTTAAACACGAACTTCAAATGTAAAACAAAAGAAAACTACTAAACTAAAGTGACAAAAAAATCACATGACAATAAGTAGCTAGCATCAGCCGGCATTTATTCATACACAGCATCTGAAAACACATGAACGGACGCAAGTAGCTAGCGTTTGTTGTTTATAAATGACATTAAAAATTATCAAAAAAAAAAAAGAAAAGGAAATGACATTAAAGGGCTCGAGGATTTGGCCACCACTGAGGGAGCTGAATTGATCACCAATGGAGTCAAAGGCTCTAATTATGGTGGTTTTGGTCGATAACGAGCTTTTGTTAATTCCACTTGGTTTCACGTTCCTTTTTGTATTGGAGTTTTTACATTAATCAAAAAAAAAAAAAGAAATGTCACTGAAAGGGTATGGTTTCATCAATTAGCCATAGTTTAACAGATACATATATATTACATACAAACAAGGCTTCAGAATCAGACATAAATTCTTACTTCAAGAACAAGAAACAATCGCATATAACGTGATCCTGATCAATGAATACAACTAAGCAAGAAATTAACAAAGAAAATATTAGAGACATACCTGGTGTATTGACAATGTACAGGCATCTAAGAAATAGGCCTTTTGTTATTTTATCATCACCTTATGCTTTGTTACCAAATCATAATCCTATTTATAATATATTGTATGTTCATTCTATACACTGCAAAGTCTTTAGAAAATTTCTTCAGCAATCAGGAGACTAGTCTGTTTGTTATTCAGACTTAGCATTAGATACAGTTTGCTTCAGTGCAGCTTTTCGCTTACTTTGAATTTGGTGGACGAATTCAGACACTATTACATGTAACTTCAGATTCGTCTTGCTATTAGGAGGGATAGCATTCCCTAACCCTGCCCTTCTTAATGCGCGAACCAAACACCTTTCACCCAATTGGTAATGTGCGGGGCATGCTGGAGGAACCGTGGACCTCAATATTGGTTTATTACAGAAAGAAGGCCCTGTTGGTAAACTGCATGAAACCAAAAACTTTGTCAGCAAAGCTATCAGCTATAGATATTGTTAAGTATAGCAAATAAGAAAACAAAAAGCAATACATGTAAATAGCAAAGGACAAAAAGATTGATTTACCAATTGTGGGGTTGAAAACAAGAATTCAGTACACAACAAGCATTTAATACTTCGGTAAACAAAAAACCATTTAATACCTTAAACTAGCAAGATAAGCACAAAAATATGAGTTTTTACATGGAAGGTTTTCTGTATAGAATTTTACAATGGTACAGTGCAACATCGTTTATCGATAAGGTAACTGGTGAAGTGAACACTTTTCTACAAGCATGCTGCAATGGCACCCAACTAGCCAAAGCCTACAAAAATATGTTGGACCTGCTGCAGGTGACAAATCTATAATCTATGAAGTCCAGGTATTTGATATGATGTGTACGACAGGACACAAATACAAAGATTCAAAAACAATTTAAAAACTAAAGATATGATATAACCTAGAAATGCTGACACAAATTTATTAATATATATTTGACATATATGTATAATAATGGAAAACAGAGATTCATATTTTTTATTAATACATAACCGTTTCAATCACAATTAACAAAAACATACTTTTGATCATTACAAAAAAAAAAAAAAAAAAAAAAAAAAAACACACACACACACACACACATATCTTTCTCTTGTCCATATCAACATATATTCTTTCCCCAGTGAACTTCTTACAAAAATTAAGATAAACACGTGAATCTCTAAAAGACGTGGTTGATTGATTGGAAGAAATTCTCAAGAATTTTGAATCAAGCTAGTTCCTCAGACAAATCTTGGTGGTTTTAAATTCATCAACTTAAAAATTGATCCATTATTTGTAAAAAGTGTTGTTAGAAACAAATACAGAGAGGTTATCGGTGCTGCTACTTGGTGCGCGCCATGCTTGGAGGACTCAGAGTCAGATGTTGCAGAAGCCATGGGAGCTCGTCTAGGGTTGCAGAAGCCCTCGATTTGTGTCTTCAGCGGATAGTGTTGCAGTCGGACTCAGCAATTGTTGCATAGGGTCTGAATGGTGTTGCTTCTCATTTCAGCTACTTGGGCTCTATTCTAACTGAATGTAAATTGTTGGAGGCCCACTTTGCTAAGGTGTCTTACAATTTTACGATTAGGATGGGGGATTAGATGGCCCATCATTTGGCCAAGTTTGCTTTTGGTAGGCCTAATATGATTTGGTTAGAAGAAGTTCCATCGATGGTTGTAAATGAATATGTTATTATGTTAATGACGTTGCCTGTTGATGGATGATCAAATATAGATGTATTTTTTTGTCAAAAAAAGCAACTTTCTTTTCTTTTGGTATATAAAAAAAATCAACTTTCTTAAGACATCATGAGTTAGAGTTTTTATTTCATTTTATTTTATTTTATTTTATTTTTTTTTGCCCTAAGTAAAGATATTTGGCATAAGATCAGCAAATAAATTTTGTATGAAGCATTGACAGATCAAAATAGCAGCCATAGGCGTGTTGATGGGATACACCTCAGATACACCTGGCTGCAACAGCAAAACGAAAGTCTTTTATCACTATATTGGATCCTCTACATGGACCAAACAACGCCATAATATTGGGACATGAACCATATCCATAGATAGACCATATTCATAGTTTTCTTTGATCTCCTTTGACCTCTAACTATTTGATTGTCCTCTATCTAGTTTATCGTCTTTATTGGTACAAGTCCACTACAAATACACCTAGCTGCATTATACAATTATGGTATGATCTTGTTTTGTTTTTAAAATCTTCACGGACATAGACGTGAGACTAGATGTTATGGCAAGTGTGGTGTTTAAGTAAAACTCTCAACAAATAGAGTCTCTACATGACTCAATGATTTATGTTAACTTTTAAAACATTGATCCTCTCTTTGATTTAATATTCATGTTTTATTTTAATGTTATACTATCCTTATATGTTGTATTATAGTAATGTCAGTTTTATAAATTTTAAAACTTACCATATCTTTGTGTCCATGCCATACCATATATTTTTCCCGTGTCTTATCCGGAAAAGGATCCTTACCATTTTTTTTCTCTCCATTACTATAGTTTTGGAGTGTTTTGAGGTGTATAGAGAATATTTGAACCCCATATAATGTCACATTATGATATTTAAACTCCCAAAACAATAGTAATGGAAAAAATAGAAAAAAATGAGAAATGGAGAAGATCTATTTCCGTCTTATCCGTGCTTTGTAGATTTCAAGCAACAAAGTTACCTAAATATTGCAGATTTGCAAATAGGAGGAACAGGTCAAGCATTTCATTCAATTGAGGTTATTGACAAAAACTGAGGTCTTTAGGTCGCATTGTTTTTTTTCTTAGAGAAATTTATAGGTCGCATTGTTGTCGAAACACAAATTGAATACCTATGTTTTCACTTAAAAATTCAACTAAACAAATTACTTATGAAAACCCAAACAGAGAAAATTAAATGTTATGCCCTCAGGTGGAAATTAACTAGAAGCAAAATAACCAAAATGTTATGCCCATAAGCAACACTGATTCTCTAATTCTATATATAATGCATTAAATCATCAATCAACAAAAAATAAACAAGCTGTCAACACAGAATATGGTAGTCAATTACGAATTCGAAAAAGAAAAACAAAATCCATTTAAAAAAATAAATTAAAAAACCGAAAAAAGAAAATTTGCCCTTTTTAAACAAAACCGTCCCTTGGACCATACTGTTTTTCTAATTTCATTTCAACAATCATAAATAAATTTTAAGCTTTCAACATAGAATATGGTGATCAATTTTCCCACAGCAAAACAACTGATTTTGAGAAACTTCTTAAAATCCATTTTAAAAAGTAAAAAAAAAAAAAAAACATTCCTTTATAGTTTTTTGTCTCTCTCTACACACGCAACTAACCATAGAACCAAACATTTTTTCTAATTTTTTTACAAGGAAGTCTATAAACATTTTAAATTTTTTTAAAAAAATAGAAATCAGATATTAGAAAAAAAGAAAGAAAAAGAAACTCACTTTTTGGTGACGGTTCTGCATCCTCGATAAAGCATTTGTTTGGAATCGGACAATATATGAGCGTGACAAAACCTGGTCAAAGCCATAGCCTTTGATTTGCACCCACCAAAACGACACCGTACGACATCATCATCAACACAAGCAACGACGCCGTTTGGATTATCATCATTGTTGTCGTTCTGATCCTCTTTGAAGGGGCTCTTGCCATAGTTCCAACAATAGCGTCTGTATTTAGACTTGAGTTCTTGCATTAGGGCCCAATAGTGGGCCCGGTAACACCGATTCAGTTGCCTCACTCGCCGGAGCCGGCGTCGGATAACCTCTTCACGAGTAAGGAACAGTGACTTCGCCAACGCCATGTCGTGGTCGGCGCCGTCCACCGTCATCGGACGCGGCGGAGACGGAGGGACATCCGACTCGTTCATTGCTCGCTGAATCGCCAACTCGGCGTTGAACGGAAACAGTAACGCGGGTTTCTCGGTGGAACAACTTGGAAAGAGATTAGTTGCTATTTTGTGATTATTTGATTTGATTGATTTTTCGAAGTGGGATGAAAGAAAAAACTTTCCTTTCGCCTCACTGACAACAACGTGACAGATATATGAGCAATTATATATTATATATGGGTATGTGATCTTCTTTAATATTTTTGCCTCGAAAAAAAAAATATAAGTGTTGCTATCTACTACTATCTATTTAATCTACGAAAAAAAAATATATTTGAACACCACATTTGTGACACTCTATATGGACATCGTATGTTCATACAGTACGAATATGTACCGAACCGTACGGACATTCATATGGATACGATTTTTTTTATTTTGCAAATTTTGTAAGTGGTTAACGCAGCTTATGTAAGTGGTTAACGCAGTCCACTAATTAGTTAATACAGATACAGATTTTTTTTAACTGGTTAACGCATTTCATGTAAGTGGTTAACGCAGTTCACTAACTGGCTAACGATTACTCTGTCTATTAACCTAATATTGGACTGCGTTAACCACTTACACGAATGCAAGTTAACGTTAAAAGTCAGATAACTGCCAGGATTCTTGGGCTAACGTTAGCACTTACACGAACTGCATTAACCACTTACAAAACTTACAAAAATTCGTGATCCGTGCGGATGATAAAATGCATCTGGACATACGGTGTCCATACGGGGTGTTACCAATTCTATTATTCTATTTTATTAATGAATAGGCTACAAAAATACCATTTTTGATGCTTTTACTTACTTGACAGCTGTCAATTATAAGGGTAAAACAGACATTTGCTAATTTACCTTCACTAACCCAGTTTTTTTTTAAAAAAAAAATCACTGTTTTTAACAATTTTCGAAAACCATGTATTCTCTCTTTTTCACTATCTTCATCTCCCTTCGTCTTCTACTTACTTGTCAGCTGTCTATTTTAAGGGTAAAACAGACATTTGATAATTTACCTTCACTGACCCAGTTTTTAAAAAAGTCATTGTTTTTAACAATTTTTGAAAACCATGTATTCTCTCTCTCTCTTTCACTATCTTCATCTCCCTTCATCTTCTGCCTCCTCCTTCTCCTTTCTCTATCTTCTCATTTAAAAAATATTTGAATGCAGCTTCTCTTCTCTTCTCCCTCACCCATAAAATTTTTTCTTCACCGCACCTTCTTCCTCTTATGTTGCATTTCCCATTTTTCTCTTTCTTCCATTTTGCTTGTCTTTTTTTTTCTTTCTGTTTCTTCTCCTTGTCTTCTACTATCTATTTAATCAATGAATAGGCTAGGAAAATACCATTTTTTGTGCTTCTACTTACTTGTCAGATGCCCATTTTAAGGGTAAAACAGACACTTGATAATTTACCTTCATTGACCCAGTTTTTAAAAAAGTCACGATTTTCAACAATTTTTGAAAACCACGTATTCTCTCTTTTTCACTATCTTCATCTCCCTTCATCTCCCTTCTGCTTTCTCTATCTTATCATTTCAGAAAAATTTGAATCCTGCTTCTTTTCTCTTCTCTTCTCCCTCACCCACAAAATTTTTTCTTCACTGCACCTTCCTCTTATGTTGCAGTTCCCATTTTTTCTCTCTCTTCCTTTTTGCTCGTCTTGTTTTTTATTGTTTCTTCTCCCTGTCTTTCTCTTCTCTTTCTCACTTTGTTTTGAGCAGAGATGAAGCTCTAGAGGACCAAGGGGACTCCTTCAACACTAATTGATGGTTCTTCTGCCTGTTGTTATATAGGAAAAAAATAATTAAAACTTGGTATGAATCTGGCTCCTTTTTCTCCTTCATCTAAGCTTCCAGTTCTTATTTTTTATTTCATTTTTTATTTTCCTCAACATACAGAGCGACAATGGTAAGAAAAGGAAGAAGCGGGACGTGGGTTATGATTCACATGCAGTAGGTGATTCTATCAAAATCGAACCTGGAAGTATCCATAACTTCGATTTTATCTTTTTAGTTTTTTGGAGAATGCGAATACAATTATAGTGCTTGCTATGCTTGGAAAGATATTGTGCATTTATAAAATTGTGCACTCTAGACAATCTATTTTATTGTTAAATGATGTAACTATTTTCATCATTAATTATGGCTAACATTCTGGGGGATGTCGCACTATAGACAATCTGTTTATTGTTAAATGATGTAACGATTTTCATTATTGTGGCTAACATTCTGAGGGATGTTGAAATTCTACTAGAAGATTGGTGCCGGAGATTTTACTCAATTGCTATCTCATGCCAAATCTAGTCTGTGACCATATTTATTATCTAATCTTTTATTTTATTCTATGAGATTTTTCACAGGTTTAATATTGTCTTGTCCTTGATCTCTATGTATTTATTTGTTTGCATTTGCTTTTTGAATTTTATGGTTTCTTTTTTTTTTGTTTAAGGTCATTTTTTTTTACTCAAGAAAATCAACTCATTTCATTCATAATCAAAGGGATAATATATGATGGTATGTCAACATAAAATTGAGGATTGACATTATCAATGGCCGCTTTTGCTAAGCAATGAGCAACCATAGTAGCCGATCTCCTAACAACTCCACCTGAGAGTTTTGACAAAAAGATGAAAGTTTAAATGGCGTTCTCTAATAATGTTGCCAAACTCTATTCCATCCCATCGATAACACTTATACACATCTACCACTATCTTAGAGTCCATCTCAAAAATAACATTTTGAATGCCCAACTCTCCCATCCACTGAATTGCTACTTGCAAACCACAAGCCTCTCCAATTTTGACATCCACAATAGGTTGGTCCGTTAACTTTTAAAAGTTTCAATTGCATAACATCCCAAATTCTCTAGTTGGGTAAACGGATTACCCAATAAAATAGAAGAAATTATTAAGTAAGGAATGAGGTATTGCACTACAACATATTGTTAAAAAAAAAGCGTCACCTTAAATAGCGCTACATGATAAAAGCATTGTTTAAAAACCACATAAGGCCTTTATTAGCGCTTCCTATAGAAAACACTGATTAAAACTTACAAATAAACAGTACTTTTTCAAAACAGTGCTTTTTTAAAAAAATGTTGTTAAAAAGGCACGCAAGGACATCATCGGCGCTTCTTCTAAAAAGTGCTGTTTATTTGCGTAACATTACCAGCGCTTCTCATAGGAAGCACTTCTATTATTGCATATCACCAGCGCATCATGCAAGGAAACGCTGTCTAATCTATTTCTAAAATTTTAATCAACTCTCATCACTAGACGAAACGATCAAACCCTAACACATTTCTTCTCACTTCTCGCTCAACTCTCTCCTTGGGTGTAAAACCCAAGCGGCAATGCCGCTCTCACCCCTCTCAGCCTCTCCTCATCTCACCTCTCTCCAGTGGCAAATCTTATAAGGAGCAGACAGATGCTGTGGCACCCCTTCGGTCGCTGCTTCGCAAGTTCTCTACTCTCTTCCTCTGTCACTCTGTGTCCTTCATTCGCTGCTTCGCAAGTTCGCATCGCGTCGCTCGCCCTAATCCCATCTCTACTCTCTTCCTCTGTGTTGTTCGCTACATTGCGTCATTCGCTGCTTCGTCCTAATCCCTTCACTTGCCCTTCGCTGCTTCGCTGCCCATCTGATCATTGACCTGAGACTTTGTTGCTCCTTTCCGCTGAAATGGATTATAACAACAGTGACAAGTAAATCCCTCTCTCTTTCTCTGTGCTTATATTTTCTTTAATTTTTGGTTTATGAAATGTATTTATGCGTTTGAATTTGTAGTCTCTGATTTTGCTTGTGTAGTTTCCTGGGTTTTTTTTTGTTGTTTGAGAAATGAAAGGGGTTTCCTCCATTTTGTAAATTTTCTTTATGTATTGTTTTTTAAAAATTGTTTGTTGATGTTACTTTCTGAACTTCGTCATATACTGGAAAATGGTTCTAGTTGATTCAGTGGTTTTTGTGGTTTTCTGGCTTTGATTTGCTCTGGAGATTGTTTGATTTGCATCAATGTTTATGGATACAAAGAATGGATGATGAAGATGTGGTTGCTGATTAAATTGGTGGGTCTGGGTCATCATTTGTGCCCTTTTTCCTGTTGTTTTTACTTTTTCCCCTTTTCCCTTTTCTGCTCTTGCAGTTAAGAAAAACAGCTTAAACAAATGCTAGATTTCTGATGTACAATCTGATGGTTTAATTTCTACCTTCTTCTTGGTGGTAATTGCTTCAGTTTACCATGTTGTCAATCTTTGCTTGTCTATGGTGCTAATTGTGATGTATAGAAATTGAGTCAGTGCTACCTGTTGTGGATTCTTTCAAATTAATTTTGGAATGTGATTCTTTTGTGTTTTAATTCACTTGTTATTTTTCTATTGGTTCCAATGCTGCATCACAACTATGGCATTTACTTTTCTGCTCTATCATGGTGGTTCTAGGGAACCATGGGATTGGCATGGAAAGGATTATTGTCTCCAAAAGACTTCCAATTTCGGTATGTCCCCTCTGTAATATTAAGTTAATTGTGCTACCTAAGCAATGCTTGAGAAAAATTTGTTGTTCCAAGCAGAAATTTCAGAAGAGCTGTGGATTAACGTGCCTCAAAAAAACTGAGATTGATGTTCGCATTATTGATGATGAGGTGACAATAAAGCTTGTTCAAAGGAAAAAGATCAATTACTGCTTGGTCTTTGCTTCACGGGTTCTTAATGAATTTAAGCTGGATCTTCAACATGTTGCTAGTGGCCGCGTTGGTGATTTCTGCAGCTTTTTTATCAATTGCAAGGTCTGTGCTGATCAATTGGGTATTAGAATATTTTCATTTGTTTGCTTTTGATGTGTTTGTTTATATGTGTGTGTGTTTGTGTGTGCATATTTAATTATGAGTTTTTTTTTTCTTTTTCTGTTGGGCAGATATGTGAAGGTTCTTCAATTTATGCAAGTGCACTAGCAAATAAACTGATTGAAGTAATGGAAACAAGTTTGGCAACAACATGAGCATGAATGAAGTGTCATTTGGGGTGTGATGGATTCAGATTTCGACACCAATGTGTGTTGTGGTTATTAAATACTATATATGAAGTTACTGACTTGTATTGCTTTTTTTTATTCCCTCCATCCTGTTGTATTCAACGAGACCTTAAGTGTGACAACATTTTTGTCAATGGGAATCAAGGGGAGGTTAAACCCAAGGGTGAAATGAAAGGTATTATTTTTTCATTTAGCTTATATTTTTGCATGGCAGTAGATGTAATACAAACTTAGGCATGTAATGAACATGCAGTCATGTAAGTGTTTGTGTTTTATTACTTGTGCCAAATACTTTGTTTAACATGATTATGCTTCTGTCATATGGAATATCTTCAGTCATGTAAATTTGCTGCTGCTACTTACTTTAAAATTCATTTATCATTATAAAGGTTCTACCTAATCATTGTGGCTATTTTATTTTTCTTATAATAAAAACATATATTATCAATTTTTTTAATACTAAAAACACATTTTTTAAGGGTGAATGAAATAGGAAATATGAAAAATTAATATTTAAAAAAAAAAAGGGGAATAGACAGCGCTTCCTTGAGGAAGCATTGTCTATTATCAACAATTGAAAAAGATTGGACCATGACTTAGGCTAGACTCAACTGTACCTAATAGAGAGTCAAGAGGGGTCGGAAGCAAAACGAAGAGCTTAAATGGGAAAGGGAATTGGAAAGTAGGAAGCAGACGGACTGCTCAGTACATATACAAGATTAAAGACAGAAATTAAATGCAGAAAATTAAAGACGAAAAGTAAAGAACAAGAATTAAAACATGCAGAAATAAATAAGATCAGAATATAAAACCTGCCATGTAGGTGGTTAAGAACAAGATAGAAATTGAAATAAGATTTTATTGAATAATTGCAGAGACTGAAAACAGAAATTAAAAACAGAAAGAAAGAAGAAAAGCTTACGAGACTCAGAGCGTCTCTCTCTAACTTATCTTTAAACTGCGTAAATCTAAGGGTGCCTTACAATGAAGCCTGGAAGTCCCTTTTATAGAATTGAAATTGAACAGTTCCAGTAAGTTACCAGTCAAAAGACAATTTTGCTACAGTGCCAAATAGTAAAATTGTACAATACTTGAAACTTTAGTCGTCTGAAAAATTGATTGATTTCCCTACAGATTGCTTCTTTTCAGCAGAATTTGCGGGAGAATCATCTAAAGGATAGATTCCAAAACAGTCGTTCTCATTCTGCCAGAATGGGTCTTCTGTTGCTAACTCATCTGAAGAGGGTTGAAGGTAAGTCCTTCAAGTCTTGATTCTTCTCTGAAGATTGTTTTTGAAGAAGTTGAACAATATTTTGCAGATTGTGAAGTACTTCATCTTCTGATGAAGAGGCTGCAAGTGCAGCTACAATATGGGCCTTTTGATTTTGAAGTAAGCAAGTATTTGCCTCAGCATACTTTTAAAATTTCCGATGGCTTTTAAACCATGTCTTGACATTATCTTTTGAAGCTTTTGATCCGTCAAAGCTAGACCACCATTTGACAAAGGCCTGCTTCTGGAGCCAGGGTAGAGTGTTGGGAATTGGAGCCTCACCAATTTTGTACTGCCATGAGAAGACCCATGAGAGAGAAGAGTTGGTAAAGAAATTTAATTCAATTGGGAGATTGCCAAATTCTGTTTTGAATTTTTTGGAGAAAAATTAGAATCCTTCTTGAACATCTGGAGGAAGGATATCAGGGATTGGTCCAAAGAAATCCCATCAATGGAGGAACCAATTTGGGAATGAGTATCTGACTCCTGTTTTAAAATAAATTAACCAGGAATGCTTGAAAAACATGTTTTGTAATCCTAGGATCATAAAGTCCCAAGCTTTGATGTAATCCCAGTATGAATAACCTATTGGGTCAAAGATACCGGAAAATTTCTTGGGTTTATTAGGATTTTGTCCTCAAGCCGAAGGTGTTAACACATTCAAGATTTGGAGAGTTGAATGGGTGATAATTGTGTCATCTTTGGGATCTTTATAATGCTTGATTTTAACAGATTCAGAATCTATGAGGATGTACTCATAGAATAATTGAGTTTTATTAGAAACCAAAGGTACAAAATGAAATCCCGGAAGAAATATCTTGGAAGGAATTTTGTTAATGTCCTTGATCCAGAACTCAAGTTCTAAACCTAGTACAAGCCAAAATTTGGATTTTGGAATATATTGGGAAATAGAATATATTGGTTTAATATTTGCTTTAGTTATTTGGGTCTTTTGATTTTGGATCGTAAGATCCAAAGATGGACGGTTCTGGTTACTGCTAGCTTCAACAGCATCGGCCCAAGTTGTAATTAGTAACCTTGTAGCTGAAAGGCTTGAAGAGTTTGAATTGGGAAATAATAATCTTCTTTAGTTTGGATGGGAGTTTGTTTTGAGGATTGGTTTGAGATTTTTTGGGTTGATGACCCAGCTGATTGGTTTTGGGTAGATGACCCAATATTTTGAGCTTGGGTAAATGACCCAGATTGATTATCAGTATGTGCCTTTGATGGTTCAGACATTAAAGGATTTAAGATATTCTTACCTTTACTTCTACCCCGGGAGGAAGAAGACCTCGTTGACATCTTTTCCCTGTAAGTATTCACGAGTGAGATAGTTAGTGAGAACATTGGCTGAGCCCTTAAGATATTCAATATCAAAATAAAAAATGCTCAAAATTGCTTGCCATCTAGCAAAAATTTGTTTTGATGCAAGGTTTTTTACATCCTTTTGTAAAATATCTTTTGCGGATTTGCAATCAACCCGTACTAAAATTTTTTTGATTTAATAAATCAGATTGAAATTTTGAAATAGATAAAACAATTACTAAAACTTCTTTTTTGACAGTGGAATACTTTTGCTGTGTTGGATTCCAATGTTTGGAAATAAAGGCAATAACTTGCTCTTTACCAGAAACCTTTTGTTTGAGCATGCCACCATAACCTATGTCAGAGGCATCAGTTTCAACAATCTTGAAAGCTTGTGGATTGGGCAAGTAAAGACATGGAAAATCTTTTACTTGAGATTTAATTTGTTTGACAACATTTGTATGAATATATGTCCAAGGAGGAGTATCCTTTTTAAGACGGTCATGGAGTGGTTTGATAAGATTGCTAAGCTGAGGAAAGAAATCTGAGACGTAATTAAGACATCCTAGAAATCTTTGTAGTTGAGTTTTATCAATGATTTGATTGGGAAATTTGTCTGTAAACTCAATAGCACGATTGATAGGAACAATGGTTCCTTGATGGATATTGCGACCAAGAAATCTGATCTTAGTTTGAAATAAATTGATTTTTGTTTTGGAAACAGCAAGACCATTTCTTTTCACAATGGAAATAAAAATGTTAATGTGTTTGAAGTGTTGATCAATAGATTGAGAAAATATTAATATATCATCGATGTATACTATAGCAAATTTGGACTAAGGATTGAAAATCTCATTCATAATTCTTTGAAATTCTGAAGGAGCATTTTTTAAACCGAATGACATGACATTCCATTCGTATTGACCAAAAGGGACAGTAAAAGCAGTCTTATATTTGTCCTCTTCTTTAACCTGAATTTGCCAAAATCCAGATTTCATGTCAAATTTTGAAAAGATCTTTGCATTATGTAATCTGTTTAAAAGATCTTTTTTATTGGGAATAGGATACCTAATCCAGCAAAGTGCTTGATTAAGAGGTTTATATTGATAACAAGCCTCGGTGTTCCTCTTTCAATTTCAGCTTGTTTATTGACATAAAAAGCAGAACAAGACCAAGGACTTTTGCTCTTGCGAATTAGACCTTTGTTTAACAAATTTTTTATCTCTTTTTGACAAAATTGAAGAAGTTCTTCATTCATTTGAATTGGCCTAGCTTTTGTTGGGATTTGTTTTTCTTGAAAATCTTTTTCATAAGGAAGTTCAACAATGTGTTTTTTCCTTTCCCAAAAAGCATTGGGTAAATCCGAACAAATAGAAGATTGAATTTGATTCAAAAGACTTTGAATCTTTTGTTGAGTGTTGGATTGCTGTAATTGATTGTCTATGTTTCTGAAAGAAATATCTTCTTTAAGAAAATTGTTTTGATTTTGTTTGTAAGAAATTGGGTTCAAATATCTGATGATGGGTTTTTTCAAAAACTTGAAAATAATAGATTGTCCCAAATGTTGGGTGATGATCCCATCTTCAGTGGTTTGATAAGGAAAAAGTAATCCGATAAACGGTGTTCCCAAAATTACTTTATTCCTCAAGTTTTTAACCAAAAGAAAAGATGTTTCTATCCTTAAATTTTGGTTTTCAATTATAGCAGAGGATAATTTGTAATTGATTTTCAACTTAGAACCATTAGCAACACTAAGTTGTTCAGAGGTTTTTTCAAAATACTTAGTGGAAATTAATCCTTCTAAGATACAATTTGAATCAGCTCCAGTGTCAAATAGAGCTGTGGTTTCAAGAACAAATTCATCAATGATAATTTTGATATTTATAATTTTTTTAATTTTAACATAATTGATTAATACTAAAAATTCATCAACTATGTCAAATTGATTTTCTTTCTTTTGAGAAGTAGAAGCCGCAACTTCTGATTGGACTGTTTCAGAGGATGAGGATGAATCATCTTCATCCCAATTGCTTTTCCAAAGATCAAGGATTGACTGGTGTTCAGTTTGTTTTTGTTTCAAATCTTTAATCTCTATTTTAAGATTATTGATTTCGAATTGGAGATCTTGGATAGTAACAGGCTTGACACTAGATTTCTCTAATCTTTTGAAAGTATCTTTGAGACTGAACTTGTTAGTAACTAAAGGACTCTTAGAAGGTCTAGTTACTAAAGAAGATTTCAGCTTCTCTAAATAGTTCATTTTTTTTTGAGAATCAGGTATAGCGTTAATGGCTTCGAAAAGGAGATCTTGCTCCTTAGTTAAGACATTGACTTGATTAGAAGAATCAGATAAATTATCACTTTGGATTTGATTGTTGTTTTGAGAAGATTCATTGATAGTCTTATTATCTTGAAAAGATTTTATTAACAAGTTGTTAATATCCTTTTGAATTTGATTGAGGTAAAAGGTTTGATTTTCCTTTCTATCTTACAATATCTATACTTGTGACCAGGTTTACCACAAGTATAACAAGTAATTTTAGTTTTAGGTTTTGATGAGAGTCATATTTCTCAAGAGTTTTGTTGGCTAATTGATCATTGGATTTGCCAATTTTCCTATAATGAGGTTTAGGAGGACCATAATAGTGTTTAGTTTGGGTCTGGGTTTCTTAGCACTTGGTAGACCAAATTGTTCACAGGAAGTCCCTAGGTTCCTATAGGTTTGGGTTTTTCCTTTTGCTAAATGTTGTTGGACCTTGTCCTTATCCAAATTGAATTCTTTTGGGTAAGCAGAAGATGAAGATTGCCCTATCATATTGATAGATTGATTTCTTGAAGGTGGTGATTTAGGAGTATCAGAAACAACTGCCTTATAGAACTCTAATTATTTATTGATCTTGGAAAGAAGCTCATCACCAGCTTCTTCAATTTCCTTCTTGATTTGTTTTCTAGGATTGAAAAGCTGTAAGGTTTGCTTTGAAATCCTATATGGATTAAACAAAGGCTTTTTTCTGGCATATATGGGACCTTCTTTAGTTCTAGTTTTGAAGGGAGGAGCCATAACAGGATTGTGTTGGTCTTTACTCTTAAGAGTAAAAGGTGCTTTGGGAGGAAGATCAAACTGGACTACTTGTGCATCTCTTAAATGCCACACCGTAATGACATCTAAAGTCTTACTACCTATCAATTGATTCTTGAAAGGATAATTGATTTTCTTCCTAATAGCATAGGCATTAAACCAATTAAAGAATGGGTCGTTGAATTGGACTTGCTCTAGGAAAAAATAAAATTTTTCTTAAATTTTCTTTCTTTTGGTTCCTTGATAATGTTTGAAGAACCATTCTCTGTGAGGAGTCCATTCCTCGTAATAGAATCCTTTTCTAAGAGATTGTTTGTCAATAACAAACACAGATGATATAACATTAATATCATATGGTTCATTAAGAAAAGAATACGTTGGAGATTAGATGGTTCTTTGGTCATTTTCATCCTTTTGGTATGAAGTTCTTACAGGCGTTGTGGTTTCAAATCCTTGTAAGTGAATTGTTGATCCTTCATGAGAAGGTTCAGATTGGTTTGTATGGATTGATCTAGGGATAGATCTAAAGGCTGAAAGAGATCTCCTAGACATGGCTGATTGGAAATCATTGGTAGATCTAACAGACCTAGAGAGAGAAAGAATTTCTCCTATCAAAGACTAAGTCTACTTGACCAATTTGATGTTGAATTAAATCTTGAAATTCTGGGGTTATTCTAGGTAAGGCTGGAGTTGCCTTTTCTAAGGTCCATTTGTTTGGGAGTGTAATATCACTCCACTCAATAGTCTTGGGCACAATAATATTGGCCTTACTATTGTCGGTCAGAAACAAAGTTGTTTCTCCGCGTTTGTCATAATTGGTTTTGAGGAAATTGGACCTAATAGAGTTCATTACCATGTATTGAACTCTATAGATCAGGGTAATTGGTATAGATCCTTCTTTCATATCATACCCATGGAGTTTGACATTTTAATATAAAACATCAAGAATATTTTTGTCATCTAGACTTACAGTTAAGTCCGAAAAACAATTGAAAAAGATTGGACTATGACTTAGGATAGATTCAACTGTACCTAAGAGAGAGTCTTGAAAACGATTGTGTTTTTTATCCCTTAAGCAGAAAAGAACTGCAACATCTACAGATTCTCTAGTAAGGGGCTTCATGCCAACTTGTACATTTCCTATGTGTAAATAATTGTAATTTTTGCCTTGGTGTTCTTTGATGCTTTTATCAGAAAGTAGATAAATTTCTTCATCATCATTTTAAATTTTGTATTTTCGTTCAATAGTTTTAATAGCATATTCAGATTGTTTATGCCAAAAACTTTTTGTTTTGTAAAGATCTTCATCTTTGATTATAGGAATATCCCAATTGTCTAAATCTTGATTGATATCTTCAAATCGAATTTCTTCTTTGAAGACATTTTTAGAAAAATTATGAGTTTGATTATCAGAAAGAGAGGAGGATGAGGGTTGAGAAGACTTGAACGAAAGACGAGAGGAAAAAGAACGAAGCATACTCATAATAAACAAGCCTTCCTCACCCATTAGTACCATCACCATCACCTGGTTCGTTAGAACTGTAGATATTAATCTTGAATTAACAGTTATATTCTAATTTACTCATATAAGTTTAATCATACATATTTGTTCCAGACCTAACAAAAGCTATCTCAATAATCTTCTTCTGATAAAATAAGGACTTATGAAAATATTTTTCAGATCTAATTCAAAGTCATCTTAAATCATATTGTTCTTAAACTAAGGACAATTATCATCTTTTAGATCTGTCAAAAGTCACTCTAAAATACTTACTTTTCATCAAAGCATCATGAAATTGTTTTAGATCCACAAAGCACTGCACAGTAATTAGGTCTATACTGCCCTATCCGTCGGGACTTACTGCCTTGCGTTGTACAGTCTCACATAGTTCTAAAAGTCCTTTATACTTTTTCATTTTGGTGAAGAATAATATTACTAAGAGCACTACCTACAGATCATAAATGATTCTAATTCCTTTTAATTAGAAATTTTTATAAACAATTTTCGGTTCGGAACAATAAATGAGTACAAACATTAGATCTAAAAGAGATTTTCGTTCCTTTTATAAAACAATAAACACAAAGTTTTATTTCAGAAGAGTATTATGAGTACTACCAGTAGATATGAACTTTTAGTAAGATTAAACTTTAATAAGTATCTTAGAGAAATAACTCAGAATTCAAAATCAATATCACATTCCTACTTTCCCATCAGACATCACTTCCTCAAAGAAGCGCTGGCTATTCTCAAAATCGCCAGCACTTTCCAAACGCTGTCTTTTCGAAACACAATCACCAGCGGGTGATTAGGCAGCGTTTTTAAGCACTGATAAAGACAAAAAATAAGCGTTGTCTATTTTGATTTCTGTTGTAGTGTTGGGTTGATAGGAGTGAGCGGTTGAGTTTGAAAAGAATAGAAATGTTGACTTTGTAGTTGTACCATTGACCACAAGGGGGTATAGTGAGTAGAATAAGGGGTGCTATTAGTAATCAGTTATTAAATAGAAAAGAAAAAGAAAATAGAAATAAGGAGAATGGTTAAGAGAAAGGGGAGATCGTGAGAAGGGGAAAACCGAAAAAAGATCAAAAGAAAGAAAAGAAGAAGAGAGAAAAGAGAAGAAAGGAGGAAAAGAAGAAAGAGAGATCGTGAGAGTTTCTGATAGGGGAAGAGGGAAGCTTTAAGGACGAAGAAGAGGAAAGCATCAGAGGATGAGGAAGCCCGTGAAGGAGAAGAAGGAGCTGGCGATTCCATGTCCATGGAAGCTCTAATGAAGGAAAAAGGCTAGGGTTTCCATTCTCTTCATGGTGAGTCCATTTTTCCCATGGTTGTGCATGTAGATGACCTGGGTAACCATAAACCCCAAGTATAAGATTAAGTGTTTCCGGTTTTTGAGGGGGGTTACTAAATTAAGTTGTGTAATCTTGTTCCCTCTAGTTTTGATTTGAATCTTGAGATAAAATTGGGAATGTCATGTATTGGAGAGTGGGTTGCAAATTCATGGGGTTCATGGGAATTTCAGAATGTTTTTGCATGTCCTTGTTTTCATAGATGTGCATGTTCCTTGCCAAAGTGCTTGCATGCTATCCTTTTGACTTTGAATGTTTGATTCTCGTTAAAGATTCTAATTTTGAGGCTTTGCGTTAATGATAGATGTTGTATATTTTATTTCTTGATGAGTAAATGAGTTAGGTCCTTGAATGTAGTGACTTGCGTGCCCAAAATATAGATGGTTAAGTACATGAAGGGTGGAAAATGAAAGGGAAAACCAGTCCCGTGCATAGAATTCGGATTTATGCAATGTTGTAGCCGCAAAATGCGCTAGGTGTGCATGGTGTAGTACCCTAATTTTGTCCGGTCTTTTTATTTTATTTTATTTTATTAGTAATAATAAATAATATTGTTGGTCTCATTAAAAGGAAGGCAATGAATAAAATGAATAAAGAGGAACAAGGAAAAAGAAAAGAAAAGAAATCTATTTTTGAAGGAAAAGGTGTGCAAATATAAATAAGGGGTGCTGATAGCAATGGCCCAAAGGCCTTTGCACTGGCACTGGCGACCTCCTTTTGCTCGTACACCCCCTTTTCTCTCTGTCACACCTTCAGCGCTCCTCCTCCTTTGCTCCTGCTACGCGCACCTCACTCTTTTTCTGGATGCCCCTGCGCTTCCTCACTACTCAGTGCGACCCACCATTCACCCAGCCCAGGACCCAAATCCTCTAACCCCACTTAACCCTAAACCTAATTCCCCTTCCCTCATTCTCTCATCAATGCCGCTCCCTCTCTCACCCCATCTTCTTTCTTCTCCCATCTTCCCCTTTCTCCAACCCTAGTTTCTCCCCACCATTCTCGGCCTCTCTCCCTCCCCTTTCCCTATCTCTTCTCTTCTCTTCTCTTCCTCCATTCTCTCAAACCAAACCCTAATAACCTCACTTCCTCTCCCTCATTTCCCCAAGCCGCGGCGCTCCTCCCAAACCCTCATTCTCTCTTTCTCTCCCACAATTTTCTCCTCCATTTTCGGCTCCACTCTCTTCTCTACTAACCCTAATTTCTTCTTCCCATACTTCCTTCAACCCTAGGCCAAAACGGCGCCACCTCCCTTCATCCTCTCTTCTCTTCATTTTTCCTCTTCACCAAAACTAACCATAATCTCTAAACCAAGCCGCAGCTCACTTCCCTCCCCTTCTCACAGCCGTGGCGGTCTCCCTCTATCTCAACCTCTTCTTTCCTTACTCCTTTCAAACCCTAACCCTAAAATCATCCAAACGGCCGCAACCTCTCCTTCTTCATCATCAAATCCGAACGAGATTTTCGCCAAAAAAGAGGGTATTTGGTTCCTTTCTTTCCCTTTATCTCTCTATTTGTTTTTCTGATTTTTGAATTGATTGGATCCGTTTGTTTCGCAGGTATTGGTCTATAAAAGCCACACACGCTCAAAGGAAGGGGGGCCGGTGAGAGTGAGAGCAAGAAGGCTGGAGATTCAAAGGAATTGGAGCAATACAGAGAATCCCTAAGTTTCTTTTCTCTTTAAACACTTAGAATTTTAGGGTTCTTTTTAATTTGATCTTTTTCGGATTAAGAGCTCTGTGAAGTTCAGGTTTTTTTTCCTTCCCTTATTCCTCTGTATAATTTCTCAGCATCCTTCTTCTCCATTTTCGTTGAAATGTATTATTCTGGACATTGAATTGGATTCTGCAATATATGTTTACTTGATTTTCTTCTTCCCTTATGTGCTACCTTTCAATATATGTGTGATTGTCATTATTTATCTCTGACTGACTTGATCTCTTCACTGTCTTCTCTGCTTGCGCTACTGAGTTTAAGGTCACGGGATTTGGCCTTCCAAAGGGGCCAAACCCAACCAAAAGGCCTCTCTGCAATTAAAATTTTCGTAAGTTATAATCTAAGAAATATAAAAATAAAAGGAAGGGCGAAATAGCAAAAAAGAAGTTTCTGAATTTTGTTTCTTCATTTAAGTATTTTTTTAATAAATAAGTTAATAACTTGTGGAATTAATTCTTATCTTCAGTTTGTATTTCTGTTTTATTAAAAGGAGATGAAATAATAATAAATACAATCAAAAAGGCTTTCTTGATTTTATTTAATCTTTGTAAAGTTTTTAATAATTTTGTTGTGTTCTTTTCCTTATTATTCAATAAATTTTGATAAAGGGAATTAATTTTTTTAAAGGCAAACAATTATTTTCAAACAATTAAAGGTACCGTTTTACGGGCGTCGCGGGGTGCTAACACCTTCCCCGCGCGTAAATAACTCCCGGGCTCAAAATCTGGTTCAAAGACCATTTCTTTCAATTCTTTTTAAAAAATAGGTTTTCCAATATTTTCCTAAAAATTAATTATTGGTGGCGGCTCCATTTCAAATTTGGTGTGGTTGTCACACATGGATGTCAGTGTTGCAAAAGCAAAATTCAGTTGAGGCGCATACAGGTGTGCTTAGGGGTTAGTGTTGTTGAAAAAAAATGCGCTTTGGGCACATACAAGTGTAACAGACTGACCATTCTCTCATGCCACCAATCTGTCACTCATAAGAATATCTACCACTCCCATGTGGTATTTCTTTCACCTCCCAGAAAGATTCGAACTCATGACCTGGGGTTTAAGTACATGGAAGCATCCTTATGTCTCATCTTGAGCTATAGCTCAAGTGGTGAGGATGCTTCCATGTACTTAAGCGTACAGAGTATTTGTTTTGTTCTGTACTTAGTCCGCAAGTATTTGTAAAGTGTAGATTTGTTTAATATTATTTTAAATATTAGGTAAACTTGTACGAGTTTACGAGTCAAGTCTACGAGTCGAGTCTACCTTTGCTCCACGAGTTTGCTTAGACTCTCTCATTAATATCAATTTAAACATTAAGTAAACTCGTACGAGTTTACGAGTCGAGTCTATCTATGCTCCACGAGTCTGTATAGACTCTCATGTTTAACATCCTTGCTGCATTGGAATAACTTTTGTAAAATATTGATCCATTTTGAAACAAAAAAGGTAACACATTGATATAACTTTTGCTAAATAAGGGACAATTTTGAAACAAAAGATAAAAGAGAGACCACATTGGAATATCTTTGCAAAATAAAGGGCCCAGTTGAAAATTTAAAAGTTAAAGGACCAAATGGAAAATAAAAGATAATATAAGGTATCAAAAAGGTGTTATAGTAATTTAAAAGTTGTCTAATTTGGTGAAAAGGATAATTATTTTTTTTCAAAAATAGATACTTATTTTTTATAGATGTTTTTGATCCTTATAATATACTCATATTTCGTTATAGTTCTTTTTAAAAAAAAAATTTCGAAATAGGCAATACATTTTTATTCATTTTGGTCCTTTTTTTTGTTTAAGTCCCTATAATATACTTATTTTTCTTTTTAGTCCCTTTAATATTTGGCTCTTATTCAAATTAATCCCTACATGATATGGACTAAAATTGTAACATCCCAATTTTTAAGAAAAATTATTTTAGCAATAAAATTCCAGTTACTTGGAAGTAAGTCGTAGAGACTGATCACCTCAATGATTTACTGAGAGTACGAGGAACTATTTTGGCTATTTTGAATAATTTATTTATTATAAATAATTATTACTCATGATGTCAATTCAAATTAATAGACAGCGTAGATGTATGCTACTTTTAAGGTGAATTCATCGATAATACTTATTATAGAAGTTTCTGTTTGACGCGGTAACGCGTATTTTTGTTGACTAATAAATTGATTAAATTAAATCAAGATGAAATTAAATTTAAGAATTAATATTTTATATTAATTCATGGTTCAAATATCGTCAAAAAATTCTAACGAAGTTTCGTCGTATTTTGAATCGCCGGGTAATTTTTATCCGCATTAAAATTTAAAACGAACACCGATTTCGAAGAAATCGAAACATAACTTGTTGTGATTACTTTTGAGTGTTTTGGATTGTTTTTATTATTTATAATAATATTTTATCACGCGGTGAATTAATTTCTTGGTAAATTAATTTTCGCGAATTAATCGGTAAAAGAATTAATCGGTGACGCGATTACTTGACACCGTCTTATATTTTTTTTTTGTTTTTTTTTGTAATCTTAAGACTCTAAGATTTGAGGGTAATCATGAGAGATGGGAGATTAGATGTTTTAGACTAGTTGATGGATTTAACATCTTACATTTTGAAGGTTAGGTGTCACACTTTTAGCGACTAATTATTTTATCTTATTCTTAAAACACTCTTAACCAAGTGTTTGGCTTTTATTAAAATTCTAAGTCCTCCCTTCTTCTCTCATAACCAGCGTGACCCTCCCCTTTTCTTTATCTATTCAATTTTTTTTTCTTGGTCACTAAATCATGTGTAATGCTTTATCATTTAATTAAAAGTTGTAATCCTTTCTTTTTTTAGAACAGGGCCGCGACCCCCACCCTCATATTAACCTTCATTTGCTTTCTTCTTCCTCCATTCTTGAGAGAGAAAGTGTAGGAGCTTCCATGGCATCCTTCATCCCTCACCTCCTTACATCATTTTCATATCCATTTCTTCACCTCCCTTGCTCCTAGTTTCATCTTCATTTTGCTACCACCTATTCCATCTTGTGAGCAAGTTTGTGAGCCAAACTTCCCTCCCCTTGTTCAGCCCCTAAAGTCATGAGCCACTTCTAGGGTGTAGGAAGTAGTTTTCTTACTTGTATTCTTGTTTTATGCTTGATTTAGCGCGTGATTATGATCATGGATGAAGTGAACCAACTATCCCCAAATTTTTGAAACCCTAGGTGCTAGACCTAGAGGAAAGGGGTTTGGGTGATCATCTTGTGAATCATCAAATTGGCTTGTGATTATTGTTAATTAATGATAGTTATCGTTGTGGTAATTGTCAATTTTAATTTGAATCAAAGGATTGATGATTTTGTTGAAAAACTCTATTCTTGAAGAGCATGACTTGAGCATTTGGACTTGAGTTATGTGCGTGTTTGAAGTTGTTTGTTGTTTTGGTGGAAGAAATAAATGATTTGAAATGGTATTGCCTTGAACTAGCTTAAGTTGAAAATTTTTGGGAGAAAATGGCGTGATGGCCATGAGCTCAGAAAGAGCTTTGGGAGAAAAATATTTTTGTGTTTTTAGCATTATATTAGCTGTATGGTATTGTGTTTAAGTTTTGGAAATTATGGAAATGGTTTGATTGAAATTGAAATTGTTTTAAAGCTTTGAGGCAATGAAGCACTTAGGTGAATGGGGTTCCTTGTTATCCTAGAAGCCAAGTGGAGTCTAATTAAAGATTTTATTGAGTTTGGTATGAAAAGTATTGAATCTTAGTGTGTTTAAAATTTTTTTCTGGTATTGGAGAGTTTTTAGGAAAAAAAAATTCGATTGAATTTGAAGTGATTTGGAATGTAAGGCTATGATGCATTAAGGTGCAAAGGGATTTTATAATCCTAAGACCTAGTGGAGCCTTGAATAAAATATTATTACTATTTAGATTGAATTTTAGTTATGGTTTTATGTTTTAAGTTTGAAATAAAATGAGTCTTAGTCTTTAAAACCTCATCCTTTTAAATTGTTTGTTATTTCCCAAGTATAGATGATTCTTTAAAAATAAATATGTATTTCAATTTGTGTGTATTCTAGTGTAAGTGTTTTGTTATCAAAAAGATTTTGGGTTTAAGAGCCTAGGGAGTTAGAATTAGCGTATGTCTAGGATTGTACTAAGCCTTGATATGTTGATAGGATCGTTGTAGCATAGTTCGTGCTGAATAAGTGGCGACGTGCTTGGACACGTGAACCGGGTATCTTTCGGTAAGGGCTATTTCTAGATATGATTAGAGTTGGATATTGATATGTTGAAATATGGTTGATGTCTAACTGCTTATGTTTATGAATATTGAATTGTGGATGCAAGTTGATTGGATTTGCTGATTGGTTGTATTTTGAATTAATTATATGATATGTGGGATATATGATTAATTTGTGTGGAGATATATTGCTTGGTGGTATTGGATAATTCAATATTTATTTAATGTTGGATAGTTAAATATTTATTGATTTATGCCTTGTTGAAATATCATGTACATTTGATATGATCATTAGAGTAGGCGAAATGCATTGTCATGCATGTGGCGTAACTTTGACCTGAATATCCTGGGGCAGTGGAAATGCCCCAAGGCCAAAGGAATTTAGGAACATCATTAATTTAACCTTATGGAAAAGTATCGATTGGGGACGTACCATGGCGTACCAACGATTGACCTTTCAGGGTATTCCGGAATCATAACCAGTGGCATGTAGTCGCATTTGCAGAGCATTTATGCATTCTTGTTGAATAGTGTATTATGTTCTATCTGTATGATATGAATTGTTATTGTACGTGCTTTTGCTATTGTATTTTGTTTGTTTAAGAAGTTGACCCTTGTCAGTGGTTCTTTCAATCAATGATTGTAACTCAGATCATGAAGACTGTAGAGAGTTCGAGGTAGCTGACAATCGTAGCTGAGGATAGCCTGTCCGGCTTTTTACCTGTGTTCTTGTTTGTGACTTACTAGAGGACTAGTAAGCGTTGTAGTGCTCCGACCAGCTATAGGGTGTCAAATATATTAATTGCACTTTTGTAATTAAATATGTGTTACTTCCAAGACTTGCGTTGTCATGTGCGTGATGATTGAATAAATTTATTAACATGGTTTTTTGTGATTTTATTTTGGTGTTTACTGATTTACTGCCATGTTTCTAAAATTGTTGTAATACTCTGACTGCTCTTTTAAAAGAAAAAAAATTATAGAACCACATTTTTGGAAACCTTGCAAGCAGAGTATTTCGCCTTTCAAAAATATTAGTTTAGTAGCGCTCCAGGAGCGGGGTGTTTCAATGTGGTATTAGAGCAGTTCGGTTCTAACCCGACTATGAGTTGGGAAAACTATAGTTGGTCAAGTGTCGGGATGATAGAAGTTAGACTGTTGGGAGTCAAGATGTGTTTTGTTGTGAGTCCAACTATTCTTGTGTGGTTGTTCCTCATGTGGATTAACTCTACTTGTAATTGTTCGGATTGTTTCTTAATTGGAGCAATGTGTCCTGAGACACAAAGATTGTTGTGGGGTTCTAATGAGGTTGTAAAACCTTGTGGGAAACCAATATCTCAGAAACGAGTAACCCTTCTGTTGGAACTGATAGTTCAAGAGATGGATCCGAGGATCTAGATAGCCAAGATGTAGCAGGGACAGTGGTTGATGTTGCTCAACGAACTACTATGGAGAAACAATGTGAACTGCTAGGACAGTAGTAAGAAGAGCAAGCTGCAGAGACTAAAGGATTGGTTGACTTTCGTCACCTCGACTCTCTTAAGTCCTTTGGGAAATAAGAGATGAGATTTCGGGATTGTTTGCAGGAGACGCTGTAGTTATTATTATTATTATTATTGATATTGTTTAATATGATCTTTGGCGTATTAGTGATCCTAAATATAGATCACGTAAATGATTGATATTTGAAGTATTTTGTTATGTATTATATTTGAAAATCAAAAATATTTTATGATTTTGCTAGTGTGACATGTTTACCACTAACATCTGTGTTTCGCAGTAGTCTATTTTTGTACTGCTGTGATTATATGTGGTTGATTGTGTGGTCATTTATTTGTGAGAGCGTATTCTTATTTTCCAAGGAAAATATTATCCGCGATTATTTCTAGCAAGCGTTAATTAAATGTCTTATGATGTTTTAGTTTACGCAAGATCCATTTGACCTAGTTAAATGTAATCTAGAGGTTTAGTGGGAGTTGCGAGTAGTAGTTTTAGTACGTGGCGGGTTATGTAGCTAGCATTGGGTAGTACCCAAAATTCTTTTTCCAACCTTTGTCCTGATTTTTCAGACATTAGGAGATTTCCTTTAGGTAAGAATCAAGTATAGTTGGATGACTCATTTTCCACCTTTCCTCCCTAAATTGAACGGTTGCTTGCTCATAATAATAATAGGTGGGGGAAAGAATATTGCATTAATTTTAGTGTGGTTTAGTGGGTGACGAGTTGTTTAACTACTATCGGGTAGTACCTAAAATTTTACTAAGTCTTATCTTCACCTTACCTTAAGGAATAACCTTTTTCCTTGATCTAAGACTAGCCAGAAAAACTTGAGGGAATTATTGTCCTTTCTTTTATTCCCTTGGCCGGCCACTTCAAAGAGAAAGTGGGAGAAGATAAGTCTTTGCACTTCGATGTTAATGTGGGTACAAAAAGAGAGAGAGAACATAGTTCCCCTTCCTTCTTTTCTTCTTGTGCGCCGCGAATAAATTTAGCCAGGAGAGCCCCATTCTTCTTCCATTTCTTCTTTAGGTGATACCAAATCGTGTGGAGATTGAAGTGGGTGAGAAACCTTAAGAAACTTGGAGAGTTTGAGAGCTGCACATAGGATGATTTTAGAGGAGGATTCCCTTTTCTTTTCTTGTTATTTGTTGATGTGGGTGCTGCTATTAATGTTGATAATTTTGAGGGTTTCGATGTGCTGTTTCTATTGATGCCTTGACACCGCGAGTTCTTGTGTAACACCCCGTTTTCGGAACGCTACTAAAGTAGATATTCCGACAAAAGTTGACATATTTCTGAAAGGCGAAATACTCTGCATTGCACGTTTTTCAAAAATATGGTTCTATATTTTTTTTCTTTTTAAAACTTTTTTAATGGGGCAGTCAGAATATTACAACGATTCTAAAAACATGGCGGTAATAATTAAAGACACCAAATAAACCACATTAACCATACTCATTTAATCCATCAATTCATATACGACAATACATGTCCGGAAACATAATAGGTTTTATTACAACACTGAAATAAACTACAATTATTCTATAGCTGGTCGACATGCTACACCCCTTATTAAACTTCTAGTAAGTTACCCCAGGAGTTCAAGTAAGAAGTCGGACGGCTATCCCCAGCTACTCTTCTCCACAGTCCCGAATCCTTCGCTTGCTCCGCCATCTGGGTTACATTCATTAATTGAAAGAACCACTGGCAAGGGCCAACTTCTTAAAATAAAGAGACAGATGCACATACGATAATATATTCGACAACAAGGCATATAACAACACAACATAAATACAGGAAAAAGCAATTATGCACCAATGCCCCAAAATGCAACTTCTTGACACCTTCTACAATTTTTCGGAAATAACGCCGAACAAGCTGCTGAATTCCAGCCATTAGCCTTGGGCTCCACAACCACCCTAGGATATTCAGGTCAAGTTCCTTGACGCTACGACGTCTAGCTAAGCTGCCGAAAAACCAGCTGGAGCTTTTTAGGGGATCTTAACACCCTAGGTTAATCGGATCGAAGCTAAAAAATGTCACGACTAAACATTCGCCCTCCAATGAATAAATCACCGCATACGATAATTTGAGAAGCAATTTGAATAAGTATTCAACTGCATATCAAATAAATATTCACGCCAAGCTTAATACAATGCAACACAGTTCAACAGTATAAGCAATCCATCACAATCAATCATATCTCATCAAGCAACGACATTGATAACTCAGTTCATCCCTCTGCAACTCAGTGGGGTTGACAGAGAGGTAATCATACAAGTGTGGGGGATTGGGGACAGTTGTCAACCACTTGCAGACAAGCCCACTGGATAATAACATAAGCTTAAATACTAAAACGAAGGGGTACGAGACCCTCACTTCGAACCCTGAGGCTCTCAAACTTCTTCGATATGCAAAACAAAATTTAAATTTTATTCATATTTAAAAGTTGCCCTTACGCTAACATACTATAACAATACACGTATAATGTGAAGTGCCCTTACCGAAACGCCAAGCCACACGTGTCCACGTACTCCTCGATCCTACACCGTACGATCTCGGATCGCTTAAGCCTATTACACAAAGCAACTTAGCACAACTCTAAAGACTTAATTCTAACACTTAGGCCCTCATAAGCTAAACCCTTTTCCTAACCAACTAATTTCACTTAGAACTCAATTTGAAATACTAAACATATGCTTGAAATGCTTGTTTCAAAGAATAATTTCCACTTGAAATAATTCACTACAATTAAAAGAGTAACCTTTCAAAACCAATAACCATTTTCTTGAGACTTAAGACAAGGAACATCATCAATTTACTACTTCTTTTCTAACATTTAAGCAAGGCTCCACTTGGTTTTCTCGGGTCTCAAGGAACCGAATTACCATATGTGTTTCATTGCCTCAAGATTCCAAATCAAGTCCAAATGAAATTAAACCTTTCCTCAATTTTCCAAAGCTTAGAACACCTCAATTCAATCATTATAACAAGTTTACAAAAATAATTTCCTTCCACCTACTCCTTGAGGCTCTCAGCCACTGCCCATTTTTCTAAAAAAATTTGCAAGACTTCATTTAAATTAGCCAATCCTTTCCATACTTCTTCCAAAGTTCAATCAAACATCACATAATCATGAAATCAAGATTGCAATATTTTTTTCCCTTTCCAATTCTCTATAGGGCTCGCGGCCCTTAGACTAAAAATTTGGGAACAATCTGACAATTTCTAAACAATTACCTTGTAATCAATTTCAAAATATTCATTATTGATCAGACTTTTACTTGGAACTAATTCTCAAGATAAAAGGAACAATAACAAACATTTTAAAACCAACCCTTTTTCTAATTTTTTTTTTCCAAAGTCCATGAGCTCCTTAAACATACTAAATACAACTAATATGAACTAAAGCACAAAATAATTTTCCTCTCAAGCCTTGAAGAGCTCGCGGCCTTGCCCCTTTTCTTCCCAAAAATTTTACAAGTTCCCAACTACTTAAACAACATCATTCAATCAATTATTTCTTTCATCAAAACAATGATAATTTCACAAACCCAATCCTAATTAAGACCACCCTAACTCAAGCCTCTTTCAAAAATTTAAGGTTTCATGAAAAACTTCTCAATCCAAGTTTTAAATCAAAACCAACAACTACAATATCAACAATAGTACCTAAGAAGCAATAATCACAAGCTAATTGAAGTGATTCACATGAGCAATCACATTTTTCCCCTTTTTCCATAGAACCTAGGGTTCACAAAATTTGGGGAATATTGATCCCTTTGCTCCAAGATCATTATCAAGCCAAATATAAACATAAATAAGCAAGAATCAAAGCATCTACAAATAAATAAGCAAGTAATTAGACAAGAAATGAAAAGAAACCCTCACCCCCAATACCCTAGGGTCCACGGTTTTGGCCCCAAATTTGGAAGGGAAGAGATTGATCTCATACTTACTCACTTGGTTAAGGTTCTATTGCTAATTTGGAGAAGAAATTGAAAGAAATGATGGTGGTAGAAAGGAAGGAGGGTCACGGCCTGTTCAAGGAGGAAGAAGGGAAAAAAATGTGAGTGGAGGTGGAAGGGGTGCCTCGGCTGGAACCTAAAAAGAGAAGAGGAAGTAGATTTGGCATTGTTCTTTCTTCATCTCACATGAGCAAATTGGAGGAGAAATGAAATGGAAGAGTAGAAAATGGGGAAGGGGCTCACGCTGCTGTCAAAGAAAAGGAAGGGAAAAATAAATTGGGTCTTGAAGGAGGGCCACGACCCGGAAGTGAAAGAATGAGGAAAAACCATGTGCTTTCCTTTTTATCCAACTTAAGACATAACAAAAGGGAATTAATAATAAATAAATAAAAATAAAAAAATAAAAGAGTAAAAGGAAGGGGAGGGTCAGGGCTCCAGCCCTTAAAAGAGGGATTAAAACATTTTTTTTTTACTAGAAGTAATTTTTTGGTTAGAAATAAGCTTAAAAATAAGTGTAAAATACTAATCACCCAAAAAGTGACACCTACGACTAAAGAAAGATGCTAATCTCATCAAATAGTCTAACTCATCCAATCTCTCATCTCTCATGATTACCCTTTAATCCTAGAGTCTTAAGGGTATTAAAGACACGGCGTCGAATAATCGCGTTACCGATTAATTCTTTGCCGATAAATTCACGAAAATTAATTTACCGAGAAATTAATTCACCGCATAATAAAATATTATCATAAATATTAAAAACAATCTAAAACACTAAAAAATAATCATGGTAAGTTACAATTCGATTTTCATCGAAATCGGGTTTTGTTTAAAATTTTATTCGCGGGAAAAACTACCCGGTGATTCAAAACGCGACGAAACTTCGTTAGAATATTTCGAAGATTTTCGAACCATGAATTAATATAAAATATTAATTCTTTAATTTAATTTTATCTCGATTTAATTCACTCACTTTCTTAGTCAACAAAAATACGTGTTACCGCGTGATACAGAAAACTTATTATAAGTATAATTGATGAATTCATCTTAAAAACAGCATACGTCTACGCTGTCTATTAGTTTGAATTAATATCATGAATAATAATTATTTATAATAAATAAATTATTCAAAATAAGTCAGAATAATTTTTCGTACTCTCAATAAATCATTGAGGTGATCAATCTCTATGGCTTATCTTCAAGTATTCAGGATTTATCGCTAAAATCACTTTTCTTAAAAATTGAGATGTTACATTACCACCCCCTTAAAATAGTTTTGTCCTCGAAACTACACGGATAGTAAAAATACGAAAAAATTACTTTACTCAAATTCGCAAAATAATTTGCACACATAGTCATTCACAATATATCTTAACATACGTAGTATTATAATATTTGTAACGCATAGTATAGCATGCAATAATATCAATCACACTCAAAAACACTAAGCATATACATATAGCACACCGTAAAGTAAGCGTAGTTAGTAAACGAAGAAATCCTCATGATTGACTGATGTCTCATTCCAGAGCCACGATCTTTGCCTATTCACGATCACGATCACGATCACGAACCCTGAACCCGAACACGGACACGAGGACAAGGACGAACACGAACTCGATTACATTTACGCATCATTACTACGAAAATAATACTAACCTATGCGCAGGCAACCACGTTTACATGCATCAAAAGTGCAAAACCACTTAAAACTTCAAAAAGATTAAAATTCCTTTCTCAAATCCAACACATTTTTTTTCCTTCTAAAAGAAAGTATCGATTTCTGAGGAATAACACCAATACAAGGAACTAATAAACACAATTTCATTTTGTCAAGACTCAACCATTCTCATGGACACTAAAGTTCCTTTGAGATTAGGTCTTCATCGTCTCGAAATTAGCAACCACACTTTAAAATACTACTACCACATCAATTCCTCCCTAGATTTTTAAACAATAAGATAGCTCCTAAGAGTTTTTCTTCTTTCAAAATGTTCGTAATCATAAAACCCACACTAAGAATCGAGAGTTTTAAACACTCAATTCCCTAGGATTCCACCTTGTTTAGGAATACAAGGATTCCTTTAAACATTAGGTGTTTCATTGTCTCAGAATACTAAAATCACAATTTACAAAATTATAACTCAACCAAACCTCTTTTTTTTTTTTTTCCTTTTCAAACTCCTAAACTATGACACTAATAAACTATGGAAAAGCAAGTTTGAAATCATAGAGTTTTCCTCCCTTGAAGTTCACGGTTTCATAACAAAATTAGGGGGAAATATTTAACTTTCTTTCAACAAAGCTTTAATGACAAATATACTAAATCACTTATAAGATTCTAGGAAATCAAGCAAGGACCTAAGGAAAATTAAAGTTTTTCTAAAACTCTTCTCTAAAATCCTACCTCAAAACCCTTCTTACTCATACATAGACTTGTAGTTCAAAAGATTTCCGCCAAAACTATTAACTTTTACACAAGAGAAAACAAAACCATTTTCAATCTTTTTCTACTAAATCATGATTTAACAGAATCATCTAAAACTTGGAACTTTTCAACAAAATCAATGACCAACAATACCAGATAAAAATAAAATAATAATTTAACAAAAATCATTTTAAATTTAAAACCATCTCCAACGAGTTTATTAACAAACAATACAGAATTCGGAAGCAAAAGAATTGAAATATCCGCCGAGAGCTCCTCCAAGAACTCGCGGTATTATTGCATAAAAAGGAAAGAAGGATCCTCCAAATCACTAATCACACAATCATAAACAACATCACTCACCATTGCCAAAGATAGGGAAAGTTCTCATCTAACCTTATCCAAACTTACGGTTTGGTCTAGGAAAATGGTAAGTGTAACACCTGAGGACGAGATCGACATCGTATTAGGACGACGTATCGAGACCTCGACCAAGACCTTGTGTCGAGATCCCGTGACTAGATCGTTTGCCGAGATCTTTTGTCGAGCTGATGAGGACGCAAGTCGAGCTGAGGAGACCGCGTTCACGAACTCGTGTTAGAACCTTGTACGTTTGCACGAGCACTCTTGTCGACATCGTGTCGAGATGATACCTCGTATTATTTCGAACGTTACTCAGCGTTATTATTATATTGTTTGTAATTATTACATTGTCGGCTTGTCGTTGACCAAGCAGTAGAGGTAATTATGAGAGGAACGAGTTAACGGGTAGATGATTGATGGGATTGGCATCTTATAGCTGGAGTTACGTTTATACCCCTTTCTCGCCAGCTGTATACCACGACCGATTCCCTCACACTCATTCTTTCTCTTTTCTTCTTTCTTCTTCCTTCCTTCTACTCTGTGTTTCGTTGTTTTCTTCAAAAATCTCCATCGACGAAACCGTGAGTTCCAGCGAGATTCTGCACAAGCTTTCTTCATCAATTTTATTCATCATCAACTTCTCGACCCATATCTCGTCTGATCGACCATCACCGTTGAGGTATGAAGAACAGATTTTCTTTCATCTGTGCTACTGTTTAGCGCTAATTCTTCTTCCATTTTTAACTAGTTTTATGCTTCCAAATCATGTCAAATTGATGGGTTTTCTTCTTCATAATATTACCTATCTTTTTAACCGTTTAATTGGGCTTGTAAAACAAATTTCTTCCTCTGTTTTTCTGCAATCGGCAGTGCCCAGAAACCTCCATTTTTGGTTCGTTTCGATTTCTTGTTTTTCATTTGTTGTTCTGGTTATTGTTGTTGTCGATCTATCTGTTGAAGCATCAGATAACTTTTCATGAAATTTTGATCGAAATCCCTAACGTTGTGTTAGAGGAAAAATATCTTTCAGTTCTTGAGTTTTATATTTTTACGGGTTGTGGTTGAGTTTGGGGAAGAGAGCTAGATGTATTAGAACCATAGATCGATCTGAATTGTGTTTGTTTTAGGAAGTCTGATTCGCGAGATCGAGTGATTTCTGAATCAAGGTGTACTGGAAAGCGAATGCAAGGACGCCAGCGTGAATCCGAGCGAGGATCAGACGTGTCGAGGTCGACTGAGAAGCGTACGTGTCGAAGTCGTTGTCGAGTTCGTTGAAGACAGCCGTGTCGAGATCGAGTAAGAGAAGTCGTTGTCGAGCTCTTAGAAGACAGCTGTGTCGAGGTCGTTGTCGAGCAGCATTAACTTGGAGTTCGGTAAGGGCAACTCCTAGATATCTCTAAGGCTTTATTTTATAAGTCCTTATGTAAGGGCGCTTCACATTAATATTTTCGTAGTATGCTAGCGTAAGGGCATTTCATATTCTACGTGGTTATGTTATTGTGTATTTCCTGATTTGTGTCGAGCTGAAATGTTGTGATATGATTGAGTTTTTGCATGTATTTAATATGTGATTGAATATATGTCGTGAATTGTGTATTGCATGTTGAATTGCGTTTCTTCATGTCGAGCTTGCTCTCTTATTTGACATGCGGTTGAATATTTTGTGTTTAACTCTTTGAATATCGTATGCGGCGAATTGTTCATCGAGTGAGCGAGCTAGGTGAGTCGTATGACGTTTTTGAGCCGTGACCCGGATAACTGAGGGTGCTAGGTCCCCTTTTTGTTTACGGGAGATTGACTAGACGTCGCCACGCTACGGGACCTGAGTTAGTATCCTAGGGAGAGCGAGGATCCCAAGGCTTCGCTGGACTTTCCGACATACTGATGCAGCGTGTGCATTCCGGAAAATTGTCGAGTCGAGAGAAAATGGATTTGTGAGTTGTGTCGAGTTTAGAGTGAGATGGTCGAGTCACGTCGGTGAATGTTATACTTTCTTTGTTTGCTTATATTTATATGTCGTGCTTATCTTGAATTGTTGAGAAGTTGATCTTTTCCCGTGGATCCTTCAATCCATGACGGTTACCTAGGCGATGTCGGCGCGAGGAACTCGGCGATGAGATGATGCGGTGGAGGATCTCGACGAGGACCGGAGTGACGACCTCTATCTGTCGTGATTGTTTATTTGTTGGATGTTTGTTTTTCTGAGGACTGTACTTGTTTTTCTTTTGTGTTCGAGGTCGTGACCAGTTTGGGCAGTGTTGTGTTGTTGCTACAGGGTAGACTGGTGGTCTTACTTTTGGAGCAGCCCCCTGCGTGGGAGTCTGCCGGAAGTACCCCCAGGGTATGATTACTCTTTTGAAGTCGTCGTACCTTAGGTGTATTTTCTTTACACATTTGCTACTCTGTATTTGTATACATTATTATTTCGAGTGATATATATGTGTATGTTATGCATGTATGTTTTATTAGAATTTAAGTCTTGTGTCTTAGTTGCACCATGTTTCGAAAAGCTGTAATTACTCTGATGTGCACGAGTTGGTTTTATAAAAAAAAAATATATCGTATTTTTAAAAAGGCACAAGAGTTTTGTTTTTAAAACACATCTCATATAGGTTTATGTTGAGCTTGGTGTGTTGAGCTCGGTAACTCGAGCTCGGTATATTGAGCTCGGTAGCGGTCCGGAAACGGGTCGTTACATTGTTGGTATCGAGCGCGATTCGGTTCGACCGAAATTGCATAGGAATTTGACCGTCACCGTGTCGGGTTATGTGTTGGGTACCTAGTTGTATTGTGTTGATTCTTTGTTTGATTAAGTGAAGCACTTATTGCTTGAGAAATTGTTTGAACTGTTTCTTGATTGAAGCGGTGTGTTTTAACACATCCTTGTTGTGAGATTCTCGGGGTTTTGAACTTTGTGGAATCTAATGCCACCTCGTAGGAATACGACCTCAAACCGAGAACGCCGACATGGAACGAGCTATTCAAGCTATGACCGAGATGGCGGCAGCCATGGCTCAACAATCACCGGCCAGAACTCAACAGTTAACGCGATGGCTCAACAGACGGCGGCGTTAACTCAAGCCAGAACTTGCAAAGAACAAAGAACGAGCGTAATCTAAATGTCGGGCGAGAGGATTCGCGGACTTCAGGAAGCATGATCCAATCAAGTTCTACGGTGAGCCAAATCCGGATAAAGCTGATCTTTGGATGCAAGAGATCGAGAAGATCTTTGAGGCACTTCATTGCCCGGACAACGTGAAGGTCGACTATGCCACCTACTTACTGCTAGGAGACGCAGAGTATTGGTGGAGAGGAGTGAAGCAAACATTTATAGCAGAACATCGCGAGATGACCTGGGAGCTTTTTCGTGAAAGGTTCTTGGACAAGTACTTCCTGACATCGCACGAGCCGAGAAGGAGCAGGAATTTCTTCAACTGCAGCAAGGCAACTCGACGGTGTCCGAGTATGCGGCCAAGTTCGAATCGTTGGCGAGGTATTTCAGTCCATTTCGTGACCGAGTTGACCAGAGATGGTTGAGTGAGAGATTTCAACGTGGATTGAGATTCGACATTCAGAAGTCAGTAGTGTCGTTGAGGATCCGAAATCTTCAAGAGCTGATTGATCGATGTGTCGAGGTAGAAGGAGTGAGGAGCCACAAGAAGAAGACTGTTGTGGGCGGACCGGTGAGACCCCAGAGTGCGGGCGAGATTTGCACGAAGGGAAACCACCGCAGAAGAGGCCTTACGACCGACCTCGGGGAACGACAACAGGGACAAGATGTCGTCCGATGACCCAAGTACCGAGGAGTGGAGGTCAGACCAGTGTCGAGGTGATTTGCTACCGATGTGGAAAGCCGGGACATTACGCGAGTAACTGTACTCAGAGGGAGGAGGTGTGTTTCAATTGCAAGAAGCCAGGGCATTTTGCTAAGGATTGTCCTACACCCAAAGCTGAACCGACTATGCTTGCGGCAAAGGCCAAAGGAAAGCGTCAAGTGGCTAAAGGCAGAGTTTTCTGCATGAGTGGCGAGGAAGCTGAACGAGCTGATGATCTTATCCAAGGTGAATGTGAGATCGAGGGTAAATCCTTATCCGTTCTTTTTGATTCGGGTGCAACCCATTCCTTCATTTCTTCTGATTGTGTGAACCATTTGAACTTGACTCAGACTGCTTTACCATTTAAATTAGTAGTTACACCCCCAGCTGCTAAAACCTTAGTCACAAACACTGCATGTCTTAATTGTGTAGTGATTATTCAGAGTAGAAAGTTTGTGGTCAATTTGGTTTGTTTGCCTCTTAAGGGTTTAGATGTCATCCTCGGGATGGATTGGTTGTCACACCACCATGTCCTTTTGGACTGTGCCCGTGAAGCTGTAATTTTTCCAGACCTTGGAGTCTCCAATTATCTTTACGCCGAGCGTATTGGAGTTTCTTTGAAAGAAGGAACTAGGGAATACATGTATCTAGCTAGTTCGGAAGTTTTCCAGCCAGATCGACGTGAAGAATGTTCCAGCATGTGTGATTTTGAGGACGTTTTCAAGACGTGCTAGGGTTACCACCAAGACGAGAGGTCGAGTTCTCCATCGACCGATTCCAGGAACAGGACCGATTTCCAAAGCGCCATACGTGATGTCTCCCGCCGAGATGAAAGAGTCAAGTCCCGGATCGAACACTTGGAGTCGAAGCAATTCATACGACCGAGCGTGTCACCGTGGGGAGCTCCGGTGTTGTTGGTTAAGAAGAAGGATGGGACGATCAAGGTCGTGCGTGGACTATCGCGAACTCAACAAGGTTACCGTGAAGAACCGTTATCCGTTACCACGCGTATTGGCGACTTGATGGACCAACTTCGTGGAGCGGCGATCTTTCCAAGATAGACTTGAAGTCGGGCTACCATCGATTCGCGTGAAGGAGGAAGATGTTGCCAAACAGCTTTCAGGACTAGATACGGTCACTACGAGTATTTGGTGATGCCGTTTGGAGTAACGAATCGCCACCGTGTGTTTATGGACTACATGAACAAGATTTTCCATTCGTTTTGGATCAGTTCGTTGTAGTGTTCATCGACGACATATTGATTTACTCGAGGAACCGAGAAGAGCACGCAGAACACCTATGTCGAGTACTACGGATATTACGAGATAAGCAACTCTATGCCAATCTGTCAAGTGTGAATTTTGGCTTGAAGAGGTGAATTTTCTTGGTCACGTGATTTCCGGAGAAGGGATAGCCGTGGATCCAACTAAGATTGAAGCGGTGATAGCATGGGAACAGTAGAAGACGATTCACGAGATCGGGAGTTTTGTCGGCATAGCGAGGATATTACCGAAGATTCATTGAAGGTTTCTCGAAGATTGTCGCGCCTCTTTACGATTGACGAGGAAGGATCAACCTTTGCTTGGACCGAGGAATGTGAAGCCGATTTTCAACGATCAAGGAGCTTTTGACGACGGCGCTGTCTGATTTTGCCTCAACCGTAAGAGCCTTTCGAGGTGTATTGTGATGCGTCACACCAGGGATTGGGATGCGTCGATGCAACATCGGAAGGTGGTCGCGTATGCTTCAAGACAGCCTTAAGATTCACGAGAGGAACTACCCTACTCACGACTTGGAGCTAGCGGCAGTAGTTTTTGGCATGAAGATATGGAGGCACTACCTTTACGGGAGCACTCTTCGCTTTCAGTGATCACAAGAGCTTGAAGTACTGTTCGACCGTATGAACTCAACATGCGTCAACGTAGATGGACAAAATTTCTCAAGGACTACGACTTTACGTTAGAATACCATCCCTTAAGGCTAACGTAGTAGCGGATGCGTTGAGTAGGAAGAGCGCTTAACCTCGGTAATGATGATCAAGGAGTTGGAGATGCTCGAGAAGTTCTCGAGATTTGAAGTTGAGTGTCGAAGTTTCACCGGGAAGCCGAGATTTGGTATGCTTACCATTTCTAACAGATTGTTGGGCGAGATCCGAGACCAGCAAGTTCATGACGAGCTTCGCAAGAGAAGATTCGATTGATAGCGCAAGGGAAGGCGACAGAATTTCAGGTCGGCCGAGCGACGACATCTTGAGGTGCAATGGCCGAGTGTGCGTGCCTAACGATCCGAGCCGAGGAAGTTGATTCTCGAAGCGCATAAGAGCAACTTTAGTATTCATCCCGAGTTACGAAGATGTATCAAGACTTGAAGAAGCATTTTTGGTGGTCCTAATGAAGAAGCAAGTGGCCGAGCACGTAGCTTCATGTTTAACGTGTCGAGCGAAGGTGGAGCACCAACGACTGCAGAATGCTACAATCGCTGACGCATCAAAGATGGAAATGGGCCAATATTTCCATGGACTTCGTTGTAGGTTTGCCGAAGACGCAGAAGAAGAATGATTCGATTTGGGTGATCGTCGACCGATTGACCAAATCTGCTCATTTCTTGCCAGTGAGGTCGACATACAACGTGGAAAAGCTGACCGAGATCTACATCGCGGAGATAGTACGACTTCATGGAATACCCTCTTCGATCGTGTCGGACCGAGATCCGAAATTCACGTCTCATTTTTGGAGGGAATTGCAAGGAGCGATGGGAACCGAGCTCAGGCTTAGCTCGGCATATCATCCACAGACTGACGGTCAGACTGAGAGAACGATCCAATCGCTTGAAGATTTGTTGCGAGCTTGTACGTTAGATCACCGAGGAAGTTGGGACGACGTCTTACCATTGGTGGAGTTCACATACAACAACAGCTTCCATGCGAGTATTGGGATGGCACCTTTTGAAGCGCTGTATGGACGGAAATGTCAAACGCCTCTTTGTTGGTACCAGGACGGCGAGCGAACTGTCGTAGGACCAGATATGATCCAGCAGACTACCGAGAAGATCCGTTTGATCAGAGATCGGATGCGAACGTCTCAAAGTCGATAGAAGAGTTATGCGGATCAACGACGTCGACCACTCGAGTTCGAGGAAGTAGAACATGTATTTCTTAGAGTCACCCCACTCATCGGAGTTGGTCGAGCGATCAAATCCAAGAAACTTACCCCTAAATTCATTGGACCTTACCGCATTCTTCGTCGTATTGGTCCGGTGGCATATCGATTGCATTGCCACCATTCTTGTCGAACATCCACGACGCCTTTCACGTCTCACAATTGCGAAGTATGTTTCCGACCCTTCTCATGTCATCGAACCGGATGTGATTCAACCGAAGGGCGACCTATCTTTGAAGCGTCACCAAGAAGGATCGTTGATCGGAAAGTCAAACAGATTCTATGAACAAAGAGATTCACTTGTCAAAGTTGTGTGGGATCGAAGGGCGGGAGATGCGACTTGGGAGCTGGAGGAGAAGATGAAGACTCAAGACTTGAACTTTTCTGAGGTAAGAATCTTATTTGCAATTTCGAGGACGAAATTTTTTTTAGAGGGAGAGATTGTAACACCTGAGGACGAGATCGACATCGTATTAGGACGACGTATCGAGACCTCGACCAAGACCTTGTGTCGAGATCCCGTGACTAGATCGTTTGCCGAGATCTTTTGTCGAGCTGATGAGGACGCAAGTCGAGCTGAGGAGACCGCGTTCACGAACTCGTGTTAGAACCTTGTACGTTTGCACGAGCACTCTTGTCGACATCGTGTCGAGATGATACCTCGTATTATTTCGAACGTTACTCAGCGTTATTATTATATTGTTTGTAATTATTACATTGTCGGCTTGTCGTTGACCGACAGAGTAGAGGGTAATTATGAGAGGAACGAGTTAACGGGTAGATGATTGATGGGATTGGCATCTTATAGCTGGAGTTACGTTTTTACCCCTTTCTCGCCAGCTGTATACCACGCAATCGATTCCTCACACTCATTCTTTCTCTTTTCTTCTTTCTTCTTCTTCCTTCCTTCTACTGTGTTTCGTTGTTTTCTTCAAAAATCTCCATCGACGAAACCGTGAGTTCCAAATGAGATTCTGCACAAGCTTTCTTCATCAATTTTATTCATCATCAACTTCTCGACCCATATCTCGTCTGATCGACCATCACCGTTGAGGTATGAAGAACAGATTTTCTTTCATCTGTGCTACTGTTTAGCGCTAATTCTTCTTCCATTTTTAACTAGTTTTATGCTTCCAAATCATGTCAAATTGATGGGTTTTCTTCTTCATAATATTACCTATCTTTTTAACCGTTTAATTGGGCTTGTAAAACAAATTTCTTCCTCTGTTTTTCTGCAATCGGCAGTGCCCAGAAACCTCCATTTTTGGTTCGTTTCGATTTCTTGTTTTTCATTTGTTGTTCTGGTTATTGTTGTTGTCGATCTATCTGTTGAAGCATCAGATAACTTTTCATGAAATTTTGATCGAAATCCCTAACGTTGTGTTAGAGGAAAAATATCTTTCAGTTCTTGAGTTTTATATTTTCTGGGTTGTGGTTGAGTTTGGGGAAGAGAGAGCTAGATGTATTAGAACCATAGATCGATCTGAATTGTGTTTGTTTTAGGAAGTCTGATTCCCGAGATCGAGTGATTTCCGAATCAAGGTGTACGGGAAAGCGAATCCAAGGACGCCAGGCAAAGAGATCCGTAACGAGGATCAGACGCGTGTCGAGGTCGACCGAGAAGCGTGACGTGTCGAAGTCGTTGTCGAAGTTCGTTGAAGACAGCCGTGTCGAGATCGAGTAAGAGAAGTCGTTGTCGAGCTCTTAGAAGACAAATGTGTCGAGGTCGTTGTCGGCAAAGATTAACTTGGAGTTCGGTAAGGGCAACTCCTAGATATCTCTAAGGCTTTATTTTATAAGTCCTTATGTAGGCGCTTCACATTAATATTTTCGTAGTATGCTAGCGTAAGGGCATTTCATATTCTACGTGGTTATGTTATTGTGTATTTCCGATTTGTGTCGAAATGAAATGTTGTGATATGATTGAGTTTTTGCATGTATTTAATATGTGATTGAATATATGTCGTGAATTGTGTATTGCATGTTGAATTATGCGTTTCTTCATGTCGAGCTTGCTCTCTTATTTGACATGCGGTTGAATATTTTGTGTTTAACTCTTTGAATATCGTATGCTAATTGTTCATCGAGTGGCGAGCTAGGTGAGTCGTATGACGTTTTGAGCCGTGACCCGGATAATCGAGGGTGCTAGGTCCCCTTTTTGTTTACGGAGATTGACTAGACGTCGCCACGCCACGGGACCTGAGTTGACCGCCCTAGGGAGAGCGAGGATCCCAAGGCTTCGGCTGGACTTTCCGACATACCTGATGCAGCGTGTGCATTCCGGAAAATTGTCGAGTCGAGAGAAAATGGATTTGTGAGTTGTGTCGAGTTTAGAGTGAGATGGTCGAGTCACGTCGGTGAATGTTATACTTTCTTTGTTTGCTTATATTTTTATGTCGAGCTTATCTTGAATTGTTGAGAAGTTGACCACTTTCCGTGGTGCCTTCAATCCATGACTGTTACCCAGGCGATGTCGAAAGCGCAGGAACTCGGCGATAGATGTTGCCGAGGAGGATCTCGACGAGGACCCGAGTGACGACCTCTATCTGTCGTGATTGTTTATTTGTTGGATGTTTGTTTTTCTGAGGACTGTACTTGTTTTTCTTTTGTGTTCGAGGTCGTGACCAGTTTGGGCAGTGTTGTTTTGTTGCTACAGGGTAGACTGGTGGTCTTCCTTTTGGAGCAGTCCGTGCGTGGGAGTCTGCCGGAAGTACCCCCAGGGTATGATTACTCTTTTGAAGTCGTCGTACCTTAGGTGTATTTTCTTTACACATTTGCTACTCTGTATTTGTATACATTATTATTTCGAGTGATATATATGTGTATGTTATGCATGTATGTTTTATTAGAATTTAAGTCTTGTGTCTTAGTTGCACCATGTTTCGAAAAGCTGTAATTACTCTGATGTGCACGAGTTGGTTTTATAAAAAAAAAAAAAATATCGTATTTTTAAAAAGGCACAAGAGTTTTGTTTTTAAAACACATCTCATATAGGTTTATGTTGAGCTTGGTGTGTTGAGCTCGGTAACTCGAGCTCGGTATATTGAGCTCGGTAGCGGTCCGGAAACGGGTCGTTACAGTAAGGAAAGTAACTCTCCAAGTTTCTTAAGGTCCCTCACACACTCAAGTCACCCCTCGATTTTGGTATCATCTATGGAGTAAGAATGGAGTCTCCTAAGCAGAACTCGTCCACAGTGTGCAACAGGAGGAAAAGGAAGGAAACTAGGTTCTCTCAACACTAACACCAATAATACACTATTCTCCCCCACAAACAAAAGGAAAGGCAGTGTTCCCTTAGGTTTGTCTAATTAGTCTTAATTCAAGGGAAGTTATTTCTTAAGGTAAGGTGAAATTAAGACTTGGTAAAATTTTAGGTACTACCCCAAAACTGGTTCAGCATCTAGTCACGAATTAACCACACCATACCCCCTGCTAACAATACTCACTAACTTTCCAGCTCCCATTCAATTGAGTTAAATGGTTCTTGCGTAAATTAAATTGTCACAAGACATTTAATCGGCGCTTGCTAGAAAGTAATCGCGTTTAACATTTTCGTTGGAAAATAAGAAAACGCTTACACAGATAACAAACACACAATCAATCACATATATCACAGCAGTCCTAAAGTAGACTACTGCGAAACACAGATATTAGTGGCAAACATGTCACATTCACAAAATTATGAAATACATTTTAGTCTTTAAATGTGCTACATACCAAAATACTTCATTCATCAAACAGTTAGGTGATCTATACCTAGGATCTCTAATATTCCAAAGATCAAACTAAATATTACATATAATGACACCTCCTACAGACAATCCTTTTTCCAAATTTTTGTCCATGTATAGCTCCTTATTGTTGCGCTCCCCGAGGTGCAGTCCTCGAATGATGAGCTCACTCCTCCGCTCAACGAGTAGATACTTCCTTTTGGAGTTGAATGCGCAACCTCCACAGCATTTGCAGTCGCCTCCATCTTTGGTTCTCGACAATTCTTGGCATAATGCCCCGGCACCTTGCAATTAAAGCATAACTCCTTATTGAGTGGGCACTTACTAGCATAGTGTCCCGTGCATCCACAGCTGAAACAGGGTATTCCTGTTTTGACCTATTTCCTCTTTTCTCCACTTCCCTCGTTCTGAACTATAAAACAGTGATCGCTTTAATTGTTCTCTTGCGGACGATGGTATGGCTTCTTCTGCTGTTGTTTCTCACATTTGTGATCCTGGTAGTTATGCCAGATTGGCCTTGTAATCCCAACGTTGTTGCCAATAGATATGGGCTTGGGTACCTGGCAGTCCTTAGTAATATGTCCTGGTTCATAGCAGTTGAAGCATAACTTATAACTCCTTGCAAGACAATTGACAGCAGTATGTCCTGACTTCCCACAACGGTAGCAGACTAGTGCTCCACTCACTTTCCCTGAGAACCTAAGAGTCCGATGGTGACAAGAGTCAACCACTCCTTTAGTCTCCGTAGATTGCTCCTCTCCCTACTATCCTAGCAACCCACACTGATCCTTCGTAGCAGTCTGTTGACCAACAGCAACTACTGTCCCTGCAACATCTCAGGCTATTTGAATCCTCTGATCCATCTCTGACTTATCTTCTTAAAAAGAAACAATTATTCATCTCGGAGATATTGGATTTCCACGAGGCCTTACAACCTAGTCAAAACCCCACAACAATTCTTCTGTCTCAGGACACGTTGTTTCAATTAAGAACAATTTCAAACAAGTGCAAGTAGAGCTACTCCACTTGAGGGACAACAAACACACAAGCACAATTTGACCCACAATAAGACACAGTTTGACCCCTAACCATTGTTCTCTTCAAAACCCGACACTTGACCAGCTATAGTTTCCCAGCTCACAGTCCGGTTAGAACCGAATCACTCTGATACCACTATTGTAACACCCCGTTTCCGGAGCGCTACTAAAGTAGATATTCTGACAAAAGTTGACATATTTCTGAAAGGCGAAATACTCTGCATCGCATGTTTTCCAAAAATGTGGTTCTATATTTTTTTTCCTTTTAAAACTTCTTTAAAGGGGCAGTCAGAGTATTATAGCGATTCTAAAAACATGGCGGTGAATAATTAAAGACACCAAATAAACCATATTAACCATACTCATTTATTCCATCAATTCATATACGACAATACATGTCTGGAAACATAATAGGCATTTTATTACAACACTGAAATGGAAATATTCTATAGCTGGTCGACATGCTACATCCCTTACTAAACTTCTAGTAAGTTACCCCATGAGTTCAAGTAAGAAGCCGAACGGCTATCCTCAGCTACTCTTCTCTGCAATCCCGAATCCTCCGCTTGCTCTGCCATCTGGGTTACATTCACTAATTGAAAGAACCACTGGCAAGGGTCAACTTCTTAAAATATAGAGACAGGTGCACATACGACAATATATTCGACAACAAGGCATATAACAACACAACATAAATATAGGAAATAGCAATTATGCAACAATGCCACAAAATTCAACTTCTTGACACCTTCTACAATTTTTCGGAAATAACGCTGAACAAGCTGCTGAATTCCAGCCATTAGCCTTGGGCTCCATGACCACCCTAGGATATTCAGGTCAAGTTTCTTGATGTTACGACGTCTAGCTAAGCTGCCAAAAAACCAGCCGGAGCAATTTAGGGGATCCTAGCACCCTAGGTTAATCGGATCGAAGCTCAAAAACGTCACGACTAAACTTTCGTCCTCTAATGAATAAATTGTCGCATACGATAATTTGAGAAGCAATTCGAATAAGTATTCAACTGCATATCAAATAAATATTCACGCCAAGCTTAATACAATGCAATACAGTTCAACAGTATAAGCAATCCATCACAATCAATCATATCTCATCAGCAACAACATTGACAACTCAGTTCATTCCTCTGCAACTCAGTGGGGTTGGCAGAGAGGTAATCATACAAGTGTGGGGGGTTGGGGACAACTGCCAACCACTTGCAAACAAGCCCACTAGATAATATCATAAGCTTAAATACAAAAATAAAGGGGTACGAGACCCTCACTTCGAACCCTGAGGCTCTCAGACTTCTTCGATACGCAAAACAAAATTTAACTCTAATTCATATTTAAAAGTTTCCCTTACGCTAACATATTATAACAAAACACGTATAATGTGAACTGCCCTTACCGAAACGCCAAGCCACGCGTGTCCACGTACTCCTCGATCCTACACCGCACGATCTCCGATCGCTCAAGCCTATTACACGAAGCAACTTAGCACAACTCTAAAGACTTAATTCTAACACTTAGGCCCTCATAACCTAAACCCTTTTCCTAACCAACTAATTTCACTTAGAACTCAATTTGAAATACTAAACATATGCTTGAAATGCTTGTTTCAAAGAATAACTTCCACTTGAAATAATTCACTACAATTAAAAGAGTAAACTTTCAAAACCAATAACCATTTTCTTGAGACTTAAGACAAGGAGCATCATCAATTTACTACTTCTTTTCTAACATTTAAGCAAGGCTCCACTTGGTTTTTTTAGGTCTCAAGGAACCCAATTACCATATGTGTTTCATTGCCTCAAGATTCCAAATCAAGTCCAAATGAAATTAAACCTTTCCTCAATTTTCCAAAGCTTAGAACACCTCAATTCAATCATTATAACAAGTTTACAAAAATAATTTCCTTTCACGTACTCCTTGAGGCTCTCGGCCACCGCCCCTTTTTCTGAAAAAATTTGCAAGACTTCATTAAAATTAGCCAATCCTTTCCATACTTCTTCCAAAGTTCAATCAAATATCACATAATCATGAAATCAAGATTGCAATAAATTTTTCCCTTTCCTATTCTCTATAGGGCGCGCGGCCCTTAGACTAAAATTTGGGAACAATCTGAAAATTTCTAAACAATTACCCCATAATCAATTTCAAAATATTCATTATTGAGCACACTCTTACTTGAAACTAATTCTTAAGATAAAAGGAACAATAACAAATGTTTTAAAACCAACCCTTTTTCTAATTTTTTTTTCCAAAGTCCATGAGATTCTTAAACATACTAAATACAACTAATATGAACTAAAGCACAAAATAATTTTCCTCTCAAGCCTTGAAGAGTTCGCGGCCTTGCCCCTTTTCTTCCCAAAAATTTTGCAAGTTCCCAACTACTTAAACAACATCATTCAATCAATTATTTCTTTCATCAAAACAATGATAATTTCACAAACCCAAGCCTAATTAAGACCACCCTAACTCAAGCCTCTTTCAAAAATTCAAGGTTTCATGAAAAACTTCTCAATCCAAGTTTTAAATCAAAACTAACAACTACAATATCATCAATAGTACCTAAGAAGCAATAATCACAAGCTAATTGAAGTGATTCACATGAGCAATCACATTTTTTCCCTTTTTCCATAGAACCGTGGGTTCACAAAATTTGGGAAATATTGATCCATTTGCTCCAAGATCATTATCATGCCAAATATAAACATAAATAAGCAAGAATCAAAGCATCTACAAGTAAATAAGCAAGTAATTAGACAAGAAATGAAAAGAAACCCTCACCCCCAATACCCTAGGGTCCACGATTTTGGCCCCAAATTTGGAAGGGAAGAGATTGATCTCATACTTACTCACTTGGTCAAGGTTCTATTGCTAATTTGGAGAAGAAATTGAAACAAGTGATGGTGGTAGAAAGGAAGGAGGGTCACGACCTGTTCAAGGAGAAAGAAGGGAAAAAAATGTGAGTGGAGGTGGAAGGGGTGCCTCGGCTGGAACCTAGAAAGAGGAGAGGTAGTAGATTTGGCATTGTTCTTTCTTCATCTCACATGAGCAAATTGGAGGAGAAATGAAATGGAAGAGTAGAAAATGAGGAAGGGGCTCACGCTGCTGTCAAAGAAAAGGAAGGGAAAAATAAATTGGGTCTTGAGGGAGGGCCACGACCAGGAAGTGATAGAATGAGGAAAAACCATGTGCTCTCCTTTTTGTCCAACTTAAGACAAAATAAAAGGGAATTAATAATAAATAAATAAAAATAAAAAAATAAAAGAGTAAAAGGAAGGGGAGGGTCACGGCTCCAGCCCTTAAAAGAGGATTAAAACATTTTTTTTTACTAGAAGTAACTTACTTGGTTAGAAACAAGCTTAAAAATAAGTGTAAAATACTAATCACCCAAAAAGTGACACCTACGACTAAAATAAGATGCTAATTTCATCAAATAGTCTAACCCATCCAATCTCTTATCTCTCATGATTATCCGTTAATCCTAGAGTCTTAAAGGTACTAAAGACACGGCGTCGAATAATCCGAGACCGATTAATTCTTTGCCGATAAATTCACGAAAATTAATTTACCGAGAAATTAATTCATCGCATAATAAAATATTATCATAAATATTAAAAATAATCTAAAACACTCAAAAATAATCACGGCAAGTTACAATTCGATTTTCATCGAAATCGGGTTTTGTTTAAAATTTTATTCGCGGACAAAAACTACCCGGTGATTCAAAACGCGACGAAACTTCGTTAGAATATTTCGACGATTTTCGAGCCATGAATTAATATAAAATATTAATTTTAAATTTAATTTTATCTTGATTTAATTCACTCACTTTCTTAGACAACAAAAATACGCGTTGCCGCATCATACAAAAAACTTATTATAAGTATAATTGATGAATTCACCTTAAAAGCATCATACGTCTATGCTGTCTATTAATTTGAATTGACGTCATGAATAATAATTATTTAAAATAAATAAATTATTCAAAATAAGCCAGAATAATTTCGCGTACTCTCAATAAATCATTGAGATGATCAATCTCTATGGCTTATTTCAAGTATTCAGGATTTGTCGCTAAAATCACTTTTCTTAAAAATTGGGATGTTACATCTTGGAAGAGCTCTAGGTGAGTATTTTAATTCTTGTTTCCTGTATTGTTTGTTAATGATCTTGTTGAAAATCGTCCTAAGTTTTTAGATGATTTTGTTAAATCATGATTTAATAATAAAAGTTTGAAAATGGTTTTGTTCTCTTTCGTTGTAAAAGATAATTTCAAGGTTTCTAGTCAATCTTCGGTTCAAGAATGTTTTTATTTTATCTTGTCTTGTTGGGAAATGTTTTTCACCTTATTTTCTTTAGAGGAACCAAGTTCTTATGTGTGTGTATTGTTGAAAAAAAAAATTTGCAAGTTGTTGTTAAATTGAAGCTGAACCCGTGACCACATATGTTATGTGTGAGGTTCGATTTCAAATTTTCCTAACTTAATCCTCGGTGATTCTGTGTTTACCGACGGTTGTTTATGGGTTTCCAAAGGCTTAGCCTTCGGTAATACCGACGGCTTTAAATGGCCGTCGGTAACAGATTTTCAACGAGCCATTTGCCAAGGGCCCCGAGGCTGTCGGTAAGCCGTCGGTAATAACAACTTATCGACGGCTTTCGTGCGTTACCGACGGAAAATGGCCGTCGGTAACAGCGGAAATTCTTGTAGTGAATATTTAGCTCTGTTCTCTTTGAGCTTAATTCAAGCTATGCTTTGGAGAATAATTTCTAGAAAAAAAAATTATTTGACTTCTTAGACTTTTAGAGGTGGTTTTAGTATATTTGTTATTAAAGTTTTTTGGAAGAAAATTAAATATTTTTCCCTAACATTTTTTATGAAGTCGTGAGCTTCGAGAGGGTAAACGGAGAAAATTTTTGTGTTTTAAACTTTGATCCTTTCATAATTTAGTTTTGTTGAAGTTTAGTAGTTTAGAAAAAATTAGATTTGAGTTAAAGTTGTTTTAAGTGTCGTTTTAATTGAATAAGGCTATGAAACACCCAATGTTTAAAGGAATCTCTGCGGTTCCTAAACAAGGTGGAGTCTTAGAAAATTAAGTGTTTAAAATCTTTGATTTTTTTTGCATAAGTTTTATGATTGCAGAAACTTTGAAAGACGAAAATTCTTAGATACTATTTTATTGTTTGAAACCAAGGGAGTATTTGAGATCTTGGTAGTATTTTAACATTGTACTTGATTAACTGTTAGTGTTTTAAAGTTGAAAGAATTTCAAAAAGAAGTGAATTGTTGATTTAAAATTTGAGAGTTACTTTTAGTCTTTAATTGAAGTGTGGTTGGTAATTTTGAGACGATGAGGACGTAATCTCAAAGGAACTTAAGTGTCCATGAGAATGGTTGAGTCTTAAGAAAGAGAAGTTGTGTTTTATTAGTTCTTTGTGTTGGTATTATTCCTAAGAAATTGATATTTTTTTTTTTAGAAAAATGTTTGATTGGAGAAAAGAATTTTTATCTTCTTGAAGTTTTAAGTGGTTTTGTGTTCTTGATATGTGTAACCTTGGTTGCATGTGAATATGTTAGTATTATTTTCTTAGTAATGGCTCGTAGCTGTAACCAAGTTCGTGTTCATGTCTATGTTCGTGATCGTGAATAAGCAGAAAGCGTGGCTCTGGAGTAAAGCGTCAGTCAACTGTAAGTTTTTGTTCATCCACTAACTACGCCTGTATTACAGTGTGCTATTTGTATATGCTTAGTGTCATCGAGTGTGATTGTTATTATTGCATGCTATACTATATAGCAACAAATATTATAGTACTACGCATAATAATATATATTGTGAATTCCTATATGTGCAAATTATTTTTATGGATTTGAGTAAAATAATTTTTCCGTATTTTACTATCCGTGTAGTTTCGAGGACGAAACTATTTTAGGGGGGTGGTATTGTAACATCCCAATTTTTAAGGACAATTACTTTAGCAATAAAATTCCAGTTACTTGGAAGTAAGTCGTAGAGACTAATCACCTCAATGATTTACTGAGAGGACGAGGAACTATTTTGGCTATTTTGAATAATTTATTTATTATAAATAATTATTATCCATGATATCAATTCAAATTAATAGACAGTGTAGACGTATGCTGTTTTTAAGGTGAATTCAACAATAGTACTTATTATAGAAGTTTCTGTTTGACGCGGTAACGCATATTTTTGTTGGCTAATAAATTGACTGAATTAAATCAAGATGAAATTAAATTTAAGAATTAATATTTTATATTAATTCATGGTTCAAATATCATCGAAAAATTCTAACGAAGTTTCGTCATATTTTGAATCGTCGGGTAATTTTTATCCGCATTAAAATTTAAAACGAACTCCGATTTCGATGAAAATCGAAACGTAACTTGTTGTGATTACTTTTGAGTGTTTTGGATTATTTATAATAATATTTTATCACGCGGTAAATTAATTTCTCGGTAAATTAATTTTCGCGAATTAATCGGTAAAAGAATCAATCGGTAACGCGATTACTCGACGCCGTCTTATATTTTTTTGTTTTTTATTTTTTTGTACTCTTAAGACTCTAGGATTTGAGGGTAATCATGAGAGATGAGAGATTATATATTTTAGACTAGTTGATGGGTTTAGCATCTTACATTTTGAAGGTTAGGTGTCACACTTTTGGTAACTAATTATTTTATCTTATTCTTAAAACACTCTTAACCAAGTGTTTGGCTTTTATTAATATTCTAAGTCCTCCCTTCTTCTCTCATAACCAGCGTGACCCTCTCCTTTTCTTTATCTATTCAATTTTTTTTCTTGGTCACTAAATCATGTGTAATGCTTTATCATTTAATTAAAAGTTGTAATCCTTTTTTTTTTTTAGAACAGGCCACGACCCCCACCCTCATATTACCCTTCATTTGCTTTCATCTTCCTCCATTCTTGAGAGAGAAAGTGTAGGAGCTTCCATGGCACCCTTCATCCCTCACCTCCTTACATCATTTTTATCTTCATTTCTTCACCTCCCTTGCTCCTAGTTTCATCTTCATTTTGCTTCCACCTTTTCCATCTTGTGAGCAAGTTTGTGAGCCAAACTTCCCTCCCCTTGTTCAGCCCCTAAAGCCGTGAGCCACTTCTAAGGTGTAGGAGGTAGTTTTCTTACTTGTATTCTTGTTTTATGCTTAATTTAGTGCTTGATTATGATCATGGATGAAGTGATCCAACTATCCCCAAATTTTTGAAACCATAGGTGCTAGACCTAGAGGAAAGGGGTTTGGGTGATCATCTTGTGAATCATCAAATTGGCTTGTGATTATTGTTTATTAATGATAGTTATCGTTGTTGTAATTGTCAATTTTAATTTGAATCAAAGGATTGATGATTTTGTTGAAAAACCCTATTCTTGAAGAGCATGACTTGAGCATTTGGACTTGAGTTATGTGTGTGTTTGAAGCTGTTTGTTGTTTTGGTGGAAGAAATAAATGATTTCAAATGGTGTTGCCTTGAACTAGCTTAAGTTGAAAATTTTTGGGAGAAAATGGGGTGGTGGCCGCGAGCTCAGAAAGAGCTTTGGGAGAAAAATGTTTTTGTGTTTTTAGCATTATATTAGTTGTATGGTATTGTGTATAAGTTTTGGAAATTATGGAAATGGTTTGATTGAAATTGAAGTTGTTTTAAAGCTTTGAGGCAATGAAGCACTTAGGTGAATGAGATTCCTTGTAATCCTAGAAGCCAAGTGGAGTCTAATTAAAGATTTTATTGAGTTTGGTATGAAAAGTATTGAATCTTAGTGTGTTTAAGAATTTTTTCTGGTATTGGAGAGTTTTTAGAAAAAAAAAATTCGATTGAATTTGAAGTGATTTGAAATGTAAGACTGTTATGGACCGGTCCCGAGCCGAGTCCTAGTACGCTTGCCGACCTTGTGCAGATTAGCTCGCCCCTTCCTTAGCTCGACGTCATCGTCGTTAAAATTGTACCAGAAGTCGGGTCTGGCGGGTCTCAGGTCGAAGGCAATTTGTCGAGCTCGGGTAAGAAGGAACCGAGCTCATCTGCACCAGGTCGCCGAAATATCAGGAAGAGATCAGCTAAATCCCGAATTATCAGGGAGGGATTACCGGGCGCAGAAATCGGATCGGAGGTTTCCTTCCTTCCAAGCAACTCCACTATATAAAGGGGGCTAGACCCCCCAGGTTTGATACGCTCGACTTACCCTAAAACCCTAATACATCATGCCGCTTCCTCCAAAGCCCTGCCTAACTTGGGCGTCGGAGTGTTTTGCAGTACCACCACCCGGCCGCTTGACCAAGGAGAAACGCCCAATCCCGAGGAGGAAGAGAACCTCGTCAGTCCCGGCATCAACACCTACCAATTCCAGCATCAACATTGGCGCCCACCGTGGGGCCCGGTAAAACTAACCCAGGCCTCAAGAAAACCCCTAGCTGGATGGCGCGCACCAGGAGCACGGCGAATCACAGATCGCCGCCGCGAAGTCATCACTCGGCCGGCCCTAACGGACACCCACCACCAGACCCCGCTTTGGAGCTTCTCAGGGCGGAAAACGAGGAGTTAAGGCGCCAAATCGCGGAAGCCCGCGATCGCGAGGAAAGACAAGGCCACGAGACGCCCTCGCGGACTAGAAGAGATGGCCAGGACTTCGTCGGATCGAACGCATCCGGCGCCACGGAGAGCCCAAGGCGAGAGGTCACGTCCGGCGCAGCGCCGCAAGAAGCAAACCCTCGAAATCGGGCTAACCTTGCTCCCCTTTGGCGAGAGGTTATGGCCGACCTGGTCCCGGCGGTTCCAAATCCCCAACATGGGCGCTTACGAGGGCAAGACCGACCCGAAGAGCACATTACCTCCTTCAACGCGGATCTTGGCGATCGATGCATCCGAGGGCTTGAAATGTCGAACCTTTCCTGCACCCTGAAGGGCCGGCCATGATGTGGTTCTCTAACCTCCCACAACGCTCCATCCACTCATTCAGGCTGGCCGAGCAATTCGTGGCCGATTCACCACGAGCCGAGCCTTCCGGAAAAACTCCACTTACCTGGTCGGACTCAAACAGAGATCGGACGAGACGCCGAAGTCGCTTCATAGGCGTTTCAACAACGAAACGGCTCAAATCGTAAATATCGGACCGATGTGGCGCCCACGCCATAGTGTCGACACTAAAACCTGGTCCGCTTCTCGGACTCCCTCGCTCGCCGACTGCGGGATCTTTGGGCGAGCCGAGACGCCGAGCAGCCGGGTATATCAACATGGAAGAGGTTCTTTGCCGCCAAAAGGAAACCCGAGACCCGAAGACAGAGTAGGGATCCGCCCAGAGAAAGCGAGATAGAAGGAACGAGCGCCGAGGCGGCAAGACTACGGAGGACGGTTCACTCCTTGGACCGTGGGTAGGGACCGAGTCTTGAAGGAGGCCTACACGGCAACCTCATAACCTTGCCCCTCGGAAGGGCTCCCCACCAGACGCGGATCGCCAGAGATACTGCGAATACCACCGGATCTACGGGCACACCACCAATGAATGTCAAGCGCTGAAGATAAAAATTGAAAAACTCATACAGGAAGGACATTTAGCGAAGTACGTGGACAAAGGGGATGGGGCAACCCCCAGGGAGAACGAAACAAATCGTAGAAGATCCTGTTCGCCCGAGCGCAGGCGCAACCGATCGCCGGCTCGGAGAGGGCGAGAAAGACGTTCACCCGCCCGTCAACGCAGGAAGGGTCGAGACGAAGGTACCCCCTCACTCAATTTAATTGCAGGTGGTTTTGCAGGTGGGGGCGAGTCTAGCAACGGTCGGAGGAGGCACCTGAGATCCGTCAACAGCTCGACATCAACAGCGGCCCCGCCCGAGGCCTTACCAACCATAACCTTCTCGGAGAGGATTATCGTGAATAGATCGATGCCAAGGCGACCCAGTGGTGAACACCGTGCACCTCGCGGGATTTAACGTCAGGAGAGTACTCGTCGACCAAGGAAGCTCGGCAGACGTGATCTACAAAGAAGCCTTCGACCGACTCAAGTTACCGAGCTCGATTATCAGGCCCTATCGAGGTACGTTAGTCGGTTTTTCAGTGCTAAAGCTCGGGTGACCGGGTACTTGACGTGTTGCTCACCTTCAAAGCGGACGTCAGAGTCAAGACGATCGAAGCCCACCTCCTGGTGGTAGAAGCCGATTCAGCCACGGACACCGCCTACAATATGATAATCGGTAGAACTGTCATCAATGGGATCGGCGCCATTGTCTCCACCCCCCATTTGGCGATGAAGTTCCCCTATCCGATGGGCAGATTGCTACGATACACGCCGACCAGAAGGAGGCGAGACAGTGTTATGTCAACGGCCTGGCGGATGACAGAGAAGAGGTCGGCCAAGTCGAATCGCATGATTGAGCTCGACCCGAGGGGGGAGAGTGATTTCCGGCCGGTGCCGGTCGATGACATCAAAGAGATCGAAGTAAGAGGGCCGGGCAAGAGCATACGAATTGGGACGCAACTGCCCCCGCAGAGCGAGCGGTCCCTGACGGAGGTCCTGCTCGACAACGCGGATCTGTTTGCATGGGGCCCGGAGGACATGCCCGGAATAGACCTCAGAGTGGCCTGCCACAAGCTAGCCATAGAAACCTGGCCTTCGCCCGTTGCTCAGCGCAAAGAAGACTCGCGAGGAAAAAGCGGCGGCGGAGAAGAGCCATCAAAGCTCTTGAAAGCCGGGTTTATCAAGGAAATCAAGTACCCAACTTGGCTTTCCAACGTCGTACTGGTCAAGAAGAGCAACGGTAAGTGGAGGATGTGCACGGACTTCACCGACCTAAACAAAGTCTGCCCTAAAGATCCATACCCTCTTCCTAGCATCGATGCTCTGGTGGACGGCACGTCGGGGTACCAGGTGCTCAGTTTCATGGACGCGTACTCCGGGTACAATCAGATCAAGATGCACCCGCTCGACGCGCCAAAGGCGGCTTTCATGACGGAGACCTCCAACTTCTACAACGTCACTATGCCGCTTTGGTCTCAAGAACGGGGTCAACTTACCAGAGGATGGTGGGCGAGGTCTTCGCCAAGCGGTCGGGAAGACGATCGAGGTGTATATGGGCGACATGGTGGTCAAAACCCGGCCGAGGCACACTACGGGGACCTCCAGGAAGTGTTTGACATTATGAGGAAATATGACATCGTGCTAAACCCCGAGAAGTGCTCGTTGGGTGCTCGGAGGCAAATTCCTGGGGTTCATGATCACCCACAGAGGCATTGAGGCCAACCCAGGCAAGTCTTGGCGGTGTTGGAGATCGCGGCCGAGCTCTATCAAGGAAGTGCAAAGACTTCATTTGGTCGTGTCGCGGCCCTTTCCAGGTTAAATGGTCGCTCGTGACAAATCGCTTCCCTTCTACCAGGTACTCAGAAGCGGGCGGTTCGAATGGACCGACGATCGTGAAACGGCTTTCCAAAAGCTCAAGGAGTTTCTGGCGTCACCACCGGCCCCTTACACGCCCACCAAAGGAGCCCCCTCCTCCTGCACCTGGCGACCACCGAGCACCTCGATCAACTCGGCCTTAATAGAAGAAAGCGGCGGCGCCGGTTACTGCCGTGAGCAAAGTCCTCCACGCGGCGGAGCTAAGGTACCAAGGTGGAGAAGCGGCGCTCTGATAGTGACCTCCGCGAGAAGATTGAGGCCTTACTTTCAAGCGCTGCGGTGGTAATCAAAACGGACTACCCAATCAAAGGATCCTGCGAAGCTTGAACTCTCGGGCGAATGGTGGCATGGTCGGTAGAACTCTCCGAATTCCAAATCAGGTATGAGCCCAGAGGACCCATCAAATCACAAGTTTTAGCTGACTTTATTGCGAGCTAACACCGACCCACGAGGTCGAAATCTGACGCTATATGTGGGCGGCTCCTCCAATTCAAAGGCGTGAGCGAGAATCATCGTTGAAAGCCCTGCTGGAATCAGCGTCGAACAGGCACTCAGGTTCCTATTCAAAGCTAGCAACAACCAAGCCGAGTATGAGGCTTTATTACTCGGTCTCAAGCTCGCATGGGAGCTGGGAGCCCAGACGCTCCGAGTCAAGAGCGACTCCCAACTGATGATCAACCAGGTCAAGGGCGAGTACCAGTGTCGAGACGACATACTTGCCCAGTACGCTCAGAAAGTCAACGCCATGGTCCAGAACTTCCAAGAGGTCCAACTCGAGCACATCCCTCGAGAACAAAACAACAAGGCAGATCTGCTGGCAAAATTGGCTAGTATGAAGGCGAGGGACAGCTCCATACGATGGTCGTCCAAACTTTAGAGGCACCAAGCATCGCGACAATGAAACTACGCAGTTGATCGGCTCATTCTTGGATGAAGAACATCGTCGAGTACTTGAAAGCAGGGAGATTGCCGAAGACCAGGCGAATCACGCGAGGTCCAACGGCGATCCGCGCACTACACTCTAATCGAGACAGACTTTACAGAGAGGCTTCTCGCAGCCACTACTCACCTGCGTAGAAAAGTCAGATTCCGAGTACGTCATGAGAGAACTACATGAGGGTAGTTGCGGGAACCACTGCGGACGTAGGACCCTGGCAGGTAAAAGCCTACGAGCAGGCTACTCGGCGACGCCTTTCGGTCGGATTGCCTAGAATACGTAAGGAAGTGCGACAAGTGCCGAGATTCGCCAACGAGACCATCTTCCACCTAAGTCTCACGACGGAGTGGTCGCCCCTTGGCCTTTCAATACCTGGGGGCTTGACATACTTGGCCCCTTTCCCCTCGCACCGGGCCAACTCAAGTTCATCATAGTCGCCATAGACTACTTCTCCAAGTGGATAGAGGCGTGCCCGCTGGCAACCATCACTTCCGAGAGGGTCAAAAAATTTGTCTGGAAAAGCCTGGTTTGCCGCCATGGCCTGCCCCATACCATCATCACAGATAACGGCACACAGTTCACCAGCACAGCGTTCAAAGACTTCTGCAAAGGTCTAGGAATCCGACTCGTCTACGCCTCCGTCGAGCATCCACAAACCAATGGTCAGGTCGAGGCCGCAAACAGGATTATCCTCAATGGCCTCCGCAAGCGGCTGGAGAGGACAAAGGGCGACTGGGCGGATGAACTCTGCGGGGTGCTGTGGGCATACCACACCACCCCCCAGTCGGCTACAAATGAAACACCTTTCCGGCTAACGTATGGGATGGAGGCCATGGTGCCAGTAGAGCTCGGTTCCACATCAGCGAGAAGAGAACACGCTCAGGCACTGACGCCAGAGGAAGCAAGAGTCGAGCTCGATCTCCTGGAAGAAACTCGGGAACTTGCCCGTGTGCAAAACTTTGCAACTAAAGCGGTAGCGTCGCCAAGCACTACAACTCCAGTCAGGCCGGTAACTTTCAAGGTAGGAGACCTGGTCCTCCGGAAAGTCGAACTGGCCGTAAAAGATGTAAGCGTGGCAAACTAGGGCCGACATGGGAAGGGCCATACCGCATCAGATCAGAACACCTACACGACGCATATGGGCTAGAAGAATTATCCGGAAAGGCAATACCGAGGACCTGGAATGCCACGCACCTCAAGCTCTACTTTAGTTAAACAATTGTAAACGGATGACGTACTCTTTCCTTTGCAAACCCTTTTTCCCACTGGGTTTTTGGTTTGGAAAGGTTTTAACGAGGCGCATCCTTCTTTCTCTTTCTTCCCCATTTAATATAAGTCAATCCCCATTGCATTCAGGGTGTTTTAATATTGCATTCAGGGTGTTTTAACTAAGTCATCGAGCCCCAAGCTCGGAAGGTCTTGACCGAGCAGCAGTCAGCATAAAGGCTTGGTCCTAAACCCAAGTCAGCATAGAGGCTTGGTGAGCTCGCTCGCAGCTCGACCCCCGTGGTCCTAAAACCCAAGTCAGCATAGAGGCTTGGTGAGCTCGCTCGCAGCTCGACCCCCGTGGTCCTAAAACCCAAGTCAGCATAGAGGCTTGGTGAGCTCGCTCGCAGCTCGACCCCCGTGGTCTTAAACCCAAGTCAGCATAAAGGCTTGGTCCTAAACCCAAGTCAGCATAGAGGCTTGGTGAGCTCGCTCGCAGCTCGACCCCCGTGGTCTTAAACCCAAGTCAGCATAAAGGCTTGGTCCTAAACCCAAGTCAGCATAAAGGCTTGGTGAGCTCACTCGCAGCTCGACCCCTGCGGTTAACGAGATTCCAGGTCGGCATAAAGTCCTACAAGCTCCAAAGCAGCTCGGCTAAGGTCGATGTCGAGCTAAACAAGACCATTGTGGTTTCAAAGACCCCTGAGGTTTCGAAAATATCAGGTCGGCAAAGAGGCCTGGCTAGCTCTGAAGCGGCTTAGATGGGTCCAACCCGACCTACTACTCTCGACAAAGTTGCTCGACCACTCGGCAAGCAAGTCTCGGGGACTTATGGTTCAAAATCAACAACGGATCACTCCCCATTCAATAGCCCTCATGCATCGGGTCAAAAAAGAACAAATAATATAGACTTCTTAACTCTTCAAGTTAACAAGTCTAGGGGGCTTGTGTTACGGGCCGACCTCCGAGCTGGGCTCCTAACTGGATCACCGAGCCGAACCGATCCGAGCTCTACATTTACGAAACTGGATATAGTTCTAGCGGTTCAGGCCGCATCGGATGATCGACGGCGGGAAGAGGAACTGTCGAGTAGACGTCCCATCTGAGTCCCATCACGTGGCAGAACGCCGAGTAAAGGTGCAACACGTGGAGCGTGACCCCTCAGACAAACAAGCTTCTGGGACACACCCCCGACCTTGGTGACTCGACTCGGATCTGAGCCGCGACATTGGATAGACCCTCCGCCCTTTCGTGCGAAGAGTCTAGGGGGCTTGTGTTATGGACCGGTCCCGAGCCGAGTCCTAGTACGCTTGCCGACCTTGTGCAGATTAGCTCGCCCCTTCCTTAGCTCGACGTCATCGTCGTTAAAATTGTACCAGAAGTCGGGTCTGGCGGGTCTCAGGTCGAAGGCAATTTGTCGAGCTCGGGTAAGAAGGAACCGAGCTCATCTGCACCAGGTCGCCGAAATATCAGGAAGAGATCAGCTAAATCCCGAATTATCAGGGAGGGATTACCGGGCGCAGAAATCGGATCGGAGGTTTCCTTCCTTCCAAGCAACTCCACTATATAAAGGGGGCTAGACCCCCCAGGTTTGATACGCTCGACTTACCCTAAAACCCTAATACATCCTGCGCCGCTTCCCCTCCAAAGCCCTGTCTAACTTGGGCGTCGGAGTGTTTTGCAGGTACCACCACCCGGGCCGTCGGACCCTGAAGGAGAAACGCCCAATCCCGAGGAGGAAGAGAACCTCGTCAGTCCCGGCATCAACACCTACCAATTTCAGCATCAACAAAGACTATGATGCATTAAGGTGCAAAGGGATTTTATAATCCAAAGACCTCGTGGAGCCTTGAATAAAATATTATTACTATTTAGATTGAATTTTAGTTATGGTTTTATGTTTTAAGTTTGAAATAAAATGAGTCTTAGTCTTTAAAACCTCATCCTTTTAAATTGTTTGTTATTTCCCAAGTATAGGTGATTCTTTAAAAATAAATATGTATTTCAATTTGTGTGTATTCTAGTGTAAATGTTTTGTTATCAAAATGATTTTGGGTTTGAGAGCCTAGAGAGTTAGAATTAGCGTATGTAACACCCGTATTTTCGCGACGCATTATTTTGCGTTATTATAGTATATTTTTGGCGTAGTTATGCTATAATAAGAAATTTCTGTTTCTTTAAGCAAGTGATTTAATTAAATCAAGACTAAATTAAAATTGAGAGTTAATATTTTATATTAACCCATGGTTCGAATATCGTCGAAAAATTCTAACGAAGTTTCATCGCGTTTCGAATCACCTAGCAGTTTTGCCGCAGATAAAATTTTAAATGAACCCCGATTTCGATGAAAATCGAATCGTAGCTTGTTGTGATTATTTTTGAGTGTTTTAGATTGTTTTTATTATTTATGATAATATTTTATCACGCGGTGAATTAATTTCTCGTTAAATTAATTTTCGCGAATTTATCGGCTGAGAATTAATCGGTAACGCGGTTACTCGATGCCGTGTTTTAGCAACCCTTAGACTCTAGAATTAGAGGATAATCATGAGAGATGTGAGATTAGATGGGATAGATTAGTTGATGAGATTAGAATCTTGACTTTATGAGAGGTGTCACTTAGTGTGTGATTAGTTTTTTTATTACCATTTACTTAACCCATTTTTAACCAAGTGTTATTAAGTGATAAAAAAATTTATTCTTCCCTCCCCTTAACCAGCCCAAACCCGCGACCCCTCCCTCTCTCTACCCTCATTACTCACTTCATCTTCAACCTTTAGAAAGAGAAGCTCCAAGCTTCCATGGAGACCACTTTCCTTCTTGGTTCCTAAGCTACCTCACCTCCATTGTTCCACATCTTTTGTTACCCATTTCTTCTTCTCTTCATCATCATCTAGTTCATGAGCCAAGCAAGAATTGAGAGCACCGATTCTCCCCCCAAAAACAACCCTAGGCCACAAGCTTGAGGAGGGAGTAGGTGATGGTTCTTTCACTTCCATTTCTTGTTCTTATGTCTTGTTTTATGTTTAATTTATGCTTGATTGTAATCAAAAGAGGAGATGAGCACTTCAATCCCTTTTCCTTGGAACCCTAGGCGAGACCTTAAGGGAAAGAAGAGGGTTTGTGTGATCCTTGGTGAATCAAGAAATTAATTGATGATTTTGAGCTTAATTGGTGTTGTAGTTGTTGTATTTGTTCATAGTTTTGGAATTAGAAGTTGTTTGGGTAATTTTTAAGATGAACACCTATTCTTGACAAAGAGGGATTAGGGGTAATTAATTTGTGAACCATGAAATTTGTTGTTGATTCTTGTGTTTTAGTTAGTATAAGTGTTATTGAGTTTGTTGAGTTTGTTAAAATAAGAAAGTTAGTAAGTTTTATTGAAAAACCTTGTTCTTGAAATGGGTTTGGAAAGGGATTTGTTTTGATTGAGCTTTAATTTGTGAATTGGATTGTTGTTTTGTGAAAAAAAAATTGGACTATGGAAGGATGTTATTTAATTGTTTGGAAGTTTTAAAATTTGTTTGCTATTTCCTTGATGTTGGCCGCGAGCTCCTTAGGAGATTTGGGAGAGAAATTGTTTTGCATTTTAATTTATAATTGTTGTGGTTGATGAATGATTAAGTTTTGGAAAATTTTGGAAGTGGTTTGATTGGAATTGGATTTGTTTTGAAATTTTAAGGCTATGAAGCATATGAGGTGATTTGGGTTCCTTCAGATCCAAGGTGCCTAGTGGAGCCTTAACTTAAGGTTTTAGATAAAATGAAGTTGATTTTAGTAATGAATTGTGTTTCAAAATTTTGAAGGACTTGAACTTAGTTAGTAGAACCTTATTTTTCCAACTTATGCATATTTCAAGAAAAATAATGTTGCATTATGTTTTAGTTCTCAAGAGATAATTCTTTGCATAAATATTTCAAATTTGTGACTTAGTATTTTAAATCAAATTCAAAGTGGAAGTGTTTGGTTTAGGAAAGGGTTAGGTTTTGAGGGCCTAAGGTTATAGAATTTAGTCTTAGTATTGTGCTAAGCTTACCTTGTGATGATAGGACTTGTTAATTCTGAGTTCATGAGAAGCGGGATCGAGGCGTGCGGTACCACGCTAACGGGCGACTTTGGTAAGGGCAACTTTTAAATATGAATAAGATTTTTTTTTTGCATATCGAAGAAGTTTGAGAGCCTCAGGGTTCGAAGTGAGGGTCTCGTATCCCTTCGTTATGGTATTTAAGCTTATGTTATTATCTAGTGGGCTTGTCTGCAAGTGGTTGACAGCTGTCCCCAACCCCCCACACTTGTATGATTACCTCTCTGCCAACCCCACTGAGTTGCAGAGGGATGAACTAAGTTATCAATGTCGTTGCTTGATGAGATATGATTGATTGTGGTGGATTGCCTATACTGTTGAACTGTGTTGCATTATATTAAGCTTGGCGTGAATATTTATTTGATATGCAGTTGAATACTTATTCGAATTGCTTCTCAAATTATCATATACAGTGATTTATTCATTGGAGTGCGAAAGTTTAGTCGTGACGTTTTTGAGCTTCGATCCGATTAACCTAGGGTGCTAGGATCCCCTAAAAAACTACGGCTGGTTTTTCGGTAGCTTAGCTAGACGTCGTAGCGTCAAGGAACTTGATCTGAATATCCTAGGGTGGTCATGGAGCCCAAGGCTAATGACTGGAATTCAACAGCTTGTTCAGCGTTACTTTACGAAAAATTGTCGAAAGTGTCGAGAGAGAGAGTCTTGAGTTGCGTCTTGAGAACTGTGCATTTTTGTTGCCTCTTGCTTTATGATTTGCTATTTCTGGATTATCTGAGAAGTTGACCCTTTCTCGTGGTGCCTTCAACCAATGCTGGTTACCCAGGCGATGACGAAGACCTTGCTGATACCGGCGATGGCGATATCATCGGAGATCATATTTGACTTTCCAGACATCGAGATGCCCGCGGCGATGGAGTTCGATCCCGTCTCCCGTCGCGTTGTTTATACAGGGGACGTTGTACAGAGCTTTCGAGTGGATGGTGTGGTCGTGAGACAGGAGACGTCGAGACGCACAATTAGTTTTTTGATCCGAATGATGCAGGTGGTGGACGCCTGGCACAGCATCCAGAGGGAGCGGGCAATGCCAGTATCATCTTCCTCGCCAGAGGGACCTCTCGAGATCCCGAGGGGTACTGCTTGCCGACTTCCTTCCCAAGGATGAGGACGAGGACCGAGGGTTCGATGGACCACTCGTAAGAGCGTGATTAGATGTGGGACTACAGGAGCATCTACTTCCAGGACAACTGTTATTCAGAGTTCTCTGACAGGATCTGAGCCCGAGGTAGAGCCAGTCTCTCCCATGTTATTCAGGATCTCTACCCCACCGGGACACCTCTCACCTGTCTGCAGAGAGTGTGGTGAGGCTGGGTGTAGCGGCACAGGATTCTTGGAGGAGGCGGTGATAGCAGAGGACGTGCCAGAGGGTGTGCCTGCGATGGCACCTTTTATCGATTTGACTGGAGAGGACCCGATGGATGATGATGAGGAGGAGGATCCATCTGAGGATCCGAATAGTTATCTGTAGTCATTGTGTTGCCTGACTGTCTGTTTATATTATTTTGGATGACTGTAGTATTTGCTTTTGGTGTACAGTTTGTTTTGGTGACCAGTCGGGCTTGGTGGATGTCTTTTATGTACTACAGAGTAGACTGGTGGCATACTTTTGGAGCACCCCCTGCGTGGGTGTCTGCCGGGAGTACTCCCGGGGTATGATTGCTCTCACGAGAGTCTTCATACCATAGGTGTATTCTCTTGGCAATGTTTATGCACTTTCTATTTGGTACGCAATGCCTATGGCTACTTGCTTATATATATGTATGTATTTCCAGAGCATGCGTCTTGTGTCTTAGATTGCACCATGTTTCTAAAAGCTGTGACAACTCTGTGTTTGCTTGGGGATGTAATTGTTTAAAAAAAAAGACCGCATTTTCCAGGGGACACAAGAGTACTATTTTAAAAAGTGCGTCGCATATAGGTTTCGTTCTAGTTTAGTAGCGATCCGAAAACAGGTCGTTACAATAGTGGTATCAAAGCAGTTTGGTTTCCACCGGACTGTGCATAGGAAATTTGGAGCTGGTCACCGTGTCGGGTTATGTTTGTGGGTAATTAGTCGTGTTGTATTGTTATTGTTTGTTGAGTGAAGCAAATTGTTGCTTGAAAATTGTTTGGTTTGTTTCTTGATTGAAGCGGAGTGTGTTAACACATTCCTTGATTTTGAGGTTCTGACGGGTTTCTGGACCTTGGAGGAATCTCATGCCACCTTGCAGAGGCCCTACGACTAGATCTGATAGTCCCCATATGGAGAGGGCGATTCAAGCAATGACGGAGATGGCGGCGGCCATGGCTCAACAATCGGCTGTTGCGACTCAGCAATCTAATGCTATGGCTCAGCAGACTGCAGCTTTGACCCAGCAAAATCTGCAACAACAACAGAGAGCGAAATGGAATGCAGAGGTGAGAGGATTAGCTGATTTCCGTAAGCACAACCCACCAAAGTTCTACGGTGAGCTGAATCCAAACAAGGCGGACCTATGGATGCAGGAGATAGAGAAGATCTTTGAGGCACTCCACTGCCAAGAGAATGTTAAGGTGGACTATGCAACCTACTTGCAACTAGGAGATGCCGAGTACTAGTGGAAGGGAGTGAAGCAGGCGTTGACGGCAGAGCGTCGTGAGATCACTTAGGAAGTTTTCAGCAGGAGATTCTTGGACAAGTATTTTCCTGATACTGCAAGAGCGAAAAAAGAGCAAGAGTTCCTCCGACTACAGCAAGGTAGCATGACGGTGTCAGAATATGCTGCTAAGTTCAAATCACTTGCAAGGTACTTTAGTCCTTTTCGTGACCGAGCTGACCAAGGTTGGTTGAGCGAGTGATTTCAGTGAGGATTGGGGTTCGACATCCAGAAATCTATGACATCTCGAAGAATCCAGAACCTTCAGGAGTTGATTGACAGGTGTGTTGAAGTAGAAGTTATGATAAATAACAAGAAAAAGAGTGGTACAGGTGGACCAGTGAGACTCCAGAGCACAGGACAGAGGTTTTCTCAGAAGGGAAGGTATCAGAAGAAGCCATATAATCAACCTCAAGGGAACAACAGCAAGGGACAATACCGTCCAATGGCCCAGAACGCGAGAGGCGGGAGTCAGGCTAGTGCTGATGTGACTTGTTACCGTTGTGGTAAGCTAGGGCACTATGCGAGCAGCTGCATTGAGAAGGGTGATGTGTACTTCAACTGCCAGAAGCCGGGACACATTGCCAAGGACTGTCAAGCACCTAAGGCTGAACCAGTAATGCACGCAGCAAAGGCTAAAGGGAAGCGTCAGATGGCTAAAGGCAGAGTCTTCTGCATGAGCGATGAGGAGGCAGAGCAGGCTGATGATCTTATCTAGGGAGATTGTGAGATTAAGGATAAATCCCTATCTGTTCTCTATGATTCGGGTGCAACCCATTCCTTTATTTTCTTGGATTGCGTGGGCTGTTTAAAATTGACTATGACTGCTTTACCATTCAAATTATTAGTTACTACCCTAGCTGCTAAAACCTTGGTTACTAATACCGCATGCCTTAATTGTGTAGTGGTTATCCAGGATAGTAAATTTGTTGTTAATTTGGTCTGCTTACCATTAAAGGGTGTAGACATTATTCTCGGGATGGATTGGTTGTCTTACCACCATGTCCTTTTGGACTGTGCCCGAAAAGCAGTGATTTTTTCAGATCTTGGAGTCTCCAATTATCTTTCTACCGAACATATCGGAGTTTCCTTGAAAGAGGGAACTAGGAAATACTTGTATCTGGCTAGTTCAGGAGTTTCTCAGGATATTAAGCTGAAGGATGTTCCAGTGGTGTGTGACTTCGCAGATGTTTTTCCTGAAGACATACTGGGGTTACCACCTGTGAGAGAGATCGAGTTCTCCATCGACTTGCTTCTGGGAATAGGACCGATTTCGATAGCGCCCTATCGAATGTCATCAGCCGAGATGAAAGAACTGAAGTCTCAGATTGAGCACTTGGAATCGAAGCAATTCATTCGACCGACCGTGTCACCGTGGGGAGCTCCAGTGTTACTGGTGAAGAAGAAGAAGGATGGACGATCAAAATTGTGCGTGGATTATCGTCAGCTCAACAAGGTTACTGTCAAGAATAGGTATCCGTTGCCGCGTATCGATGATTTGATGGATCAGCTAAGAGGAGCCGTGATATTTTCCAAGATTGACTTGAAGTCTGGCTACCATCAGATTCGAGTGAAGGAAGAGGATATTTTCCAAGACAACATTCAGGACAAGGTATGTTCACTTCGAGTACCTAGTGATGCCATTCGGAGTGACAAACGCGCCGATAGTATTCATGGACTACATGAACAGGATCTTTCACCCATTCTTGGACCAGTTTGTGTTGGTGTTCATAGACGATATTCTGATTTATTCGAGGAGCAGAGAAGAGCATGAAGAACATCTAAGCCGAGTATTGCAGATACTACGAGAAAAGCAGCTTTATGCTAACCTTTTTATGTGTGAGTTCTGGCTTGAAGAGGTGAATTTCCTCGGGCATGTGATAACTAAGAATGGAATAGCTGTGGATTCAACCAAGATTGAAGCTGTGTTAGCATGGGAACAGCCGAAGACTATAACAGATATCAGAAGTTTTGTTGGATTAGCAGGCTACTACCGGAGATTTATTGAAGGTTTCTCAAAGATCGTAGCACTGTTTACACGACTTACAAGGAAGGATTAACCTTTTGCTTGGACCGAAGAGTGTGAATCCAGTTTCTAGAGGTTGAAGGAGCTTTTGACGACAGTACCTGTGTTAATTTTGCCTCAATCAAAAGAACCTTACAAGGTTTATTGCGATGCGTCACACGAAGGATTAGGATGTGTGCTGATGCAATATCGGAAAGTTGTGGCTTATGCTTCAAGACAGCTTAAGATTCATGAGAGGAACTACCCTACGCACTATTTGGAGCTTGATGTAGTGGTTTTTGCACTGAAGATTTGGAGGCACTACCTGTATGGGAGCACGTTCACTGTTTACAGCGATCACAAGATCCTGAAGTACTTATTTGATCAGAAGGAGCTCAACATACGACAGTGAAGATGGACAGAATTTTTGAAATATTACGACATCACTTTGGAATACCATCCAGGGAAGGCGAACGTGGTAGCGATGCACTGAGTAGGAAGAGCGTTTTAGCCTCAGCAATGATGATCAAGGAGACGGAGATGCTAGAGAAGTTTCGAGACTTGAAGTTGAATGTGGAAGTGTCACCAGGGAAGCTGAAGTTTGGGATGCTCACCATTTCTAATGGATTGTTGGACGAGATTAGGAACCATCAAGCTGATGACAAGCTACTACAAGAGAAGGTTGAACTGATAGCGTAAGGGAAAGCGACAGAATTCAAGATTGGAGAGGACAACATCTTGAGGTGCAATGGATGTGTGTGTGTACCTAATGTGGCGGAGCTGAGGAAGTTGATTCTCAATGAGGCGCATAAGAGCAGATTGAGTATTCATCCGGGAGTTACAAAGATGTACCAGGATCTGAAGAAGCATTTTAGGTGGCCTGGAATGAAGAAACAAGTTGTAGAGTATGTGACTTCCTGTCTAACTTGTCAGAAGGCGAAAGTGGAACATCAGCAACCAGCAGGGATGTTGCAACCGCTTGACGTACCAGTGTGGAAGTGGGATAGCATTTCTATGGATTTCGTTGTGGGATTGCCGAGGACGCAGAAGAGGCATGATTCGATTTGGGTGATCGTCGACTGATTGACCAAGTCCGCGCATTTCTTGCCAGTAAGATCAACATACAACGTAGAGAAGCTAACAGAGATCTATGTCGCAGAGATTGTACGACTGCATGGCGTGCCTTCTTCCATCGTTTTTGACCGAGATCCAAAGTTCACATCTCACTTTTGAGGGAATTGCAAGGAGCAATGGGAACCAAGCTCAAGCTTAGCTCAGCATATCACCCTCAGACCGATGGTCAGACTGAGCGGACAATTCAATCACTCGAAGATTTGCTGAGAGCATGCACGTTGGATCACAAAGGAAGTTGGGACGATGTCTTACAGCTAGTGGAGTTCACCTACAACAATAGTTTTCACGTAAGTATTGGTATGGCACCTTAGGAAGCATTGTATGGACGTAGGTGTCATACGCCTCTTTGTTGGTACCAGGATGGTGATAGCTCTGTTGTGGGACCAGACATGATTCAACAGACTACCGAAAAGATCCGATTGATTAGAGATAGGATGCGGATGTCTCAGAGTCGACAGAAGATTTATGCAAACCAGGGTCTCTGACCGCTAGAGTTCGAGGAGGGAGAGCATGTATTTCTTCGAGTTACACCTACTACTGGAGTTAGTCGAGCGATCAAATTCAAGAAACTTACTCCTAATTTCATTGGACCCTACCAGATTCTTCGTTGTATTGGTCCAGTGGCATATCAGATTGCCTTACCACCCTTTCTATCAAATATTCACGATGTCTTTCACGTCTCACAGTTGCGGATATATGTTTCTGACCCTTCTCACGTTATCGAACCGGATGTGATTCAACTGAAGGATGACTTTTTGTTTGAAGTATCACCTACAAGGATTGTAGATCGAAAGACTAAGCAAATGTGAAGAAAAGAGATTCAACTTGTCAAGGTCGTGTGGAATCAGAAGACCAGTGATGCATCATGGGAGCTGGAAGAGAAGATGAAGGATCAGTATCCAGAACTTTTTCTCGGTACGTATCTTACCCGTAGTTTCGAGGACGAAACTATTTTTAGAAGGGGAGTACTGTAACACCCGTATTTTCGCGACACGTTATTTAGCGTTATTATAGTATATTTTTGGCATATTTATGCTATAATAAGCAATTTCTGGTTCTCTAAGCAAGTGATTTAATTTAATCAAGACTAAATTAAAATTGAGAGTTAATATTTTATATTAACCCATGGTTCGAATATCGTCGAAAAATTCTAACGAAGTTTCTTCGCGTTTCGAATCACTGGGCAGTTTGGACGCAGATAAAATTTTAAATGAACCCCGCTTTCGATGAAAATCGAATCGTAGCTTGTTGTGATTATTTTTGAGTGTTTTAGTTTGCTTTTATTATTTATGATAATATTTTATCACGCGGTGAATTAATTTCTCGTTAAATTAATTTTCGCGAATTTATCGGCTGAGAATTAATCGGTAACGCGGTTACTCGATGCCGTGTTTTAGCAACCCTTAGACTCTAGAATTAGAGGATAATCATGAGAGATGTGAGATTAGATGGGATAGATTAGTTGATGAGATTAGAATCTTCACTTTATGAGAGGTATCACTTAGTGTGTGATTAGTTTTTTTATTACCATTTACTTAACCCATTTTTAACCAAGTGTTATTAAGTGATAAAAAAAATTTATTCTTCCCTCCCCTTAACCAGCCCAAACCCGCGACCCCTCCCTCTCTCTACCCTCATTACTCACTTCATCTTCAACCTTTAGAAAGAGAAGCTCCAAGCTTCCATGGAGACCACTTTCCTTCTTGGTTCCTAAGCTACCTCACCTCCATTGTTCCACATCTTTTGTTACCCATTTCTTCTTCTCTTCATCATCATCTAGTTCATGACCCAAGCAAGAATTGAGAGCACCGATTCTCCCCCCAAAAACAACCCTAGGCCACAAGCTAGAGGAGGGAGTAGGTGATGGTTCTTTCACTTCCATTTCTTGTTCTTATGTCTTGTTTTATGTTTAATTTATGCTTGATTGTGATCAAAAGAGGAGATGAGCACTTCAATCCCTTTTCCTTGGAACCCTAGGCGAGACCTTAAGGGAAAGAAGAGGGTTTGTGTGATCCTTGGTGAATCAAGAAATTAATTGATGATTTTGAGCTTAATTGGTGTTGTAGTTGTTGTATTTGTTCATAGTTTTGGAATTAGAAGTTGTTTGGGTAATTTTTATGATGAACACCTATTCTTGACAAAGAAGGATTAAGGGTAATTAATTTGTGAACCATGAAATTAGTTGTTGATTCTTGTGTTTTAGTTAGTATAAGTGTTATTGAGTTTGTTGAGTTTGTTAAAATAAGAAAGTTAGTAAGTTTTATTGAAAAACCTTGTTCTTGAAATGGGTTTGGAAAGGGATTTGTTTTGATTGAGCTTTAATTTGTGAATTGGATTGTTGTTTTGTGAAAAAAAAATTAGACTATGGAAGGATGTTATTTAATTGTTTGGAAGTTTTAAAATTTGTTTGCTATTTCCTTGATGTTGGCCGCGAGCTCCTTAGGAGATTTGGGAGAGAAATTGTTTTGCATTTTAATTTATAATTGTTGTGGTTGATGAATGATTAAGTTTTGGAAAATTTTGGAAGTGGTTTGATTGGAATTGGATTTGTTTTGAAATTTTAAAGCTATGAAGCATATAAGGTGATTTGGGTTCCTTGAGATCCAAGGTACCTAGTGGAGCCTTAACTTAAGGTTTTAGATAAAATGAAGTTGATTTTAGTAATGAATTGTGTTTCAAAATTTTGAAGGACTTGAACTTAGTTAGTAGAACCTTATTTTTCCAACTTATGCATATTTCAAGAAAAATAATGTTGCATTATGTTTTAGTTCTCAAGAGATAATTCTTTGCACAAATATTTCAAATTTGTGACTTAGTATTTTAAATCAAATTCTAAGTGGAAGTGTTTGGTTTAGGAAAGGGTTAGGTTTTGAGAGCCTAAGGTTATAGAATTTAGTCTTAGAATTGTGCTAAGCTTACCTTGTGATGATAGGACTTGTGAATTTCGAGTTCGTGCGACACGGGATCGAGGCGTGCGGTATCACGCTAACGAACGACTTTGGTAAGGGCAATTTTTAAATATGAATAAGATTTAAATTTTGTTTTGCATATCGAAGAAGTCTGAGAGCCTCAGGGTTCGAAGTGAGGGTCTCATACCCCTTCGTTTTAGTATTTAAGCTTATGTTATTATCTAGTGGGCTTGTCTGTAAGTGGTTGGTAGCTGTCCCCAACCCCCCACACTTGTATGATTACCTCTCTGCTAACTCCACTTAGTTGCAGAGGGATGAACTGAGTTGTCATTGTTGTTGCTTGATGAGATATGATTGATTGTGGTGGATTGCCTATATTGTTGAACTATGTTCCGTTGTATTAAGCATGGCTTGAATATTTATTTGATATGCGGTTGAATACTTATTCGAATTGCTTCTCGAATTATCGTATGCGACGAATTATTCATTGGAGGGCAAAAGTTTAGTCGTGACGTTTTTAAGCTTCGATCCGATTAACCTAGGGCGCTAGGATCCCCTAAAAATCTCCGACTGGTTTTTTGGCAGCTTAGCTAGACGTCGTAGCGTCAAGAAACTTGATCTGAATATCCTAGGGTGTTCGTGGAGCCCAAGGCTAATGGCTGGAATTCAGCAGCTTGTTCGGCGTTACTTTCTGGAAAATTATCGAAAATGTCGAGAGAGAAAGTCTTGAGTTGCGTCTTGAGAACTGTGCATTTTTGTTGCCTTTTGCTTTATGATTTGCTATTTCTGGATTATTTTAGAAGTTGACCCTTTCCCGTGGTGCCTTCAACCAATGGTTGTTATCCAGGCAATGACGAAGACCTTGCTGATACCGACGATGGTGATATCGTCGGAGATCATATTTGACTTTCCAGACATCGAGATGCCCGCGGCGATGGAGTTCAATCCTATCTCCAGTCGCGTTGTTTATATAGGGGACGTTGTACAGAGCTTTCGAGTGGATGGTGTGGTCGTGAGACAGGAGACGTCGAGACGCACAATTAGTTTTTCGATCCGAATGATGCAGGTGGTGGACGCCTGGCACAGCATCCAGAGGGAGCGGGCAATGCCAGTATCATCTTCCTCGCCAGAGGGACCTCTCGAGATCCCGAGGGGTACTGCTTGCCGACTTCCTTCCCAAGGATGAGGACGAGGACCGAGGGTTCGATGGACCACTCGTAAGAGCATGATTAGATGTGGGACTACAGGAGCATCTACTTCCAGGACAACTGTTATTCAGAGTTCTCTGACAGGATCTGAGCCCGAGGTAGAGCCAGTCTCTCCCATGTTATTCAGGATCTCTACCCCACCGGGACACCTCTCACCTGTCTGCAGAGAGTGTGGTGAGGCTGGGTGTAGCGGCACAGGATTCTTGGAGGAGGCGGTGATAGCAGAGGACATGCCAGAGGGTGTGCCTGCGATGGCACCTTTTATCGATTTGACTGGAGAGGACCCGATGGATGATGATGAGGAGGAGGATCCATCTGAGGATCCGAATAGTTATCTGTAGTCATTGTGTTGCCTGACTGTCTGTTTATATTATTTTGGATGACTGTAGTATTTGCTTTTGGTGTACAGTTTGTTTTGGGGACCAGTCGGGCTTGGTGGATGTCTTTTATGTACTACAGAGTAGACTGGTGGCATACTTTTGCAGCACCCCCTGCGTGGGTGTCTGCCGGGAGTACTCCCGGGGTATGATTGCTCTCACGAGAGTCTTCATACCATAGGTGTATTCTCTTGTACATGTTTATGCACTTTCTATTTGGTACGCACTGCCTATGGCTACTTGCTTATATATATGTATGTATTTCCAGAGCATGCGTCTTGTGTCTTAGATTGCACCATGTTTCTAAAAGTTGTGACAACTCTGTGTATGCTTGCGGATGTAATTGTTTAAAAAAAAAATAGACCGCATTTTCCAGGGGACACAAGAGTACTATTTTAAAATGTGCGTCGCATATAGGTTTAGTTCTAGTTTAGTAGCGGTCCAGAACTAGGTCGTTACATTGTATGTCTAGGATTGTACTAAGCCTTGATATGTTGATAGGATCATTATAGCGTAGTTCGTGCTGAATAAGTGGCGGCGTGCTTGGACACGTGAACGGGGTATCTTTCGCTAAGGGCTACTTCTAGATATGATTAGAGTTGGATGTTGATATGCTGAAATATGGTTGATGTCTAACTGCTTATGTTTATGAATATTGAATTGTCAAGTTGATTGGATTTGCTGATTGGTTGTATTTTGAATTAATTATATGATATGTGGGATATATGATTAATTTTTGTGGAGATATATTGCTTGGTGGTATTGGATAATTCATTATGTATTTAATGTTGGATAGTTAAATATTGATTTATGCCTTGTTGAAATATCATATACATTTGATATGTTCATTGGAGTAGGCGAAATGCATTGTCATGCATGTGGCGTAACTTTGACCTGAATATCCTGGGGAAGTGGAAATGCCCCAAGGCCAAAGGAATTCAGGAATGTCATTAATTTAACCCTATGGAAAAGTATCGATTGGGGACGTAAGATGGCGTACCAACAATTGACCATTCAGGGTATTCTGGAATCATAAACAGTGGCATGTAGTCGCATTTGTAGAGCATTTATGCATTCTTGTTGAATAGTGTATTATGTTCTATCTGTATGATATGAAGTGTTATTGTACATGCTTTTGCTATTGTATTTTGTTTGTTTAAGAAGTTAACCCTTGCAAGTGGTTCTTTCAATCAATGATTGTAACCCAGATCATGAAGATTGTAGAGAGTTCGAGGTAGCTGACAAGCGTAGCTGAGGATAGCCTGTCTGGATTTTTACCTGTGTTCTTGTTTGCGACTTACTATGAGCTATATTTCCTGGTTGAAAGCTAATCTCCCACTCTAAAGCTATTAATACCCAATGATCATGCAATATTAACAGTCTTCTTCCTAACTAATGCCCTAAATGATCATACAAGATAAATAGAAGGAAAAGCATTAAGCAACAGTGGAATTGTTAATTTAATAACCGATTAGAAAACAAGCAATTATTCTTGATCCGGCATAATACACGAGTTCAATTATTCCTAGAGTTCCAATAACTAATTGTGGTACGATCTCCTCTAATTAAATTAACTAATTAAAGAGTGATCAAGCCTTATAGGATTAAGCATACCAAGAATAACACAATCAACAGGATAATAGGAAACTCATAGAACTAACTAGATAAATATCAAAAACATAATAGAGGATCCCCCATCACCCCTAGTGATGGATTTAGCTACTCATGGTAAGTGTAAATAGCATATAATCATCTAGAAAACAATAAAAACAAGAAAGAATTAAATCTAAACCAGGATACCCTTTCAGTATGACGATGGTTCTTAAGCACGTTCTTCACGTTCCTCACGAGCTCCGACAGCAAAACAGGTTGGGCAAGAGGCTCTAAGACTCTAAGATCTCAAATCAGCCAAAAGGGTTTTGAAACAGGGCTATAAGAGTGCCTATTTATAGGCTAGGTAGCAAATTAGGTCAACTGGCTTTAAATCTGGGCGATCTGGGACTGGGTACGGTCGTACTGCGATTATACATAGCCGTACCAAACTTGAGTTGAGATGTTGGCTCATACTTGTGCACTATGCACCACCTGACAACAATTGTCTACGGCCGTACTGCCTTTGGTATGGTCGTACTGGATCTTTTTTTTAGCGCCAGGCTGTACTGACCATGCGATATGCCCTTACTGCTATGTTTGACTAGGTACGGCCGTACCACTTGTCCATCAGTGCCAAAAATCTCCAAAACATGCCAGTTTTTGGTCCATTTTTGCATCTTTTGCTCCAAGTGTTGTCTTTGTGTTATTTCTGCAAAATGAGACATAAATGAATACTTTTATACTTTAAATGGTGTCAAAATAACATGTTTTAGTACAAAAAATATCCCATAAAAATAGAAAAATTGGAGTGTCAACAACTCCTTCTCATTAGAGGATTGTGAATCCGTAGAGGGTAATAGCAAGTATTACCTTCAATTCTCTATTTGTGAGTGGTGATAGCCAGGTTGATGTACCCGAGGTTGGTGTAACTAAGGACTGATAATCGGGCTGAAGGTACAGAGTGGTTTGGAGCAGGCCGTTGATCTTGGGGATAGATTGAGTGAATCTCGGTCATCCCGACGAGGCTTTAGGACTCCATGTCTCACAGGGGAACAATCTTGGTCATTCCTTGTGTTTGGGAATATCGTCCTTGCGCACGGGGACAATATCTTACTCCAGTGATCAGAGATGATAGCATATCAGGATGTATTCCCGGGATAACTAACTTATGTGTAATCCCTCTTGTGCCCTGATGACTGGTGACCGGTCGTGGGCATGTGATGGACTAGTGATCAATCTGTGTCCGAGTGTTTAGTGGTTTATGTCTATTTGTTCAGTGGTGTGTGAGTCCTCGTAAGTGATGTCGACGATTGTTATCATTGTTGATTGGTTATGGTGTGCATGATCTACTGATACCCTTTCGTTTCTCGTGTGTTTCTATATTATATTATGATGAATATCAGAGGCACAGGAGTAGCCTGAACTTAGATCTTACTCCTGGGGAGCGAGACCTAGCAGAGGTGACCACAATGATAAAGTTGCCTAGAATCAGTGTTCAGATGTTTTGTATACAGTTGTATCACGACTAGTGTGTCCTAGGTTTTGTCACCCTTGTGTCCAAGAGTAGCTCTTGTCAGAGTTGCTCCGTTTAATAACTCTCTATAGACATTGAATTTCACCGATCCAACCGTCAAATTAAAAGCTCTTATTGAATAGATCAATTCCATAAAATTTCATAAAATTTTAAAATATTTAATACTTCATCAAATAACTTTAACTCAGCGTGTAATATACTTTTCAAAATACAAGTAAAATGTTGACAATACGATTATTAGCTATGAATGTCCAATTTATCTAAAATTTGGTTTGCATGATCGTTAATATACTATGATGATATTCAGTGGTTGGATTGATAAAATTCAATGTCTATAGATAGTTATTAAGCGGAGTAACTCTGACAAGAGTTACTCCTGGAGTCACTTAATCCCTCCTCATATATATGTGTGTGTGTCATGTGCGCCATGCTTTGCGCACTCTGATGTAATGAATAATATTGTTGTTGTTGCTTTATACGTGTGTGCTATTATTATTTAAAAAAAAAAGTAACGCCCTGTCAAGGCACAGTGTTTCACAGTCATTTCATGAGGATCTTCAGAACCAATTCTAAGTATCATATCTATTGACTGACTAGAGCATACATCAGAAGAGATTAATCTAGAAGACGATACAAACAGCAAGCTTACAAGCCACATAGATAAGCACACATGGACTAAAGATAAAACTCTCCAAGCCAAATATGTGGCTAATGCAGAAGGACCTAGACAAGAGCTTACAAGGGCTAACTTTAAAGGAATCATAAAGAAGCACTAAGTGTGCTAATGTAAGGTAGCTCAAGGACACAAACATACATGCTACTATGTAAGTAACTCTAAGTCCAAACCTTGAAGAAGATAAAGGCAACTCTATATGAGTAGGGTTTGTTCATCATATAGCAACATTGTCCTTAGCCACTCGAAGCCATGGCAAGATTGATTCTCAAGGCATTGCATAATTCAAGACTAGAAGAAGAAGGCAACCAGAAGGGGAAACTTAGAAAAGCATGACCAGAAGAGGAGGACCAAAACAAGAGAATGAGCAAAACAGAGAAGAGGATGTGCATGATCAGAACTAGAGGATGAGCAGAACAAAGGGATTGAGTAGAAAAGGATCATCAAAGAATTCATGATGATGTCAGCCGAGTACAACCAAATATATTGCACCTACAGAACTATACAACCTGACACATGGTTTATTATACTGTCACACCACTACAGAGTCAAAACAAGCGGATGCTGAAATGATGGACCATCAACAAGGATAACAAGTTTAGTTGCACCTGCAAAAAACACCTTGCACCTGTAGAACATGCAACAGAGGATGTACCTTGCTGTCACACCATTGCAAGTAGTGTACTTAGCCATCATTGTTTAACCAAAGGACATAACTTAAAGCTAAGGATGTCTTTGTTTAATTTACACACAATACAACATCAGAGGATAAAGATGACTCAAGAGGATGATCATAAATAGTGGACCATCAGAGGATGAGGGCAATCTTAGAGGATGAGGACAAACTCAAAGGACGAGGACAGTCTCAAAGGATGAGGATGGTCTGCTGGACAGGTCATATCTGGACTATGGTCGCATAACAGTGATGACAACTATGCAAAAAAGTACAAAATCAAGTTGCTTTTTGCTTTTAGTTTCCACATCATGTGGAAACACTTTCCAAAGGCTATGTCATCATTAGACCTCTATACACATATTACATGCAAATTAAAATGATGAGATAGAGGAACTTCACTCCACCATGACAAAATCATCATATTTTCCCCCTATTCCTCCAGCTCCAAACTATTCTCTTACCTTGTAGATCTAGAGGATGGTCACTACAGAAGTGTTTTCAGCCTATTTCGTCTAAGTTCATCCACTTCATGAGTGATAAGAAGCTAAAACAATTAGAGAAGAAGGAACAGAGAAAGTTAAACACAAGCCTTACCAAGATTAACCTTTGCTCTCACTTATTCTCCTTCTACACACTCTTGTTATTATATGCTTAACACTTTGGGATATCCAAGACAGTGTGCTTAGCTTGTTTTATTGTTTTACGTCCACCTGTCAAAGTGTAACCAAGCTATAATAGATCCTAAAAGCCTTGAATCAATCTTTACCATGTATGTCTACTAAACTACCTAAGGAGGGTGAATGTTTCTGAGGAAACATTGGGTACAAGATGCAGGAGAAAGCCTGTAGAGGATAAGAAAAATGATGCTAGAAGAAAGCTTGAAGAGGCTGTAGAAAAGAAGACTTGAGGCAGCTTGAAACGGCTGTGGGAAAGAACACTCCACTTGTGTGACATCTTCTACCCCGAATAGTAAAACCATGCATTTCAGAGTGTAGAAATAATAATACAAATAATAGTTTATAAAAACTTTAATGGAATAGAAGTGCATATCGTACAAATACCAAAATCTCATGCGGATTAAAATCAATATGAAAAGTCTTTGCAGAAAATAAACCCATAATCCTCGATGTCACATATCTCAGAGCTTATACCCTTGGTTTACATCAGTGTGAAAGCAATAGTAATAATAGACTATCGTAAAACTAAGCTAAACATCATCATGTCAAATACTCTTCAGTATTCACATCCACATCATCACTTGCAATATCTCAATCTACCAGTACACAAGGTGCATAAATAGCCACAAAACACAAGGGGTGATGACTCATATTCAAGCGGAAAGAAAACGACAAAGCTCAAATACAACATGTTACGAATACACAACACTTACACAACCTCAACTAAATGACATACTAATTAAACCACTGTCCTACATCGGCAACCAGCCAAAGCGAACATACAACTATTCTATCGTAACTTCAGGATCCTTTACCATTTTGGGTGAGCGAATGTAAGCGTCCTCAATGTAACAACCCAGACTACTTTCAAGATTACCGACTGTCCCCACAAATTAACACGGGTCTCTTCAACATGCTTTGTCCTCACTCACATGCTTTTTGGGAAACTTCCCAGAAGGTCACCCATCCCACGAGTGCTTCAAGTCAAGCACACTTAACTGTGGAGTTCTTATGTTTTGGGCTCCTGAAAAGAAGATACATCTTGTTGGTATAAGTAGTACCAATCAATTCTTTTAAGCCATCCTTTAACCCGGTGTGAATTCAGTTCATTCATGTGTCCCTTAGCCTAGAAGCTTCTAAGAGCCGCTCTTTCTCCATGCTCAATGCACCAGTGATCAATCCCCGCCCTCCCCAGCCTCAGGCGTTACATGCCCACCAGCTTCTGCATGGTTCGTCCTTGAACCACACCATACTGGGAGAGGTCTTCTCTGATACCATTTGTAATAGCCAAGACTACTTTCAGGATTATCGACTGTCCCCACAAACCAACATAGGTCTCTTCGGTATGCTTTGTCCTCACTCACACACTTTTTGGGAAACTTCGAGAAGGTCACCCATCCCACGAGTGCTCCAAATCAAGCACGCTTAAATGTGGAGTTCTTGTTATCTGGGATCCCAAAAAGAAGATGCATCTTGTTGGTATAGGTAGTACCAATTAATTTTTTTAAGTCATCCATCAACCTTGCAGTCCCATACTTGCACAACCTCAGGATCCATCTTATTCCGATGTGAATTCGGCTCATTCACGTGTCCCCTAGCCTAGAAGCTGCCAGAAACCGCTCTTTGTCCATGCTCAATGCACGAGCGATCACTCCCTGCCCTCGTCAGCCTCAAACGTCACATGCTCGCCAGCTTTCGCATGGTTCCTGCCCGAACCACAATGTACTGGGAGAGGTCTGCTCTGATACCATTTGTAACAGTCCAGTCTACCTTTAGGATTGCTGACTGTCCCTACAAACCAATACGAGTCTCTTCAACATGTTTTGTCCTCACTCACACGCTTTCTGGGAAACTTCCCATAAGGTTACCCATCCTACGAGTTCCCAAAGTCAAGCACGCTTAACTGTGGAGTTCTTATGTTCTGAGCTCCCGAAATGTAACATCCCCCATTTTCATAGACTATTTCATGCTAATTTTTTATTATTATGTGTTAATTAACTTTTAATGCGTGATTATGTTTAATAATGTTTTAAGAGTATATGAAAGTGTTTAGGAATCCATTAGGGTTGATTCAGAACCAAAATGCACAAGTTAAGACACCTTTGAGGGAGTTCAAGATTTGCTTTGATTTGGGAAATAATTCAGTCATCGTATTCTGTATTTTAGAACCCTTTGACGACCAAATTGGATTTAGTCCTCTGCATGAAAATTGTAGATATTTCTCTCAGCTTTCATTTGGCTTTGGTTTGACTCAAATTCGATGACTAGAACTGAAGATAAGCTCTTCAGAGTCAGTGCTTCCCAAGTGTAGCTTTTGGAATGCTCGAGTAAACTTGCACTGATCTTTTGACCCACCTAAAGTCCGATTAGACCATGACCATTATATTGGAATTTGTAGGAAATTGTCTTAGCTTTCCAACTCAACAAAAAACACCTCAATTAGACACTCCTAGCTCAATATATGACTAGAACGGTATCGACTATCTATGCAGGGCGTTTTTATCGTGACAGCAACGTTAACCTTGCATTTTTACTTCGTTTTTTTCACTTTTTACCACCCTAGGCTGTACAATTCCGACCCAAATTGACCCCTAAGCCTATTTTGACCTATGTACACTTAGTGAGACCCTCATTTGTACCTTGAAATAGAAACACAAACCCTTGGTGCTTCTCTTTTCCCTTTCCCTCACTTCTCTCATCTTCTCTCATCCTTGGAGGAGATTGAGCAAACTAGACTGATCAATTTTTTTGTAAAGCTATAGAGAAGAACGAGATCGCTGTTTTCTTCCCATCACAGAGCTCCGTTCGATCCATAAATATTAGTAAGTCTCTCACCCTCTTGTTGATGTTAGAATTTCAACCTCAAAACCGAATTCTCATTATCTCTATGTGTTCCTTCATTTTCGTAGCGAACCTTTTCCCAAAGGACTGTAGCGAGATACCGTCTCCTTCCATCCCTATGTGTAAAACTCGATTTTAACCTTAAGGTAAGGGGGAGCTATTGTGGTTTGGGATATTCGAGGGAACAGGTGAAGGGGTCGTCCTTAGGCCTCGTTGTATGATAATTGATTGAAACGTATGCATAACGATTGAATATATATGATATGCTTATTGTTTTGAATGATTTAATGGCTGTCATGGTTGTTTAATGGATGTTATGAGTGTTAAAAATTCTGTTTTAATGCTTAGAATGTTGTTGTGTCGTCTGAGCATTAAATTGGAATTTTAGAATAATTTAACTTGTCTCGTTCATATTTTAATTCGTGAATATTCGTCGTAAAGATGTTGTTGTAGCTATTAGGGATTGGAGAACCCGGGTTAGAGCCTCAAGAATTACTCCTAACTATTAATAAAGATTTTTCCTTAAGTGTTAATCTTAATTATGTTGTCTTTAAATATTTAGAATAGAAGAAGATTAGGCGAAAACATGCAGCATTTCTGTTGCTGTACAGTTGCTATTTTTGTGTAGTTTTGCTTGCTGTTTTGTGGTGTTTCTGTTTTTCTACAGAATTTCTGTTGTGCAGATTTTATGCGTTTAGATGTGTTAGACTTGCTAATTGAGCCGAGAACGGTGCGAATTAAACCCAAAAAAATTATAAAACAATAGAACTAAGTTTTAGCTATTTTTATGGATTAATTACAGTGAATAGGGACTGTTAATAGAACGTAAAATCATACTACCTAGTTTATGAATAGAATAAAATTACAGTAAGTTAGAATTCCATTGATGAATTTTAACAAGGAAATGTCCATAATTTTAGAATAATAAGTATGGGATAATAATGTTTTAGTTACATGAACAAGATTAATTATCCTTAGGGCAAGCCATAGATTCATGGTAATTTATTCTTTGATCTGCTTGTTATTTTGTGATTACGATTGTGAAAAGTCCACACTTGTGGCAATGACCTTGAAAGGATAAATGACCTTGTGTACAAGTCACTTAGGTACAAATAGCCATGATGATTCCTTGTGAGATGATCCTAGCCACAGGGGTATAATGGATTGTCGATGAAAAAAAAAAGAATTGTGGTGTTCGGAGGAAACCCAACCTTGTTTGTATGATTGACATACCGAACCTTGTGATAGGATGGGGGGAAGTATTGTTGAGAGGAAAGGTGGAGACCGATAAGAGTGAGCCTGCGTGGCAATACCTCGGCCTTGGGAATGCACGAGTACCAAGTAAGAAAGATCTTATATTATTTAAGCTATCGAAATTGATAGGTTGAGATTAAAACAATTGAATTGAGAACAACGAGAACGAAACTAAATCGCAAGTACTAAAGTGAGATCAAATAGGATAAGCCTGGGGGTCCTGGGTTCACTAATACTATTTTCTGAATCTATCAACATGCTATTACGAACTATATCTCCTTATTGAAAGCCAATCACTTACTTTAAAAATTTTAACATCGTTTAATCATTCAATCCTAACAGTCTTCTTCCTAAATAACTACTCCGTTTGATCATGTAAGGTAATTAAAAGAAAGAGCATTAAGGACTAGCAAGTTTATCAATTCAATGACTGATTGGAAATGATCAATTGACCTTAACCGGGCATAAAATGCAAATTCTGTTAATCCTAGAGTTCTATTAACTAATTGTGGTACGATAACCTCCAATTAACTAATTTATTAAGGATTGGCCAGATCCTATGTGATTAAGCATGCTAGGAAGAACACATTCATAAGGATAATAAGAAGTTCATAAAAGCAATTAAATAAATATCAAGAACATCGTAAAAGATCCCCCATCACCCCTAGTGATGGAGTTAGCTACTCATACTGTTTCTCAACATAATAGAATAACATAAATCCAAACATGCAATCTTAAAAAACATGGTTAAATAGAACCGGGACACCCTTTCGGTGTGGTGGTGATCCTCCCACTTGTTCTTCAAGTCCTCACGAACTCCGGCAGTAACATGGAATTGGCAAGAAGCTCCAAGGAATCAACGATCAATAGAAAAGCAAAGAAATTGTGAGAAACTCTAAAAGAGGGGGCTGAAAATCAGAAATTCATAAAAATGGTCCTTTAGTCTAGGCTAAGATGGCCTATTTATAGGTTGGGATGCGGATTAGGTTATCTGGCTTCAAATCTGCACAGTCTGGGACGAGGTATGGCCGTACCACAAATATACATGGCCGTACCGGATTTTGTTTGCAACGCTGACCCGTACTTGTGCACATTGCACTCCCTGACATCAATTGTGTACGGTCGTACTACCTTTGGCACGGCCATACTAAACTTTTACCTCGGCGCCAGGCTGTACTGATTAAGGGGGTACGCCCCTACTACCTTTTTGATATAGGAATAGCCGTATTGACTGACTATCAGGCTGTACCGCTCATCCAGAAGTGCTAAAAATCTCCAAAACTTGTCAGTTTTCAGTCCATTCTTGCATCTTTTGCTTTGAGTGGTGTCTTTATGATATTTCTGCAAAATAGGACACAAATGAGGACTTTTATACTTTAAATAGCACATAATGATATAATTAAGTAAACAAATTAGTGTGTTAACACATCCGCACACTTGAGCTTTGCTTGCCCTCAAGCAAATTACTTGGGTAATTATATTAGAAACTATTTTCACTGAATAGGGGAAAAAACACAAGTATGACAACAAAGTGATATCATAAGACATGCCAAAAGGTGTAAGTCCATATAAGTCAACAATCTGTGATTTTACAAGTCACACTCTCACCAATCTCAAAGTGTTTATAGATATAGTCATTAACGCTCAAATTTTTCAAATGAAGTAACATTACCATAGGCTTGTACATTGATCAAAACTCTACTATTAAAGTCTATTTATCAAGCAAAAGAGGAATGAGAGTCTTTCATTGGTTGTAATGGGGCCAAGGTAACAATGTTAGATATGATAAGAGAAAGAAAATGTCATGCAAGGGGTCAGGAACAAATCAACTGAAACAAGTAACCTTTTTTCCTTTTAACTAAAAAGAGCAGGCAAGAATCCCTAAATAACTATTTTTTTGTATTTCCTGAAGGCACTATCATGATATATATAACTTTTTTTGTATTTATTTGGAGGGCTTAGAAAAATTCTTCAAATCCCTTCCATCTTTTTATATTACTCTTAAAATTAAAAATATAGTAGTCATAAACATTCTCTTTTCTTTCTCTATAAAATCACTCTCTCAAATAATGTGGAGGATTTCTCTCTCTTTCCCTCACCTCCCCTCCCCCCAAAGCCTTCCCCTTCCCTCCCTTCCTAAATTTCAAATGGAGCCTAAGGGTATTCTCTCTGTTTGTGATGAGCCTCTTGTTTCTATTGATTTTAGGTGCAGTGATGTGTCTTCAACTGTTGACTCTTCGTTGACTATGGTCAAGGGAGATGATATGGTTAAGGTGACTGCTTGGTATGATAATGAGTGAGGTTATTCATAAAGGGTTGTGGATTTGGCTAATATTGTTGCTAATAATTGGAAGTTTTTTTTTTTGAACAGCAAACTATATATATATACAATAAATAGAGAGTATAAGGGGTACCCCAACCAATTACAGCCAAGAAAGTTATCCAGAAAATACAACCCCAAAAACCGCTAAGTACTGTATCAGACCACTTAGTCGACTATAAGAATTCCAAATGTTATATGAAATCTAGGTCTTGGAGATACAATCGATTGGGTCAACAACGCACTCATAATATAAGTAAGGCCGCTTGGGTGCCTTAGCTAGAAACCACTTCCAAGATATGGACTTAATATAGTCAACCAACTCCAACACAGAGGGTTCCTTCACGGAGAAAATACCCCCATTACGACAACCCCAAATCCCCCAAAGCACCGCATGCCAGATCAAAATAACCCCCTTCTTCACTCTCCCAAGTGGGTACAGTGAAGACACCATATGAAAAAGTTAAAACAAGTCTGGGGCCATCACCAAAACATGTCCTAACCATCTAAACACCGCATACCAAACGAAAATAGAGAAGCCACAATGCAGAAACAAATGAAGTCTAGTCTCCCTGGGGTTCCCACAAAGAATACAAGATATATCACCTGAGTCATTAATCACTCCCCTTCGGAGTAGGTTCACCCTAGTAGGTATCCTATCCCGAAGAAGCTGCTAAGGAAAAACAGGAACCTTAGGAGTTGCGAAGGTCCTCCACTGTCTCTCCCAAACCAAAACTCGAAGATCATTGATGTCCTACTGTATCTGTGTCCGCGATGCCAAGAGTGAGTAAGCAGATTTAACAGTGAATACTCCTCCCTCATCAGCCTCCCAAGAGCACCTATCATCTGAATGCGAGAGAGATACAGTAGATAACAAACGTACAAACTCTGTAACCAGACCCTCCTTCCAAACAAATAGCCTTCTCTCCCATCTAAAGTCCTACTCCGAAACCCCTTCCCCCCACCTCCCCATCTCTGCCACCATGGAATCCTTTTGTAACGAGATTGAGAAGAGCGTCCCAAACACATTACATAGAGCAGAAGAAACCACCCATATATCTGACTAGAATTGAACAGACCCACCCCTGCCCACCCTCTTAGTGACTGTCTCGTCAAACCAATCCCCCTACCCACCGCATCAGTCCCAATCCTACAAATGTCCCTCCACCAACAAGATGATCCCGAAGGTACCGGTGCAGTCCCTATTAAGAGTTTCCCATTATCCCCTCACGATACTTTGCCACCAGTACATCCCTCCACACACTTCCCTCCACAAGAAATAGACGCCATCGCCATTTGCCGAGCAAACGTTGGTTCAAAATCCTTAGATCTTTCACCCCAAGACCCCCCTCAGCTTTCTCTCTACACACCTCAGACTAATTTACCCAAGATATATTACTCTCCTCTCTAGACCCACCCCAAAAGAACCCCCACTGAATTTTAAGAACCTCTTTCCACACCTTAACTGGCATCCTTAAATACGAAAGGAAATAAATAGGATTACTAGCCAAAACTGAGTTTAGAAGGACAAGCCTCCCACCACGACTTACATACCTGTTCCTCCAAGAGCCTAACCTCTTTCGCAAGACATCAAGCATTGGCTGCCAAGTTGTCAGTCATTGCGAGCTAGCTCCCACCGGCAACCCAAGATACTTAAACGGTACTGAGCAAATATTGCAATTGAGGAACCCTATAGCCATATTAAGGAAGGACTGTGAAACATTCACCCCGATGATCCCACTTTTGTGAAATTTAACCTTAAGACCATACACTAACTCAAAACACCTAAGGATTGCCTTCATGTACCACAAATTCTGGACATTTGCCTCACCAATAAATAAGGTATCATCAGCATATTGCAAATGGGAGACCACCACATCAGAAATCCCCACCCTAAATTCCTTGAATTTATTTTGCTCCACTGCCTATTTATGAGGCCTCCCAAACCCTCTGCCACTAGAAGAAACAAGAAAAGGGCAAGCAGATCCCCTTTCGATTGATTTTGTGAGACAACTGAACCCATGACCCTAGCCAATCTCGTAGTTAAAACCTTAGCAAGTAATTTATACAAACAACCAAGGAGAGATATAAGCCTATAATCGCCCAAAGAGAGGGGGCACTCAATCTTCGAAATCAAAGCAATAAAATAAGATGAGAAACACCTGGGAAGCTTGAGGAATAGTAAAATTCTGAAAACAAGGTACCGACTTCATTTTTAATCAACGGCCAGAAGGACTTAAGAAAAGAGAAATTAAACTCGTCTGGGCCTGGGCTCTTATTCCCATCGCAGAACATCACGACTCCCTCAATTTCCTCCAAGGAGAAGCGGGCAGTCAAGGAATCGACCTGCATCCAAGAAACCTGGGGAAAGGGCACTCAACCAAGTAGAAGGTATCTCCATGAGACAATAGCATATCGCTCCCCAAAGTATCTTGTAACCTCTCTTTGAATACCTCTAACATCCTCCACCCAACCCTCGTCCACCTTAAGAGCCAAGATCCTTCCCACTGTACTTATAGACTTAACGCAGGCATGGAAATAACCTAAATTCACATCCCCTTCCTTTAACCACTTAGATCTGGACCCTTAGAACATCTGACAATCTTTACTCTTTAGTAAATTCCATAGGTTTGAGAAATTTTTCTGCCTCTCCCTAGCCTCCAACACTGATAAACCTACCTGTTCCCCTTTGAGATCAGCCAATCTAATTTCCTCAACCAGCAGTTGTATCCGGGAATCAATATCCCTGAACACCTATCGGTACCATGATTTTAGCACATCCTTTAGAAACTTCAATTTCTCCTTTAGTCTAAACCCCATCCATCCCGAGAAGGTCACAGAATTCCAATAATTCTCCACCACTTTTGAAAACTGAGGATGTTGAAGCCAATGATTACAAAACCTAAAAGGTTTGGGTCCCCGATTTGAGGAAGTATACCTGATAAGCAGCGGGCAATGATCGGAGACATCCCTTGGCAATGCCCATTGTACCACTTCACCCCAAGTATCAGTGTAACGACTCATTTCCGGACCGCTACTAAGCTAGAACAATTCTGAATGCCAGTAGGTTTTTGAAATAATACTCTTTGTGTCTTTTGGAAAATGTGGTAAATTTTTTTTCTTTTTATAAACAAGCGTCTTTTGTAACACACATTCAGAGTACGAGCAAAGTTTTCGAAACATGATGGAATTATAAATGCAATCGACTACTACAACTAAATAAAGACATACACACATGCTACCAAAAGATAATCAGTTGAAGAGTTTTACACACCGGAAGCAGTAAATGAATATGCATAAGCAAGAATATACCCTAAGTATGAAAACTCTACAATATTACTACCTGAGGTACTCTCGGCAGTTACCCACGTAGGGGGCTGCTCCAAAAGCAAAACCTTGACACCTAAACAACAACAGTCACAAAGCCAAACAAAATGACAGACTGGTCACCAACCCAAAAACCATAAATAAAATAGTTAAACATTCTTAACTACACAACTACACCAATTTCCTGGCAGTCCTCCTTCGTCTGGTCATTCGCATCCTCGTCAGTTCCCCCACGCGAAGGTTTCTAACACGCCTTATATACAAACATATCGGCCGAGAGTGGGTTTAACTCCAAGCCGAGGGAATCCCCATGCTCGGGTAGTCAGAGGCCACTTTCGTTGATGTCATCGTCGTCGGAATCTCCACCACGTCCGTCATCGCCTGGGTTACCATCATTAATTGAAGGAACCACTGGCAAGGGTCAACTTCTCATCGCAACAAGATATAGCAAATCACAAAGCGATAAACAAACAACAGCATACACATTTCTCAAGGCGCAACTCCAGACTCTCTCACGACTCACCTCACGACTCATCCTCTCTCGACACTTCGACAACTTCCGGAATAACGAACAACGCCCTTGAATTCCGGCCTTAGTCTTGAGCTCTTCCACTACTCTAGGAGATTCAAGTCGAAGTTGTTGGTGTAAGCCCTAGAGGCCAATGTTTTTCCTTTGGACTTATATTTTGTATCATGTCATTTATTTATTATATGAGGCATTTTCAGTTATTATGTTTGTTTCAACGTAATAAAGTCCTTGAGTAAAAGTTTGTTTTCAATAGAACATCGAGTAGACGACTCGGTTGTGAGATACTAAAGAACTTACTCTGAATATCCGTAGTCGAGTATTATTATTATTAAGGACAATAATAATGCATCAAGACTATTATGTGGGTGGACTGATAACCTCATCTCACAGGTTATAGATATGAGATATCAAGTCACCACATAGGTACACGTTAGGGTAATTGTGTCTTTGGATTGACCCGCCATGAGAATACTACATAGTGTGTTATGTAAGTGTCATGAGTTATTCTCATAGTGATAGTGGTGTATGCCACCCTCGGACTGAAACCACTATGGTCCCTACATGAGGAGTTGGGTGTTTTATTGCCGCCAAACATTGTCCATGCAGGACAATTATAAAGTCGGTTAACTAGGCACTCAACGAGTCATGCAAAGAGACATGAGTGACCTAGATGGGATTTGCCCCTCCTACATAACAGGAGTAATATCTGTGGGCCCCTTGATAGAGTATGACTGTAAAATGCATGGCCATGCTGAAATAAGTCAATATGAGATATTGATCTTATTTGTTGTTACTAAGTATACTCGGGCATCAAGGAATATAATATTGAACTATACAAGGGTGACACATACTATGCCTTGTGTTCAATATAGATATAAGGGCAAAAGGGTAATTATACACATGATCATTATCACGAAAAGGTTACGTCACAACACTGACATTCTTGTTACTTGGGTAGCAGTGATGTGTTGCTAGACACCGCCATCGCTTATAATATTAAATAGTGATTTAATATTATTGCCAACGTTACGAGAACCTGCAGGTCTACACATGAGAACAAAGCTAATGGGAGATTAAATAAATGAGTGAGACTCATTTTATTCGGTGGTGCATTCTTACGATGCACCAAATGAGTCAAGAAAGACGCAGAACACGATAAGTTACGGTCTTACCGAGAGCACACTGTAAGCTTACAGCGCTAGGTCGCTTTAAGTGAAGTCTATAAATAGACTCGTTAAGACTGAAGTCAAAACACGGAATTAAAAAACCCTAGCCGTTTCAAAGATCGTGACTTGCATCGTGGATCGTTCCGTCGTCGCCTAGCACCGTGGACGGAGACCGCTCCCATTCGAGTCGTTTCGTGTGGACTACGTGGCGTTGTTTTTACGTGCGACGCTCGTGCTCGATTCCAATTTTCGTCTGCAAACGATCTGCGCTACAAGAGGTAATTCATATAACCCTGAGTCATGACCATTCGCAAGGATCCATGGAAGGGAAAGTTTAAATTTCCGCTGCGTTTTTAATCTCTGTTATTGCGCTATTTCCCTTCAGAAGTTACCCAACGCCACGACAATGGACCACGCCCCTGAACATCCGGCCGAAGCCTTGAGCTCTTCCACTACTCTAGGATATTCGGGACGAAGTCACCCACTACACGACAATGGACAACGTCCTTGAACATCCGGCCGAAGCCTTGAGCTTTTCCACTACTCTAGGATATTCAAGTCGAAGTCACCCACTTCTCGACAAGGAACGACGCCCTTAAACATCCGGCCGAAGCCTTGAGCTCTTCCACTACTCTAGGATATTCAAGTTGAAGTTCAAAAACGACACGACTAGCTCTCACACTCGATGAACAATTCGCCGCATACGATATTCAAAGAGCGGTCCGCAACATTATTCGACCGCATATCAAATAATTTAGAGCAAGCTTAATATGAAGAAACGCAATTCAACAACTTAAGCAACATAAGCAATTTGCATGGTGAAACGCTATTCAACAAGCATAAGCAATTCGCAGCATATATTCAATCACATATTAAATATTTGCATAACTCAATAATATCGGCAAACATCACATACTTGACATGCAAATCAAGGAATCCATCCCTCTGCAACTCGATGGAGTTGACAGAGAGGTACACAAATGTGGGGGGATGGGTTCAGGAGACCAACCACAAAGTTTTCACCCACGAATAACTCGAAAAATGGACGACCGCACGACAATAAATAACGAAGGGGTTCGAAAACCCTAACCTCGAACTCGGAGAGTTCTCAGACTTCTTCGTATTTAAATAAGCATTTAAATAATAAAAAGCCTAAAAATATCTAAGTTTCCCTTACGCATAAACATATAAAACGTAACCTTAGATATGTCTAGAAGTAGCCCTTACCACGAACAGTCGCTAACGTCGCCCCGAAATCCTCAAGTCCGCGTCGCTCGGTCTTCGGAATCACGACTCCTATCACAACGAACAACTTAACACAATCTATAAGTTCTAACTAACTTAAGCCCTCAGCTTAGCCCTTTTTCTAACCAAACTCACTTAAGCATTTTAAATAATTAGCTACTAGAAAATAAATAAGGTTTTAAAATCAAATACTTTTTGAAAGGATAGCATAACACATAACAATTTAGAAATCTTAACTTACTTGAAAAAGATAAAGTTTTTGAAACTAAAAAGCTTTCTTGCAATTCAAACAATGCCAAATAATAAATCATTTTCTCAAGTTTTTCAAAATCTTCACACATATCAATATAACACACTTACTTACTTAAAACCTTAAGCATCCACTCATGCATTTAAATCATTACCTACAGGAAAGAAATGAAGTTTTAAAACCAAAACACTTCTTGAAAGTAACCCGTAACACTTACTTTAGAAAAATGCTAACTTACTTGAAAGAATAAAGTTTGAAACTAAAATCTTTTCTTGGAAGCTTTAAGTAAACACCATGCAATTAACAACCTTTCATAAACTTTAAAGTCTAGAACACATACTCATGAAGTCATTTAGACAAGTTCACAAATAAAATCTTCCTTCCAAAAACCTCATAGGCCTCACGGCCATAACAACTTCTTCTTTAAAAAATTATTTGCAAAAACTCCTTTTCATTACTAGTAACATTTTCAAGCCATTCAACCACATTTAAAGGCAACACAACATCAATTCTTATCCAAACATAATTCATACACATTTGAAACATGTTGTAAGACATTTTCTAAATCAATTTTCATTTCAAAACTCAATTCCTATAACAATTAAATTCATCAAATATGCTATACATCAATCAACACATGAGCTAACTATTTAAACTAAATTACTAAGTTCCCAAAAAATCATTTTCAACTTTTTCAAGAATAGGTTTTTCCCAAAATTTCTTTCAATCAACCAAACCCCAATTTCAAGAATCCAATAGCATTTAACACATTGCTCTTATCATGCTAAAAGTCATGTTCATGCCAAACTAAAATTTAAAGAACAACCTATTCATGCTCACATGTCAACCTAGTCCTTCATAAACTAATTTTTGCCTAAAACATAACCTTTACTCAAGCTAGTTCATGCATACAAATTCTAGTAACCTTAAAAATAATTCTAATCACTTTATTAAACATCTAACACATAATTAAACAATTAAACTTACAAGGTTTCAAAACTCCTTTTCAAGCATTTTTCCAAAACTTCAAGAACCAAGTTTCCAAAGGTCCTTTCAATTTTTCCTTTGATTCAAGCCACAATCAAAGCTAAGTTTCAACTAAGTTCCAATCATTTAAATCATGATGAAAACAATACCAATTACTAGAAAGCCAACCAATCAAATTTTACATGCCATATTAGTCCTTCAAGAACCCATTTTTTCACAAAACCTAAACTAACTCTCTACTAACTCATGCATAACAATTCCAATAGCCATTAAATCAATCAAGACAAGTGATTCATCAATTAAATACATGATTCAACACCAAAAATCCACATTCCCTATAGTTCAAGAATAGGTAAAAATCATGAACAACAAGTTAAGCATGCAAATCAAAAACTATTACTCAAACAACAATCAAACAACTTCCAATAATTCAATTAAACCTCTAATTACTTGATTCAAGTGAGGATCACACAATTTCCCTCTTTCCACCACTTAGGGTTTTTGCTCTAGAGCTCAAAGAAAGGGGTGAGAGTGTTTCATCTCCTCTTGATCATCATCAATCAACAAACAACACAAAACAAGCAAGAAATTAAGACAAGAAATAAGAAAAATTACAAAACAAGAAAAAGGGGAGGGGGCGCTGTTTTGGGCTGTTCAAGGGGGGAAGAAAATGGGTTTTCCACTTACTTAGATGGTTGGGATGGAGATGATGAAGTGGAAGAAGAACTAGGAGCAAGTTTGATGGAAGTTGGAAGCCAAAAACTCAAGAACATGGAAGTGGGAAGCCATGGATGTGCTCTAAGCTTTGTCTCACTAAAATGGAGAAGATGAAGTGAAATGAGGCATAAAAAAAAGGGGGCGTGGCTGCACTCCTAAATAAAGGGGAGGGATTATTATTTTATAAAACAATTAATAAAACTATTAATTGAAGAAATGCTTTCCTCACTTAACAAAAGAAAAGAAAGTGAAGAATGAGAGGTGGAATAAAAAGGAGGTCACGCTGCAGCTGGACAATTAAGAGGGAGGGACCATTTTCTTTTACTAAAAAAAAAATACATGGTTAAGAATGGTTTTAGTAAAGTAACAAAATTTTAATCATACAAAAAGTGACACTTAATCCACTTTATGAGATGCTAAACACATCACCTAATCCTACCCATCTAATCTCACATCACTCATGATTACCCTCTAATTCTAGAGTCTTAGGGTACTAAAACACGGCGTCGAATAACCGCGTTACCGATTAATTACCCGCCGATAAAATCCCGAAAATTAATTTAGCGAGAAATTAATTCACCGCGTGATATTATCTTATCATAAATAATAAAAATAATATCAAACACTCAAAAATAGTCACGACAAGTTATGTTTCGATTTTCATCGAAATCGGGGTTCATTTAAAATTTTATCTCATAAGAATCGCCTATGATTCAAACGCGATTTAAACTTCGTTAGAATTTTTCGACGATATTCGAACCATGGGTTAATATAAAATATTAACTCTCAAATTTAATTTGATCTTGATTTAATTAATACACTTTCTTAGAGAACAAGAAATTGCTTATTATAGCATAATTACGACAAAATACACTAAATAGCGCTAATTAACGCATCGTAAAAATACGCGTGTTACAATACTCCCCCCCTAAAAATAGTTTCGTCCTCGAAACTACAGGTGAGTTACGTACCGTGAAAAGTTCTGGATACTGAGTCTTCATCTTCTCTTCCAACTCTCATGCTGCATCTCTGGTCTTCTGATCCCATACAACTTTGACAAGCTGTATCTCCTTGTTCCTCAATTGCTTGATCTCCCTATCGACAACCTTCGCAGGAAATACTTCAATAACAAGTCATCCCTTCGCCGAATCACGTCTGATTCGCCACAGAGTCCTCATCATCCCAATACCAACCTAAAGGTACTGACACTTACGTCCATACGGTGCTTCGTAAGGTGTCATCCCAAATCTTCAGTGCAAAAACCATTGCAGCAAGCTTCAAATCATGCGCAGGGTAATTTCTCTTGTGTGTCGTCGTTAGAAGCTCCTTCAGTCTCTGAAAACTGGATTTGCACTTTTCTGTCCAAGCAAACGGTTGATCCTTCCTTATAAGTCGTGTAAGCGGTACTACGATCTTCGAAAAACCTTCAATAAATCTCCGGTAGTAGCCTACTAATCCAACAAAACTTCTGATATCTGTCTCAGTCTTCGGCTGTTCTCATCTTAACACCGCTTCAATCTTGGCTGGGTCCACAGCCATACCGTCTCTGGTGATCACATGTCCGAGAATTTCACCTTTTCAAGCCAGAATTCACACTTAGACCGGTGAGCATAAGGTTGCTCCTCTCGTAGTATCTGCAGTACTTGGCGTAAATGCCCTTCGTGCTCTCCTCTGCTCCTCGAATAGACCAAGATGTCGTCCGTAGATACCGTCGCGAACTGGTACATTCTTCAACTCGGTCGCTTGGTAACTTCTATACTAGCGAGGGAATACGAAATCCTGAGCTCTCTCTTACAAGAATCTTCAATAGAATTAACAGAAAGGTATGTGAAGACTCCAAAATTAAGAAAAACTACGATTTTTTGGCACAGTCCCAAAGGATATGGTAATTCGAAAACCAATCCGACCCTAGAATAATGGTAGGACTTTTAAAGATACGCGACTCGAATTGACAAGGACTTTCTATACTCAAAAATTACTACACAACGAAGTCATGCAGTGTTAGAACTAGGGTCTTAGCAGTTGAAGTAACCACTACTAAGTCGAAAAATAATACAGTCAAAAGAAATTTTTAAACCAGCTCACACAATCCAAGGAATTAATATAATGTGCGACATTAGAATCGAAGATTATGGATAGAGAGTTACCCTTAATTTCGTAATCCTTCTGAAGTAGATCTCCTGATCGCTCTGCTTCTTTGCCGCCCATGCAGAGGACTCTACCCTTGACCATCTGACGCTTTCCCCTTGCTCTTGTTGCGTGATCAATGCATTTTAATGCATCTTTTATAGCAGTGCACTTAGTGTTCTTAAATATTTATTTTACCCAACAACTACTTTTTAGCATGGTTTTATATCTTTGGGTCATGATTGGGCTTTAGTGGAATTATTTGCTAATTTTCGGATTTTGTTATATCCTGACCCATGTTGCTTCTGCAGGCCATAACTTGGGCTATACTTGTCCGATTTCAATGTTCTTTGCGGCGTTGGAAAGCTAAGAAGCAGAGCTACAATTCTTATGTTGGGACCGAAGCCTAGTTCTGCCGTTTTGAAGGCCGAAATTCCACTTTACTGAAGCTGACGAGCTGCACTACGAGTTTTGGGCATATTTTTAGTTTGTTATCGGGCTTTTATCTTATAACCCGTTTAGGGAATTAGGTTTTCGTTAAGCTGAGACTATTAGATAGAGGATCAGCCGTTTTCTTTCATTATCTTACGTTTTATTATTCACTTGCGTACCCTAGCCTCCATGGAAGCCTAAGTTCCTAAGTTGATTCATCGGTGAAAGGTTGTCGTTCTGCATTTTGAGGTTCGGTGCTTAATGTTTAATACAATTTCGTTTTAATTTCTTAAATTCCATCTCTGTCAATTTCGAATTTGGTTTAAATGTTTGCAATCTATCCGATTCGTTTTACGCTTAGTTAATTGTTCTGTCTTCATTGCAAAACGCGATTGATTGTGTATGAATGCTTGATTGTATGCATCTGTTTAGAATCATTAATATTTCAATTGCTTGATCGCTTAAGATTAATTGATTCGAGTAGAAATTGATAGAGGGTTGATTAGAATTCTGTTATGATATTGGTTGCGTTTTAACGGCGCTTGTCCGCTCAGTGACCGATTGAACCCATTGTTTTGGCGCTTGCTCGAGCAGTGTGGTCGTATAAACCGATCAACGCTTGTTTAGTTAGTTTATGTCAACCGTGAATTTAATTAATTGAATTGTTGTTATTTAGAACCTGTGATAAATCCAAGACGTGCACCGGAAACCGGTGAATCAATTGTCTCTATAATCGATAATTCTCTCAATGTAAACTGCTTTAAAAAAACCCCCTTTTTCGTTATTGTCAATTTTCTTATTTCTGAATTTGGTAATTTTGGTGTTAGAGGTCTTCGTGAGACGACCAAGGTCTCTTGCCTTGTTACTATATTTCTTGTTTAATTATTTTGACCCGTCTGACGATCACGATCAAATTGGCGCCGTTCTTGGGGACCTCTAATTAGAGATTACCAACCTCAGGACCCACTAACAATACTAACGTTTCTTGCTTAGTTCTTATTGTGTTTCCAGGTTTCCAGGCGCTGAGACTGGTGATTCTAGGATTGCTCCGTCAGATTCTGTAGGCGAAAATAATAAAAAAATCGGTTTTCGGGCAATCTCGTCAGATTTCTCCGAAACCACAGCTGAAAAATCCGAAAAAAATCCAGGATCAATAGTCCCGTAGCTAAGACTGATTACGGGACAACAGGCTCAAAATCCCAAATTCCTTTGTTTTCTATTTTTAATTAATTATTTTAATTTTTCATATCTCCGAAAAAATCCAAAAAAATTTGCATATCTTTCTTTTGATTTAATTAGATTTTTCGTGGTATTTTTATAATTTTTAGGTTAGATTTTAGTCGTTTTCCAATTTTTGCATTCATTTTAGCGTAGGGACATAGTTGGTATTTCTAGAATTGTTGCATTTTCCTATTCCTTGATATATACAGTGCATGACTAGGTCCAATACTATTAACTTGCATCCTTTTGACCCTGAAATTGAGAGAACATTGCATCATAGACTTAGGGATCATATAGAAGTTAGTGATAGTGATAGTGACAGCATCTTTAGCCATAATCTATTTGATTCTGATCCTGATTCTAATCCTGATTTTGATTTTGATTTTGATTTTGATTCTGATTCTGTTAATATGGCTGATAGAACACTTAGGGAACTTGCTGCACCTGATGTTACTTACAATGCTCTGTGTATTAATTATCCCGAACTTGCTGTCCCTTTTGAATTAAAATCTGGTTTAATACACTTGTTGCCAAAGTTTAGTGGTCTTGCAGGTGATGATCCACACAAACATCTTAAGGAGTTCCACATTGTGTGCTCGACCATGAAGCCCCAAGGAATTCCAGAGGAGCACATTAAACTAAGGGCCTTCCCCTTCTCACTCCAAGATGCAGCCAAGGATTGGTTGTATTACCTTGACCAGGTTCATTGAAAATTGGAATGCTTTAAAAAATTGTTCCTAGAAGTTCTTTCCTCGTCCAGGATCGCCTCAATCGAGAAAAGAGATATGTGGCATCGTGCGTAACCCCACCGAAGTCTTTACATGAATACTGGGAGAGATTTAAGAAGTTGTGTGCAAGCTGCCCTCATCATCAAATCTCTGAGCAGCTACTCATCCAGTACTTCTACGAGGGTTTATTGCCCATGGACAGAAATATTATGGATGCTGCTAGTGGAGGGGCACTTGTAGACAAAACCCCAACAGATGCAAGAGCCTTAATAGAAAATATGTCCATCAACTCCCAACAATTCACAACCAGAAGCAATTCTGCAGTTCTAACAAGGGGAGTGAATGAGATACAGGCTAAGGCTACTAGTGAGAAGAACTTGGAAAACAGGTTGGAAGAACTCACAGCTTGGGTAAAAAAATTGGCAACAGGTCAGACAGCAAGGGTTTGTGGTATTTGTACCTCTGCAGAGCACCCCACAGATGCATGTCCTACACTGCAAGAGGACCCTAATGCTGATACCCCTCAGGCATATGCAGCTAACATCTTTAACCCTCAAGCCAATGTTGATTTGTCTTCCAACAGGTACCTCCCAAACTGGAAGAACCATCCTAACCTTAGATGGGGAAATCAAGCTGCACAACAACAGCCCAGGCAGCAAAATAATCCACCACAGGCTGCTGTCAGGCCTGAACCTTCATTAGAGGATCTAGTTAAGCAGATGGCTGCCCAAAATCTCCAGTTCCAACAGAGAACAGATGCCTCAATTCAGAATTTGCACACACAAATGGGACAGATGGCTACCACAATTAATCAGATGCAAGCCCGGGGGCAGGCCAACTTCCTGCCGAACCGGTAGTAAATCCAAATGCCAGTGCAAATGTCAGTGCAATCACTCTAAGATCCGCAATTTGTTGATACTCGAGAACCTCCTCCGGCAGAAAATTCAAGTGGCGATGAAAAAGTGATAAGCCAATTTCTGCACCTACCTCCCCAATTGAAGAAGATGATGATGCACGGTCTATACCACTCCCCTTCCCCCAAAGGGCTGTGATAACCAAGAAGATGGATGAGGCAGATAAAGATAGCGAAGTCTTGGATATATTTAGGAAGGTTGAAGTTAATATACCTCTCCTCGAAGCAATTAAGCAGATTCCAAGATATGCTAAGTTCCTTAAGGAGCTGTGCACACACAAAAGGAGGCGAAGGCTGAAGGGAAATGAAAAGGTCAATGTGAGTCGCAATGTGTCTACACTCATGCAGCCCATGATACCCCAAAAGTGCAAGGATCCAGGAATTTTTACTATTCTATGTACCATAGGCGAGAGTAAATTTGAAAATGCCATGCTGGATTTGGGTGCTTCCATTAATGTGATGCCTACATCCATCTTTAACTCTCTGGCTCTTGGACCTTTGCGTAATCTGGTGTTATTATTCGGTTGGCAAGCAGGAGCAATGCTCACCTCTGGACTTGTGGAGGGCGTGCTCGTTAAAGTTAATAACTTGGTTTTCCTGCAGATTTTTACATTACGGACATGGAGGGAGAGACACAGTCCAGTGAGCACCGATCATCCTAGGCGAGATCATTCTTAAGAAAGCAAGAACCAAGATTGATGTGTATTCGGAACTCTTTCCATGGAATTTGGGGATAACATAGTTCAATTTGACATCTTTAATCTTTGCTATGAAACATCCCGTGGAAGAGCATTCTCTTTTTCAAATAGAACTACTTGCGGACTTAGTTGAAGATACTCATTGCATCCGCATCCGAGTTAATGTTACAAATCGTGTTGCTACACTGCAAGCTTCTGATGTAACTCCATGCACCAAGATACTTCCCTCTACTGAGCAATCACAAAGAAAACCCAACCCACTGAAGAAGGAAGCTGTGAAGAAGAAAAAAATCAAAAACTTCCATGTGTTCCATTCTCGCCTCAAAATCATAGCAGGTAAGCTTTGACCCAAGTGGATTGACCATTTTGTTGCAGCTAGCACTTTTCTTTATGATGCAAAGGGAATAAAAAGTGAAGTCACCAGTGAAACTTCAAAGTCAATGGTCCCAAGCTTTTCCATGAGAGCCCCACGCTTGAAGAGGAGACTGTAGAAGAGCTCCACTTGAAAAAGCCGCCTTGAAGAGGGAGTTTTCTTTCACTCCTCCTTACTCTTATTTTATGCTTGTTGTTTTCATTGAGGACAATGTATGATTTAAGTGTGGGGGGGTGTCTTTTAGTAGCTTAGTAGTTTTGTTTCTGCTGTTTTGTTTTTGTTTTGAGTTTTTTGTTTAAAAAAAAATTGCATTTTCATTGGATTTCTTGGTTTGTATGAGTGGGGAGTGATTTCACTATTCTAGGACTATAGGTCTTGTGGCATGATATGGATGACTTCCTTGCATTCTTAGTGTGATAAGTTGGTTTGGAGTATTAAATTGTGCATCTTTTGTGATAGATATTTTCCTTTGTGAGTTTTGGGCCTTATAATGGATGGAATACATTTTGCCATTCTCTTTCTTTCTTGAGTGATTTCACTCATGATTGTTGGTTACTCTAGAACTTGACTTGACTCTTGTTGAAACTCTTGTTCACATGCATGCATTCAAATGATCTAGGCAATTTTTATTCTTTTAGCCACTAGCCAAATAAGCCTACCTTGCAATTATCCCTTTGTTTAGCCCCCCTTTGAGCCTATTTATCCCATTCTTTGTTATATAGCTCATTACAAGCCTAAAAGTGAAAAACAATGTTATGACCCAATCTTAGGGGATTAAGGAGCTTTAAAAAAAAAAAAACAATGAGAATAAATTTGCAAAGTGTGGGGGGCTCAGAATTGTGGTTGTAAAAACATATGTATTGTTGTGCTTCATTGCTTCATTGGGATTTTGGCAAAAGAAAATAAAAAAAAAAGAAGAAAAGAAAAAAACAAAAAAAACCAAAAAAAAAAGTAGTGGAGCATATCATTTCTCGAAAAAAATAATGGATTGAATTGTGGTTGAATTGTCCCCCCATGATTATTTGGTAATTGTTTCCATTGCTCATCTATCCTCTTTGATTTTATAGCCTAGTTCCCCTTTCAATTATCCCACCTTGACCTTGGCCCCATTATAACCTTAATAAAGACCTTTTGATCTTTGTGTGCATGTGTTTCAAGTGTGGATGTTAGAGTCTTGTCAAGCCTATGGTAGTGCTAGCTTTCATGATGTGCTTTGAGTGTAAACACTAGCGTAGACACTTGAGAGTTTGAGAGAAATGCTTTCTTGTGAGGATTCTATCACTTTTGATGCACTCTTTGGTTGCTTTGAAGGTAATTAGATGTTGTTCATGATTGCCATGAGTCCTTGAAACCTTGAATGAGCATTTAGCTTGCCACTTTGTATCCTTGGAATTCATTGGAAATGTATCTTTGCTTTGTTTTGTGTGTTTTGCCCGGAGTGCAAAAGCTTAAGTGTGGGGGAATTTGATCAATGCATTTTAATGCATCTTTTATAGCAGTGCACTTAGTGTTCTTAAATATTTATTTTACCCAACAACTACTTTTTAGCATGGTTTTATATCTTTGGGTCATGATTGGGCTTTAGTGGAATTATTTGCTAATTTTCGGATTTTGTTATATCCTGACCCATGTTGCTTCTGCAGGCCATAACATGGGTTATACTTGTCCGATTTCAGTGTTCTTTGTGGCGTTGGAAAGCTAAGAAGCAGAGCTACAATTCTTATGTTGGGACCGAAGCCTAGTTCTGCCGTTTTGAAGGCCGAAATTCCACTTTACTGAAGCTGACGAGCTGCACTACGAGTTTTGGGCATATTTTTAGTTTGTTATCGGACTTTTATCTTATAACCCGTTTAGGGAATTAGGTTTTCGTTAAGCTGAGACTATTAGATAGAGGATCAGCCGTTTTCTTTCATTATCTTACGTTTTATTATTCACTTGCATACCCTAGCCTCCATGGAAGCCTAAGTTCCTAAGTTGATTCATCGGTGAAAGGTTGTCGTTACAGATTTTGAGGTTCGGTGCTTAATGTTTAATACAATTTCGTTTTAATTTCTTAAATTCCATCTCTATCAATTTCGAATTTGGTTTAAATGTTTGCAATCTATCCAGTTCGTTTTCTGCTTAGTTAATTGTTCTGTCTTCATTGCAAAAACGCGATTGATTGTGTATGAATGCTTGATTGTATGCATCTGTTTAGAATCGTTAATATTTCGAATTGCTTGACTGCTTAAGATTAATTGATTCTAGTAGAAATTGATAGAGGGTTGATTAGAATTCTGTTATGATATTGGTTGCGTTTTAACGGCGCTTGTCCGCTCCCGTGACCGATTGAACCCATTTGTTTGCGCTTGCTCGGAACGGTGTGGTCGTATAAACCGATTAACGCTTGTTTAGTTAGTTTATGTCAACTGTGAATTCGAATTAATTGAATTGTTGTTATTTAGAACCTGTGATAAATCCAAGGCGTGCACCAGAAAACCTGAATCAATTGTCTCTATAATCGATAATTCTCTCATGACTGCTTTCACAAAACCCCCCTTTTTCGTTATTGTCAATTTTCTTATTTCCTGAATTTGGTAATTTTGGTGTTAGAGGTCTTCGTGAGACGACCAAGGTCTCTTGCCTTGTTACTATATTTACTGTTTAATTATTTTGACCCGCGTACGACCGCTGATCACTGCGCTCATACCCGATACCACCTTTGGGGCCTTGCAGTCCTTGGCAACGTGTCCCGGTTTCTCACAGTTGTAACACAGATCGCTCTTCTCCGCGCATTTGTTTGCAAAATGCCCCGGTTTGCCGCAGCGATAGCAAACCTGTCCATCTCTAATCTGTTTCCCACTACTTGAGTTTTGAGCCATAGGGCGATACTGCCGCTGATTGTTCTCTTGAGGTTTGTGGTAGGGTTTCCCCTGCTGTTTCCCTTTCTGGCCATTCCCCTGACCTTGATTCTGCGATCTGATAGGCCCGCCTGCACCATTCTTTGTCTTGTGATTCCTTACACCTTCCACCTCAACGCACCTATCGACTAACTCTTGGGAGTTTCGAATTCTCAGGGACACCACAGACTTTTGGATGTCGAATCTTAGTCCTCGCTGAAATCTGTCGCTCAACCAATTCTGATCTGGCCGATCACGAAATGGACTGAAGTACCTTGAAAGCGATTCAAACTTGGCAGCATATTCTGGTACCGTCATGTTGCCCTGATTTAAACGGAGGAATTCTTGCTCCTTTTCCATTCGTGCAGTCTCTGGAAAGTACTTCTCCAAAAACCTCCTACGAAAGATCTCCCAACTAATCTCCTGACGCTCAGCCGTCAACATCTGTTTGACTCCCTTCCACCAGTACTCGGCGTCTCCCAGCAGCAAATAGGATGCATAATTCACCTTGACGTTCTCTTGATAGTGAAGTGCTTCAAAAATCTTCTCTATCTCCTACAGCCACATATCTGCCTTGTCCAGATTCGGTTCTCCATAGAACTTTGGTGGATCATGCTTGTGGAAATCAGCCAATCCTCTAGCCTCCGCATTCCTCTCGGCCCTCTGTTGTTGTTGCAGATTATGTTGGTTCATAACCGCAATTTGTTGAGCCATAGCAGCAGATTGTTGGGTCGCAGCAGCAGATTGTTGAGCCATTGTCGCCGCCATCTCAGTCATTGCTTGAATTGCTCTCTCCATGGTGGAGTTATCAGGTCCAAACGTACGGTCTCTACGAGGTGGCATTAGATTCCTACAAGGTCCAAAAACCTATCAGAACCTCACACGCAAGTGATGTGTTAACACACATTGTTTCCATCAAGAAACAATCCAACAATTTTTAAGCAAAGCTGCTTCACTCATCAAACAGAAATAACACAAACACAACTAGCTACCCGACGAAACAAAACCCAACATGGTGACCAGATTAATGACCCAATATACAGTCCGGTTAGAACCGAACCGCTCTGATACCACTATTGTAACGACCCATTTTCGGACCGCTACTAAGCTAGAACAATTCTGAATGCCAGTAGGTTTTCGAAATAGTACTCTTTGTGTCTTTTGGAAAATGCGGTAATTTTTTTTTTCTTTTTATAAACAAGCGTCTTTTGTAACACACATTCAGAGTACGAGCAACGTTTTCGAAACATGATGGAATTATAAATGCAATTGACTACTACAACTAAATAAAGACATACACACATGCTACCAAAAGATAATCAGTTGAAGAGTTTTACACAGCGGAAGCAGTAAATGAATATGCATAAGCAAGAATATACCCTAAGTATGAAAACCCTACAATATTACTACCTGAGGTACTCTCGTGATTACCACGCAGGGGGCTGCTCCAAAAGCAAAACCTTGACACCTAAACAACAACTGTCACAAAGCCAAACAAAATGACAGACTGGTCACCAACCCAAAAACCATAAATAAAATAGTTAAACATTCTTAACTACACAACTACACCAATTTCCTGGCAGTCCTCCTTCGTCTGGTCATTCGCATCCTCGTCAGTTCCCCCACGCGAAGGTTTCTAACACGCCTTATATACAAACATATCGGCCGAGAGTGGGGGTTTAACTCCAAGCCGAGGGAATCTCCATGCTCGGGTAGTCAGAAGCCACTTTTGATGATGTCATCATCGCCGGAATCTCCACCACGTCCGTCATCGCCTGGGTTACCATCATTAATTGAAGGAACCACTGGCAAGGGTCAACTTCTCATCGTAACAAGATATAGCAAATCACAAAGCGATAAACAAACAACAGCATACACATTTCTCAAGGCACAACTCCAGACTCTCTCACGACTCACCTCACGACTCATCCTCTCTCGACACTTCGACAACTTCCGGAATAACGAACAACGCCCTTGAATTGCGGCCTTAGCCTTGAGCTCTTCCATTACTCTAGGAGATTCAAGTCGAAGTTACTCAACGCCACGACAATGGACCACGCCCCTGAACATCCAGCCGAAGCCTTGAGCTCTTCCACTACTCTAGGATATTCGGGACGAAGTCACCCACTACACGACAATGGACAACGTCCTTGAACATCCGGCGGAAGCCTTGAGCTCTTCCACTACTCTAGGATATTCAAGTCGAAGTCACCCACTTCTCGACAAGGAACGACGCCCTTAAACATCCGGCCGAAGCCTTGAGCTCTTCAACTACTCTAGGATATTCAAGTTGAAGTTCAAAAACGACACGACTAGCTCTCAGACTCGATGAACAATTCGCCGCATACGATATTCAAAGAGCGGTACGCAACATTATTCGACCGCATATCAAATAATTTAGAGCAAGCTTAATATGAAGAAACGCAATTCAACAACTTAAGCAACATAAGCAAATTGCATGGTGAAACGCAATTCAACAAGCATAAGCAATTCGCAGCATATATTCAATCACATATTAAATATTTGCATAACTCAATAATATCGGCAAACATCACATACTTGACACGCAAATCAAGAAATCCATCCCTCTGCAACTCGATGGAGTTGACAGAGAGGTACACAAATGTGGGGGGATGGGTTCAGGAGACCAACCACAAAGTTTTCACCCACGAATGACTCGGAAAATGGACGACCGCACGACAATAAATAAAGAAGGGGTTCGAAAACCCTAACCTCGAACTCGGAGAGTTCTCAGACTTCTTCGTATTTAAATAAGCATTTAAATAATAAAAAGCCTAAAAATATCTAAGTTTCCCTTACGCATAAACATATAAAACGTAACCTTAGATATGTCTAGAAGTAGCCCTTACCACGAACAGTCGCTAACGTCGCCCCGAAATCCTCAAGTCCGTGTCGCTCGGTCTTCGGAATCACGATTCCTATCACAACGAACAACATAGCATAATCTATAAGTTCTAACTAACTTAAGCCCTCAGCTTAGCCCTTTTTCTAACCAAACTCACTTAAGCATTTTAAATAATTAGCTACTAGAAAATAAATAAGGTTTTAAAATCAAATACTTTTTGAAAGGGTAGCATAACACATAACAATTTAGAAATCTTAACTTACTTGAAAAAGATAAAGTTTTTGAAACTAAAAAGCTTTCTTGCAATTCAAACAATGCCAAATAATAAATCATTTTCTCAAGTTTTTCAAAATCTTCATACATATCAATATAACACACTTACTTACTTAAAACCTTAAGCATCCACTCATGCATTTAAATCATTACCTACCGGAAAGAAATGAAGTTTTAAAACCAAAACACTTCTTGAAAGTAACCCATAACACTTACTTTAGAAAAATGCTAACTTACTTGAAAGAATAAAGTTTGAAACTAAAATCTTTTCTTGGAAGCTTTAAGTAAACACCATGTAATTAACAACCTTTCATAAACTTTAAAGTCTAGAACACATACTCATGAAGTCATTTAGACAAGTTCACAAATAAAATCTTCCTTCCAAAAATCTCATAGGCCTCTCGGCCATAACAACTTCTTCTTTAAAAAATTATTTGCAAAAACTCTTTTTCATTACTACTAACATTTTCAAGCCATTCAACCACATTTAAAGGCAACACAACATCAATTCTTATCCAAACATAATTCATACACATTTGAAACATGTTGTAAGACATTTTCTAAATCAATTTTCATTTCAAAACTCAATTCCTATAACAATTAAATTCATCAAATATGCTATACATCAATCAACACATGAGCTAACTATTTAAACTAAATTACTAAGTTCCCAAAAACTCATTTTCAACTTTTTCAAGAGTAGGTTTTTCCCAAAATTTCTTTCAATCAACCAAACCCCAATTTCAAGAATCCTAAAGCATTTAACACATTGCTCTTATCATGCTAAAAGTCATGTTCATGCCAAACTAAAATTTAAAGAACAACCTATTCATGCTCACATGTCAACCTAGTCCTTCATAAACTAATTTTTGCCTAAAACATAACCTTTACTCAAGCTAGTTCATGCATACAAATTCTAGTAACCTTAAAAATAATTCTAATCACTTTATTAAACATCTAACACATAATTAAACAATTAAACTTACAAGGTTTCAAAACTCCTTTTCAAGCATTTTTCCAAAACTTCAAGAACCAAGTTTCCAAAGGTCCTTTCAATTTTTCCTTTGATTCAAGCCACAAATAAAGCTAAGTTTCAACTAAGTTCCAATCATTTAAATCATGATGAAAACAATACCAATTACTAGAAAGCCAATCAATCAAATTTTACATGCCATATTAGTCCTTCAAGAACCCATTTTTTCACAAAACCTAAACTAACTCTCTACTAACTCATGCATAACAATTCCAATAGCCATTAAATCAATTAAGAAAAGTGATTCATCAATTAAATACATGATTCAACACCAAAAATCCACATTTCCTATAGTTCAAGAATAGGTAAAAATCATGAACAACAAGTTAAGCATGCAAATCAAAAACTATTACTCAAACAACAATCAAACAACTTCCAATAATTCAATTAAACCTCTAATTACTTGATTCAAGTGAGGATCACACAATTTCCCTCTTTCCACCACTTAGGGTTTTTGCTCTAGAGCTCAAAGAAAGGGGTGAGAGTGTTTCATCTCCACTTGATCATCATCAATCAACAAACAACACAAAACAAGCAAGAAATTAATACAAGAAACAAGAAAAATCACAAAACAAGAAAAAGGGGGGGCACTGTTTTGGGCTGTTCAAGGGGGGAAGAAAATGGGTTTTCCACTTACTTAGATGGTTGGGATGGAGATGATGAAGTGGAAGAAGAACTAGGAGCAAGTTTGATGGAAGTTGGAAGCCAAAAACTCAAGAACATGGAAGTGGGAAGCCATGGATGTGCTCTAAGCTTTGTCTCACTAAAATGGAGAAGATGAAGTGAAATGAGGCATAAAAAAAAGGGGGCGTGGCTGCACTCCTAAATAAAGGGGAGGGATTATTATTTTATAAAACAATTAATAAAACTATTAATTGAAGAAATGCTTTCCTCACTTAACAAAAGAAAAGAAAGTGAAGAATGAGAGGTGGAATAAAAAGGGGGTCACGCTGCAGCTGGACAATTAAGAGGGAGGGACCATTTTCTTTTACTAAAAAAAAATACATGGTTAAGAATGGTTTTAGTAAAGTAACAAAATTTTAATCACACAAAAAGTGACACCTAATCCACTTTATGAGATGTTAAACACATCACCTAATCCTACCCCTCTAATCTCACATCACTCATGATTACCCTCTAATTCTAGAGTCTTAGGGTACTAAAACACGGCGTCGAATAACCGCGTTACCGATTAATTACCCGCTGATAAAATCGTGAAAATTAATTTAGCGAGAAATTAATTCACCGCGTGATATTATCTTATCATAAATAATAAAAACAATATCAAACACTCAAAAATAGTCACGACAAGTTACGTTTCGATTTTTATCGAAATCGGGGTTCATTTAAAATTTTATCTGCGGCAGAAACTGCCCGGTGATTCGAAACGCGACGAAACTTCGTTAGAATTTTTCGACGATATTCGAACCATGGGTTAATATAAAATATTAACTCTCAAATTTAATTTGATCTTGATTTAATTAATACACTTTTTTAGAGAACAAGAAATTGCTTATTATAGCATAATTACGACAAAATACACTAAATAGCACTAATTAACGCATCGTAAAAATACGCGTGTTACAATCAGCCCAACCTTCGGAGACCAAAATCCGATGGAGACGGCTCATAGCTAGACCATTGGGTTTCACCCAGGTGAATCTCCTCCCAAGTAGCGGTAGATTGATGAGTTGCATGTAATCCCAGAAGGACACGAATTCCCTAATCTCAGCATCTCCAGAAATCTGATCACTCTGTCTAACCCCCCCACCTTTCCGACCGTGAGCAAATAGAATTAAAATCTCCAAGCATACACCAATGGTCACCCCAAAACCTCTTTTAGACATTAAAATATTCTTCCAGAGTAGCCTCTTTGCAGTCAAATTACATTTGACATAGACATTGACCACAAAACACCTTATCTTCGACACCCCCCGCTCTAGACAAACCCCAACAAAGCCATCTCCAATAAATGAAAAAACCAAGCTTGTTGAATAGTTAACCCGGATAGATAGAATTCTGCCACTATTACCAACTACCGGGAGGGAGAGCCATCGGCAATTTTCATTTCCCCAAAGATGATGACACAAGGCATCACTGATCATCTCCAATTTTGTTTCTTGTATAGCAATAAAATCTAGGTGCTCCTTTGCAACAAGTTCTCTAATCTTATTCTTCTTTGTGCAGCCCCCCAGTCCACGTATTTTAATAGAACACACGATCATTATTCCACATGTCGTGTCTCCCTGTTGGCCTTTGCGGCCTGCTCCATGACTTCCATCTTAGTAGTGTGATCAACTAGAGCCCCCATATTAACAACATCCGAATGACTTAATGCAATACCGAGCTCCAACAATTTAAATGCAGTAAGATTTTCCCCACGATGAGAAACAATATATTGTGAATCCCCCAGCGAATCTGATACCCTAGAAACGACTTCAAAGTAATTACCAGAAGGAGAAGCATCCTTAGACAAGGGAGCCAATGGAGTTGTAGACGCCATTCCCACTTCCAACGAAACCGGAGAACCAGAGCTCAGAACACCAGCTGCACGCACCCCACTATTAAACGAGCAGAGTGTTACCCCAGCTGCATAAGATAGAGGCCGAGTAGTAGTAGGCAAGGTTCTAAAAAACGGTCGAGGATTTCGCGATTTCGGCTGTTGCGGATGCTGCGTTGCGAGTTGCGGTCGTCGCGGTGTGAATTAACCACAATATTGCACAAATTATATTAAAACTATTTGTATTATCATATAAACTTAATTAATGTTTTTATTATTATAATATACCTAAAACTAAAATATGAGTAATTTAGTAGCTACTAATATATTTAACAAAAGCCATATATGTTTGACAAATTCTACATAAATACAAATAGTAATGTTTTAATATATATCTTATGTTTAATTTATAGTTAATTTATATGTACTATTTTAATATATATCTTATGTTTAACAGTTATTTTGCAAAGAAAAAAAAATTAGCCTAAGAGGAATTGTTTTATCTTTTTTTTTTTGACAAAAGGAATTGTTTTATCTTATTTATTTTTATTTCACGCTTATGAGCTCATAAAAGCGTCTTTGTTCCATTTTTTTTTATTGGAGGCACAAGGCCTGTCAGGCCCAATTACTTTCTTCTTAGAAGTCAGTGTAGTATTAAAAAACCCTAATCTTAAGAAATCAAAATCATCCCACAGCCGCAGCACCCCACTTCCCTTTCTTTTTCTTTTCTCTCTTCCTTGGTTCCTCCTTCATTGCTCTCTTCCATTCTCCCTACCCTAACAGTAAGGAAAGTGACCACCGCTCCCATCATTCTTCATCCCTCTCAAGTCCAAACTCTCACCCAGTCCATCACCCTCCTAAGCACCCTCTCAAATCTCAATCCCCTGTTTCAGTGTGTGTGTGATGAGCGAAACAGAGACAAACGCGACGCGAGATATTGTGAGATGCAGCAGAGAGATGCAACGCCGGAGAACCGCATCACTGCCGGAGAATGCGCATCAACGCCGGAAAGCTTCGAAAATGGTTTTGTTGTTCTACGGTTCATCTTCCATCTCCCCTTTCTCCATTTTTTTTAAATAACGGCGTTTTCTCACGGTTGTAACGGCGTTGCGGCCGTATCGGCGTTACGTCGCGGCCGTTTCATGTGATTTTCATCCACACCGTGATTTCGGTCAATCACGGTTTCGGCCACTGCCGATACCGTTTTGTAACGCCCGTTTTTTGTGTCGCGGTCCGTTTTTTAGAACCTTGGTAGTAGGCACACACTCAGTTAAATCACCCACCATCTCTACTTGTTTAAATCTCCCCAGGTCAACCACCAGACCCTGTCCCATTTGTTTTCCCACCACTGTATCAGCCAAGTTCACCACTTTCTGATACCCTCCACATAACCTTTTAGACTGCCTCTCTCTTCTGAAAAATCCGCCATGGAGGGGTTTCAAGTGGCGGATTACCTTCATGGATGCATAGGTACCAAACGAAATCGTCTCCCAAGACGGCGAACCCCACGCTCCTCTTCTTTTGATTTTTGTTTCACCAGCTCTCCTCTTGGTTCTTTAGATTTTGTTAAGAAAACAGAGTGGACCCTTCTAGCATAACACCGAGATGAACAAGGAGAGGAAATAGAAGAATACCGTTGGTTTATTATACCGGCCTATTTAGTTGTCCCACCAAGCCCAACACCAATCTCAGGATTCGCAGCCTCCAAAAGAAATGGCCTTTTATTTCACCACCTCCCCCACTTAATTTTCCCACCTCCCATATTTTTAAAAATCCAATTTTGCCCTTGCTCTAAAATATTCATTTGTTAAAAATCCAACTTTTCCCACCTCCGGATTCTTAAATCCGGATAATTTCGGATTTTAGAATCCGGACACTTTAAATCTAGCAAAAAAATTAACACGTCCGGATTTTAGAATTCGGACACTCTAAATCTAGCAAAAAAAATTAACACGTCCGGATTCTTGTTTCTGGAGTGATCCGGTAATAAGAATCGGGATGTGTTAATTTTAATTTTACAGATCTAACAAAAAGGGAGGTGAATTGTTCAAAAACACGTCCGGATTCTTAATACCGGAGCACTCCGGAGACAAGAATCCGGACGTGTTAATTTTTAATTTTACAAATCTAGCAAAAAGGGAGGTAAATTGTTCAAAAAAAGTCCAGATTCTTATCTCCGGAGTGCTCCGGTATTAAGAATCCAGAGGTTGAAATTTTTCAAAAAAAAAAATAACGTCAACATTTTGAATCCGGAAGATAGGAAAAGTAAAGGGTAAAATAGTCTTTTCCTTAGGTGGGGGAGGTGGGAAAATTAAGTGGGGGAGGTAGGGAAATAAATGCCCAAAAGAAATTTATCGTCATTTGACATACCCGTTTTACCACTTTCACCACCCCCATTATTTAGTACGCCTCTAGTTTTTCCATCTGTACCTCCACCATCTTTTAATACAACCCCAAGTGGTAAAGAAGGTCCACAAAGGCTTCTTCTAAATGGGCCAGCATGTTTGTAGTCCAACCCAGCCTTTAAGGGACTCATAGCCCATGTTTCCCCTTGTTTTTACTAGAAGCTATGCGTGGTCCCACAGAAACTTCCAGAGTGTCTTTATTCCTCATATTATTAACTAGATTTCCTACCTTATCCCCAAGTCCCCCATCAGATAGTATCAAGGTATTGGACTTCTTCTCGTCCTCCAACATTCCACCTATTATACGATTTTCATCGAAATAGGTATGAACAGGCTGCTGCTTCTCCTGCACATGGGATACATCCCTCTCTATTGCCACCAATCCTACATCGCAGTGCAAAGGAATGAAAGGGACAAATGAATGACTTCGGCCGCTCACGCCATCCCCCCTCCCAACAAAACTCTGACATCTTGACACCCCTATGTTGACCTTTGTCCCCTCAACTTCATCGTCTTCCCTGATATCATCTGAGAACCCCTTTTCACCGCCGTAGTCAAACTCACCACCACTATCCATAGAAGAGGACCACTAGTGCACGAAAAGGAAAAGAATTAGGTCTTGTGCACCGGTTTTATGTTTAACCGGTGTAAAAAGTGACGTAGTGGAAATTTTGAAATTATCGCGTAACTTTTTATACCGGGTATATAACCAACCGGTGTAAAAGGTTTCGCATTTAGAAACTGAAGACAATTTACACTGGATTTATGTATAATCGATGTTAAAATCGAACTTATTACACCGGTTATTTAAATAACCGGTGTTAAAATCTTTCTGTTTGATTAAAATTACTTTCTCCCTCTCATTCTCAGATACGCGCAAAGTATTTCTTTGACATAACCCTACTCTTTCTCTCTTGCTGCTGCACTCTCCTTGTTCTCTTCGCCATTCGAGCCTTCTCTCTCCCTGCTGCGTTGTCATCGTTCTTATCCTCTCTCACCGCCGTTCGAATACCTCTACTTCACGTGGTTCTCGCCGCCGTTCTCCTTCTCGTGGTACTCATCACCGTTCACCTTCGAAGCCCTGTCTCAGAGGCAAACCAGAAGCGACCATAGCCACTTGTTCCTTCTCCATGCTTATAGGTTTTTTCCTTTATCTTATAGCTTTTTCCCTTTTTGGTTTTAATCTGTTTGATAATCTATTCACCATAGCTTCAAATGTAACTTTGGTCCAATGCTGAGCATTAGCTAGCTTCATGGGTATTCATCATTGGCGAGCTATGTACTATGTATAATTTCTATGTACTTTGTGCCACACGGGGTTGTGCCACTGTTTCAGGTTAAAGTCCTTCCCTGCCACTTGTGTTACTGTTAAGTGTTATGGAAACATTTGGTACATGATTTTTAACATTTAATACATGACAAAGAATGCCAAGTAATATTGTCTGCAATGTGTATATAAGTTTATCTACAATGATAATATGCATTGTTATTTTCAAATTTTGGCCAAAAGTTTGAAGTTTAATGCTTTACTGGGTGTTTGATTTTCATTCAAGATTATATCCTTTACAAAAAGGTAATTCTATGCACTTACGAATAATAATTAAACTGTTGAGATATATTATGTTTTTTGTTGTCATTCAATTAAATTTCAGTTTGGCTGCTCATGACTGACAACTGTTGACAATAGACAATGTCTTTAGATGAAAACCGTGGTCGTGAGGGGTGTCGTACTCGCATGGCTTCCAGGAGGTCACGTCCCTCTATTAGCAGGCCGATGATGACTCCAAGGTAGTATCAAAATATCTTTGTGAGGATTGAGGATCGCAATGCTCGTCATCGTGATCCTTATCGCGATGAGGATCGTGATTTGATGAACCAGTATGCTGATCCCTGTGCCAATGCTGACAGTTGGGGCCCAGGCCTTCGTATGCACATGCTTCAGAGGAGACCACCCTCTCCTAGGAGGCCCGTAGCTGCCAGGGATGTTCATTGAGGGACGGACATCGTTCAGATCCCCAGTGATGACGATGAGATATCGGAGTATACTCCACCCACACCGGAGTATTCTCCCATCGTAGAGGATTACACTCCATCGACTCCTTCGGAGGAATCTACAGCCCGATTTTGTCCTGGGGACCCCTCAAGGAGCCACCACTAGCTTCATTTTTATATTATGTTACCTATTAATGTATTTGACTGTTTTAATATTTTAATTGGATAAATGTATCAGGAGAATATATTAATGCGTTTTTCATTGCTTTTTATGAATATCCTGACTATTTAGTTAGATAATTATGATTATGATATATGATGTATGTTTTTATATTTGAGCTTCTCTATTTAATTTGCGTAAAGCCTTAGTTTCCTGTTTGAGATTCAATAAAATGTTTGCGTGTGTACCGGGGATGGTACCGCTCATTTTATTGAATCTTGAATTGTCCAAGTATGACAGTTTGGAAAGAAACTTTTTCTTTTATTTGGTTAACAATTAGTCTTTAAATCTTTTATCTAATACTTGATGAAATTTTAGATTGCTACATTTCTTATTGTCTCTGGGTGCATGTTTGATCGTGGTGGATGTTACCACATTTGGGTTATGTACTTGGAGACCAATGGGAAATGCTGCCAAAATTTCGTCAGGTATAAGATATAAAGATTTAACGATTAATTATTAACCAAATAAAGAAAAAGTTTCTTCTTGAATGGGATAGGTTCGTACCAAATATATAGGGATCTGTTGGATACTTGTGGTTGAAGGGTCCTGAAGTGGTGATTTTGATCATTAAATAAGCATGTGTTTACTTTTTCAGAAATGTAGCTATGGATCATAGTTGAATGCAAAAAATCGATTGACCGATGAGTATAAGAATATAGTGTCAGAGTTTCTAAAATTTGCTGAAACAAAGCTTCCTAATAGTAATAGAGAATTTTATTGTCCTTGTGTTAAGTGTGTGAATCAGACATCTCTAAAAGTTAAAGAATACATGAGCACCTTAATGTCTTTGGGATTTTCCAGAGTTATAAAACATGAACATAGCATGGTGAAGTGTTAGCCACACCAAGTGCGTCCAAAAGTGGGGAAGTTGAGGTAGATATGGTCGATCGACTAGAGGACATGATTCGTGATATTGGATCAGATTCTTTAAAGAGAGCACATGTGTATGATACTCTATGTAGTGACAAGGATCAACCATTGTATCCGGGTTGCACGAATTTCAAATAGTTGTTAGCGGTTTTGAGGTTGTTTAATCTTAAGGCGATCCAAAAGGCAACACATTGCCGAACTGTAACTACGAGGCGAAGAAGATATTATGTCCGATGGGTGTGGAGTATAAGAAAATACACACTTGTCCCAATGACTGTATATTATACTGGAAGGAGAATGAAGACAAAGAAATATGCTCTAAATGTATGAAATCACGATACAAAAAGAAGGATGGTGATGATGGTTGTGATATCACCTTAAAAGGTCCTCCTGCGACGGTGTTATGGTATCTTCCAATTATTCCAAGGTTTAAATGACTGTTCGTCAATGTAAAAGACACAAATAATATTAGATGGCATGCAGATGAGAGGAAATGTGATGGGAAGCTTCGTCATCAAGCTGATTCTTTACAATAGAAGAGAGTTGATTCTTTGTTTTCGGATTTCGGCAATGACCCAAGAAATCCGAGGCTTCAACTTTCTACGGATGGAATGAATCCATATAGTAGTTTAAGTAGTAACCATAGTTCATGGCCTGTTCTCTTGGTTATTTATAACCTATCTCCTTGGTTGTGGATGAAGCTTAAATATATTATGTTATCTATGATGATATCCGCACCAAAACAGCCAGGAAATGACATAGATGTTTTTCTACATCCCTTGATTGAAGACTTGAAAATATTGTGGGAGGAAGGCATTGATGTTTTTGATGGGTATTAGAATGAAAATTTCAAGATGCGTGTCATGTTATTTTGCACTATAAATGACTTCCAGCTTACGGGAACTTGTCTGGGTATAGTGTTAAGGGGCATAAAGCTTGTCCTATTTGTGAAGAAGGCACATGCTACCATCAATTGCAACATGGAAAGAAGACTGTTTATCTTGGGTATCAGAGATTTCTCAGACGTAATCACCCGTATCAGAGGTTGAAAAAAGTTTTTAATGGTTGCCAAGAGAATAGAGTTACTCCAAACGCCTTAACTGGGGATGAAGTTTATGAATAGGTGAAGAATATCAATGTTAGTTTTGGAAAGAAACAAAAGAAGTCTACTGAAAAAAAATATGGAAGAAGAGGTCAGTTTTCTTTAATCTTCCATACTGGTCGAGTCTTGATGTGAGACACTGTATTGATGTGATGCATGTTGAGAAAGATGCTTGTGATAGTGTAATCGGTATGCTTCTCAACATCAATGGCAAGATAAAAGATGGTTTGACAGCTCATCTAGATCTGGTTGAGATGGGCATAAGAGAACAGTTAGCTCCAGAGCCAAGAGGTAACAAGACATATTTGCCACCAGCATGTCATACCTTGTCAAAACAAGAGAGAAGAAGCTTCTGCGAGTGTCTACGGGGCGTGAAAGTGCCACAAGGCTGCTCTTCAAATGTCAAGAGTCTTGTGTCAATGAAAGATCTCAAACTACTTGGCTTAAAGTCTCACGACTGCCACGTCTTGATGCAATAACTATTACCAGTGGCTATTCGTGGCATCTTGCCAAAAAAGGTTCGGCATGCCATAACTAAATTATGTCCATGAGATGCTAGCTCAGTGGTAGGAGCTTGACCTTATAACCTCAAGGGACAGAGTTCGAATCCCTTTGGGGACAGTTATTATAATATGGCCATTAGTGCCACTAAAATAATAATACATTCCCTTCCCTCATCCCCTTAAAAAAAAGATTGTGCTTATTCTTCAATGCTTTGTGTAGTAAAGTGATTGACTCTCAGGAGTTGGACGACTTGGAAAATGAGGCTTTTATTATCTTGTGTCAATTGGAGATGTTCTTTCCTCCCACATTTTTTGACATCATGGTTCACTTAATTGTTCATCTAGTGAGGGAGATTAGAGTGCGTGGCCCCGTTTATCTAAGGTGGATGTACCCTATCAAACGATACATGAATATCTTGAAAGGGTATGTGAAGAATCCATACCGTCCCGAAGCATCTATTGTTGAAAGGTACATCACAAAAGAATCCATTGAGTTTTGTACAGACTACTTGTCAGAAGCAGAACCTGTAGGGATTCCCAAGTCTCGTCTCGAGGTAAGATGTGACTGTAAGGGTATGTGAGGTCTAAAGGTTAAGAATATGGGTCATGCGGAAGTGATGCAGGCACATCCGTACATATTGAATAACACTTATGAGGTTAAACCATACTTGTCTACTCACAAATCCATTGTCAAGGCCAAAAACCCCACAGGAACGAACAATGGGTGTTGAAAAAGCATAATAAGACATTCCTAAGCTGGTTTAAACCACATATTAAGAATGATGATACTGCTTCTAATGACATAAAATGGCTAGCAAATGAGCCTAGCTTTAATGTCTTATGTTGAAGTGGGTACGATATAAATAAATTTTCCTTTTTTACAAAGTCACAGGATGACAAGAGTACTGTGCAAAACAGTGGGGTTATGGTTATGGCCTCTGCAATTCACTTCTCCAGTTCAAAGGATAAGAACCTTGTTCTAGCATCCATAACTTACTTTGCGGTCATTGAAGAGATTTGGCAGCTCGATTATTGTAAATTTACAGTGCCTGTTTTTAAATGTAAATGGGTTAACAATAACAGTGGTGTACAAATCGATGAATTAGGATTTACATTGGCGGACCTTGACAAGATAGGTTATACCGACGAGCCTTTCATCATGGCATTCCATGCCAAACAAGTATTTTATTTGAAGGATCCCTCTAGCAATAGGTGGTCTATAGTGCTCCAAAGAAGAAACATGCATCAGAGTGATGAAAATGAAGATGCATCTGTAGATATTTATGACACTCATTCTTTCTCAACACAAAGACCTTCTCTCACTGATGAAAATGAAGTGAACGATGTATATGTCACTCGTGATGATCATCAATAATGGATATTAGAGGAGAAATGATCAAGTAAGTTTGTTATTTGTAACATTATAATATTTTTTTAATACATGCATGTTTGTTATTTAATTTGTTCATTATTTATAGTCTGACTAACATATTTTTTTTTTGTCTATACTACGGCATGCATCATGGATGATTCTTCAGCCGCCTCACCTACGAGGTCTAGGACTACTAGATGCATATGTAGATATTTATAGAACTACCTTTTTTGTACATTGTTTATATATTGTTTATATATACTAGTGCGTGTACCCATCGATGCACGGGGCGTATAATATCATCTATATTTAACCTTTATTGTTCGTTAAAAACCCAAAAAGAAGCATAACAATTCCTTCATCCATCATTAAAAAAATAGTTATATGGAAATGAAATTAAAAAAATATGTTATATGAGAGTCTATATTTAAAAAAATAAAATAAAGGTGTGCAAAAAACTTGACCCCATGGAATAGAAAAAACATGCAAGGGTGAGTTATTCGAATACCAATCTCTTATACGAAAATCATTCCCTGCACCATATCAATGGAATAAAGTAAATATTTGTTTTAAGGCAACTCAGAATGAAATTTAATTTGGTTTCACAACAAGGACCTGTGTATGATTGTGGATACTATTATTGGCTGTACTTGATCGTTCCAGCTCCTACACTAGACAGTGTACTTAATTTCACTATAAATGTAGTAAAATCCCCGTGATGGTCGCTTGGAAAATACCAACAGTGCATTTGGTTTTGAACTGGATGATTCACTTCAAAGAATTTAAGATTCTACATTCTACAAATAAAATTTAACTTCAGATTTTGATCATTCTACATTCTTCGATCTATCCTATTTGCTCTCACATCCAATTATCTCAATTAATAATAAAAGATGGCAGTACATGGAGGAATATCAATAAACACATATGATCTTTAATATTGAGCCACCCCCGACAACCAAGATCTGTTACAGCAACAAAAATATCCATAGGAGCATCAAATAGAAAAGCAAAATTTGAAAACAGAAGAAGATAGTAGAGGAATATATTAACCCTTATCGATGCCGATGTCGGCACATTGTTTCCTTACGTGAATCAACGACTTGCACAACAGTAAGATCACGACTTCTATTATGTATCGCTGCTGTCAATGGCAACATCTTCACTGTGCACGCGGGTGTTCGCTCCTATTCACGATTTGCCTCTCTCAACATACCACACAATTGTAGCATTCCAAAAATTTCTCAATAATTATATATGTTTATAGATGAGTTGATCTTGGTAAAGACGGTGATTTATCTAATTATAATTCTATTTATTTATTTAATGATAGAAATATCATATTAGTTTGGCATTGTATTTAAAATATTAGTTTAAAAAAAAATTTACAATATTTTGGGAGGATGAGTATTTTTATTTAAATTAAATATATTGGGATGCGTTTTCATGAGAGAATGCTTTAAAAATATTACAGTTTGGATATTTATTTGACTTTGAAATCCATTTATTTTACGAATTACTATGTACACCCCTTGTTTTGCTTGCGCACACCCCTACCCCTCACTAACTCATGTGACCTTACTTGAATCAGATGGGCCAAGCCCAGTCTTTCTCCTTTAACCATGCAGATCCTTTCTCTCCGCACTCATATTCCCTTTACTGAAACCCTAAAAACATAAGAGAAGCTCCCTCACATCCCACGGAGACCACCGCCTCTGCCGCCCCTTCTCCCTCCTCCACTACCTCCGTCCGGCCATGTATGACCAAGAAAATTACATATTCTTGCTCCTCTCTTCATCCCCTGCACATCTATCTAGTTAGATTTCAAAACAGAGTAGATCTGAAAATGTAATGCAAGGCGTCTTGGTCACCAATGAAACCTATACACGTCACTTTATATTAACGATGCCAACTTAGGTGTCCAATGAAAGTACATCGTGTGCAGCTATCTAGAAAAATGTGTCTTGCATCTTCATAATAATGGTGCCAACTTAGATAACCAATGAAGAGACAGTGGTGAATGTGCAAGATGCATTGAGAATATGCGTTGCAATTAAACCTACTAGATTCATTGGGCCATTGAATAATCATGCCTTTTCAAATAACACAATCCCATTGGTTAGCCGACCCAAAATTCAAATAAGGATAGACATGTATTAATGTCACGCGCGTTAACGAACAGACACAATTTATGCGTTGTATTGGGATTATGCGTTGCAATTAATGCGATGCATTCGGAATATGCATTGCAATTAATGCGATGCATTGCGAATATTTGTTGCATTGGGAATATGCGTTACAATTTATGCGATGCAATGGGAATATGAGTTGCAATTAATGCGGTGCGGCTTAAGGCATTGGCTAGAAATTCGGTGCCATCTTGGTCATTAATGAAAGCCTATACACGTCACTTTATATTAATGATGCCAACTTAGGTGACCAATAAAAGCACATCGTGTGCAGCTATCTAGAAAAATGTGTCTTGCATCTTCATAATAATGGTGCCAACTTAGATGACCAATGAAAAGATAGTGGTAAATGTGCAAGATACATTGGGAATATGTGTTGCAATTAAACCTGCTAGACTCATTGGGCCAATGAATAGTCATGCCTTTTCAAATAACGCAATCCCATTAGTTAGCCGACCCAAAATTCAAATAAGGATAGACATGTATTAATATCACGCGTGTTAACGAACAGACACAATTTATGCGTTAAATTGGGAGTATGCGTTGCAATTAATGCGATGCATTGGGAATATGCGTTGAAATTAATGCGACGCATTGGGAATATGCGTTGCAATTAATGCGATTCATTGGGAATATGCGTTGCAATTAATGTGATGATTAGGAATATGTGTTGCCTTGGGAATATGTTGTGCAATTAATGCGATGCGTTGGGAATATGCGTTGCGATTAATGTGATGCTTTGGGAATATCCATTGCCTTGGGAATATGCGTTGCAATTAATGCAATGCATTGGGGATATGCGTTGCAATTATTGCGATGCATTGGGAATATGCGTTGCAATTAATGCGATGCGTTGGGAATATGCGAATTGTGCTATCTTTTACGTGAATCCATGAACATGCTGGAAGCATAACCACATGCCGGAGCCCCTTTCCCCAGCACGAATATCTGCCTCAAGCACTCTCCCAACAGGCCATGTTGCAGCTTTAAATTTTAAAATGGAACCACCTTCATTCGTTATATTCTTTCACTATTTTTTTTCAATTAAACCAAAACAGTGAGCATCAGCTACAGACTATGACCATCAGTAGCCTCAATTGACAATGAAGCAGTAAGCCCATGCTCCTCCTTTTCCTTTAAACTTTGCAAAAAAAAATCAATGAAAGAAGAAAAGGAGAAAAAGAGGGGGTGAGGGGAATTAACAGCAACTATGGCATACCTTTAGGGTTTTACCATCATAAGCATCGCTCCATTTCCCTCCAATGGGGCCCTGAGTCCATTTCCCTGCAAGACTCTTGAAGGTATCTCGTCTGATCAACAGGTTCCTCGTCAGCCCTAAATTCAAAATAAAATTCAATGACAAACCAAAAGCAAGACACAGGTTCTAAGATATACCATTTTTTCATAAGCAAACATACTAATTTTTTAACACCATAGTCCTTAATTTGACAAATTACAATCAGCATTAACAAAACAGTTAATACAAAGAAGAAGAAACACATATACACACAGCCCATGCAACCAAATGAAAGGAAACACACTACAAGAAAACAGCTCGTTACCGACGGAATTTTACCGACGGCCCCGACTCCGTCGGTAATATTTTTATTACCGACGGCTAAGCCGTCGCTAAGGCGCCGGAAAAATATGACTTGCGAAATTATTTTTTTCCGACATTATCGACGGCTAAGCCGTCGGAAACGTCGAAATATAAAAACTGATTTTTTTCCTACGTTACTGACGGCTAAGCCGTAGGTAATTTCGGACGGCTTTTGGGCCGTCTGTAATTACCGACGGCTAAGCCGTCGGTACAAAATTATGTTGGCGGTAAAAATTTTTGTTGTCCCGCGTTTAATTGGCGGACGGTGGACGAAGTACCGACGGCGGGCTTTACCGACGGCTAAGCCGTCGGTAATATTCAGACAAAATTTGTTGACCACAAAGCAATGTGAACCACAAAGCAATGTGATAATATCAGCACAGCGCCATAGACGCATCAACTCCCTCCTTCTCTCGCCTACTTCCTCACCCTTCTTCGTCTTCTTCCTTTGCTCTCCTCAAATTCTCTGAAACCTGTTCCAACCACAACAGCATCATCGCTCCTAATCCCCTTCTCTTGTTCGCCACTTCCTCGCTTCCCAAACCATCGAGGTTCCTCGCTTCACTGAAAGCCTTGACCATGTCAATTACTACCACTTCCTCTAACTTCCTTCTCTTCCTCTCATCACCACCGTTACCTTCGCTCTCTCAAAATTCTCAACCCTCCTCCTTCCCTACTCTCAAACTCAAACCCTTGTTCAACACCACTCTCATCCTCCAACCTCCGTCAAGGTCTAGGTCCAGGCACAACCAATTCCTGACCCGCGCCGACGACGGAGACGTCGACTCCGCCGGCCTCGACGACTACGAGATGGACGACGACGAAATGGATGAGGTCGACAACAAGAAGGACTTCGACATCGAGTACGAGCCCGACGGCGGCGACCTCGACATCGAGCAGAGCAAATTTCAACAACTGTACGACCTCGACATCGACCTCGACATCGAGTACGAGCCCGACGACGGGACCCCGAGACCGTCGTTGATTACAGAATCAACGAAGACGAGTTTCACAAGATTAGCTTGTTAGACTGCGATTTCTTCATAAGGAAACCCCCCGACCCTGACAACGATGTCTATGATTTCAGAGAGGTTGGTAGTACCCTTCCAATCAACCTCTTATTCTTCTTGCTACTCTTTTCATTGTCGAATCTTTGGTTGTTTGTAGATGTACGTTACTCCTCCGGATACAGATGTTTATTCAATCCCCAAGGTTCTCGCTTCAATGCCTCAGAAGGTAAATTTCATCCTCAAATAAAGCCTTGCCGTTTGTTTTATAATAACATTTTTAATCCAATGAAATGTTGCTTTAAGCCTTTAACTAATAGTATTATAGCATTAGGAGATGGTGGAATCCGTCCATATTTACAATATATATTGATTATGCTGGGCGGTTTGTGAAGCCATGCTAAGGATACTTAGAGTGATTCATTTCGTTCAGGTTTTTTTGCTGTTTCTCCCTCTACATATATCACTTCCAAATTTAATGTTTACTTTCTTTTTTTATCCAAATCTGCAGTACATTAGATGCGCACAAAGTGATTTTGGATGCGCACAAAGTTCTTTTTTTATCCAAATCTGCAGTACTTTCACAGTTATGATACCTAAAATGTGTCATTGTTCTTGTAAGTAGTGATAACTCAGTAATTAGTGTCTATGCTTGTTCCAATCACTTGGTGTTGTCTAAGTTGCTTGGTTCATATCCTTCTGTATATGGTCATTCCAATGTTTCTGAATCATAAAAATATGTTTTCACCTTCATGGGGTAGACATTGTCTATTATATGCTAAGTAAGCGATGGTTAAGTTTTTCTTTGTTGTATTTGTTTGTAGATCTATAGTGGTGAAGATGGGAAAATCAGGCTATCTTTGTGCAATCGATGGAAATTTGCAAGGTAAGAAATAGAATGGTGCTTCTTTATAGGAGCTTTGTCAATGCAGATGCAAATGGTGAAGGAAAATTCTATAAACTTGGTTTCCACTGCTTGTTTCTGATGCATCATAATGACATGTTAATTTTTAATAACATTGCATATACTTTAACTAATTTTGTTCTACAGGAAGGAAAGACAAGGTGATGAGGCGGCAGACAACCTTCGTTTTCCATCACACTTCGCATCCGTGGAGCAGGAATCCAATACTAATCTGGATTCTAAAGAAAATGGTATTGATGTCAACATTGGAAGAGAGTGCATAGGACAGATGAGAGAAAAGTGGACATAGACTTATACATATACCATATTATAACCTTCAAAAGGAGGATTCTTTGATTTTTTTTAACAAAGTCATTTTTTACATATTCTTACATGTTGTGATTTCTTTGGGAGGATGTCCGAGTAGCAAGTCTTGTGCACTGCAAAGAAAGATGGTATCAATGTGCTGTAATAGAATTGATTCTTTTTGTTAATGTATGTTGATGGCCATTGAAGCCTTTGTTGTTGTTTTTTTTCTGCAAAAGGAAGCCTTTGTTGTTGTTGCGTTCATATGGAAGGTACCGTAAAATTTTGGGGCTGCTTAAAAACAAAAATTTCGTAAAAAAAAAAAAATAACATTACCGACGGCCAAGCCGTCGCTAAATTAATCCAGATTTTGAGAGGGTTACAGACGGCTTAGCCGTCGGTAAATTACAGACGGCTTAGCCTTCGGTAAATAACAGACGGCTTAGCCGTCGGTAAATTCGTGAGATTTTCATATTTGCCAATGGAAAAACTGTTTTAATTCGTGAGATTTACCGACGGAAAAGCCGTCGATGTCTTTCACCGTGCGGTGGCGCGTACAACGGCTTTTCCGTCGGTAAATCTCACGAAAAGTTTAAAAAAACCAACGAAATAGCGACGACTGTATATAATTTACCGAAGGCTAAGCCGTCGGTAATACCGACGAATTTAATTGGCCGTCGGTAAAAAATTTCCAACGAACGAATTTTCAAGGGCCCCAAGGCCGTCGGTAATCCGTCGGTAATCACGATTTACCGACGGCTTTCTTGCGTTACCGACGGAAATTGGCCGTCGGTAATGACGAAAATTCTTGTAGTGACATGAATATCAGACATTGAAACTGCTGAAATGAAACTTAATTTAAAAAGAAAGAGTTAGCTCATGTTGGTCTGGGTACTCCGAAATAATGTTTACTAAATCAACAACAAACCCATCATCCGACTGTTTTGAATCTAAATTTTTTCAGTAATTCACAGGTAAAAGTGAATAAGGAGCAACAACAATGGAAGATTAGAGATTTTAAGGACCCAGTAACTATTTTGAACTGAAATTACCCACATAAACAGTCCCCCAAAAATCCCAAAATAAAGATGAGCAGCTCTCACCCATTGAAGAACAACCCTTTAAAGCTGTGTCACGATATCGTTGTCTATCTTCCGAACCTGCATGGAACGTGATTAAACATGAACCCTGATTCTAGCAAACGAAAACTCAAATTAGAATGCTATTAATGACATAAAATGAAAAACCCCAATTGTAATGTGAATATGGCACTACAAACCCAACTCAGAAACTGAAAAAACCATAAACTTTATTGTAACAACACCTACATTGCTGAAGAAGCCCTAAACTGCCGCTATTTTAAGACACCTGTTCGTCCCTGGGCCACAGTGCAGTCCTTACTTGCAGCGCCGCTGCTGTGGGCGGCCCCCCTTGGATGCCATTGATTGTCGAAGCCGAAGATGAGGAGAAGAACTTGTGAGAGAGGAAAAAAAATAGGAAACTGAACAGACTAATATAAGATTTTAAAAAAATATAAAAGCTCATTATCCATACTGCCTTTTTTTTAAGGGAGATGGCATGGTGGCGATGTTCTCCGGCGCGGTGGTCGCCGGCAAAGGTGCTCTGATCACAAATTTTCTTGAGGGGTTTTGTAGAGAACCTTGAGAGCATCTTCGTGGTAGTTGTGGATTGCCAAGACAAAGCCTGTGGAGCCCGAAAAACTCGCCTGAGAGGCGCGGTGTTCGTCCATCAATGATGTCCTTTCACGATTTCGAAGAGATGGATTTGTAGAGGATTAAGAGGGGAGAAGAACAGTGGTAGTGGCACGGCCAAACAGCGCCGAACGACGTCGAAATCGCACCTGAAAGGCTGCGAGTGTTCGTCCATCAACGCTGCTCTTTCGCGATTTCGAAGACATGGATCTGTAGAGGATGAAGAGGGGAGAAGAACCGTGGTGGTGGCGCGGCCAAACGGCGTCGGAGGATGCCGGAATTGCGCCTGAAAGGCGGCGGTGAGAGAGATGATTTTTTTTTTACTGGAGTGGGAGAGAAAGAGACGATAGTTGTCTCATTTTATGAAGGAAAGTGGGTGAAGGAAAATTAGGAGAGAGAAGTGAAGATATTGGTTAGCGATTGGGGATTTGTTGCATGTGGTTCTATTGGTTATTTAGGATTCCTGTAATCTATCAAGGATAAGGTGTTAGGATAAGATATGGTAATGCGGGATTTAACGAAAATAACCTCGAAATTGGATTTTCAATTGGACGGGAAAACTCCCCCCTTGTTTCCTCTTTTAAGTAATAAAGGATATATATATATATATATATATATCTTAACTTTGTTTATGTGTATATTTCATATGTTTATAGATTAAATTTGATAGCTTTAAATGGTTTGAATTTTGGGCACATTTGGTGCCAATTCTGCTGTAAATTCTTGTGAAATTTATTGCCTATTTATTATTATTTTAGATTGCCTCTAGGTAGGAATGGATAAAAATAAACAGAAAAACAAAAAAAAGTAACTTTTACGCCAATTGTACAAGAAATAGGTGTAAAATATTGATTAAATAAGGCAAAAAAAAGTAAAAACTGGTGTAAAATATTAGTCTTTTACACCAGTTATTTTCAAAACCGGTGTAAAAAGTTCTTCAAAAAAATAAAAGGAAATTGAAATTTTACACAGAATATATAACCGGTGTGAAACATTGATATTTTACGCGGTTAAATAACCGGTGTAAAAACCCCAACATACAATACCAAGAGCATCTACACCGGCACTAAAATTGGTGTAAAATATCAATTTTAACCTGTATAAAATCTTTCTTGAACACTGGTGGACAAAAAAGGAGAACATTTGGATGCTCCCACCTCTCCAAGGGAACGGATCGGGTCACCACAACACACATAATCCTCCATAATTTTAACATTATACAAGAGTCCCTGTACTTCAAGCGTGGCCACCACATCCATCGAAGATACCAGTGATGAATGGATCAGAGCACTAGCAACATCCATTCTGGTCATCAGCTCTGTTGTCTTCCCCAACTTTAACAGTTTTCCAAATCTTGCTGTAATGGATTCAAAGAATGAAAGGTCTCACACTTGGGGGGAACCCCGTAAAACTTGAGCCAAACATTTCTACCCCTTGGGACTCGGGAGATCACTCATCCAACCTAGCCACCCATAGTGAAAACCATTCCTTATAAGATTCCACCACCTCCATTACCGGCTTTCCTTCCACACCATATATAAGGGCCATGGATCCACCTAAAGGAACTGCTTTGATGGAGGAGATGCCATTTAATAGAAACATCTCAGGTAACCTGTTGGCATCCCCATTATCTCGCATTGTTGCCACGTAGCACCTTCTTAACCAGTTATCTTTTTCCTCTGTAACCGTAACCACCATATCTGGGACCAATCCTTTTTTCCGGAGAACACCACCTGTCTTCACCTCCTCCCTCCCTTTTGAGCCCATACCACACCCAGTGACAGCTTGCAAGAAACTCCCATGGAGACATCCCTTCGTAGCAACTGTTTTTCCTCTACGCACATCAGCGAGGCGCGACCTCTCCGGCACTTGCTCCGCTCCACTCCTCTCTGAAATCGCTGCAGATTAGCCGGCGCCCACAACCTCCGCAAATCTGACAAAGCCAAAGTGACGTCCGTACCGATCAAGTTTCGCCGGAAGTAATGCATCAACAACCCTCCCAAACCTTTGAAAGATTTTCCACAGGTCTGAGTTCTTGAAACCCTCCGGTAAATTGGACACAAAGTTGGTGACCACCGTCCTTGCCCTAAACCTTCCTTCCAATGCAGTCAACATTGCCGTAGATCCTTTGTTCCTTTCCAGATTCCTTTCTTCACCATCCCTCTGCAAATGTGTTTTCTCCACCCAAGTTCTCCCTCTCTCCACTTTCTCTCTCATCCCAAGGTTCCTTCCTTCACCATCCATCTGCCAATAATTGGAATTGACTCAGCAAAAAGCAATTTTTGTTGTGTATCTATCATATATGCTATTGTAACTTTGTCTAATTACATTATTATTACAACATTTCTTGTTTTGATAGGTACCAGAGTATCAGAATGGTGTCACACAACTAAAATAAGAGACGAGAAAATAAAGAAATGAACACACAAAATTTACGTGGAAAACCCTCAACAAATAAGGGAAAAACCACTAGCAAGGCAGGAAGAATTTCACTATGTGGGAAAATATTACAAGAATACCTCTCACAAAATACCTCACAAATACTCTCACAATACTCTTGTTGAGTATAAGAAATAATAAAAGAGGAAGAAGAGAAATGTTTGGGATGATATAAAAATTTCACTTGGGCCTCCTTATATAGGCTCCAAGGGAGCACCCAAATTAAGTTCCCACCGATGTGGGACTTAATTCCAACAATTCTCTCACTTGAAGATTTGATTGAGTCAATCATATCTTCACACCACTCTTTCTGCCTTGCCCTTCCATGTCGCTTACGTTTCTGATAGGCCATAGGAGGATCGACACCAAATAAACTTGTCAGCATTGATTGGCTTCGTCATCACATCTGTTAGGTTATCTTTGGTGTGAATCTTTTGCATATCCACAGTTCCTTTCTCTACCACTTCACGAACAAAGTGATACTGGGTATCTATATGCTTTGTCCTGGAATGAAAAGCTGGATTCCTTGCAATGTGCAAGGCACTCTGACTGTCACAATACACAGTAATCATCTGTTGCTTGTGCCCAAGTTCTTCCATTAAACCTTTAATCCAGATAGCTTCCTTGCAAGCCTGGGTAGCTGCCATGTACTCAGCCTCTGTAGTAGACAAAGCTACAACAGTCTGTAACTTAGATAACCAGCTCACCGCTCCCCCTGCAACTGTGAATACATACCCAGTAGTGGATTTCCTTTTATCAAGATCACCTGCAAAATCTGAATCAACATAACCCCGACAATGAATTACGATCCTCCGTAACATAATGCAACATCCGAGGTTCCTTTGATGTATCTAAGGATCCTCTTAACAAGATTCCAATGCTCTCTACCTGGATTTTCCATAAACCGACAAACCGCCTCCCACCGCTTGTGCAATGTCCGGTCTTGTACATATCATGGCATACATAAGGCTTCCCACCGCCGATGCATACGGATTTCGAGACATTTCCATCCTCTTCGCTTCATTGCTAGGACTCATACACGAGGATAATTTAAAATTGACAGAAGCGGGGTAGAAATTGGCTTACGCCTGCATGTTGAAGCGCCGCAAGACCTTCCTTAGATAATTCTTTGAGAAAGCCAAATCTTCCTATCATTTCTGTCTCGGTGAATTTGCATCCCTAAAATCTTGTTTGCGTCCCAAGTTCTTCATATCAAACTCCCTAGCCAATCTGTGCCTTTAATTCCTGGATTCGATCTTTGTTGGGGCCTACCACCAATATGTCATCCACATACAACAAAGAAATGATGAAATCATTATCATCAAACCTCTTGTAAATGCGTCTGATAGTGCGAACTCAGTCTGTTGTAACCAAGGCTAATTATAAAGGAATCAAATCTCTTGTACCAACATCTGGGCGCCTGCTTTAGACCGTACAGAGATTTGGTCAACCTACAAACCAATTTTTCTTTTCCTTGTTCTTTAAAGCCTTCTGGGTGGAGCATATAAATTTCTTCTTCAAGCTCTCCATGAAGAAAAGCAGTCTTTACATCCAACTGTTCAAGATGTAAATCAAATGCAGCACACATTGCCAACACTACCCTGATAGTAGTAAGTCTGACAACTGGAGAAAATATCTCGTCAAAATCTATCCCTTCTTTCTGAGCATAACCTTTGACTACAAGTTTGGCACGATACCGGTCCACTTGATCATTGCCGTCTCGTTTAATTTTGAACACCCATTTGTTCCCGATGGCTTTCCGACCCTTTGGAAGTTCAACAAGTTCCCAAGTCTTATTTCTATGTAGGGCTTCCATTTCTTCCTGCATTGCTGTCATCCATTGAGAAGCATCTGAACTGTTCAACGCTTCTTGAAGAGCTGATGGTTCACCTTCTTCGGTCAAAAGACAGTATGCATCATGGCAGGCCATGACATAGTCTGAGTGCCACGATGGTGTCGTTACGTGTTGATCGTCGAACTTCTTCATCATTGACCTCATCTGGTTCTTGTTCTATGTGTTCTGGTTCTGCTTCAGAAGAATCATCTTCTTGAGTCTTTCTCTCCAACTGCAGTATAGCAGTCTCTTTAGAAGTGTTGTCATTTTTCTGCTCACTTTGTAATTCATTTTCTGCAAAGACTACATCTCTGCTAACAACAAGCTTGCGGGCAGTGGGGTCCCACAAGCGATACCCCTTGACATTGTCAGCATAACCCAAGAATATACATTTTCTGGATTTTGGATCCAACTTTGTTCTTTCTTGGGAGTTGTACATTACGTACGCAGGACATCCGAACACATGTAAAGAAGAATAATCTACCGGCTTTCCTTTCCACATCTCCATTGGTGACTTCAAACCAATCGCTGTTGATGGCGATCGATTTATCACGTAATGTGCGCTTTGATCGCTTCTGTCCAAAAAGATTTGGCCAATCCTGCTGTTCTCAGCATAGCTCTTGTTCTTTCTAGGAGAGTCCTGTTCATCCGTTCTGCTACACCATTCTGCTGAGGTGTATGTGCAACAGTGAATTGTCTCGTAATACCCTCTTGTTTGCAGAATGATAGAAAGTTACCATCTACATATTCTCCTCCATTGTCTGTCCTCAAGCACTTGATTTTCTTCCCAGTTTCAAGCTCTACTTGTGCTTTGAACTCCTTGAATACTGGAAACACATCTGACTTCTTCTTGATCGGGTATGCCCACAATCTCCTAGAGTAGTCATCAATGAATGATACAAAATACTTTGCTCCCCCCATGGATGTTTCCGGCGACTCCCACACATCAGAATGTATCAAGTCTAGTATGTGTTTGCTTCTGGTAGTTACTTTTGCAAATTTCAATCTATCTTTGCTTACTTATCACACAAGACTCACGAAGGGTAAAGTTACCGCCTTGAGCCCGTAAGAGACTACGCTCGCAAGGACTTTTAAGCCACGCTCTGACATATGACCTAGCCTGCGATGCCACATCATCGTTGATTCTTCATGGCTCGCTGATGCAACTGATGCATCCGTCTCTTGTAACGTATCTCCCAAAAGCATGTATAGATTGCTTGTGATCTTTTTTGCTTTCATCACCACAAGATTGCCCTTCACTACTTTCAAGATTCCACCTTCAATATGGATCTTGCACCCGAGGTCATCCAATTGCCCAGTGGACAATAGATTCCTTTTCAAGCCATTCACATGTCGCACTTTGTATCTTGCGCGATGCCATCTTGCATCTTTATTCTGACAGTACCGATTCCAACGATTTCTAAGGCGTGATCATTTCCCATAAACACGGATCCTACCGAGACAGGCTCATAAGTACAAAACCAATCTCGGTGTGAAATCATGTGTCATGTCGCACCTGAATCCACTATCCAGACATCATTGAGCTTCCTTCCACCTTTAGAACTTGTTGCTCCGCTATACAGGATTTCTCCATCATCTGAGGTACTTGCAACACAACCTTGCGAGGTTGATGCTTCTGAGGTCTTCTCTCCATTCTTCTTGTTCCAACACTCCTTCTTCAAGTGCTCTCTCATGCCACAGTTGTAGCATTTGAGATTCTTTCTTCTTCGAGATTTTGATCTACCACGATCTTGGCTCCCACTGGGGCCACGTTCTGTTGATCTGCCTCTCGTCATCCTTAAAGCTTCTGCTTGCTTCGAACTTTCTGACCTTTCCTCCTTATTCTTGCTCCTGGATTCTTCTTCAAGGATTGCACCGGCAACATCATCAAAGTGAAGAGTGTCAGCAACATTGTTGTTTGTAATGTTGATGATGAGTTGATCATCTGAATCAGTAAACTCAAGTAAAAGTTACGCGACGTTCATTTTCTCGCTATTTTGAAATCGATCTTTGTGGTGAGCCAATAACGTGTTCGTGGTGTTAATGTGATCCGTCATTAATGTGGATTCACTCATTCAAGAGTATAGAGTTTCCTCTTCAAGAATATTCTTGTGTGAAGTGACTTAACCTCGTACAATTTGTTAAGTACATCCCAAATCTCCCTTGCAGTCTTTTTTCGCAACACTTGACAAAACTGAATCCGCCATTGCTAGGTGCAAATTGGCAACAGCATTGTCATTCTTCTCTTTCCACTTTTCATCAGTCATATCTGTGGGTCTACCTTCGATTGCTTCAAAGCAATTATCCTTCCTCAGAACTGCCGCTACCTTCAATTTCCACAGGGAGAAATTACTCCCATTGAACTTCTCTATCTCAAATTTTGCTGCCATGGTTGTACACGAACCGAACCGGATTATACTATTTCACCATGAATAGCACAATATATGTGAACAGTATTGTACGTATCCCGTATACCAGAACAAATCCAGTATATGTTAACAATTACTGTAAAAGTATACAACCACACATGTGAATAGTAACCATGTCTGTGAATAGTACTATATACCGAAAAAGTGACTGTAGCCCGTAAAGAATGCACCAAGTAAGTTCCCAGGAAAGAGAGGTGTCGCTAAGCGTACTTAAAAACCTTGTCTTTCCTTAGCCAGAACTTTACTAGACATACACTTTTACACTACCACACTATTTCCGGTAACAATTCTTTTCTGATGTGGCAGATCAGACAATGCTGCAACCACAGAGCATACTAAGAACCAACACCTTCCTAAAGTGACGCAGCGGAATAGTATCACCGACCTTGGAGCTCTGATACCACTGTTAGGTACCAGAGTATCAGAATGGTGTCACACAACTAAAATAAGAGACGAGAAAATAAATAAATGAACACACAAAATTTACGTGGAAAACCCTCAACAAATAAGGGAAAAACCACGGGGCAAGACCAGAAGAATTTCACTATGTGGGAAAATATTACAAGAATACCTCTCACAAAATACCTCACAAATACTCTCACAATACTCTTGTTGAGTATAAGAAATAATAAAAGAGGAAGAAGAGAAATGTTTGGGATGATATAAAAATTTCACTTGGGCCTCCTCAAATTAAGTTCCCACCGATGTGGGACTTAATTCCAACAATTTATTGTTGAGGTGCAACCAAAGTTCCACATAGACTAAACAAGAGGAAGAACAATGGTTTATAAGAAAGAAAATGTCTCATTGGTATGAGGCCTTTTGGGGAATATCCAAAAGCAAAACCATGAGGGCTTAAAGCCCAAAGTGGACAATATCATACCAATGTGGAGACATGTAATACCCCTCGGTACCCTACAAGTGGTATCAGAGCCGATGGTGTCGGCTTGGGCGAGTATTGGAATAGTTGTTGGGATCTGAGTCAAAGATCCTTGTGTCGAAAGTCTTCCTGGCTGTGTGGTGATCAGGCGGCGTGTCCCGGCGGTGTGGTGAGCAGGCGGTGTGTCCTGTTAGTCGGCGGTACAAGTATAAACAGACTAAATACTCGGAGGCTTCTGCTGGAGGGGAGGATGAACTATGGTCCTTTGTTTGAGGGGAGGATTGTTGAGGTGCAACCAAAGTCCCACATAGACTAAACAAGAGGAAGAACAATGGTTTATAAGAAAGAAAATGTCCCATTGGTATGAGGCCTTTTGGGGAATATCCAAAAGCAAAACCATGAGGGCTTAAAGCCCAAAGTGGACAATATCATACCAATGTGGAGACATGTAATACCCCTTGGTACCCTACATGCTTTACTTTTTTTTTTCCTTCCTTTCTAAACTTGTAATTGAGAAATAGAACAAATATCAGTTTTCTGTTGCTTCTTACTGTGCAATAAAACTTTTGCCGTGAATTGTGAATGTAAAGATACGAGGGGCCTCTAAACTAGCTGCATTTTGCAAAACTGATCTTGAGCTTTGCATTTTAGCTATTGTTTTTTTTAACAGCGCATTTTAGCTATAGTTAAATCATCGAATAATGGGTGTTAGACTTCTAGTTAAATCACAAAATGTACTGATTGCCATTACTAGTGTCTAGGAGCAAGGAAAAAGGCAAAAGGTTAAAAACCATATTGTATGTACTATTATTCCTTCAGCTATATTCAAGTGAAATTCTAGAGATGAAAATAAGTAAATTTGAAAGTTATTTTTGTGTTGTTCATCTTTTGATTTTCATTCAAACCAATATAGCCAAGTATAGCGCAATATATGTCAACCCAAGTTTCTATTAGGTAATACTTTTTATAATTATAATAAGGCTTATGCATGTTTCTCATCCATGTATATATATATATATATATATTTTGTTAGAGATATAAGAAGTTATAGATTAAGAGTTAGTTTGTTATTAGTATGTTAGCCTATATAAAGGCTTGATGTAGTCACTTTGTAATCACCTTTACTCATTTAGTCAAATACCAAATTTACATTTCGGTCAACTTTGTTTCAGTTTCTTTCTTTCTTCCATGGATGCCATGTTTCCTAACATGGTATCAGAGCAAACATGATATCCACCTTGAAGAAGGTTTTCACTACATTCGTTTTCCTTTTCTTTCTTTCTTTCTTTTTCTTTCTCTGTTATTGATTTTCAAATACGTCTCTCTTTTCATTTGTTTCTTTCCAAATACCATTTGTTTTTCGCTCTCGTCGATCATTCTTTCTTCTTCAGTTTTCAATTCTGTTCGCTTCTTCTCTCAAAAAATCTTGTAGAAACCTAATCGATTCTCCAGTTCACTGATTCATTCTCACCGTTTTCTTTCTTTCTTCAAGATCTCGGGTTTCACCTTTTCAGATCAGTTACGATAGATGGATTCTCTTCGTTTTGGATTTCTGGCTCGCATTTCTTCCACGACTCGATCTCATTGTTCCCGACCCGATCTCGTTGAAGTGAAATCAAGATGTAATTCTCTCTGTTTTTGGCTCTGTGATTTTTTGATATTCAGAGTTTGATCTTTCTGCTTCTTGATGATTGGACGCCAACTTGAATCCAGAGACCAGAGGCTCTTCATTTCTATTTTATCATATTATGCTGTATCAGGATGCAGTTCTTGGTTTCAGCTTTATCTCGCCGTTTCTGGTTATCGCCACTTCCAAAACTGTTTCAGCACAACCTGTTGTTGACCAGCGACTTGTTCTCAAAGCTTGGAGGCATGTTTTCTGATTGATTCCATTCAAGACATATTCAATTGATTGATTGAATATCTAATCACAGAGTTTTGATTAGGTCCCCTAACTTCGCATGTTGTTAGTGTGTGGGATTTTGACTTGCTGAAGTGCAAACCAAGTGTTTAGTGATTTGCTGCTTTCTTCTTTATCAGGTTTTGGATTTGATTTCTTCTGGTTTCGTTCTCTACTTGATGTATGGTGTTGTTGCTGCCTTTAAATATGGTTTTTTGCCTTTTCTGTGTTGCGTGACTCTGTTGGAGTTCACGAGGCTATAGGTGGCTTTTATTGGAGTCAGGGCCTCCAATTAAGACATACTACATTTTGGAAATTATTTGGAGTTTAGTTGTTGTTTTTGCCTTCGTGCAAGTTAGTTGAATTAAAATCATTTTGTGCAATGTGTTGGCAATTCTGTTGAAGTTGTTGATGATTAAGCTTCAGTTGTATGCTCACAAGGTGTTTGTCTAAAGTCCTCTTTGAAGACATGATGGTTTTTGGTTTACTGCATTATTGTGATGCAAAATTGGAGATTTCATTCTTACCGTTGCTGCTGGATCTGAGATTGCAGAAGATTGATTTGGCTTGGTCCATGAGTTTACAATTCAAGAATTGGAATTTGTTTGATTTGAATTTTGGGTCCAGCTTGGAGTCACTTGGAATTGTGATTGCATCTCTCTAAAGATCACTATGCCACTGTGCAAACTGAATGTTTGATCACAATGAGTATAAATAGGGCTACTAAGAGTCAGTTCTTAACTGTCACCATTAGTATTAAGTTAATCGTGCATGTACATTATTCTAGATTTATGATAATGATAATTAATTATTGGTTAGTATTGGTTAGTTGGTTAGGATAATTAAAGGTAGATGGTCATGGAAAAAAGGATTAACTGATCAGAAGACAGAAGGTTACAATGACATGCATGCACTGCATGGAAATAGTTACTGGTTGGACATAGGATGGGGCAAATTTCGTGGATCTAGGTGCTGCATTAAAATTAAAATTAAATTTAAATTTATTTATTAGAGGCAGCAGTTTCTTAAGCAACACAAAACCCTAAATCAGACAATAATTGTGCTATGTTGTGTAGCTGTCAAAAATGTATTAAATGATATCAATGTTAATCTTGAGAATCAGATAGCATACAATGGTGGACAATAATTAGTGCTAGCACATAGGAAGATGGAAAACGCATGCATCAATGCTGCCAATAATCACATGCCTTTAATGAGACAGTTCAAATGGCATAGTAAAAAGGATTAACTAATAAGAAGTCATCATATTTTAAAAATGATATGCATGCACTGCTTGGAAATAATTACTGGTGGAGCATGGCTACCAATGCGTGGACCTAGGTGCAGTAGTTTATTAAGCACAGAAAAAAATTATAAACAATGAATAATTGAGATGCATGCCCTGATTCATGATAATTAGTGGATGAACATAGGAAATTGTACAGAATAGCTGAACCTATGCAAAGCGTTAAAAACGATTTATTTAAATAAACAGATTTATCTAAATACATTTACATAAATTGATTTGTTTAAATAAAGCATAAAGAATTAAATAAAAAAATTACTTAATCTGTTAAAAAGATTTATTTAAAGTATAAGAAATAATTATTGGGGCAGCAGGGGAAAAATGCGTGGACCTAGGTGCAGTTGTTTCTTAACCAACAAAAAAAACCTAAAACAATCAATAATTGTGCTATGTAGCTGTAAAAAAAGGTTTAAATTGATAGCAAAATAAATTTTGAGAATCAGAAGGTAATAGGTCACAATAAAAAAATTCGTGGACCTAGGTGCAATAGTTTCCTAAACAACAAAAAAAACCCTAAAACAATCAATAATTGTGCCATGTAGCTGTGAAAAAAGGATTAAATGATACCAAAGTAAATTTTGAAAATGAGAAGGTAACATGTCAAAATTAGATGCATGCCCATAGGAAATTGTAAAATGCCTGAACCTAGATAAAGCATTAAAAAAATTATCTAAAAAGAATTATTTAAATAATGCATAAAGAATTAGAAAAAAAAGATTTAATTACTCTGTTAAAAATATTTATATAAAGTATTAGAAATAATTACTGGTGCAACAGTTTCTTATGCAACTAAAAAAACCCTAAAACAATCAATAATTGTGCTACGCTATGTAGCTGTCAACAAAGGATTAAATGATAGCTACCCTAAAAACCTAAAAAGATTTATTTAAATAAAAAATTTAGCTAAAATGATCTGTTTTAAAAAGACTTATTTAAATAAAGTATAAAGAATTAAATAAAAAGATTTACTTACTCTGTTAAAAAGATTTATTTAAAGTATAAGAAATCTTACTTCATATTATCAGGTCACTGGCATGGAACTTGTAAACACTTTCATAAAGTCCTCAATCAAATTGGCCTTCAGGTACTTCTTCAGGTTATGAAGCATTTTCAACATTGAAGCTAGTATCAACTTCAACTTCTTGTGCCAACTTGCTAAGATGTTCTTTATATATTTCATAATGCTCTGCTGAGATATATTCAATATACTCATAAGTATCAATTGGATCAAATTGTTTTACATTAGATGTATAAAGTAATTCCAACAATGTAGTAACAGAATTTTGACCCAGTTAACAGTGTAAAGAAAAGCATTTAATTCCAACAATGCAGTAATAGAATTTTGACCCAGTTAATAGTGTAAAGAAATGCGTTTAATTACATTGTTTGACTATGTTAACTTACTTTGCTATGGTATGCAAAAGCACGCAAAGTCTGATTTCAATTAAACAACAAAACTGCATGATCAATACAGAGGACGTATGGACCTAATTTACCACAACTAAATCTCAACACAAGAGGATCAATAAACACTGTCAAATCCCACACAGAGCCAAATTAATTGGATCAAATCCAATGAATGTTATTAGTAGCATCAACCAATATGACATAAATAAAGACAAATAATAGTAGTACTGACATAGAGAAGATGGTCATCAAACAAAAGCTTTAGATCAATTCCATAGGCCAAATTGTCAATAGATAATAACCAAAATATTCAACACATGTTCTGGCTTCATGTCAGGACATGAAGCGTACAAAAAGTTCCATACCAAAAACAAAACTACTAAAATTATAATAATTATCCTGAATAACTAACCCCCAGTTATCACAACAGATATTTTGCCTGGATCATATCTAGAAAACCTAAGTCTTATGACACTACCCGTCTCTAATCCCTTATCTCTCACAAAAGTCTTCCATCCAGAGGTCAATAGACATTCGTTTCTCGTCCGTCCTGTCCATCTCAGTCGACATGGCCACCTTCGCCCTCCTGATCCTCCAAAATACATGTTTTGTTTTTGTTGGGGAATGCATATGAACAGAAATCAGCTTTCAATGGCTGAAAAAACAATAATTGAATAATTATAACAGGACTAATAACATGGCTTGAAAAAAAATACAGAACTCATGATATCCATTTAGAATGTACTTAATAATTAATAATGAAGAACAGAGTGCATAATAACATGACAACTTCTTTTCCATATAATAAAAGAAAACTACTTCATGTATGGCACTTCTTTTATAGAATCAATTAATGTGAAATAATCATTTAAAAGTGACAACATTCAAGGTTAGATGAAACAACATGCACTGCAAACAACTTGGCTACCAGCAACAAAACCTGCCACCTATCACCGGGATCAAATAATTTGTTTACCCTGGCATCCTTACCACCACAAATAGCATCTTCCCCCAACACCTTAGGCAAAGGTAGCCATGACAATGTCTACAAAGAATAAAATTCTAGATATATACACGTGGGTATTATACTTGTAAAAATAGCCCCAAAAACATTCTGTGTATAATGGTAAGTTGCTGCAATTTCAATTTTAGATTCTACAAATGAGACAGGTAAAAACACAACATTAATCTTAGAATTAGCAACTGCCTCAATTCCATGCTTCAAGTTAACAAAGGTTGGTGTCCCAGAGAGAAAGGGTTGGTGCAGGGGGCTGGTGTCCACCCTGTTCTGGATCAATCTTTCATATTCTAGGATGATAAGTAACGTTTCATGAAAACACAAACTCTCACAGAAAATGCAACCAGACTTTTAATGAAAATGCACCCACAATAATAGCACCCTTGTTAGGATTTCCTTGAACTTTTGAATTAATGGCTTACTCATAGATACTTTATTTTTATACTTGCAAGTTCAACACTGAAAATAGCATGAAAATGTAAATGCAAGCAACCCAATGAACAAAAAAAAATTCATATTTAAAAAACAAAGAACCTTCAATCAAAATGAAACAAAAATGCAGCACATATCAACTGTAAGTCCTAATTTGTGAATGCATCTATTTTAGATAAAAAGTAAACTAATCCAGCATTGCAAACAATGGGTGATTTAGAAGCAAATTGTGATAAATATAATTCAAAACAATAACATGAATCACCAACCCAATGTTTCAAAAGAAACACCAATCAGAGATAGGAAAATTGATACACAGGACTATTTCTAAGAAGAGGAAAATAAATTAATGAGGCTCACAATATTATTCTGAAAAAAGACTATTTCTAAAAACACATAGAAGATAAGGGGATTAAGGAACAATGAGAAGAAGAATTGGCCTTTTATCATGACGCGCGAAATTGCAGTTGTTGTCATGCGCAGAAGCGTGTTCCATTGCGTGCTTGCACATTTCCAACCTCTTGTTGTTGGCCACTGCTTGATGGTTCTCCTGGGCACTGTGACTCTGACATGGTCCGGTGACAGACGCGTTTAGTGTCTCCGGCACGGACCAGTAATAGCCGCGTAGACACGACTCTCTTCCTCCAGCAGCACCGTGTACCCTCGCATTGGGGCGCCATTCCAGATGTGTGCAATAACCATAAAAACTGCAAGACAGGCAATAGACATACATTTACTCACAATAAAAACTAAGCAAAGTACCGAATCACTAAGAAGCCGTAAACCAAACAAAACCCTAAACTGATTTTGATAAATAATGAACACAGTCACGAAGAAGCCGTAAACCAAACAAAACCCTAAACTCATTATGAAGAAGCCCCAGTGAAATAGAGTAAGAAATGGAGAAAAACCCAACAGATTTCGCCAAACAATGAAAAGAATAGAGAAATACCTTATAACTCAGATGGTATCTCCGGTCGCTACTGGTGATGCTTGAATCACCACTGCTACTGGTGATGAAGAATGGGAGTGTCGAAGGCTGGGCTCTTAGATCGCCGGATCGGGACGCAGTTTGTTGAGAAATTAGGTTCCGGAGAGAGTATTGTGAGACTGAAGCATAGTTTGTTGCTCCAGTGTGGGGGGTGCTGCTGCTCTCTCTGTTTGCCTCTGAATGCCGATTTCAAACCGAGTTTCACAAGGTTGAATGGAATGATCCAAACCAACCAACCACTCGGGAAACTGGCTTGTTGCTCCAGTGTTGCTAGTCTTTTTTTCTTTTCTTTTTTTTGACGTCAGTGTTGCTGGTCTTTTCGGTTGCTCGAATGTTTGCAAATGGAAATAAAGAGTTGCAGTGCTATTAAGTGAGTAGCTGCAAACAAAATGACATTTCTACCCTGCAAATTAGGTGGGATTAGTTCCTTCAGTGACTACTGTATTTTTATAGATAAAGATATGCACATGCTACTGGTTTTAGTGTGCGTAACTCGTCTGAAACAAAAGATAAGAATGGCGTGAAATGGAGGCATTTTTTTTTGCTCAAAAGAGGTTTTCAAAACTGAGAAAAAGTTAGTCTTGCCTGAATTGATGATTAGTGAAAATAGTTTGCCTAAAGGTAGAAACCGAAAATTGACAAGGGAGGGATGTAATGCAAGAATTGTTTTCAAGAGGACAATAGAGGGTAAATATGAAGTTGCAAGATTTTATGAAGGTCATACACATGCATTAGCCACACCTAGAAAGAAACAATTCATAAGATCAGCAAGGAACATAAACAATGTTCATAAGAATTTGTTGTTTTCCTACAATAGAGCTAATGTGGGGACTTCAAAAGTCTATCAACCATTGAAGGAGCAGGTTGGGAGTTACGACAATATAGGATGCACAGAAAGAGATTTTCAAAATTATTCAAAAGATTTGAAAGAATTGATCAAAGACTCTGATGCATATATGTTTATTGATAATTTTAGGAGAAAGCATGAGATGAACCATTCATTTTTCTCTGATTATGAGGCTGATAATGAAGGTAGACTGAAATATGTGTTTTGGGCTGATGGCATTTGTCGAAAAAATTACTCTTTGTTTGGAGATGTGATTTCATTTGACACTGCATACAAGACAAATAATATTGTATGGTTTTTGCACCATTCACCGGTGTAAATCACCATCGTCAAAGTATAACCTTCGGGGCTGCATTTTTAGCTAATGAAAAAGAAAATTCATTTGTGTGGTTGTTTGAAGCATTTTTGAAAGCAATGGGAGTACACAGACCTATAGTAATCATAACAGATCAAGACCCAGCCATGAAGAATGCAGTGGAGAAGGTTTTTAATGGTTCTTCTCATAGATTTTGCATGTGGCATATTCTTAAATAAACTCTCAGAAAAGGTGAGTGTTTCCTTAAATTCCAATATGGATTTTAATAATCGTTTCAAGTCATGTGTTTGGAATTTAGATACTTCAGAAGAATTTGAATTAAGATGGAAGATTATTATTAGTGATTTCAAGTTGGAAGAAAATGGTTGGCTTCTAACATGTATGATATTAGAAGTACGTGGATACCGGCTTATTTCAAACACATCCAAATTATACACCCAATTTCTCTCTGCCTTGTTATTGTGCTCCTTGCATCAAAGATTTCAAAGGCATAGTTGTTTGATTTTGCTTGTCTTCAACTCTAATGATCAATTTCTTCCCACTTTTGATCAATTTCTGTCAAGAAACAAAATAGAATAAAAAAAAGTCAGCACTAATAGAATAGAAGAGTGAAAACAATCCATGTCAGTCTATAACTCAGCCACCAAAAAGAGGTATACTAATTCTTCTCAGCATACTATCCCAAAAAAATGAAGTTAGGAGATGATATACTAATTCTTCTCAGCATACTATCCCAAAAAACCAAGTCCAAACATTGAAATTATCAATTAAATATGGAGTTACATTCCAATGTTTTGGCTATTGCTTATGGACAACAGGTTGGAGTGAGTTTGGGAACATAAAGTACAGATGGTAAAATGCTGTAAAATATGTATATGGATCAATCCCAGAATGATGGAAGGTAAAGTTAGAACATTCCACATTTTTCTATAAACAAATGGAAAATAAAAATAACAAGAAAGCATAAGCTACCCTGAACTGTTGTCCCCTAAAACTAAAAATCAAAGCATAATAATCAATATAGTGAAGCAGCAATGGTGTATTTTGCAAAGGCATGAAATGGAACTGTCCAAGCAAGTGACACGACTTGCTGTTGAGAGAACTTCCTATTATGAGTTTTATTATAGATAAAATTGATACAAAATATAGATCGTGAAATTGATATAAAATTGTAGCAAAACCCAGCAGGAGGGAAATCGAATACTGACAATACCACGATGGAGAAAAGAGGGAAATAGGGGAAGTTATGGAGAGTGGGAGACGCCGTGGGAGTGGATAGCCAGTTGGCAAGTCGTGCTTGAGACGGAGGGCATGGATGGCCTTAGTGAGATTGACGTTGAGGCTGCGAGAAGAGAGGCGGTGGTATAAGAAGAGGGAAGAAATCGCCGGCGATGTGGAAGCATTGATTGCCCGTTGCGGCTAGTGCGGTGGGTGTCGTCCCTAGCTGGGTGTTGTCCCTGGTAGGGGAGAAATTAGGAGGCGGTGGTATAAGCAGAGGGGGGAAGTCGCCGGCGAAGTGGAAGCATTGGTGGCCCGTTGCGGCTGGTGCGGCGGTGTCATCCCTGGCAGGGGGAGAAATTAGGTTGTACGATTGGGCAAGAGGAAAAGCACGTGACTTACTTAATGATCTGTTTTAATCTGAGCCATCTATTTAGATCCAAGGGTTGACATGTCCTCCTCTCACTCTCACATAAAAAACACCCCTTTCACTAGATTTGCCCCCTCTCTCTCTCTCTCTCTCTCTCTCTCTATATATATATATATATATATATATATATAATTTATATTTTGATCTCTTGTTAATTTTTTTGTTTTTTATGATTTTGATCACCTATTATTCAGAAATAAGTATTTTTAGTCCTTCCTGTTAGGAGGTTGTTGTTAAGTAACTATGCGGAAGATGAAATGCCACTTCATGATTGTCCTAGCAATATTAACATATCCGCCTGGTATGCTTTTGATCTCTCTATATATAATATATATATATTTTTTCTGGTCCCTCTTTAATTAATTTTTGTTTAGTTTAATTGTTGGAGAAACCGTTTGGCTTTAACTCAAGTAATGAACTTTAGAATTTTTCATTTTTGTCGTGGTGATAAGTTGGCTTCTTATGATATTCACTCACAAGATTTTACTTAATTGGTGAGATTTAATCCCGGGTTTTACCAATGAGCATTTCAATCGAAATAGGTTGAATCTCCTTAATAGTCATTTTGTTTTAAAAAATTGTTTAGTTTTTAATCTCTCAATTTTTAAACATGACCGATTGTAATCCCTACAGTTTATTTGATTATATTAAGTGATGGTATCATAAATAAAATGTTATATCATTCATGTAACTTGTAAATAAATATTATCTTTAAATTCACTTTTAGTCCTACATCACAGGGAACCTCACAAGGACAAGAAAAAAAATGAATGATTCTGATAGGAGGTTGATCCTTTGCCGAGGTGTGACCTCGGCAACAGAAAACGACTACGGTGGACCCTAGCGCATCGCTTATAAAAGGAACAAGGTAGTACCATGCAAAGGTATTGTAACACCCCAAATACCTCAATTATTAGTTTAGAATTATATGCATAAAACTTAGTATAGTTAATGGTGAATTTCAAGTAATTTCATGTTGATTTTTATAATTGAAAAATGAGGATATTGTGTCTTGATGAATCTAAGTGATTAGATGAGTTGAAATTAGTCTTAAAGTGATGTTGTGGATGGATTATGAGTTAGAGAAGGAAGGAATAGGAAGAAGGTTTCAAGATTTGATGTTAAAAGATGATTTTTCACATTTTTGTGCAGAGTGAAACGATTCACCTAGGTGTGAATCGATTCACACTAATGTTTCTGTCCACTAAAATGATGCTGTGAATCGAATTGAGAGTGTGAATCGATTCACCAATTCGATTCACAAAAGGCGCAGGTGCAGTTTTAAGTGAATGAATCGATTCACAGCAGACTGTGAATCAATTCACACACTCTGAAAATGCTAAAAATGCTGATTTCTCAGCAGAATGCGAGAAAGGAAAAGAAAAGAAGAGGAGAAGGGGCGATTTGGGGGAAGAGAGAAGAGGGAAAAACCAAGGGTTTCTCAAATCCTATGAGAAATCCATGGACTCTTGCTAGATTCTTCCCAAACCTAGCTTGAATCAAAGTGTGAGAGTGAGATTTTGGGTGATTTTGGAGTTTTGGTTTAGGCCCTAGCTAGAGGACGAAGGAGCTCGTGAAGGAGGAAGAAGAAGGAGTTGCAACTCAGTCCTTGGAGCACGGAATTTTGCTTGAGTTGTGAGTTCTTCCTTCTCTTAGGTGATGGGCACCCATAACTCCCACATTAGGGCTTTTCCACAAAGAAGTCTTTGAACCCCAGAGGGTTCAAAGTTAGGGTTTGTTAAACCTTTTGAGTTTAAGTTGATTTTTGAGTTAATGTTATGAGATTATATGGGGTTTGGATGAAATAGGTTTGGATTCTGTCCCCAACCCCCTAATTGTTATGTGATGCTTGAAACCTTGAATGCTCCATAGAGCTTCAAGGGGTTTGTGTCTTTGTTTTGAAATCAGTTCTTAACTTGTGACTATGTGTGAACTTTCATATGAATGAGTGATTTTCTTGTTTGTATGATTATGTGAAATGGTATGTCATGCAGTTCAATACCCTTAGTAGTTCTTTACTTAAAGAAAATCATGCATACAAGATGTGATAGTTATCTTTTATGTTTAATTAAAATACACCAAGATTCCTTAAAAGAGGAGAGCATGGTATGGTTAGTCTCGTGGGATGCCACTTGGAGGTTAATGACGTCTAACTACCATACCGTTAGTTGTGTTTAGCGGGGCCTATGGAGTTAAGCATATGACCAAATTCGACAACATAGCTTTTCGGTTGTATAGTAAATCAACCATATGGTACTAGTTAAGACGTGCGATGTCCGAAAGTATGATGAACGAAAGGTTCCTAGTAAAGATTGCATTACCTAAATGTGTTTGATTGTTTCTTTGAAATTGTCTTAAGTTTAAGAGTGATGGTGAGGGGTCAAGGGAAGAATTCACTGAGATTTTATCTCACCCCTTTCCCCATTATTGTTATCACAGATTCACAGGTACCGAAGGAAGGTGAAAAGAGCTAGGATGTGGAGGATCTTTATGCTATTTTAGATTTTGGAATTATGCAATTTCTCTTTTTGGTTTTAAAACAAAAAGACTAGTATTTTGTATTAAATCATGAGATGGTTATGTAAGTTTGAACTATGGAATACTTCCTTTTGTGGAACTAGGATCTATGTATAAATCTAAACTTAATGTAACGCTTAAGTTTAAATTTTCGCTTATTTAAATCTGTATCAAATGTTAATTATCTTACTTTCAAGTCCAGTTCAATGTATGGTGTTACATTATGGTATCAGAGCGGTTCGATTCTAATCGGACTATAGAATAGTTAGAACAGTCTTAATGAGTCCTTAGTGTCTGTTGTTATCCTTCTACTTATTATGCTAAGAGATATTGTGCTTGATCAACTCAATGCTTTGTGCATTTTATGTAGAATCATGACATCATGTGTAGGACGCGGTAGGAGAAAAAGGAATACCACTAGTAACTCAGGGAATCCACCAGCAGTTGAACCTTGGAATGTTATAGCGGAGGCATTACGAGTGCAAACCAAGGCCTTTAATACTCAAGCCCAAGTGACCAATGCCTTACTTCAGCAAATTCTTCAAGGAGGAGCAGCTCCAACTAACAATGTTGTACCACCGGATAATCCCAACCGTGCGTTCTCTGAATTCAGAAAGAATAGTCCTCCTCCTTTCAAGGGTGGCTCAGACCCTTCTGAAGCCAAGTATTGGTTGCGGGATATGGAGAAGATATTCGAAGTGGTTGCTTGCACTGAAGAACAGAAACTTACATTTGCCTCGCACTACCTGAAAGGAGAGGCAGAAATATGGTGGAGAGGAGCCAAGGCTCATATGATTTCTCTTGAGACTTCTTTGGACTGGACCAACTTTCAACGGGTGTTTTTGGAGAAATATTTCCCAAAGAGTATGAGAAGGATGAAGGAGCAGGAGTTTGCTCACCTAACCCAAGGAAGAATGTCAGTAGCAGAATATGTAACCAAATTTGAAGACTTGGCCAAGTATTCTACCTACCTTCAAAGCATAGAAGATGATGAGTGGAAGGCTCACTAGTTTGAGCAGGGACTCAGATCAGAGTTGAGGAATGCAATTTGTGGTTTTGAAGAGATCGATTATGCTAAGCTTGTGGGGAAATGTATTATCACTGAGGAGGCCCAAGCGGCCATGGAGACAGACTGTCGTGACTGGATTCAAAAGAGGAAGGATGACAAGAATGCACAACACATGAAGCCTAAGGGAAATTTGAACAAGGGCAAGCAAGTCCAAACTCACCAGTCTAAGTCCTTCCCTACTTGCTCAAATTGTGGAAAGATGCACCCAGGAGAGTGTCTGAAAGGAAAGAATGTTTGCTATATTTGCCATCAGCCGGGGCATATAACTAGGGAATGCCCCCAGTATAAGACGGGAAAGGGACCTATGTCCAGTGATCCTAACCAAGGGAGAGTCTTCACTCTTGATGCTCAAAAAGCAAAGGGTGCAGAGAATCTGATGAAAGGTACTTGTTTCCTACAAGATGAACCCTTAGTTGTTTTGTCTGATTCGGGGGCAACCCATTCCTTCATCTCTTGTAAATGTGTTCAAAGGTTAGGGTTGTACCTCACTTCCCTACAATTTCCCTTGCATGTGTATACGCCTGCCGAGGGTAGTATTTCTACTTCCTTGATGTGCGAGAATTGTCCTCTCGTAATTCAGGGGAGGATGTTTATAGTAAACCTTGTGTGTTTACCCCTTGAGGGGATGGACATAATTCTTGGTATGGATTGGCTTTCCGCCAATCAGGTCGTCTTAAATTGTTTCTGTAAGACAATTGAGTTTCAGATAGAGCAACCCACTGTTGTAGAATCAAGTTATGATTTATTAAATTGTGTTCTTCTGTTGAGTCACTGTCTAGTGGAGGGTTATGCAGGGTATATGATGTTACTTTCCTCAACCTCAGAGGTTAGCCTAGATTTAGATGCTATCCCTATAGTTAATGAATTCTTAGATGTGTTTCCTAATGAGATGACGACCTTACCTCCCGAGAGAGAAGTGGAATTCTCAATAGAATTGGTTCCTGGCACGGGACCAATCTCCATAGCTCCCTCAGGATGTCGCCTATAGAATTAAAAGAACTTAAGACCCAATTAGAGGATTTGATAGCCAAACAATTCATCAGATCTAGTGTGTCGCCTTGGGGTGCACTTGTTCTTTTAGTGAAGAAGAAATATGGTAGCATGGGGTTATGTATTGATTATAGGAAAATCAATAGGGTCACTGTGAAGAATAAGTATCCGTCGCCCAGGATAGATGACTTGTTAGATCAACTTAGGGGAGCTTCGATTTTTTCTAAGATTGATCTAAGATCTGGTTACCACCAGTTAAGGCAAAAGATGTTCCAAAGACGGTATGTATTTAGGACTAGATACGGACATTACAAGTATGTGGTTATGCCTTTCGGTTTGACCAATGCTCCGGCCGTATTTATGGACTATATGAACTGAATTTTTAGGCCTTTCCTCGACAAGTTTGTAGTGGTCTCCATAGATGACATCCTAGTCTATTCTAAGAGTCCTCAAGAACACGAGGAACACCTTAGGATCGTTCTAGGTACCCTCAGAGAGAATAGACTCTTTGCGAAGCTTGAGAAGTGTGAGTTTTGGCTACGCGAGGTTAAATTTTTAGGGCATGTGATTTCTCAAGCGGGAGTATCGGTTGATCCTAGCAAAGTAGAAGCAGTCCTTATTTGGGAACGACCAACCACGATCACAGAAGTTAGAAGCTTTCTAGGATTAGCCGGTTACTACCGAAGGTTCATTAAGGGGTTTTCTCAATTGGTACTTCCCCTAACGAAGTTAACCCGAAAGGGGGAGCCATTTGTGTGAAATAAGAAATGTGAGAGTTACTTCTTAGAGCTTAAGTTTCGGCTGACTGCCACGCCAGTCTTGATTATCCCTGACCTAACCTTAGGATTTGATGTCTATAGTGATGCTTCTAAGAAAGGGCTAAGTTGTGTTCTCATGCAAAACCGTCAAGTTGTGGCTTATGCCTCTAGGCAGTTAAGACCTCATGAAGAGAACTATCCTACCCATGACTTAGAGCTTGCAGCAATTGTTTTTGCCCTAAAGATATGGCAGCACTACTTGTATGATGCCCAGTTTGAAGTGTTTAGTGATCACAAGAGTCTGAAATACCTATTTGATCAAAGGGAACTTAACATGAGCAGAGGAAGTGGGTTGAGTTCCTAAAGGATTATGATTTTGAGTTGAAGTACCATCCTGGCAAAGAGAATGTAGTTGCCGATGCTTTGAGTAGAAAGTCCTTACATGTTTCTTCAATGATGGTTAAGGAAATGAAATTGTTCGAATCATTTAGGGACCTTAACTTGGGAATGTTTCCCACCGAAAATAGTCTCGTGTTAAGTCACCTAGAATTTCTTGTGATTTTAGGGGCCAGATTAGACTAACCCAGACGTTAGACGAGGAGCTACAGTCTAGTAGACACCGTCCCGATTTCTCCGAAGCTGAGGATAGCACTTTGTTATTCCACCAAAGAATCTGTGTACCTAAGGATGATTACATCAAGAAGCAGTTTTTGGGTGAAGCCCATAAGAGTGGATTTTCAGTGCATCCTGGTTCTACCAAGATGTACCATGATCTGCGACAAAGATACTGGTGGCTCGGTATGAGAAATGATGCAGCGGAGTTTGTAGCCCAATGCTTGGTCTGCCAGCAAACCAAGATAGAACACCAAAAGCCTTCAGGACCTCTCCAGCCCTTAGAAATTCCAGAATGGAAGTGGGAAGGTATAGCGATGGACTTTGTGGGAGGTTTACCTCGCACTCAGTCAGGTTATGACTCTGTTTGGGTCATAGTGGATAGATTGATAAAGTCTGCCCATTTCCTTCCCATTAAGTCCACTTACAAAACCGCTAGGTTAGCTGAGCTCTGTATCAGAGAGATTGTTAGGCTTCACGGAGTTCCAACTAACATTGTTTCTGATAGGGATCCTAAGTTTACCTCCCAGTTTTGGAAGGCACTTCAGCAAGCCTTAGGGACTAGATTGAGCATGAGTACAGCTTATCATCCTCAGACGGATGGTCAGTCAGAAAGAACTATACAAACCCTAGAGGATATGCTTAGAGCCTGTGTTTTAGAGGATGGCGGAAGTTGGGATAAGTATTTGTGACTGATTGAGTTTTCATACAATAACAGCTATCAATCTAGCATAGGTATGGCATCGTACAAGGCTCTCTACGGTCGCAAGTGTAGGACTCCCCTATGTTGGTTTGCAAGTGTAGGACTCCCCTATGTTGGTTTGAAGTAGGAGAGAAGAGGTTTCTAGGTCCTGACCTTGTTCAACAAACTATGGATAAGATTCATATGATTAGGGAGAAGATGAAGGCTACCTAGAGTAGGCAGAAGAGCTACGCAGATCATAGGCGTAAACCCCTTGAGTTTGAGGAAGGAGAACATGTGTTCCTGAGAGTTACTCCCACTATAGGTGTCGGTAGAGGTCTTAGAGCCAAGAAGCTAACTCCTCGGTACATAGGACCTTTTCAAATCCTCAGTCGAATTGGTTCTGTGGCTTACCAACTTGCTTTACCTCCTTCCTTGTCCAATCTTCATAATGTCTTTCACATGTCACAGCTTAAGAAGTACATCCCAGATCCATTTCATTCCTTGGATCATGAGTCTGTACAACTTAAATCAGATTTGACGTATCAACCCTAGCCGGCCCAAATAGTGGACTCTGATTTCAAGACGCTCAGGAATAAGACTATTCCTTTGGTTAAGGTTATCTGGAAAAGATCCACTCCCGAAGAAGCCACTTGGGAACTCGAAGAGGAAATGCGAGACCAATATCCTTACCTTTTTCAATAGGTATGTAATTTCATCTAATTTTTCAGGACAATTTTTTTTAAAAGGTGGGTAGTAGTGTAACACCCCAAATCCCTCAATTATTAGTTTAGAATTATATGCATAAAGCTTAGTATAGTTAATGGTGAATTTCAAGTAATTTCATGTTGATTATCATAATTGAAAAATGAGGATATTGTGTCTTGATGAATCTAAGTGATTAGATGAGTTGAAATTAGTCTTAAAGTGATGTTGTGGATGGATTATGAGTTAGAGAAGGAAGGAATAGGAAGAAGGTTTCAAGATTTGATGTTAAAAGATGATTTTTCACATTTTTGTGCAGAGTGAATCGATTCACGTAGGTGTGAATCAATTCACACTAATGTTTCTGTCCACTAAAATGATGTTGTAAATCAAATTGAGAGTGTGAATCGATTCACCAATTTGATTCACGAAAGGCGCCAGTGCAGTTTTAAGTGAATGAATCGATTCACAGCAGGCTGTGAATCGATTCACACACTCTGAAAACGCTAAAAACGCTGATTTCTCAGTAGAACGCGAGAAAGGAAAAGAAAAGAAGAGGAGAGGGACGATTTAGGAGAAGAGAGAAAAGGGAAAAACCTAGGGTTTCTCAAATCCTATGAGAAATCCATGGATTCTTGCTAGATTCTTCCCAAACCTAGCTTGAATCAAAGTGTGAGAGTGAGATTTTGGGTGATTTTGGAGTTTTAGTTTGAAGCCCTAGCTAGAGGACGAAAGAGCTTGTGAAGGAGGAAGTAGAAGGAGTTGCAACTCAGTCCTTGGAGCTCGAAATTTTGCTTGAGTTGTGAGTTCTTCCTTCTCTTAGGTGATGGGCACCCATAAGTCCCACATTAGGGCTTTTCCTCAAAGAACTCTTTGAACCCCAGAGGGTTCAAAGATAGGGTTTGTTAACCCCTTTGAGTTTAAGTTGATTTTTGAGTTAATGTTATGAGATTATATGGGGTTTGGATGAAATAGGGTTGGATTTTCTCCCCAACCCCCTTAATTGTTATGTGATGTTTGAAACCTTGAATGCTCCATAGAGCTTTAAGGGGTTTGTGTCCTTGTTTTGAAATTCAGTTCTTAACTTGTGACTATGTGTGAACTTTCATATGAATGAGTGATTTTCTTGTTTGTATGATTATGTGAAATGGTATGTCATGCAGTTCAATACCCTTAGTAGTTCTTTACTTAAAGAAAAGCATGCATGCAAGACGTGATAGTTATCTTTTATGTTTAATTAAAAGACACCAAGATTCCTCAAAAGAGGAGAGCACGGTATGGTTAGTCTCGTGGGATGTCACTTGGAGGTTAATGACGTCTAACTACCATACCGTTAGTTGTGTTGAGCGGGGCCTATGGAGTTAAGCATATGACCAAATTCGACAACATAGCTTCCCGGTTGTATAGTAAATCAACCATATGGGACTAGTTAAGACGTGCGATGCCCGAAAGTATGATGAACGAAAGGTTCCTAGTAAAGATTGCATTACCTAAATGTGTTTGATTGTTTCTTTGAAATTGTCTTAAGTTTAAGAGTGATGGTGAGGGGTCAAGGGAAGAATTCACTGAGATTTTATCTCACCCCTTTCCCTATTATTGTTATCACAGATTCACAGGTACCGAAGGAAGGTGAAAAGAGCTAGGATGTGGAGGATCTTTATGCTATTTTAGATTTTGGAATTATGTAATTTCTCTTTTTGGTTTTAAAACAAAAAGACTAGTATTTTGTATTAAATCATGAGATGGTTATGTAATTTTGAACTATGGAATACTTCCTTTTGTGGAACTAGGATCTATGTGTAAATCTAAACTTAATGTAATGCTTAAGTTTAAATTTTTGCTTATTTAAATCTTTATCAAATGTTAATTATCTTACTTTCAAGTCCAGTTGAATGTATGGTGTTACAGGTATCATTTATGTCCATTCTCTTAACCAAAAGAAATAATTTTTTTAATCTTCTCTAGGAATTTCTCTCTTTCAATTTTCTTAAAATTTTTAAAATTTAAATAGAGTATTAGTTTTCAGTATAACTAGCAAGATACCTGTGTATTCGCACGAGTCACTCCATTTTTATGCATTTTTGAAATACAGAATTAAAGTTTTACTTTTAATAATAATAATAATAATAATAATAATAATAATAATATTAATAATATAGATAGATATACAGATAGAAGATATAATAGAATAGATAGATAGATGTGACACTCTAGTTGATTTAACTTTATTTCTTTTATTATGTGCTACTACCCAAATTTCTCAATTAATTTATAATCCTTTCTTTTAATTATTTATTTACACTAATATACTCTGATACCGTTATAATATGCGCTATAGCGGAATAGTGGGAAAATACTTTATTATAAGTATAGTGTACCAATGTATACCAAGCCATCCATAGGCCTATTATACTCCTAGCTTGTGTGTGCCGTAACAAGTAGCACAAACAATCGCATAGACACATATACTGACTCACTGGCCATAACTCACCAAACTATGTTGACGGATGACTCATTCTTAGTACCCTTGTACTGTAAGGTATTCTCTCAGCTGCTAGTGCATTTAACCAGTACATACAAGTAAACAAAGAAGGAGGGAGATAAGAAGTTATCTAAATACTATTATAGTGGAATAGATAGTATAGACACTAATATAGAATAGCACACAAAGCATTCATCTCCAAAGGTATTTTATATGCAAGATCATAGCCTAGAATAAAGATCAGGTCCTAGGGTCCCCTCTTAACCATAATAGCGTTGATTCCCTTTTTCTCATGCGTATCCTAATATTCACTACATGCAAGTAGGCATTCTATCATAAGCAAATCCTCCTTGTTGGCCCCACCAGGCCTACCTATGTTGTCCCTATCTTGCCGACCGAGACTAGGAATGAGCCATTCGTCCATCCGGCATATCCAGCTCACCGTACCCCTAAGAGTGGTTCTCCACCCCTAACGGCAGATATCAAGGCTGCACTCTGGATAGCACATACAATGGAATTTGATATGTCAATAATTTCGTCAGAATTATTGGGGTACGCGACTACCAAGACAGAAGAGCGGCCAACTCTACATTGAACGTGAACATAAGAAGGGGGTTGAATTGTGTTAAAAATTTTTCGTAAACTTTACGTAAAAACACTACGAACAGAGATTTTTAAAACTGTTTGTTTATCGGATGCTGAGAAACTAACCAGATGCAGAAAATGAAACCGTTTATGAAAACTTGTTTTACTGAGCAGTGTAAAGATAAATGTAAAGCAGTAAAGGAGGGGACACAGAGATTTATACTAGTTCACCACCGACTGGTAGCTACGTCTAGTCCCTTCGATCCTGAAGGGTTTTTTACTATAATCAACTGATTACAATTTTCCTCAAGAGTATTCTACTGTCACAAACTTGACAATACTCTCAACTTCTCAAAACGACTCAGTACGATCGAGCCTTTGAGGAACAAAGACTTAACTAGGCCAAATACAGTTTACAAAAGAGATTATACTTTTGAATACAATCAAAATATCTCTCACAGAGAGGATGAAAAGATTAAGCTCAAAACAGAATAGCTTTCTAAAAGAAAGTATAAGACGCTGAGTTCAGTTCTTTGTAGACCAGAAACTTGGCACGAAACTTGATTGCTCACTTGAGTAATGTTGCTTTCAGAATGAAGTTTCTTCACAGTTTTTGGCTCACTTCTTCAATGAATACCTTGGAGTATTTATAGGAGTCTTCAAGGGTATTACTGTTGCAGTAAAAATAGCTTCTTTCCATCGAGTGAGGTAATTTGAAATGTAGTCCTTTTCTTCCTTTCCAGAGAATGTCAGAATAGTACACATTACCGTTTTCGTACTATCTGCTATTTGCAATTGCCTTGTACGATTTTTGTCTTATGCTAAAGGTGTCACCTTTGCTTCCTCGTACATCAAAATGAGCGCATAAAATCAAATTCGAATTCCGTTCCAAAACAGTCTGAGGCTAAGAGCAAAAATGTGATCATCACGTGCTTCATTAAAGAGATCAGACGCTCGCTCAGAATAGAGGACGGACGCTCTCAGCAATTGAGTATTCCACGTGTCCAAGAGTAACACTACTGGACGCTTGCTGTTAGCAAGACGCTGGAGTGAGTTCGGACGCTAACACTAGTGGATTGTATTCAATTCTTTTGTAAATATCTTCTTCTTCCTTGAGTGTTTTGTACATATATATGAAGTTTTGATACTTGTACACTCAAAGATATGTTAGAAGATAAATTGTTTCTCTTGAAAAAATACTTTGTTATCATCAAAATCAATGAGGGTCTAAACTTCTCAATCGTTTAGGTTCCAACAATCTCCCCCTTTTTGATGATGACAAATATCCAAGGTTGATGAACAATTTAATTTCAAAATAATATCAAGGGTCTCCCCCTGAATTTAACAATTTAGATATATATGAACAATTCAGGTATTAAGGCGATTGTTGATAAACAAATTCATTTAAGTGATCGCAAAAATACGTAGATGTCTTAAAGCATATATTTAATAAAGTGAGATCGGATGCTGATTTTCATTTTATCAAAAAGATTTTCATTGTACCAAATTTATTGATCATTATTAGAGTACGAGATCAATGAATATCATCGCATTAATAGATATTAGAGCAATGAATAACCACACAAATGCTATGTATGAAATGATATGCATGATACTTCTGTTTTAGTGTATCCATCGGAGTTTGAACATCGGACGGTGAATTTGTCAATCAGACTTTCACGTGTTCATCAAACTTTTCTTTTACTCCCCCTTTTGTCATCAGACAAAAAGAGTGTAAAGCACATCATAGTCAAAATAAGACTTAGAAAAATTTGAAAATATATAAACAAATAATCAGATATAGGTATATATAAACAGATAATCAGAGCAAAAACAATGAATATATATATAAGAGTACTAAAAAAATATTTTATATCACTCAAAAAATAAATTTAAGGGTTTGGTGGAGGTGGTGGAGGGATGTTGAGACGTTCATATAATAACTTCAGGGCATTGTCCAGCTGAGTAACTTTCAGGTTTGTGGCCTTCATTTCTTCAAACTCTGCTTTGGGAATAGTGACCATTTCAACTGCAGGAGTAGAAGTAGAAGGTCCAGCTCCTGATACTGGTGCAGGTTTCATCTTCTGATGCTCTGCTAGCACCCGGTTAGATAACTTTAGTCTCAATTCCTTCTTTTGTTGAGCTTTTTGAAAGAATGCATCATTTGGTATAAACCATTTGATGAGACTTCCAAGTTTCCTCTGCTCAGATTCTGCCTGAATGTTTCTCCTTTTCTCCACCTCTTCTGGATACAGCAAATCCATGAAGATGTTTTCTCTATGCAGAAGCACATCAGTAGTGAAAGCATCAAACCTGTTTCCAGCATCTTCTCCCCTCTTGATAAAGACACTCAATGCTTCAAAAGCGAAAGAGAGTGCTTCATTTTCTGCCAAGTATACTCTTCGCAAATTTTCCCTGTCATTTTCTTTAAGCGCTAGGGGGACGAGGCATGGTAACAAGGCTTTATCTTTCCAAGACTCAGACCACTGACTCCAAGTAAATCCAATGTCGAAGTGCTTGGTCACAGCAGCCCATTGGACATATATCTTCATGCAGTCAAGAGGCCTGATTACTGAATACCTGAACGTATCATCAAAGTAGGCAGTTCCCAGATTGGTGTCAGTAACTTTGTTGATAGTGCTAACTGTGGCAATAGTGGCTTTCTCAGCATTGCAGTAGTTTAAGGAGCCAGTTCTCCATTCATCTTCCTTCAGAGAACTAAGGTAAAACCTTCTGGCATGGTCCTCAGTGATTTTGGCAATCGGAAGCTTAGAGAATTCTTTAAGGTTATACTTCTTAGGAGCCTTCTCATACTCTATGAGTCCGATCTTGCTAAATGGCAGCTTGCCAGGAGTAGGTTCTTTCCTCTTCCCAGGGATAGACCAAGGTAGCCACCTTTGTCTATCTGGCACAATCTTTATGGATACAGAAGAAGGATCCCTGAACTGTCTGATAACTTCAATTTTCTTCATCTCAAGACAGTGTGCCATGAAGGCAGCTTCTTCATCCGTGATCCACCTTCCACACTCCTCCAGTGTGAGAGGTTCAGTTTGAGGTAGGGATTTAGGAAGGTCAACAGAGAAAGGAATTGCTCTGCTACCAGTTTCTGGTCTCAATCTTCCTTTGAATGACATCTGAAAATGGTCTTCTCCATCCTTGAAGGTAAAATTCATTGGAGAGGGAATTTCCAATCTGGCAACTCCAGAGGTGAAGGTTTTCAAATGCCATGTAGAGGGACGATTGTAGATACTGTGATATGACTCATACTTAACAAACCGAGGTTTGTTAATGCACGAGACATTCTTCCTTCCACCGAAGTCTGTAGGTTTATGGGTAATGGTGATTGAAGTGGGAGTGGTTTTGGTGATTGTATAGGTTTTAGGTGTGTAGGGTTTGAAAGGATTAATGGGAGGTACTTTGAATAATAGGTTGAAGGGGTGAGAGTGAAGTTTGGAAATGTATGTGGTAAGTGAGGTATTTGAGGAAATTTGTGGTAGGTCAAGGTTGAGTGTATTGGATGGTGTTTGGGTAGGTTTTGAGAGGATGAGGGTAGAGGTTTGTCGGAGGCTCATTCTGGTTTTTTGGGTTTGTGGTTGTGAAACAGACAATGGGGGTGCAGGAATAACATCATGAGAATCAAAGATAGATACTGACTCATCAGCAGTAAAGTCGAGTACCTTTGGGTTAAGCTCAGAAGACTTAACCAGCCTTCTTTTTGTTCTTCTAGGGGCAACAACGGCAGGAGGAGGAGGAGCTTTCTTCCCTTGACCGGACGCTGAAGCATCTTTTTCAGCTGTTGGCTTATTCTTTTTCTCCAAGACCTTTCTGATAGTAATTCTATCCTCATCTTTTGGTTCCTCAACAGTAGGTGCAGGAGCCACCTTCTGTTTCATTCTTCTTGTCTCCCTAAAAGGAGATTCAGCACGTCTCTTCACACCAGCTATTGAGCTTCTGGTGGTTTTCTTTTCAGCTTCTCCTTCTTGTTGCTCTAATTTCACCTTCTTAATCATAGAGCCAGTTATCAACTGCATTCTGACTAGACTGTTGACTCCAAAAACTTCAGGACGAACAACAGCGCCAACACCAAAGTATTTTTCTTTTTCTTCTTTGTTGGTAGAGTCAGCCAGCTTTCTCACAACACCATCTTTAATCATCATTATGGAGAGAAGAACTCCATAAGGAATAACCTTGATGATATTCTTTTTATCGACACTCTTTCTTGAGAAGACAAGAGCATTTATAAGATTATTGATAATCAACCTTAGCAAGTTGATTTTCTTCCCATCCATATAGTTTCTCATAATGAAATTTTGCTCATAGTTCACTATGTCGCTTGAACCAGCCTTCAGAATCACGCTCTTAGCGATGATTTTGTGCAATACTCTGTAGTGGCTTTTCAAGTCTTTTGCAGTGGGATTTATGTTCTTCTTCTTCAACTCACGATAGTTTTCGAACAGGGCTTCGTTGAGGTTTTCCAGTCTTTTGTAAGCGTCAACCCAGTTAGCATGGTAACTGATTCCTTCACAAGGGCACTTGATGGTCTGAGCGATAGAGTTGATGGTGAAGCGTAACTTGAAGCCTCTGATGTGTGCTTCTATAATTTCTCCCGGAAGTAGGTAAGCGTTCCCCCAGAACTCCTTTATAGCATAGCTCAGTACATCAACTGGTTCTCAGATAAAGTAATTTTTTCAGCCTAGTTTCTCCAAACCTTCTTCAAAATCAAAACCATAGAGCTTGAAGTTCTCAAAATCAATTCTGTTCTCATTCATGAGTTTTGCCTCATAGAAGACATCGAAGGCAGCAGTATATTGTCCAACCTTTCTATCGGCCATAGTAGTAGTTGCAGAGAGGGTAATGGAGGTTTTAGGGTTTGAAATCACACACACACAGAGAGAGAGAGAGAAATTTTTGCAAGTAGATGCAGAGTGAAGTGATGGAGCAAAAAATGTGGAGTAGTGGGAAAGTTGATAGAAAATGGTACAGTCCTTTTTCAAAAACCGCTTCATATTTCCAAACAAAAATTAAATAAAAAAGAAAAGAACATGAAGATTCGCCTTTTCATTAAATGAAGACGCCAAAAGAAAAGTAAGATCAAGTAAAAAGATTTTATCGAAAGACATAAATAATCATGACTCAGTAGATGTGATGAGACGCTTAAGTCTATTACACGTGTGACACGTGTGTGTGCGCTTGGACACACGCAACCGATTCACCAGGCGTTGAGTTATGATGCACATGACAAATAAAATGCTTTCAAGTATACATGCTTATGTCATACCAGATGCTGAGATGATGCATATCATCTGACGCTGAGATTAATCATTCTTCTAAGAGATGAAAATTTAAATTTCTTCTTATAAAATTGAATCTATCTTCAGCAAGGGGTTTTGTAAATATGTCAGTCCACTGATGATCAGTGTCTACAAATTTTATTTCGAGAATACCCTTCTGAACATAGTCTCTTATAAAATGATGCTTAATCTTAATGTGCTTGGCTCGTGAATGTAATATGGGATTTTTAGTAAGACAAATTGCAGAAGTGTTATCACAAAAGATAGGAATGTTATTCTCTTTTATCAGATAGTCTTCAAGTTGATATTTCATCCACAGAAGTTGAGAGCTGCAACTTGCTGCTGAAATATATTCAGCTTCTGTTGTTGAGAATGCAATCGTGCTTTGCCTTTTGCTTGACCAAGACACAAGATTTGCTCCAAGGAATTGGCAGCCTCCACTTGTGCTTTTTCTTTCAATTCGGTCTCCAGCAAAATCAGCATCACAGAAACCTACTAACTTGTAATCTTTTGATTTCTTATAAAGCAAACCAAGATTAGTAGATCCTTGCAAATATCTAAAGATTCTTTTAACAGCACTCAAGTGTGATTCTTTAGGATCTGATTGAAATCTAGCACACAGACATACGCTGAACATAATATCATGTCTTGAAGCTGTAAGATAAAGTAGAGAAGCAATCATACCTTTGTACATCTTCTGATCTACCTTTTTACCAGTTTCATCTTTACCAAGAATGCATGTGGGATGCATAGGAGTACACATAGGTTTGCAATCCACAATTTTGAATTTCTTTAGCAATTCCTTGATATATTTGCTTTGATGTATATAGATACCATCATTGCATTGTTTGATTTGAATTCCAAGGAAGAACTCCAGTTCACCCATCATGCTCATCTCGAATTCAGCCTGCATTAGCTTAGAAAATTCTTTGCAAAGGCTTTCATTAGTTGCTCCAAAAATAATGTCATCAACATATATTTGAACAATTATAAAGTGCTTGTTTGATGTTTTTCTAAAAAGAGTAGTGTCTACTAGACCTCTGGTAAAGCCATTTTTCATCAAAAATGTACTCAGTCTTTCATACCAAGCTCTGGGAGCTTGCTTAAGACCATACAGGGCCTTTTTAAGTTTGAAGACATGTTCTGGAAATTCAATGTCTTCGAATCCAGGAGGTTGTTTTACAAAGACTTCCTCAGTTATAAAATCATTCAAGAAGGCACTTTTCACATCCATTTGATAAATAATTATATCATGATGTGCAGCAAATGAAAGTAAAATGCGTATAGCTTCTAACCTTGCAACAGGTGCAAATGTTTCAGTAAAATCAATACCTTCTTCCTGTGAGTAACCTTGAGCAACCAATCTTGCCTTGTTTCTCACAACCTTTCCATCTTCATCAAGCTTGTTTCTAAATACCCATTTAGTACCAATAGCTTGCTTATCTTCTGGTAGAGTAACTAGCTTCCATACATCATTTCTTTGGAACTGATTCAACTCTTCTTGCATGGCCAGAATCCAACCTTCATCTTCCAATGCTTGATCAATCGTTTTAGGTTCCATTTCTGAGAGTAATGCCATATCTGCATGCTCTTTAAAAGAGGATCTGGTTCTTATTCTATCTCCAGGTTTTCCTATAATTTGATCTTTAGGATGATTGGCTTTGTATTTCCAGCTCTTTCTGACTTCAGCTTCTGAAGATTCTTATGTCTGGTCACCACCAGACGATGAAGATGTAGGTTCACTATTTGTAGTATTACCTATATTTAATTCTGAAAATAATTCATCTAGCTCTGACATGGCTGTGTCAGGCTTCTTGTCATCAAATTTGGCATGAATAGATTCTTCCACTGTCATAGTTTCTTTATTGTATATTCTAAAAGCTTTATATCTTTCAGAATATCCTAAAAAGATTCTTTTATCAGCTTTTGAATCAAACTTACCAAGCTGATCCTTAGTATTTAAAATATAACATGTACAACCAAATGAATGAAAATATGATATGTTTGGTTTCCTTCCTTTCCACAGTTCATATGGAGTCTTCTTCAAAATAGGTCTAATAAAAATTCTATTTTGAATGTAACAAGCTGTGTTTACTGCTTCTGCCCAAAAATGTTTTGCAATGTTAGCCTCATTGATCATGGTCCTGGCCATTTCTTGGAGGGAGATGCCGTTATCATCACAAAATCTTTGAAAGCTTTCATTTTCAAATTCTCCCCCATGATCACTTCTAATAGAAGAAATACAAATTCCTTTTTCATTTTGAACTGTTTTGCAGAATACAGTAAATACCTTGTATGACTCATCTTTGTGAGCAAGGAATCTAACCCATGTCCATCTAGTAAGATCATCAACAATGACTAACCCAATTTTCTTTCCAGTTAAAGAGGCTGTCCTTGTTGGACCAAAAAGATCAAGATGCAAAAGCTCAAGTGGTCTAGAGGTTGAAACAACATTTTTTGAATGAAAAGAAGTTTTAACTTGTTTTCCTCTTTGACATGCCTCACAGAGAGCATCGGATTGATACTTAAGATTTGGTAAGCCTCTGACAAGACTGTGCTTGTTTAATTTTGAGATTAATCTCAAATTGGCATGACCCAATCTCTTGTGCCAAATCCATTGTTCTTCGTCAACAGACATGAGACACTTGACATCTTGTTTTGCAAGCTCAGAGAGATCAATTTTGTAAATATTTTGTTTCCTCTTAGCAGTAAAGAAAGTAGAGCCGTCTTTCTTGCTTTTTACTAGACATCCAGTTTCTGTAAAGATGACTTCATAACCATTGTCACATAATTGACTTATGCTCAATAAGTTATGTTTAAGTCCTTCAACATATAGTACATTATCAATAGAGGGAAGAGAGCCTTTACCAATGCGACCAATTCCAACTATTTTACCTTTCTAGTTTCCTCCGAAACCAACGAATCCAACTTCTTTAGGCCTTAGTTCTTGGAACATATGCTTTTCTCCCGTCATGTGACGCGAGCATCCACTGTGTAAGTACCAAGATAGGTGTGTTGACTTTGTTGCTAAGCATGTCTGCAACATAGACTATTTTATCTTTAGGTACCCATATCTTTTTGGGTCCTTTCTTGTTAGTTCTTAAAGGAAACTTATCCTTCACAGTTTTAAAAATAGTACATGCACTTTTCAAATGACCAGGTTTATTGCAGTAAGTACAATGCAAGCATTTACTATGATTATTGGATTTATCAGATGCTGAATCATTTTCTAAAAGAGGTTCATCTGATATATAACCAAGACCATGAGTTGTCGTTTCTTGGCGCCCAAATCATTCAAGCCTGCCTGCTTCGAGTTACACTCTCTGCAAGAAACTTTTGAAATGCATATTCATAATCATTTGATTTGCATTTAGGATTGCTGTAACTTTAGAGCTTTCAGCAGAGCTCTCACACAGTTGCTTGTTAGCGGTCAGGCTGGTTATCCATCGATGCTGATTTTCGCTTTCCACGGTTCTCTTTATTAGTCTGATTTTTCTTTGTTTAAAGCTTGAAAGTCTTGTGATAATTTTGAAAATTGCTTTTTCAAATTCTTATACTCAACAGAGAGAGTGGCAGAGTCCTTAAGAAGATCATCGAATGCAAGTTGAAGTTCAGAGTAGGAATCATATACTATTACCTCTTCAACTTCTTCTTCTGAATCAAGATCAGTGTCTGCCATGAGAGCGAGATTTGCTTCTACTTCATTATCTTCCTCAGATGAGGATAAGTCTAGATCTTCCCATGTAGCCATGAGGCCCTTCTTCTTTTTATTGAAAGAACTTCTTGTGGGCTTCTCCTTAAGATTAGGACATTCGGACTTGAAATGTCCAGACTTTTTACATTCATAGCAAATGACTTGAGCTTTGTCCTTGTCCTTGCTTTCCTTTTTGTCCTTAGTATCTTTCTTCTGAAACTTCCTCCTGAAGTTTCTCTTCTTCCACATTCTTTGTATCTTCCTGGATATAAACGCGAGCTCATCTTCTGATGTGTCAACATCTCCTTCTGAAGCTTCATCTTCTGATTCTTCTTCTTCAGCCTGAAGGGCTTTGGAAGAACTAGCTTTATGTTGAGCGACTTTCAAAGCAATAGACTTGCCTTTTTTGACAGGTTCTTCTTCGTTTAGCTCAAGTTCATGAGCTTTCAACGAACTCATAAGATCTTCAAGTCATAGGACATTTAGATCTTTTGCTTCCTGAATAGTAGTGACCTTGGGTCTCCACTGCATAGTCAAGCTTCTTAAGATCTTTCTAACATGGTCAGGTGTAGTGTAACTTTTTCCAAGGGCCTGTAACCCATGAACAAGTGTTTGGAATCTTCCAAACATAGTTTCAATGCTTTCACCATCTTCCATTTTGAACAACTCGTATTGGCGAACCAACATGCTAGCTTTGGTTTCTCTTACTTGGGCAGAGCCTTCGTAAGATAAAACGAGTGAGTCCTAGATTTCTTTGGCAGTATCAAATTTGCCACATTTATCATATTCTTTTTCTGTCATAGCACAGATAAGATTGAATCTAGCTTTTTGATTGATTTGATATCTCTTTTTCTGCTCATCATTCCAATCTTCTCTAGCTATAGCAACAACACGAGAATTAGTGGGAGGAATGTAACCACTTTGAACTATATCCCACAACTCAAGTTGTTGTGTCTCAAGGAAAGCTTTTATCTTATCTTTCCAGTAATCAAATTTTTCTCCATCGAATAGAGGAGGACGGTTCATATGACCACCTTCAGTAGACATGTGATAACTCTTAGAAATAAGAGTTATTTATGCTATGAATCATGTGAGTTTAAGAGTAATTTAGATCCTTTATTTATTAGATTTATGTAAATAATGTGATTTCCCTTGTTTGGAGTTGTTTAAAGCACTTTGGTGCTTTTGTGAGCATTTTGATGTGTGTTGACATTGTGCAGGATTTTTATGAGAATTACTCAGTGCCAAGTTTGGTGCCATGCCACGGCACTGTGTTGATAACAGCCCCTGGAATTAAAGCAGCAACGTGTGATCTTTCATTGGAGCTAAACAAAGGACTCTGCCCTCATATATGTTGCTACAGCGTACCTTTTTGGTGGTCCCTCCCTGTCATATTACATCTTCTCTCAGCTCACTACAGGACAAAAAGCTTTCATTTTTTGGCCCAAAGACAGCATCTTTATGGGGATCAGCATTGGTTAGCCCATTTTGAGGAGAGACTATAAAAGTACAATGACCTAATGAAGTAAGGAGGCTGGTTCTGATATTCTTCTCTGCTAGGGCGAGATCATCCCTCCTAAAAAGAAGCGACGCATCTCCTCTTTTTCTTTTCAAACACCATTAATTCAAGCTTTCAACTTTGTCCATGGAGAGAAGGAACTTGCTCAGTACAGAGTGAAGCAGAAACAGCAAGACATTGCTATTTAAGGAGTGGTTCTCGAGCTCACAAAGCTGGGAGCAATTCTGTTTTCTGTTTTATTCCATAGCTGTAATAGTTTCTAAACTCTTACTCTAGTGCCATGGATTCTGTTTTTGGCACCAGTTTCTGTTGTTTTATTTTCAAGCTCATTATGAGCTAACTTTCTTAAGTTAGGATGAAGTGACTTTGTATTGAAACCTGGTTAGTGAATGTCTGTTTGTCTTTGCCTTTGTATCTTTGTCTCATGCGACTTCATTGCTTACATATTTAACTTGAGCCTGATCAACTTTAGTTAGGTACATGTATGTTAGGTGCTGAAAGGTGGTAACATGCTGATTTCATGAGGCAATATAAGGGATATCAATTCAAAGGACACTTTAATTGATTTTGATTAAACTAGACATAGGAAATCTGTCTTGTAGGGTGTTCTTGGCCACATTAACTAGACAAGGGGGAACATAATGGGGGCTTAGACATAAGGAACCCTTTACTTAACCCTGGTGAAAGTGCTGAAAGGCACACACATTAGTGCCCTGCGCCCAGGTGCCAAATGGCACTGACTTATGGCACTGAAACCAACCTGGTGGAAATATGAATGAACTGATTCCTAGCTGTCTTTATCCATATTTTTCTCAAATCACTTGCTTAATTCTATTTTGTTCAGTTATTAAAACCACAAAAACTTGATGTTTATTTTCTGTTTTTATTATTTACTCACTAACTCACTTACTATTGGAAAAACTTGTGAAGTCAATTAATCAATCCTCGTGGGAACGATCTTGATTTACTCTTTACTACTTGTTGCGATTGTGTATACTTGCACAACTGTGTTGTTATTGCACACAACAACATGTTCACAATATAGGATCTTTTCTCTTAACACTGTTAAGTGCTCAACCAAGAGGTCGAGCTCTGGTACCAACTGAACGTGAACACAAGAAGGGGGGTTGAATTGTGTTAAAAACTTTTCGCAAACTTTATGTAAAAACATTACGAACAGAGATTTTTAAAACTGTTTGTTTATCGGATGCTGAGAAACTAACCGGATGCAGAAAATGAAACCGTTTATGAAAACTTGTTTTACTGAGCAGTGTAAAGATAAATGTAAAGCAGTAAAGGAGGGGACACAGAGATTTATACTAGTTCACCACCAACTGGTAGCTACGTCTAGTCCCTTCGATCCTGAAGGATTTTTTACTATAATCAACTGATTACAATTTTCCTCAAGAGTATTCTACTGTCACAAACTTGACAATACTCTCAACTTCTCAAAACGACTCAGTACGATCGAGCCTTTGAGGAACAAAGTCTTAACAAGGCCAAATACAGTTTACAAAAGAGATTATACTTTTGAATAAAATCAAAATATCTCTCACAGAATGAAACTTGGCATGAAACTTGATTGCTCACTTGAGTAATGTTGCTTTCAGAATGAAGTTTCTTCACAGTTTTTGGCTCACTTCTTCAATGAATACCTTGGGGTATTTATAGGAGTCTTCGAGGGTATTACCGTTGCAGTAAAAATAGCTTCTTTCCATTGAGTGGGGTAATTTGAAATGTAGTCCTTTTCTTCCTTTCCAGAGAATGTCAGAATAGTACACATTACCGTTTTCGTACTATCTGCTATTTGCAATTGCCTTGTACGATTTTTTGTGAATACATGCCTTGACAGGATGATTTTGATGATTGACAAAAGGGAGCTTTGCAAATAGTCAACCGTGCAAAAAGTGGAAAAGAATACTAAGACGCGTATCAAGAATGATTGTTTCTCAAGTCTTTGGGTTCTGGGTATTTATTTATCTTTATTAAGACAATTTGTAAGTAGTAATAAAAAGCTCTCAATTAAAATTAAATCACACACGCACAAAATATTTTGACATGCATATCTCGTGTCGGATGTCGGTGAGGAACTTCGGATGTCGGTGAGGAGGAAGTAGCGTGTCGAGCTCGAGGAAGTCGGATGTCGGATGTCGAGCTTAGGAGGAAGTCGCGTTTGAGCTCGAGGAAATCGGATGTCGGTGAGGAGGAAGTCGGATGTTGAGCTCGAGGAAGTCGGGTGTCGAGCTTATGAGGTCGCGTCAGAGGTCTCGTGTCGGTCGTGATGAGGTCGCGTCGAGCTATGAGAGCCGAGCGATGAGGAGGTCGTATGTCGAGCCGTGTTCCGAGGTCGTGTGCCTAGGTCTTTGCCGAGCTGTTCGAGGTCGTATGTCGAGTGTGGCGAGGTCGTCTCGAGCCGCCTTCGTGAGGTCGTCTGCCTAGCTGTCTTCCTGCAACGACAAATCCTTTTAATAATCAACGCAACGGGCATATCTTCAACGGGCAAATCCTCAACGGACATATTTTTTAAGTGCGTGAGACGCTCCTCGGTCGGTCTATAAATATACAACGCTGTGCTCTTTCTTACACATAACAACAACAACGCAGTGCTTAATTTTTGTGCCAAAAACTCTGTCAAATATTTTTCATCACTCACACTTATTTGAGCACAATTTTTGAGAGTCTTTTTATTCTACATAATTTGAGTTGTATTATTTGAGCTTCAATTTGTTATATCTGCACTATTGAGTGTATCTTTTTCGTCTCATTTTATTTGTGAAAATCATTTATTTTTCGGTAGGAATCCCAAGGTGTTCATAGAGAGGTGATATCTCTTGAACGTATTGCTCTAGTTTAGAGTTGTAAAGGTTTCTAGCTGAACCTGATTTAAAAGCTAGTGTCTTAGTGAAAATCCCATAGTGGTTTGCTTTGGGGACAGGACGTAGGCCACAGGGGTGTTAGGTGGCCGAACCTGGATAATTTGTTGTGTGCTTTTTACTCCTTATCTCTCTACTTTTCACCAATTAAATTTCTGTACTTTATTTTATTGTTATTTATATCTTACTATTTACTTTATTTTTAACTCGTTTGCAATTTATTCTTCAAGTGATTTATCTATTTCACATTAATATTTCCGCAACTCATAATTAGCACTTATTTCTCCAAAAGTTTTTGAAAGCACAGTTCACACACAATTCACCCCCCTCTTGTGTTTGGAGTCACTTGTCAACATTTTTGTCTTATGCTAAAGGTGTCACCTTTGCTTCCTTGTACATCAAAGTGAGCGCATAAAATCAAATTCGAATTCCGTTCCAAAACAGTCTGAGGCTAAGAGCAAAAACATGATCATCACATGCTTCATTAAAGAGATCAGACGCTCGCTCAGAACAGAGGACAGACGCTCTCAGCAATTGAGTATTCCACGTGTCCAAGAGTAACACTCTTTGGGCGCTTCTTTGTTAGCAAGACGCTGGAGTGAGTTCGGACGCTGACACTAGTGGATTGTATTCAATTCTTTTGTAAATATCTTCTTGAGTGTTTTGTACATATATATGAAGTTTTGATACTTGTACACTCAAAAATATGTTAGAAGATAAATTGTTCTCTTGAAAAAATACTTTGTTATCATCAAAATCAATGAGGGTCTAAACTTCTCAATCGTTTAGGTTCCAACATATGTAACACGCGTATTTTTTTTATGCGTTAATTAGCGTTATCTATTATATTTTGTCGTAGTTACGCTATAATAAAGCAGCTTCTTGTTCTTTGAGAAAGTGTATTAATTAAATCAAGATCAAATTAAATTTGAGAATTAATATTTCATATGAATTCACGGTTCGAAAATCGTCAAAAAATTCTAACGATGTTTCGCCGCGTTTCAAATCGCCGAGCGGTTTCGCCGCAGATAAAAATTCTAAATGAACTCCGATTTCGATGAAAATCGAATCATAACTTCTTGTGACTATTCTTGAGTGATTATTGTGATTTTTATTATTTATAATTAAATATTTTCACGCGATGAATTAATTTCTCGTTAAATTAATTTCTGCGAGTTTATCGGTAACGCGGTATTTCGTCGCCGTGTTTTAAACAACCCCTAGACTCTAGAATTAGTGGGTAACCTTGAGAGATGTGGGATTAGGTGGGTGAGATTAGGTGATATGTTTAACATCTAATTTAATTGCTAAGTGTCATTAATTGTGTGGTTTGTTTAAAAAAAAAAAAAGTCTTACATATAACCACTCTTACTTACTACATTATTTTTTTTTCTTATAAAAGGGAGGGAACCCCACCAGCTGCCCACGATTTCTTCCTCCCCCAAAATCCTCATTCTCCATTTTCCTTTCCTCTCCATGAGCTCAAGATTCCATGGAAGCAATCTCTTCAACCTTTGAGTTTTTGAGCAAGAGTTCTTCATCAAAGTTGCTTCATACCTTCTCCTCCATCTAATTCCTCTTCATTTCCACCATTTGGGTAAGAGAAAAACTGAATTTTTCCTCCCCCAAGTTTCTGTTTTTAATCGCAAAACAGCCCCTTTTTTTTTGGGTTTGATTTTTGTTTCCAAATCTTGTATAAATGCTAGGTTTTCTTCTCTATACCATTAGCTATCATTACAACCATTTATTTGAGTAGAAAAACAGAATTTTTCGACCCTCCTATGAGCCCTAAACAGCGCCTAAACAGCCCCCCTTTTGTGCTTGCATGATTTGTTGTGCTAGTCTTAATAAATTGTTGATTTGTATTGTTATTTGGATGGTTGATGATGAATTTGAGGAGATGAACATCTCTACTCCCTCTTTGGTATTTAGGGGCGAAAGCCCTAAGTATGAGGAAGAGGGGAAATGGTGTGATCCTTGAGGAGTCAACTAATTAAGTGCTTATAGGTGTTATTGGAATTGTTTTGGTGATTAATTGAAGATGTAGTTAAGTTGATTATGTGTAACAAGATAGTTTTAGTTGTTTTTCAATTCTTGAATCATAGGAACTATGTGGTTTGAATGGTAAAATATGTGTTTAAGTATGTGATAATGTGTTTAATATGATCTTAGAACTATTTGGGATTAAATTGCATGATTAGTTTAGTGTTAGATAAGTTTTGGTATAAAATTGAGTCTAGAGGGATTAAAAAGGGCATGTAGGAAATTGATTTTCTTTTTATGCTTTAAATTCTAGCAAGTTGGTTTATGGCCTTATTTTAATTGTTGAAGCAAGATGAAAAACATTTTTAAGAAACATAAACTTGGTTTTGATTAAATTGTGCTTAGTATGTGTTACTTGAAATAAGGCTTGAAATTGTATTTGAGCTTGATTTAGTACCTAGAATGCTTGCATGTATGAAAGAAGCTTTATAAAAATATATATATATTTTTAATGAAAAACATTAGTTATGCCTTAGTTGTGTAAATGTGTGTTTATGTGAAAGTTTTTTTCAAACTAATTAAAAGAGTTACCTTGAATTACTTGTTATGCAAGAAACTTCTATTTTATTTTACTTTTATTTTTTTTGGATTCTTGAGTGTTAGGCTAAGTAAGGGATAAGTGAGAACTAAGTGTTACTAGAATTTCTAGTTTGTACTAAGTTGTACATTTAATAGGAATCGAAGTTTCCGAGATCGTGCGGCACGAGAATCGAGGCGTACGTGAAAGCGGACCCGAGGACGTAGGAGCAGTGTTAGCAGTGATAAGCAGTAAGGGCACTTCTAGACATGTTTAGGATTTTATTTTTATGTCCTTGTGTAAGGTCAATTTTTAGATGCGAATTTAATTTCAAGTGTTCATGCGAAGAAGTCTGAGAACCTAAGGGTTCGAAGTGAGGGTCTTGTACTCCTTCGCTTTATTTTTGTTATATATGCTGATTATTTAGTGGGCTTGTCTGCAAGTGGTTGGTAACTGTCCCCAACCCCCCACACTTGTTTGTGCCTCTCTGTCAATTCCATCGAATAGCAGAGGGATGGATTTCATATTGTTTGTTGACTGTTGTTGCTCAGTACGATTATTTGAGATGAGATGCTTATGTTATTTAGATCTGATGAATTGAGTTATATTGCTATGTTTCTTATGCTGTTAAGCTGAATTATGTTGTTATAATTAAGCGAATTGTTCATCGGAGTGCGAGAGTTGGTTGAGTCGTTGAGTCGTAGGATGTGTTTGAGCCTGAGCCGATTCACCTAGGATGTTGGAATCTCCTAAAAGGCTACGGCTGGTGTTCGGTAGGGAATGGCTAGACGTTGGTTTTGCCGGGACGTTTTTGAGCTTGCGTCGATTCACCTAGGGTGCTAGAATCCCCTAAAAGGCTACGGCTGGTGTTCGATAGGGAATGGCTAGGCGTCGTAATGCTAATGGAACCTGAACTGAATGTCCTAGGGTGAGGGGAGAGCCCAAGGCTACGGCTGGTATTCAGTGGATGGATCCGCGTTACTTCCGACATATGGCAAAAGTGTTGAGAGAATGAGTTTTGATTTGGGTCTTGAGTCGCGTTTGTGAATTGTATACACTGTTAATTTCCTACTGCTTTATGCTTTGGTTTATTTTGATTATTTGAGAAGTTGACCCTTTCCCGTGGTGCCTTCAATGCATGATGGTTATCCAGGAGATGTCGAGGACGTGGAAGATCAGCTGGAGGACGAGAGCGAGGAAGGCCACTTTGTGGGTTCTGGCAATGACCATTATTTGTCTTGAGTTGCTTGTTGATCGTTGTATGCTGTTATGTTTTATGGGGGATTGTGGTATATATATGTATCTATACTTTTGTGTATAGTTGGTTGGTGACCGGTTGGGTTTGGGATGTTTTGTTATGGCGGGGTAGACTGGTGGTTCCGCTTTTGGAGCAGCCCCCTGCGCGGGTGTCTGCCGGAAGTACCCCCAGGGTATGATCGCTCTTTGAGAGTCATCATACCATAGGTGTATTTCCTTGCACATTTTCTACTCTCTTATTTTGCACATATTGTGTGTATGACTTATGTATTTATGCATGTATGCTTTATCAGCTATAAAGTCTTGTGTCCTAGTTGTACCATGTTTCGAAACGCTGTAAGTACTCTGTGCGTGCTTTACAAGCACTATTGTTTTAAAAAAAAATATCCGCATTTTTTTGAAAGGGCACAAGAATACCGTTTTTAAAACACGTCACATATAGGCTTCTTTCGGTTTCGTAGCGATCTGGAAACGGGTCGTTACAATGGTGGTATCAGAGCAGTTCGGTCTAACCGGACTGTGCATAGGAGAATTGGAACTAGTCACCGTGTCGGGTTGTGCTTGTTGGTGTGATTAGCTGTTTTGTATCGTTATTGTTTGCTAAGTATAGTAGTTGTTTGTCAATTGTTTGGATTGTTTCTTGATTGAAGCAATGTGTGTTAAAACACCCCTTTTGTTTGTGAGTTCTGGTAGGTTTTGGATTTTTCGAAAATCTAATGTCACCCCGTAGAGACCCTGCAACCGGATCCGATAACTCTAACATGGATCGAGCAATTCAAGCGATGACTGAAATGGCGACTGCTGTTGCCCAACAGACTGCTGCCAAGACTCAACGGGATCTGCAAAAGCAAGAGAGAGAGGCACGAGCTGCCGAATCAAGGGGATTGGTTGATTTTCGTCGACATGATCCTCCGAAGTTTCGTGGAGAGGTTAACCCGGAGAAGGCTGACCTATGGCTGCAAGAAGTAGAGAAAATTTTCGAGGTACTACGTTGCCCAGCTGAGGTTAAGGTGAACTATGCAACTTACCTGCTCTTAGGAGATGCAGAGTACTGGTGGAGGAGTACTAGGCTGATGATGGAGGCAAACCATCATGAGATCACTTGGGCATCTTTCCGGGAGAAGTTTCTGGACAAGTACTTTCCCCTTAGTGCAAGGACTAAGCTGGGAGATGATTTTCTGAAAGTACAACAGGGCAATATGACGATCGGTGTAACGACCCGTTTCCGGACCGCTACCGAGCTCGAGTTACCGAGCTCAACACACCGAGCTCAACTAAACCTGTATGAGATGTGTTTTAAAACGAAACTCTTGTGCCTTTTAAAAAGTACGGTCTATTTTTTTTTTATAAAACCAACTCGTGCACATCAGAGTAATTCTGACTTTTGAAACATGGTGCAACTAAGACACAAGACTTAAATTCTAATAAAACATACATGCATAACATACATATATATATCACTCGAAATAATAATGTATACAAAATACAGAGTAGCAATGTATAAAGAAAATACACCTAAGGTATGACGACTTCAAGAGAGCAATCATACCCTGGGGGTACTTCCGGCAGACTCCCACGCAGGGGGCTGCTCCAAAAGTAAACCGCCAGTCTACCCTGTAGCAATAAAACATACCCGGCCCAAACTGGTCACGACCTCGAACACAAAGAAAAACAAAGTACAGTCATCAGAAAAACAAACATCCAACAACATAATCAATCACGACAAGTAGAGGTCGTCACTCGGGTCCTCGTCGAGCTCCTCCTCGGCATCATCTGCTGTCGAGTTCCCTGCGCCCTCGACATCGCCTGGGTAACCATCATGGATTGAAGGCACCACGGGAAAGGGTCAACTTCTCAACAATTCAAGATAAGCTCGACATAAAGGATATAAGCAAACAGCAAAGTATAACATTCACCGACGTGACTCGACCATCTCACTCTAGACTCGACACAACTCGCAATCCATTTTCTCTCGACTCGACAATTTTTTCGGAATGCACACGCCGTACCGTATGTCGGAAAGTCCAGCCGAAGCCTTGGGATCCTCGCTCTCCCTAGGACAGTCAACTCAGGTCCCATAGCGTGGCGACGTCTAGTCAATCTCCCATAAACAAAAGGGGACCTAGCACCCTTAGTTATCCGGGTCACGGCTCAAAAACGTCATACGACTCACCTAGCTCGCTCACTCGATGAACAATTCGCCGCATACGATATTCAAAGAGTTAAACACAAGATATTCAACCGCATGTGAAATAAAAAAAAGCAAGCTCGACATGAAGAAACGCAATTCAACATGCAATACACAATTCACAGCATATATTCAATCACATATTAAATACATGCAAAAACCCAATCATATCACAACATATTAAGCTCGACACATACACAATAACATAAACACGTAGAATATGAAGTGCCCTTAAGCTAGCATACTATGAAAGTATTAATGTGAAGCGCCCTTACCAGAACTCCAAGCTAATCTTTGCCGACAACGACCTCGACACGGCTGTCTTCAAATGAGCTCGACAACGACTTCTCTTACACGATCTCGACACGGTGTCTTCAACGAGCTCGACAAAGACTTCGACACGCATCGCCCTCAATCGACCTCGACACGCGTACACTTCTCGATCGACCTCGACACGCATGATTCTCGATCTGGATCCCACCGCTTCCACGTCCCTGATTCGCTCTCCGTACACCTTGATTCGGAAATCACACGATCTCGGGAATCAGACTTCCTAAAACAAGCACAACTCAGTTCGATCTATGGGTTCTAATACACTTAGCTCTCATCCCAAAATTAACCACAAAGTTGGGGTTTTCGATCAAAAGTTCATGAAAAAGGTTATCTGATGCTACAATGATAGATCGACAACAACAACCGAAGCAACAAACGAAAAACAAGAAATCAAAACAAACCAAAAATGAAGGGTTTCGGCAATCGCCCATTTCAGAAATCAGAGAAAGAAATTTGTTTTACAAGCTCAAATAATCGGTTAGAAAGATAGGTAATATCGTGAAGAAGAAAACCCATCAATTTGACATGATTTGGAAGCATAAAACTAGCTAAAAAATGGAAGGAAGAAACGGCGCTAAACAGTAGCACGAAGGAAAAGAAAAATATGTTCTTCATACCTCAATTGATGGTCGAGATGGTGAGATATAGGTCGAGAAGATGATGATGAACAAGATTGATGAAGAAAATTTGTGCAGAATCTCGATGGAACTCAAGGTTTCGTCGATGGAAGTTCTGGAGAAAAACAAGGAACTCAGAGCAGAAGGAAGGAAGAAGAAAGAAGAAAAGAGAAATGAGTATCTGAGGGAACTGGTCGTGGTATACAGCTGGTGAGAGAAGGGGTATTATCGTAACTCCAGCTATAAGATGCCAATCCCATCAATCAATCTACCCATCTAATCGTTCCTCTCTCATAATTACCCTCTACTCTGTCGGTCAACGATCTAGACACGCGACGAGAACGGCAAGCCGACAATGTAATAATTACAAACAATATAATAATAACGCTGAATAACGTTCGTAAGAATACGAGTTATCATCTCGACACGATGTCGACAAGGTGCTCGTACAAGCGCACAAGGCTCTAACACGAGTTCGTGCACGCGGCCTCCTCAGTTCGACATGCGACCTCCTTAGCTCGACACCCGACCTCCTCAGCTCAGCAGCTAGTGCACGCAGTCTCCTCAGCTCGGCAAATGACCTCGGCAAACGATCTTGGCACGGGATCTCGACACAAGGTCTCGCCGCGAGGTCTCGATCCGTCGTCCTAAGACGATGTCGATCTCGTCCTCAGGTGTTACAATCTCTCCCTCTAAAAAAATTTCGTCCTCGAAATTGCAAATAAGATTCTTACCTCGGAAAAGTTCAGGGTACTGAGTCTTCATCTTCTCCTCCAGCTCCCAGTCGCATCTCCGCCTTCGATCCCACACAACTTTGACAAGTTGAATCTCTTTGTTTCGCGAATCGCTGGCTTTCCGATCAACGATCCTTCACGTGACGCTTGAAGATAAGTCGTCCCTCGGTTGAATCACATCCGCTCGATGACATGAGAGGGTCGGAAACATACTTCGCAATTGTGAGACGTGGAAGACGTCGTGGATGTTCGACAAGAATGGTGGCAAGGCAACTGATATGCCACCGACCAATACGACGAAGAATCGATAAGGTCCAATAAATTTAGGGTAAGTTTCTTGGATTTGATCGCTCGACCAACTCCGATGAGTGGGGGTGACTCTAAGAAATACATGTTCTCCTTCCTCGAACTCGAGTGGTCGACGCCGTTGGTCCGCATAACTCTTACGCCGACTTTGAGATGTTCGCATCCGATCTCGATCAAACGGATCTTCTCGATGAGTCTGGCTGGATCATATCTGGTCCTACAACGCGCCGCCGCCCTGGTACCAACAAAGAGGCGTCGACATTTCGCCCATACGGCGCTTCAAAGGTGCCATTCCAATACTCGCATGGAAGTCGTTATTGTAGGTAAACTCCACCAATGGTAAGGCGTCGTCCCAACTTCCTCGGTGATCTAACGCATAAGCTCGCAACAAATCTTCAAGTGATTGGATCGTTCTCTCGATCGACCGTCGATCTGTGGATGATATGCCGAAGCTAAGCCTGAGCTCGGTTCCCATCGCTCCTTGCAATTCCCTCCAAAAATGAGACGTGAACTTGATCTCGGTCCGACACGATCGAAGAGGTATACCCTGAAGTCGTACTATCTCCGCGATGTAGATCTCGGTCGACTTTTCCACGTTGTATGTCGACCTCACCGGTAAGAAATGAGCAGATTTGGTCAATCGGTCGACGATCACCCAAATCGAATCATTCTTCTTCTGCGTCTTCGCAAACCTACAACGAAATCCATGGAAATACTATCCCATTTCCAAACCGCACGTCAGCGATTGTAGCATTCCCGCAGTCGTTGGTGCTCCACCTTCGCTTTCTGACACGTTAAACACGAAGCTACGTACTCGGCCACTTGCTTCTTCATTCCGGACCACCAAAAATGCTTCTTCAAGTCTTGATACATCTTCGTAACTCCTGGGTGAATACTAAAGTTGCTCTTATGCGCTTCGTCGAGAATTAACTTTCTCAGCTCGGATACGTTAGGTACGCATACTCGGCCATTGCATCTCAAGATGTCATCCGCTCCGACGTGAAATTCTGTCGCCTTCCCTTGCGCTATCAACTGAATCTTCTCTTGCAGAAGCTCGTCATGAACTTGCTGGTCTCGGATCTCGTCCAACAATCTGTTAGAAATGGTAAGCATACCAAATCTCAGCTTCCCTGGTGAAACTTCGAAACTCAACTTCAAGTCTCGGAACTTCTCGAGCATCTCCAACTCCTTGATCATCATTGCCGAGGTTAAAACGCTCTTCCTGCTCAATGCATCTGCTACTACGTTAGCCTTACCGGGATGGTATTCCAACGTAAAGTCGTAGTCCTTGAGAAATTCTGTCCATCTACGCTGACGCATGTTGAGTTCTTTCTGGTCGAACAGGTACTTCAAGCTCTTGTGATCGCTGAAAACAGTAAGAGTGCTCCCATAAAGGTAGTGTCTCCATATCTTGGGCCAAAAACTCTGCTGCCCGGCTCAAGTCGTGAGTAGGGTAGTTCCTCTCGTGAATCTTAAGTCGTCTTGAAGCATACGCGACCACCTTCCGATGTTGCATCGACGCATCCCAATCCCTGGTGTGACGCATCACAAAACACTTCGTAAGGCTCTTCGGGTTGAGGCAAGATCGACAGCGCCGTCAAAAGCTCCTTCAGTCTTTGAAAACTGGCTTCGCACTCCTCGGTCCAGGCAAAAGGTTGATCCTTCCTCGTCAGTCGTGTAAGAGGCGCGACAATCTTCGAGAAACCTTCAATGAATCTTCGGTAATATCCTGCTAAGCCGACAAAACTCCTGATCTCGGTAACCGTCTTCGGTTGTTCCCACGCTAACACAGCTTCAATCTTAGTTGGATCCACAGCTATCCCTTCTTTGGAAATCACGTGACCAAGAAAATTCACCTCTTCAAGCCAAAATTCACACTTCGACAGGTTGGCATAGAGTTGCTTATCTCGTAATATCTGCAGTACTCGACATAAGTGTTCTTCGTGCTCTTCTCGGTTCCTCGAGTAGATCAGTATGTCGTCGATGAACACTACAACAAACTGATCCAAGAACGAATGGAAAATCCTGTTCATGTAGTCCATAAACACAGCTGGCGCATTCGTCACTCCAAACGGCATCACCAAGTACTCGTAGTGACCGTATCTAGTCCTGAAAGCTGTTTTGGGGATATCTTCCTCCTTCACGCGAATCTGGTGGTAGCCCGACTTCAAGTCTATCTTGGAAAAGATCGCCGCTCCACGAAGTTGATCCATCAAGTCGTCAATACGTGGTAACGGATAACGGTTCTTCACAGTAACCTTGTTGAGCTCGCGATAGTCCACGCACAGCCTTGATCGTCCATCCTTCTTCTTAACCAACAACACTGGAGCTCCCCACGGTGACACGCTCGGTCGTATGAATTGCTTCGACTCCAAGTGTTCGATCTGGGACTTCAGTTCTTTCATCTCGGCAGGAGACATCCTGGATGGCGCTTTGGAGATCGGCCCTGCCCCTGGAATCAGGTCGATGGAGAACTCGACCTCTCGTACTGGTGGTAACCCTGGCACGTCTTCGGGAAAAACGTCCTCAAAGTCACACACCACTGGTACATTCTTCACGTCGATCTGCTGGAAAACTTCCGAACTAGCCAGATACATGTATTCCCTAGTTCCTTCTTTCAAAGAAACTCCAATACGTTCGGTAGAAAGATAATTGGAGACTCCAAGGTCTGGAAAAATTACAGTTTTACGGGCACAGTCCAAGAGGACATGGTGGTGTGACAACCAATCCATCCCGAGGATGATATCTAAGCCCTTAAGAGGCAAACAAACCAAATTGACCACAAACTTTCTACTCTGAATAACCACTACACAATTAAGACATGCAGTGTTTGTGACTAAGGTTTTAGCAGCTGGGGTTGTAACTACCAATTTGAACGGTAAAGCAGTCACAATCAAGTTCAAATGGTTCACACAATCAGAAGAAATAAAGGAATGGGTTGCACCCGAATCAAAAAGAACGGATAAGGATTTACCCTCGATCTCACATTCACCTTGAATAAGATCTTCAGCTCGATCTGCTTCCTCGCCACTCATGCAGAAAACTCTGCCTTTAGCCACTTGACGCTTCCCTTTGGCCTTTGCCGCAAGCATAGTCGGTTCAGCTTTGGGTATGGGACAATCCTTGGCAAAATGCCCTGGCTTCTTGCAGTTGAAACACACCTCCTCCTTCTGAGTACAGTTACTCGCGTAATGTCCCGGCTTTCCACATCGATAGCAAGTCACCTCGACACCGGTCTGACCTCCACTCCTCGCTCCCTGGGTCATCGGACGATACTGTCCCCTGTTGTTGTTCCCCTGAGGTCGGTCGTAAGGCTTCTTCTGCAGTTGTTTTCCTTTCTGTGCAAACCTCTGCCCCGCACTCTGGGTCCCCCCCGCCCGCCCCCAACAGTCTTCTTCTTGTGGCTCCTCACTCCTTCTACCTCGACACAGCGATCTATCAGCTCTTGGAGGTTTCGAATCCTCAACGACACCACTGACTTCTGAATGTCGAATCTCAATCCCCGTTGGAATCTCTCACTCAACCATCTTTGGTCAACTCGATCACGAAATGGACTGAAATACCTCGCCAACGACTCGAACTTGGCCGCATACTTGACATTTGTCGAGTTGCCTTCTTTCAATTGAAGAAACTCTTGCTCCTTCTCGCTGCAAAGATCTGGGAAGTACTTGTCCAAGAACCTTTCACGAAAAAGCTCCCAGGTCATCTCGCGACGTTCCGCTATAAATGTTTGCTTCACTCCTCTCCACCAATACTCTGCGTCTCCTAGCAGTAAGTAGGTGGCATAGTCGACCTTCACGTTGTCCGGGCAATGAAGTGCCTCGAAGATCTTCTCGATCTCTTGCATCCAAAGATCAGCTTTATCTGGATTTGGCTCACCATAGAACTTCGGTGGATCATGCTTCCTGAAGTCTGCCAATCCTCTCGCTTCAGCATTTCGTTCTGCTCGTTGCTGTTGCTGCAAGTTCTGCTGAGTTAACGCTGCCGTCTGTTGAGCCATCGCGTTAGCCTGTTGAGTTGCAGCAGCTGATTGTTGAGCCATGGCTGCCGCCATCTCGGTCATAGCTTGAATTGCTCGTTCCATGTCGACGTTCTCGGTTGCAGCTGTCGTATCTCGACGAGGTGGCATTAGATTCCACAAAGTTCAAAACCCTGTCAGAATCTCACAACAAGGATGTGTTAAAACACACTGCTTCAATCAAGAAACAGTTCAAACAATTTTTCAAGCAATAAGTGCTTCACTTAATCAAACAGCAATCAACATAATACAACTAGGTACCCAACACACATAACCCGACACAGTGACTACCCAAATCTCTATGCACGGCTCGGTCGAACCGAATCAAGCTCTGATACCAACAATGTAACGACCCGTTTCCGGACCGCTACCGAGCTCAATATACCAAGCTCGAGTTACCGAGCTCAACACACCGAGCTCAACTAAACCTGTATGAGATGTGTTTTAAAATGAAACTCTTGTGCCTTTTAAAAAGTACGGTCTATTTTTTTTTATAAAACCAACTCGTGCACATCAGAGTAATTACAGCTTTTCGAAACATGGTGCAACTAAGACACAAGACTTAAATTCTAATAAAACATACATGCATAACATACATATATATATCACTCGAAATAATAATGTATACAAAATACAGAGTAGCAATGTATAAAGAAAATACACCTAAGGTATGACGACTTCAAGAGAGCAATCATACCCTGGGGGTACTTCCGAACTCCCACGCAGGGGTCGCTCCAAAAGTAAACCGCCGCCTACCCTCAGAGCAATAAAACATACCGCCCAAACTGGTCACGACCTCGAACACAAAGAAAAACAAAGTACAGTCATCAGAAAAACAAACATCCAACAACATAATCAATCACGACAAGTAGAGGTCGTCACTCGGGTCCTCGTCGAGCTCCTCCTCGGCATCATCTGCTGTCGAGTTCCCTGCGCCCTCGACATCGCCTGGGTAACCGTCATGGATTGAAGGCACCACGAGAAAGGGTCAACTTCTCAACAATTCAAGATAAGCTCGACATAAAGGATATAAGCGAACAGCAAAGTATAACATTCACCGACGTGACTCGACCATCTCACTCTAGACTCGACACAACTCGCAATCCATTTTCTCTCGACTCGACAATTTTTCCGGAATGCACACGCCGTACCGTATGTCGGAAAGTCCAGCCGAAGCCTTGGGATCCTCGCTCTCCCTAGGACAGTCAACTCAGGTCCCATAGCGTGGCGACGTCTAGTCAATCTCCCATAAACAAAAGGGGACCTAGCACCCTTAGTTATCCGGGTCACGGCTCAAAAACGTCATACGACTCACCTAGCTCGCTCACTCGATGAACAATTCGCCGCATACGATATTCAAAGAGTTAAACACAAGATATTCAACCGCATGTCAAATAAAAAAAAGCAAGCTCGACATGAAGAAACGCAATTCAACATGCAATACACAATTCACAGCATATATTCAATCACATATTAAATACATGCAAAAACCCAATCATATCACAACATATTAAGCTCGACACATACACAATAACATAAACACGTAGAATATGAAGTGCCCTTACGCTAGCATACTATGAAAGTATTAATGTGAAGCGCCCTTACCGAACTCCAAGCTAATGCTGCTCGACAACGACCTCGACACGGCTGTCTTCAAATGAGCTCGACAACGACTTCTCTTACACGATCTCGACACGGCTGTCTTCAACGAGCTCGACAAAGACTTCGACACGTACCGTCCTCAATCGACCTCGACACGTACACTTCTCAGTCGACCTCGACACGCATAGCCTCGATCCGATCCCACCGCTTCCACGTCCCCTGATTCGCTTCTCCGTACACCTTGATTCGGAAATCACACGATCTCGGGAATCAGACTTCCTAAAACAAGCACAACTCAGTTCGATCTATGGGTTCTAATACACTTAGCTCTCATCCCAAAATTAACCACAAAGTTGGGGTTTTCGATCAAAAGTTCATGAAAAAGGTTATCTGATGCTACAACAGATAGATCGACAACAACAACCAGAAGCAACAAACGAAAAACAAGAAATCGAAACAAACCAAAAATGAAGGGTTTCTGGGCACTGCCCATTTCAGAAATCAGAGAAAGAAATTTGTTTTACAAGCTCAAATAATCGGTTAGAAAGATAGGTAATATCGTGAAGAAGAAAACCCATCAATTTGACATGATTTGGAAGCATAAAACTAGCTAAAAAATGGAAGGAAGAAACGGCGCTAAACAGTAGCACGAAGGAAAAGAAAAATCTGTTCTTCATACCTCAATTGATGGTCGAGATGGTGAGATATAGGTCGAGAAGATGATGATGAACAAGATTGATGAAGAAAATTTGTGCAGAATCTCGATGGAACTCAAGGTTTCGTCGATGGAAGTTCTGGAGAAAAACAAGGAACTCGTGAGCGTAAGGAAGGAAGAAGAAAGAAGAAAAGAGAAATGAGTCTGTGAGGGAACCGGTCGTGGTATACAGCTGGTGAGAGAAGGGGTATTATCGTAACTCCAGCTATAAGATGCCAATCCCATCAATCAATCTACCCATCTAATCGTTCCTCTCTCATAATTACCTCTACTCGCTTGGCCAACGATCTAGACACGCGACGAGAACGGCAAGCCGACAATGTAATAATTACAAACAATATAATAATAACGCTGAATAACGTTCGTAAGAATACGAGTTATCATCTCGACACGATGTCGACAAGGTGCTCGTGCAAGCGCACAAGGCTCTAACACGAGTTCGTGCACGCGGCCTCCTCAGTTCGACATGCGACCTCCTCAGCTCGACACCCGACCTCCTCAGCTCAGCAGCTAGTGCACGCAGTCTCCTCAGCTCGGCAAATGACCTCGGCAAACGATCTTGGCACGGGATCTCGACACAAGGTCTCGACGCGAGGTCTCGATACGTCGTCCTAAGACGATGTCGATCTCGTCCTCAGGTGTTACAATCGGCGAGTATGCTGCGAAGTTTGATTCACTATCTCGATACTTTGTTTTCTTTCGACACACAGTGGATGAAGGGTATATGTGTCATAGATTCATGGAGGGGCTCCGTGATGACATCCAGGATTCAGTGCTGCCACTGGGTATTAGACAATTTCAACAACTGGTTGAGAAGTGTAGGGAAGTGGAGACTATGAAGAATCGGAGACTTAATTTGGGAGGCAACTACTCTAGAGGGCCAATCAGGCAGAGTGATCGAACCGTAGCGGAAACAACAAACAGGAAGAAGCACTATACGGGACCACAGGGGAACACCAAAAACATGAGACACTATCGGCCAATGGCTCAAAACGCAAGGGGCGGGAGTTAAGCAAGCACTGATGTGATCTGTTACCGATGTGGGAAGTCGGGGCACTACGCAAACAACTGCACTGAAGGAGATACCACTTGCTTCAACCGCAAGAAGCCGGCACTTTGCTGGGGACTGCCGAGCACCTAAGGTCAACCTAGTGCATGCGGCAAAGGCAAAAGGGAAGCGCCAGATAGCTAAAGGCAGAGTTTTCTGTATGAGCGGAGAAGAAGCAGAGCAAGCGGATGGCCTCATCCAAGGAGATTGTGAGATTGAGGGTAAACCCCTAACCGTTCTTTTTGATTCGGGTGCAACCCACTCCTTTATTTCTTCAGATTGTGTTGACCGTTTGAAATTGACTGTGACCGCTTTACCATTCAAGCTGGTAGTTACTACCCCAGCTGCTAAAACCTTAGTTACCAACACTGCATGCCTTAATTGTGTAGTGGTCATTCAGAGTACAAAATTCGTGGTTAATTTGGTCTGTCTACCACTTAAGGGTCTAGATGTCATTCTCGGGATGGATTGGTTATCCCACCACCATGTCCTTTTGGACTGTGCCCGAAAGACCGTGGTTTTTCCCGAACTCGAAATTTCCAACTACCTATCTGTTAATCACATTGGTGTTTCATTGAAAGAGGGGACCCAAGAATACATGTACCTGGCTAATTCAGAAGTTTCTCAGGAGATCGAACTAAAGAATGTTCCTGTTGTTTGTGACTTTATCGATGTTTTCCCGGAAGACGTGCCAGGACTACTGCCAGTCAGAGAAATCGAATTTTCTATTGATTTACTTCCAGGAACAGGACCAATTTCGATAGCGCCTTATCGAATGTCACCAGCTGAGATGAAGGAGTTGAAGTCTCAGATTGAGCACTTGGAATCGAAGCAGTTCATACGACCCAGTGTGTCGTCATGGGGGGCCCTAGTATTGTTAGTGAAGAAGAAGGATGGACGATCAAGACTGTGCGTGGATTATCGCCAACTCAACAAGGTTACTGTTAAGAATCGGTATCCGCTACCGCGCATCGATGACTTGATGGATCAACTGAGAGGAGCTGCCATGTTTTCCTAGATTGATTTAAAGTCAGGTTATCACCAGATTCGAGTGAAGGAAGAGGATATCCCCAAGACCGCTTTCAGGACAAGGTACGACCACTACGAGTATTTAGTGATGCCTTTTGGGGTGACGAACGCACCAGCAGTATTCATGGACTACATGAACAGGATCTTTCATCCATTTCTGGATCAATTCGTGGTAGTGTTCATCGACAACATCTTGATTTACTCGAAGAGTAGAGAGGAGCACGAAGAACACCTGCGTCAGGTACTGCAATTACTCCGAGAGAAGCAACTTTATGCCAACCTTGCTAAGTGTGAATTCTGGCTTGAAAAAGTGAACTTTCTCGGACATGTAATAACTAAAGACGGGATAGCTGTGGATCCGGCCAAGATAGAAGCTGTATTAGCATGGGAGAAACCGAAAACCGTGACGGATATCAGAAGCTTTGTGGGCTTAGCAGGCTATTACCAGAGGTTTATCGAAGGTTTCTCGAAGATTGTCGCGCCACTCACACGGCTTACAAGAAAGGATCAACCGTTTGCTTGGACAGAAGAATGTGAATCCAGTTTCCAGAGACTAAAGGAGCTTTTAACAACCGCACCTGTGTTGATTCTGCCCCAACCAGAAGAACCTTACGAGGTTTATTGTGATGCGTCACACCAGGGATTAGGATGCGTGTTGATGCAACATCAAAAAGTTGTAGCTTATGCTTCGCGACAGCTTAAGACTCACGAGAGGAATTACCCTACGCACGATTTGGAGCTTGCTGCAGTAGTTTTTACACTAAAGATTTGGAGACACTACCTCTATGGGAGCACGTTCACCGTTTACAGCGACCACAAGAGCTTGCGGTACTTATTCGATCAGAAGGAGCTCAATATGCGACAACGGAGATGGACAAAATTTCTGAAGGACTACGATTTTACTTTGGAATACCATCTGGGGAAGGCGAACGTGGTAGCTGATGCACTAAGCAGGAAAAGCGTTTTAGTCTCAACAATGATGATCAAGGAATTGGAGATGCTAGAGAAGTTTCGAGACTTGAAGCTGAGCATGGAGGTGTCACCGAGAAAGCTGAGGTTTGGAATGCTTACCATTTCTAGCGGCCTATTGGAGGAGATTAGGGAACATCAAGCTCACGACAAGCTACTGCAAGAGAAGATCAAGCTTATAGCACGCGGAAAAGCAACTGAGTTCAAGGTCGGAATGGACAATATCTTAAGATGCAATGGACGTGTATGTGTACCCAACGTAGCTGAACTGAGGAAGTTGATTCTCGACGAGGCACACAAGAGTGGTTTGAGTATTCATCTAGGAGTTACGAAGATGTATCAGGACTTAAAGAAGCATTTTTGGTGGCTTGGAATGAAGAAGCAAGTAGCAGAGTATGCAGCTTCCTGTCTAACTTGTCAGAAGGCGAAGGTAGAACATCAACAACCAGCAGGGATGCTTCAACTGCTTGACATACCAGAGTGGAAGCGGGACAATATTTCTATGGATTTCGTCGTGGGATTGCCGAGAACACAGAGGAAGCATGACTCGATTTGGGTAATCGTCGACTGACTGACTAAATCGGCTCATTTCTTACCAGTAAGATCAACATACAATGTGGAGAAGCTGACAGAGATCTACATCGCGGAGATTGTGCATCTACATGGTGTACCTTCTTCTATCATTTCCGACCGAGACCCGAAGTTCACATCTCATTTTTGGAGGGAGCTACAAGAAGCTATGGGAACCAAACTCAAACTAAGCTCAAAGATATCACCCTGCATCGACGGCCGATCGAGAGAACGATACAATCACTGGAAGATTTGTTGCGAGCGTGTACCTTGGACCACAGAGGAAGTTAGGACGATGTCTTACCGCTGATAGAATTCACCTATAACAACAGTTTCCACGCGAGTATCGGCATGGCACCGTATGAAGCATTGTATGGACGTAAGTGCCAGACGCCTCTTTGTTGGTACCAAAATGGCGAGAGTTCTATCGTAGGACCAGATATGATTCAACAGACTACCGAGAAGATCCGATTGATCAGAGATAGGATGCGGACATCTCAAAGCCGACAGAAAAGCTATGCGCACTGCAGACACCGACCGTTGGAGTTTGAAGAAGGAGAACATGTATTTCTCCGAAGTTACCCACATCCTTTGGAGTTGGTCGAGCGATCAAATCCAAGAAGCTTACTCCTAAATTCATTGGACCCTATCAGATTCTCCGTCGTATCGGCCCTGTGGCCTATCAAATTGCCTTGCCACCTTTCTTATCAAACATTCATGACGTCTTTCACGTCTCGCAATTGCGGAAGTATATCTCCGACCCTTCTCATGTCATCGAACCGGATGTGATCCAACTGAAGGATGATCTGTCTTTTGAAGCGTCACCTGTAAGAATCGTAGACCGAAAGACTAAGCAGTTAAGGAACAAGGAGATACAACTGGTTAAGGTCGTATGGGACCCGAAGACCGGAGATGCCACCTGGGAACTGGAAGAGAAGATGAAGACTCAGTATCCAGAGCTTTTTCACGGTACGTGACCCACCTATAGTTTCGAGGACAAAACTATTTTTAGAGGGGGAGTATTGTAACACGCGTATTTTTTTTATGCGTTAATTAGCGTTATCTATTATATTTTGTCGTAGTTACGCTATAATAAAGCAGCTTCTTGTTCTTTGAGAAAGTGTATTAATTAAATCAATATCAAATTAAATTTGAGAATTAATATTTCATATTAATTCACGGTTCGAAAATCGTCAAAAAATTCTAACGAAGTTTTAGCGTTCGAATCGTAGGCGGTTTCACAGATAAAAATTCTAAATAAACTCCGATTTTGATGAAAATCGAATCGTAACTTCTTGTGACTATTCTTGAGTGATTATTGTGATTTTTATTATTTATAATTAAATATTTTCACGCGATGAATTAATTTCTCGTTAAATTAATTTCTGCGAGTTTATCGGTAACGCGGTATTTCGTCGCCGTGTTTTAAACAACCCCTAGACTCTAAAATTAGTGGGTAACCTTGAGAGATGTGGGATTAGGTGGGTGAGATTAGGTGATATGTTTAACATCTAATTTAATTGCTAAGTGTCATTAATTGTGTGGTTTGTTTTAAAAAAAAAAAAAGTCTTACATATAACCACTCTTACTTACTACATTATTTTTTTTTTTCCTTATAAAAGGGAGGGAACCCCACCAGCTGCCCACGATTTCTTCCTCCCCCAAAACCCTCATTCTCCATTTTCCTTTCCTCTCCAAGAGCTCAAGATTCCATGGAAGCAATCTCTTCAACCTTTGAGTTTTTGAGCAAGAGTTCTTCATCAAAGTTGCTTCATACCTTCTCCTCCATCTAATTCCTCTTCATTTCCACCATTTGGGTAAGAGAAAAACTGAATTTTTCCTCCCCCAAGTTTCTGTTTTTAATCGCAAAACAGCCCCTTTTTTTGGGTTTGATTTTTGTTTCCAAATCTTGTATAAATGCTAGGTTTTCTTCTCTATACCATTAGCTATCATTACAACCATTTATTTGAGTAGAAAAACAGAATTTTCCCACCCTTCTATGAGCCCTAAACAGCGCCAAAACAGTCCCCCTTTTGTGCTTGCATGATTTGTTGTGCTAGTCTTAATAAATTGTTGATTTGTATTGTTATTTGGATGGTTGATGATGAATTTGAGGAGATGAACATCTCTACTTGTAACGACCCGATTTCCAGGGCGCTACTAAGTCAGTATCTTGACAATTGTTTACGTATTTCTGAAAGGTGAAATACTCTGCCTTGCACGTTTTCCAAAAATGTGGTTCTATATTTTATTATTTTTTTTAAACTTCTTTTTCAAAAATGACTGTCAGAGTATTGCAGCGACTTTAGAAACATGGCGGAATTATTTAAAAACACTACCTAACCACATTCAATTATTTCATCAATTCACGTCTAACAATACATGTCCTGAAACATAATGTATATTTATTACAATATCAACAACGATGATTATTCTATAGCTGGTCGGCACAATACGCTCCCTACTAGACTACCAAGTAGACTCTACATACAATCAAGCTAGTTAACCATCTACACCGCTTTCTTCCTCATAGTTCTAATCCTCCGCTTGTTCCGCCATCCGGTTACAATCATTAATTGATGTAATCACCGCAAGGGTCAACTTCTCAACAGATCATGATAAACCAAAGCATAAAGCAATAAGCAACCACATTTTATACAATTCACAGGTATTAAGCAAACAACAATGCATATCATTCACAGAACGTGACTCAACTCTCTCACTCTAGACTCGACTCGACTCACTACTCATTTTCTCTCGACTCGACAATTATTCCGGAAAGCAGACGCAAATCCATCAACTGACATACCAGCCGTAGCCTTGGGATCTTTCGCTTCTCCCTAGATATGCAAGATGCGGTTCCTCTGACTGCGACGCCTAGTCAATCTCCCGTAAACAAAAGGGAACCTAGCACCCTTAGTTATCCGGGTCACGGCTCAAAAACGTCATAACGACTCGCCTAGCTCTCTCACTCGATGAACAGCTCTCCGCTTACAATATTCAAAGAGTGACGCATAAAATTACTTGACCGCATATCAAATAAAGAGAGCATGCTTAACATGAAGAAAACGCAATTCGACATTTTAAGCAATAAAAACACCCTGCATGAAGAAACGCAATTCAACAGCAACACGCAATTCGTGGCATATATTCAATCTCATATCAAATAATGCATAACTCAATCATATCACAACATTACATGCTTGACACGCAAATCAAGGAATCCATCCCTCTGCAACTCAATGGAATTAACAGAGAGGTACAAACAAGTGGGGGGTTGGGTTCAGCAGACCAACCACAAAGTTTTCACCCACGAATGACTCGGAATATGTTCAACTGTACGACAATAAAATAAACGAAGGGGTTCGAGACCTAACTTCAACTCGTAGAGTTCTCACTTCTTCGTATTTAAATAAAGCAATTTAAATAACAAACAATAGCTTAAGCATATCCAAAGTTGTCCTTACACAGGGACATAAAAAAATAAAGCTTCAATAATGTCTAAGAGTTGCCCTTACCGAACTCCAAGATGCGCGTATTTACGTATTCCTCGATTTCCGCACTGTACGATCCGGGATTACTCGAGCCTAACACCACAACAACTTAGTAAAATTCTATAATTTCTAAACTAGCTTAAGCTCTCAAGCCTAACCCTTTTTCTAACCAAAAGCAAGCATTTAAACTACTAGATAATTGAAAAGGATAAGATCTTTGATAATAAAGAGTTTTCTTGCATTTTAAGTAACATCAAACCATTTTCATAAGTTTTCAAAACCTTAGCACATAATTTAACATAAGACCTCATGCATCTCATGTTTTAAGAATAGGAAAAATTCTAAAACAACATGTTACACATACTTACACAAAACTATAACCTAAATCATGTCATAATCATGTTAGAAATTTAAATAACCTCTTGATCAATTCCTACATGTCATTCTAGTCCCTCAAGAACCAAATCTTGCATAAACATCAACTAACACCCATGCTACTACATGCATATTCATTCCAACAACCTTAAAATTAACCAAAAACATATCATTTAACAATTGAATATATGATTCTACAACATAAACCCTTATTTCCACAATTTAAAGAAGAGATTTAAACCATAAAACAACTAGTTAACAGGTTGATTCCAAATTACTACCCCAAATTAAAGAATAGGGCTAAACCCTTAAACAACAAGTTTAGCATGCCAAATTAAAAACTATATCTTAAACAAGCATCAAACAACTTCAAATAGCTCAAATAAACAATGACAATTTCACAACCCAAGCCTAATCAAGTCTAAAAATACCCTACAACATTTCAAGAGTCCACAATCTTCAAATAAATTACCTAATCATGCTTCTAATCCAAAATTATCCATTACAACAACAAGAACAACACCTAGCAAGATAAAAACAACACATAATTGCAAGATTGTTCATCATGTGTCATTCTTTACACCTAAAATAAGTGTCTTGGAGCCCAAACTCATACCAATAGGCTAGCTCGGGTGTCGAGCCAATTCGTAATCCAATTCATACATTTTAGCAAACATAATAATCACATAAATAATCCGAGTGAGGCTCGATGGAGCTCACAATGTAACAAACATCAAACATTGGTTTAGGGGGTTGGGGCAGCGTCCAACCCTATTTCAATCAATCCCCATACAAGACCATTCAAGATGACTAATAAGTCGATTATCGAACTAATAAAATTAATAATAAAACCTAGTACACTCTAAGGGAGGTTTTGGAGGAATTCTATGGTACCTGAGTAATCCCAAGTTAGGGATTTCAATTCCAAAAATCCCCAAATTCTAGACATCCTCCATTGAAGCTCCATCCAAGTTCTTCACATCCATCTTCTTCTTCTTCAATCTCTCGATCTCTCTCGATTCGGCCCCCTTCCTTCTCTTTCTCTCTCTCAAGTCAGATCTCTCCCTTTCTCGCTCTCGCTTCAACCTTCTCGCCAGTGTTCATTTCTTCTTCGCTCCTCCGGCTGCGCGATGGTGCGCCCCACGCCCAGGCCATGGTGGCGTCTCCCCTTTCTTCCCTTCTTCCTCCTCTTTCTCGGTCTCTCACTCCATCTCTCTCGATCCTTTGTCCATCTCCCTCTCTCTACTGCTCCGCTTTCTCGGCGCCACCACCACGAGCTTCCTCCTTCTCTTCCTCCACCGTCGCGATCATCTCCTCTCCTCTTCCTTCTTCTTCTTTCTTTCTTCTTCTCCCCTGCTCCTCGTTTTCCTTTTCTTTTCTTCTTTCGTTTCCCTGTTCTTCATTCTCCCTTCTTTTTTTTTTCTTCCAGCTATTGCTTACTTCTCACGCTGGGGGGAGTAAATAGAGGGTGTAGGAGGGTGCTATGGTGGGGAAGATATAAGTGTAGTGTACGGTAGGACAACAGACATATATTTAATAAAATAACCTAGTAACCCCTATTTACATATCATAAATAATAAAAACCATATAATACACTCAAAAATATTCACAAGCAGTTATGATTCGATTTTCATCGAAATCGGAGTTCATTTTAAATTTTAATGCGGATAAAAATAACCCGGCAAATTCAAAACGCGGTGAAACTTCGTTAGAGTTTTCCGACGATTTTCGAATCATGAATTAATATTAAATATTAATTCTTAAATTTAATTTCATCTTGATTTAATTCAATCAATTTCTTAGTCAACAAAAATACGCTGCTATCACCACAATCGAAAACTTATAATAAATATAATTGATGAATTCTCTTTAAAAGCAGCATACGTCTACGCTGTCAATTAATTCGAATTGACATCATGAATAATAATTATTTATAATAAATAAATTATTTAAAATGAGTCAAAATAATTCCACGTACTCTCAGTAAATCATTGAGGTGATCAATCTCTATGACTTATCTTCAAGTATTCAGGATTTTACCGTTAAAATTACTTTTCTTAAAAATTGGGATGTTATACTACTCCCTCTTTGGTATTTAGGGGCGAAAGCCCTAAGTATGAGGAAGAGGGGAAATGGTGTGATCCTTGAGGAGTCAACTAATTAAGTGCTTATAGGTGTTATTGGAATTGTTTTGGTGATTAATTGAAGATGTAGTTAAGTTGATTATGTGTAACAAGATAGTTTTAGTTGTTTTTCAATTCTTGAATCATAGGAACTATGTGGTTTGAATGGTAAAATATGTGTTTAAATATGTGATAATGTGTTTAATATGATCTTAGGACTATTTGGGATTAAATTGCATGATTAGTTTAGTGTTAGATAAGTTTTGGAATAAAATTGAGTTTAGAGGGATTAAAAAGGGCATGTAGGAAATTGATTTTCTTTTTATGCTTTAAATTCTAGCATGTTGGTTTATGGCCTTATTTTAATTGTTGAAGCATGATGAAAAACATTTTTAAGAAACATAAACTTGGTTTTGATTAAATTGTGCTTAGTATGTGTTACTTGAAATAAGGTTTGAAATTGTATTTGAGCTTGATTTAGCACCTAGAATGCTTGCATGTATGAAAGAAGCTTTATAAAATATATATATATATATTTTTAATGAAAAACATTAGTTATGCCTTAGTTGTGTAAATGTGTGTTTATGTGATAGTTTTTTTCAAACTAATTAAAAGAGTTACCTTGAATTACTTGTTATGCAAGAAACTTCTATTTTATTTTACTTTTATTTTTTTTTTGGATTCTTGAGTGTTGGGCTAAGTAAGGGATAAGTGAGAACTAAGTGTTACTATAATTTCTAGTTTGTACTAAGTTGTACATGTAATAGGAATCGAAGTTTTCGAGATCGTGCGGAACGAGAATCGAGGCGTACGTGAAAGCGGACCCGAGGACGTAGGAGCAGTGTTAGCAGTGACAAGCAGTAAGGGCACTTCTAGACATGTTTAGGATTTTATTTTTATGTCCTTGTGTAAGGGCAATTTTTAGATGCGAATTTAATTTCAAGTGTTCATGCGAAGAAGTCTGAGAACCTAAGGGTTCGAAGTGAGGGTCTTGTACCCCTTCGCTTTATTTTTGTTATATATGCTGATTATTTAGTGGGCTTGTCTGCAAGTGGTTGGTAGCTGTCCCCAACCCCCCACACTTGTTTGTGGCTCTCTGTCAATTCCATCGAATAGCAGAGGGATGGATTTCATATTGTTTGTTGACTGTTGTTGCTCAGTACGATTATTTGAGATGAGATGCTTATGTTATTTAGATCTGATGAATTGAGTTATATTGCTATGTTTCTTATGCTGTTAAGCTGAATTATGTTGTTATAATTACGCGAATTGTTCATCGGAGTGCGAGAGTTGGTTGAGTCGTAGGACGTGTTTGAGCCTGAGCCGATTCACCTAGGATGTTGGAATCTCCTAAAAGGCTACGGCTGGTGTTCGGTAGGGAATGGCTAGACGTTGGTTTTGCCGGGACGTTTTTGAGCTTGCGTCGATTCACCTAGGGTGCTAGAATCCCCTAAAAGGCTACGACTGGTGTTCGATAGGGAATGGCTAGGCGTCATAATGCTAATGGAACCTGAGCTGAATGTCCTAGGGTGAGGGGAGAGCCCAAGGCTATGGCTGGTATTCAGTGGATGGATCCGCGTTACTTCCGGCATATGGCAAAAGTGTTGAGAGAGTGAGTTTTGATTTGGGTCTTGAGTCGCGTTTGTGAATTGTATACACTGTTAATTGCCTACTGCTTTATGCTTTGGTTTATTTTGATTATTTGAGAAGTTGACCCTTTCCCGTGGTGCCTTCAACCCATGATGGTTACGCAGGAGATGTCGAGGACGTGGAAGATCAGCTGGAGGACGAGAGCGAGGAAGGCCACTTTGAGGGTTCTGGCAATGACCATTATTTGTCTTGAGTTGCTTGTTGATCGTTGTATGCTGTTATGTTTTGTGGGGGATTGTAGTATATATATGTATCTATACTTTTGTGTATAGTTGGTTGGTGACCGGTTGGGTTTGGGATGTTTTGTTATGGCGGGGTAGATTGGTGGTTCCGCTTTGAGAGTCATCATACCATAGGTGTATTTCCTTGCACATTTTCTACTCTGTTATTTTGCACATATTGTGTGTATGACTTATGTATTTATGCATGTATGCTTTATCAGCTATAGAGTCTTGTGTCCTAGTTGTACCATGTTTCGAAACGCTGTAAGTACTCTGTGTGTGCTTTACAAGCACTATTGTTTTTAAAAAAAAATATCCGCATTTTTTTGAAAGGGCACAAGAGTACCGTTTTTAAAACACGTCACATATAGGCTTCTTTTGGTTTCGTAGCGATCTGGAAACGGGTCGTTACAACATACATCACCAAAGGCATATGTCGGACCCAATACCATCCTCAAGGAAACCGCAAGTCCTCTGTACTACACATATTGTACTCTCACTCTAGTACTTCTGGCCTCATACGTAACGGCCAACCCATGTATGCACGACAATGGTAACATACAAATCATGCTCCTAATCCAAATTTAAGCCTAAGAGTAATCTCGACCCAGTCTAACCATCAATCATACCATTAAAGGAACAATCTTCCTAAGGGTCGGTTAATCACTAAACTATAATTATCATCTAGCCAAGCATCTCCCTCTAAATCAACCTATCCAAATCATGTTCAGAAACCTAATAACCCCCACTGCGTGCTCTCATGTCAATAATAGCAAACATCATCATACATATAAAAGCCTAACGTCACATAAGGCGACTACTATAAGCACAAGCATACAACCAGAGAGCATGCAATAGCACAAGCATATAAAAGCCTAACGTCGCAACAGCACAATGCACACAAGTCTCACCAATCCTATGGCGGCTGATAGGTATTACAAGCACTCTTTAGAGCAATCACATCTCATAGTTCTACTAAAAACTACTGATACCAACCTCTAGTAGAGCGTGAAACTCTACTCTATTCTATATTGGTAGTCTAACTACTATTCCAGCATTTAGGCTTCTCTCTCCCACATACCTGGCATTGGTAGGAGTCCTTATTTGCTCTTCAAGTTCCCGCCATTGTTCTAGTTGTATCCCAAAGGTATTTGGGATACTCTCGGATGTCATTATGATATACGTAATCCTTACGTCCAAGGACATGACCCAACTGTGTATTGAGTATACCATTAACCTAGGATTATTGCTGAAAAGATAACATACATTATTATTATTATTATTATTATTATTATTATTATTATTATTATTATTATTATTATTATTATTATTATTATTATTATTACTAACATGTTACTAACAACATCCTAGTATCGTTATGCAAACCCTAAGGAATGAATCTAAAGGATAGTTCAAGGTTATACTTAAGGTCAGAAGGACGTCGTAGGTAACCTCTGAAGTAAGACTTGAACCTCCTCATGCAACACCTCCTCTGCACAAAGAGAATGAGACACTATTAGAATAACTTAGGAATGAAGCTATCGCTAAAGTCTAAGGAGTAGGGTATTACCTTAACTACTTTAGCCTTGGAATAGCTCCAGAGCCTCGCTATCACATTAGTATTTGGGTATTTGGTCGAGGTGACCAAAATACCCTTGATATGGTAAGAAAATAGTTAGAGGGAGAATAAGGAGCTCTTATTTGAGCTGGAGCACTTCAACTTCGCGAAGTGGAGAGCTATTTATAATGTTGGGCATGAGGTTCGTCATGTTGCAAGATGTACCTTTGCGCATCACGAGATGGTTAGCTCCTGACGCGTGTTCACGCGAAAGCGCATGCATGGGGAACACGTGTGTTGTTCAGTCGTGTAACGTCCCGACTCTAATCAGAGCATTACTTACTAACTTACAGGAATCAGAGTTAAACGTAGAAAAAAATTCACTTAGAATACTAAACAATAGAAGGTAAAGCTTTTGAAATACAATATTCTGGCTAAATAAAATATTTGAATACACTATTACGTAAGGGCATTATAAAACAAATTCGCTAATAAAAGACTTTTATAAAATTACAACCAAATTCAATATATTACAAAAGACTCATAGTGAGTACGACTCGACTCGTGATCCGGCTTTGACATATAAGAAAGTCTCGCACAAAGGCAAGACCGAGCATCAAGGCACGCTCTCTAATTCTCCATGAGCTGATAGTACCTGAATCAACGCCCCCAAACATAGCGAGTCACAAGAATTCAGTAACATAGAATTTAACAATAAAACATTTTACCATTGTTTCAGCCATACTTAGTGTGCTAAGTATGGAAAACTCCTCTCTAGCATTCACAAGCATCATAAACATATTCGGCGTTAGCATAACTCAAACATCCATCTAGTTCTAGCATTATTACAATCACAAACTCACATTCAAAATAGGGAAAGGTATGAAAAAGCTGTATTGGATACTCATCTAAGTCTTCACGGACTCACAAAACACACCATAGAGTTCCCAAGCATTAAAATTGGATTTTTGACAAGGTGTCGTTACCTTGAACTTTGACGTGGCTTGGTAATTTGGACATATCTAGAGCTATACTAACCCATTCAAGCTAATCTTCGTCTCTTTAGAAACCTAAGAATGCTATCTACAACTTTTGTGTTGGCTCAAGAATCTAGTTTGGCTATTTATGATGTGCGAACTTACGACGAACCCAAAGTTGTGTTCTAGTCGCAGTGGCTGACATATACTCAGTATTTTGGGCATAACTAGATCTAGATAACTCCTTTTGATTTGAAACTAAATCCATTTGTTAGATAACATTTAGGGTTACAACTTATGAAGACACTTAATCCTAATTCTATCGTTTTCCTTGTCGTTTAGGAACATTTGTGCCCCAACCACTTCCAGTGCTCATCACAGCGCTTCCAGCGCATGCAGCAGCGCTTCCAGCACATTTCTCTGCTGTGATTCTGTGAGAGCATCGCTTCCAGCGCCCTCTCTTTGCAAAATTCTGCATAATTATGCAAAATTTGTATCCTTTGGACCACTCCAACTTGACTTGTTTCTAGGCCTTTTCCAACATGTTACCAATATGACTAAGCATCAAGAAACGACTCTACATCATGATTAGGGATTCAATCATAGAATTTACTAAGCATCAACAATCTACTTCATCATAAAAATCAAGATTATGAGCACAATCCAAAATCATGCCAAATATCAAACTTATGGGATTTATGGTTACTCATGATTCCATTAACACAACCATAAGGAAGGAACTTTCCAAACTACATGATATCATGTCTACCATTTATTCATTTGCTTCCTAGATTACTCATTCCTAGAAATGGAACCTAAATTCATACTAGGCAACTTTAATCATCAATCTTCATCATCCTACCCTACACATACAAACTTAACATTCATATTAGATTTTTAGCTAATTTTCTTCTCTTAGAACTTTACTCAAACACAATAAATGCACTTTACCACCCAACTCTTAACATATGACCCACACTATTTCATACCCAAGGTATGATTAACCACTAACCATCATCTTGAGTGGAATAAAACCAACTAAAGCACACATTTAGCATAAATAAGCATTGTCCCAATTCACACATATAACATTGGCATTGGTATAAGCTCTAAGATAAATTCCTTTCTCTTAGAACAATATACAAACACCTTGCATACATTCTAACATACCCACAATCTTCATGACTAAAGAGATATCATCAAGCACGAAAATTTACGTAAAAACCAAAGCACACCTTAAAAGAGAGGTTTTTGAGAGGGATTCTATGTTACCTTAGGGTTTCCTTAAGATTGACGATGAAACCCCCAATTTCTAGGGCTTTTGGCTTCATCCTCCATTAAAGCTTGAGTTCAAGCTACCACTTCAACTCAATCTTCCCTTTTTCTTCAATCTTCCACCTTTGGGTCTTGATTCTCCTTCCTCTTCCTTAACTTCCATGGAGGTAGAACCTTCATCATCTTCCTCTCTTCTTTCTCCTCTCTTACGCCTTCCTCCTTCTCTCTTTCGTTCTTTCTCTCTCTGCTTCTCCCTCCCTCTCTCCTTTCTTTTCCTTCCTTCTTTTCTTTTCTTCTTTTCTTTCTCTTTTTTCTTAGAACATGTGTGTGTGTGTGTTTAAAGGGAAAAAGAAAGAAAGGGTACGAAGGTGGATCAAAGGGGTGTTACATTACTCCCCTCCTTTTTGGAATTTTGTCCCCAAAATTCGACCTACCTTCTTACGTTATCATCCTGTAGGATTTGTTCTCTACGCTTCCACTGCGAACTCCAATTCTATGCCACTCCAAATGAGTATGCTCCTTTCCTTGATTAGGGTCTATCTAAGGTTACTGCTATTATTCCTGAGGATAGTACGCCTATTACTAATTATGCTTAGCAACGAATGAAATACATTCGCTTCAAGCATATAATCAAGATTTTGCTAATGCATACAATCAAACATTGAATTAGCAAAGAAAGATGTAACATTCATACAATCTAACTCACTCCTCGGATTCCTCTAAAGTCCACTCACTACTTGAACTAGGAATACAAGTTGTGAGTGCACTACTTGCATCTACTATTCCCTTAGGGTTCGTTCGTTCATTGAACCAGGAATCGTATGCCACTAGATTCAGTCGGATGGACAGACATCTGACCTCGGACCGACGTTCTCTGTGCCTGAGGGTTCGGTTAGATTGACCCTTCATTTGACCTCGGCAAACACATAATATGCTGCCTAGATTCGGTTGGATTGATCAACCCCAGATCGACAAAGCATGAGTATATAGCTCCATAATATGCTCGATTACCCTCTAATGTAACCGACATGAGCATCCCCATATCTGAGCACGTATTTAACTACGGTTGCTCGGTAATTAGGCCAGTCGTCATGTCTTTCCTGTCGAAGAACATCATTTCTTAGAGGTCTTCCTCCTTGGGCGGAGTTTTTGTGTAGTTAACGTCTACACTACGTGAAAAACATTTTCTTTGTCAAAACATTTTAAGTTTACTCAAAGGTTTCGGTTTCCCCCAAAGGCATCCCATAATACTTTTGGTGGTTCCGTGACTTCTTCATTGGTCAACTAACTTATCAATGTAAGATTGTCACTCTGAGTAAACTATCACATACATTGAAAAAATTTCATTTACAACATTCATTCATGTGTTATAAATGAAATTTTTTCCTTAAGTACCTTTTCCTTAAACTTATGGAATCGGTGCTTACCACTTATCACATTATACTTGATCTTATTACAGACTTGGTCTAAGCAATTAGAAATTCTAAAGTTATTTAACTCCTGCAAGGTATCCGTTAGTTAGATTGATCTGAATCACACTAATCGATTACAAACTAGGCCTCAACCGAGTAATAATTCTCATTCGGTTGGAAACACAGTTTGTAAATGGCTAGATGGAATCACATCAAACACAACTCAATGAATTACTCGCAATAATTAATAACCTTAGGTTTCCACCAATTAAACCCCGCCTATAACATTTTGACCTTTATTGGAATTTACTACAATTACTCCTTAGGCCAGTCGGGATAGCTAGAACAAACCTAATTAGGGGATTGCTCTTTCCTTACCAATATCTACTTAGCCCACTATGGTTCACTTAGGGATCATCATAGGATTCCAATCAATCTAGGATCCATTCATAATGGGTTAGGTTAAACAAACTTGATTAATTAACACGTATTGAAAAACTTAACTGAGTATAAATGCCCATCCTAATTGATTTAAAACCATACAAATAAGAACCCTTACTTATCAATCCTAATTGTCATGGAACTTTTTGTAATCACAACAAAAACAATTGAGAAGGAGTGCTAGACCACATTAAATTCATACAACACCTGATCATATATTCTAAAGCAACTACATCAATTTACCACTTTCTTAAGCATACAACTAAGTAATTGATTAGGCATGAGTATGCAGTCCACACAAAAACTTATTAAGATCATAAAATCTAGGCAAATATGGAAACATCAAGATTTATAACATATTCATCGCTTTACTAAACATTTCATACATGGGGTACGGCACCAACCAAGTCGTGATCATAACCCCTAGTTTGACTATCGAATAAAGGATACCAAGTGTTCACTCACGTATATTTGCTAGCCGAACCATACATCACTTCAAAATTCCCTTTGTGGAGAAAATAATGAAGGGAATACAAAACATATGTTAGTGTGGGGCTGAGGACAGCAATTCACACTTTCCATCAAAAACCGACATTTCAAAAATCAAAACATGATAGTAAGACACTCAAACATTAAATTTCAATTCATTCATTTAACATTACATCACATAAGTTGAGTATGATACCAATTAAGCTGAGATCATACCCTAACATACAATCCTCGAAGGCAGATAAGAAATACAAGAGTATCCTCTTATATGTCATTCGTCATCCATCATTAGGCTTACTCAACAAATAGCACATTAAGGTTAATCACATATTGGTTATACATTGGGAAGATACCCGGAAGTCCCCATTCCGACAAACCGTATGGATTTTCGCTTCCTTCTCCAGGTGAATACATATTTATATACACCCGTACATATGAGTATATACATCTTTAGACAAATCCTTGAGGTGGTTTGCCTCAATAATTCGTAAAAAGAACTTAGAAAAATCATATTCACAGACACAACTGACACTTCCTAAACTAGATCACTTCTCGACACACATAACTCACAATCCAATGAGATCAAACTGTTTTGATACCATAATGTAACACCCCGACTCTAATCAGAGCATTACTTACTAACTAACATGAATTTGAGTTAAATGTAGAAAAATTTTGGCTTAGAATACTAAACAACAGAAGGTAAAGCTTTTGAAGTACAATATTTTGGCTAAATAAAATATTTGAATACACTATTACATATGGGCATTATAAAACAAATTCGCTAATAAAAGACTTCTATAGAAAATTACAACCAAATTCAATATAATACAAAAGACTTATAGTGAGTACGATTCGACTCGTGATCTGGCTTTGACATAGTGTGTCACAAGAACTCAGTAACATAGAATTTAACAATAAAACATGTTACCATTTTTTTAGTCATACTTGATGTGCTAAGTATGGAAAACTTCTCTCTAGCATTCACAATCATCACAAACATATTCGGCGTTAGCATAACTCAAACATACACCTAGTTCTAGCATAATTACAATCATGAACTCACATTCAAAATAGGGAAAGGTATGAAAAATCCATATTGGATACTCATCTAAGTCATGACGGACTCCCAAAACACACCATAGAGTTCCCAAGCATTAAACTTGGATTTTTGACAAGGTGTCGCTACCTTGAAATTTGACGTGGCTCGGTAATTTAGACATATCTAGAGCTATAATAACCCATTTAAGATAATCTTGGTCTCTGTAGAAACATATGAATGCTATTTACAACTTTCGTGTTGACTTAAGAATCTAGTTTTGCCATTTAGGATGTGCGAACTTACGACAAACCCAAAGCTGTGTCCTAGTCGCAGTGGCTGACATATACACAGTATTTTGGGGATCTAGAAAACTCCTTTTGATTTGAAACCAAATCCATTTGTTAGATAACATCTAGGGCTACAACTCTTATGAAAACACTTAACCCTAATTCTATCATTTTCCTAGTTGTTCAGGCACATTTGCGCCCCAACCGCTTCTAGGAGCGCTCCCGGTGCCCATCATAGCGCTTCCAACGCATGTAGCAGTGCTTCCAGTGCATTTCTCTACTGTGATTCTGTGAGAGCAGCTCTTCTAGAGCTCCCAATAGCGCTTTCAGTGCCCTCTCTGTGCAGAATTCTGCATAGTTATGCAAAATTTGCATCCCTTGGACCACTCCAACTTGACTTGTTTCTAGGCCTTTTCGAACATGTTACTAACATGATTAAGCATCAAGAAACCACTCAACATCATGATTTGGGATTCAATCATATAATTCACCAAGCATCAACAATCTACTTCATCATAAAAATCAAGATTATGAACACAATCCAAAATCATGCCAAATATCAAACATATACTCATAGGATTTATGGTTACTTATGATTCCATCAACACAGCCATGACGAAGGAACTTTCCAAACTACATGATATCATGTCTACCTTTTATTCATTTGCTTCCTAGATTACTCATTCCTTGAAATGGAACTTAAATTCATACTAGGCAACTTTAATCGTCAATCTTCATCATCCTACCCTACACATACAAACTTAACATTCATATTAGATTTTTAGCTAATTTTCTTCTCTTAGAACTTTACTCAAACACAATAAATGCACTTTATGACCCACACTATTTCATACCCAAGGGATGATTAACCACTAACCATCATCATGAGTGGAATAAAACCAACTAAAGCACACATTTAGCATCAATAAGCATTGTCCCAATTCACATATGCAACATTGGCATTGGTATAAGTTCTAAGACAAATTCCTTTCTCTTAGAACAATATACAAACACCTTGCATACATTCTCACATACCCAAAATCTTCATGACCAAGGAGATGTCATCAAGATTGGAAATTTACATAAAAACCTAAGCACACCTTAAAAGAGAGGTTTTTGAGGGGGATCAATGTTACCTTAGGGTTTACTTAAGATTGATGATGAAACCCCCAATTTCTAGGGGTTGGTTTCATCCTCCATTTGCTTGAACCCTTTCGCCACCAATCGTGCCTTGAAGGTATTCACCTTACCATCCATGTCAGTCTTCTTCTTGAAGACCCACTTGCACCCTATGGGTTTTACCCCTTTGGGTGGCTCAACCAAGGTCCATACCTGGTTAGTGTACATGGACTCCATCTCAGATCCCATGGCCTCTAGCCACTTCTCAGATTTTGGGCCAATTACGGCCTCCTGGTAAGTCACAGGCTCATCTTGATCCATGAGCAGCACATCACTTTCTTGAGTTAGGAGAAGTCCATATCTCTCAGGTTGGCGACGTGGCCTGCTAGACCTACGCGGATCTTGTGCTACTTGAACCATTGGTTGAACCACAACACTTTATGGTACTGGTTCTTGTTCCATTACAGGTGGTTTAGTATTTTGTGGGTCTTGGATTTCTCCAAGTTCTACATTCCTCCCACTGGCTCTTTTAGAGATGTATTCCTTCTCAAGGAACACTCCAGTCCTTGCAACAAACACTTTGTCCTCGGAGGTGTTGTAGAAATAGTATCCCTTAGTTTCCTTAGGGTACCCCACAAATATACATTTATCTGATTTAGGTCCAAGTTTATCTGAAATCATACGTTTCACATAAACATGGCAGCCCCAAATCTTTAGAAAGGACATACTGGGTCTTCGGCCCGCCCATATCTCATATGGTGTCTTTTCAACCGCCTTAGATGGAACACGGTTAAGGGTGAAAGCAGCTGTAAGTAAAGCATATCCCCAGAAAGAGTCATGGAGGTCTGACTGACTCATCATAGATCGAACCATGTCTAACAAGGTACGATTCCTCCTTTCGGATACACCATTCCATTGTGGTGTTCCAGGTGGTGTGAGTTGGGATACTATCCCACACTCCTTCAGATAGTCATCAAACTCCTGGCTTAAGTACTCACCACCACGATCTGATCGTATGGCCTTAATACTCTTACCAAGTTGGTTCTCCACTTCATTCTTGAATTCTTTGAACTTTTCAAAGGTTTCAGACTTGTGTTTCATTAGATACACAAACCCATATCTACCGAAATCATCGAAGAAATGTAACGGCAGTAGGGAAAACCACCTCTAGTAGTTTTGCTTAGTGGACCACATACATCACTATGTATTAAGCCCAAAAGATCACTAGCCCTTTCACCTTGTCCAGTGAACGGGACCTTGGTCATCTTTCCCAATAAGCAAGATTCGCATACCTCAAATGATTCATAATCAAATGAGTCCAAGAGTCCATCTTTATGGAGTTTGGAAATACACTTCTCACCTATATGGCCTAAATGACAGTGCCAAAGGTATGTCGGGTTCAAATCATTTGGTTTGACCTTTTTCGCATTTATGTTAAAATTAGGCATATCAAGATCAAGGACATAAAGCCCATTACTCATAGGTGCACTAGCGTAGAAAACATCATCCAAATAAAGCGAACAACATTTGTCCTTAATAATAATATTAAAACCTTTCTTGTCCAAACAAGAAATAGAGATAATGTTTCTGCTAATTGCTGGAACAAAATAACAATTATCCAATTCCAAAATAAGCCCAGAGGGCAAAGTCAAAACATAAGACCCTACAGCTAATGTAGCAACCTTTGCTCCATTTCCAACTCGTAGGTCCACTTCGCCCTTGGTCAAAGTCCTACTCCTTCTTAGTTCCTGCACATTAGTACAAATGTGAGAACCACATCCAAAGATCTAATACCCATGATGTCAAGTAGATAAATTAACCTCAATAACATAAATACCGAAGTGGAAGTCTCACTTCCTTTCTTCTTCTTGCACTCTTCTAGGTATTTTGGACAGTTCCTCTTCCAATGTCCAGGTTTTCCACAATGGAAGCGAGAAGCATCCTTAGCAACCCCGCCATCGGTTTACGGCTAGAAGAACTTTGCTTGAACTGTTTCTTGCCTTTGTCCTTTGTAGCCCAAGAAGCGTGCCTTTTGCCCTTCCTTTCCAGTTGACCATCATAATGGCCTTTCCTTTCCCTTGTTAATATTTTGCTCGCCAGCTCTCAACATGCCCGCAAGCTCGCAACGGTTTAGCAAAATCGTTCATGTTATCTTGCATGACGAAATGACTAAAGTTATCCCAAGAACGATTGCGAGGATAAGGTCCGTTGCGCCTCTAGGCCCAAAGGAAATCCCAAATTTCTCGAGACTCTCAATGTACCCAATCATCTTAAGTACATGAGGCCCTACTGGGTTTCCTTCAGCCAGCCTGCAATGGAAAAGGGCCCTGGAGGTGTCAAATCTCTCCTGCCTAGCTTGCCCTTGAAAAAGCATCTTGAGGTGTTCGATCATATCGAACGCCTCCATGTTCTCGTGTTGCCTTTGCAACTCCGAAGTCATGGTAGCTAGCATGAGACATCCAACATCTATGGCGTCGTTGAGGTGCTTCTGGTAAGCATCCTCTCACCTTAGAGGCGATAGCGGCCCGGGTGCCTCGAGCACCGCTCATCAAGTGCATACAACTTCCTCTCTTGCTTGAGAACAATTCTCAAGTTTCGCTGCCAGTCGAGAAAGTTGCTTCCAGACAGCTTGTCCTTCTCAAGGATAGATCGCAATGACATGGTATTAGCGGTGTTGCCAAACATGGTAATCTAAAACAAAATAAACATGCAGAGATAAGTATCATGACAATAACATATTTAATAAGGACTTTTATTAAATACGCTCCCACTATTTTACTCAAACCAATGACCCTCCTCATTGGCTCGGAAAATCCCGTTGGAAGATTTTCTAGTGGGCCAAGATCCATATTTCGCCACGTCCTGAGTCAGATTTGGCTGATCGCCCAGAACTCGACTATTTAGGTAGGAAACTATTTCCAATTGCATCTATATGCAACTCTTGGATCAGCTGGGTGAATAACCTTTTATTCTAATTCATCTTATGAATTAAAGCCCAACTCTTGCCTCTAGGCCCATTTCCTTCTTATTGAATTCGGCCCAGTTAAGTCAAACCCGATGGTTGGCAGTTGGATATTTCACCTATCGCGCCTCACCAAGATAAAATAAGGTGCTCAGCTTTGGCATGACCCGCACTTACTCTATCCTGGCCTTGACGAGTGCCACACATCGGAAGGCATTTCGTCTTAATATTTTCTTTGAGGGAATTTTATTGTAAATGATCTCACCGGCGTTGTATTAACATACAAGGCGTTTTGCTCTCAGACATGCACAACATACAAGCATACATGCATACACTTCATATAAAACATGCATCTCATACATCCAATCTCATAAAGCATACATGCATGTATCTTATACATTCAAAACATGTTAAACATATATCACATACGCATCATACGATATTTGGTTTTATGATTATGGCCTCCTAATATGCAAGAATTTAAATAACTGAAATATTACAATTCTTCGACACACGAGCAAGCTTCTCAAGCTCCCACTGGTGTCTGCATATAGTGTTGTCCTTCTCCAACTATTGAAGAAAATATATTTACTTAAATAAAATAAATAAATGGCACGACTCGCAGGTCGTATTTAAATAAGATAAAATAAAATAAAATAAATCACGACGCGCAGGTCGTATTTACCAAAAATAAATAACACCATAAACTAGGGCCATAACCATAAACCATGTGCTTAAAATATTTTATAACATACATTAATAATAAAACCTTTATTATTATTATTATTATTATTATTATTATTAAAATATTTTAAACATCCAAAATGCATATCATAAAGTAACACCTTGCACATGGACAAAGCAAAAGGAATGAAAATAGAAACGCACAGATCACTTCCATCGGCCATTAAAATTGTTTCCATTTCATGGTTTCATCAACAACAATTTACCAATTATGAATTCAATTGATCAATCAAAATTAAATTCACAAACAATGAATTCTATCAAATTTCACGCACAGTCCCAAAACGCTCCGCAACAGGAAAACCATTTTCACGTAAAACTAATCTATGAATTCATAACAATGAATTGTTGTTGTTGTGCATGATTCACGTTTTTGTCCAAAACCACTTTTGAAACACCAGCCAATGAAAATTAACCAAAAAGGAATCCCTTTGTTTTGATGATTCACGTTTTTTTTGTCCAAAACCACTTTTGAAACACCAGCCAATGAAAATTAACCAAAAGGGAATCCCTTTGTTTTGAAATAGAAAAACTAAAGTGGAAAACGTGAATTAAAAAAAAAAAACCACTTTGTGCAGAATAAAGGAGATGCACAGAATTCATGACCGAAATAACGTACGCAATACAAACAAATAAGGATTCAAGCAATCAAACATCCTATGCTCTGATACCACTGTTGGGTTTTCAAGAGGAATAATTTTAATTTTCATTATAGAAAAATCCTCTTGAGCGGAAAAAACCCTTTACCCATGGATCATGCATTGCTCATGAATCACAAATAACATGATAGTTTGTAGTGTTTACCTCTTGAAGCGTAGAGGAGATCGATCACCAACACGACGATCTTGTAGTGTCTCTACTCAGTCCACACGAACGGTAGCTTCGGAATGCGTCTTGCTAGTTGACGGCAACAGGAATGAGGCACAGAAAGGTCTAAGAAACTTAGACTAGGGTTGGAGCGTTAAGCTTATATACTGCCTTCCTTTCATTATGTTACCCTAATGGGCCTCATACAATATGAGCCCATTTCCTTCTTATTTAATTAAATCATTATTTAATTAAATAATCTTATTCCGATTAAACCGTTTTATCGTGTGACCCTATAGGTTCCCATTAAGTTGGCAATAATATTAAATATTAAAATAATATTAAATATTATAAACAATGAGCGGCATCTAGCAATGCATCATTGCTACCCAATTAACGGGGAAAAATCGGTGATCCGATTTTAACCTTACCGCGACCAAGATTACTGTAAAGTCGATGTCCCTTCGTCCATGTGTCCTAATTGAACACGAGGCATAAATGTGTCATCCTCGTTAAGTCCAATCATACGTTCCTCGATACCAGAATGGACGTGTAATCACAAGCGGGCCCAATATCATATATTGACCCACTTCTGCGTGGCCACGCATATTTCACGTCTCACTCTATCGAGAGGCCCAAGACATTACTCCTGTTATGTAGGAGGGACGAATCCTGTCTACATCACTCGCACCCCTCAACATGATTCATTGAAGGCCCAATTACTATCTTTATGATCATCCTGTTACGGATGACGTTTGATAGCATTAAAGCCTATAACTCTACATGTAGGAATCGCAGTGACTTCAAGTCAAAGGACTACTTTACTATGGTCGCCATGAGGAGCGCCTATGACACTTGTATAACTATTATGAAGCGTCCTCATAGTGGGTCAGTCCAATATAAATATTACTCCTAATATTTATACCTGTGTGCCGACTTGATATCACATATCCATGACCCATGAGATGTGGTCATCAATCTACTCACACAATAGTCTCTATGCATTATTGTCGTCCTAATTAACAATAATACTCGACTACGGATGCTTTAAGAATAACGTTCTATATGTTCAATGGGGTCTCATGATCAAGTCGCACTTGATGTTCCATGAAACGAGCTGTTTATTCTAAGGACTTTATTATGCTATAAAATAAATAACACAATAAATGAAATGCCTCACATATATATATCAAATATATATAATCAAAGTCATGACACAAATGATAATCTACTAAAACTAGATTGGCCACTAGGGCTTACACCAACAAACAGTTCATCCCAACTTCCCATTTTCTCAAGGGTACATACTCTTAATAAATTTTCTAAGGATTGGATAGTTCGCTCGGATTGACCATCAGTTTGAGGATGATATGCTGAACTCATACTTAATTTAGCACCCATGGCTTGATGCACTTTTCTCCAGAGTGTTGAGGCAAATCTAGGATCTCTATCGGATATAATAGTAATAGGGACACCATGTAACCTTACTATTTCATTGATGTAAAGTTGGGTCAATCTTTCTAATGAATAACTTCCATTAATGGGTAGAAAATGAGCACTCTTCGTTAATCTATCTATGATAACCCAAATGGTATCATATCTCTTCTGAGTTCTAGGTAATCTTACTACAAAATCCATAGCTATACTATCCCATTTCCACTCAGGTACCATTAAAGACTGGAGGGTTTCTGCAGGCTTTTTATGTTCATTCTTAGCTTTTTGACAGACTAAACAGGATAAGACAAAATTTGCTATTTCTTTCTCCATCCCTAGCCACCAAAATAATTTCTTAAGGTCCTGATACATTTTAGTAGTTCCAGGATGGATACTTAACCTACTTTTATGTGCCTCATCTAAGATTTTTCTGCTAATCTCTAAGTCCTCAGGATCACATACCTTAGTTTTAAATTTTAACGCTCCATCTGTAATGACCCGTTTTCGGACCACAACGAGTCTAGGATCAACCCTAAATGCGACACACTTTTTAAATAGTACTCTTGTGTCCTTTGGAAAAGCGGTACAGTTTTTTTTAAAACAACTACATCCGCAAAGCACACACAGAGTTGCCACAACGTTTAGAAACATGGTGCAATCTAGGACACAAGACGCATGCACTGAAAATACATACACATAAATATAAACAAGGTAGTCATAACAGTGCATACAAAATATAAGCTATGCAGAAATATGTACAAGAGAATACACCCAAAGTATGAAAACCCTCGTGAGATCAATCATACCCTGGGGGTACTCCCGACAGACACCCACGCAGGGGGCTGCTCCAAAAGTATACCACCAGTCTACCCTGCAGTACACAAAAGTCATCCACCAAGCCCGACTGGTCACCAAAACAAACAGTACATTATAAACAAATCCTACAGCCATCCAAAATATAAACAAGCAGTCAGACAATCAAAACATCTACAGATAGCTATTCGGATCCTCAGACATATCCCCCTCGTCGTCATCCTCCATCGGGTCATCTGTATCCTCGTCGGTCAAGTCTATGAAAGGTGCCGTAGTAGGTACCCCTCAGGTACGTTCTCCTCGATTAACGCCTCGTCCAAAAATCCTGTGTTGCTACACCAAGCCTCACCGCACTCTCTGCAGACGGGTGAAAAGTGTCCCTGTGGGGTAGGGGTCTTGACTATCAACGGGGGAACCAGCTCTGTCTCAGGCTCAGATCCTTTCAGAGAACTCGGAATGGCTGCCGCTCGGGAGGTAGAAGCACCTGCAGTCCCACGTCTGATCACGCTCTTTCGAGCGGTCCACCGAATCCTCGGTCCTCTGGCTCAGGAAGCAAAATGGGAAATAGTACGCCTCGGAATCTCAAGAGGTCCCTCTAGCGAAGAAGATGATGCTGGCATCGTCTGCTCTCTCTGAATGCTGCGCCAAGCATCCACCACCTGCATCGTCCGGATCGGAAAGCTAACTGTACATCTAGACGTCTCCTGTCTCACCACTAGTCCATCCACTCGAAAGCTCTGTACAACGTCCCCTGTATATACAACACGGCGGGAGATGGGATCGAACTCCATCGCTGAAGATGCCTCGATGTCTGGAAAGTCAAACACGATCTCCGGCGATGTCGTCATCGCCGGTATCACCAGTGTCTTCGCCATCGCCTGGGTTGCCATCATCGGTTGAAGGAACCACGGAAAAGGGTCAACTTCTCAAATAATCATAGGAACACCAAAACATAGAACAAGAGATAACAAAATGCACAAATGCCCCATAATGCAACTCAAGACTCTCTCCCAAAACATTCTCTGAAAATTTTAGAAAGTAACGTCGATCCATCCACTGAATACCAACCGTAGCCTTGGGCTCTCCTCTCACCCTAGGACATTCAGCTCAGGTTCCATGACGCAACGACGCCTAGCTAACTCCACCGAAAAACCAGCCGTAGCTTTTTAGGGGATCGTAACACCCTAGGTTAATCGGCTCAAAGCTCACAAACGTCACGACAATACTTCCACAACCCCAATGAATAAATCAACTCATATGATAATTCAAGAAGCATAATCAAATAGATATTCAATCTCATATTAAATAAATATTCAGTCATAAACTCATCACAATACAACTTAGTTCAACAATACATAGCAAATCAATCCAATCAAGTCATATCGCAATGATCAGCACACAATTCATCCATCTGCAACGCAGTGGAGTTAACAGAGAGGAAAGCAAACAAGTGTGGGGGCTTGGGGACAACTGCCAACCACTTGCAGACAAGCCCACTAAATAATCAGTATAGATATCAGACAATAAAACAAACGAAGGGGTACGAGACCCTCACTTCGAACCCTGAGGTTCTCAGACTTCTTCGCTTAAAGACTTAAAATTAAATCCTATGCAATATCTAAAGTTGCCCTTACCAAAGTCGTCTGCTAGCGTGGTACCGCACGCCTTGTTCCCACGTCGCACGAACTCGTAATCCACAAATCCTATCACCGCAAGGCAAGCTTAGCATAACTTTAAAAACTTAGTTCTATAACCTTAGGTTCTCAAACTTAACCCTTTATCCTAACCAACACTCACACTTACAACATAATTTGAAATTCTAGTTTTCAAATAATTACATACACTTGAAAAATTAAGAACTAATTCAAGAATCAAATTTTAAAGACTAAGAAATCATTTTCTTGAAAACTTAGAACATAAACATCATTATTATTCAACTCTGTTCTCAAATATTAACGCCAAGGCTCCACTTGGTACCTTGGGTCTCAAGGAACCCAATTACCTCATGTGCTTCATTGCCTTAAAAATCTCAAAACAAGTCCAAATGCAATCAAACCTTTTCCTAAATTTTCCAAAGCCCACAAACATAATCATACAACCATCATAAACAAGTTTGCAAAACAATTTTCCTTCCACATATCCTATATAGCTCGCGGCCATCATCAAAAAAAATAGGAGACGAGTTGCAAAACTTGCAAATCAACTAAATAACATCCTTCCATAGTCAAATTTTTCACAAAACAACAATCTAACTCACAAACTAAAACTCAAACAAAACCAAACTCAATTTAACCTCCTTTCAAGAATAGGTTTTTCATCAAAAATTACCCAAACAAAGTTTTAGTTCCAAAACTATAACTAAAACAACAACAACAACAACAACAACAACAACAACAACAACAATTATGCTAGAATCATCAATTAATTACATGCTTCATCAATTAAATTCTACCATTTCCCGCTTTCAAGAATAGGCTTTCCTCATAGAAATTATCCAATAACTTCCAATTCCAAAACTATGAGTTCAATACAACAACAACAATATCAAAGAGCTTAAATAACCAACTAATTACTTGATTCACCAAGGATCACATACTTTCCCTTTTTTTCCACCTTAGGGTTTCGCCCTAGGGTTCCAAGAAATGGGAATGAAAGTGCTCATCTCCTCTTGATCACAACCAAGTACAAAACAACATAAAACAAGCATAAAAATGAAGAAGAAAAAGAAAAGAGCACCACCTCTCCTTCTCCTAAAGCTTGCAGCCAACGGGCTGATTTAGGGGGAAGCAAATGTGTTCTCTTAACCTTGCTTGGTGATGAAATAGATGAGGATGGAGAGTAGAAGAAATAGGTGACAAAAGAGGTGAAGAACTAAGGGTGAAATGGTTCCAAAATGATGAAGGAAGCCATGGAAGTTTTGGAGAGCTTCTCTCACTAGGAAATGAAGAAGATGAGTGAAAATGAGGGTTGAGATAGAGAGGGGTCGCGGGTGGGGCTGATTAGAGGGGAGGGGTATTTTAATTTTTTTTTAACTTAATACTAATACTTGGTCAAAAATGGGTTAAATAAAGGTAATTTCAAACTAATCACACATTAAGTGACATCTAACCAAAAAGTAAAGATGCTAATCACATCAACTAATCTATCCCATTTAATCTCACAACTTTCATGATTACCCTTTAATTCTAGAGTCTAAGGGTTGCTAAAACACGGCGTCGAGTAACCGCGTTACCGATTAGTTTCCCGCCGATTAATTCGCGAAAATTAATTTACAGAGAAATTAATTCACCGCGTGAAAATAAATTATCATAATTAATAAAAACAATCTAAACCACTCACAAATAATTACAACAAGTCACGATTCGATTTTCATCGAAATCAGAGTTCGTTTAAAATTTTATCTGCGGCAAAACTGCCCGGCTATTCGAAACGCGACGAAACTTCGTTAGAATTTTTTGACGATATTCGAACCATGAATTAATATAAAATATTAATTCTCAAATTCAATTTGATCCTGATTTAATTAAATCACTTGATTAGCGACAAGAAACTGTTTATTATAGCATAAATACGACAAAATATACTACAATAACGATAAATAACGCATCGCAAAAAATACGGGTGTTACAATACTCCCCCTCTAAAAATAGTTTCATCCTCCAAACTACAGGTAAGGCACGTGCTGAGAAAAAGGTCTGGATACTGGTTCTTCATCTTCTCTTCCAACTCCCACGTTGCATCGCCTCTCTTTTGGTTCCACGCGACCTTGACAAGTTGAATCTCTTTATTTCTCAACTGCTTAGTCTTTTGATCCACAATCCTTGCAGGTGATACTTCAAACGATAAGTCGTCCTTCAGTTGAATCACATCAGGCTCGATAATGTGAGAAGGGTCGGAAACATACTTCCACAATTGAGAGACGTGAAAGACGTCGTGAATATTTGACAGAAAGGGTGGCAAGGCAATCCGATATGCCACTGGACCAATACGACGAAGAATATAGTAGGGTCCAATGAACTTAGGAGTAAGCTTTTTGGTTTTGATCGCTCGACCAACTCCAGTATTTGGTATAACTCGGAGGAATACATGCTCTCTTTCTTTAAACTCTAGCGGTCAGCGACCTTGGTCCGTATAACTCTTATGTCGACTCTGGGACGTCCGTATCCTATCTCTGATCAATCAGATCTTCTCGGTCGTCTGCTGAATCATGTCTGGTCCCATAAAAGAGCTCTCACCATCCTGATACCAACAAAGAGGCGTTTGACACTTACGTCCATATAGTGCTTCGTAAGGTGCCATACCAATGCTTGCATGCACTACTAGAATGCATCCCGTTAGCATAGGCCAAAAGCCGACGCTAACTGTGAAAAGCCCACGCCAAATCACGTTTAGCGTGGGCTTAGCGTCGGCATCGTGGTCGACGCTAAAATGCTCGAAGCTAACTTTTAGCGTCCGCTATTTTAAGGCCGACGCTAGTTAGCGTCGGCTCAACCCACGCTAAAGTCGACGCTAAAGAAAAGGCCGATGCTAAGTAGTATTGGTCTAACCCACGCAAGAAGCCTACACTAAATTTAGCGTCGGCCAGAGACTCAAGCTTTTTAGCGCCGGTTTGACTCACGCTAAACTTAGCGTCAGTCTCTAGCGTGGGCTAGGCCGATGCTAATAGCCCTTTCTTTTAAAAAAAAAAAGAAAAAAAGAAAAAAAAATTCTCCACTTCATGAATGGTAGAAGTGGCTCCTCTGATGAGTTAATAGCGTGACATAAATTTATGCACAAGTATTTCAATCGTTTTCTAAATTAAGTTAAGGTTCTGAACACAAAGACAAACCCAATGTAAACCACATTAAAACTGAAAAGGAAGGGCCAATACAAGAACCAGTACATATATTATAGCTTAACCATATAAAATGACTAGTTCAATGAAATAATTTGCTATAATTGACTACCTTCATTTCCCCACACTCCAGGTGAAGCAACATAACTGGGGACATATAATACAGGGGCCATTTAAATTCAGTCAACACTTAACTGACACATACGGATACCTTTCGATGGTGCAAAGGGAACATCAAGTGTTTGGTTTGAAGACTGCAAAGCTTCCTTGAAAATGCTTGCAGTACCAGACCCAACAACGGCTATTCTGACATGAGGCATAGCAGCTCTAAAGACAACAATTAAGACTAGGTTAATCATTGTTAGAAAATAAAGTGCTCAACAAAATTATATCAAATTACAAACACAAAAAAGGGCATTGTAAAGAACAAAATAAAATAAATGCTTAGTTTTTGTATGTTCAACTTTTTAGTCCAAATAAAATTGGGGTTCAAATAATAATAATAATAATAACAATAACAAAAAAAAGTCTTGATAGGTTAAGCATATGGCCCAAAGCAATATGTCGGGAGTCTCAAATTTCAGCAAATGATCAAATAAGAAAGTGAACTACTCATAGCACAGATATATCCTATTATGCAAGTAGTTGTTTGCATGAGCCCATCAGGGTCTATTTGCATTCACACATGAATATAAGGAGAGCGGGTAGAAATGTTTGGAAATCTTCAATAGCACAAAAATAAGAAAATAGCATGATAACCAGTACAACATCATAAACAAGACATCAATCTCATTTAGCAATGTGATGGTAATCCAGCCCAAGAGATCCACCAAGACATCCCATCAGTCAAAAAAAGGTCTTTCACATGATCACAACTAGATTTACTAGGATGCCAACAAATAATGGCTGTAGACAATTTCTATCCACAAATTTTTGCATGTGTACCAGCACTAGCAGGTAAAAAAAATTCCTTTTTAAGGAATGTAGGTAAAGAGTGGTCATGACTACATTGAAACCAATTAAAATCCAAGCCAATCATGCCATAGTGTGAAACAGGCATGAGATTCAACAGACATTGAAAGGGTAAAATTATCATATACATTTGATACAATGCCCTATCACATACATTTATAAAATTTTGCACAATGACAGTTCTAAAATCCAATAGGCACCTAAAATCTGGAGGGGGAAAAAAGCAAAAGTGAAATGACGTTACTGACCTTGTCCAAGCATGAAGCTGAAAGGAGCATTCCTATTGCGGCTGGAATTGAACTTTGTTCCATCAAGCAAAGTCCCCGTGTAGTGAACTATCAATAAAGAAAAAATCTGCAATACTGAAGCACTCATCCATGGCTACTTACTTAATTTACAATTCCATAGAAAAATATTATAGACAACTAACAAAGAGAAAGATAGGCGAATAACCAGCAGCAGCAAACACCCAATCAAACATCAACAAGCATATGACTTCCAGAAAAAATCGAGGAAACAAAATGTTTAATTAGATATTCAGCAAACTGAAAAGGTGATAGACAAAAGAACATTTGGTTGAAGAAAGGGTTATAATTTTTGTATTTATCAACAAGTATTATTATCTGATAATTCTATAGACTTCCATGTGATAAACTTTGTCATGAATAAACTATACAAGTTTCAATCTTCACAGTAATAGGTAAATTGGGATCTTATTTAAAGTTCCTACATGCTTTTTAGTCTTTAAAATCAAAAGTGCCCTTCAATTTGTTTTGTTAGATTACATTTTGCCCAAAGATAAATTTTAGCATCCATGCAATAACATTCCAATGCATGAGAATGAATATCTGCAAGAGGCCATTCCGAAACTCCAAGCATATTGTAGACCAAGTAATGGGAGTGTGAGACTACACAAAGACGAGGACAATGCAATAGCAATTATATAAATGCAAAATGTTGATGTTGATTTTCAAAGTACTATCAACCGAGAATGAACAACTCTTACAAAAGTTAAGGTAAAAGTTGTGAAACTAAAAATAAAAAAAATAGATCATTCCACTTTTCCAATTTGAACATTTAAACTGATAATTAAAAATTCAAATAACAGAGTACCATCTACTTAAATTTAAATTCATGCATTGTCGTTTGGTTATAATATAGTTAAACATGAAGGAGAAAAGGTCATTACCCTTTTAGTAAAAATGAAGGAACAACTACAGAGACATAACTGGCATTTACAATTATAGATATCGTATTTACAATCAGTTCTTTACTATTGTTAAAGGCTCTTGTTTCACAGATTTCATGGATTTCACCTCCAACTTGCGGAGGTTGCAAAGATATGCTTCTGGTATAACCTGCATCTCTAAGTACCAGATCCTCTACAGTATTGGCATCATGGAAATTTAGCTACATTATACTTTAAACTTCATATAGAAAATGATAAATGATTTATCATAGCTATCTATATTTGAGATGAAATCAAGAACACACCTATAAATTTTATGAATCGATCACTAATATAACTTGTCAGTCCCAAAAGATAGTGAGTATGTCATCCATGAATTATCATAATCTAATCACATCATTGCCACAAGCCTGAAATGAGGAACTGTGTTAGATTTGGAAATCATGTTATGAAATGTCACCAAAATGTTTGCAATTGTAGCGGAGATAGACATCCGAGCGATAAATGATCAAGATAAAGCCAGCAGCAATTAATTCTTATTTGTTCTGAGTACAATTTAACAAGGAGTTAGTAAATTTTCTCCCTATTGGCTAGAGAATTATAATTCATAAGCTAATGTGAAATGAAACAATTTCTTTCAGCAAAAAACAAACCATAAATCATGTTAATAGTTGCCTAACCTCCGATCAGAAAATTAATTTATGCACTTCACATCTCTTGAGAGTTTTGATACACATAAATGACCATGTTTAGTGGGTTATGTGTCAGTTTGCAGAAGACTGAGAAAGCCTTCAGAATTTTGTAGGTCACTGCATCATAATCGAAATCAAGATCAAGACAATAAGAGAAACAGCGAAGCAAACGTTTACAACACTGACAAAGGGAGAAGAGACTATAAAGTGTCCTTAAAGAAACACAAATTGATCTAAGCATACATAACCATATCTCAAAGGAGACGACAAAAAACAAAGGGGAATAGTGATCGAGTGGCTTACGATTGCGCCAAGTCGTTTTCTCCTGCGGTTCTTCCAACACTGAAGGAGACATCCTTCCTCCTCTGGAAAAGTGTGTTCACCCAAAAAAATAAAATCAAAATCCAGAAAGAAAGAAAAAAAAAAGCAAAAAAAAAAAAAACTGGAAAAGTGATTGATGCAAAAATGAAGATAATGCCACCATTAGCAGGAATGTGAACAGAGCACCACCGTCAAGATGTTGCAGCGCGAGAAACCAATCGGATGTGCGCTGCATAGGCCAACCAATTGAAGGACCACTGCGAGCAACCAGAAAGAGAAACAGAAACAAGAACGGGAATATATCTGAACCCTAAAAATCAAAATGAAGAGATTGGGGAGAGATAAAGATCATACCCAACGACATTCACAAAGGACGCAACAGTGCTGGTGCGCAGGTGCTGCCGTGTGCAGAGGATATGGCGGACGACGGTGCTGCGTGCACAAATGTCGTATCGTTGCTCTTGCACTGGGGTTCATCGAACTCACTCAATTCGAAGGGGAAACTGCTGGGAGAGATGAAAGGGTAGGGTTTTGTAAGAAGAGGAAGAAATGAAATAGGAAACAAATAAGGGTGAACATCAACTCACTAAATGTAGAGAATGAATCTCCTAACAGTGAGAAGCTCCTCAGTAGGGCTAGGGTTTTGGGGTAGATATGGGAGAGACCTCGAGAGAGAGGACGGAGGGGCGGCCAGTGGCGGAGAGGTCACGCAGTGCGGTGTAACAGTCGTCGTTCACCTAGGTAGCTGGTGCTTTGCATTAAATTTCGAAACATTAACTAATCAATCGTATCCCGTGGCGCTAGAAATCATATTCTATATGGGATATCCAACCAACTCCAATCCTTTTACCGATTAACATCTTAGAAGATTTCACAAAACCCTTATCGCTTAGTTCGAAAATTTAAGATAAGAACAAAAATGGTATGTATTTACAAAAAACTACATGGGTAGAAACGAAAAGAAAAATCGAAGAAATTATTCCATCGAACGTATTCTCCTCTTGATCCCGGAATAGCGACATGGACTAAATGCCCCGCCCAAGCCAAGGAACTGACTCCAAATAGTCCTGACAAATGATGATTGAGGCGGGATTCGGCATTTTTAAACCACGAAACGCTCGGTTTCCATTTCGGTTCTTCTCCGATCGGAGAACGCATTAGATATTTACCTAAACCGGTAGGTCCTTGAGCGGATCCTACATTAGCGCCAAGACGTTGGTCTCTAACTAGAAAAGTAAATGCTTGAGCTTGAGAAGCTTCTGGTCCAGTGGGACCGTAAAACTCACTAGGATAAGCAGTATTATTAAACCATACAAAGCAACAAGCTATAAAACCAAAAACGGATAAAGCACCTAAACTATAAGACAAGTAAGCTTCTCCAGACCATACTAGTGCATGCCGAGCCCATGCAAAGGGCTTGGTTAAGATATGCCAGATTCCACCAAGTATACAAATTATTGTATATAAAAGGGTCTTTTGTCGAACAAGTCATAATTATGAAATAGGCATAATTTATGAAATTAGGGGCATAATTTTATGAAAAATTAAGTGTTGACATGTTTCGTAAGGGGCCCCCTAATGAAAGAAAAGGGGGCGAATCTCATTTTTGGATTTTGTTTTTGCTGAAGGTATTTTGACGGATACATCTCGACAAAATTACTTAATTCATCACACAGAAATGCATTGTGCATGGAATAAAAAAAGGAGGTGGTTTGAGACTTTGGGAAGAAGAGGGGTAAAAAAAATGAGATGTTCTTCTGAAGAAAAAATCAATAGAAGGGGGATTCGTGTCGGCCTGGCCGACGCTATTATTATAAGAAATTAAAAAAATAATGAAGAATTTTAAAAAGGCGGGTTGGGCAACTTAGCGTAGGCTTAGCCGACGCTAGTCCAACGTTATTAGCGTCGGTGTCGAGGCCGACGCTAATTTTTCGACTCTAAATTGATGCATTCTAGTAGTGATGGTAACTGTTGTTGTAGGTGAACTCCACTAGCGGTAAGATGTCATCCCAACTCACTCTATGATCCAACGTGCATGCTCTCAGTAAATCTTCGAGTAACGGGTACCAGTTCTTAACAGTAACTTTGTTGAGTTGACGATAATCCACGCACAATCTTGATCGTCCATCCTTCTTCTTCACCAATAGCATTGGAGCTCGCCATGGTGACACGCTCGGTCGTATGAACTGCTTCGACTCCAAGTGCTCAATCTGAGACTTCAACTCTTTCATCTCGGCGGGAGACATTCGATAGGGCGCTGTCGAAATAGGTCCTGTTCCTGGAAGCAAGTCAATGGAGAATTCGATCTCTCTTATCGGGGGTAACCCTGGTACGTCTTCTGGAAAAACATCTGAGAAGTCACATACCACTAGAACATCCTTCAACTCAATCTCTTGAGAAACTCCTGAGCTAGGCAGATACATGTATTCCCTAGTCCCCTCTGAACGTGGCAAAACACAAGAAAGGGGGGGTTTGAATTGGGTTTTTAAAAACTTTTTCGCAAATACAAATGTTTATGAAAAATAACTATTGAATAAACTGTGCAAGGAATAAAGAGTAGAGAGAAGAAAGAGACACAGAGATTTATACTAGTTCACTATCACCTGATAGCTACGTCTAGTCCCTTCACTCACTTGAAGGATTTCTCCACTATAATCAACCGATTACACTTGAGAGTATATTTACGCTTGGCTATACTCACAACTTCTTAGAACGACTTCAATGCAGATTGAGCCTCTAAGGTATACAGCCCTTCTTGGGCTAAGTACTGATTCAAATAAGAGTTTTTGAAACAATATAGAGATAACTCTCTTAAGAGAGAATTTACAATGACAATACTTTTAGCAGAAAATGAATTTCTTTAAAAAAAGAATAAAGCGATAAGTGCCTTGTTCAACGATCTCGGAGACTTGGATGAATTCTTGATTGCTCACCGTCTCTTGATTGGGTAGTGTTTGAGAAGATAGATGTTGATGCTCTCACTACTCGGAAAATATTCAAGTTGCTAGATTGCGTACAACTGTGTTGAAAATCGTTTGTTGAAATCTCAATTCATATGTTACTTCAGTGTATGAGGTAGGATATATAGCTAGGGTTGAAAAAGTGCCGTTGTGACACAACGTCTCTTTTTGTCCGCACAACGATTCTTTTTGTCCAAATTTTGTCCAAAGTCAAAGTTCGGATCCTTGAATTTCGGCTTTGCAGGATACGTCGCTTTCAAGACGAAAAGCATTGTGAGTATTATCCACAATGTCAGTAACTTTGTCCTTAGTGAGCTTTTCAAAAATATAGACACTTCAAGCACAAGTTTCCTTGATGATATTATCCTTTGACATTCTTCTTGTCTAAAGATACCTCGTATAACAAGGTACTTGAATTTTACTATCGAATCGAGCTTCACGGATCACCAGATTCTTGTGTGTAGAATTTAATGGGCTATCAAATGACAATCGTGTAGGAAAGCACTAAGTCTGTCATAGAGCACATATAACACAATCTGTTGAGTGTTGGTGAAGACCAAAGCGTTGACTAAGCGAGTGTAGTCTCTTAGACTGATCTACCAGGCGTTGACTTACACCAGGCGTTGACCAAGCAGAGTGTAGTCTCTTAGACTGATCTACCAGGCGTTGACTTACACCAGGCGTTGACCAAACAGAGTGTATGTGCCAAGAACCAGAGCGAGTCGGGCTTTCCAGAGTGAAATTCAAGATTTCACTAAGTCTTCAAGCGAATTTTTCCGAATATAAATACTTTACGCACACTTATAACCATGTTAGAGAATAAATTGTTCTCTTAATCTTTTGTTATCATCAAAACAATTAAGGGTTATTGTTTACGAATCCACTTGATTCCAACAATCTCCCCTTTTTGATGATGACAAATACATATATTGATGAACAATTTTTCTTTATAAAAAATATTTATTGAGATGATTTGAGGCTCCCCTGAATTAAGCATATATAAATATTTCTAAGTGTAACAGAGCATGAGATATTACAAAGATATAAGTTTGAGCATACAGGAATATATTAATCGGAACACATAATGTATGCATGATGACACTTGGTTGATACACTAGGTTCATCAATTGCTTTATACTCTCTATATTCTTCTCCCCTTTTGTCATCGGACAAAAGATTAAGACGAAATAAATAACATCACAGTCAAAGCAGTATAAAGAAAGATAAAGAAAACTTCAAGTGTCATAAATAAATTTTATTAGAAATAAAAACAGAGTGAACAAAAACAAACTCAATTATCAAAAGGGAGAAAACTAAAAAGGCAAAAAAAATCCTAAGGTTTTCTAGGGTTGCTCCATCCTCTCCAAAATTTGCCGCAGCAGAGTAGTCATCAAATCTTGCTTCTTTTCTGAGGCTTCCAGCCTTTGATCGATGGATTCCATAAATCTTCTGAATCGCCTGCTTTTTCTTGACCAAACTATCAAAAACTTCTTTTGGCACAACTACAGATTGATTTGTCATGTGAAGCCGATCCGTAGTAGATGCAACCATAGCATTGTGTGCGGTGGTGGAGTTCTGAGGTTCTCTTGGAGGAGTAGGAGGGCGAGGAGGAGGTGCGAGTTCTGGTTCCCAAACAACGGTGACCTCTTCTCTTGGAGGAACTCTCCATGTCGTGGCGTGCCATCTCCTGTTTCTTTCTTCTTGCTCTTTTTGTGCTTGTCAAACCAAGTGTTCACAGACACCCAGCCTCATACCGATCTTCTTCAAAGAAGATCATTGATTACTTCATCAAATCTGCTGTCTCCAAGGAAACCCCGAAACGAGATTCCTGAATCTTTCGGCTTTGAAGTACTCAATGCTACCAATTAAATTGGGAAGAACGTTGGGCACAATTCTTGGTTCGAAGACCAGGCTCGGAGGGTCCAGGGTGCAGTGAGAAGAAGTGGCGAGGCTCAGAGAGATATCATCGACATCATCCCAGGAGTTACGCAGCAGTTACGGTTCTTCCCGGAGAGGAGAATTTGGAGGAGAGAACAGTTGAGACATGAAGGGTACCATTATGGGAAGTCTGAAGAGGAGTCGTGAGAGGTTGCAACATGCGAAGAGGTTGAGTTTCACACACAACCATATTGCCAGATTCAAGAGATGAAGACTCTTGAACCCTTGACTCGGTCAGGTTCCTCGAAATGGACTCGATCTCACATGGTATGTTGAGGTCCGTTGTTGGTGAGGGTGAAGCGGTTCTAGGTGGAGAAGCTGGTTTGGGTGGTGATTTAGGTGGTGAAGGTGTTTGGGGTTGAGGTATAGTGGAATCTGGGGGTAAAGAGGCTAAAGGTTCAATATAGGAATTTGAACCTGTGGTTGAGGTCTTTGTTTAGTCCTCGAGGAGCAACATCATCTTCATCGGATGAAGATGAGTCTGAGGGTAAAGACGGCAAAGGCTTTTTGGTAGGTGTTGGTTTGGAGTGCAGAGACAGTTGGGGTTTAGGTTTGGGCAAGGATTGTGATGGAGGAGGTTCAACAATCTGTAGAAACAGCGAGAGCAGGCAGTTGATAAGTAGTATCATATAAATCAACTACCTTATCAAGTGCCTTCTTCCTTTGCAGCAGGGCATCTCCAACCTTGTGTATCCTTTTCAGGGTGGCTTCGAGCGGGATCAACAGAGGCGGGCTCAGCGAGAATAGCCACTCTAGGGTCGAGGTAGAACCTGCTGGAGGTGCAAAGGTTTCCACTGTACAAGGCCTGCGACCAAGCTTGCTTCATGATATAGTCGTGTTTCCTCTAACCTTTCCTTTATCATTTGATCAATCTCCAGTTTCTTTTCTTCTTCTTCCTCTGTAACCATAGAGGGCATGCATGTAGCTCTCACAGGAGAGTGGTGAGGGGATTACGAGGCAATGTGAATGCACATTGCTTCGAGTGACCGCCACGGTTGGTCCAGTAGAGACACCAGCGTCCACCACAATCTTCTTCCCCTTCTTCACAACTTTCTTCCTTGCTCCTTCTTCACCTTGCTGAATTGCAGCAATAACCTTCTTGGAAAGGAGTCCCATTCTCCTTAGATTGTCTGAAGAGAGAATAGGAATCACCATCGTTTCGAGGCAAGCCACAGCTTCCAAGGTGTTGAGACCTTGAGGAAGATTTATAAGACCTTGGTTCTCCATAATTCTTGACAACGACTTTCCATAAGGGATATTCATATATTTCCCTTTTAAGAGTACATTAAGTCTCTTCGCAGATGTTCAAAAATTATCTGTGGAAGGTTGATTTTAGCTTTGAGTTCATAATTCCACATTATGAACTTGTGGGTACTGCTGACAGTATCCACAGAGCCAGATTTTGGCACCAAGCAGTTCATGATGATTACGAGCGATTGCTCGAACACATTCTTCATGTCCCATTGCCTTGGTCCCTCCCGGCTTCTCATAGATGGTTTCATTCACGACATCCCCGCCACCCAGCATCCTTTTCCCAACCAGCGGTTTCAACCGCTCCATCATTAGGGCAATGGGTGATTTGACGAATTAGGTCCTGGTGACCACAATGCGCTTTGCCTTGAACATGACTCGAGAATGGTCTTATCTTTACTCCAAGCATAAGTCCGTAACTCCTTCACCAGATTCTCATAGGCGAGTTGGTCATGTAGAAGAAATCCATTATCCCCATGTCGATGAAATCACTCACGAAGTCGTATCCTTCATTTGCCATATCCTCAAACCTTACTTCGTGTTCCACCAACACCTTGAGGTCGAGAGGGTTGAAGATTTTCAGCGTTACCCTACGCTCTTCTTGAGAACTTGAACTTTCGATTGGTTGTTGTGGAGCGACCATTTTGAAATCGGAGAAACAGAGTGCGAAGATGAAAGGGTTTAGGGTTCAGAAAAGTGTAGACTTCTTTTTGAGAGATAGAGTGGGTAGTGGGTGATGTGAGTGAGTGAGTGAGTTATAAACGTGTTCGAGAAGATTAAGCGTTATGCGCCAGATTTCGAAATGAATTTTTGAACAAATATTTGTCTTTTTCAAAACGTGTAGCTGTCAAAATTAAAGAGGCGCAGTAAAATTGTCATTTCCCAGTAAAAGCAATTATGACTCAGTAAAAGCAAATGTCAATCACTAACGCATCAACCAGTCTCAGAGAGACACGTGTACTTAAGATTCCCAGAGACAGCTATGCAATGATCATACGAACAATTAATGAAAAGAATATAACGAGATAAGATAATCAACAGAATCAACAGATTTAACCACGACATAGCCAACACACTCACGCAGAGTCAACAAGTCAAACACATCAAGCAGTCGACTTTATTCAACCAGAGTCAACTTTATTCAAAGCGAGTCAACATAGTCAAAGCGAGTCAACTATATTTAAATGTAATCAACTTAGTCAAACAGAGTCAACTTTATTCGGATCAAACACCTATTCCTTTATAAGAAGGAAATTCAAGTTCTTTCTTATAAAGTTGAATCTATCTTCAAAGGGGTTTTGTAAAGATGTCTGCCCATTGATGGTCGGTATCAATAAATTTAATTTCAAGAATCCTTTACGAACATAGTCTCTAATAAAATGATGTTTAATTTCAATATGTTTGGCTCGAGAATGCAAAATAGGGTTTTTAGTCAAGCATATAGCGAAGTATTATCACAAGTATATAGGGATTTTACTCTCTTTAATCGATAGTCCTCAAGTTGATACTTCATCCAAAGTAGTTGTGAGCTACGACTTGCGGCGAGATATGTACTCGACCTGTGTGGATAGTGCAATTGTGCTTTGTCTTTTCTTTGGACCAAGAGACAAGATTTGCTCCAAGAAATTGGCGACCACCACTTGTGCTTTTCCTTTCAGTGTCTCCGGCAAAGTCGACATCACGAAACCTACTAACTTGTAATTATCTGAGTTCTTATAAAGCAAAGCAAGATTAGTAGTTCCTTTAAGATACCTAAATATCCTTTTAACCGCAGCTAAGTGAGATTCTCTAGGATCGATTGAAATCTTGCACATAAGCACACACTAAACATAATATCAGGCCTTGAAATTTGTGAGATAAAGAGTGAACCAATCATACCTCTATATACCTTTTGGTCTACCTTTTTACTTGATTCATCTCTGCCAAGAGCACATGTTGGATGCATTGGTGTGCTCATAGGTTTGGTTTCCTCTAGCTTGAACTTCTTGAGTTCTTTCACATATTTAGTCGATGAATATAAGTTCCATCTTGACATTGCTTGATTTGAATACCAAGGAAGAATTTTAATTCTCCCATCATACTCATCTCAAATTAGATTCTGCATAAGCTTAGAAAACTCCTTACAAAGAGACTCATTAGTAGCACCAAAGATAATGTCATCCACATATATTTGAACTATAATGAAATGCTTTTTAGATGATTTTCTAAATAGTGTAGTGTCCACCTGTCCTCTTTCAAAATCATTTGACATTCAGGAGGAACTTACTCTGTCATCCCAGGCTTTGGGAGCTTGTTTGAGACCATAAAGTGCCTTTTTAAGTTTGAAGACATGTCCAGGAACCTCAGTATCTTCAAAACCAGGTGGTTGTTTCACAAACACTCCCTCATTTATGAAACCATTTAAAAATGCACTTTTTACATCCATTTGGTACAAAGTAATGCCATGATGTGCAAAGAAATGACAACAAAATTCTAATGGCTTCAAGTCTAGCTACAGGAGCGAAAGTTTCAAAGTGTAGTCAATACCTTCCTCTTGTGAATACCCTTGAGCAACAAGTCTAGCCTTGTTTCTTACCACTTTACCATCTTCATCAAGTTTGTTTCGAAGACCCACTTGGTTCCAATTGCTAGCTTATTCTCCTGGAGGAGGCACAAGCTTCCACACATCATTCCTCTGAAATTGATTGAGCTCTTCTTGCATAGCAATAATCCATCCATCATCGCTAGAGCTTCATCAATAGATTTTGGCTCTATCTCCGATAGAAGTGCCAAATCGACATGATCTCTAAGAGAAGATCTTGTTCTAACTCTATCACTCGGTTCACCAATTATTTGGTCCTTTGGGTGATCAGGTTTGAACTTCCAAATTATTATGGATATTCCTTTTTCACCAGAGTCGGCCAGAGACATCATCGAGTCAAGACTGTGACATCTCGCTTTTGTTTCCTTACAAATTTGTAAATCTGCAAAAACTTCATTTAGCTCTGACGTGTCATTATCAGGCTTCTTATCATCAAATTTCACATGTATTGACTCATCAACAATTAATGTTTCTTTGTTGTATATTACGTATGCTTTAGAGCGTTCAATATCCCAAAAAGATAGCTTTGTGATTTGGAATCAAATTTTCCTAGACTGTCCTTTGTATTAAGAACAAAGCAGTCACACCCAAATTGATGAAAATATGAAATGTTGGGTTTTCTTCCTTTCCACAATTCATAAGGAGTCTTATTCAAGATAGGTCTAATATAGATTCTATTTTGAATATAGCATGCGATGTTCTTTATACGCCCAAAAGTGCTTTGCAACATTAGTTTCGTGAATCATGGTTACGGCCATTTCTTGCAAAGATCTATTTTTCCTTTCTACAACACCATTTTGTTGTGGTGTTCTAGGGGATGAAAAATTGTGAGAGATGCCATGTTCTTCACAAAATTTTTGAAATAATTCATTTTCAAATTCACCACCATGATCACTTCTAATAGTAGTAATACAAAAGCCTTTTTCATTTTGCACTTGTTTGCGTAATCACGTAAAAACACCGTAAAAGACTCATCCTTGTGGGTTAAGAATTTTACCCATGTCCATCTAGTATAGTCATCGACAATGACTAGACCATATTTCTTTCCAGACAGAGGCGATTACGGTCGGTCCAAATAAATCTAAATGTAAAAGCTCAAGTGGCCTTGAGGTGGAAACAATATTTTTGGAATTAAAAGAAGATTTCGTTTGTTTCCTTTTTGACATGCTTCACAAAGAGCATCGATTGATACTTAAGATTTGGTAGGCCTCTAACAAGTCCTTTCTTGTTAAGCTTTGAGATTAACCTCAGTCGGCATGACCCAATCTTTTGTGCCAAGTCCATTGCTCTTCATCAATTGACAAAAAACATTTTACATTTTGATTTGCCAACTCAGTAAAGTTTAATTTTGTAAATATTATTTTTCTCTTTGCCTTGAAAAGAATAGATCCATCTTTCTTGCTTTTGACTATACATGATGTGGCATTAAAGGCAACATCATAACCACTATCGCATAATTGACTTATACTTAGTAGGTTATGCTTCAAGCCATCCACTATTAATACATTATCAATGGAAGGAAGAAGCCTGTTACCAACTTTTCCACTTCCAATGATTTTACCTTTCGATTTCCTCAGAAACCAACATTTCCACCTTCTTCATGATGGAGTTCTTGGAACATACGCCTTTCTCCGTCATGTGACGTGAGCAGCCACTGTCCAAGTACCAGGACTGGTGTAGTAACTCTGTTGCTAAGCAAATCTCTTTATCTTCTTCTTCACTGTCTGAGCCTATGGTAGCCATGAGAGCCATGTTTGCTTGTTCCTCATCATCCTCAGAAGATGATGAATCTGAATCATCCCATGTAGCCATGAGACCTTTCTTCTTCTTGCCTTTGAAGCCACCTTTCCTTGATTTCTCAAGTTGTGGGCACTCAGACTTGTAGTGACCAGGCTTCTTGCACTCATAGCAAGTCACTTGGCTCTTGTCCTTGAAGTCCTTCTTTTCCTTTGAATCTTGTCTTTCCCGTGAGTCCCTTTTGTGGAACTTCTTTCTGAACCTTCCTTTGCTTTTCATCATGCGCTGAATCTTCCTTGAAATAAGGGAGATTTCATCATCAGTATCTTCATCACTCTCATCAGATGAAGCTTCTTCAGTTTCAAGCTCAGTTTGGAGAGCTTTGGAAGTAGATGCTTTGTTTGAAGTTTTCAGAGCAATGGTCTTTGCTTTCTTGGGAGGTTCTTCTTCATCAAGCTCAAGCTCGTGAGCTCTTAGAGAACTCAAGAGATCTTCAAGACGTAATTCATTCAAGTCCTTGGCTTCTTGAATAGCCGTGACTTTGGGTCTCCATCTCTTTGGCGCACTTCTCAAGATTTTCTTAACATGGTCAAGATGGTCTACCTTTTCTTGAGAACCTTCAAGCCATGAACTAAAGTTTGAAATCTTCCAAACATAGTTTCAATGCTTTCATCCTCTTCCATCTTGAAGAGTTCATATTGTCTAACCAAGATATTAGCCTTGGTTTCTTGTACTTGGGAAGTACCCTCATAGGCTAAAGCCAGTGAGTCCCAAATTTCTTTGGCAGTGCTGTTATTGCCACATTTCTCATACTCTTTTTTCAGAGATAGCACATACAAGAAAGTATCTTGCTTTTTGGTGCAAGGTATATTCCTTTTTATGATCATCGGTCCAAGACTCCCTAGGAATAGGATTTCTTTTGGAGTCAACCCAGGTTCAGATGTCTTGTTCGAACCATATCCCAAAGTTCAAACTGTTGAGATTCAAAGTTTTTCACTTTATCTTTCCAAGAGTCATAGTTAGATCCAAATGAACAAAGGGGCGGTTAACATGACCACCGGGTTCGTTGCTTGCCATAGGATAGTATAGGATCTTTTCCTCTCACCTTTGTTAAGTGCTCAATCAAGAGGCCGAGCTCTGGTACCAATTGAGCGTGGCAAAACACAAGAAAGGGGGGTTTGAATTGGGTTTTTAAAAACTTTTTCGCAAATACAAATGTTTATGAAAAATAACTATTGAATAAAGCGTGCAAGGAATAAAGTAGAGAGAAGAAAGAGACACAGAGATTTATACTAGTTCACTATCACACGATAGCTACGTCTAGTCCCTTCACTCACTTGAAGGATTTCTCCACTATAATCAACCGATTACACTTGAGAGTATATTTACGCCAACCTGGCTATACTCACAACTTCTTAGAAACGACTCGATGATAGTTGAGCCTCTAAGGTATACACCCCTTCTTGGGCTAAAGTACAGATTCAAATAAGAGTTTTTGAAACAATATAGAGATAACTCTCTTAAGAGAGAATTTACAATGAGAATACTTTTAGCACAAAATGACTTTCTTAAAAGAAAGAATAAAACAGTAAGTGCCTTGTTCAACGATCTCAGAGACTTGGATGAATTCTTGATTGCTCACTGTCTCTTGATTGGGTAGTGTTTGAGAAGATAGATGTTGATGCTCTCACTACTCAGGAAAATATTCAAGTTGCTAGATTGCGTACAACTGTGTTGAAAATCGTTTGTTGAAATCTCAATTCATATGTTACTTCAGTGTATGAGGTAGGATATATAGCTAGGGTTGAAAAAGTGCCGTTGTGACACAACGTCTCTTTTTGTCCGCTGCGTTTCTTTTGTCCAAATTTTGTCCAAAGTCAAAGTTCAGATCCTTGAATTTCGGCACTGCAGGATACGTCGCTTTCAAGGCGAAAAGCATTCGAGTATTATACACAATGTCAGTAACTTTGTCCTTAGTGAGCTTTTCAAAAATATAGACACTTCAAGCACAAGTTTCCTTGATGATATTATCCTTTGACATTCTTCTTGTCTAAAGATACCTCGTATAACAAGGTACTTGAATTTTACTATCAGAACTGAGCTTCACAGATCACCAGATTCTTGTGTGTAGAATTTAATGGGCTATCAAATGACAGAATCGTGTAGGAAAGCACTAAGTCTGTCATAGAGCACATATAACACAATCTGTTGAGTGTTGGATCAAGACCAGGCGTTGACTAAGCGAGTGTAGTCTCTTAGACTGATCTACCAGGCGTTGACTTACACCAGGCGTTGACCAAGCAGTGTAGTCTCTTAGATCTGATCTACCAGGCGTTGACTTACACCAGGCGTTGACCAAAGCGAGTGTATGTGCCAAGAACCGTGAGCCGAGTCAAGCTTCCAGAGTGAAATTCAAGATTTCACTAAGTCTTCTGAAGCAGAATTTTTCCGAATATAAATACTTTCTGCACACTTATAACCATGTTAGAGAATAAATTGTTCTCTTAATCTTTTTTTATCATCAAAACAATTAAGGGTTATTGTTTCTGAATCCACTTGATTCCAACACCCTCTTTCAAGGAAACTCTGATATGTTCGGCAGAAAGATAATTGGAGACTCCAAGGTCTGGGAAAATCACTGTTTTTCGGGCACAGTCCAAGAGGACATGGTGGGAGACAACCAATCCATCCCAAGGATAATATCTAGACCCTTTAGTAGCAAACAGACCAAATTAATCACAAATTTTCTACCCTGAATGACCACCACACAATCAAGGCATGCAGTGTTGGTAACCAAAGTTTTAGCAGCTGGGGAAGTAACTACTAGTTTGAATGGTAAAGCAGTCACAGTCAATTTTAAACGATCTACACAATTCGAGGAAATTAAAGAGTAGGTTGCACCAGAATCAAAAGGATGGATAAGGGTTTGCCCTGAATCTCACAGTCTCCCTGAATGAGATCATCAACCTGCTCTGCCTCTTCACCGCTCATGCAAAAGACTCTACCCTTAGCCATTTAACGCTTCCCCTTAGCCTTTGTTGTGTGCATTGCCTGTTCAGCCATAAGTGCTTGACAGTGCTTAGCAAAGTGCCCTAACTTCTTGCAGTTGAAGCACACATCATCCTTCTAAATGCAGTTGCTCGCATAGTGCCCTGGTTTACCACAACAGTAACAAATGACTCCGTCGCTGGTTTGACTCCCGCCTCTCGCGTTCTTAGCCATCGAACGGTATTGTCCCGTGTTGTTATTCCCTTGAGGTCGACTGTACGGCTTCTTTTGCTGCTTTCCCTTCTGAGCAAACCTCAGTCCTGTGCTCTGGGGTCTCACTGGTCCGCCTGTACTACTCCTCTTCTTGTGGTTTCTCACTCCTTCCACTTTGACACACCTGTCAATCGAGTCTTGAAGATTCCTGATCCTCAATGACACCACTGACTTTTGGATATCAAACTGAACGTGAACACAAGAAGGGGGGTTGAATTGTGTTGAAAACTTTTTCTTAACTTTAAGTTAAAAACACTTAGAACACAGGTTTTTCAAAACAGTTTGTTAAACGGACGCTGGAAATAAACCGGACGCTGAAAAAGCAGTTTGTGAAAACTTGTTTTTAACAAAGCAAGATAAAGATAAATAGAAAGCAGTAAAGCAAGAGACACAGAGATTTATACTAGTTCACTACCAAACTGGTAGCTACGTCTAGTCCCTTCGTTCCTGAAGGATTTTTCACTATAATCAACTGATTACAAAGCCTTAAGAGTATTCTACTGTCACAACCTTGACAATACTCTCAACTTCTCAAAACGACTCAGTACATTCGAGCCTTTGAGGGAACAGCCTTAACTAGGCCAAAACAACTTTTACAAGTAAGTTGAATACAAGTATAAATAACTCTCACAGAGAGGATAAAAATTAAGCTCAATATAGAAATGCTTTCTAAAAGAAAGTGTCGGACGCTGAGTTCGATTCTTGTAGTCCGTAGACTTGGCTCGAAACTTGATTGCTCACGAGCGATGCTTTGAGTATTGACTCTTTGCAGTGTATAGCAATAGTGCTTGTTCTCAGTAAATGAAGCAATATTCTCTTGTAGAGTTTCGGCTGTTTCTTCAATGGATACCTTGGGGTATTTATAGGAGTTATAGAGGATATTACCGTTACGGTAAAAATGGCTCCTTTCCATTGAGTGAGGTGATTTCAAAAAGTTGTCTCTTTCTTCCTTTCCAGAGAATATCTCAGTAGTACACATTACCGTTTTCGTACTACCATTGCTTTTCACAATTGCTTGTACGATTTTTGTCTTTTAGCTAAAGGTGTCACCTTTGATACCTCGTACAACAATTTTAGTGCACAAGATCAAATTCGAAATCCGTTCCAGAAACTTCTTGAGAGGAAGAGCAACTACGTGACCAACACGTGATTTAGAATGAAGTTCGGACGCTTGCTCAGAACGGAAGATCAGACGCTCATAGCAAATGGATAAGACTAGTGTCACAAGAAGTTAATTCCTGACTCTCACGAGGACAATATACTAGGATGAGCCGGATGCTGACACATGGAGTGTATCCTTCTCTTGAGAGCTTCTTCCTTCTTGTTCAAGTGGCTTAGAAATATATGTAATATTAGTATCTGCACACTTCAAGAATTGTTAGAACATAAATTGTTCTCTTGTGAATATTTTGTTATCATCAAAATTAATGAGGGTCTAAACTTCTCAATCGTTTAGGTTCCAACAATCTCCCCCTTTTTGATGATGACAAATATCTAAGGTTGATGAACAATTTAGTTTCAAAATGACATCAAGGGTCTCCCCCTGAATTTAACAATTTTGATATATAAGATAATTCTAGTATTAAGGCGATAGTTGATAAACAAATTCAATTAAGTGATCGCAAAAAAAAAACCGTAGATGTATCATAGTAAGATTGGATGCTGATAAAAAAGATTGATTTAATATAATTGTACCAAATTTATTAATCATTATAAGAGCACTAGATCAATGAATATTAGCGCATTAACAAATTATCATAGTTAACAAATAATCATAGTAAATGCTATGTATGAAATGCTATGCATGATACTTCAGTTCCAGCGTATTTATTGGAGTGTGAACATCGGACGGTGAGTTAGTCAGATTTTCACGTGTTCATCATACCTTTCTTTTACTCCCCCTTTTGTCATCAGACAAAAAGAGTGTAAAAACACATCATAGTCAAAATAAGACTTAGAAAAATTTGAATATAAGTCATATGTAGGTATATATTAACAAATAATCAGAGCAAAATTAGTGTATATATATATATATATAAGTGTATCAACAAAACAAAGAAATAGTTTATATCACACAAAAGTAAATAAATTCAAGGGTTTGGAAGAGGTGGTGGAGGGATGTTGAGACGTTCATATAATAATTTCAGAGCAGTCTCCAGCTGAGTGACTTTCATGTTTGTGGCCTTCATTTCTTCAAACTCTGCTTTGGGAATCGTGACCATCTCAACTGCAGGAGTAGAAGTAGAAGGTCCAACTTCTGGTACGGGTGCAGGTTTCATCTTCTGATGCTCTGCTAGCACCCAGTTGGATAGCGTCAGTCTCAATTCCTTCTTCCGTTGAGCTCTTAGAAAAAATGCATCATTTGGTAAAAACCATTTGATGAGATTTCCAAGTTTTCTGAGCTCAGATTCTGTTTGAATTTCCCATTTATACTTCACATCTTCTGGATACAGCATATTCATGAAGATGATTTCTCTGTGTAGAACTACATCAGCAGTGAAAGCATCAAACCTATTTCCAGCTTCTTCTCCCCATATACTTCTGATAAAGACACTTAATGCTTCACAAGCGAAAGAGAGTGCTTCATTTTCTGCCAGGTATATTCTTCGCAGATTTTCCCTATCATCTTCTTCTAGCACTAGGGGGACGAGGCATGGTAACATGGCTTTGTCTTTCCAAGACTCAGACCATTGACTCCAAGTAAATCCAATGTCGAAGTGCTTAGTCACAACAGCCCATTGGTCATATATCTTCATGCAGTCAAAAGACCTGATTACTGAGCATCTGAACATATCATCGAACTAGACTGTTCTAAGATTGACGTCAGTAATTCTGCTGATTGTGCCAACTGTTGGAATAGTGGCCTTCTCGGCATTGCAGCAGTTTGAGGAGCCAGTTCTCCATTCATCTTCCTTTAGAGAATTCAGGTAAAACCTTCTGGCATGATCCTCAGAGATCTTGGCAATCGGAAGCTTAGAGAATTCCTTAAGGTTGTACCTTTTCCCAGGGATAGACCAAGGTAGCCACCTTTGTCTATCTGGTACAATCTTTACTGATACAGAAGAAGGATCCCTGTACTGTCTGATTACTTCAATTTTCTTCATCTCAAGACAGTGTGCCATGAAGGCAGCTTCTTCATTTGTGATCCACCTTCCGCATTCTTCCAACGTGAGTGGTTCAGTTTGTGGTAGGGATCTAGGAAGATCAACAGAGAAGGGAATTGCTCTGCTACCCGATGCTGGTCTTAATCTTCCTTTAAATGACATCTGAAAGTGGTCTTCTCCATCCTTGAAGGTAGCACCTATCGGAAGGGCAATCTCCGATCTGGCAGCTCCAGAGGTGAAGGTTTTCAAATGCCATGTGGAGGGACGATTGTAGATGCTATGATATATCTCATACTTAACAAACTGTGGTTTGTATGAGACATTCTTCCTTTCACCAGTGTCTGTAGGTTTAAGGGTAATGGTGAGTAAGGTGGGAGTGGTTTTGGTGATTTTGTAGGTTTTAGGTGTGTAGGGTTTGAAGGGATTAATGGGAGGTATTTTGAATAATAGATTAAAGGGATGAGAGTGAAGTTTGGAAATATATGAGGTAAGTGAGGTATTTGAAGAATTTTGTGGTAGGTCAAGGTTGAGTGTAGTGGATAATGATTGGGTAGGTTTAGAGAGGGTTGAGGTTTGTTGGAGGCTCATTCTGGTTTTTCTGGTTTGTGTTTGTGGTTGTGAAACAAACAGAGGTGGTGCAGGAATAACATTATGAGCATCAAACACAGATACTGATTCATCAGCAGTAAAATCAAGTACCTTTGGGTTAACCTCTGATGACTTGACCAACTTTCTTTTCGACCCTCCGTGACAAAGCAGGAGAGGAGGAGGAGGATTTGCTTCCTTGACCAGGACGTCAAGCATCCTTTTCACCGCTGGTCTAAATCAAGCTTTCTCCAAGACCTTTCTGATGGGAATTCTATCCTCATCTTCTGGTTCTTCAACAGTAGGTGCAGGCGCCACCTTCTGCTTTGTTCTTCTGGTCTCCCTTGAAGGGGACTCAGCAGGTCTTTTCACCCCAGTCATTGAGCTTCTGGTGGTTTTCTTTTCAGATTCTCCTTCCTGTTGCTCTATTTTCACCTTCTTGATCATGGAGCCTGTAATAAGCTGCATCCTGACCAAACTGTTGACTCCAAAGACTTCTAGACGAACAACAGCACCAACACCAAAGTATTTTTCCTTTTCCTCTGTGTTGATGGAGTCAGTCAGCTTCCTTACAATGCCGTCTTTGATCATCATAATGGAGAGAAGAACTCCATATGAGATTATCTTGACGATATTCTTCTTATCAACATTCTTCCTTGAGAAGACAAGGGCATTTATCAGATTGTTGATAATCAACCTTGGTAGATTGATTTTCTTCCCAGCCATGTAGTTCCTCATAATGAACTTTTGCTCGTAGTTCACTATGTCGCTTGACCCAGCCTTCAGAATCACGCTCTTGGCGATGATTTTATGCAGTACTCGGTAGTGGCTTTTCAAGTCTTTAGCCGTGGGAGTGATGTTCTTCTTCTTCAGTTCACGGTAGTTCTCAAACAGAGCTTCATTGACTTTTTCAAGTCCTCTGTAAGCATCAGCCCAGTTTGAATGGCAACTGATTCCTTCACATGGACATTTGATTGTCTGAGCAATAGAGTTGATAGTGAAGCGTAGTTTGAATCCTCTGATGTGACCTTCTATGATTTCCCCAGGAAGTAAGTATGCACTTCCCCAGAATTCCTTAATAGTATAGCTCAGTACATCAACTGGTTCCCAGATGAAGTAGTTTTTCCAGCCCAGTTTCTCAAGACCTTCCTCAAAATCAAAACCATATAGCTTGAAGTTCTCGAAATCGACCTGGTTCTCATTCAGAAGTTTTGCCTCAGAGAAGACATCGAAGACAGCTGTGTATTGTCCAATCTTTCTGTCGGCCATTGTAGCAATTGAAGAGAAAGTGATGGAGGTTTTAGGGTTCGAAAAACACAGAGAGAGAGAGAGAGAGAAAGAAAGAGAGAAAGAGAGGTTTTGCAGAAAACGCAGAGTGGAGCGAAAAATGTGGAGTAGTGGGAAAGTTAATAGAGAATGGTACAGTCCTTTTTTCAAAATATCGCTTCGTATTTCCACATAAAAATTAAATCAAAACGAAAAGAAAATAAAGATTCGCCTTTTCATTAAATGCAGACGCCAAAAGAAAAGTAAAATCAAGAAAAAGATTTTATCGAAAGACATAAATAATTATGACTCAGTAGATATGATGAGACGCTTAAGTCCTTAACACGTGTGACACGTGTGGGTGTGCTCGGACGCACGCAACCGATTCACCAGACGATGAGTTATGATGCATATGACAAATAAGATGCCTAAACTCATACATGCTTATGTCATATCAGATGCTGAGATTATGTTTATTTTCAGACTCTGAGATTAATCATTCTTCTATAAGATGAAAGTTTAAATTTCTTCTTATAAAATTGAATCTATCTTCAGCAAGGGGTTTTGTAAATATGTCAGCCCACTGATGATCAGTGTCTACAAATTTTATTTCTAGAATACCCTTCTGAACATAGTCTCTTATAAAATGATGTTTAATCTCAATGTGCTTAGCTCGTGAATGCAATATGGGATTTTTAGTAAGACAGATTGCAGAAGTATTGTCACAGAAGATAGGAATGTTACTCTCTTTTATCAAGTAGTCTTCAAGTTGATACTTCATCCACAGATGTTGAGAACTGTAACTTGCTGCTGAGATGTATTCAGCTTCTGCTGTTGAGAGTGCAATAGTGCTTTGTCTTTTGCTTGACCAAGACACAAGATTAGCTCCAAGGAACTGGCAACCTCCACTTGTGCTTTTTCTTTCAATTCGGTCTCCAGCAAAGTCAGCATCACAGAAACCTACTAATTTGTAATCTTTTGATTTCTTATAAAGCAAACCAAGATTAGTAGTTCATTGCAAATATCTGAATATTCTTTTAACATCACTCAGGTGTGATTCTCTAGGATCTGATTGAAATCTAGCACACAGGCAGACGCTGAACATAATGTCAGGTCTTGAAGCCGTAAGATAAAGTAGAGATCCAATCATACCTCTGTACATTTTCTGATCTACCTTCTTACCAATTTCATCTTTACTAAGAGTGCAGGTAGGATGCATAGGTGTACACATAGGCTTGCAATCCAGCATCTTGAATTTCTTCAATAATTCTTTGATATATTTGCTTTGATGTATATAGATACCATCACTGCATTGCTTGATTTGTATTCCAAGGAAAAACTTTAATTCTCCCATCATGCTCATCTCAAATTCAGCCTGCATAAGCTTAGAAAATTCTTTGCAAAGGCTTTGATTAGTGGCTCCAAAAATGATATCATCAACATAGATTTGAATAAGTATGAAATACTTGTTAGAGGATTTTCTGAAAAGAGTAGTGTCAACTAAACCTCTTGTAAATCCATTTTTCATTAAAAAGGAACTTAGTCTATCATACCATGCTCTGGGAGCTTGCTTAAGACCATATAGAGCCTTTTTAAGTTTAAAAACATGTTCTGGAAATTCAATATCTTCAAAACCAGGAGGTTGTTTAACATAAACTTCCTCAGTTATAAAACCATTTAGAAAAGTACTTTTCACATCCATTTGATATAGTGTTATCTCATGTGTGCTGCAAATGAAAGTAAAATGCGAATAGCTTCTAGTCTTGCAACAGGTGCAAAAGTTTCAGTGAAATCAATACCTTCTTCTTGTGAGTAACCTTGAGCAACTAACCTTGTTTTATTTCTCACAACTTTACCATCTTCATCAAGCTTATTTCTAAATACCCATTTAGTACCAATAGCTTGCTTATCTTCTGGTAGAGTGACTAGCTTCCATATATCATTTCTTTGGAACTGATTTAGCTCATCTTGCATTGCTAGAATCCACCATTCATCTTCCAATGCATGATCAATCGTCTTAGGTTCCATTTCAGAGAGAAGTGCAAAATCAGCATGCTCCTTGAAAGAGGATCTGCTTCGTACTTTATCACCAGGTTCTCCTATGATTTGATCTTTTGGATGATTGGTTTTGTACTTCCAGCTTTTTCTTGCTTCACTTACGCGAGTAGGATTCTTCGTCTGGTCACCACCGGATGATGAAGATGCACGTTCACCGTCTGACTTGTCACTGAGGTTTAAATCTGAAAATAACTCATCTAGCTCTGACATAGCAGTGTCAGGCTTCTTATCATCAAACTTGACATGAATGGATTCTTCAACTGTCAAAGTTTCTTTGTTGTATATTCTAAAAGCTTTAGACCTTTCAGAATATCCCAAAAAGATTCCTTTGTCAGCCTTGGAATCAAACTTACCAAGCTGATCTTTAGTATTCAAAATATAATAACTACAACCAAAAGGATGAAAGTAAGAAATGTTTGGTTTTCTTCCTTTCCACAATTCATAAGGAGTCTTATTCAAAATAGGTCTTATAAAAATTCTATTTTGAATATAACAAGTTGTGTTCTTTTACGCCCAAAAATGTTTATAATATCGACTTCATTGATCATGGTCCTGGCCATTTCCTGGAGGGACCTATTTTTCCTTTCTACAACACCATTTTGTTGAGGTGTTCTAGGAGAGGAGAAATTGTGGGAGATGCCATTTTCTTCACAAAATTTTTGAAAGTTTTCATTTTCAAATTCTCCCCCAGGATCACTTCTAATAGAAGAAATACAGATGCCTTTATCATTTTGGACTGATTTGCGTAAAACAAGAATACCTTAAAAGACTCATCCTTGTGGGCAAGGAATTTAACCCATGTCCATCTAGTAAAATCATCAACAATGACTAATCCATATTTCTTTCCAGTTAAAGAGGCTGTCCTTGTGGGACCAAAAAGATCAAGATGTAAAAGTTCAAGTGGTGTAGAGGTCGAAACAACATTTTTTAAATGAAAGAAAGTTTTAACTTGTTTTCCTCTTTGACAGGCCTCACACAGGGCATCAGATTGGAACTTAAGATTTGGTAAGCCTCTAACAAGATTGTGCTTGTTTAATTTTGAGATTAACCTCAAATTGGCATGACCCAATCTTTTGTGCCAAATCCATTGCTCATCTTCAACAGACATAAGACACTTGACATCTTGTTTTGCAAGTTCGTAAAGATCAACTTTATAAATGTTTTGTTTCCTCTTTCTTTGTAAAGAATATAGATCCATCATTTTTGCTTTTTATGAACATCCATTTTCTCAGAAGACAACATTATAACCATTGTCACATAATTGACTTATGCTCAATAGATTATGTTTTAGTCCTTCAACATATAAAACATTATCATTAGAAGGAAGAGAGCCTTTACCTATGCGACCAATTCCAACTATTTTACCTTCTGGTTTCCTCCAAACCAACGAATCCAGCTTCTCTAGGTCTTAGTTCTTGGAACATATGCTTTTCTCCCGTCATGTGACGCGAGCATCCACTGCCTAAGTACCAAGATAGGTGTGTTGACTTTGTTGCTAAGCAAATCTGCAACATAGACTATTTTATCTTTAGGTACCCATATCTTTTGGGTCCTTTCTTGTTAGTTCTTGAAGGATACTTGTCCTTCTTAGTTGTAAACACAAGACACGCACTTTTCAAATGACCAGATTTATTGCGATAAGTACAATGCAAACATTTACTATGATTATTGGATTTATCGATCTTTGAATCATTTTCTAAAAGAGGTTCATCCGATATATAACCAAGACCATGAGTTGTCGCTTTCTTGACACCCCAAATCATAGAAGCTTGCTTGCTTGAGTTACACTCTCTGCAAGAAACTTTTGAAATGCATGTTCATAGTCATTTGATTTGCGATTAGGATTGCTGTAACTACAGAGCTTTTGACTTGAGAGCTCTCGACGATTGCTTGTTGGCTTCCAGACGCTGGTTATCCACCAGGCCGATTTTCGTTTTCTGGTTCTCTTCATTGAGTACAGAGTTTTCATTGTGTAAAGAATGAAAATCTTGTGATAGTTTTGAAAATTTCTTTTTCAAATTCTTATACTCAATAGAGAGAGTGGCAGAATCCTTTAACAAATCATCAAATGCAAGTTGAAGTTTAGAATAAGAGTCATATATTATTACCTCTTCAACTTCTTCTCCTGAATCAAGATCAGTGTCTGCCATGAGGGCAATGTGAGCTTCTTCTTCTTTATCTTCCTCAGAGGAGGATAAGTCAAGATCTTCCCATGTTGCCATGAGACATTTCTTCTTTTTCTTGAAGGAGCTTCTTGTGGGCTTTTCCTTAAGATTAGGACACTCGGACTTGAAATGTCCAGGCTTCTTACATTCATAGCAAATGACTTGGGCTTTGTCCCTGTCTTTGCTTTCCTTCTTGTCCTTTGTATCTTTCTTCTGAAACCTCCTTCTGAAGTTTCTCTTCTTCCACATTCTCTGGATCTTCTTAGATATGAAAGCTAGCTCATCATCTGATCCATCATAATCTCCTTCTGAAGCTTCATCATATGATTCTTCTTCTTCAGCCTGAAAAGCTTTAGAAGTACTAGGTTTATGTTGATTAACTCTTAAAGCAATAGACTTACTCTTCTTGGTAGGTTCTTCTTCATTTAGCTTAAGTTCATGAGCTTTCAACGAACTCATAAGATCTTCAAGCCGAAGGACATTTAGATCTTTTGCTTCTTGAATAGCAGTGACTTTGGGTCTCCACTGCTTAGTCAAACTTCTCAAGATCTTTCTCACATGGTCAGGTGTAGTATCTCAGGTGTAGTATAACTTTTTCCAAGGGCCTGCAACCCATGAACAAGTGTTTGGAACCTTCCAAACATAGTTTCAATGTTTTCTCCATCTTCCATTTTGAATAGCTCATATTGGCGAACCATCATGCTAGCCTTTGTTTCTCTTACTTGGCGTAACCTCATAAGACAAAACAAGAGAATCCCGCATTTCTTTGGCAAGATCAAACTTACCACATTTATCATATTCTCTTTCTGTCATAGCACGTATGAGAATAAATCTAACTTCCGATTGGTTTGATATCTCTTTTTACGATCATCAGTCGCTTTTCCCTAGGTATTGCAACACCAAGGGCATTAGCGGGAGAAATGTATCCACTTTCAACTATATCCCACAAATCAAGATTTTGTGCCTCAAGGAATGCTTTCATCTTATCTTTCTGGTAATCAAATTTTTCTCCATTGAATAGAGGAGGACGGTTCATATGACGACCTTCAGCAGACATGTTCACAGTAGGATCTTTACTCTTAACACTGTTAAATGCTCAACCAAGAGGCCGAGCTCTGGTACCAACTGAACGTGAACACAAGAAGGGGGGTTGAATTGTGTTGAAAACTTTTTCTTAACTTTAAGTTAAAAACACTTAGAACACAGGTTTTTCAAAACAGTTTGTTAAACGGACGCTGGAAATAAATCGGATCTTTGGAAAGCGATTTGTGAAAACTTGTTTTTAACAGAGCAAGATAAAGATAAATAGAAAGCGATAAAGCAAGAGACACAGAGATTTATACTAGTTCACTACCAAACTGGTAGCTACGTCTAGTCCCTTCGTTCCTGAAGGATTTTTCACTATAATCAACTGATTACAAAGCCTTAAGAGTATTCTACTGTCACAACCTTGACAATACTCTCAACTTCTCAAAACGACTCAGTACATTCGAGCCTTTGAGAGAACAGCCTTAACTAGGCCAAAATAACTTTTACAAGTAAGTTGAATACAAGTATAAATAACTCTCACAGAGAGGATAAAAATTAAGCTCAATATAGAAATGCTTTCTAAATGAAAGTGTCGGACGCTGAGTTCAGTTCTTGTAGTCCAGAGACTTGGCTCGAAACTTGATTGCTCACGTATAGCGGTGCTTTCAGAGTATTGACTCTTTGTAGTGTATAGCAACAGTGCTTGTTCTCAGTAAATGAAGCAATATTCTCTTGTAGAGTTTCGGCTGTTTCTTCAATGGATACCTTGGGGTATTTATAGGAATTATAAAGGATATTACCGTTACGGTAAAAATGGCTCCTTTCCATTGAGTGAGGTGATTTCAAAAAGCTGTCTCTTTCTTCCTTTCCAGAGAATATCTCAGTAGTACACATTACCGTTCTCAGAACGGAAGATCGGACGCTCATAGCAAATGGATAAGACTAGTGTCACAAGAAGTTAATTCCAGACGCTCACGAGGACAATATACTAGGATGAGCCGGATGCTGACACATGGAGTGTATCCTTCTCTTGAGAGCTTCTTCCTTCTTGTTCAAGTGGCTTAGAAATATATGTAATATTAGTATCTACATACTTCAAGAATTGTTAGAACATAAATTGTTCTCTTGTGAATATTTTGTTATCATCAAAATTAATGAGGCTCTAAACTTCTCAATCGTTTAGGTTCCAACACAAACATCAGGCGTCGCTGAAATCTCTAGCTTAACCATCCCTAGTCAGCTCGGTCACGAAAAGGACTAAAGTACCTTGCGAGTGATTCGAACTTAGCAGCATATTCTGACGCCGTCATGCTACCTTGCTGTAGTCGGAGGAACTCTTGCTATTTTTCGCTCGTGCAGTATCAGGAAAATACTTGTCCAAAAATCTCCTGTGAAAAACTTCCCAAGTAATCTCACGACGCTCTGCTGTCAAAGTCTGCTTCACTCCCTTCCACCAGTACTCTCCCAGCAACAAGTAGGTTGCATAGTCCACCTTGACATTCTCCGAACAGTGGAGGGCCTCGAAGATCTTCTCTATCTCCTGCATCCATAGGTCCGCCTTATCCGGGTTTGGCTCGCCGTAGAACTTCGGTGGGTTATGTTTACGGAATTCGACTAATCCTCTAGCTTCCGCATAAGTCTCCGCCCTTTACTGTTGTTTTATATTGTGCTGGTTCATGGCCGCAGTCTGTTGAGCCATAGCCGCAGATTGATGGGTCGCAGTAGCCGATTGTTGAGCCATAGCTGCCGCCATCTCCGTCATTGCTTGAATCGCTCTCTCCATGGTAGGGTTATCAGGTCCGACTGTAGTATCTCTGCGAGGTGGCATTAGATTCCTACAAAGTCCAAAACCTTTCAGAACCTCACAAACAAGTGTTGTGCTAACACATTGCTTCAAATAAGAAACAATCCACATAATTGACAAGCACAACTGCTTCACTCAGCAACAATTACAGTACAACACAACTAGGTACTCGACAAACAAAACCCGACACGGTGACCAGCTCCACATTTCCTATGCACAGTCCGGTTAGAACTGAACTGCTCTGATACCACTATTATAACGACCCGTTTCCGGATCGCTACGAGTCTAGGATCAACCCTACATGCGACACACTTTTTAAATAGTACTCTTGTGTCCTTTGGAAAAGCGGTACATTTTTTTTAGAACAACTACATCCGCAAAGCACACACAGAGTTGCCACAGCGTTTAAAAACATAGTGCAATCTAGGACACAAGACGCTTGCACTGAAAATACATACACATATATATAAACAAGGTAGTCATAACAGTGCGTACAAAATATAAGCTGTGCAGAAATATGTACAAGAGAATACACCTAAAGTATGAAAACCCTCGTGAGAGCAATCATACCCCGGGGGTACTCCCGGCAGACACCCACACAAGGGGCTGCTCCAAAAGTATACCACCAGTCTACCCTGCAGTACTCAAAAGACATCCACCAAGCCCGACTGGTCACCAAAACAAACTGTACATCATAAATAAATCCTACAGTCATCCAAAATATAAATAAGTAGTCAGACAATCATAACATCTACAGATAGCTATCCGGATCCTCAGACAGATCCTCCTCATCGTCATCCTCCATCGGGTCATCTGTATCCTCGCCGGTCAAGTCTATGAAAGGTGCCGTAGTAGGTACACCCTCAGGTATATCATCCTCGATCAACGCCTCATCCAGAAACCCTACGCCGCTACACCCAGCCTCACTGCACTCTCCGCAGACGGGTGAAAATTGTCCTGGTGGGGTAGGGGTCCTGACTATCAACGAGGGAACCAGCTTTATCTCAGGCTCAGATCATGTCAGAGAACTCGGAATGGCTGCCGCTCGGGAGGTAGAAGCACCTGCAGTCCCACGTCTGATCACGCTCTTTCGAGCGGTCCACCGAATCCTCGGTCCGCTGGCTCGGGAAGCAAAATTGGAAGCAGTACGCCTCGGAATCTCAAGAGGTCCCTCTGGCGAAGAAGATGATGTTGGCATCGTCTGCTCTCTCTGAATGCTGCACCAAGCATCCACCACTTACATCGTCCGGATCGGAAAGCTAACTGTACGTCTAGACGTCTCCTGTCTCACCACTAGTCCATCCACTCGAAAGCTCTGTACAACGTCCCATGTATATACAACACGGCGGGAGATGGGATCGAACTCCATCGCCAAAGGTGCCTCGATGTCTGGAAAGTCAAACACGATCTCCGACGATGTCGTCATCGCCGGTATCACCAGTGTCATCGCCATCGCCTGGGTTTCCATCATCGGTTGAAGGAACCACGGGAAAGGGTCAACTTCTCAAATAATCATAGAAATAGTAAAACATAGAACAAGAGATAACAAAATGCACAAATGCCCCATAATGCAACTCAAGACTCTCTCCCAAAACATTCTCTGAAATTTTCAGAAAGTAACGCCGATCCATCCACCGAATACTAGCCGTAGCCTTGGGCTCTCCTCTCGCCTTAGGACATTCAGCTCAGGTTCCTTGACGCTACGACGCCTAGCTAACTCTACCGAAAAAACGGCCGTAGCTTTTTAGGGGATCCTAACACCCTAGGTTAATCGGCTCAAAGCTCACAAACGTCACGACAATACTCCCGCAACCCCAATGAATAAATCAACTCATATGATAATTCAAGAAGCATATCAAATAGATATTCAATCTCATATTAAATAAATATTCAATTAGAAACTCATCACAATACAACTCAGTTCAACAATACAAAGAAAATCAATCCAATCAAGTCATATCGCAATGATTAGCACACAATTCATCCCTCTGCAACGTAGTGGAGTTAACAGAGAGGAAAGCAAACAAGTGTGGAGGGTTGGGGACAGCTGCCAACCACTTGCATACAAGCCCACTAAATAATCAGTATAGATATTAGACAATAAAACAAACGAAGGGGTACGAGACCCTCGCTTCGATCCCTGAGGTTCTCAGACTTCTTCGCTTAAAGACATAAAATTAAATCCTATGCAATATCTAAAGTTGCCCTTACCAAAGTCGTCCGCTAGCGTGGTACCGCACGCCTCGTTCCCGCGTCGCATGAACTCAGAATCCACAAGTCTTATCACCACAAGGCAAGCTTAGCACAACTCTAAATGCTTAGTTCTATAACCTTAGTTTCTCAAACTTAACCCTTTATCCTAACCAACACTCGCCCTTAGAACATAATTTGAAATACTAGTTTTCAAATAATTACATACACTTGAAAAATTAAGAACTAATTAAAGAATCAAATTTTAAAGACGAAGAAATCATATTCTTGAAAACATAGAACATAAACATCATTATTATTCAACTCTTTTCTCAAATATTAACGCCAAGGCTCCACTTGGTACCTTGGGTCTCAAGGAACCCAATTACCTCATGTGCTTCATTGCCTTAAAAATCTCAAAACAAATCCTAATGCAATCAAACCTTTTCCTAAATTTTCCAAAGCCCACAAACATAATCATACAACCATCATAAACAAGTTTGCAAAACAATTTTCCTTCCACATATCCTATATAGCTCGCGGCCATCATCAACAAAAATAGGAGACAAGTTGCAAAACTTCCAAACCAACTAAATAACATCCTTCCATAGTCCAATTTTTCACAAAACAACAATCTAACTCACGAACTAAAACTCAAACAAAACCAAACTCAATTTTACCTCCTTTCAAGAATAGGTTTTTCATCAAAAATTACCCAAACAAAGTTTTAGTTCCAAAACTATAACTAAAACAACAACAACAACAACAACAATAACAACAATTATGCTAGAATAATCAATTAATTACATGCTTCATCAATTAAATTCTACCATTTCCCTCTTTCAAGAGTAGGCTTTCCGAATGAAAATTATCCAACAACTTCCAATTCCAAAACTATGAGTTCAATACAACAAAAACAACATCAAAGAGCTTAAATAACCAACTAATTACTTGATTCACCAAGGATCACATACTTTCCCTCTTTTTCCCCCTTAGGGTTTCGCCCTTGGGTTCCAAGAAATAGGAATGAAACTCATCTCCTCTTGATCACAACCAAGTACAAAACAACACAAAACATGCATAAAAATGAAGAAGAAAAAGAAAAGAGCACCACCTCTCCTTCTCCTAGAGCTCGCGGCCAAGGGGCTGATTTAGGGGGAAGGAAATGTGTTCTCTTAACCTTGCTTGGTGATGAAATAGATGAGGGTGGAGAGTAGAAGAAATAGGTGACAAAAGAGGTGAAGAACTAAAGGTGAAATGGTTCCAAAATGATGAAGGAAGCCATGGAAGTTTTGGAGAGCTTCTCTCACTAGGAAATTAAGAAGATGAGTGAAAATGAGGGTTGAGAGAGAGGGGTCGCGGGTGGGGCTGATTAGAGGGGAGGGGTATTTTAATTTTTTTTCACTTAATACTAATACTTGGTCAAAAATGGGTTAAATAAAGGTAATTTCAAACTAATCACACATTAAGTGATACCTAACCATAAAGTAAAGATGCTAATAACATCAACTAATCTATTCCATCTAATCTCACATCTTTCATGATTACCCTCTAATTCTAGAGTCTAAGGGTTGCTAAAACACGGCGTCGAGTAACCGCGTTACCGATTAATTTCCCACCGATTAATTCGCGAAAATTAATTATCATAATTAATAAAAAAAATCTAAAACACTCACAAATAATCACAACAAGTCATGATTCAATTTTCATCGAAATCGGAGTTCGTTTAAAATTTTATCTGCGGCAAAACTGCTCGGCAATTCGAAACACGACGAAACTTTGTTAGAATTTTTTGACGATATTCGAACCATGAATTAATATAAAATATTAATTCTCAAATTCAATTTGATCTGATTTAATTAAATCACTTGATTAGCGAACAAGGAACTGCTTATTATAGCATAAATACGACAGAATATACTATAATAACGATAAATAACGCATCGCGAAAAATACGGGTGTTACAATACTCCCCCTCTAAAAATAGTTTCATCCTCAAAACTACAGGTAAGACACTTACCGAGAAAAAGTTCTGGATACTGGCTTTTCATCTTCTCTTCCAACTCCCACGTTGCATCGCCTGTCTTCTGGTTCCACACGACCTTAACAAGTTGAATCTCTTTATTTCTCAACTGCTTAGTCTTTCGATCCACAATCCTAGCAGGTGATACTTCAAACGATAAGTCGTCCTTCAGTTGAATCACATCAGGCTCGATAATATGAGAAGGGTTGGAAACATACTTTCGCAACTGAGAGACATGAAAGACGTAGTGAATATTTGACAGAAAGGGTGGTAAGGCAATTCGATATGCCACTGGACCAATACGACGAAGAATCTGGTAGGGTCCAATGAACCTAGGAGTAAGCTTTTTGGATTTGATCGCTCGACCAACTCCAATAGTAGGTGTAACTCGGAGGAATACATGTCTCTTTCTTCAAACTCTAGCGGTCGGCAACCCTAGTCCGCATAACTCTTCTGTCGACTCTAGGACATCCGCATCCTATCTCTGATCAATCGGATCTTCTCGGTCGTCTGTTGAACCATGTCCGATCCCACAAAAGAGCTCTCACCATCCTGAACCAACAAAGAGGCGTCTGACACTTACGTCCATACAGTGCTTCGTAAGGTGCTATACTAATGCTTGCATGGTAACTGTTGTTGTAGGTGAACTACACTAGCGATAACACATCATCCCAACTCCCCTCTATGATCCAACATGCATGCTCTCAGCAAATCTTCGAGTGATTGAATCGTCCTCTCGGTCTGACCGTCGGTCTGAGGGTGATATGTTGAGCTAAGCTTGAGCTTTGTCCCCAAAGCTTCCTGTAAAGCTCTCCAGAGATGAGATGTGAACTTCGGATCTCGGTCAGAGACAATAAAAGAAGGCACGCCAGGCAATCGTACAATCTCCGTGATGTAGATCTCTGTCAGCTTCTCCACATTGTATGTCGATCTTACCGACAAGAAATGAGCAGATTTGGTCAATCAGTCGACGATTACCAAAATCGAATCATGCTTCTTCGGCGTCCTTGGCAAACCCACAACGAAATCCATAGAAATGCTATCCTACTTCCACATAGGTAAGTCAAGTGATTGCAACATCCCCGCTAGTCGCTGATGTTCCACCTTCGCCTTCTAGCAAGTCAGACAGGAAGCCACATAGTCTGCCACTTGTTTCTTCATCCCGGTTCACCAAAAGTGCTTCTTCAAATCCTGGTACATCTTCGTGACTCTTGGATGAATACTCAATCTGCTCTTGTGTGCTTCGTCGAGAATCAACTTCCTCAGCTTAGCCACATCAGGTACTCAAACGCGTCCGTTGCATCTCAGAATGTTGTCCGTTCCAACCATGAATTATGTCGCTTTTCCTTGTGCTACCAGCTCAACCTTCTCTTGCAGTAGCTTGTCATGAGCTTGCTGTTCTCTAATCTCCTCCAACAGTCCATTAGAAATGGTGAGCATACCAAACTTCAGTTTCCCTGGCGACACTTCCACGTTTAGCTTCAAGTCTCGGAACTTCTCCAGCATCTCAAACTCCTTGATCATCATTGTTGAAGCTAAAATGCTCTTCCTGCTCAGTACATCTGCTACAACGTTCGCCTTCCCTGGATGATATTCCAAAGTAAAGTCGTAGTCCTTCAGAAATTCCGTCCATCTCCACTATTGCATGTTGAGCTCCTTCTGATCGAACAAGTACTTCAAGCTTTTGTGGTCGCTGTAAATAGTGAACGTGCTCCCATACAGGTAGTGCCTCCAAATCTTCAGCGTGAACACCACTGCAGCAAGTTCCAGATCATGCGTAGGGTAGTTTTTTTCGTGAATCTTTAGTTGTCTCGAAGCATAAGCAACGACCTTCCTATGCTGCATCAGCACGCATCCAAAACCCTGGTGTGAAGCATCATAGTAAACCTCGTAAGGTTCTTCCGGTTGAGGGAAAACTAACACAGGTGTTGTCGTCAAAAGCTCCTTCAACCTCTGAAAACTGGATTCAGACTCTTTCGTCCAGGAAAAAGGTTGATCCTTCCTCTTGAGTCGTGTAAGTGGTGCTACAATCTTCGAGAAAGCTTCGATAAATCTCCGATAGTAGCCTGCTTATCCAACAAAACTTCGGATATCTGTTACAGTCTTCGGTTGTTCCCATGCTAACACGGCTTCAATCTTGACTGGATCCACTGCTATCCCGTCTTTAGTTATCACATGCCAAAGAAAGTTCACTTCTTGAAGCCAAAACTCACACTTGGAAAGGTTAGCGTAGAGTTGCTTCTCCCGCAGAATCTGCAACACTTGGCGTAGATGCTCTTTATGTTCTTCTCTGCTTCGCCAATAGATCAGGATACCGTCTATGAACACCACCACGAATTGGTCCAAGAATGGGTGAAAAATCATCTTCATGTAGTCCATAAACACTGCCGGCGCATTCGTCACTCCAAATGGCATCACTAGATACTCATAATGACCATATCTTGTCCTGAATACTGTTTTGGGAATATCCTCTTCCTTCACTCGAATCTGATGGTAGCCAGACTTCAAGTCGATCTTTGAAAATATTGCGGCTCCTCATAGTTGATCCATCAAATCGTCGATACGCGATAATGGATAACGATTCTTTATAGTAACTTTGTTGAGTTGACGATAATCCACGCACAATCTTGACCGTCTATCCTTCTTCTTCACCAATTGCACTGGAGCTCCCCATGGTGACATGCTCGGTTGTATGAACTGCTTCGACTCCAAGTGCTCAATCTAAGACTTCAGCTCTTTCATCTCGGCTGGAGACATCCGCTAGGGCGCTATCGAAATCGGTCCTGTTCCCGGAAGCAAGTCAATGGAGAATTCGATCACTCTTATCGGGGGTAACCCTGGTACGCCTTCGGGAAAAACATCTGAGAAGTCACACACCACTGGAACATCCTTCAACTTGATCTCTTGAGAAACTCCTGAGCTAGCCAGATACATGTATTCCCTAGTCCCCTCTTTCAAGGAAACTCCGATATGTTTGGCAGAAAGATAATTGGAGACTTCAAGGTCTGGGAAAATCACTGTTTTTCGGGCACAGTCCAAGAGGACATGGTGGTGAGACAACCAATCCATCCCAAGGATAATATCTAGACCCTTTAGTAGCAAACAGACCAAATTAATCACAAATTTTCTACCCTAAATGACCACCACACAATCAAGGCATGTAGTGTTGGTAACCAAAGTTTTAGCAGCTGGGGAAGTAACTACTAGTTTGAATGGTAAAGCAGTCACAGTCAATTTTAAACGATCTACACAATTCGAGGAAATTAAAGAGTGGGTTGCACCAGAATCAAAAAGGACGGATAAGGGTTTACCCTCAATCTCACAGTCTCCCTGAATGAGATCATCAACCTGCTCTGCCTCTTCATCGCTCATGCAAAAGACTCTACCCGTAGCCATTTGACGCTTCCCCTTAGCCTTTGCTGCGTGCATTGCCCGTTCAGCCTTAAGTGCTTGACAGTGCTTTGCGAAGTGCCCCGGCTTCTTGCAGTTGAAGCACACATCATCCTTTTCAGTGCAGTTGCTCGCATAGTGCCCCGGTTTACCACAACAGTAACAAATGACTCCGTCGCTGGTTTGACTCCCGCCTCTCGCGTTCTGAGCCATCGAACGTTACTGTCCCGTGTTGTTATTCCCTTGAGGTCGACTGTACGGCTTCTTTTGCTGCTTTCCCTTCTGAGCAAACCTCTGTCATGTGCTCTGGGGTCTCGTTGGTCCGCCTGTACTACTCCTCTTCTTGTGGTTTCTCACTCCTTCCACTTCGACACACCTGTCAATCAAGTCTTGAAGATTCCTGATCCTCAATGACACCATTGACTTTTGGATATCAAACCTCAGGCCTTGCTGTAATCTCTCGCTTAACCATCCCTGGTCAGCTTTGTCACGAAAAGGACTAAAGTACCTTGCGAGTGATTTTAACTTAGTAGCATATTCTGACACCGTCATGCTACTTTGCTGTAGTCGGAGGAACTCTTGCTTTTTTTCCTCTCGTGCAATATCAGGAGAATACTTGTCCAAAAATCTCCTGTGAAAAACTTCCTAAGTAATCTCACGACGCTCTGCCGTCAAAGTCTGCTTCACTCCCTTCCACCAGTACTCGGCATCTCCCAGCAACAAGTAGGTTGCATAGTCCACCTTGACATTCTCCGAACAGTGGAGGGCCTCGAAGATCTTCTCTATCTCCTGCCTCCATAGGTCCGCCTTATCCGGGTTTGGCTCACCGTAGAGCTTTGGTGGGTTGTGTTTACGGAAATCGGCCAATCCTCTAGCTTCCGCATTCCTCTCCGCCCTTTGTTGTTGCTGTAGATTGTGCTGGTTCATCGCCGCAGTCTGTTGAGCCATAGCCGCCGCCATCTCCATCATTGCTTCAATCGCTTTCTCCATGGTAGGGTTATCAGGTCCGGCTGTAGTATCTCTGCGAGGTGGCATTAGATTCCAAAAAAGTCCAAAACCTGTCAAAACCTCACAAACAAGTGTTGTGCTAACACATTGCTTCAAATAAGAAACAATCCACACAATTGACAAACAAAACTGCTTCACTCAGCAACAATTACAGTACAACACAACTAGGTACTCGACAAATAAAACCCGACACGGTGACCAGCTCCACATTTCCTATGCACAGTCCGGTTAGAACCAAACTGCTCTAATACCACTATTGTAAGGACCTGTTTCCGGACCGCTACGAGTCTAGGATCAACCCTACATGCGACGCACTTTTTAAATAGTACTATTGTGTCCTTTGGAAAAGCGGTACATTTTTAAAAAAAAAAACAACTACATCTGCAAAACACACACAGAGTTGCCACAACATTTAGAAACATAGTGCAATCTAGGACACAAGACGCATGCACTGAAAATACATACACATAAATATAAACAAGGTAGTCATAACAGTGCATACAAAATGTAAGCTGTGCAGAAATATGAACAAAAGAATACACCTAAAGTATGAAAACCCTCGTGAGAGCAATCATACCCCGGGGGTACTCCCGACAGACACCCACGCTGGGGGCTGCTCCAAAAGTATACCACCAGTCTACCCTGCAGTACACAAAAGACATCCACTAAGTCCGACTGGTCACCAAAACAAAATGTACATCATAAACAAATCCTACAGTCATCCAAAATATAAACAAGATAGCTATCCGGATCCTCAGACGGATCCTCCTCGTCGTCATCCTCCATCGGGTCATCTGTATCCTCACCGGTCAAGTCTATAAAAGGTGCCATAGCAGGTACAACCTCAAGTACGTCTTCCTCGATCAACGCCTCGTCCAGAAATCCTGCGCCACTGCACCCAGCCTCACCGCACCCTCCGCAGACGAGTGAAAAGTGTCCCAGTGGGGTAGGGGTCCTGACTATCAACGGGGGAACCAGCTCTGTCTCAGGCTTAGATCCTGTCAGAGAACTCGGAATGGCTGTCGCTCGGGAGGTAGAAGCACCTGCAGTCCCACATCTGATCACGCTCTTTCGAACGGTCCACCGAATCCTCGGTCTTCTGGCTCGGGAAACAAAACAGGAAGCAGTACGCCTCGGAATCTCAAGAGGTCCTTCTGGCGAAGAAGATGATGCTGGCATCATCTGCTCTCTCCGAATGCTGTGCCAAGCATCCACCACCTGCATCGTCCAGATCAGAAAGCTAATTGTACGTCTAGATGTCTTCTATCTCACCACTAGTCCATCCACTCAAAAGCTCTATACAACATCCCCTATATATACAACACGGCGGGAGATGAGATCGAACTCGATCACTGAAGGTGCCTCGATGTCTGGAAAGTCAAACACGATCTCTGGCGATGTCGTCATCCGGTATCACCAGTGTCTTCGCCATCGCCTGGGTTGCCATCATCGGTTGAAGGAACCACGGGAAAGGGTCAACTTCTCAAATAATCATAGAAACATCAAAACATAGAACAAGAGATAACAAAATGAATAAATGCCCCATAATGTAACTCAAGACTCTCTCCCAAAACATTCTCTGAAATTTCCAGAAAGTAACGCCGATCCATCCACTGAATACCAGTCGTAGCCTTGGGCTCTCCTCTCATCCTATGACATTCAGCTCAGGTTACTTGACGCTACGACGCCTAGCTAACTCTACCAAAAAACCTGCCGTAGCTTTTTAGGGGATCCTAACACCCTAGGTTAATCGGCTCAAAGCTCACAAACGTCACGACAATACTTCCACAACCCCAATGAATAAATCAACTCATATGATAATTTAAGAAGCATAATCAAATAGATATTCAATCTCATATTAAATAAATATTCAATCAGAAACTCATCACAATATAACTCAGTTCAACAATACATAGCAAATCAATCTAATCAAGTCATATCGCAATGATCAGCACACAATTCATCCCTCTGCAACGTAGTGGAGTTAACAGAGAGGAAAGCAAACAAGTGTGGGGAGTTGGGGATAGCTGCCAACCTCTTGCAGAGAAGCCCACTAAATAATCAGTATAGATATCAGACAATAAAACAAACGAAGGGGTACGAGACCCTCACTTCGAACCTTGAGGTTCTCAGACTTCTTCGCTTAAAGACTTAAAATTAAATCCTATGCAATATCTAAAGTTGCCCTTACCAAAGTCGTCCGCTAGCGTGGTACCGCACGCCTCGTTCCCGCATCGCACGAACAACGAATCCTCAAATCCTATCACCACAAGGCAAGTTTAGCGCAACTCTAAAAACTTAGTTCTATAACCTTAGGTTCTCAAACTTAACCCTTTATCCTAACCAACACTCACCCTTACAACATAATTTGAAATACTAGTTTTCAAATAATTACATACACTTGAAAAATTAAGAACTAATTCAAGAATCAAATTTTAAAGACTAAGAAATCATTTTCTTGAAAACATAGAACATAAACATCATTATTATTCAACTCTTTTCTCAAATATTAACGCCAAGGCTCCACTTGGTACCTTGGGTCTCAAGGAACCCAATTACCTCATGTGTTTCATTGCCTTAAAAATCTCAAAACAAGTCCAAATGCAATCAAACATTTTCCTAAATTTTCCAAAGCCCACAAACATAATCATACAACCATCATAAACAAGTTTCCAAAACAATTTTCCTTCCACATATCCTATATAGCTCGCGGCCATCATCAACAAAAATAGGAGACAAGTTGCAAAACTTCCAAACCAACTAAATAACATCCTTCCATAGTCCAATTTTTCACAAAACAACAATCTAACTCACAAACTAAAACTCAAACAAAACCAAACTCAATTTAACCTCCTTTCAAGAATAGGTTTTTCATCAAAAATTACCCAAACAAAGTTTTAGTTCCAAAACTATAACTACAACAACAACAGTAACAACAATATGCTAGAATCATCAATTAATTACATGCTTCATCAATTAAATTCTACCATTTCCCTCATTCAAGAATAGGCTTTCCTCATAATAATTATCCAACAACTTCCAATTCCAAAACTATGAGTTCAGTACAACAACAACAACATTAAAGAGCTTAAATAACCAACTAATTACTTGATTCACCAAGGATAACATACTTTCCCTCTTTTTCCCCCTTAGGGTTTTGCCCTAGGGTTCCAAGAAATGGGAATGAAAGTGCTCATCTCCTCTTGATCACAACCAAGCACAAAACAACACAAAACTAGCATAAAAATGAAGAAGAAAAAGAAAAGAGCACCACCTCTCCTTCTCCTAGAGCTCGCAGCCAAGGGGCTGATTTAGGGGGAAGGAAATGTGTTCTCTTAACTTTGCTTGGTGATGAAATAGATAAGGGTGGAGAGTAGAAGAAATAGGTGACAAAAGAGGTGAAGAACTAGAGGTGAAATGGTTCCAAAATGATGAAGGAAGCCATGGAAGTTTTGGAGTGCTTCTCTCACTAGGAAATGAAGAAGATGAGTGAAAATGAGGATTGAGAGAGAGAGGGGTCGCAGGTGGGGCTGATTAGAGGGGAGGGGCATTTTAATTTTTTTTCACTTAATACTAATACTTGGTCAAAAATGGGTTAAATAAAGGTAATTTCAAACTAATCACACATTAAGTGACACCTAACCATAAAGTAAAGATGTTAATCACATCAACTAATCTATCAATCTAATCTCACATATCTCATGATTACCCTCTAATTCTAGAGTCTAAGGGTTGCTAAAACACGACGTCGAGTAACCGCGTTATCGATTAATTTCCCGCCGTTTAATTCGCGAAAATTAATTTATCGAGAAATTAATTCACCGCGTGAAAATAAATTATCATAATTAATAAAAACAATCTAAAACGCTCACAAATAATTACAACAAGTCATGATTCGATTTTCATCGAAATCGGAGTTCGTTTAAAATTTTATCTGCGGCAAAACTGCCCGGCGATTCGAAACGCGACGAAACTTCGTTGGAATTTTTCGACGATATTCGAACCATGAATTAATATAAAATATTAATTCTCAAATTCAATTTGATCCTGATTTAATTAAATCATTTGATTAGCGAACAAGAAACTACTTATTATAGCATAAATACGACAGAATATACTATAATAACAATAAATAACGCATCGCGAAAAATACGGGTGTTACACCATCCGTCCCTATATTGAATTCTGAGTTTTTCCCTTGTTCAACTAATACTCTCATCTTCTTAAGATATTCATCTGTGTCTTGTTTCCTTTTAAGAAATTCTATGAAATCATTAGTGATAGTGACTTTCCCTAAGTATAATTTCTCTTTCTGTACATCCATTCCAAGACTTAGATCTCTAAATTGTTCTATAAAATCCAACTCTCTAATCATCATAGCAGATATATGTAAGGATTTACTACTAAGTGCATCTGCTACTACATTTGTCTTCCCTGGGTGGTCACGTAAATCAAACTCATAATCTTTTATGAATTCCATCCACCTCCTTTGTCGCATATTTAATTCTTTTTGATCAAATAAATATTTCAAACTCTTGTGATCACTATAGATGTAACACCCTAAGTTTTAGCGTTTATTTCTTTAGTATTTATCTGTTTTCTACCGCTGTTAACACGACTTATCCGTTAATAAAGCTATGTGAATAATTTTAGTATTTGATTTGCTCTATTTTATCTGAGGTATAGGGAGTAATAGTTATTATTAATTTAGGGTTTTTTCTTTCGATGTTTGAATTCTGCCGTAAAACGCTGAATTTGAACTATAGGGCGAGTTTTGACTGAAACATGCCCAAACGTGATCCAAATTTTATGAAATTTGAGATCTGATCATTTTCCAATATTTAGGATTTATTGGAATTTTTTGGGAATTTTTGGGCATCAGAAAATATATAGGGTATTTTCTACGCTAAAAAGCGCTTAAACGCAACGCTTTGGCTCAGATTCGAGAAAACGAAAGCGTGAGTACTTTTCTCATGCCATGAGGGAATTTTTGGCCAAATTATTATTTTTGGGTGTGGACTTATAATTAGAATTATTTTTCAAGTTTTTAGCACAAAAACCCTAATATATGCTGCAGAACGCCACAAGACCCTATTGAGCGAGAACGCTGATTTAAACAAAAATATCTCCAGATTAGGGCACATGGGCGAATTACTCAGCCACTAGGGGGGCTGAACTTGCTTTTAATCATGACATGTACAAGTGTCAAGGTGTGATTGGCCATTAAGTAAATGGTAGGAAGTTAATTTAGTTAGGTTATGACTTAATTAGTTAGTTTCTAACTAAATGAATCTTTCTTTCCACTTCTACCCCTAAAATTTCGTGGTCATCATCCTCTTGGGCTGAAGCTTCATTCATTCCTTCCATTGGTGAAAAAACTTGAGAAAAAAAACTAGAGAAAGAAAGCTTTGGTTTTGGAAGATTTTGGAGAACAAAGTGTGCTTTCTTGCTTCCTTTCATCTTCACTCTTGTTCAATCTTCATCTCTACTCTTGGTAAGCTCCATAAACCTTTCCTCGTGTCTTTTGGCTTCCATGATATGATTTTTGATGGATTCAAGAGTTATTTGAAGTTAAAAAGCTTGTTTTTGGCTAGTATTGCATGACTAGTTCCATAGCCCTTTGTTTTCTTCCATGAATCACCTTGATTTTGGTATTTTGAGTTTGGAAACCCTAACCCCTTTTGCTGGCCGAAACCATAGGGCTGTCCCAAGCTTTGTTCTTGGCTTGTTCTTGTCATTTTAGTGTTAGTTTTGAAGGTTTAGTAGTTGTATGTTTGGATCCTAGTCATATAACTATGTTTACAAGTTTTTGAAAATGATTTTGGATGCAAAAGAGGGGCTGGAAAACCGTGGCTTTGAATGGCATTTTGGAGGATGTTTTAAATTGTTTTCAAAGAAGTTTAAGTGTTAGAAAAGTTAGTTGATTGATAAAGGAATTGAATGTTATGAAATGTTTTGTTTGGAAGTGAAAAATTGAAAAAGATTTTGGGGTTTGTTTTTGATGCATGGAGCCGTGGCCCTCATGGTATTTTAAAACCTTGATTCAAGTTGTTTTATGCCTCTTAATAGTGTAAAAGTTGATCAAGAATTTGATTTAGCAAAACAACTTAAAGAAACTTGATTTTTGGAAAAGATTTAGTATATGTCTTACACATGGTTTTGAAGTTGTAACTAACCTATTTCTTTAATTCTTATGGCATGTTTTATAGTTCTAAAAGTAGTTCAAAGTTGATGAAATACCATTCATTTGGTAAGAAACACTATTCATTTGGTAAAAAAATTTGGTTTATGTTTTTCTAAGTAAGTAAAGTAAATGAAAGTTGTAAAACTTGTTTGACTTGAACTTAAAACATAGCCTATGATTAGTTGTGATCCAAATAGGTTAAGTTAGCAATTTTTAGGTGTCTTTTAGGGCCAAAACCGTGGCTGCCCTAGAGCTTAAGGGCTTGGGTTTTTGGTTCTAATTTTCTTAAGTTTGTGTTGTTAAGGTTCGAGCGAGGTACGTTCCGGTGACGCGTTGGAAATTCCGTATTCGAAGCTTGTTCGAGGTAAGGGAAATTTCTATATAATGAGTTTAGGCTTTTTGCTTTGTTTGTTGTGTGGCTTGATTGAATGGATATTGGTGGTAGTAAGTGTAGTATTTGTTAAGTGTGAAAGTGATCTTTGTAACATCTTTGTGAGTTGTTGAATTGTTTGTTCTTTGTATGAAATGTCATGTCAGGTTTTGTTTGGCTTTGAATGATGACCATGTATGGTATTGAATGGCTTAAATCATGTTGATTTAATGTTGAATTGAAATATGCAAAAGTTGTTGTTGTGGTATGAATTAATTAATAATGCGAAGATCGATTGTTGATTTGGGTTGACGATTTACACCAGAACTGATGCGATTCCACAAGCCTAAAAATATGATTTCATAAATAAATTGTTTAAGGCATTTTGACTTAAAAGTAAGTGTGAGGGTTCTAATATAACTAACCAGAGCTTACAAAGAAAGTAGAATGGAATTATGGAAAAATCTGAGTAAGTGGTGTCATTTACAAACGGTTGGAGTTAGATGATGCGTCTGGGAAAAATTACGGCTAGGAAAGACCTGGTTATTAAGAGTGTTATACCGCCTCTCTTTCCGGGAATTTTACTAATGCATTATTTATCACGACTAGGGTTCCAACGACCTAAAACTAAAGAATTCTTTCTAGTACAATAACACGTAGGTGTGGCACAAAAAATTGAAATTGGAAATTCACTAAGTAGAGTGAGTGAGGGTTTGTCGATCCGCATTGATTAATTAAATTGTACGCTAACCATTAAGCATCGACACTGAGCGCGTTTGACTGTCTTATGGACTTTCAAAAGGACGAGTTGTCACTTCATGCCGCGTGGCAGCAATGCCTAATGTGTGGCAAGCCTTTGTGGCAATACCCTTGGTAGGGAGTTGATTTGGACGTTGGGAAATAAAGTTCCTCGTCACTGCTGACCTTGTTTAAGGCTGCAGGTGTATACACAAACTAGCCATACTGCATTGGCATGCATGTCTAACCACATCGTGATATGTGATGATTTGGTGATTGTTGTTGTTTGAGTTGCTTATTCACATGCAAGTATTGGATGTACCATGATGAAGTATGCGGTTAATTAAGTATGCCTATATATATATATATATAATGACATGCTGATGTACTAGATGTATATATATATATCTTGTTTGTCTGCAACTAGCCTGTGATGAACTCGTGGACAAGAAATTTACCCTTGCATTTCTTTTGTTTATGTTTATGCTTGAAACCTACGCTTAGATGATGCCGATCCCGATGAGGTTCATGGGACACACGACATATGAGTTCCCTCAGGGGAAGACCCCTTCGGCGTGGGTCGTCAACCCTATTACTGGGCGGTTGACACACTCAGGGATAGTGATTGAGACTGACGACGACGGGGAGTGCTCCACTGCTGTACGCTTCAGCAGAAGGACGGTTCACCTATACGTACCACCCAAATTTACTTACCACACTACCGACGGGCGGCGCTGAGACGCGTTTCCGTTTGTGGACCCCTCACATCCACCCACGATGCCAAGTTCGAGTATGATTCCACCTTCGACTGGAGTTCCTGAAACTCCTCCCATCGCCATCAAGCTATTACTGCGTTGCCGGCGGCTTCATTGATGACGCTGCTGCACCTGAGGGTAGTCCTCCTCTTTGTGTTCACTTTGTCCTCATCGCTCTCATCCACTTGTCCCCAATCCCTACGTGGAGACCCTATTAATCAAGGCCGGACTACTAGGGAGTGGACGGCGAGGATAGAGTCGTGATTGACAAAGGAGGACGAGGAGGAGGAGGAGGATCCTTCAGAGGCATCGGGCTGCTAGTTCTCGAGTCGAGGTCCTACCGCGCGGGTTTCCTCCTCGCAAGCGTCTCAGGTTTACTTTGGGGCCAAAGATAGTTAGATAGAGTCGATCGGTTAGACTCTAGTAGTATTTTGTACAGTATGACTTTTGGGCCTAAGTCCTTGATAGGAGCTGCCAGGATGCATCACGGATATAAGTTACTCTAGGTCTTAGGGTTTTCATATGACTGATGTATTTTATTTTGAGTATGTACTGGTGTATATTTTGGAACTCGCCTGCGTGCGAAGTGCTCTATTCCTTGACACTGCTACGATGCATATACATATATATATATATATATAATGTTTGGTTAGGTTTTACTCTGAAGTGATTGTTTATTTGTTGTTCTTAAGTGTAACGCCTGTTTTAAAAAAAAAAATATACCGCTGCTCTTAGAGAAAACCTTTTTGCGAAAACGGGATGTTACAATAGACACAGAACTTTGCTCTATACAAATAATGTCTCCATATTTTCAGGGCAAATACTATAGCTGCCAATTCTAGATCGTGGGTAGGGTAATTTCTTTCATGAATCCTAAGTTGTCTAGAGGCATAGGCTACTACTCTTCCCTCTTGCATCAATACACATCCCAACCCTTGGTAAGGAGCATCACAATAAACCTCAAATTCTTTTGAAGGGTCAGGTAAAACTAAAACTGGAGAAGTGGTTAACATACTTTTTAACTCTTGAAAACTTCTCTCACGTTTTTCTGTCCATTCAAAGGTAGAACCTTTTCTAGTTAACTGAGTTAGGAGTAAGGCTATCTTAGGAAATCCTTCTATAAACCTTCGATAATATCCAGCTAATCCTAAGAAACTTCTTACTTCACTAACAGTGGTAGGTCTATCCCATTGTAACACAGCTTGAACTTTAGTTGGGTCTACTGCTATCCCTTCTTTATGTATGATATGTCCTAGAAATTGAACTTCTTCTAACCAAAACTCACATTTGGATAACTTAGCATAGAGTTGTCTATCCTTAAGAATTTTTAATACTAACCATAGGTGTTCTACGTGTTCCTCTCGGGTTCATGAATATATTAATATATCATCTATAAAGAGCATTATAAATTTATCTAGGTATGGTCGAAATATCCTACTCATGTAATCCATAAATACTGCTGGGGCATTGGTTACTCAAAATGGCATTACTAAATATTCATAGTGTCCATATCTAGTTCTAAAAGCAGTCTTAAGAAAATCCTCTCTCTTAACTCTAATTTGATGATATCCTGACCTTAAGTCTATCTTAGAAAAGACAGAAGCTCCATTTAATTGATCCATCAGATTGTCTATCCTAGGTAATGGATACTTGCTCTTGATAGTTACTTTACTCAGTTGCCTATAATCAACACATAACTTAGAAGTTCCATCTTTCTTCTTTATGAACAGAACTGGTGCACCCCAAGGTGAAACACATGGTCGGATAAATCCTTTACCTAATAACTCATCTAACTGTTTCTTTAATTATGCTAATTCTAAAGGTGATATTCTGTAAGGGGCTATGGAAATAGGTCTCATTCCTGGGATAAGGTCAATAGCAAATTCTACCTCCCTTTCTGGTGGCAATCCAGGAATATCATTAGGGAAGACTTTAGGATATTCATTTACTATTGGTATGTTTTCTACAGCTGGAGAATCTTTTCCTTCCATTGAGCATAGCATCATATATATCTGAGAATTCTCCTTTTCTCTCCTAATTCCAGCATTAGCAGACTCCTCAAGAAAGGTCAAAGTTTTTCGAGCACAATCTAAGATAACATGGTTAGCTGATAACTAATCCATTCCCAAGATTATGTCTAGTTGTTGCAAAGATAAGCAAACTAGATCTACTAGGAAATCGTGGTTTTTAATTTTAATAGGACATTGACAACATACAGTGGTAGTACGAAAAGAATCATTGGTGGGGGTTGAAACAATCAAGGTAGTGGTAAGGATGACATGGGAAGTTTTAGATGTTCAACACAATCATTGGAGATAAAAGAATGCATAGCACCTGAGTCAAAGAGTACAGACAGAAGATGTACAGATACAAGGCACATACCTTGAATCATGCCAGACGACTCTGCTCCTTGCATTGTAAACACTTTGTCAGTAGCAGGTTTATCAGACTATCCCCTTGACTGCCTTCCTTCTCCAGTTCTTCCCGCCATTTGTCTTTCCTGATTCTGATTTGATCCCTTCTCATTAGTTATACTTGTAGATGTTGGGTATAGATTCACTCTGCAATCCTTGATGACATGTCCAGACTTTCCACACCTAAAACAAACCCTTGGATCTGCCTGTGGACAATCCCGTACTAGATGATTTCGTCCACATCGATAACAGTATAGAGGTCCATCAAATTGTCTGGGAACCTGTTCCTTTCCAGGTCGGGTATATGGATTTCCTCGATTTCCCGAATTTCCTCGTCCTTTATTATTTCTGAATGGTCATCCACTCTTAGGTTGTTCTTTTCTTGGCTCCACACTTTCTAACTCTATGCACCTTTCTACCATATCAGAGAAATTTGTCAACTTCAGAGGTAAAATTGACTTTCGAAGTTCCATCTTTAGTCCATTGACAAATCGACGGCACATCCATTCCTCACTAGGATTCAATTGATAATATTCAGAATGCTTGACAAGAGCTTCAAATCTCATAACATATTCTCCCACCATCTTACTTCCTTGGGTTAATGACCCAAATTCCCGATCCTTCTGTTACCGTATAGTACTTGGAAAATATTTTTTGAGGAAACATTCCCGAAAAACTTCCCAAGTAATAGCTCTACCTTCTGCTTCCAATACCCTCCTCTTACTCTGCCACTAACTTTCTGCTTCCCCAGACAGCTAAAATGTAGCATAATCTTTTTTTCGCTCCTCTCTACATCTCATTGCTGCGAAAATCTTTTCCATTTCTTGAATCCATTTTTTAGCACCTTCTGGATCATATTCTCCTTTGAATTGGGGCGGATTTCCTTTAAGAAAAGTCAATAATCCTTAATGAGTTTCATTGTCCCTCTGTGGTCTTGATGTCATTCGAATTAACTCTACATTCTGTTGCATTTGTTGTAACATAGTCGTAGCTAGATCCTGAAGGATCCTAGTCTCCGGATTTCCTTGTTCTTGCCCAGCTCTCCGAACTCCTGATGTAGTTGGCTCAGAGTTAGTAGATTCAACAGATCCTCCATTCATGTTTCTAGTTCGTACCATGGTTTCACCTAAAAATCGGGAAACTCACTCAGATAAGATAATTGCTAATCGATCTCTCACTCACTCCTCTTTAGAGTTGGCATTCGATGGGAACTCCAACTAAAATACAGGTTAGACTCCATAACTCACAGTCCGGTTAGGACCGAACTACTTTGATACCATAAATGTGATGCCCTTGTTTTATTTATATTATTATTATTATAACATAAGTGCGCATAATAATAATTATAATAGAAATCAAGAAAAGAAAGAAACTTTTCATTATATATATTATACATCAAAGTTGTATTTACATACAAGGGTTCCCACCTCGAAACCTCCAAAAGAATAATATACATCTATATCAAAACCCTAATGGGTACAAAAAGGTATCACCCTAGTCAAAAAGTCCGACAACCAAAAGTCCAATAGCCACCAAGAAATCTCCTACATCTGACCCGGTCTAGGAATCCTAATACGAAATCGTGGCGGAAGACTGGAATCCCTTGTGTGAGGATGTCCCTGAAACCTAAGCTGGTAAGCCCTCAATAGGTCGCTGGAACATGAGGGAATAGTAGATTCTGATCGACGCATTCTCCTAACTCCAACACTATCCCTAACTACACTAGAAGACCCAGATGACGATGGTGTAGCAGGGTAGTGTCGCCTAGGTTCATGCCACATGCGGTTGAATGGTAACCGCTGTGCCATCCTAAAATCCCCTACGAAAGAGGCCCTCGGTGATCCCAAAATACGAAAGAAAATACTAACTAGTCCTGTGTAGATAACGACATGACTGTTGTAGTCAATCTCCCAACAGTCACCGTCCATGTCATGATAATATACTTCAAAATCACCCCATATTGGGATGCTCGGCTCCTGTAGCATACACTCTCTCGTGAGTCTTCAAGGTCTAAATATTTAAAACATAGAAAAGAAAACAAACAACACACAAAACATAGGAGATAAGAACACTATACACTAAACAAAGTGGGAAAGTAGAATAGAATATGTGAAAGAATAGGCCACACAACTCCAAATCAACTGTTAAGATCATGACCTAACTACCCATATCCATGTAGTTGGGATCTATATGCCTATGTGGCCACACAACTTAATTATGACAGAAGTAGCCCCACCTTAGATACTTTACCTTGATAAATTATAGCGACCAGACTAAGCCAGTTGTCCATCCCCCTATCCCACTCATCGTACCCCTAAGAGTGCATCCCTGCTCATCGATAAGAACAGGTGTCGGGGCGGCACTCGGGATTGGCACTATGGATAGTGATGCAACAATACCCTGTCAGGATGACTAGGCTACCCAACGTCTCGACAGGATGGTAGCTAGCCATTTGTCACCTGTAGACTTGTCGGACCCAGACTATCCTCAAGGACCAGTGTGTCCTAAACCGACTGCATCGTGTCCGCACTCTGGCACCTGGCGTCGCACACAGCCTATTTGCACGGCAGTTGATTACAGCACGGCTATGTGTATGCTTACTTATTATCCAGCACAGAACAGCTCATCAACATTTATCACCTTAGCCTGTCAGCCTCATATTATTATTTATTTCAGCCAACAATTTATTTACTTTCCCCAAATCATTAGCATAAGTATATAAAATATTCAGCAATAATTAAACAGTTAAATAACAAACATTACACAGCAATTATTAGCACACAAATTAATTGTAACACCCCAATTTTTAAGAAAAATTGTTTTAGCGATAAAATCTCAGATACTTGAAGGTAAGTCGTGGAGACTGATCACCTCAATGATTTACTGAGAGTACGAGAAATTATTTTGATTTATTTTAAATAAATTATTATAAATAATTATTAATTATGATGTCAATTCAAATTAATCAACAGCATAGACATATGTTGCTTTTAAGGTGAATTCATCAATTAAACTTATTATAAGTTTTCTGTTTGACGCGGTAACACGTATTTTTGTTGACTACGAAAGTGATTAAATTAAATCAAAATTTAATAAAATTTGAGAATTAATATTTAATATTAATTTATGGTTGAAAATTCATTGAATAATTCTAACAAAGTTTCGCCGTATTTTTAATCACCGGGTAGTTTTTATCCGCAATAAAAATTTAAAACGAACTCTGATTTCGATGAAAATCGAATTGTAACTTGTTATGACTATGATTGAATGTTTTCAATTATTTTTATTATTTACGATAAATTATTATTACGCGGTGAATTAATTTCTAAGTAAATTAATTTTCGCGATTTAATCGGCGAAAGAATTAATCGGTAACGCGATTACTCGACGCCGTATTTTTTTTAGTACACTTAAGACTCCGGGATTAGGGGGTAATCATGAGAAGAGAGGGATTAGATGTTTAGACTGGGTGATTAGATTAGAGTCTTGCTTTAAGTGTCTAGGTGTTAAACTTTTGGTGATTAATTTGGTAGTTCTTATTCTATAATTTCTTAGACCCTTCTTCTTTAAATCACATCCTTTAAATCATGACTCATGGTGCACCAGTATTTACTTAAGAGCACCCAATTCCCACCCAAATTCCACTTTCTCTCATTTTTCTTTCCCAGCGTGACCCTCCTTCCCTTTTCTTAGACCATGATAGACCATCATTCATTTAAAACCACTCAATACCTACCCAAAACACTACTCCCTTCTTTTCCTCTCATCAGGCCGCGACCCTCCCCTTATTTCTAACCCTCATTTTCATTTCTCCACACTTTGTTCCTTGTGTGAAAAACACCAAGTCTCCTTCCATGGCTCCCACTTCTTTCTTCTTTTTAGCGTGAATCACCTCCCTTTTTCCAACCTCCATCACTACTAGCTTCTTCATCTTCTTGTCTTCGTCTTCATAACCTTGTAGGTGAGGAAGAAAATCAACTTCCCTTGTCTCCTAAACAGCCCCAAAACCGTGGCCCTTAAATAGGTGTAGGGAATGATTTTTTCTTGCTTCTTTCTTTGTTTAATGGTTATTGTATAGCTTAATGGTGATCATGAGGAAGATGAACACTAGTTTCCCCCAAATTTTACAAACACTAGACCTATGGTCCAAGGGAAGGGGTTATGTGATTCCTCATGATAATCACCAAATTGATTGAGGGTTATTGCTTCTTAGGAATGGTTATTATTGTTTTAGTTGTTAAATTTTGTTTCAAACAAAGGATTGATAAATTTTTGCGAAAACCCTTGTTCTTGAAGAGGCATGAATTGAGATTGGATTTGATTAATGTTTATGTTTTGGAGATAATTGTTGTTTTGTGAAAGAAAATAAATGATTGAAAGGTGTTGTTTTGATTTAGTAAAAGTTTAAAAAAAACTTTGAAAAAAAGGGGTAAGGCCGCGAGCTCCTATGAGCTTGGAGGAGAATATTTTTGTGTTCTTTGGTTTATATTAATTGTATGAATTGTGTTTAAGTTTTGGAAAGATTTGGAAATGGTTTGATTAGTTTCAAAGTTGTTTTGTTGATTTAAGGCAATGAAACACTTAAGGCAAATTAGGATTTTGTAACCCTAAGGCCTAGTAGAGCCTAATTAAGGATTTTAATTGAGTTTGGGATGACTTTGGTGATCTTGGCTTATACAAGTTGTAACTAGTGTGTTCAATAATTGTTTAAGTATTTGAAAATTTTTAGAAAAGAATTTTGATTGAAAGTTGAATTGACTTGGAATGTAAGGCTATGATACATTAAGGTGCAAAGGGATTCTATAATCCTAAGACTTAGTAGAGCCTTGAATCAAATAATGTTAGGAAATGAATTTGAGTTTAGTAGTATTAAGAATTTGATTTGGCAATGCTAAGACTATGAAACACTTATGTTAGAGAAATCTTTGTGTTTCTTTAACCAAAGTGGAGTCTTGATAATATTAGAATCAAAGTATTTGATTTTTGTATTTACTTTATGATTTTAAGATTTAAAAGAAAATGAATATTTAGTCTTTAAAATATTTATTTGCAACTTTGCTTATTATTGCAAGTGTGTCTGTTTTACTAAAAAGGAATTTTAGTCTTTAAAACATTTAATTTTCAACTTGCTTGTTATTTCAAGTGTCTGTGTTTATTTAAAAAGATTTTTGGGTTTGGGAGCCTAGGGGTTAGAATTGAATCTAAGCCTAGGGAATTATTTTTGGGTGAACTAGAACTGTACTAAGGTTTGGTGTGTTGCTAGGAATCTTTGACATTTGAGTTCGTGCTGAGTAGGATAGTGGCGTGCCTTGACACGTGAGCTGTGGACTTTTGGCAAGGGCTCTTCACATTCTCGGTGTTTATGTGTGTATAGTATATGTAAGGGCTACTTCTAGACATTGTTAGTAATGAATACTTGATATCATTTTAGTGATATCATTTTAGTGTATAGAACTGTACTAAGGTTTGGTGTGTTGCTAGGAATCTTTGACATTTGAGTTCGTGCTGAGTAGGATAGTGGCGTGCCTTGACACGTGAGCTGTGGACTTTTGGCAAGGGCTCTTCACATTCTCGGTGTTTATGTGTGTATAGTATATGTAAGGGCTACTTCTAGACATTGTTAGTAATGAATACTTGATATCATTTTAGTGATGTGCATGAGTTACTGTATGCTTGTGTTTGATGATTTTCAATATGTGAATGTTAAAATTGTTGTGGATTGCTGGACTGTGATGATCCTAAAGTGGTTGAATTTCTGAATTGATTATATGATGTTCTTGCATGTATGCTTAAACTGTGTTGAAATATATGCTGAGGAGATTGGTGACTAGATAATTAAATGCTTATTTGATTATGGCATAATTGAAATATCAAATGTGGTGATATGTTCATTGGGGGTGGTGGAAGGCATTGTCGTGTCTTGTGGTAACTTCGACCTGTCTATCCTGGGTAGTCGAATTGCCCATGGCCAAAGGAATTCAGGAACATCGTTAAATTAACCATCGCATGGGAAAGTGTCGGTTCTGGTATGTACAGCCCGATATGACCATAGTGTATGGATTCCGGAATTAAAAATGGCACTGTCATGTAGTTGCATCAATAGGGTATTGGGTGCGTCCTTATTGATTATTCTGAATGCTATTGACATTATTATTTATATGTGTTGGAGAATGTGGTTTCATATTATATTATGTCTGTGTAATATGATTGGCTGTTGCATCTGCTGTTATATTGTATCTATCTTTTGTAAGAAGTTGACCCTTGCCCGTGGTTCTTTTAATCAATGATTATAACCCAGATCATGAAGATTGTAGAGTGTTCGAGGCTGCTGACAAGCGTAGCTGAGGATAGTCCTATCTGACTATCTGTCTTGGTGTTTGGTTGAAACTTACTAGAGGATTAGTAAGTGTAGTAGTGTGTCGACAAGCTATAGGATGTGTACTGTTTTAATTACAATGTTGTAATAAGTGTATTTTCGTTTTTGAAACTTGGATTGTCATACGTGCAATGCTTGAATAAAATGATGAGTATAGTTATTGTGGTTTTATTTTGGTGTCTTTATTTATTCACCGTCATGTTTCTAAAATCGCTGTAATACTCTAACTGCTCTTTTAAAAGAAGTTTCTATAAGAAAAAAAAATAGAACCACATTTTCGGAAATCATGCAAGCAGAGTATTTCACCTTTCAGAAATATGTCAAATACTGTCAGAAATATTAATTTAGTAGCGCTCCAGGGACGGGGTGTTACAAGTGGTATCAGAGTGGTTTGGTTCTTACCGGACTGTGAGTTGGGAAAACTATAGCTGATCAAGTGTCAGGTTATGTAGAGAATAGATCGTTAAGGTCAAACTGTGTCTTATTGTGAGTCAAATTGTGCTTGTGTGTTAGTTGTCCCTCAAGTGGAGTAGCTCTACTTGTACTTGTTTGAAATTGTTTCTTAGTTGAAACAATATGTGTGGACACACGAAATTGTTGTGGGGTTCTAATGAGGTTGTAAAACCTTGTGGGAATCCAATATCTCATAAACGAGTAATTCCTTCTGTTGGAACTGATAGTTCGAGAGATGGACCCGAGGATCCAAATAGCCTAGATGTAGCAGGGACAGTAGTTGCTATTGCTCAACGGACTACTACGGAGAATCAATGTGAACTGCTAGGACAGCAGTGAGAGGAGCAAGCTGCAGAGACCAAAGCAATGGTTGACCTCCGTCACCACGACTCTCTTAAGTCCTTTGGGAAATAAGAGATGAGATTCCGAGATTGTTTGTAGGAGATGCTACTACTACTACTATTATTATTGTTTAATATGATCTTTGGCGTATTAGTGATTCTAGATATAGATCACGTAAATGATTGATGTTTGAATTATTTTGATATGTATTATATTTGAAAATCAAAAACATTTTATGATTTTGCGAGTGTGACATGTTTGCCACTAACATCTGTGTTTTTGCAGTAGTCTACCTTTGTACTACTATGAATATATGTTATTGATTATGTGATTGTTTATTTGTGTGAGCGTATCCTTATTTCCAATGAAAATATTACACGCAATAATTTTTAGCCAGCGTTAGTTAAATGTCTTATGACAATTTAATTCACGCGGAATCCATTTGACTCAATTGAATGGAACCTAGAGGTTTAGTGGGAGTTGCGGGTAGTAGTTTTAGTACGTGGCGAGTTTTGTAGCTTGCATTAGGTAGTACCTAACTCTTTACCAAACCTTGTCCTGATTTCCAGATCTTAGGAGATTTCCTTTTGATAAGAACCACCTATGTTTGGATGGCCCATTCTCCACTTTTTCTTCTCTACTTGATCGGTCAGTTGCTCACAAGAGGGTGGAGTAGAGAATATTACATCTTAGTCTTAGTGTAGATAGGTGATAAGTACTTGGGCTACAATTTTTGTGAGAATTTTTCCTTCTTCCTTTTGGAACTGACCGACCATATTTAAAAAAAGAAAGAATGGAATATCGAGTCATTCGTTTCACTACACGGTTGGCCACTTAAAAAGAAAAGGGGAAATAGTTAGTTTTGCATTATTGGCTTTAATGGTGGGGTGAGAGAACCTAGTTCCCTTCCTTTTCCTCTTGTTACACGCGGCAGACGAGTTCTGCTTAAGAGACCTCATTCTTCTTCCATTCCTTCCTTAGGTGATACCAAATCCTATGGTGATTGGAGTGTGTGAGAAACCTTAAGAAACTTAGAGAGTTTTGAGTGTTACATTTCCTTCCATTTTCTCTCTTGAGAAGCTGCGAACATTAGGATGTTTTTGGAGGAAGATTCCCTTCTATTTTCCTGTTATTTGTTGATGTGGGTGCTGTTGTTAATGCTAATAATTTTGAGAGTTCTGATGTTCTGTTTCTGCTGATGTCTTAACACCGCCAGCACTTGAAAGCTCTAGGTGAGTATTTTAATTCTTTTGCTTTCAATTTTTCTGCATTGTTGTTAATAATCTTGTTAAAGATGATTTTAAGTTTTTAGATGATTTTCTTAAGGTATGATTTAGTAGTAGAAGTTTGGGAAGATTTTGTTTTTTTTTTTGTTGTAAAAGATAATTTCAAGATTTTCTAGTCAAACTTGGGTTCAAGAATGTTATTAATCTTGTCTTGTCTGGAAAACTAAGTTTAGGCGTGTGTATTGTTAAAAAAAAAAATTTAAAGATAGTTGTTAAATTGAAGTACGAACCTGTGACCACATATTTATGTGTGAGGTTTGACTTCAAATTTTTATAACTTAAGTCCTTGAAAATTTTGTGTTTTGGACTTGAATTATGTGTAATTAGTTGTTGTTTTATGTCTTGATCAAGAAAAATATTTAGTTTTGTTCTCCTTGAGTTGATTCAAGCTATGATTTGGAGAAGAGTTTTAGAAAACTTTACTTTTTAAATTCTTGCTCGATTTCTTAGAGTTTTATGAGTGAGGTTTAGTATTTTGCTATTTAAGTTTGTTGGAAGAAAATTAAACACTTTCCCTAACATTTTTTTTATGAAGTTGTGAGCTTCAAGAGGGTAAAAGGAGAAAATTTTTGTGTTTTAAACTTCGATCATTTCATATTTTAATTGTTGTTCAGGTTTAGTAGTTTCTAGAAAAATTAGATTTGAGATAAAGTTGCTTTAAGTGTTGTTTTAGTTGAATAAGGCTATGAAACACCTAATGTTTAAGGGAATCTTTGTGATTCCTAAACAAGGTGGAGTCTTAAAAAATTAAGTGTTTAAAATCTTTGAATTTTTAGTGTGAGTTTTCTGATTGCAAAAATTTTGAAAGAAGAAAATTCTATGATACTACTTTATTGATTGAAACCGAGGGAGTGTTTGATGTCTTGGTATTATTTTGAAATTTTACTTGATTAACTGCAAGTGTTTGTTAATTAGGTATTCTAGAAGTTCAATAATTGCTTTGGTTTCGAAAGGAAAATGATTTTCTAGTGTTTTAAAGTTAAAAGTTTAGTTATGAAATTTTTGAGTAAGTGTGTAATTTTTATAGTTCTCTGAGAAGAGAAAAATGATTTTGAGTTTTGAGCACTTAGTTATTAGTGTACGAAATTTTTTTTAGAAAAAGCTTTGATTTAAAAGGATTTTAAAAATAAGTGAGTTATTAATTTGGTTTTAATCTTTGAACTGAAGTGTGTTTAATGATTTTGAGACAATGATAACTTAATCTCAGAGGAACTTTAGTGTCCATGAGAATGGTTGAGTCTTAAGAGAGAAATTGTGTTTTTATTAGTTCTATGTTTTGGGGATGTTCTTAAGGAGTTGGTATATTTTTTTTAGGAGAAATGTTCGATTTGAGAAAAGGGTTTTGAATCTCTTGAAGTTTTAAGTGACTTGGTATTTTGATGTGTAACTATAGTTAGGTAAGAGGTTGTGTAGTACTGTTTGTGGTGATAGCATGTAGCTGTTTTCGTGTTCATGTTCATGTTCGTGATCGTGATCGTGGATAAGATGAGGTCATGACTATGGAATAAAGCGTCAGTAGATCGTGAGGATTTCTTCATCTACTAATTACGCTTATATTACGGTGTGCTATATATACTTGGTGTTATTGAATTTGATTGTTATTGTTGCATTCTGTGATGTGATTTTAATATTAATTACGTAGCTCTAAATATTACAGTACTACCTATATTATATGTAATGCGAATGCCTATGTGTGCAGATTATTTTTATGGATTTGAGTAAAGTAATTTTTGTATTTTAATACCCGCGTAGTTTCGAGGACGAAACTATTTTAAGGAGGGTGGTAGTGTAACACCCCAATTTTTAAGAAAAAATGTTTTAGCGATAAAGTCTCAGATACTTGAAGGTAAGTCGTAGAGACTGATCACCTCAATGATTTACTGAGAGTACGAAACATTATTTTGATTTATTTTAAATAAATTATTTATTATAAATAATTATTAATTATGATGTCAATTCAAATTAATCGATAGCATAGACGCATGCTGCTTTTAAGGTGAATTCATTAATTAAACTTATTATAAGTTTTCTGTTTGACGCAGTAACGTGTATTTTTGTTGGCTAAGAAAGTGATCGAATTAAAACAAGATTTAATAAAATTTGAGAATTAATATTTAATATTAATTCATGGTTCAAAATTTGTTGAATAATTCTAACGAAGTTTCGCCTTATTTTGAATCACCGGATAGTTTTTATCCACAAAAAAAAATTTAAAACGAACTCCAATTTTGATGAAAATCGAATCGTAACTTGTTATGACTATGATTGAGTGTTTTCAATTGTTTTTATTATTTATGATAAATTATTATCACGCGGCGAATTAATTTCTAAGTAAATTAGTTTTCGCGATTTAATCAGCGAAAGAATTAATCGGTAACGCGATTACTCGACGCCGTATTTTGTTTTAGTACACTTAAGACTTCAGGATTAGAGGGTAATCATAAGAAGAGAGGGATTAGATGTTTAGACTGGGTGATTAGATTAAAGTCTTGCTTTAAGTGTCTAGGTGTCAAATTTTTGGTGATTAATTTGGTAGTTCTTATTCCATGATTTCTTACACCCTTCTTCTTTAAATCACATCCTTTAAATCATGACTCATGGTGCACTAGCATTTACTTAAGAGCACCCAATTCCCACCCAAATTCCACTTCCTCTTATTTTTCTTTCCCAGCGTGACCCTCCTTTCCTTTTCTTAGACCATGATAGACCATCATTCATTTAAAACCACTCAATACCTACCCAAAACACTACTCCCTTCTTTTCCTCTCATCAGGACACGACCCTCCCCTTATTTCTCACCCTCATTTTCATTTCTCCTCACTTTGTTGCTTGTGTGAAAAACATCAAGTCTCCTTCCATGGCTCCCACTTCTTTCTTCTTCTTAGCGTGAATCACCTCCCTTTTTCCAACCTCCATCAGTTCTAGATTCTTCATTTCTTGTCTTCCTCTTCATAACCTTGTAGGTGAGGAAGAAAATCAACTTCCCTTGTCTCCTAAACAGCCCCAAAACCGTGGCCCTTAAATAGGTAGGGAATGATTTTTTCTTGCCTCTTTCTTTGTTTAATGGTTATTGTATAGCTTAATGGTGATCATGAGGAAGATGAACACTTGTTTCCCCAAATTTTACAAACCCTAGACCTATGGTCCAACGGAAGGGGTTATGTGATTCCTCATGATAATCACCAAATTGATTGAGGGTTATTGCTTCTTAGGAATGGTTATTGTTGTTTTAGTTGTTAAATTTTGTTTCAAACAAAGGATTGATAAATTTTTGGGAAAACCCTTGTTCTTGAAGAGGCGTGAATTGAGATTGGATTTGATTAATGTTTATGTTTTGGAGATAATTGTTGTTTTGTGAAAGAAAATAAATGATTGAAAGGTGTTGTTTTGATTTAGTAAAAGTTTGCAAATTTTTTTGGAAAAAAAAGGGGTAAGGCCGCGAGCTCCTATGAGCTTGGAGGAGAATATTTTTGTGTTCTTTGGTTTATATTAATTGTATTGAAGTGTGTTTAAGTTTTGGAAAGATTTGGAAATGGTTTGATTAGTTTGAAAGTTGTTTTGATGATTTAAGGCAATGAAACACTTAAGGCAAATTAGGATTTTGTAATTCTAAGGCCTAGTAGAGCCTAATTAAGGATTTTAATTGAGTTTGGGATGATTTTAGTGATCTTGGCTTATACTAGTTGTAACTAGTGTGTTTAATAATTGTTTAAGTATTTGAAAATTTTTAGAAAAGAATTTTGATTGAAAGTTGAATTGATTTGGAATGTAAGGCTATGATACATTAAGGTGCAAAGGGATTCTATAATCCTAAGACCTAGTAGAGCCTTGAATCAAATGTTGTTAGGAAATGAATCTGAGTTGAGTAGTATTAGGAATTTGATTTGGCAATGCTAAGACTATGAAACACTTATGTTAGAGAAATCTTTGTGTTTCTTTATCCAAAGTGGAGTCTTGATAATATTAGAATCAAAGTATTCGATTTTAGTATTTACTTTATGATTTTAAGATTTAAAAGAAAATGAATTTTTAGTCTTTAAAATATTTATTTGCAACTTTGCTTATTATTGCAAGTGGGTGTGTTTTACTAAAAAGGAATTTTAGTCTTTAAAATATTTAATTTTTAACTTGCTTGTTATCTCAAGTGTATGTGTTTATTTAAAAAGTTTTTAGGGTTTGCGAGCCTAGGGGTTAGAATTGAATCTAAGCCTAGGGAATTGTTTTTGGGTGAACTAGAATTGTAATAAGGTTTGGTGTGTTGCTAGGAATCTTTGAGGTTTGAGTTCGTGCTGAGTAGGATAGCAGCGTGCCTTGACACGTGAGCCGTGGACTTTTGGTAAGGGTACTTCACATTTTAGGTGTTTATGTGTGTATAGTATGTATAAGGGCTACTTCTAGACATTAATGAATACTTGATATCATTTTAGTGATGTACATGAGTTACTGTATGCTTGTGTTTGATGATTTTCAATATGTGAATGTTAAAATTGTTGTGGATTGCTGGACTGTGATGATCCTAAAGTGGTTGAATTTCTGAATTGATTATATGATGTGCTTGCTTGTATGCTTAAACTGTGTTGAAATATATGTTGAGGAGATTGGTGACTGGATAATTAAATGCTTATTTGATTATTCCATAATTGAAATATCAAATGTGATGATATGTTCATTGGGGGTGGTGGAAGGCATTGTCGTGTCTTGTGGTAACTTCAACCTGTCTATCCTGGGTAGTGGAATTGCCCATGGCCAAAGGAATTCAGGAACATCGTTAAATTAACCATCGCATGGGAAAATGTCGGTTCTGGTACGTACAGCTCGATATGACCATAGCTTATGGATTCCGGAATAAAATAGGGTATTGGGTGCGTCCTTATTGATTGTTTTGAATGCTATTGACATGATTATTTATATGTGTTGGAGAATGTGGTTTCATATTATATTATGTCTATTTAATATGATTGGCTGCTGTATCTGCTGTTATATTATATCTATCTTTTGTAAGAAGTTGACCCTTACCCGTGGTTTTTTCAATCAATGATTGTAACCCGGATCATGAAGATTGTAGAGTGTTCGAGTCTGTTGACAAGCGTAGCTGAGGATAGTCCTATCTGACTATCTGTCTTAGTGTTTGGTTGAAACTTACTAGAGGATTAGTAAGTGTAGTAGTGTGTCGACCAGCTATAGGGTGTGTACTGTTTTAATTACAATGTTGTAATAAGTGTATTTTTGTTTTCGAAACTTGGATTGTCATATGTGAAATGCTTGAATAAATTGATGAGTATGGTTATTGTGGTTTTATTTTGGTGTCTTTATTTATTCACTGTCATGTTTCTAAAATCGCTGTAATACTCTGACTGCTCTTTTAAAAGAAGTTTTTATAAGAAAAAAATAAATAGAACCACATTTTCGAAAACCATGCAAGCAGAGTATTTCACTTTTCAGAAATATGTCAACTGCTGTCAGAAATATTAGTTTAGTAGTGCTCCAGGGATGGGGTGTTACATTAATCCTAACGTCGCTCAGGCGACATACTACTAACACATCACCAAACAATATACACAATCATCAAACAATTATAAGTTCTCTACCCTAACGTTTTCACATAACACTATACCTATGGTTGATGGACTATTGACTGCTATCCTTAGCAGTCACAGTCACAACACCCCTCCTAGGGTGTTGGGACATCAACCTCTAATAGGGCTTGGGCCACCCTACTTTCCTATTCTACACCTATCCTATTCCAACTATCCCTAGTGTATAGAGTCAGATCTCCCGATACCTGGCTTAGAAGATCGACGTTGCCCATGTCCCGTCGTGCTCCTAGAGCTCCTCCACGTCCTCCTCAAAGTCCCTTGGAGAGGTTGATGAAAATGAGGGGTTGGAGGTATATTTATAGGTAAAGTGGAGAGCCCGACGTTTTCAGCACCGACTTGGATCGCGTCGTGACGGCAAGACCCTCGCGTCGCGACGAGCACGGTCCAGAATGTTCTTATTCTGTCTTGCACCACCTTACTTCACCCGTGTGGGTCGAGTCGTGATGAGTTTTCCTTCCTTCCTCCATCGCGTCGCGACGGACGTGTTTTAAACAATTTCCAATTTCTTCGATTTCTAATAGTTTTCTAGGGTTTCTAAGGGTATTTTGGTCTCCTTCTATTTCTCTTTATCATTTTAAAACTATTTTATTTATTCACTTAATTTTCTCAGGATGTCACAGTACACGTGTCAAGCAGATAGTGTGTTAGTTATTTTTACATTTTTCTATAAATAGGAGGTCGAACGATGTAATAGGGGTTGGATACTTGATTGAATTCCGTACATCTCAACACACAGCAGATTTGCAGAACTGAGATCAAGTATACCTTCCACCTTTTCATTCAATGCAATTTTACATTCCAGTCATTTATATTCTTGCAAATTTATCTTTTCCTGCACTTTAGTTTCAGGCACATCTAATTTCCTACATTTAAATTCTCGCAACTTCTACATTTCTGCACTCTTTAACTTTCTGCATTCTTCTTTTAAACTTTCTTTACTTTTCATGCAATTTACCTTCTGCCCAGTTTTACTCGCTTTCTCCTTTACTTTCAGTCTTTCGAAACAAAAACAAAAAAAACCAAAAACAAATCCATTCTGTGTTCTTTGTTTTCAACTTCATGTTTCATCTCATTTCCATTTCTTAAACTCCCATTAAAACCGTTTTCCTCTCAATTTCCATAACTGTCAACTCGACGAGAGTCCTTGGCATAACTGCCGAGTTAAACCTCACAGTGATTTTGGTAAAATCCTTGGCCTCGTTCAGCTAAGTTAATTTCTTGGCAAACAATTGATTCTAGACGCGAAACCCCTTATTTGACGAGATTACCTCGTAACTTGTAGGACTTACATCGTTTGAAAAAATCATTTGTTTCGTTTTGGGTTTGTCATACAATTTCCTGTCAGACCAAAAATCCCAGTAAACAAATTGACACGCCCAGTGGGACAAGTTTTGAGTAACTCGTTAAATATGGTTTCATCTGGTTAAGGAGTGGAAAATCTTGTACTACTTATACTCTTACACAAGCCAGAAGACGCAATATGGTTAGAAATACCAATGACGCTACTAATGCAAGTGTTGTAAACACTAATGCGTCAGTGGAAGATCAAGGTGTGTCAAATGCCAATGTGAATGAACCATTGGCAAGTACTGATTCAAGGAATGCATCAAGTGCTATTTCAATTACTATGGTTGAGATAGGGTGCAACATACCGCCACCTATCCCAACGACTGTAGAGGCAAGTGTAATACTGCCTCCACGGTCAGAAGAATTGGTACATGTGACCAGTGGTTCACCACACGTTAATACAAGCATGCCTTATGCCTTCACTGTGCCTTCTCCTAGTAGTGCAACAAACTTAAATGGAAGAAATTTATTCCGAATAGCCAATATCAATTTGGCATGCCATTTGGATTCACTTTGGGATAGGCAAACCAGGCTTCGACGAACTTTGGGTTCGCAGGGCCTGGGGGGCAAATTGTGAACCAAGGTACATGAGTAGCAGGAATAAGTTATACTATTGTTACTCGTCAAGATAGGTTGAACTTAGGAAATCCTATGTTCCCTAACATGTCAAGAAATGTGCCACTGTATGGTGGCTATAACTTATCACTAAATACACTTGCTGGTGTTCGTCAACAGATTGATGACAGTAATCATGATATGGTTAATATGCTCACTTAGCAAATGGGTGCAGTAATAACTCCACTTATGACGACTACTAACAATGCTTGTAACACACTGGCAGTACAAATGGCTAGGCTAAACCAAGCTTTAGGCATTGCAGCACCTGAGAATAATGTTCGACAAGAGCAACAGGCAGTACCTACACCACCCAATCTTGGTGGTCAAGCAGTAATACAAAGAGCAGTGCCTGATATAGAACAAGGCCCTGTCAATGAAGTTCAAGGGCAAGGCCAATAGAATCTGCATTATGGCCATGTTCAAATATTGAACAAAATTGATGAGCATGAAGGGCAAGGTCACCCAGGTTTAATGGCACTAAGACACAACATAATGGGAAACTAAGTGGAATAAAATGTCAACTAAGTTGTTGAACAGATTCTGAATAGATTTGGGTTCAATATTGGCTATGCTAATCAGCCATATTTTTTGTCAGCATTTCTTGATTGGGTGCAATAAGCAAAGTTGCCCAGGGGAGTGAAGATTCCCAAACTTTCTAAGTTTTCTGGTGAAAGTGGCGAATCAACCGTCAAGCAATCGCATGCTACACCATTGAAATGGGGGAATTGGCCACTGTGGAAAGCCTTAAGATGAGGTTCTTTCCAAGTTCACTCACTAAGAATGCTTTTTCTTGGTTCTCGACACTTAGACCCAATTCAGTCCACTCTTGGGCACAATTGGAAAGGAGCTTTCATGATCAGTTCTTCAAAAGAGACATGAAAGTCAACTTGACTGATTGGTTTAACGTCAAGCAGGCGTATAACGAGTCAATAGACGACTACTTGGCACGATTTAGACAAATGAAGAGTATGTGTTTTACACCTACTCTAGAAGCAGAAATTGTCAAAATTGCTGCTAGTGGTTTAGATTACTATGTCAGAAAGAAGTTGGTCAATCAGCATTTAGTTGATTTGGCACAACTAGCTGAAAAAGTTTGACAGATTGAACAACTAAAGGCTGAAAAGAATCAGAAGCATCAGAAGAAGTTCGTGAAGCGAGAAAGAGTCAATTTGGTCGAAACTAAAGATTCTGACAGTGATGACTTAAGCATAGAAGAGCTTGAGATAAACTTGGCAGAATTATAGGAAGGCCCACCTTATGCCTGTCAGGCACTCTTGCCTGCTAGGGAAAAAGAAAAAATGGAATATGTTAACAAAAAGACATATTCATTTGACATAACCAAAGCTGACAAAATATTTGATATCCTTTTGAAGGATAAACAATTGAAATTTTCGAGTGATCATAGGCTCAAAAGGCCTGATGAATTAAATGGCTAAAAATATTGCAAGTATCATAATTCGACAGGCCATGTCACTAATGATTGTGTTCATTTCAGGGACTTAATTTAGAAAGCTTTAAAGAACGGCAGCCTGAAGTTTGCTGACAAGCCGAAAACAGACATGAAGGTGGACACAGATCCTTTTAGCCAAGGAGTTGCAAGTTTGGAAGGCTAAGTCCCTTTTAATGTTGGCAAGGTGAACATCAGGACAAGTCAGAAATGTGAACTAAATATTGAAGACCCATTCGACATCTACCCAAGACCTGATGAGACCTTTGCTGAATTTGCAAGAAGAAAAGACTATAGGGGGCAACTCAAACTTTGCCCATGTTGTGTAGTGCAATTTGATGATGTGGCTGCTAAGAAAGCTGCAAAATAAAGGCAATAGCAAAAGAGAGTTAACGGCAAGATTCCTGGTAGGTACAGGGATGCTGTTCGACGAACACCATTCTCCCCATCAATGTCTACATCAAGCAGTAGTGCTAGAGTAAATAGGAAAGAATGGACACCTATCAAAGAGTCAACTAGTAGAAGCCAAATGCCCAAGACCAGAAAACCTCCAACTAATATTGTTGTTGACAAATGGTTTAAGAACTCTGCAATGGCCAGAAACTCTGACATAAGAGATAAGGCTAAGAAGAGTACTGTAAGAACCAAACATCCATTTTGGGATGAAGATTACAAAAGGGGCATGGTGGTTGACAAAGTCAAAGTGAGCCAGTCAAATATGTCTAAGACCATTAGACAGTCACTTTTGTCAAAGAGTCAGAAACGAAGACGTCAAAGGCAAAGGCAGATTCAAAGGAAAAAGATAGAAGAGGCTCAAGCACAGTCGACTCAAGGTCGTACATTGCCAGTTGACCGCAAATTGAAAAGTATTATTGTCAAAAACTTAGACAACAACAAGGTAAAGCCTAAGGTTCAAAGTCAGGTTGTCAAAGGAGATGCAAGGTATAATGGCAACATTGAGCAGGTCAAGTTTTCGGCTAGAGGAGCTAGCAACATTCAACCAACGAAGCCATGGCTTATTGGTTTAGTAGCTGCTGAAAGAATGGAAAAGAGGAAAGAAAGCTCAGCTGCCCAAATGCCAACAGACAAGATGGATGTGGAAACTACATCAGACAAGACTCTTAACATCATCCTCAATGATATTGATACTGAACTTGACTAAATGGATTTCATGGCCAGTTGTCAAGTTAACACAGACTTGTCAGTCGATGAGGTCATCGTAGCTCTTGATGACCCGGATGATCCCATAGGACTTGATGATGAAGTTTTTGAAGACAATGTCGATCTAGATGCTGATTTAGACGATATTGTCATGGCCATGGAAGAAGCAGGATCAGGAGGTGGATTGGTTGATAAGGAGTACTTAAAATTAGAACTAGTTACCAAGATGAGGATGAAGAGGCAGAAAAAGAAGCAGCAGGATGTATGTGAACTATGTCTCAAATTTGGCAGAAGAATTTTAAGGATATTATGACTGTCCTATTCTGGGCGAACATGAGGAAAATTTGGATGGTCTTTCTGATGATTGCGTGCACAGGGAAGAAAACCATGTCACTATCTTTGACAACTGTGCATGCTTTGAGCAACCATCCAGAGAAGAAAAATCACACCTTCGGCCATTGTACATAAAAGCTGTGCTAGAAGGAAGGCCAACTGACAGAGTATTGGTCGATGGTGGAGCATTTATCAACATCATGCCTCGTGCTATGTTAAAAAAACTAGGCAAAAATGAAACTGATCTTATTCCGACGGAGATGGTGGTATCTGACTTTAGTGGCAAAACCTTTGCTTCTGATGGGATAGCTATCATTAACATTCAAGTGGGGTCAGTCACTAGACCAACCTTGTTTGTGGTTATTCCAACAAAGTCAAGTTACAATGTTTTGCTTGGAAGAGATTGGATTCATGCAGTTGGAGCCATTCCTTCTACTGTGCATCAGAAGATGATCATTTGGAATGCTCAGGGAGAAGTGGAAAAAATAGATGCTAATGATAGCCCATGCTACTTGCAACAGATGCGATTTCAAGTTATATGCTCCACAAGTGAATCCCATCACAGTAGTAAATGGGATAGTTGATAGAGAAGCACTAGACAATGCACTTATGGGGAAATTTGGAGTGAGAATCATAGCCAAGGCCGAATCACGACCAAGTGAAAATGTTCTGGCTGACAGTAAAGAATACGCTTTCAAAGGCGTATTAGCAGATTGTGTATTGGATGATGGTCCTTTAGGTTTTGAAAAGAGACCAGATGACAAGATCAGTATTAAAGTTGAAGACCCTTTGGAAGAAATTGACTTAGGAGATGTGTCTAAAAAGAGACCAATCTACATAAGTTCATTTCTGCCAAAGGAATTTAGAAATCAAATAATAGAGCTTGTCAAAGAATACAAAGACTGTTTTGCTTGAGAATATCATGAAATGCCTGGTTTGAGTAGTGACTTGGTCGAATATAGACTGCCTTTGAAAGAAGGAAGCAAGCCTGTCAAACAAGCAAATAGGAGATTTGCTCCAGAGGTGGTATTAAAGATTAAAGAAGAAATGGAACGTTTGCACAAGGCAGGATTTATTAGAACAACCAGATATGTGCAATGGTTGTCTAATATAGTCCTTGTATTGAAGAAAAATGGGAAGATGAGGGTTTGCATAGATTTCAAAAATCTAAATGAGGCGACCTCAAAGGACGAATATCCCATGCCCATGGCAGACATGCTTGTTGACGTCGCATCAGAGCATGAGTTGTTAAGTTTTATGGACGGTCATGCTGGCTATAATCATATTTTCATATTTGAAGAGGATGTGTCTAAAACTGCCTTCAGATGCCCTGGTTCAATTGGGACATATGAATGGATAGTCATGCCTTTTGGTTTGAAGAACGCTGGAGCCACTTACTAACGCGCCATGAATACTATTTTTCATGATGTTATTGGCAAATTCATGGAGGTGTATATTGATGATGTGATTATCAAGTCAAGAAATAAAGAGGAGCACTTGGACCATTTAAGACAACCCTTCGACAGAACGAGGAGGCATGGTTTGAAGTTGAATCCAAAAAAATGTGGGTTTGGTGTGTTAGCTGCTAAGTTCTTAGGATTATTGGCTCATAAGAAGGGAATTGAGGTCGACAAGAATAAAGCCAAGGCAGTCTTAGAAGCTTCGTCACTAACCAACAAGAAAGAGCTCCAGTCTTTCTTGGGGAAAGTAAATTTCCTGAGAAGGTTTACTAACAGTGTCGTCTTAGCCTCTGTGATGATGTATGAATTTGGAAAATGCAGCGGGAGCCCCTTGGTAACCATCAATGATCTTATCAGTGGCCATCAAGGGGTGAATGAATTCACTATTTGGTTCAAGACCCGTGATGGCAGCAACATCGAACAAAGTAGGAGTCATCATGCCACAAGGAAATTGAAATGTGTTCGTGGTCTTGTTCCAAAAGAAAATGGACGCGCCAATCATGGCAGCGTCTAACTTGACAGCATGTCTAGAAAGTTGGACTAGGTCAAAAATACCTAAGTCTTCCCAAGCTTTGGTCTTAACCTTTTCAACCCTATCAAGCCAGGCAAGGTACCTGTCAACTTTGGAAGGATTAGGCGGAGTCCTAAAAAGCCTGGAACTTTTGAAAAAGGCGTGAATGGGTAGAACGGAGGACGAGACTAAGATGTTGGTAACATCTTTCGTATTCGGAAAGGAATCCTTGAACTCGTCAAGGCCGGTTTCAGAAGAAAAGCAAGGACCCAAATAAGCATGAGGGGGATCCATTGGGTCTGATTCAGGAACAAAAGAGTACATTACCTTGGATTTCTGCCATAAATCTGAATCCTCCAGAGTTAGATTCTGCATGACTTTTCGAATGTTGGGGGCCGCATTGCTCGATGAAGCCATGAGTGAAGGAACGATGAAGAATAGAATTACAAAAGTTGGAAAGACAAAGAGCTCTGGAGAAGATGAATAGTGGAAAAAGGAAGAAGTAATTTTGGTGGCAAGAAATATATAAAGGCGTTGATTAGACATAGCCCACTTAGACCATCATGGGCCTGCTACATTGGAAAATGTGGTGATGGGACAGAAATGACGGAGAAATGGGTGACGGTTATGTGAAAAATTAGGAAACCACGAAGTTTCGATCTTTCTCCTGGTCGTCGAAAACCAAAACTTGAGGGGCATTTGTTGGGGGCCAAATTTCCAATTTGGATTCTCAACGATGTGCTAAGAATTCGACGAGCAAAGAGCACAATTCCAAAGAAGAGAAAGGAAAATAAACCAAGTCCAAAGGATTGAAGAATTGGTGATCATTTAACGAGGCGAATGAAATGTTGAAGAATGGGAGGTTTTGCCTAAGTACACAAGTAGGAGATAGTCGAAGTATTCGCCAGGTCTTGAGGACATAGTGAAATTTTGATGAAGCGCCAAGATATGGTCGAACTGACCCGCCTTGGTGAATGGAGCACTGTCGAAGCCAGCGGAGACTTGTCAAGATTGGCCCAGTGCTTATTAGTGGTAGTTAGTTTTCTGAATTAGAATATGTCGAATATAGTTAGCATAATGTAACTGCAAGACAAGCATGCATATCCACTGTACACGTGTCAAGCAGATAGTGTGTCAGTTATTTTAACATTCTTCTATAAATAGGAGGTCGAATGATGTAATAGAGGTTGGATACTTGATTGAATTCCCTACATCTCAACACACAGCAGATTCGCAGAACTGAGATCAAGTATGCCTTCCACCTTTTCATTCAATGCAATTTTACATTCCAGTCATTTATATTCTTGCAAATTTATCTTTTTCTGCACTTTACTTTCTTGCACATTTACTTTCCTGCATTTAAATTCTCGCAACTTCGACATTTATGCACTCTTTAACTTTCTGCATTCTTCTTTTAAACTTTCTTTACTTTTCATACAATTTACCTTCTGCCTAGTTTTACTCGCTTTCTCCTTTACTTTCAGTCTTTTAAAACATAAAAAAACCAAAAACAAATCCATTATGTGTTCTTCGTTTTCAACTTCATGTTTCATCTCATTTCCATTTCTTAAACTCCCATTAAAACCGTTTTCCCTCTCAATTTTCATAACCGTCAACTCGACGAGAGTCCTTGGCATAACTGCCGAGTTGAACCTCACAGTGATTCTGGCAAAATCCTTGGCCTCGTTCGGCTAAGTTGATTTCTTGACAAACCACTGATTCTAGACGCGAAACCCCTTATTTGACGATATTACTGCGTAACTTGTAGGACTTACATCGTTTGAAAAAATCATTTGTTTCGTTTTGGGTTTGTTAGACAATTTCCCGTCAGACCAAAAATCCCAATAAACCGGGTAAAAAAGCTATGAAAATCTATCTCATACTTGCCTCATACCTGCATGGATATATGTTATGTTGGTATTCACGAATTTAATTTTATGAATGTCTAGAGGTATTCATTCATATTTATGAATGGGTCCCGTTATTTGGACACAAAACGGGACACGGACACCGTATGTCCGTACAGTACGGATCCCACTTTTTTTTTTTTGAAAAAAAAATTTCAATTTTTTTTATCTAGTTAACGAGTTCACTTATCTGGTTAATGGTTCTCATTATCTGGTGAATGCCAACCCTGAAACTTAACACATTCCATTTATTTATCTGGTTAACGAAGTTCACTTATCTGGTTAATGGTTCACATTATCTGGTAAATACCAAACTCACATTCCATTTATTTTTCTGGTTAACGAAATTCACTTATCTGGTTAATGGTTCACATTATCTGGTGAATGTCAAATATTTTTTTAACCAGTTAAAAAATACCTAAAAAAAATTGAAAAAAAAACTATGTCCATACTGTACGGACCGTATGTCTGTATAGTACGAAAATACTGTGTCCCGTATTTGTGTTCAATCTTGTGTTCAAAAATCATTTCTCAATACTTATTAAAATATCAAAATCTCGAAAGTTAAAAAAAAAATTCCAGAAAACCAAAATTTACATAATAAGTTTTGCAAAAAATTAGGTGCAACGATTCATTTAATTTAGAAGCACTAATCAAAAATTTATTTGATTTAGGATTACTGATCAACAACCCGGTTGTTTTGAATTGCTAATATATGTGGACGGATACGAGTACTATGCTACCTCTCATCATGGCCCTGTTGATAAGTAGATAAAAAATCGCTTACGTTATCGACAAATACCCATTAAGCTATCCAAATTAAATTCGTGATGAGTTTTCGCGGGTACAATTTTTTTTTGGTCATACCTAAGTTTTATCACCTTTTTACCTTTATCTTATCCATTTATTATTTACAGTCCTTCCTTGTCTATGTCATGTCATTTGTGGGACCAAAAAACCAAAATATGGATACATGCAATGCAATACAACTCATTTGCAAGGAAAAGCCCCACACTACTGACACTACTAGTACAGAACAAAAATGAAGAAAGAAAAAATAGTACACTAACAACAGTAGTCTGTAGTATATATTGAAATTGAGCTTGCATGTGTCTTATAAGTACAAAGCATATAGTATCAGAGTCAGAGACTCATCCTTCTTCCACTCACCAAATCTTTGATTACACAGTTCAAACAATTACATATATTAATTGCAGCAATACAAAAATAAAAATTATTAACAATACACAATAAAAAAAGACAGACAAGAAACCCATATGAAATTGTAAATGAGACCTTTATTGGCAGTAATATTTTAACAGTAAACAATATTAAGCATGTGTTTGGATTGTCGGTGAGTTTGGTGTGCAACCACGGTGAGAAATCACGGTGACGCAGAAGCTACACTTTGTAGCTTCAATGAAATCACGGTGAAATTGCAACTGGAGGCGAGTTTGGGGAGTTCAATGCAAATCCAAAACACACGATAAGACCAAATTAAGTTTAAATGTCTCTGTCTCTTCTACATTCAGGAGGAATTTGAGGGTAGCGTTTGCGGTCAGTGCAATAGTTATAGATAGTGTATTTTTGGCGCACCCATCTAAGCCTTTGCCATTGAGAAGCATCAAGGTCATGAAACTCAGGCTGGTCCCACCACCTCTTCCCTTGTGTGTCACAGAACTTTGCATTCACAGAGGCCTCACACCCATCAATGTGAAACCCTTTATAGGAGGCTATGAAGGGTGCTTTGGACCAATCTGTTTTCTCCACCCCTTGGCCCAATCATCAGCATTCCATAAGCTGTTGTATATCTTCATTGGTTGGTTAAATGGGTATTTGACTCCCATGTCATTGCTGTTCTTGAATACCCTTATTGGGACATCATCCACAAAGAAACTGAACACCCAAAAATTTGTTTTCATCAGAATATATAATTATTTATATAAATAAAATTAAAATAAATTCTTCTAAAAGCATCTCAAATATCTATTTTGAGTGAATCACCAAAAATTTTCTTAAAATTATAGGACTTTTAGTTTAGTCTCTAAAATAATTAATATTTCAAAGTAGTTCTTAAAATTAATTTTTTTTTATCATATTAGTCTTTTAGGTCTTTTTGGGTCAGTTAACTTAGTCACCAAAATTGTCTGAGAGGAAATAATGTGAATGAGTCTTTTTAATTTCAGGGATAATTTTAAAATGTTATCAATTTTAGGGATTAAATTGACTGAAACTGCAATTTCAATGACTCAGTTAGTAGTCCATTCTATCTATTTTGGTATTCTGTCTTGACACATTATCATATTAGCCACTTTAAAAGAAATACAAATAAAAATCTTCTTACTTATATTTTTGTCTATCATATTATTTTGAATTTTTTTTTTAATTGTAGGCCTCAAATTGATTGAACCTACAATTTTATGGACTTAATTAGTGGTTGACTCTATCTATTTTGGTATTCAATCTTGACACATTATTGTATTAGTCCCTTTAAAATAAATACAAATAAAAATCTTCTGACTTATATTTTTGTCTATCATATTATTTCTCAACCTATGGTTGATTAGAATTTACCAAGAAAAAAATAAGTTAAAAACTTTTATTCATATTTCTTTATCATGGGGACTGATATGACCACTAGTGTCAATGATGAGAAGGAAAAGGAGGGTTTACTTGTATTTAACAAGTTGAAAGTTATGGTTTGTCTCTGAAAATTGAACCCTAAAGTTTGGGGGAACAAGTAGGATGGTGAAAAGGGTAGGTGAAATTGATTCTGTAATTAAGGGGAATGTGGATGAGATGAGTGATCAAGAATTAAGTGCTTACACAATCTGCAGCATGTTCCAAAGCACAGAGTATCTGTGGTAGGCTTTTGTAGGATCAAACCAGAGATAGATTCTCTGTTCTCTATCACCTTTGCCTCCGGTGAACACATTTGTTTGCAAAATGTATGGTTGACCCGTTCTGTTCCCTAAGAACTCAAAGTCTATCTCATCATGTTCTGCTGTTTGGGAAGACAACTGCATGGTTCCAATAACAGCAAAAAAAAAAAAAAACAAATTGGTGGATATATAACCAAACTAAACAACAAGATAAAATAAAATAAAATAAAACAAGGATAATATTTTTACTTACATAGAAAGCAGTGACTGTGCCGGCTGAATCACCGGGAACCATTTTTATGTACATACTAAAGTGACCAAATAAATAAGACCCTTTTGACTGGAAGCCAGTACCTGTCAAAATTTACATTAATATTACCAAAAATGAGTTTTATAAGTTATACTCCTTCCGTCTCTTAATATATTACAAGAGGGTTTTATATTAAAGGACGGAGGGAGTAATAACTAAATAGACAAAAAGAAGTCAACAATATATTTTTTGTTACAAATATAAATTTTAGATTAGGAGAGGTGCACCCTATGCAAGATAGGAAGAACCACTAACCTCAACGAGGTTTACGATAGAATTTACGAATAATTTTCCAACCAACGAAAAAATTCAGGATTCGAATCCAAGTCATCACAGTTAATCCGAGCAGAATGTCCAACGAGAGTGAACAATACATTATACATAGATGTTTTATACACGGAAAATAAAGGGTGCATAATAATGACATTAGCATACCAGTGTACTTATCAAGAGAAAGCTGAATCTCAGAACCACCATTGAAGTATTTGATATGATCATATGCCCAAGTAGGCACATAGTTACGGCCAAATGGCACATCAACAGGACTCCTTGGGTTGGCAGCATATGAAGCAAATGCCAGTGATGATAGCAAAATCAGACAAGTCCATAAAGAAGAACCCATCTTGTGTTTTTCAACTTGTGTTTTGTGATTGTGGATAAAATAAAACCGGGTATATATAGGCACAAAGACCCTGCTTTGGACCACTCTCTCTGAAATGAATGCGAGGCTGTAATGCCTTCACTGCTAGCTGGTCGTCGGTCATCAATCACTTTCTAATTAGATGATTATAATAATGTTATCATCATATATTTGAGTTATTACACACACACACACACACATATATATATATATATATATATATATATATATTTAGTTTGTATAAATAGCAGTGTACAAATGCAACAAAAAAAAAAAAAAACATTGTACAAGGTAACACAACACTGATCGGCAAAGCCGAGTAAAAAAAACATATGGCTAGCTAGGTTCCCCGGCGTAGATTAGTCACCGGCGAAGCCGTTGAATACTGCGCACCAATAACATGGTAAAAAAAAAAAGTAACACAACACTGAAGTCACTTATTATTTTTTATATATTTTTGATAAAAAGTGGTACATCCGAAAAAAATTAACAATTAAGAAAGTAAATATTGTGAAGGGAAAATTTGTTTAATAACATATTTTGCTCTTTAAAAATATGAAATAAGAGTCAAACAAAAGAATTTAAAGTATAGAAAAATTATTTCTCATAAATGAGCAGACAAAGCATTGATTTACAGTTTAATGGTTCAACCAAGTTTGAATCGTAATTGAATCGGTGCAATTAAATATATTTTTAATATTATATAATATATTAAGTAATAATTTAATATAAATATTAAAAAATTAAGAAAAATTATATTTTAAATTAACATATAATGATCACATTATTTGTTTTTCAATATAAAAATAAGTATTTAGAAATATATAATAAAATCATATGTATATGAATTTTTGTAACTTTTTATTTGGCTTTTATTGGGTCAAAAAATATAATTTACTGAAAAGTAAAAAAATGAAAAATTTACACTTTGAAATTGATTTTCACTACCATTTTTTTGATCGATTTTCATCGGTTTTGGACCCGTTCGACCATTTCTTTAAGACTTTTCACTAGTTCTGAAACGAACCATCTTTTAAAGTTGGAAGGACAAGACATCTAACCATCCGTTTCATTTTGCCGAATCGGCTGGTCTAGTCCTATTTTCACAATAGTAGAAAATTTACAACCTATGAGTACTCGTTTTAGTGGAGATTTTTAAACGCTTAATTCAATCATTATCTTGATAGTGATCCTAAAAGAACTGTTTTAAGAAATTAATATGTGAGTTAGAATCCCATTATAATGAGCACACGTATTTTTGAAACCAAGATTATACTATATGTATAATGTAAATTTCTTGTAAGGTGGGAGATGTCTATTAATTATAAGCTCTTTTCAGGATGTATCTCTATCGTTTACGTGGAATTTTGGTTTTTCCCAATACGTTCTCTCACACCCAGTATTATTGGGTTTGATGCGTGGATAATATGGTAGGTGGTCCATTAATAGATTTAGCATATATAGGCTTTGATATAATCCTAAATTTTGGTGTTAACTCAACCCGACAAAACTTACTTAAAAAGTTAAGAGTGTCCATCATTATAAGCTCTTTTTAGGGTGTCCCAGTGTATTTGAGTTTTCCCCATATATAATTTGAATATATAATTCATCTGTTCTTCTTATTGTTAGTATCTAAGAAAGAATCGACGTATTGGATAATATCATGTTGGGTACGTAGAATTTAATTTACAGTTTTGATAGATTTCATGTGTTGTAAACCATGCATATATCAATTGTAATCTAACCCACATATGTTACCTTCGGCCCTAGATTTCACACTCCCTGTGAAAGATTATTATATTATTTCTACAAAAATTAATTTGGCACACCATTAGAGAACGGATCACTCTTTATTAGATAAACATTTTTCAACACCAAGAAATGATTTTGAGCAATATTAAACACGTCATGCTAGCTGCCACATAGCAAGTATCAAGAAATTTTGGAAGTGCGTTTTAATATTCCATTGAAGTGAGAACCTGTGGAGAAGGAAACACATTCAAAAGCCACTGTCTTAGAAATAACCTGAAGATTGTGTATTTAGTACTATTCATTTTTGGAATTTTATTCCTCAAACTCAATATCGAAATTGGATGTAGCAAACGTATCTCTTGAAGTTATTTTTTCATTGGGGAACAGAATTTGCAATTAAAAAAAATTCAAACGACAATAAGTGGGATTGGGAGGGACCTTGGTTGTCTGCAGCTTTCAGTGCAAGGGTCCCGTACGTGGGGTTTGGGTTGGTTTTTTGTGACTTCGTCCATACCTGATTCAACTTATTTTCAAAAATAACTTACTATTTTTTATTTTGTAAAAGAATACTAGTACTATAGATTTTTCGAATTCAAATTGAACCAAATATGGACGAACTTTGTAGTAATTTTGTAATAAGGTTGCGCCGACCAATATGGCATTTCAAAATTTTAAGACGACATGTTGCTAACTACGAACTTGACTCAAGTCAAAATCTGCTTTCAGCACTTTAACTACAATATCGGATTAAAATAAAATAGTTAAAATGAAAATTTAAAAATAGTATTACAAAATAGTTAAATCCTTCAAACAAACCAGAAGTTACCAAATCATTAATTTTCCGTTTTTTAAATTTGATTTTATCAGATGAAATGATAAACCTCACGAAATGTATTTAAGGAGATCTATGAGAAGAGAAGTGCTAGCAACATACTCTCCAACAGATTCATTTAAACATTTTCTCCATGATTGGTTAAAATTCGTGTGGGCTCTATTTTGTGAGGCCTTAGTGAGGCTATGTGAATTTCAACCGATCATGGAGAATGTATTGTTAGTACTCTTTGTGAGAATCCACTTCTAGACGAAATCTAAGGTGTAATACTTGATAGGTGTTGCACTGCGGCTCGCTTTTTAACCAGGTTTTCACCGTTTGATTTGGCAATTCAACCTGATGTAATTAATTATAAACCTTGTCCACCGTAACTCAAACCCTAATATCCATCCTGACCCCCATCTCCTCTTCCCCCCATTTGCTTTTTACTCTCACCGGCGCACAATTCTCACCCACCATGACCAACACCACACCATTTACCTCTCATAACTCAACAGATCAATCCCTATTGTTTCATGCCTTATTTTTTCAATGTCGCTGAAGAGATTGGAAGACTCGTGCAACCAAGTTGTGATATCACTTGCCTCCAGCTTCATCGGTCTCTGCTAAATTAATTCATCCACCATTAGTCGTAGGTTACTAGAACTTAGTTGTAAGTACCCATGCTTTGAATCAAAATTCCCAGCCAGTGATGAATCCCCTATAAGGAAAACAAAAGCAAATGGAACCCTAACCCACGGTGGAGGGGAAGGTAAGTCATGGGATGTGGTTGTAGATTCTGTGCATAATGAAGAGTGAGTCACGGGCGGTGGTTTGGCTACACCATTGAAGATGACTTCGTGACGGAGCCACCCCGTTCACCCATTCTTTCCTCACCTAAGTTATCAATTCCATGACCTAACATTCTCATTCCAATCGAGTCACCCAGTGTGCCACTAATTTGTAACTTCACAACCAAAACCATCGCCTTACCTTGACCCCAACGTCAATCAAGAAGGTGGCACCATAGAAAAATAACACGCCGGGGGCCATGGAGACGAAGAAGAAAGAAGATGAGTTAGTGACAGCAATAATGGAGAAGGGGAAGGAGGGCTATAAAGCGATTAGCTTAACAGCAAAATTTAATTACAGGGCGGGAAATGGTCGTGGATTATCAGCGTGGCACATGGATTTTTGGTGATAGGGGAAATTGGATGGTCCAACATCAACTATGGTAAGACTACATGATCTACGACAAAACAAAATCAGGCACGGTGTAGCACATATCAAGTAATGCACCTTAGAATTCACCTCCACTTCTTCATATTAAAGAGAAACTTAACTCTTATATTCTTCTACTAAACTCTTTATAAAAAATAGCCACTTGACATTTTAAAAAAAATCTCCAATGATCTCTCTTATTTTTTTTTTAAATTTTTTAAATTTAAATTCTGCTCTATTCCAAATCCTTTGTGGGCTAAAAACTTGTTTGGACCTTTATCTAGTTGTCTAAGGTCCTTACTTCTTTGGTAGGCTGTGGTTGAGCACGGTGGGGTGGATACCTACAAAGACACTCCAACACTCATGTCAGTTTGAGTATGATTGTGTTAAGGTTAATGGAATAGTGCATATACCTTGTGTATTATGTTGTTGTCCCATTATAAGCATGGGAAGAAGTGGGGATCATTCTTGTATGGGATTTCGAGATTAACCCCTAGCAAAAGCCTCCTACAATAAAGTAATGCACAATGGACAAAGCCTCTGTGGCTCGGATATGTTATCGGCCAGTACTGGGTTTGGTCTGTACATAGAACTCTGAAAGGCTGTTGAGAAAGGGTGTGTATCTACCTATGTGATATGATTTGCCTCCTACTCGAGGCTTGAGGAGATATTCTTGAAAAGGACCTCTTTATGCAAGATTTATGGGCGCTTTAGGAGGTCTGTTGTAGGTATTTAGATGTGACTGTGAGAATTCAGGCATCCGAATGGTCCCCTCAAAACCGGCTTGTGAGGGGGTGGTCTACCCAACTATATAAGCAACGGCCAGGCTCGTTAACGTTCTGCCCGGTGATGTGGATAGCACTGCTAGCCCTCGCTTGTGGTGACGAGCCCAGGCTCGAGGGGGCGTGTTGCGAGTCCCACATCGGGTGGTTAACGAGCCTGGTCGTTGCTTATATAGCTGGGTAGACCACCCCCTCACAAGCCGGTTTTGAGGGGACCATTCGGATGCCTGAATTCTCACATGGTATCAGAGCCACGTTCTGCCCGATGGTGTGGATAGTGCCGCTAGCCTCGCTTGTGGTGACGAGCCCAGGCTCGAGGGGGCGTGTTGCGAGTCCCACATCGGGTGGTTAACGAGCCTGGCCGTTGCTTATATAGTTGGGTAGACCACCCCCTCACAAGCCGGTTTTGAGGGGACCATTCGGATGCCTGAATTCTCACATGGTATCAGAGTCACGTTTATATAGCTGGGTAGACCACCCCCTCATAAGCCGGTTTTGAGGGGACCATTCGGATGCCTGAATTCTCACATGGTATCAGAGCCACGTTCTGCCCGGTGGTGTGGATAGTGCCGCTAGCCCTCGCTTATGGTGACGAGCCCAGGCTCGAGGGGGCGTGTTGCGAGTCCCACATCGGGTGGTTAACGAGCCTGGCCGTTGCTTATATAGCTGGGTAGACCACCCCCTCACAAGCCGGTTTTGAGGGGACCATTCGGATGCCTAAATTCTCACAGTGGCCATCTAAACATTGGCCACGATATGATGCTAGTCATAGAACAGTTTCCCCCAGCTTGGTGTTGAGCCAGAATTGGCTAGTATGCCCAGGTCTCGGTGACGAGATGATAAATTTTGTCTCGTGCTCTCTTATAGGCGTTGTATGTACGATAGATCCCTCAATATAGCTTATCCATTCGACATCAAGGCGATGCTGGTCATGAAATACTACTACTAGTGTCAAGTCTCTGTTTTCTATTTTTTGTGACTTTTGACATTTGTCGTTGTACTATTTGGTTACAGTTTACAAAATGAATTCCCACATTAGGCTGGTGCATTATTCCTGCAATGATTTTGGAAGCTAGCTTGTTCTTTTGTTGAGCCAAGTTTTGGTACCTGAGTGTTTTGATTGCCTTATTGCAAAGGGCTTTAATTGCTCTAGATTGGAGATGTAACCTTGCTCCAACTCATAGGTACTTGAGTACTTCTTCAAATGTACCTCATCGAGGTTTTTCTTGTACATATGATTTGTAATCTTTGTACTTTCTTAAGAATAAAGAACTTTCTTGACCTTTAAATTGTCAGCTACAAGTTATTTACTTTTTTTTCTTCCTTTCGTACTTTTTCAATTTGTGATTTCTTTGTGTCTAAATTAGATCACACTAGGCTGTATTTCTAATAGGATTACAATAAATACAATAAATGCTAATTGCTAATTCTAATCTTAATTGATATGATTCTAATCTTAATTGATATGTATAGCTAGGGATGATGTGTACATGACTAGGATTCTAACATTCCCCTTCAAGCTAAAGTTTAATAAGCATTAAGCTTATTACAAGCATACCCTTTTATGACAGTAGTGGCATAAAAAAACAGTAGCGCATCTGCAGGTGACTATAGCATGACCAAAGACAACTGTAGCTGCAGTTGTACTGTATCGAAGATGGTTAGGCTTGCCGAAGGATTCTGAAGGTGGCTGTGGTGGTATCGAGTGATAGGGCTCACCAGAGAAAGCACAACTAGTTAAATCACAGCTAGATGAGAAGAGAAATGAAACGACGGGAAAGAGAAGCATTGGATAAACCATAGTGAATGCGCACAATTGGTCGCAAACAGAGATCGACTGAGAAGAGCTAATAAGAGGTCACAGAGTCTCCAACTAAAAAACCCTAAGGTAGAAAAGGAACTTGGGGCTAGGAAATTCCAGAAAATAGCTGCAGTAAAGGTGGCCAAAATACTCCCCCTCAAGCTGGAGCATACCTGTATACAACTTGTTACATATAGAAGTGAAGGGAGTGAATGACAACAGAGGAAAGTTTGAACACGCTAGAAGGATGACACGGTAGAGAAGAACAAGCCGAAAAAATAGCTCGCCAAAAAATAAGAAGCAAGGAAACCCTTGGAACACACTTAAAATATGGGACCCACAAGCTGAAACTTTGGCAACAGGTAGACCGTGAGGAGGCGCTTCATATGGTGAGGTTCTTCACTGAAAAACTTGCCGAAATGTTTTTTGCCGACATTAGTGGGTGACCACTGGGTCAGATTCACCTGAGTAAGAGGAGTCTGTAACACCCTGGAATCTATGATTTTTATGCTAGATAATTTAGGGTTGTTTGTATGCTATTTTTCTTGTTTTATAAGTGTTTGGGGGTTCAGTTAAGAGGGAATGACATTAAGAAGGACTACATATCCTTAGATTAGGGAAAAATAACTTTTTAGCCGAAATCAGGTCTTTGAATCGATTCACCCGGTGCATGAATTGATTCACAGCAGTAGCCTACGTTTTTTAATTAATGGGTCACCCCATTTTGGCCCGTGTCGCTTCTAGTCGTGATGAGACTTATGCATGATGACCTAAACCTATTTTAAACCTATTAGGACTCTGAAATTCAGTTTTTAATCACCCTCTAAGAGCTCTCAAGGAACCTAAACCTTCAAGAGCTATTCTCGCTGTTTCTTGTCGTTCTCTCTCGTTTCTTCACCAAATCAAGTCCCATCTTCAAGGTTGTGATCAGAGGACAATCCTCTTCTTTTCTCTTTATTCCTTTTCTGTTTCTAAAGAAGGAATTCCTTAGGTAAGTTAGATATTAAAATCTGCCTATTTTCAAATTCCTTTAAGATTCAAATTTTTTATTTTAGATTTGGATTCCATGGTTGTTATGATGCTAGGAACTGAGAAATGATTCAATTTTGGGACTCTCTAGAACCTTGTGAATTCTGCAAACTACTCTAAGGTATAGGGCTGGATGATCCTATGAAAAGAGACCTAGAGATTCAATTAACATTGATTGGAGTGTCCCATGACCCCTGTGTCTTTCGGGACATGTTTTGTTGTTAAAAATCATTGTATGAGTAATGGATTTAATTGTTAAGAATATGTTTGGATTTGTTTCTAAGGTCCTTGTAGGAGAAAAGAGCCCTAATAATGTTTGGTTATGATTTTAGGATGACTAGATGCATGATAAGTGGTTTTTAATGTTGTATGAATATTTGAGTGTATAATTGGCATGGATGCATGAATTAGACCCACTGTTTTGGGGTGTAAACTACTTGAATTTATGTATATGCTTGCTTTGAGTGTTTTAGTAATGAATTAAAATAGAATTGGATGCATGTAAAATAACTTAAGATTGTTTAGAAGGTAATTGAATGCATAATCTTATATAAATAGGTAATGGGAACCTACGAAGTGAAGATTGGTGAATTGAGTTCAAAATCTTTATTGAATGAGAAATTAGTGTAAGCTATTAGGGGCTGGAAATGATTATGTTAAATTTGATTTGGATTGGATAGGTTAAAGATTAATGAATTGCAAAAGAGAAGGAATTAAGAAAATCATGGATTTAGTGGCATAACCTAAAGCTAAAGATTTAATTAAAGATTCGAGAATTAATGAATTATTTGAAGACCACATCTAAAATGTGTGTGACTAAAATGTTGAGAATTAGAGAGGCTTAGAATAATTCTAAAATGTTGGCCTATATGTGGGACCACATAGGAGAGATCCTCAATTCGTGAAAGTGCAGAAAAACAGCTTTACTGCACTTCTGCAGGTCCGTGAATTAATTCACCCCTGCATGAATTGATTCACAGCAGCGTACATAACATGTGAATTTAAGTCATGAATCAATTCATGACTGCTCAATTTGATTCACAAAATAGGTTTTCAACCCTGAATCGATTCACAGGGGTTATCAATCGATTCATTCCCCTATTTCTTGTGTAAAACCCTGTTTAAATGTCTTGTAAGGGTTAGTTAAGAGTAATAATCACCTAGACCTTTAAAATGCTTAATGTTTGACCTAGATTAAGAGGGTAATGACTTATTTCCCTCAATGCGTGTTTATTGGTCATGAATTTGTGACCAATGTGTGATTGCCGAGTTGATTTGATTTCATATCCGACGAGTTTGTTCGATATTTGCTTTTTGGGAAACTCATCGACGAGTTTGTTGATGCAGTGGACCCCATGACCTACTGATCATTAAAATGTTATTAGTTAATGACTTTGGGCTTTGAGTCACACACAATTGATTGACACTTAGGCTGGTTGCCTTGCATTTTAGATGTAATGTCGCGAGGGTGGTAAGCAAACAATTTTTTGGAGAACAATTCGGAGACCGCCAAGAGGAGCTTTGCTCGGCCTTGCAGGTAGTGTCTAGTAGGGGTCTTACATAAAGGTGGGGCACTGCTGGGGCATCCCATTCATACACTTGTAACATCCGTAATTTTACGATGCGTATTTACCGTTATTACAGTGTAATTTGTCCTATTTATACTATAATAAGCAGTTTCTTGTTTGCTAAGTAAGTGATTGAATTAAATCAAGATAAAACTAAATTTGAGAATTAATATTTTATATTAATTCATGGTTCAAAAATCGTCAAAAAATTTTAACGAAGTTTCGCCGTATTTTGAATCACCGAGTAGTTTTTATCCGCAATAAAATTTTAAACGAACTCCGATTTCGATGAAAATTGAATCGTAACTTGTTGTGATTATGATTGAGTGCTTTCAATCGTTTTTATTATTTATGATAAATTATTATCACGCGGTGAATTAATTTCTAAGTAAATTAATTTTCGTGGTTAATCGGCAAAAGAATTTAATCGGTAACGCGATTACTCGACGCCGTATTTTTAGGACACTCGAGACTCTAGGATTAGGGGGTAATCATGAGAAGAGAGGGATTAGATGTTTAGACTGGATGATTAGATTAGAATCTTGCTTTATAGTGTTTAGGTGTCACATTTTTGGTGATTAATTAAATTATACTTACCCTAAACCTTTCCTAGCCTAGTAAAAATGAAGGAATTAAAATTTATTTTAACCCCTCCCTTTAAATGACCAGGCCGAGGCACCCCCTCTCATTTGCTCACTCACTTTTTTTCATTCTTCTTGCTCATGAGTGGAGAAACTCCAAGAACCCAAGTTTTCTTCCATGGCTTCTTCCTACTTCTCCTAGGCGTGACCCCCTCCATTTCTCAACCTCCATTGCTTCTAACTTCTTCTCCTAATCTTCATCTTCTTCTTGAGCTTGCAAGTAAGTTGGAGACAAACATTTTCCACTTTGTTTTTCCTCCCAAAACCGTGGCCTTCATCCTAGTAGTAGGAGTTGATTTCTTTGCTTAATTTCTTGATCATGCTTTGTTTATGACTTGATTATGATCATGAGTTAGAGGATCAAAATTTTCCCCAAATTTTTCAAACCCTAGGTCGAATGGTCTAAGGGAAAGGAATTATGTGATTTCTCATGTGAATCATTCAATCAACTTGGGATTATTACTCCATAATACTTGATATATTTGTTGTTGTTGTTAATTTTGGATTGATCAAAGGAAATTTGTAATTGGGAAACCCTTGATGCTTGAATAGCCATGATAGGGTAAGATAATTGTGAAATGGTTTTGTTTTGTAAAAATTGAATGTTTTGGGAAAAGAAATTAGGTGTTGAATGATGTGGTTTAGTTGATTTGAAAAGTTTGTGATTTTTCCTCTTTGTCTGTGTGTTGGCCCAGAGCTCCTAGGGGCTTGGAGAAGAAAATTATTTTGTGTCTTTGAATTAAATTAATTGCATTGGGTTGTTGTTTAAGTTTGGAAAATTTTGGAAAGAGTTTGATTGGATTGGAAGTTGTTTTGATTTTAAAGCAATGAGACACTTAGGTGAAATGGATTCTTTATGATCCTAAAACCAAGTTGAGCCTTGATCAGTATTGTTATGAAATGAATTTGGTTTTACTATTGTTTCATATTTCAAAAACAAAAGAAAAGTATTTTAGTCTTTAAAATAGTTAATTTCCAATTTGTGTATTATTTCAATTATGTGTATTTTTATTAAAAAGATTCTTGGGATTGATAAACCTAGGGGTTAGAATAAAACCATACCTAAGGAATTATTTTTGGGTGAACTGGAATTGTACTAAGCTTTGGGTGTACTGTTTAGGATCTTTGAGGATTTGTTTGTGCTGAGTAAGATTGTGATGTGCTTTGACACGTGGACTGTTAACCTTTAGTAAGGGCTACTTCTAGAAATACCTAGAGTTGTAATATTTTTATGCTGAAATGTGGGCTGTGCTATATGCTTATGTGTGTTGAAACTGATATGTGGATATTTATTTACATTTGTATTTTGTACAAAACTAGTTGTGTATATCTTTTGGGAAATTGTATGTATATATCTATGTTCAGTTGAATTAGTCTTTTGCATGGTAGAATTTTCGTCATGTTTCTAAAATGCTGTTGAAACTCTGATTGTGTTTTGCGAAAGATACTTATTAAAAAAAAAATTTACCGCATTTTCCGAAAGACAAGAAGAGTATTATTTTGCAGGAATCGTTGCATTTAGAGTTTTGTTTAGTTACTAGTCTAGGGAATTTTTTTTTGGGTGAACTAGAATTGTACTAAACTTTGGGTGTGCTATTTAGGATCTTTGAGGATTTGTTCGTGTTGAGTAGGATTGTGACGTGCTTTGACACGTGGACTGTTAACCTTTGGTAAGGGCTACTTCTAGATATACCTAGAGTTCTAATATTTATATGTTGAAATGTGGGTTGTGCTACATGCTTATGTGTGTTGAAACTGATATGTGGATATTTATTTACCTTTGTCTTTTCTACAAAACTGGTTGTGTATATCTTTTGGGAAGTCGTATATATGTGTATATTCAATTGCATCTGTCTTTTGCATGGTAGAATTTCATCATGTTTCTAAAACGATGTAGATACTCTGATTGTGTTTTGCAAAAGATATTTGTTTAAAAAAAAAATTTACCGCATTTTCCAAAAGACAAGAAGAGTATTATTTTGCAAGAATCGTTGCATTTAGAGTTTTGTTTAGTTAGCAGTGCTCTAGGAATGGGGTGTTACAATAGTGGTATCAAAGCCGTGTAAATGAAGAGGACATTCCCAAGACTGCATTCAGAACTAGATATAGTCATTATGAGTATCTAGTCATGCCTTTTGGAGTGACAAATGCACCATCTATATTCATGGACTACATGAACTGGATTTTCCATCCATTCTTAGACCTGTTCGTGGTGGTGTTTATAGATGACATTCTGATCTACTCAAGAAGCAGAGAAGAGCATGAAGGGCATCTACGACAAGTGTGGCAGATCTTACAAGAGAAGCAACTCTATGCTAATCTTTCTAAGTGTGAGTTCTGGCTGGAAGAAGTGAGATTTCTTGGACATGTGATAACTAAGGAGGGTATTGCTGTGGACCCAGCTAAAGTTGAGACTGTGCTGGCTTGGGAACAACCGAAGACGGTGTCTGATATCCGAAGCTTCGTTGGATTGGCAAGTTACTACCGAAGATTCATCGAAGGATTTTTGAAGATTGTAGCACCGCTTACACGACTTACGAGGAAGGATCAATCTTTTGCTTAGACTGAGGAGTTTGAATCTAGTTTTAAGAGGTTGAAGGAACTTTTGACGACAACGCCAGTCTTAGTCTTGCCCTAACCAGAAGAACCTTACGAGGTATATTGTGATGCTTCGCACCAGGGACTCGGATGCGTGCTGATGCAACATAGGAAGGTAGTGGCTTTTGCTTTAAGATAGCTCAAGACTCATGAGAGGAATTATCCTACGCATGATTTGGATCTTGCCGCAATGGTGTTTGCACTGACCATTTGGAGGCACTACTTGTACGGGAGCACATTCACTATTTTTTGTGATCATAAGAGCTTGAAGTACTTGTTCGACCAGAAGGAACTCAACATGCGACAGCAGAGATAGATAGAATTTCTGAAGGACTACGACTTTACATTGGAATATGACCCAGGGAAAACGAACATAGTAGCAGATGCTTTGAGCAGGAGAATGTTCTAGTCTCGACGATGATGATTAAGGAATTGGAGCTGTTGGAGAAGTTCCGAGATTTGGATCTTGACGTTGAATTGTCACCAGGGAAGCGGAGGTTTGGTATGCTCACTATTTCTAGCGGACTACTGGGCGAGATCAGGGATCAGCAAGCTAGTGATAAGCTACTGCAAGAGAAGAAAGAGTTGATAGCTCGAGAAAAGGCGATTGAATTCAAGGTTGGACTGGATAACTTCTTGAGATGCAATGAACATGTTTATGTATCTAACGTGGCAGAGCTGAGGAGATTGATTCTCGACGAGGCGCACAAAAGCAGATTGAGTATTCATCCGAGAACTACTAAGATGTATCATGATCTAAAGAAGCATTTTTGGTGGCCTAGGATGAAGAAGCAGGTGGCAGACTATGTGGCTTCATGTTTGACATGTCAGAAGGCGAAGGTGGAACATCAACGACTAGCTGGGATATTGCAATCACTTGACGTACCAGAATAGAAATGGGACAATATTTCCATGGACTTCGTTTTGGGATTGCCAAGGACGCAGAAGAAGCATGACTCGATTTGGGTAATCATCGACCGATTGACCAAATCTGCTCATTTTCTACCTGTTAGATCGACTTTCAACATGGAGAAGCTGACAGAGATCTACATAGCAGAGATTGTACGACTCCATGGAGTGCCTTCTAATATCATTTCTGATAGAGATCTGAAGTTCACTTCTCATTTCTGGAGAGCACTACAGGAAGCTTTGGGGACCAAGCTCAAGCTTAGTTCGGCGTATCATCCTCAAACAGACGGACAGACTAAGAGGACAATCCAGTCACTCGAAGATTTGCTGAGGGCTTGTACGTTGGACAACAAAGGAAGTTGGGATGACGTTTTGCCGCTAGTCGAATTCACTTACAACAACAGTCATCATGCAAGCATTGGCATAGCACCTTATGAAGCACTGTATGGATGCAAATGTCAAACACCTCTTTGTTGGTATCAAGACGACAAAAGCTCAATTGTGGGACCAGACTTGGTTCAACAAACTGCTGAGAAAGTACGGAAGATCAGAGAGAGGATGAAAGCGTCTCCGAGTTGACAGAAGAGTTATGCAGACATGGGTCATCGACCGTTAGAATTTGCAGAAGGAGAGCATTTATTCCTTCGAGTCATGCCTACAACTGGAGTTGGTTGAGCGATCAAATCCAAAAAGCTCACTCCTAAATTCATTGGATCCTATTAAATTCTTTGTCGTATAGGTCCAGTTGCATATCGGATAGCTTTACCTCCCTTCTTGCCAAATATTCATGACGTCTTTCACGTCTTGCAATTGCGAAAGTATGTTTCTGACCCATCTCACATCATTGAGCCTGACGTGATTCAGTTGAGAGATGACTTGTCTTTTGAAGTATCCCCTGCAAAGATTATTGACAGAAAGACTAAGCAACTGAGGAACAAGGAGATTCAGCTAGTCAAGGTGGTTTGGGATCAGAAAACTGGTGACGCGACTGGGGAGCTGGAAGAGAAGATGAGAGAGCAGTATCCAGAATTTTTTTCTTAATCCGTATCTGACTTATAGTTTCGAGGATGAAACTATTTTAGGGGGGAGTATTGTAACATCCATAATTTTACAATGCGTATTTACCGTTATTATAGAGTAATTTGTCGTATTTATGCTATAATAAGCAATTTCTTGTTTGCTAAGTAAGTGATTGAATTAAATCAAGATAAAACTAAATTTGAGAATTAATATTTTATATCAATTCATGGTTCAAAAATCGTCAAAAAATTCTAACGAAGTTTCGCCGTATTTTGAATCACCGAGTAGTTTTTATTCGCAATAAAATTTTAAACGAACACCGATTTCGATGAAAATCAAACCGTAATTTGTTGTGATTATAATTGAGTGTTTTCAATTGTTTTTATTATTTATGATAAATTATTATCACACGATGAATTAATTTCTAAGTAAATTAATTTTCACGGCTAATCGGTGAAAGAATTTAATCAGTAACGCGATTACTCGACGCCGTATTTTTATGACACTCGAGACTCTAGGATTAGGGGGTAATCATGAGGAGAGAGGGATTAGATGTTTAGAGTTGATGATTAGATTAGAATCTTGCTTTATAGTGTTTAGTTGTCACACTTTTGGTGATTAATTAAATTATACTTACCCTAAACCTTTCCTAGCCTAGTGAAAAGGAAGGAATTAAAATTTATTTTAACCCCTCACTTTTAATGACCAGGCCGAGGCACCCCCCTCTCATTTTCTCACTCACTTTTTTTCATTCTTCTTGCTCATGAGTGGAGAAACTCTAAGAACCCAAGTTTTCTTCCATGGCTTCTTTCTTCTTCTTCTAGGCGTGACCCTCCTCCATTTCTCAACCTCCATTGCTTCTAATTTCTTCTCCTAATCTTCATCTTCTTCTTGAGCTTGCAAGTAAGTTGGAGACAAACATTTTCCCCTTTGTTTTTCCTCCCAAAACCGTGGCCTTCATCGTAGTAGTAGGAGTTGATTTCTTTGCTTAATTTCTTGTTTAGTGATTTGTTTATGACTTGATTATGAGCATGAGTTTGAGGATCAACATATTCCCCAAATTTTTCATACCCTAGGTCGAATGGTCTAAGGGAAAGGGATTATGTGATTTCTCATGTGAATCATGCAATCAACTTGGGGTTATTACTCCTTAATACTTGATATAGTTGTTGTTGTTGTTGTTAATTTTGGATTGATCAAAGGAAATTTGTAATTTGGGAAACCCTTGATGCTTGAATAGCCATGATAGGGTAAGGTAATTCAGTAATGGTTTTGTTTTGTAAAAATTGAATGTTTTGGGAAAAGAAATTAGGTGTTGAATGATGTGGTTTAGTTGATTTGAAAAGTTTGTGATTTTTTCTCTTTGTGTGTGTGTTGGCCGAGAGCTCAAAGGGGCTTGGAGAAGAAAATTATTTTGTGTCTTTGACTTGAATTAATTGTATTGGGTTGTTGTTTAAGTTTGGAAAATTTTGGAAAGAGTTTGATTGGATTGGAAGTTGTTTTGATTTTAAGGCAATGAGACACTTTGGTGAAATGGATTCTTTGTGATCCTAAAACCAAGTTGAGCCTTGATCAGTATTGTTATGAAATGAATTTGGTTTTAGTATTGTTTCATGTTACAAAAACAAAAGAAAAGGATTTTAGTCTTTAAAATAGTTAATTTCCAATTTGTGTATTATTTCAAGTATGTATATTTTTATTAAAAAGATTCTTGGGATTGATAAACCTAGGGGTTAGAATAAAACCATACCTAGGGATTTATTTCTGGGTGAACTAGAATTGTACTAAGCTTTGGGTGTACTGTTTAGGATCTTTGAGGATTTGTTCGTGCTGAGTAGGATTGTGACGTGCTTTGACACGTGGACTGTTAACCTTTGGTAAGGGCTACTTCTAGATATATCTAGAGTTCTAATATTTATATGCTAAAATGTGGGCTGTGCTATATGCTTATGTGTGTTGAAACTGATATGTGGATATTTATTTATCTTTGTATTTTGTACAAAACTGGTTGTGTATATCTTTTAGGAAATCGTATATATGTATATATTCAGTTGCATCTGTCTTTTGCATGGTAGAATTCCATCATGTTTCTAAAACGCTGTACATACTCTGATTGTGTTTTGCGAAAGACATTTGTTTTAAAAAAAAATTACCACATTTTCCAAAAGACAAGAAGAGTATTATTTTGCTAGAATCGTTGCATTTAGAGTTTTGTTTAGTTAGTAGCGCTCCAGGAATGCGGTGTTACAAAACTGGATCACCCTAACTAGAATCTGTTTGTGTCTGTGGATGTTGAGGGCACTCTCATCTGCTTACTAGGAGACGGAAGGATTCTCATGATTAGACGGAGTAGGTTGTTAGGTCCCTATTAGCTGGTTTGTTGATGTAGGATCGCTGATTGTCTAGTGTTTGATGTGATTGGACTAATAATGTTTTCTACGTTTTCATTGTTTCCACATCATGTTTTATTGTCCCTACGTCATGTATCTTTTCATAATGAGTATGATTCCTCACCCCATTGTGTTTGTGGCTACCTGTGCATCTTTTGTACGGACAGATGAGGAGTTTGTAGGTGACGACGTGGACATGAATGCTGAGGAGTAGTCTACGCGATGCTGCTTAACTTATGATTTATTTTATGATTAGTTATTGTTTCTTATTATGATGTAAAGACTAAGGGTTTAGCTTTGAGACATGTGACATCGGGGTTTATGGGTTTTATTTCCGCAATGTTATTTTATGGTTTTCAATTATTCTACAAACGATATTTTCAGTGCTTGTCGATGTGAACTCCTACTTTGTTTAAAGATTTTTATAAACTATGTATTTTGATTACTTTGTGCATGTTATTAATGTATTTATTGAGCAACGAGGTAGTGGATGTCACAAAGTGCAATGGTGGTGGTGGCAGCAACAAATGATCACCGAGGAAAATGAAATCTACAAGAAAAAACAACAACTGGTCGGAAGTTTCTTAGTGAGAGGTGGCACGTGCCTGCTCCAATGACGATGTCATTTAGGTGTCTGTAATCACGACAACGATACGATCACGGTGGTGCTTATGGTGACTGATGATGCATGCTAGAGAAAGGTCCATTGGAGAAGAGATGTGTCGCAGAAAAAAATTAATAGCCAAAAAACGGTCGCCGAAAACAGAAGATAGACTGTTTATGAGGCTTACTCAAAAGAGATGCAGAAGCATTGGATCAATAAGGAAACATGTTGGAAAACTTTTCCAGTGGCGGCCGGCAACGACAGAGTTGAACCCCATTGGTCACAAAATCAGAATCTGCTCTGATACCATGTTGAATTTGTGATTTTTGTGTATCTAAATCAAATCTCACTTGGTTGTATTTATAATAGGAATGCAATAAATACAATAAATGCTAATTGTTAATTTTAATCCTAATTGATATGATTCTAATCTTAATCGATATGGACAGCTAAGGATGACTTGTACATGACTAGGATTCTAAAATAACTCTTTGTCTCTCTTCCACATTGATGGACTCTACTTTTTTTACGATGGGCCCCTAGAACCTTTTTCTCCCAAACTTAAGAGTTTAGGAAGGGATCCTTTCTAATGATAAAATTCTGGATACATTCCCCCTCAAACTTAAGTGTTTATGGAGGGATCATTCTTTAATAATGCTATCCAAGATCTTCTCTGTCAAACTTAAGAGTTTAGGGATGATCCTTCTTTGAAGATGAGATCCTGGATCCACTTACCCTCAAACTTAAGAGTTGGATGGGAGGAGTCCTTCTTTGAGGACGCGATCTTGGGTCTGCTCTCTCAAACTTTAAGAGTTTGGGGAAGGATCTTTCTTTGATGCTGCGATCCCAGATCTTTTCTCTTTCAAACTTAAGACTTTAGGGAGGCATCATTCTTTGAACATATGATCCCAGATCCTCTCTCTATAAAACTTAGGAGGGGAGGGATGCTTCTTCATAAATATGATCATGGATCCTTTCTCTTTTTCAAACTTAAGAGTTTGTAGTGGGATCCTTCTTTAAGGATATGATACTAGATTCCCTCTCTCTCAAACATAAGAGTTTAGGGACAAATCCTTCTTTGAAGATTCTAACTTTGACCCTCTCTCTCAGAATTAAGAGTTTGAGGAGGGACTCTTCTTTGAAAATGCGATTCTGGATCTTCTTTCTCTCAAACTTAAGAGTTTGAGGAAGGATCCTTCTTTAAAGATGTGTTTCTAAATACTTTGTCTCTCAAACTTAAGAGTTTGTGGAGGGATCCTTCTATGAAGATGTGATCTTAGAACCTTTCTCACTCAGACTTGAGAGCTTAGGAGGGATCCTTTTTTGAAGATGTGTTCGAGGATCCTCTCTCTCTCTTAGACTTAAGAGTTTGACGAGGGATCCTTCTTTGAAGATGAGATCCCAGATCCCAGATCCTTCTTTGATGATGCAATCTGAAATCCTTTCTTTCTCATACTATGTTTGAGGTGGGATCCTTCTTTGAAGATGTGATTATGGATCCTCTATCTATCTCTAAAACCTAAGAGTTTGGGAAAGATCCTTCTTTCAAGATATGATCTTGAATCCCCTCTCTCAAACCTAAGAGTTTGGGGAGGGATCATTCTTTAAATTTGCAATCCCAAATCCTCGCTATTAAACTTAAGAGTTTGGGGATGGATCCTTTTGTTAAAACAGAGTATCAATATGCATTATTCTAAAGGAAACATGCGTTTCAATGTTCAAAAGATTTTTCTTAAACAAATAGCAACAAGTGATATCCTAATATAAGGAAAATGTCTCCCTTTTGGTGCTAGTGAATCTTCAAGCTCTACTATCCTTTTATAAATTTTCCCCTGCCTTGGCCTTCTTCACGGGTCGTTTTGACGGGTGAGTTTGAGGCTTTTTGAGTAGCATTATTAGGAGATTTCCTAGTCCCCTCACATTTTTCTGACTTGTTCCTTTTCTCGACGTATACCATGGGGGTCACTCTATCTCTTGTGAATCCAATCAAGTCTTTTACATAGTTAAGAAGATCCTTGTTTTCAAACTGCATCTTAAGCTTTGTAGAATAGAATATCGGTTGAACTTCCTTGATTTACGAAAAATCACTGAACATTAGCATATAACACATGCAAATCACAACCGTTCTGAGTCCCGAATTGGAAGAGTCGCATTAGTGCACGACCATGCAACCCGATGCACACCCATGTTGTGTTTGCTGATGTCGGTTAAATCGATGCATGACCATGCTTACAATGTGTAGGCCTATACTCAACTGTGTACTCATGAGAGCATGCTCACATTCAATACTATGCATAATCATGCTTAATTGGGCATGATCATCATTAACATAACAAGAACGTGTTATAAATGACACACAACTGTGGTCAAAGAGGCACAACTACATTCAAACTTGTGGACAGCCGTACTCAATGGTGCACGACAGTGCTCATGCTCGTAAACACGATTTCTGATGGCGGTTTAAATGGCTTTCATTGCAGAACATCATAAACATTATTATGCGTATCAAACTTTACAAAAATAGGATAAAATCGTACATTTAATACAAACAGAAATATGTTTCACATAATCATATCAAATATGAAATTAAAATCATGATTCTCATGATTTCAACAAGTTAAACCAATAAGGAATCAAGGTAACAAGCAACAAGGCTTCAATACCACTGATGGGGAAGCAAGGGGAAAAATTTTAAAATTTATGTTCAAAAAGCCTCTTGAGCAAAAAATTCCCCATTGCCATGGATCATGCCATGCAATCAAGAATCATGTGGTTTCTCAACCTAATCGATTATCTTGTGTAACCTAATCGGTTAACTATTTAGAACTCGCCAAAGCTCTCCAAAAATTCTTCCATTAATTCTATCTTTAAGGCCTAAGCTGTCACTATCATGAATTATTGGTTTTAAACCCTTAATCTCTTATACCAATCACGAATTATATGTTTATTCACCTAAGAAGATAGTGTATTAATCCTGATTCTTCCTCTGGTATAAACTTTAATCGATTAAGGCTTCTATTCTATTCGGATAACAGTTTTGGTTCTTCACCTAGTCAGTTAAAGTTAACTCTTAATCAGTTATAGCATTTTAATCGGTTAAAATCTATGTTTAATCAATTAACTAATCGTTTTCTTCTTCCATAGGATATTTAATCCGTTAATCATATTAATTTTAATCAATTACAACACGAAAACTGCACAGAACAGCTAAACTGGTCAATTCAATCACAAAACTAGGCATACCAATCAAGCATTCTAGTCATACATACTAATCTATATGTCTAAAACATGGTATTATCACAACAATAACATTCTAACAATCATTCTCATAGAAATTACACAGAATAAGGCAAAACTACAATTCCTCATCCAAGCATGTTCCCTATGCTATTCTAGCCCCTCATCCCACATATGACTAGCCCTATACCTCGCATACCTGGAATGCACGAAATCAAGGTTGTTCGTAGCAAGGAAGTGGTTATCTTTGACTCCACTTGTGGTATCCCTTAAAGAAGATTAGGCCAAACCTCCCAAACCACCAAAAATGACGGAAGATAGATCAAAGAAGAGTGAAAACAAATTTTAGGGTTTCTGGAGAGGTGATCAACTGCTAGGGAAACCCTAGGAAATCTAGAAAATGTTGAATTTATAGCCATTGAAGGCATTGAAATAGTTATGGAAAGGTTTTTATGTTTCTGCAGATATCACGCAGTTAATCGATTAACTTAACATATAGTTAATCGATTAATTCTACAAAACTGGGAAGATGGCATTTTGTCGCAACTTAATCGATTAACACTCGTGGTTTAATCGATTACATTATTTAGTTTTCAAATTTTCTATTTTAGAGGTTCCTAATCGGTTAATGGCATAACGTGATTGATTATTCTACGGGAAAAGTTAAGAATGGTCCCTCCTATGGTCCTTTATGGTCCTAAAGCCTTCATAACATGCATGGCACACAAACACACATTAAATGCAAGAAAAATGGGGTGTTACAGGAGGAAACCAATTATTGAATATTTGGAGAATCCAAGTATAAATGTTGACAGAAAAATCAAGTACAAAGCTTCGAAATTTGTTGTGATGGGAGGGGCTTTACATAGATGTTGACTGACGAAAATTTAGAAGTTTACCTTAATAAAGAAGAGACTCATTTGGTTTTGTCAGAAGTTCATGAGGGAATTTGAGGAGCTCACCAAACAGGTGAAAAGATGAAATGGGTTTTGAGAAGGCATAAAGTATATTGGCCAACATTCGTAAAGGATTGCATTATATTTGCCAAGTCATGCAAGGAATGCCAAAAGGATGGCCATATACAAAATGTCCCTGCCAGTGAGTTACATTCTTTTGTCAAACCCTGGCCATTTAGAGGATGGGCATTGGATCTTATAGGTCAAATACACCTAACCTCATCAAATAGGCATAAATACATTTTGGTAGAAGTTGATTACTTTACTAAATGGGTGGAAGCAATAGCTTTAAAAGAAGTGACACAACAAGATATTATTGATTTTATTGAGAATCATATTGTTTGTCGATTTGGTATACCACAAACAATAACAACGGATTAAGGGACAGTGTTTATTGGAAGCCATGATCACTTCGACATCGTGTTATGCTCAGGCAAATGGTCAGGTTGAAGCCATTGTCAAAATTGTCATTTCTTTAATAAAAAAAACATATTGGTAGATATCCAAGAAGTTGGTATACAACACTAGATCACGTCCTTTGGGCATGTAGGAATTCTCCTAAAGAGTCAACAACTACTACACCTTATAAGTTAGTGTATGGGCACGATGTTGTTTTACCTGTTGAAATTAATCTTGGTTCATTAAATATTCAGAAACAAGAAGAATTACCAGTTGAGCAATACTGAGATTTAATGTTGGATGAATTGAATGAAGTGCATGATGAAAGGATTATTGCGTTGGAACACTTAATTCGACAAAAAGAAAGAATCGCAAAGTTTAATGACAGTCGAGTTAAGTATAAACGTTTCAAGGTTGGTCACTTAGTCTGGAAAGTTATGTTGCCAGTGGATAAGAAGTGTCGAAAATATGAAAAATGGTCGGTTGATAAACCCCAATTTTGTCTATTGTTATTGGAACTTTTGAGTATTTAATCACATCATTTCGGATGCTAGTTAAAGTATAAAAGTACTCAATAATGTCTTATTTTGGAGAATTATTATAAAGACAACATCCTGAGTGAAAGAAGTATATTTAGAGCAAAATTGGCAAGAACTGACCATATTGTAAGATTATGGACATTCAGTACGGCGATATCTATTAACCAGTACGACCGTACCTAACGCACAACAGTAGGGGGTATCTCATGGTCAGTACAGTCTGGCGTCGAAAAAAGAGTCAAGTACGACCGAACACAAAGGCGATACGGCCGTACCTAAAGTAGTTAAGTCGCACCTAGTGCAGAAGTACGAGCCAACACCGAAGCCAAAAGTCGATACAGTCGCACTTAAAGACAGTACGACCGTACCTAAGTCTGGTTTTCACTAAACAGAAGCCAGTCTGATCTAATTTGCAAGAGGGTCTATTTAAAGGCCTTTTTAGTCCTTTTTGAGAGAATTTTGCCTCACGGCTCATCCAAGAGAGAGGTTCGAGATCTTTGGCTCATTCGGTCACACCGTTTTGCCGTCGCAGCTCTGGAGAAAAGGTAAATAGTGAAGAACAATGTAGAGGACCATCGTTATACCAAAAGGGTGTCTCGGTTTCATTCAATTCTGTCTTTTATGGGTCTGTATTTTGATTCTCGTTATTCTATGTTATTGCAAAATACTATGAGTAACTAAATCCATCACTAGGAGATGATAGAGATTTTTTACAATGTCTTTGATATTTTCTTAATTGCTATTATGAGTTTTCTATTATCCTATTGAATGTATTGTTCTTAGTTTGCTTAATCCCATAAGGTCTGGCTAATCCTTAATAAGTTAATTAATTGTAGGTGTAATGACCTGTTTCCGGAGCGCTACTAAACTAGAACAAACTCTAAATGCAAGGAAGTTTTCGAAATAATACTCTCGTGTCTTTCGGAAAATACGGTAAATTTTTTTTTCTTTTTATAAACAAAGGCCTTTTACAAAACACAGTCAGAGTATCAATAGCGTTTTTGAAACATGACGGAATTCGAAATGTAAAAGGACCATTACAACTGAACACAAATACATATACACAACTTCCAAAAGATTGCCAGTTGAGGAATTTCACATATAGAAATAGTAAATAAATAAGCATAAATAGGAATACACCTAAAGTATGAAGACCCTAACACGAGTAATCATACTTCTGAGGTACTCCTGGCAGTTACCCACGCAGGGGGCTGCTCCAAAAGTAAAAACCTGGACACCAAAACAACAGCTGCCACAAAAGTCTAGCAAAACAAACAGACTGGTCACAAACCAAAACTATATACAAAGTAGACAGATGTCATCAATCAACCACTGCACATCACTACTCAAATCTTCTGACGGGTCCTCCTTAGTCTTCTGCATCAAGTCGTCTGCATCCTTGTTAGTCCATTCACGCGAAGGTCTCTAACACGCCTCCTATATATATATATATCCCGGCCAGGAGTGGGGCTTAACTCCAAGCCGAGGGAATCTCCATGCTCGGAAAGTCAAAGGCCACCTCCGACAATATCGTCATCGCCAGAATCTCCACCACGTCTGTCATCGTCTGGGTTACCATCATCAATTGAAGGAACCACGGGCAAGGGTCAACTTCTTAAAATACACCAGATAATCCAAAAATAGCATGATATAATATAACGCAGCATAACAGAACACACCATTCAGTAAGAATACATCAATGCCTGCAATTGCAACTACACGCCACTATAAAACAAGAAATAACAAGGTACACAAACGCCCCATAATGCAACTCACTACACTCTCCCATCACACTTTACAATTCCGGAAATAGCGCCGAACAAGCTGCTGAATACCAGCCGTAGCTTTGGGGACCCTATCACCTAAGCCGTAGCTTTAGGGGACCCTATCACCCTTGGTTATTCAGGTCGAATTTAAAAAACAACACGACAGTGAACTAAGCAGTCGAACACCCGCCGTAGCTTTAGGGACCCTATCACCCAAGCCGTAGCTTTAGGGGACCCTATCACCCTAGGTGGTTCGGTTCCGAACACCGGCCATAATTTTGGGGACCCTATCACCCAAGTCATAGCTTCAGGGGACCCTATCACCCTTGGTTATTCGGGTTGAAGTTCAAAAACGTCACGACGACTCCAACGACTTCGACAACACCTTAACCACCCCAATGAATCAACCAACGCATATGATAATTCAAAGAGTGGTACGCAAGATCATTCGACCGCATATCAAATAATTTAGAGCAAGCTTAATATGAAGAAACGCAATTCAACAACTTAAGCAACATAAGCAATTTGCATGGTGAAACACAATTCAACAAGCATAAGTAATTCGCATGGAGAGACGCAATTCAACAAGCATAAGCAATTCGCAGCGTATATTCAATCACATATTAAATATTTGCATAACTCAATAATATCGGCAAACATCACATACTTGACACGCAAATCAAGGAATCCATCCCTCTGCAACTTGATGGAGTTCACAGAGAGGAACAAACAAGTGTGGGGGGTTGGGGACAGCTGCCAACCACTTGCAGACAAACCCACAAAATAATCAGTATATCAAAAATAAAGTGAAGGGGTACAAGACCCTCACTTCGAACCCTGAGGTTCTCAGACTTCTTCGCATTAGGGGTGCTCATGGTTTGGATAATCATATAACCAAAATCAAATGCAATTAAAACCATATATTAGGATGGGTTTTCAAATCCAAATATATAAAATCGGATCTCAAATATGGTTACGGATATAAAACCGGTTGTTTTTCCATATCCGGTTATAAAACCGGTTTCGACCCAAAACCGGTTATAAACCGGTTTCTGTCATAAAACCGGTTATACAACTAGTTATAGATCCCAAATCCGGTTATAAAACCGGTTTTAGCCTGTAAAATCCGGTTTTAGTCTATAAAATCCAGTTTTCACGTTCCAAAACCGGTTTTATAGAATAAAATGCAGCTTACATTATCCACTATCCAAGGAAAAATCAATTGATTACATGGAATTGAAAACCGGTTTTGTTTATATCACTATGCAGCTTGTCACTAAATTCAACATAATAATCTTTGCATATTCCAAGATAAGACCAAATGTTTTTTAAAAAAAACATTTGATTCTTTAGAATGGAAAACGCGTGGAAAAGGGACGAATACGGTGACGTATTTGTAATGGTGATGATTATCATATTGTAGATCCAAATAATTTTTTTTTATGAGAATAGATTCAATTAAACGATCCTTGATTTGGGAATTGGGAATTTTAGGGTTCTGTTACGATGAAGAGTGACCGTGGAATTGGAATGCAGCATTACGGAGGGGTATTTGCGATGGACAGCGTAAATTCGTGAAAATCAATGGATATTGGATAATGAACAGAAAGACTGGGCTTAAATATCCAAGTATTAGGGAGGTTGGATAATGGATATCCTAATATTTAACCAGTTGGATAACCAAAACTAGACTTTAAAAATAAATGGACTTGGTTTATATCCATATCCAAAAATATGGATATTTAAAAAATAGTTATGGATATGGATTTGGATAAATCCTTGTAACCGGATATTTTGAGCATCCCTACTTCGCATAAACACATGAAATTAAATTCCTATCGTATCTAAAAGTTGCCCTTACGCTAACATACTATAACAAAACACGTATAATGTGAAGTGCCTTTACCACAGGCTGTCGCTAACGTAGCTCCGAAATCCTCAAGCCCGCGTCGCTCGGTCTTCGAAATCACGATTCCTATCACAACGAACAACTTAGCACAATCTATAAGTTCTAACTAACTTAAGCCCTCAACTCAGCCCTCTTTCTAACCAAACTCATTTAAGCATTTTAAATAATTAGCTACTAGAAAATAAATAAGGTTTTAAAATCAAATACTTTTTGAAAGGGTAGCATAACACATAACAATTTAGAAATCTTAACTTACTTGAAAAAGATAAAGTTTTTGAAACTAAAAAGCTTTCTTTCAATTCAAGCAATGCCAAATAATAAATCATTTTCTCAAGTTTTTCAAAATCTTAACACATATCAATATAACACACTTACTTACTTAAAACGTTAAGCATAAAGCATAAACTACTAACCACTTTACATAAGACTTCTAAGGCCTAAAACACATATTCAACTAAGCTTTTAAACAAGTCCACAAACCAAAAATCCTTTTCCAACACCATCTAGGCCTCACGGCCTCTACTCTTTCTTTTTCTCCAAAAATGTTTGCAGCTCCTTTTCACATCCATAACACTTAGTTCACACAAAATATTTCAAGTCAAGTGTCAAAACCATTCTTTCCAAATACTTACAACCAACAACTTCAATGAACACATGTCTCTAAAATCATAACCATGATAAATTCTAAAATTCAAGAAACCTTCCAATTCAATTCTTACATGTTAATCTAGTCCTTCAAGAATCCAACTTACACTAAAGCATAAACTAACACCTAATTTAATTCATGCAATCCATCTTAAAACCTTAAAATTAACTAAGACATATAATTAAACAATCAAACACAAGATTATATATTTTTTTTCTATAGTTTCAAGAATAGGCATAAACCCAAAATACATACTGCTTTCCAAAACAACCATGAATCAAATCTAAGAACAAGTCACAACCTCATCAAAAATCAAAGGTTTTCATGAGTTTCTTCTAAAAACCTTGTTTCAATCAAAACTAAAAACTATAACTACAAGAGAAATTTTCAAGAAATAAAACCTACAAAACAATTCTAATTTCATGCCAAAATCTAAGTTCATGCTCTATCCCAATGACTAATTTACATTACAACAAGCCTCTCCCAATACTCAAACTTCACTTAGCTCTTATTTCAAAACAACAAACCACACTTCAAAATAAACTCAACCAAGTTCTAAAAATATTTTCCAAAACACTTCAAGAGTAAGGTTTTCAAGGAAATTCTTTCAATTAAATGCATGATTCAACAACCAAAACCTACATTTTAAAACAATACTCTAAGACAATTTCTTCCAAATCAATTTTCATTTTTTTAAAATTAACTCCTAGAGCAATTTAAATTCATCAAGCATGCCAAATCAAGAACCCTTACTCTAACAAGTATCAAATAACTTCAAGTAATTCAAATAAACAACTAATTACATGATTCCTAACATAATTACCACTAATCTCCTTTCCTCAAGAACAAGGGTTTTCACAAAAATCTCTCAATCCAAGTTTCAATTAAAAATTAACTATTACAACAACAAAAATTATTATAATGGAACAAGAAACACAAGTTAATTTGATGATTCACAAAGAGGGTCACACAACCCCTTTTCCCTTAGGTCTTGCATCCTAGGGTTCAAAGAAATTGGGAATTTAAGTGTCCATTTCCTCTAAGATCATAATCAAGCAAAAAAATAAAGCATTAAAACAAGGAATGAGAAAAAAGATAACATCCTACAACCTATAAGAGGTCACGGTTCTGAGCTAATAAAAAGGGGAGGATTTTGGTTTCCCATCATACTTACAAAGCTTGGATGAAGATGACAATCAGGAGAAGAAAATAGAAGTGATGGAGGTTGAGCAAATGAAGGAAGTTCACGCCAAGAAGGAGAAGGGGGAAGCCATGGAAGCTCTTGCTTTCTCTCTCAAGAACTTGGAGAATAAAATGAGAATGGAGATGAGAGTGGGGGTGCTCGGCTGGAAAGGCAAAAAGGGGAGGAAGTAGGACTTGGCTTCCTTTCTTTTCTTCCACTAAAGCTTAGAAAAGAAGCAAAAATGGTGGGATAGATGAAGGGGAGGGGGTGTCGCTGCTGCTTGCAAGAGGAGAGGGAAGGAAAAACAAAATGAAAGTGAGAGTGCGTGTGAGTGGTCGTTGCAGGTGATAAAAAAAAATAAGGGTGGGTTCACTTATTCCTTTTCTTTTTTTATAAACCAACATTAAACAATATGCACAAAGGTTAATACTATCAATTGGAAAATAAGTAACTAATTAATAAGTGAGTAATTGAGAATGTGAGGGTGATGAAAAGGTGGGTCACGCTGGATTGAGCAAAAATAAGAGGATCACAAATTTAATTAACTATTGAAACCCTTGGCTAAAAACTTGTCTAATAAAGTGTAAGAAAAAAAATAATCACACAAAGGTTGACACCTAATCACTTTATGAGATGCTAATCCCAGCACTTAATCTATCTCATCTAATCTCACCTCACTCATGATTACCTTCTAATTCTAGAGTCTTAAGGTACTAAAACACGGCGTCGAATAACCGCGTTACCGATTAATTACCAGCCGATAAAATCGCGAAAATTAATTTAGCGAGAAATTAATTCACCGCGTGATATTATATTATCATAAATAATAAAAACAATATCAAACACTCAAAAATAATCATGACAAGTAACGTTTCGATTTTCATCGAAATCGGGGTTCATTTAAAATTTTATCTGCGGCAGAAACTACCCGGTGATTCGAAACGCGGCGAAACTTCGTTAGAATTTTTCGACGATATTCAAACCATGAATTAATATAACAATATTAATTCTCACTTATATTTTGATCTTGATTTAATTAAATCAGTTACTTAAAGAACAAGAAATTGCTTATTATAGCATAATTACGACAAAATACACTAAATAGCGCTAATTAATGCATCGTAAAAATACGCGTGTTACAATACTCCCCCTCTAAAAATAGTTTCGTCCTCGAAACTATAGGTGAGTTACGTACCGTGAAAAAGTTCTGGATACTGAGTCTTCACCTTCTCTTCCAACTCCCATATTGCATCTCTGGTCTTCTGATCCCATACAACTTTGACAAGCTGTATCTCCTTGTTCCTCAATTGCTTGATCTCTCTATCGATAACCTTCACAAGAAATACTTCAATAACAAGTCATCCCTTCACTAAATCACGTCTGATTCGCCACAGATTCCTCATCGTCCCGATACCAACCTAAAGGTATCTGACACTTACATCCATACGGCGCTTCGTAAGGTGTCATCCCAAATCTTCAGTGCAAAAACCACTGCAGCAAGCTCCAAATCATGCGCAGGATAATTTCTCTTGTGGATTCTTAAGCTGTCTCAAAGCATAAGCCACAACTTTTTGGTGTTGCATCAACACGCATCCCAATCCTTGGTGTGACGCATCGCAGTAAACCTCATAAGGTTCTTCCGGTTGAGGCAAAATCTGTAACACCTGACGACGAGATCGACCTCGTGTCGAGACCTCGTACCAAGACCTCGTGCCAAGATCGCGTGCCAAGGTCATATGTCGAGCTGATGAGGTCGCGTACCGAGCTGAGGAGGTCGCATGTCGAACTGAGGAGGCCGCGTGCACGAACTCGTGTTAGAGCCTTGTGCGCTTGCACAAGCACCCTGATCGACCTCGTGTCGAGACTGAAACACTCGTATTTTTACGAACGTTATTTAGCGTTAATGATTATATTGTTTGTAATATTTATATTATCGGTTTGCAGTTCTCGACGTGTGTTTTAGATCTTTAACCTATAGATTAGAGGGTAATCATGAGAGAGGAGAGATTAGATGGGTAGAATGATTGATGGGATTAACATCTCAAAACAGTAGTTACACGTCACTTAGTTGTGTTTTTTAAAAAAAAAGAAAAAAGAAAAAATTCATTTAAAGGGTTTCTTGACCAGCTGTATATCACGATCAGCCCTCACAACCCTCACTTTCTCTTTTCTTCTTTCTTCTTCTCTGAGTTTCCTCTTCCTCTCCAAAACTTCCATCGAAGAACCTTGGATTTTATTGAGTCTTTGCACAAACTTTCCTCATCAATCTTGTTCCTCATCATCTCCTCGACATACATCACCATCTCGACCATCATCTGAGGTATGGAAAAACAGATTTTCTCTTCCTTCATGCTACTGTTAGCGCCACTTCTTCTCTCCATTTTAGCTAGTTTTTATGCTTCCAAATCATGTCGTATTCATAGGTTTTCTTCTTCATGATGAAAATATTTTTCAGAAAACATAAACTTAGATTTTGATTAATTTGTGCTTAATGTGTTACTTGATTTTAAGCTTGAGTTAATACTTAGGAAAAATGGCTTTGTCTGATGATATGTATGAAAGATGTTTTAATAAAATTATTAGAGAAAAGGAGTTTTAATATTTACTTGGGTTGTAGTTAAGATTGGGATAATGAGAGCTAAGTGCTATTAGAACCCATAGATGGAACTAAGTTGTGCTTGTATTAGGAAGTCTGATTCCCGAGATCGTGTGATTTCCGAATCGAGGTGTCTGGGGCCTTGAACAGGGGCGTGGGAGCTTGATGGGATCCGCATCGAGAGTCAGACGTGTCGAGGTCGACTGAGAAGTCGTTGTCGAGCTCGTTTAAAGACAGACGTGTTGAGGTCGTTGTCGAGCAGCGTAGCTTGGAGTTCGGTAAGGGCAACTTTTAGATATGTTTAGATTTGATTTTTAGTATTTAAATGCTTCATTTAAATACGGAGAAGTCTGAGAACTCTACGAGTTCGAAGTTAGGGTCTTCGAACCCCTTCGTTTTGTTGTCGTGAGGTCGAACATTTATCCGAGTCTTCGTGGGCGAGCGTAAGCTGTTGCGGTTGGTGTCCTGAACCCAACCCCCCACACTTGTATGTTCCTCTCTGTTAATTCCATTGAGTTGCAGAGGGATGGATTCCTTGATTTGCTTGTCGAGCATGTAATGTCGTGATATGATTGAGTTATGCATTATTTGATATGAGATTAAATATATGTCATGAATTGCGTGTTGCTGTTGAATTACGTTTCTTCATGTAGGGTGTTTTTATTGCTTAACTGTCGAATTGCGTTTTCTTCATATTAAGCATGATCTCTTATTTGATATGCGGGTAAGTAATCTTATGCGTCACTCTTTGAATATTGTAAGCGGAGAGTTGTTCATCGAGTGAGCGAGCTAGGCGAGTCGTTATGACGTTTTTGAGCCGTGACCCGGATAACTAAGGGTGCTAGGTCCCCTTTTGTTTACGGAGATTGACTAGACGTCGCGGCGTAGGAACCGCATCGCATATCTAGGGAGAAGCGAAAGATCCCAAGGCTACGGCTGGTATGTCGATTGATGGATCTGCGTCTGCTTCCTAATAATGGTCGAGTCGAGAGAAAATGGATCGCGAGTTAAGTCGAGTCTAGAGTGAGAAGGTCGAGTCACGTTTGGTGATTGATAAACATTGTTGTGTTGCTTATTTCTTTATTCCGTGTTTATCTTGAATTGTTGAGAAGTTGACCACTTTCCGTGGTACCTTCAATCCATGATGGTTACCCAGGCGATGTCGAGTGCGAGGAACTTCGGCAGCAGATGATGGCGAGGAGGAGCTCGACGAGGATCAGGGCGACGACCTATATTTGTCGTGATTGATTATGTTTGTTGGATGTTTTTGGGATGACTGTACCTTATTTTCTTTGTGTTCAGAGGTTGTGACCAGTTTGGGCTAGATGTTATTTTGAGGACAGGGTAGACTGGTGGTTTTACTTTTGGAGCAGCCCCCTGCGTGGGTGTCTGCCGGAAGTACCCCCAGGGTATGATTTCTCTCTTGAAGTCGTCATACCTTAGGTGTATTTTCTTTATACATTATTACTCTGTCTTTTTGTATGCACTTTTTATATCTTGTATATATATAAGTATGTACTTGTTATACCTGCGTGATGTTATTTAGGACTTAAATCTTGTGTCTTAGTTGCACCATGTTTTCAAAAGTCAGAATTACTACGATGTGCACGAGCTGGTCTTAAAAATAATAATAGACCGTACTTTTCTAAAGGGCACAAGAGTATCGTTTTAAAACTCATCGCATACTGAGGTAACTTCGAGCTCGGTATGTTGAGCTCGGTAGCGGTCGAAAGCAGTCGTTACAATGTTGGTATCGAGCTTGATTCGGTTCGACCGGGCGTGTATAGAAATTTGGGTGGTCAGCGTGTCGGGATATGTATGTCGGGTACCTAGTTGTACTATCTTGATTCTTTGTTTGATTAAGTGAAGCACTTATTGCTTGAAAAATTGTTTGAGCTGTTTCTTGATTGAAGCGGTGTGTTTTAACACATCCTTGTTGTGAGATTCTGACAGCGGTTTTGAACTTTGTGGAATCTAATGCCACCTCGTAGGGATACGGCAATTTATGCAGGAAACGTCGACATGGAACGAGCAATTCAAGCTATGGCCAGATGGCGGCGACCATGGCTCGACAATCAGTGCTTTGCAACTCAAGCAGGCTAACGATGGCTCAACAGACGGCAGCGTTAACCCAGCAAAATTTACAGCAACAACAGCGAGCAGAGCGGAGTGCTGAGGCGAGAGGATTAGCAGACTTTAGGAAGCATGATCCACCGAAGTTTTACGGTGAGCCAAACCCAGATAAAGCTGATCTTTGGATGCAAGAGATCGAGAAGATCTTTGAGGCACTCCATTGCCCAAACAACGTGAAGGTAGACTACGCCACCTACTTGCTGCTAGGAGACGCAGAGTATTGGTGGAAGGGAGTGAAGCAAGCACTGATAGCGGAACGTCGCGAGATAACTTGGGAGCTTTTTCGTGGAAGGTTCTTGGACAAATACTTCCCAGATACTGCACGAGCTGAGAAGGAGCAAGAGTTTCTTCAACTACAATAAGGCAGTATGACGGTGCCCGAGTATGCAGCCAAGTTTGAGTCACTGGCGAGGTATTTCAGTCCATTTCGTGATCGAGCTGACCAAGGATGGTTAAGTGAGAGGTTCCAACGGGGATTAAGATTTGACATTCAGAAGTCGGTGGTGTCACTGAGGATCAGGAATCTACAAGAGCTGATAGATCGTTGTGTTGAGGTAGAGGGTGTAAGAAGCCACAAGAAGAAAAGCTGTAGGTGGACCGGTGAGACCCAGTGCGGGCGGAGGTTTACGGAAGGAGAAACAACTGCTGAGAAGAAGCCTTACAACCGACCTCGGGGAACAACAACAGGGGACAATATCGTCCGATGACCCAGGGAGCGAAGCGGAGGTCGAGGCCGTCGAGGTGACTTGCTATCGTTGTGGAAAGTCGGGACATTATGCAAATAAGCGTACTCGGAAGGAGGATGTGTGCTACAATCAGAAGAAGCCAGGGCATTTTGCCAAGGATTGTCCCACACCTAAAGTGAGCCGTGATGCTTGCGGCAAAGGCCAAAGGGAAGCGTCAGGTAGCTAAAGGCGAGTCTTACGCATGGCGGTGAGAAGCGAGCGGTGATGATCTTATTCAAGGTGAATGTGAGATTGAGGGTAAATCCTTATCCGTCCTCTTTGATTCGTGCAACCCATTCCTTTATTTCCTCTGATTGTGTGAACCATTTGAACTTGACCGTGGATCGCTACTGCTCAAATTGGTAGTTACAACCCCAGCTGCTAAAACCTTAGTCACAAACACTGCATGTCTTAATTGTGTAGTGGTTATTCAGAGTAGAAAGTTTATGGTCAATTTGGTTTGTTTGCCTCTTAAGGGCTTAGATGTCATCCTCGGGATGGATTGGTTGTCACACCACCATGTCCTCTTGGACTGTGCCCGTAAAACTGTAATTTTCCCAGACCTTGGAGTCTCCAATTATCTTTCTGCTGAACATATTGGAGTTTCTTTGAAAGAAGAAACTAGGGAATATATGTATCTGGCTAGTTCAGAAGTTTTCCAGCAGATCGAAGTGAAGAATGTACCAGTGGTGTGTGACTTTGTGGACGTTTTTCCCGAAGACGTGCCAGGGTTACCACCAGTGCGAGAGGTCGAGTTCTCCATCGAGTTGATTCCAGGAACAAGACCGATTTCCAAAGCGCCTTACAGGATGTCTCCTGCCGAGATGAAAGAACTGAAGTCCCAGATCGAACACTTGGAGTCAAAGCAATTCATACGACCGAGCGTGTCACCGTGGGGAGCTCCAGTGTTGTTGGTTAAGAAGAAGGATGGACGATCAAGGCTGTGCGTGGACTACCGCGAGCTCAACAAGGTTACTGTGAAGAACCGGTATCCATTACCCCGTATTGACGACTTGATGGATCAACTTCGTGGAGCGGCGATCTTTTCCAAGATAGATTTGAAATCCGTTATCATCAGTTCGCGTGAAGGAGGAAGATATCCCCAAAACAGCTTCGGGACTAGGTATGGTCACTACGATTATTTGGTGATGCCGTTTGGGTGACAAATCGCCCGGTGTGTTTATGGACTATATGAACAGGATTTTCCATTCGTTCTTGGATCAGTTTGTAGTAGTGTTCATCGACGACATCCTGATCTACTCGAAGAACCGAGAAGAGCACGAAGAACACTTACGTCGAGTATTGCAGATATTACGAGAGAAGCAACTCTATGCCAACCTGTCGAAGTGTGAATTTTGGCTCGAAGAGGTGAATTTTCTTGGTCATGTGATTTCCAAAGAAGGAATAGCTGTGGATCCAACTAAGATTGAAGCTGTGCTAGCGTGGGAACAGCCGAGGACAGTCACTGATATCAGGAGTTTTGTTGGCTTAGCAGGCTATTATCGAAGATTCATTGAAGGTTTCTCGAAGATTGTCGCGCCTCTTACACGGCTTACGAGGAAGGATCAACCTTTTGCCTGGACTGAGGAGTGCGAATCCAGTTTTCAAAGACTGAAGGAGCTCTTGACGACAGCGCCTGTGTTGATTTTGCCTCAACCCGAAGAGCCTTACGAGGTGTATTGTGATGCGTCACACCAGGGATTGGGATGCGTGCTGATGCAACACCGGAAAGTGGTAGCGTATGCTTCAAGACAGCTTAAGATTCACGAGAGGAACTACCCTACTCACGATTTGGAGCTGGCAGCGGTGGTTTTTCTTGAAGATATGGAGGCACTACCTTTATGGGAGCACTCTTCTGTTTCAGCGATCACAAGAGCTTGAGGTACTGTTCGATCGAAGAGCTCAACATGCGTCGGCGAAAGATGGACAATTTCTCAAGGACTACGACTTTACGTTGGAATACCATCCCGGTAAGGCTAACGTAGTAGCAGATGCATTGAGCAGAAAGAGCGTTTTAGCCTCAGCAATGATGATCAAGGAGTTGGAGATGCTCGAGAAGTTCCGAGACCTGAAGTTGAGTGTGGAAGTTTCACCAGGGAAGCTGAGATTTGGTATGCTTACCATTTCTAACAGATTGTTGGACGAGATCCGAGACCAGCAGGTTCATGACGAACTCCTGCAAGAGAAGGTCCAGTTGATAGCGCAAGGGAAGGCGACAGAATTCCAAGTCGGAACGGACAACATTTTAAGATGCAATGGTCGAGTGTGTGTACCTAACGTAGCGGAGCTGAGAAAGTTAATACTTGACGAAGCGCATAAGAGCAACTTTAGTATTCATCCAGGAGTTACGAAGATGTATCAAGACTTGAAGAAGCATTTTTGGTGGTCCTAATGAAAAAGCAAGTGGTGATGCACGTAGCCGTGTTTAACGTGTCGAAGCGAAGGTGGAGCACCAACGACCTGCGGGAATGCTAAAATCGCTTGACGTACCAGTATGGAAATGGGATAGTATTTCCATGGATTTCGTTGTAGGTTTACCGAAGACACAGAAGAAGAATGATTCGATTTGGGTGATCGTCGACCGATTGACCAAATCTGCTCATTTCTTGCCAGTGAGGTCGACATACAACGTGGAAAAGCTGACCGAGATCTACCTCACGGAGATAGTACGACTACATGGTATACCCTCTTTAATCGTGTCGGACCGAGATCCGAAGTTCACGTCTCATTTTTGGAGGGAATTGCAAGAAGCGATGGGAACCGAGCTCAGGCTTAGCTCGGCATATCATCCCCAAACTGACGGTCAGACTGAGAGAACGATCCAATCGCTTGAAGATTTGTTGCGAGCGTGTACCTTAGATCACCGAGGAAGTTGGGACGACGTCTTACCATTGGTGGAGTTCACCTACAATAACAGTTTCCATGCGAGTATTGGAATGGCACCTTTTGAAGCACTGTATGGGCCGGAAATGTCGACGCCTCTTTGTTGGTACCAGGATGGCGGCGTTACATTGTGGGACCAGATATGATCCAGCGGACTCATCGAGAAGATCCGTTTGATCGAGATAGGATGCGAGCGTCTCAAAGTCGGCGAAGAGTTATGCGGACCAAAGGCGTCGACCACTCGAGTTCGAGGAAGGAGAGCATGTATTTCTTAGAGTTACCCCCACTACCGAGTTGGTCGGCGATCAAATCCAAGAAACTTACCCTAAATTTATTGGACCTTATCGATTCTTCGTCGTATTGGTCGGTGGCATATCGGTGCCTTGCCACCCTTCTTGTCAAACATTCATGACGTCTTCCACGTCTCACGCGATTCTGAAAGTATATTTTCGACCCTCTTATGTCATCGAACCAGATGTGATTCAAGCGAGGATGACTTATCCTTCAAGCATCACCGAACGATCGTTGGCCAGGAAAGCCAAGCGATTCGCGGAATAAAGAGATTCAACTTGTCAAAGTTGTGTGAGATCAGAAGACTGGAGAGGCGACTTGGGAGCTGGAGGAGAAGATGAAGACTCAGTACCCTGAACTCTTTCATCGTAAGGATCTTATTTGCAATTTCGAACACGAAATGTTTTTGAGAGGAAGAGAGTGTAACACCTGGCAGCGAGATCGACCTCGTGTCGAGACCTCGTGTCGAGACCTCGTGCCAAGATCGCGTGCCAAGGTCATATGTCGGTGATGTGGTCGCGTCTGCGAAATTGAGGAGGTCGCATGTCGAACTGAGGAGGCCGCGTGCATGAACTCGTGTTAGAGCCTTGTGCGCTTGCACAAGCACCCTGATCGACCTCGTGTCGAGACTGAAACACTCGTATTTTTACGAACGTTATTTAGCGTTAATGATTATATTGTTTGTAATATTTATATTATCGGTTTGCAGTTCTCGACGCTGTGTTTTAGATCTTTAACCTATAGATTAGAGGGTAATCATGAGAGAGGAGAGATTAGATGGGTAGAATGATTGATGGGATTAACATCTCAAAACAGTAGTTACACGTCACTTAGTTGTGTTTTTTAAAAAAAAAAATTCATTTAAAGGGTTTCTTGACCAGCTGTATATCACGATCAGCCCTCACAACCCTCACTTTCTCTTTTCTTCTTTCTTCTTCTCTGAGTTTCCTCTTCCTCTCCAAAACTTCCATCGAAGAACCTTGGATTTTATTGAGTCTTTGCACAAACTTTCCTCATCAATCTTGTTCCTCATCATCTCCTCGACATATATCACCATCTCGACCATCATCTGAGGTATGGAAAAACAGATTTTCTCTTCCTTCATGCTACTGTTAGCGCCACTTCTTCTCTCCATTTTAGCTAGTTTTTACGCTTCCAAATCATGTCGTATTCATAGGTTTTCTTCTTCATGATGAAAATATTTTTCAGAAAACATAAACTTAGATTTTGATTAATTTGTGCTTAATGTGTTACTTGATTTTAAGCTTGAGTTAATACTTAGGAAAAATGGCTTTGTCTGATGATATGTATGAAAGATGTTTTAATAAAATTATTAGAGAAAAGGAGTTTTAATATTTACTTGGGTTGTAGTTAAGATTGGGGTAATGAGAGCTAAGTGCTATTAGAACCCATAGATGGAACTAAGTTGTGCTTGTATTAGGAAGTCTGATTCCCGAGATCGTGTGATTTCCGAATCGAGGTGTACGGGAGCGCGAACCCGAGGACGTGGGAGCAGTGGGATCCAGACTGAGAGCTGTACGTGTCGAGGTCGACTGAGAAGTCGTTGTCGAGCTCGTTTGAAGACAGCCGTGTTGAGGTCGTTGTCGAGCAGCGTAGCTTGGAGTTCGGTAAGGGCAACTTTTAGATATGTTTAGATTTGATTTTTAGTATTTAAATGCTTCATTTAAATACGGAGAAGTCTGAGAACTCTACGAGTTCGAAGTTAGGGTCTTCGAACCCCTTCGTTTTGTTGTCGTGAGGTCGAACATTTATCCGAGTCTTCGTGGGCGAGCATAAGCTGTTGCGGTTGGTCTCCTGAACCCAACCCCCCACACTTGTATGTTCCTCTCTGTTAATTCCATTGAGTTGCGAGAGGATGGATTCCTTGATTTGCTTGTCGAGCATGTAATGTCGTGATATGATTGAGTTATGCATTATTTGATATGAGATTAAATATATGTCATGAATTGCGTGTTCTTTGTTGAATTGCGTTTCTTCATGCGAGGGTGTTTTATTGCTTAAGCCGTCAGTGCGTTTTCTTCATATTAAGCATGATCTCTTATTTGATATGCGGGTAAGTAATCTTATCGTCACTCTTTGAATATTGTAAGCGGAGAGTTGTTCATCGAGTGGCGAGCTAAAGTAGTCGTTATGGCGTTTTGAGCCGTGACCGGATAACTAAGGGTGCTAGGTCCCCTTTTGTTTACGGGAGATTGACTAGACGTCGCGGCGTAGGAGCAGATCGCATATCTAGGGAGAAGCGAAAGATCCCAAGGCTACGGCTGGTATGTCGATTGATGGATCTGCGTCGCTTCCTAATAATGGCCGAGTCGAGAGAAAATGGATCGCGAGTTAAGTCGAGTCTAGAGTGAGAAGGTCGAGTCACGTTTGGTGATTGATAAACATTGTTGTGTTGCTTATTTCTTTATGTCGTGTTTATCTTGAATTGTTGAGAAGTTGACCCTTTCCCGTGGTACCTTCAATCCATGATGGTTACCCAGGGGATGGCGAGGGTGCAGGGAACTTCGGCAAACAGATGATGGCGAGGAGGAGCTCGACGAGGATCAGGGCGACGACCTATATTTGTCGTGATTGATTATGTTTGTTGGATGTTTTTGGGATGACTGTACCTTGTTTTCTTTGTGTTCAGAGGTTGTGACCAGTTTGGGCTAGATGTTATTTTGAGCACAGGGTAGACTGGTGGTTTTACTTTTGGAGCAGCCCCCTGCGTGGGTGTCTGCCGGAAGTACCCCCAGGGTATGATTGCTCTCTTGAAGTCGTCATACCTTAGGTGTATTTTCTTTATACATTATTACTCTGTCTTTTTGTATGCACTTTTTATATCTTGTATATATATAAGTATGTACTTGTTATACCTGCGTGATGTTATTTAGGACTTAAATCTTGTGTCTTAGTTGCACCATGTTTTCGAAAAGCTGTAATTACTCTGATGTGCACGAGCTGGTCTTAAAAATAATAATAGACCGTACTTTTCTAAAGGGCACAAGAGTATCGTTTTAAAACTCATCGCATACAGGGTAACTCGAGCTCGGTATGTTGAGCTCGGTAGCGGTCCGGAAACGGGTCGTTACAAAATCAGCACAGGTGTCATCGTTAGAAGCTCCTTCAGTCTCTGAAAACTGGATTCGCACTCTTCTGTCCAAGCAAATAGTTGATCCATCCTTGTAAGTCGTGTAAGTGGTACTACGATCTTTGAAAAACCTTCAATAAATCTCCGGTAGTAGCCTGCTAATGCAACAAAACTTCTGATATCTGTCTCAGTCTTCGGCTATTCTCATCTTAACACCGCTTCAATCTTGGCTGGATCCACAGCCATACTGTCTTTGGTGATCACACGTCCGAGAAAATTCACCTCTTCAAGCCAGAATGCATACTTAGACCGGTGAGCATAAGGCTGCTTCTCTCGTAGTATCTGCAGCACTTGGCGTAAATGCTCTTCGTGCTCTCCTCTGCTCCTCGAATAGACCAAGATGTCGTCCGTAGATTCCGTCGCGAACTGGTACATTCTTCAACTCGGTCGCTTGGTAACTTCTATACTAGCGAGGGAATAAGAAATCCTGAGCTCTCTCTTACAAGAATCTTCAATAGAATTAACAGAAAGGTATGTGAAGACTCCAAAATTAGGAAAAACTACGATTTTTGGGCACAGTCCCGAAGGATATGGTAATTCGAAAACCAATCCGACCCTAGAATAATGGTAAGACTTTTAAAGATACACGACTCGAATTGATAAGGATTTTCTATACTCAACAATTACTACACAACGAAGTCATGCAGTGTTAGAACTAGGGTCTTTGCAGTTGAAGTAACCACTACTAAGTCAAAAAATAATACAGTCAAAAGAAATTTTTAAACCAGCTCACACAATCCAAGGAATTAATATAATGTGCGGCATTAGAATCGAAGATTATGGATAGAGAGTTACCCTCAATTTCGTAATCCTTCTGAGTTAGATCTCCTGATCGCTCTGCTTCTTTGCCGCCCATGCAAAGGACTCTACCCTCGACCATCTGACGCTTTCCCCTTGTTTTTGCTGCGCTCATACCCGATACCACCTTTGGAGCCTTGCAGTCCTTGGCGACGTGTCCCGGTTTGTTGCAGTTGAAACACACTGGGTCCTTCGCAGTGCAGTCGTTAGCAAGATGTCCCGGTCTTCCGCAACGATAGCAAAGTTGTCCATCTCTAATTTGCTTTCCACCACTTGAATTCTGGGCCATAGGGCGATACTGCCCCTGATTGTTTCCCTGAGGTCTTTTGTAAGGTTTCTCTTGCTGTTTCTCTTTCTGACCATTCCCCTGTCCTTGATTCTGCGATCTGATAGGCCCGCTTGCACCATCCTTTCTCTTGCGAGTCCTCACACCTTCCACCTCTATGCATCTATCGACCAACTCTTGAAAGTTTCGAATTCTCAGGGACACCACAGACTTCTGGATGTCGAACCTCGATCCCATCGAAATCCATCGCTCAACCAATTCTAATCTGACCGATCACGAAATGGACTGAAGTACCTCGAAAGTGACTCGAACTTTGCGGCATACTCCGATACCGTCATGTGGCCCTGATGTAAACGGAGGAATTCTTGCTCCTTTTCCATTCGTGCAGTCTCTGGAAAGTACTTCTCCAAAAATCTTCTGCGAAAGATTTCCCAGCTAATCTCCTGACGCTCAACCGTCAACAACTGTTTGACTCCCTTCCACCAGTACTCAGCATCTCCCAGCAGCAAGTAAGACGCGTAATTCACCTTGACGTTCTCTGGGCAGTGAAGTGCCTCAAAAATCTTCTCTATCTCCTGGATCCACATATCTGCCTTGTCCGGATTGGGTTCACCATAGAACCTTGGTGGATCGTGCTTACGAAAATCGGCCAGTCCTCTAGCCTCTGCATCCCTCTCGGCCCTCTGTTGTTGCTGCAGATTATGTTGGTTCATGGCCGCAGTCTGTTGAGCCATAGCAGCAAATTGTTGAAACGCAGCAGCAGATTGTTGAGCCATAGCCGCTGCCATTTCTGTCATCGCTTGAATTGCCCGGTCCGTAGTTGAGTTATCAGGTCCAAACGTACGGTCTCTGCGAGGTGGCATTAGATTCCTACAAGGTTCAAAACCTGTCAGAACCTCACACTCAAGTGTTGTGCTATCACACATTGCTTCAAATAAGAAACAATCCACATAATTTTAAGCAAAGCTGCTTCATTCATCAAACAACAACAAAACAAAAACGACTAGCTACCCCACAAAGCAAAACCCGACACGGTGACCAGCTTAGTTACCCAACACACAGTCCGGTTAGAACCGAACTGCTCTGATACCACTATTGTAACGACCTGTTTTTGGAGCGCTACTAAACTAGAACAAACTCTAAATGCAAGGAAGTTTTCGAAATAATACTCTCGTGTCTTTCAGAAAATGCGGTAATTTTTTTTTTCTTTTTATAAACAAAGGCCTTTTACAAAACACAGTCAGAGTATCAATAGCGTTTTTGAAACATGACGGAATTCTAAATGTAAAAGGACCATTACAACTGAACACAAATACATATACACAACTTCCAAAAGATTGCCAGTTGAGGAATTTCACATATAGAAATAGTAAATAAATATGCATAAATAGGAATACACCTAAAGTATGAAGACCGTAACACGAGTAATCATACTTCTGAGGTACTCCTGGCAGTTACCCACGCAGGGGGCTGCTCCAAAAGTAAAAACCTGGACACCAAAACAACAGCTGCCACAAAAGTCTAGCAAAACAAACAGACTGGTCACAAACCAAAACTATATACAAAGTAGACAGATGTCATCAATCAACCACTGCGCATCACTACTCAAATCTTCTGACGGGTCCTCCTCGGTCTTCTGCATCAAGTCGTCTGCATCCTTGTCAGTCCATTCACGCGAAGGTCTCTAACACGCCTCCTATATATATATATCCCGGCCGGGAGTGGGGCTTAACTCCAAGCCGAGGGAATCTCCATGCTCGGAAAGTCAAAGGCCACCTCCGACAATATCGTCATCGTCAGAATCTCCACCACGTCTGTGATCGTCTGGGTTACCATCATCAATTGAAGGAACCACGGGCAAGGGTCAACTTCTTAAAATACACCAGATAATCCAAAAATAGCATGATATAATATAACGCAGCATAACAGAACACACCATTCAGTAAGAATACATCAATGCCTGCAATTGCAACTACACGCCACTATAAAAACAAGAAATAACAAGGTACACAAACGCCCCATAATGCAACTCACGACACTCTCCCATCACACTTTACAATTCCGGAAATAGCGCCGAACAAGCTGCTGAATACCAGCCGTAGCTTTGGGGACCCTATCACCTAAGTCGTAGCTTTAGGGGACCCTATCACCCTTGGTTATTCAGGTCGAGTTAAAAAAACAACACGACAGTGAACTAAGCAGTCGAACACCCGTCATAGCTTTGGGCACCCTATCACCCAAGCCGTAGCTTTAGGGGACCCTATCACTCTAGGTGGTTCGGTTCTGAACACCGGACATAATTTTGGGGACCCTATCACCCAAGTCATAGCTTCAGGGGACCCTATCACCCTTGGTTATTCGGGTTGAAGTTCAAAAACGTCACGACGACTCCAACGACTTCGACAACACCTTAACCACCCCAATGAATCAACCAACGCATATGATAATTCAAAGAGTGGTACGCAAGATCATTCGACCACATATCAAGAAATTTTCATGCCAAAATTTTCACTATAAGAGAAATTTTCAAGAAATAAAACCTACAAAACAATTCTAATTTCATGCCAAAATCTAAGTTCATGCTCTATCCCAATGACTAATTTACATTACAACAAGCCTCTCCCAATACTCAAACTTCACTTAGCTCTTATTTCAAAACAACAAACCACACTTCAAAATAAACTCAACCAAGTTCTAAAAATATTTTCCAAAACACTTCAAGAGTAAGGTTTTCAAGGAAATTCTTTCAATTAAATACATGATTCAACAACCAAAACCTACATTTTAAAACAATACTCTAAGACAATTTCTTCCAAATCAATTTTCATTTTTTTAAAATTAACTCCTAGAGCAATTTAAATTCATCAAGCATGCCAAATCAAGAACCCTTACTCTAACAAGTATCAAATAACTTCAAGTAATTCAAATAAACAACTAATTACATGATTCCTAACATAATTACCACTAATCTCCTTTCCTCAAGAACAAGGGTTTTCACAAAAATCTCTCAATCCAAGTTTCAATTAAAAATTAACTATTACAACAACAAAAATTATTATAATGGAACAAGAAACACAAGTTAATTTGATGATTCACAAAGAGGGTCACACAACCTCTTTTCCCTTAGGTCTTGCATCCTAGGGTTCAAAGAAATTGGGAATTTAAGTGTCCATTTCCTCTAAGATCATAATCAAGCAAAAAAATAAAGCATTAAAACAAGGAATGAGAAAAAAGATAACATCCTACAACCTATAAGAGGTCACGGTTCTGAGCTAATAAAAAGGGGAGGATTTTGGTTTCCCATCATACTTACAAAGCTTGGATGAAGATGACAATTAGGAGAAGAAAATAGAAGTGATGGAGGTTGAGCAAATGAAGGAAGTTCACGCCAAGAAGGAGAAGGGGGAAGCCATGGAAGCTCTTGCTTTCTCTCTCAAGAACTTGGAGAATAAAATGAGAATGGAGATGAGAGTGGGGGTGCTCGGCTGGAAAGGCAAAAAGGGGAGGAAGTAGGACTTGGCTTCCTTTCTTTTCTTCCACTAAAGCTTAGAAAAGAAGCAAAAATGGTGGGATAGATGAAGGGGAGGGGGTGTCGCTACTGCTTGCAAGAGGAGAGGGAAGGGAAAACAAAATGAAAGTGAGAGTGGGTGTGAGTGGTCGCTGCAGGTGATCAAAAAAATATAAGGGTGGGTTCACTTATTCCTTTTCTTTTTTATAAACCAACATTAAACAATATGCACAAAGGTTAATACCATCAATTGGAAAATAAGTAACTAATTAATAAGTGAGTAATTGAGAGTGTGAGGGTGATGAAAAGGTGGGTCACGCTGGATTGAGCAAAAATAAGAGGATCACAATCTATCCTTGGCTAAAAACTAGTCTAATATAGTGTAAGAAAAAAAAATCACACAAAGGTTGACACCTAATCACTTTATGAGATGCTAATCCCAGCACTTAATCTATCCCATCTAATCTCACCTCACTCATGATTACCTTCTAATTCTAGAGTCTTAGGGTACTAAAACACGGCGTCGAATAACCGCGTTACCGATTAATTACCCGCCGATAAAATCGCGAAAATTAATTTAGCGAGAAATTAATTCACCGCGTGATATTATATTATCATAAATAATAAAAACAATATCAAACACTCAAAAATAATCATGACAAGTTACGTTTCGATTTTCATCGAAATCGGGGTTCATTTAAAATTTTATCTGCGGCAGAAACTACCCAGTGATTCGAAACGCGACGAAACTTCGTTAGAATTTTTCGACGATATTCAAACCATGAATTAATATAAAAATATTAATTCTCAGTTATATTTTGATCTTGATTTAATTAAATCAGTTACTTAAAGAACATGAAATTGCTTATTATAGCATAATTACGACAAAATACACTAAATAGCGCTAATTAATGCATCGTAAAAATACGCGTGTTACAGTAGGCGATCGTACCACAATTTGTTAACAGAACTCTTGGAATAATTGAACTCGTTAATTATGTCAGATCAAATATAATTTCCTGTTTCCAATCAGTTATTGAATTAGCAATCTCACTGTTTCTTGATGTTGTTTCTACTATTTATCTTGCATGATCATTGAGGGTAGTTCTTAGGAAGAAGACTATTAATATTGCATGATCATTGCATATTCATAATATAAGAATAGGTGATTGGCTTTCAAATAGGGAATATAGCTTGCAATAGTCAATTGATAAATTCATGGACTAAGTAATATTAGTGAACCCGGTTCCTCTAGACTTTGCATACTTGATCTCTATTCTGTTCCTGCGAACTTGCTTTTGTCCTGTTACCTCTTAACTGATTGTTCTTGTTCTCATAATCACTACCTTTGATAGTCTAAATAATATAGGATATTTATTACGTTCGTACTCGCGCATTCCCTGTGGATTTGACATTCGTAGTTTAAATATACGCCACTTGCGAACTGCGATAAGGTGCACTTGCCTTTAGCCACAACAAGTTTTTAGCACTATTGCCAGGAATGTTTTAGCGATATTAGACCAACGAGATTTTTGTTACTTTAGACATATTATTATTATTATTATTATTATTATTATTATTATTTTAATTTAAAAAAATTTTCATGGTTTCTCTTTTTCCTTATGTGTATTTTGTAGGATATGAATGGCAAGACTGTTTAGCAGACAACTTTTGAGTTGAATTCAGAGCAGATTATGTGAGCAACTCTTGGGAAAGTCATAATCAAAGAGAAGATTTTTATTGGTCACCACGTCTGTAAAATGAAGCTCAAAGCGGGAAAGGGCCTAATTTGGAAGACTGTGCACACTTTCATGGGGCAAGTGGATGAAAGATTCCTATCTTTGGAGAAGATAGTAAACAACATCGTAATGAATCCGAAGGCCTTACAGAAACAAATTTTTGCCTTTGTAAATTGCATGCTTCGAAAAATTGAAGAGGAACTTGAGCCCATTCCCAAGGTGGAATACGAAGTCATCGTCCATGAGAGTGATGAAGAGATAAATAAAGAACCAATCATGGATGAGATTTTGGCTAAATTTGAGAAAAAACTTGGTGACCAACTCGAGTTTTTCGAAACTCCTATTGAATCTGTGGAGAGTCAGGATTCTGCTCCAGCAACATTGATGACTCATATGGAACAAGGCACTTTGCCTAGTCAAATTTAGCCTAATCTAAAAGAGGAAGACGAAGTCATCATTCTTGAGAATGTTGAGGAGTTGTTTGAAGAGCCTAAGTCTGAGTCTAAGCATGAAGAACAGTCATTCCCAGAAAGGATTAAAACTCCTGCTGAAGGGAGTACTTATGAAGAGAACAAGGAAGATCTAGACCCCATGGTTCTTGATTTTGAGCAAAAGGATGAAGTCCCAATTAATTTGAGACAAACTCTTTTGGCCAAAATTGGTGAAGTAGTCATTGAGGTTCAAAAGGGAAAAGTAATATTAAAGTAAGGTAAGGAAGAAGTTGTTTTACAAGTTTTGAACTCTAATCCCTCTCCTTTAGTTTCTTGCTATTCTACTAAAAATTCGTCTTCTTTTATTCTTTCCTATTTTACTAATAATGTCGTTGCTATTAACGGCTTTGATGATTTAAGAGTGCATGACACTTAAGGGAAAATTACTAACTTGCAGGATCCTAGCATATTGGTGGGTGGTAAAAAAATAAAAATTCCACAATATTTTGAAGTCAATCCACCACATGGAAAAAGAAAGAACAACTTGAGCCACATGGTTAAGAAGTGGCGAAAGGGAAATGCACTGAATGCAAAATTCACACTTGGAGAACCACCTGATTGACCACTTTTAAGCAACGTTAAACAAGCACTTTGCAGGAGGCAAAGTGTGTTATTTAATTTTACGTTATTAGTTTCTTTCCTATGTATAATATATATATATATATATAGATATATATAGTAGATTTAGTGTTTATGTTTCTAATAGTTTTATTGTGACTCACAGTATCTCCAGTTGCTTAGTAGCTTCATGGGTAATGGCAAGGCAACAACGTTAATTGAATCACCCCTCCACAATTTGCTCGTGAAATTATCAAAGAGAAGTACTTTTCCACCATAAATTATTTTTAACACCTACTTTAACTAAATAAATTTTTATTGCTGGACCGTCATATTAAGATCGACTTTGAATCTATTATGCGTGGATATCTCATTCATTAGATCAGCCCGGTCCCTTATGGCCCAGTACACATATTAACTGATCTGAATAACCGCCCCTTTTCTCCCTTAACGGTTACCTCCTAGTGGGGCATTTTCGTAACCGCCCATAATCTCCCCTAGGGAGACCACCTACAAAGATGAGAACTCCCTTACCTAGTTGGGGGGGCTCATTCTTGATGCTTGGACAAGAAACACTCAAGAAAGAAGGTCGTCCATGAACGTTACTCCAAGAACAATTGCTTATTTTATAATTGTTAGCAGTGATGACACTGCTAAAAATAAGTTTGGGGAGGGAACTATAACTTTAATTACTTGGCTATGCTTGTAATTATTACATTAAGGAAAATTTGAAATTTCTCTAATTCAGGAGCTATTTTTAAATAAAAAAAAATCTGAACATTGTGATTGAAATAAAGTTGTTGTTAGTTTTAGAATCAGCTGATAATTAGCATTGAGGTTTTATAAGTCTTAACTTGTCTATGTGAACCACTAAATGTGAGATTTGAGCCTCAATGAGAGGTCACATAATAATTTTTACCTCTTTTCATTGATTGAGTGATATTTTTTCAAGATTGTGCATTCTAGAACTTGTGTTGAGACCATTGCAAAGCTAATATAAATTTGCTTTCATGCGAAACTAGTAGGGGGTAAATTTAGAAATTTTTCAGGCCTACTTCAAATTTGTAAACATTTTACCACTAGTTGCCCATCTTTGTCCTTATTGCTAAATTTCTTCGGTACGCTTTTTGTTGCTATTAATTCTTATTTTTGTGGTAACCTTGGAAAAGACTAAGTTGTTAGAGCAATTAGTGGCAAAAAAATCAAAAGAATAATGTTAGAAATCTCTCAGGAAAGTTTATAAAAAGGAAGGCTTAGCAATTACTTTCCTCTCCTAGAATTATTAAACTGCTTATTCGGTTCATTAAATGCACCAAAGGAGGAAAGGAAAAGAAAAAGAAAAGAAAAAATGCGTTATTGCCTTCTGGAAATAAAAAGAGAAAAATGATGAATATTAGAGGGATTCTTGCCTTCTCTTTATAGTTAAAAAAAGGTTACTTATTTTGTTGATTTGGTTCTCATCCCTTTGCATGACCTTTTCTTTCTTTTTTATCTCACCTAACATTATTACCTTGGCCTCGTTATAACCCATGAAAGGCCCCTTTCCTTTTTGCATGATAAGTGGATTTTAACAGTAGAGTCTTGGTCAATGTACAAGCCTACAACAATATCACTTCTTTGGAAAAATTTGAGCGTTAATGACTACATCTTCAATCAGTTTGAGAATGGTGAGAAGAGTGACTTATAAATCACAAATTGAAGAGCTTGTTGAACTTATATCTCTAATTGGGTATTCTATTACTTAGCACTTTTTATATATTGCTCTGTTGTTATGTAACTTGTTTATGCTCCTAGTCAGTAAAAACAATTTTCCTTATCAATTATCCAAGTAGTTTACTTAAGGGCAAACAAAGCTCAAGTGTGGGGAGGTTGATAAACCCCAATTTTGTCTATTGTTATGGAAACTTTTGAGTATTTAATCATATCATTTCGTGCTAGTTAAAGTATAAAAGTACTCAATGCTGTCTCGTTTTGCAGAATTATCACAAAGACAACATCCTGAGTGGAAGAAACATATTTGGAACGAAACTGGCAAGAACTGGCCATATTCTAAGATTTTGGACATTCAGTACGACCTTACCTAATACCCAGTACGATCGTACCTAATTACGCACAAAAATAAGGGCATACCTCATGGTCAGTACAGCATCGGGCCGAAGAAAGAGTCCAGTACGGCCGTACTCAAAGGAAGTACGGTCGTACCTAAAGCAGTTAGGTTGCATCTAGTGCAGAAGTACGAGCCAACTAAAGCCAAAAGTCGGTATGATTGTGCTTAAAGATGGTACGTGTGATATCCTGATTTTCAATAATATTAGTAGGATAACTAGATCAGTAATTAAGTGATAAATGAGAGCTAGAAACCTTAATTAGGGATAAAATGTGCTTAAATGAGACCCAGGAACCTTAGAAAGGAGGTAGAAGTCCTTCGAATCGTCTAGAATGCCCTAGAAAGACGTAGAACACTTGAGAATCTTCTAAAACATCAAAAATGAGACATTTCTGGTCAGCCTCTATCGCGACTCGATGAGACTAGTACAAATCTAGTCGCGATGCGATGTAAGTCGGTGGATCAGAGCGTGGGATTGCTGACACGTGTACCACATCGTGACGCGATGGGATTTATGCCTGAGGACCATCACGACACGATGGACCCAAAATGGCTATAAATATCACCCTTCACCCTCTATTCTCCTCACTTCTTCCAAAGGATCCTTTGGAAGGGCGTGGAGGAGCTTGGGATGCGCGACAGGGACACAGGGACGGGACGCGAGCGACAGCGATCTTCTAAGCCAGGTAAGGGGAAGATACCTTAATCACTAGGGAAAATATGTAGTAGAGTAGTACTGTTATCAACCGTAGAAATGATCTATTGAAATCTATGGATGGATATTGGTTTTTGAGATGTTTTGATATGATTGCTTTATGATTGTATGATTGTTGATGTGCTGATTGATAACATGTCAGTAGTAGGTCGCCTAAGCGACACTAGAGTTGATCCTTATGTTGATTAAGGATGGTTGATAATTTGATTAACATGCCGATATTTATGTACTGGTTGTATATGATATATGTGAGTCCGATGTATAAGTCAAGGGTACCGCACTCTAGTTAGAGGTTTGCGAATCCCTAGATGGTAATAGTGAGTATTACCATCAAAAACTCTGTGATAGTGGTGATAGCTGGGTCAATGTACCCGAGGTTGGTGTACCTGAGGTACAAACGAAGCAGTGTTGAGATAGTCGGTGGCCTTGAGAGAATGGTTCTCGGCCAAGACCTTGAGAGAATTGTTCTCAGTCTTTCCGATGAGTCTCTCCACGTCCGTGGACCCAAGGTACAGAGTAGTTTGGAGTTAGTCAATGGCCTTGAGGGTATGTGTACTCGGTCATGTGGACGAGCCTCCAGGACTCCACGCCTGACAGGTGGACAATCTTGGCCATTCCTGTTATGGGAATGTCGTCTTTGTGCACGGGACGGTACCTTACTCTGGTAATTGGATATAGTAGTATGGGATGCCATAACCGATAACTAGAGATGGTAGCGTATCCGGATATGTTCCCGGGACAACCAACTTAAGTCTCATTCTGTGCCCTGAGACTGGTGATTGGTCTGGGGAGAAGGGCGTTAATGGCCCGTAATAATCAGTGATGCTCTGGGTCAATAGGACTGGTAATGAGCCTGAAATCTATTGGACAGTAGGCTGGTAATTGAGCCTGAAATGTCTGGTGGTTCGGGTCTGGTCTGTAGGGCCGGTAATGGGCCTAAAAACCAGTGACGTGTGATATCAGTGTGATATCAGAGTATGATGTGGTTTGTGACCGTGTGGTCGGGTTATCAGTATGACGTATCAGTATGGTCTGGTCTGAGACCGTGTGCTTAAAATTAAGAGCATGGTAACAGTCATGATGATGATTGTGATGTTTATGCTGTTATGTGTTGAGGTGAACATGATAGCAGTCTCTCTACTATGCTGTTTTCCTCTTTGATGGTGATTGATGAGTGTCTTACCCCTTCGTTTTCTATGTTTTCTATATTATGATGGTAAATAATAGATGGACAAGAAAATCAAGTATTTAGAGACTGGGAAGCAGTGTTGCATCACGGCCAGTGTGTCCTGTTGCGTACTCTGATATTGAATTGAAAATGTGTTGTGATTAAGTCAGGATAAAGTGACGCCCTGTCTCGGCGGGGTGTTACAGTACGGCCATACCTAAGTCCGGTTTTCACTAAACAAAAGCCAGTCTGACCTAATTCACAATAGGGTCTATTTAAAGGCCTTCTTAGCCCTTTTTGAGGGACTTTTACCTCGGCTCATCCAAGGGAGAGGTTTGGGACCTTTGGCTCATTTGGTCACATTGTTTTGTCGTCGAAACTCTAGAGAAGAGGAAAATCATGAAGAGCAATGTAGAGGACCATCGTCATACCAAAAAGGTGTCCCGATTTCATTTAATTCTGTCTTTTATGGATTTGTATTTAGATTCTCGTTATTCTATGTTATTGCTAAATATTACGAGTAAGTAAACTCATCAGTAGTGGATGATGGAGGATCTTTTACTGTGTCTTTGATATTTGTTCAAATGCCATTATGAGTTTCCTATTATCTTGTTGAATGTATTATTCTTAGTGTGCTTAATCCCATAGGATCTTGCCAATCCTTAAGAAGTTAGTTTATTGTAGGCGATCATACCACAATTTGTTAACGGAACTCTAGGAATAATTGAACTAGTTAATTATGTCGGATTAAGGATAATTGTTTGTTTCCAATCAGTTATTGAATTAACAATCTCACTATTTCTTAATGCTCTTTCTGCTAATTACCTTGCATGATCATTGAGGGTAGTTCCTAGGAAGAAGACTATTAATACTGCATGATCATTGGGTATTAATAATATAAGAGTGGGTGATAGGCTTTCAAATAGAGAATATAGCTCGCAATAGTTAAATGATAAATTCAAGGACTAAGTATCGCCTAAATGAGAAGGGTCATTTAAAGTTAGTTAAGTGTTCTCTGAAAATGCTTACGCGCTTGTTGAAGTTAATTCTGGCTTTAGAATTAAGTCTATAAATGGGAAATATTTAATGCTATATAGACCGACAATGTGCGAAGTAAGAATTGAAGCATAAATGGGAAAAACTTCATTCATGAGCCATTTGGCAATTTACAAAGCACATTGTCGAATTGGCTATTAGCCTGGATACATAGGAATGACTAAGTTGTTCCTAATACTAGGCTATTACAAACAAATAAAATAGCTAGAGGCTTCATATGATTGAAATCATTAGTTGGTCGAACGAGAAGCTTCAAAGTAAGAGCATCATCGTCAATCGTTGTCTGTAGAGGTGAGTTAGATGATGATGATGTTGGAAATGAGTGAAGAAGTTCGAATTAAAAGTGGTCAATTTCAAGATGAAAACAGCCCACTTTTTCAAGATAAGCAACCCTCATCCGCCATCTGAAGTCTGAAACCTTTTCTTGGGTAACCTAGAAGGAATTTCCAAGGAAAAGGTTCGATCCCGGAGAGAAGATTGGGAAGCTGTCGAACCCCTTCATCCGAATTGGCTTATAGAACTAAATCAACCACATTACGTGTTTTTTCTACTCCTACAGCCAAGGTTACGTGATTTAGATAGGCCCAAAAGGGCCTTCACCGTTAAGACAAAGGCCTTGGTAGAAGGTTAAGAAAAGAGAACCCATGGGAAATGAAGATTAAGGGAAAATAAACAGATTGACATATCTATATAAATAAAAAAAGGGTTCTTTGTTTTTTTTTTGCCTTCTTAATGTTCTTGCTGGAGTTATATGTTTTTTGGCTTGTATGGGGCCAGAAGAAGGTTTCTTTGAGTATTAGAGTTTAGGAATTCTAAGGTGTAGGGGGGAGTTTCATGTCATTCATTAGACATTCAAGAAAAGGCTAGAGGTAAAATGCTAAAATGGAAACAATTGTCATTTGCTATTCATAGGCCTTCTTGGCGTTAATAATAAGAATTGAAAGTCAGTTTGACTGGTCGATGCTTTAATTGTTTGCGTGAAGAAACGTAAATATAAAAGGGGCCAAGTAAAATGTGCAAGATTGAGACGGTGAAATGATTTATTAATAGATGTCAAATCAAAGGAGTTTCGCTAAATACAAAGAAGATAACATGGTCGATGATGACACACTCGATAAAAGCAACAAAAAAAATTGAAAATAAAGAAAGGTTTAAAAGGGAGCCTTCTTGATTTCTTCCAAAGCGTTGGCAAGCCCATCTTTGGCAGCTAGAGTGTTCCCATGGTCGACCTCCATGCTGTCAAGATTTAAAGCGTAAATGGGAAAAACTTCATTCATGAGCCATTTGGCAATATACAAAGCACATTGTCGCATTGGCTGTTAGCCTGGATACATAAGTTGTTCCTAATACTAGGCTATTACAAACAAATAAAATAGCTAGAGGCTTCATATGATTGAAATCATTAGTTGGTCGAACGAGAAGCTTCAAAGCAAGAGCATCATCGTCAATCGTTGTCTGTAGAGGTGAGTTAGATGATGATGATGTTGGAAATGAGTGAAGAAGTTCGAATCAAAAGTGGTCAATTTCAAGATGAAAACAGCCCACTTTTTCAAGATAAGCAACCCTCATCCGCCATCTGAAGTCTGAAACCTTTTCTTGGGTAACCTAGAAAGAATTTCCAAGGAAAAGGTTCGATCCGGGAGAGAAGATTGGGAAGCTGTCGAACCCCTTCATCCCGAATTGGCTTGTAGAACTAAATCAACCACATTATGTGTTTTTTCTACTCCTACAGCCACGGTTACGTGATTTAGCTAGGCCCAAAAGGGCCTTCACCGTTAAGACAAAGGCCTTGGTAGAAGGTTAAGAAAAGAGAACCCATGGGAAATGAAGATTAAGGGAAAATAAACAGTTTGACATATCTATATAAATAAAAAAGGGGTTCTTTGTTTTTTTTTTGCCTTCTTAATGTTCTTGCTGGAGTTATGTGTTTTTTGGCTTGTAGGGGGCCAGAAGAAGGTTTCTTTGAGTATTAGAGTTTAGGAATTCTAAGGTGTAGGGGAGAGTTTCATGTCATTCATTAGACATTCAAGAAAAGGCTAGAGGTAAAATGCTAAAATGGAAACAATTGTCAGTTGCTATTCATAGGCCTTCTTGGCGTTAATCATAAGAATTGAAAGTCAGTTTGACTGGTCGATGCTTTAATTGTTTGCGTGAAGAAACGTAAATATAAAAGGGGCCAAGTAAAATGTGCAAGATTGAGACGGTGAAATGATTTATTAATAGATGTCAAATCAAAGGAGTTTAGCTAAATACAAAGAAGATAACATGGTCGATGATGACACACTCGATAAAAGCAACAAAAAAAATTGAAAATAAAGAAAGGTTTAAAAGGGAGCCTTCTTGATTTCTTCCAAAGCGTTGGCAAGCCCATCTTTGGCAGCTAGAGTGTTCCCATGGTCGACCTCCATGCTGTCAAGATTTAAAGCATAAATGGGAAAAACTTCATTCATGAGCCATTTGGCAATATACAAAGCACATTGTCGCATTGGCTGTTAGCCTGGATACATAAGTTGTTCCTAATACTAGGCTATTACAAACAAATAAATTAGCTTGATGCTTCATATGACTGAAATCATTAGTTGATCGAACGAGAAGCTTCAAAGCAAGAGCATCATCGTCAATCACGGTCTATAGAGGTGTGTTAGACGATGATAATGTTGGAAATGAGTGAAGTAGTTTGAATCAAAAGTGGTCAATTTCAAGGTGAAACCAACCCACTTTTTCAAGATAAGCAACCCTCATCCGCCATCTGAAGTCTGAAACCTTTTCTTGGGTAACTTGGAAGGAATTTCCAAGGAAAATGTTCGATCAGGGAGAGAAGAGTGGGAAGCTGTCGAACCCCTTCATCCCGAATTGGCTTGTAGAACTAAATCAACCACATTACGTGATTTCTCTAGTCCTACAGCCAAGGTTACGTGATTTAGCTAGGTCCAAAAAGGCCTTCACCGTTAAGACAAAGGCTTAGTAGAAAGTTAAGAAAAGAGAACCTATGGGAAATGGATAATAAGGGAAAATAAACAGATTGACATATCTATATAAATAAAAAATGGGTTCTTTTTTTTTTCGCCTTCTTAATGTTCTTGCTTGAGTTATGTGTTCTTTGGCTTGTATAGGGCCACAAGAAGGATTTTTTGAGACTTAGAGTTTAGGAATTCTAAGGTGTAAGGGAGAGTTTCATGTCATTCATTAGACATTCAAGAAAAGGCTAGAGGTAAAATGCTAAAATGGAAACAATTGTCATTTGCTATTCATAGGCCTTCTTGGCGTTAATAATAAGAATTGAAAGTCAGTTTGACTGGTCGATGCTTTAATTGTTTGCGTGAAGAAACGTAAAAATAAAAGGCGCTAAGTAAAATGTGCAAGATTGAGGTCTCTAAAATCAGAAGTTCCCTTCAATTTGTTTGGTAAGATTACATTTTACCCAAAAATAAATGTTAACATTCATGCAATTTAAAGTCCATAGACACAGCAGAAAATACAGAAAATGGAAAAGAAATATCTGAAGAAAGGAAATCTCAAAACCCTAAAAGGACACAAAAATCACAAAAGTAACAGAAACACACTCCCGCTCATATGTAGATTCATCACTCTGAAATCACTCGGAACATACAGATCGTATAATGTGAGACCCCAAACTGTTGCATAAAGATCAGGAGATAGGCTATTCCATGCTTTCGGAGGCAACATGGTTTTAACAGTATCAAGAAGATATGACCAACTGCATACAGTTATAAAATAGTAAATACCAATCTAGAGAATAGCAGAAATAATCTTTGAATATCTTATCATACATCTGATACAAATCACAAAGTAACCTTTTTAGGCTTAAGCTTTCAGCTGGAATGGCATCTAAAACCATCTTGACATCTTGAAGAGTTCAACGCTATTACACCTAGCACAATTTCATATCGAAGCATAGCAGCAAAGTTTTAACATTGTGATTCCAGGGTCAGACTCAAAGTTCGTAGATGCATCACTTGCAGCATTTTTATCATCCAAGGGCCAGCAAACATCAGGATTCCTTTGAGACTTGAAAAGCCTCATAACAGGGCGATATATCAAGAAAGCAACCTATGTCCAGGAAAACAAGAACAGAATTAAATGCAGGTTCAAGCAAAGAACGATGTACCATTGCTGACAATGTTTCAAACTCATCAAAAGAATAAGTTCATGAAAGTTTTAGAAAAGATAAATGCGTGTATGAGACCAATGGAAATTCTAGCAATGAAAAAATGAACACATAAAGCCATAAAATCAGAAGAGACTCAATCGTTTCTAAAAATTGTAGCTACCATATAGAGTAAGAACATGTAGAAAAAAGAAAGGGCAGAATTTGAACGAAACACCAAAATGTGGTCGAAACCCTAACATTTCTCAAGAGAGCAACAAATGAAGAAAACTAAAAAGCAAGAGAAAAAAGCGAGAAGGAATTCTGATTTTGTACTGTCGCTAAAGTCGTTGTCGTCGTTGAAATCGCTTTCGTCAATGTTAGCAGCTTCGTCTTCGAAGAACTGAATGACTCCCTGATTCTTCCTCTTGCAGCCGCCGCTTGTCTTGCCTTCAACCAAGGCCTTCAGATGTCTTTGTTTAGAGCCACGACAGAGTCCTCCTCCCACCTTTCTTTATACCCCTTTCCAAACTCGAAACTATCACCTCCGATCTACCCCTTTCTAGATCCGAAATCACCACCATCACCTTTGTCCCTTCCCCTTCTTCTTCATGGATCCAGTTCTCACTCTCCTCAGTCCTCTCTGTCACTCCCTCATCTCTCTCGAACCGTACCCTTTCTTTTCCCTCGTAGTCTTCTTCATGGATCCACTTCATCAGGGAAATTAGGGAAAGAAAAGGAAAGTGGCAGTGAGAGAGAGAAAAGTTTGCGCGTGCGGTGTGTACTTTTGTGTGGGAATGCTGAGTTATTTAATTTGATAAGGAGATTAGACAGCGCTTTCTTGGGGAAGCATTAGTAAAGGCCATGTCACTAACGAGAATAGACAGCGCTTCCCAGGGAAAGCGCTAGTGAAGGGGATGTGCATCTTTTTAGCAGCGTTTAATCAAGGAAGCGTTGTCTATTTGTTACTTTTAGTTAGCGCTTTCTCTAGCAAGCGCTAGTAAAAGTCATACACGATTTTTAAACAGCGCTTTCAGCATAAAGCATTGTTTAAGATGGCGCCATTTTTCTAATAATCTGTTGTAGTGTTTATTGTTCATGCGGTTGGCTTTTTCAATTGTAAACGTGGTGTTAGACAGGGTGACCCTCTTTCTCCTCTCTTATTTTGCATTGCTGAAGAAGTTCTTAGCAGGGGTATTTCTATGCTCGTCAATGAAGGCAAGCTTCAGTTGATGACGGGTCCTCGAGGTTTCAGGATGCCTAGTCATGTTTTATATGCGGATGATGTTTTGATTTTCTGCAAGGCGACTAAAAAATCGATTTCCGGTCTGCTGCGTCTGTTCTCTGATTATGAGGCTATTTCCGTCGGGTTGTTAGCTCGGATAAATCTAAATTTTATGTGGGCAATGTCTCTCCTTCTCGTCAGGATGCTATTTCTAATCACCGATTTGCTTGGTACTTTTCCCTTCACTTATCTTGGTGTACCTATTTAAAGGCACTCATAGAAAATCTCATCTTATGCCTATCATGGATAGAATCAAAACTAAGCTTGCGGCTTGGAAAGGTTCTCATCGCTATCATGGGTAGAGTGCAACTGGTCAAATCGGTTATTCTAGGTATGATGGTTTATAGCTTTCAGGTTTACTCCTGGCCCTCGAGCTTGTTGTCTTTGGTTGATCAGTGGATTCGTAATTTTATTTGGTCTGGAGATGTTAATCAGCGTAAGTTGGTCACCGTTGCCTGGGACAAAGTGACTAGACCGTCTTTGGAGGGAGGTTTAGGCATCCGTTCTATTAAGTCTATTAATAAAGCTGGCATGCTGAAGCTTGCTTGGGATTTCAAAGCTTCAGACCTATATTGGACCTCTCTGCTGAAAGCTAGAGCGGTTAAGAATAATAGACTTGTCACTTACCATATCTCTTCCTCTATTTGGTCAGGTATTAAAACCAATTTATCCTTTATTGATGAGCAGTCTTCAATAAAGGTATTAAATCCTTTATTGATTGGGGATGGATCTAAAGTTAACTTTTGGAGGGATAAGTGGTTGTCTTAGCCAATTGTGGACCTTCTGAACCTTCCTCCTTATTTGCACCCTTTGCTGCATGCGAAGGTGAAAGAGATAGTTATTCCGAAACTTCAGACATCAGATGCTATTATGTGGGGGCCTAATGAAAAAGGTATTTTATCTTTTAAAGATGCTTACTTATTTTTTGAACCCATTCGTAATTCTTTGCCTTGGTGTAAGATTATTTGGAGAAGTGCTATCCCTCCTTCTAAGTCTTTCCTGCTTTGGAGATTAATTCACAATCGTCTGCCCACTGATGATAATCTGAGAAAAGGTGGTGTTACTATGGTTTCAGTCTGTAGCCTATGTGGCAATAATTCAGAAAGTTCGTCCCACCTGTTCCATGGTTGTACTTTTGCCTTGTCTCTTTGGCGCTGGCTTGAAAGCATCCTCGGCATTCATATTGACTGTTCCTCAGTTGGTACTATTCTTGAGGTTTGTAATAGAACTTGGAGCTCCCAGGTTTTGGATGTTGTTGTAGCCTGTGTGGTGAACATAGTCTGGGCTATTTGGTTTTGCAGGAATAAGCTGAGATTTGATAATAAGGTGCTCCCTCGGGGATCTGTTATTAATCTCATTATTGCTAATGTTTATCTTGCTGGTAATTATAGCAAAGGCACTATGTTCCCATCTATAGAGGAGTTTTCCATTTTGAAAGCTTTTAAGATTTTGTGTCACCCCAGACCAGCTCCTATTATTAAAGAGGTTTTTTGGATTCCCCCTCAACCTTTGTTTTTTAAATGCAATACCGACGGTGCTGCGAAGGGTTGCCCGGGCCCTGCTTCCTGTGGGGGTATCTTTCGTGATTATAATGCAGCTATTGTGGGTTGTTTTTATGCTAATCTGGGTATTAAAAACTCTTTTCAGGTAGAATTATTTGGTGCTATGTTCGCTATTGAGATTGCCTATCAGAAGGGTTGGCATCACCTTTGGCTGGAGTACGATTCCCAGTTGGTTGTTGGCGCTTTTAAGAATCAAAGTATTGTACCTTGGCGTCTTAAGAATAGATGGAATAACAGCATTGCTCTAACAAAGCATATGACTTTCCTTGTGTCTCATATTTTTCATGAAGGGAATAACTGCGCGGATCGTTTAGCGGCTCATGGCCTTGGTATCTCTGGCTTCATCTGGTGGAATTCGCTGCCTAAGTTTCTTTCTGAAGATTTCTTTAATAATAGATTGGGTTGTCCTTGTTATAGATTCAAGTAATTGTGCCTTGCTTTTGGCTTGTTTGCTTTTTGCAGTCTTTAGTTATAATTGCCTCACCTTGGGGTTGGGTTTTACTTTGTCTTCCCTTGATGTGCTGCATATGATTGTTAATGACTTTGGTGCCAACATAGTTGGGATGAAAGCCATTATTGTGATGCCTGTGCATGTCAAGCTTTGTTTTACCTTTTTAGGCAGGTGTTTCTTTCTTGCGGATCTTCATTTTGTTTCTGCTCATGGGTTTTGGTCTAGTCCCCCCATGTTTGTTTGTTTTTCCTTTTTTATTAATAAATTTTAGGCGGGGGTACTCTTTTTCCTTCTTGGTGTTTTTTCCCTAAGGAGGGTTTTGCATCAGAAGGTTTTAACGAGGCCTCTCTCCTCTCTTTTGCCTAAAAAAAAATAATAAAATAAAATAAAATATTCACTATTAATTTTTTCGTTGATTGAATTATTTTACTTCAACATTTAAAGCCAAAAAAAAGCGAATTATTGGTCAAATTCAACAAGTATATGTGTGAATATTGGATGCTATTGTCGATGTATATGACATTTGAAGCCTAACTAATAAATCTCAAGAAAATAAAATTAAAAGCAATGGATGTGGCGGCATGAGTTGGATACAAAGAGGTGGTTCTCTTATTAATTTAAGAATAGCAAGTTCGAGGAAGGTACGAACAAGCCCACATGATTTGGTTAAGATAAGCCATGTTTTTGTGTATTATCCAATGGGATTGAGCAATAATTATAGGCATTATTAGTTGTTATAGAATTGCTGGACCAAGCACTGATCATCAGTTTTTTTCATGATCTTGACGGGATAGAGATCTGCCCTAATGACACTATCCTGTGGTAGAAAATCACGAATCAAATCCAGAATAAATGATACGTGTCTACGCTTGTGAGATTGGATGCTATACATGATTTTTGTTTTTTTTTTTTGTTTTTTTGGAAAATGAGTAGCTACCGGATACACCAACCAATGAGAATTGAGTCTAGCAGAAGTGACTAGTCCCCCAAAATATAGTGAACCAATGTTCGAATCCCCACTGGAAGAGGTTCCCACATATAGTGTCTGACGCGCCTCAAACAGGATTGTCTCCGTTAGAGGAGACCTGTGAAAAACCGAAAAAAAGTAGATACCAGAGACACCCCGGCACCCCATGGTGCTACGGATATACAGGGTGTCAATGACATGTTAAGACTATCGACGTAAGCCCAACATATAGGTATGATTTTTACCCTATACGAGACCATATACCGCAAGCACTATCGGTCGGTCGTAGTCCTCAATCTAAGTTGTGGCGAATCTTCACCGAGTAGGGCTACCCACCAATGTGAGATTTCAAGTGGTCGGGGAGGGGGGGGGTTGGGACAGAACCTTTGTTGGCAAAATAGACTTGACATTAGCTATTAATGTGAGAAATAATTTTAATTTACGATTTACAACCTTCCAAATACTTTTATTAATCTAATTATCATTTTATTACTCAAATTTTTATTATTTCAATTACTTTTATTCCAATGTTTAGTTAACTGTAGCCATAAAGTCTAAATTTTCTCCACAAGACAGGTTCTACTAAAAAAATATTAATTTATGTCAAATCAAATTTTTAAAACATGTTAAAAAAGTTTGATTCAATCTTACTATAACATTTTAATTAAGAGAATTTTTATTATTATATTATATCTATTGTTAATTTTAAATATTGAATTTAATAAAAATATGTTTCATCATAACTTATAATATTAAAAAAATTGAGGAAATCTTACTATATCATTTCTACTAGAGTCTTTATTATTATATCTATTGTTATTTTCAATTATTGAATTTAATAGAAATAGTTTTCATCCTAACTTATGATCAAAATTTTTATCATGTTTTTCTTTGTTGTATCTTTTACTTTAATTTCAGCCTTTTATTGTTAATCTAATGACTAATTAATTTAAAAAACAATCTATTATTTAATGATTATATTAATTAAAAACTTTATTTTTCTGGGGCAAGTTATATTAATGTCTGACATATAAAATGTAGTTTAAAATATATATATATATATATATATATATAAATAATAAAATAGAGTTGACATTAGGTATTAAAGTGATAATTAATATTAATTTTGGAGTTACAACCTTTCAACTCTTATTAATTTATTTATCATTTTATTACTTAATTTTTTAATACTTCAAATACTTTTATTCCTATATTTAGTAATTTGTAGCCATAAAATCTGAATTTTCTCAAAAATTCAAGCTCTCCTAAAAAATATTAATTTATGTCAAGTCAAATTTTTAAAAAATATTAAAAAATTGATGCAATTTTGCTATAACATTTTTATGAAGAGATTTTATTGTTATTTTAAGTTATTGACTTTAATAAAAATATGCTTCATCATAACTTATAATATTTCCTTAAAAAAAAAAACTGATAATATTAAAAACAATTGATGCAATCTTACTATAACATTTCTATTAAGAGTATTCATTATTATATATATTATTATTTTCAATTATTGAATTTAATAGAAATATTTTTCATCATAACTTATGACCAAAACTTTTATCATGTTTTTGGTTGTTGTATCTTTTATTTTAATTTAAACCTCTTATTGTTAATCTAATGACCAATTAATTTAAAAAAATCTTCTATTATTTAATGGTTATAGTAATTAAAAAAATACTATATAGTAAAATAGACTTGGCAATAGGTATTATTGTGAGAAATAATTTTAAATAAAAGAAAAATTATTAATGTGACAATATTTATATACCCGGATAGTTTTTTTTTTTTTTGGTCTTAGTACATATGGTAAAAAAGGAGGGGAGAAGTGAGTCGGTACGGGTTCGAACCCTGTTTCCTGTTGAAAGTCTAATTCAAAGTTTGTTAAAGTTGTTGATTGTGGTAGTTATTCTGTTAGTGCCAATTAGGAGAGTGTATTAGTGTGTTAGTTGTATTGGACTGAAACCAATGTGGGTTTTGGGCTTGTTGTAATGTGATATAAATAAGGTGTTGTAAAGTGTTAAATCTGGTGGTGTGAATAGAATTTTACAATAGATTCATTCATTCTGTTATTTTCCCTCTTCTTCTTCTTTCGCACCGTTTTTACAGATTCTCAGTTTTGCATTTGTCTCCAACAAATTGGTATCTAGTGCCAAATCGGTTCTGAGCCTAAGTGAGTGATAGTGAGTGATTCACAAACAGTGTGAGTGTGAAAATCGATCGAGTTTGCAATGGAGAAAGTTAATGGCAATTTTGAAGGGAATCTACCAATTCTTGATTCAAAGAATTGGGATCGCTGGGAATCAAATGAAGGTAATCTTTGGGTTCCAGGAAGTGATGGAGGTAGTGAAGAATGTGGTTCAGGATCTGGTGCCCATTCCCACTGATGCTCAAAGAACAACTCATCGGGATACAAGGAAGAAGGACTACAAAGCCTTATTCTTGATTCACCAATGTGTAGATTCTGTAAATTATGAGAAGATTTCTGTTGCGAAGTCATCAAAGGATGCTTGGGACATTCTGGAAAGAAGCCATGCGGGTGATGGCAAGCTCAAATGGGTGAGGCTTCAAACTATGAGGAGACAACTTGAGTTACTGCAAATGGAAAATCAAGAAAATGTAGTTGACTATTTCACAAGAATCGTGAGTCCTACAAATCAAATGAAGGCATGTGGAGAGGTGATTTCGGATCAGCAAATAGTGGAGAAAGTGATGAGGACTTTGGCTCCAAAATTTGACTACATTGCGATAGCAATTGAGGAGTCTAAAGACCTTAAAACAATGAAGGTTGAAGAACTTCAAAGTTCTTTGGAAGCTCATGAACATAGGCTAGTGGAAAGGAGTGGTGACAAAGCTGCAGAGTAGGCATTTCAGGTGCAAACATCCAAGAAAGGGGGAAATGAGAAGTCGAAAGGCAAGAAAGGAAGATGGAAGGAAGAAAACCAGAAGGGCAGTGGCAATAACAATTTTCGTGGTCAAGATCAAGGTAAAAATGATCAAGATCAATCGGAATCTTCATCAAGAAGGAGCGGAGGTAATAAGGGAAAGAAGAAGTTTGATAAGAGAAAGGTCTAATGCTCTAATTGCAACTAGTTTGGTCATTTTGCTGATGAATGTTACATCAACAATAAGAACAAGCAGAAGAGGACTCATGAGGCAAACATGGCTCATGATGAGGATTCTGATTCGGATCTTGTGTTGCTGATGGTTACAACAAACTCAGAATTAGGTAATTCAGACATTTGATACCTAGATTCTAGTTGCTCTAACCACATGACCAATCATAGAGAATGGTTGATTGATTTGGATGGTAGTAAAAGAAGTAGAGTGAGGTTTGCTGATAACCGAACTATACCAGCTGAAGGGACTGGAAATTTGTTGATAAAGAGAAGAGATGGGAAGAATTCAGTGATTTTAGATGCGCTTTATGTTCCGAAAATGAAGAGCAACTTATGAAGTATGGGGCAGCTATTAGAGAAAGGGTTTAGCATGAAAGTGCAAGAAGATCACATGGAGATTTTTTATGCAAACAAGAGGAGAGTATTGAAGGCTCCACTGGCCAAGAATAGAACCTTCCAAATCCAGATACATGCCTCAGAAGCACAATGCTTGGCTGCAAAAGTGGAGCACGATGAAACTTGGCTCTGGCATATGAGGTTAGGGCATTTCAAAAGCCTAAGTCAATTAAAGAATAAAGGTATGGTTACTGGTTGACTAGTCATTAAACCAATAGAGAAAGTGTGTGATAGCTGCTTGACGAGTAAAATGCCTAGAAAATCATTTAGTTCATACATTTCTATGAGTGCAAAAGATGTTTAGGTGTGATTCATTCAGATGTGTGTGGACCATCTGAGGTTCCATCACTTGGTGAAAAAAAGTATTTTGTTTCATTTGTGGATCAATTCAACAGGATGCTATGGATTTATTTGATTAAGACAAAAAATGAGATGCTGCCTATCTTTAAGAGATTCAAACAGCTAGCTGAGAAGCAAGATGAATGCAAGATAAAGGTATTGATAACAGATGGTGGAGGTGAGTATACCTCAATAGAATTTGAGAATTTTTGTGGTGAAGAAGGCATTCAACATGAAGTCACTGCACCCTACACTCCCCAACACAATGGGATGGCTGAAAGAAGGAATAGAACATTGTTAAATATGGCCAGGAGCCTGATAAAAACAAAGAAATTACCTCACTGCTTTTTGGGAGAAGCTGTCACTGTAGGCTGCAGCAGCTCATCTTGAACAAATGTCCAACTAAAAGAATCAACTCTAAGGTGCCTGAGGAGGTGTGGTCAGGGAAGATACCTTCAGTTGGGCACTTGAAGGTGTTTGGATCATTGTGTTTTAGGCATATTCGTCGTGAAAGGAGAAAGAAGCTTGAAGATAAAAGCCAGCCCATGATCTTTATAGGCTATCACACTGGTGGTTCCTATAGACTTTATGATCCTCTAGCAAGGAAGATTGTTATTAGTAGGGATGTGTTCTTTGATGATAGGAGCTCCTGGAATTAGAAATCAAAGACTGCAGAGACTACTACCTATGTATCGGTAGAAGAGGGTGACATGGAACATGTAATTGAAGCTGAAATTGAGGACCATACTGAAGAAGTAGCAGGCAGTGACATAGGCAGTAGTAGACCACAGAGAACCAGGACAGCTTCAACAAGGTTGGGAGGATATGAAGTCATTCCAGACAATTTAATCAATGCAGATGGTGATATTGTTCATTTGGCACTCTTTGTTGATGTTGAGCCAATCAATGTTGAAGAGGCACTAAAGGAGGAAGTGTGGAAACTTGCAATGAAGGAGGATCTGCAGTCAATTGAAAGAAAGAAGACTTGGGAATTAGTGGATTTTCCAAATAAGAAGCATCCAATTGTAGTGAAATGGGTGTACAAAGTGAAGCACAAGTCTGATGGTTCAATTGCCAAGCATAAGGCAAGATTGGTGGCAAAGGGTTTCTTGCAAAGGGCATGTGTTGGTTATGCAGAAATCTTTGCACCAATGGCAAGGATAGAAATCATGGGATTGGTGACAGCACTTGCAAATGCAAACCATTGGAGGATGTATCAGCTTGATGTCAAGTTGGCTTTCCTAAATGGACCTTTCGAAGAGGAGGTTTATGTAACACAACCACCAGGCTTTGTGATAAAAGGGAAGGAAGATAAAGTACTAAGGCTCAAGAAGGCCTTGTATGGATTGAAGCAAGCCCCTTGGGATTGGAATAGGAGGATTGATTCCTTCTTGCAACAAATTGGCTTCTCCAAATGTGCTGTTGAGCATGGAATTTACATGAGAATGAAAGATGAAAATCTAATAATTGTGTGCTTTCATGTAGATGATCTACTCATTACAGGCAAAATGAAGAAGAACTCGGGAATTTTAAACTGAAGGTGAAATTTGAGTTTGATATGACTGATCTAGGTGAATTGGCTTATTTCCTTGGGTTAGAATTTGTGAAATCCAGCAAAGGTATTATGCTTCATCAAAGGAAGTATGTGAATGACGTGCTCAAGAGATTTAGCATGTCCAATTGCAATGAAGCACCTACTCCAGTGGAAGCAAACTTGAAGCTGCTAAAGGATGAGAAAGAAAAGCCAGTAGACAACACATTGTACAAGCAGATGGTCAGTTACTGGAGGTATGTTTGTCATAGCAGACCAAACATTTCCTATGTTGTAGAACTTGTTAGTAGATTCATGGAGGATCCGAAGCAATCACACATGATAGCAGTGAAAAGGATACTGAGGTATTTGAAAGGGACGTCAGATTATGGCTAGTTCTTTCCAAAGGGAGGTGGAGAATATGAAAAATAATTTGATAGGCTACTCGGACTCTGAACAAGCTTGACAGGAAAAGCACAATGGGGTATGTGTTCAAGTTCTTTGGAGCACCAATCTCTTGGTGTTCAAAGAAGCAAGTTGTGGTAGCACTCTCGACATGTGAAGCTGAGTACATATCAACCTGTTATGCTGTCTGCCAAGCCTTGTGGCTTCAAAGAGATGAGGAAGATGCTTTGTGTGATGTCCCTGGAGACTTTGAATTAAGGGGGTGTGTCAAAGTGTAATTCAAAGTTAGTTAAAGTTGTTGATTATGGTAGTTATTCTGTTAATGTCTGTTAGGAGGGTGTATTAGTGTGTTAGTTGAACCAATGTGGGTTTTGGGCCTGCTGTCATGTGATATAAATAAGTTGTTGTAAAGTGTAAAATGTGGTGGTGTGAATAGAATTTTACAACAGATTCATTCATTCTGCTATTTTCTCTCTTCTTCTTTTTTTCGCACTGTTTTTACAAATTATCAGTTTTGCATTTGTCTCCAATACTCTCAACGTCCACAAGACTCTTACATATGTTTTACCACTACGCTATGCTCTGAGGACTATGTACCCGGATAACTTGTACTTTGGATTTATATGAAATAATGGATCAGAAAGATATTGGACTATCCTCTAATATTAACTATCTGAAATTAAGAATGGAACATAGAATAAAGTAATCGTTATAATAGTGTAGCACTCTGATTGGGGAAAAGGTTTAAATAAAGGGAGGGAAGTACAGAGCAAAAATAGTTATTTTAATTTCTTTGATTTGATTGGTAAGAGAAAAAAAGATAAAAAAGGAAAATATTGAGTTGGAGTTACGAAAAATATTTACCCTCCAATCTCCATCTTAGGACGGAAAACGGCGCACAATGAGAAATTATGAATTTTGTTTTTTTTTTTTTTTGGTGTTTTTTGGATTCAATGATGAGAATTTTTTTATATAATGAAAAATATTATCAAAAATCTTATCGATAGCTTTTAGGATATTTTTGTTATTCTAAATATGCACATTTTTTTATATTATTTTCTGGTCAGTCAAATAAAAATTAAGGGTCGATATAGTATGAGAAAATATTTTTTATTTTAATTACAAAATTATAACCTTTTTATTTTATTTTAATTTTTAAATCACGGTACTTTTATAATAAAAGATAAAAACATAAACAAAAACAGAAAATATTTTTACAAAATAGACTCTACATTTATTTATTATCTTTTTTATCTAAAAAAATAAAAAATCATTCTATTTTTCATTCATTTTCTTTATTCTTGTTTTCTTCACTCTTTTTCTTGCCGTTGCCAAATGTTGTAAGTCTTCATTTAGAGGGGGCAACATGAGTTGGTTATTAATTTGGCAGTTGACAAGGAAAACGAGAAGTTTGGATGTCTTATTCATCATTGAAGTGGGGTAGGTACACATACAAGGAACGTGCATTGTCTAGAAATTGAGAATAACCCAACACATGTGCTTTAATTTCATATCTGACAAAATAGAGCACCAGCAAAACCTGTTTAGTCGTAAATACAAATCGATTATATACACATAATATAATTTAATATATCTAATATTTTTTTTGACGGAATAATATATCTAATATTTATGAAACAGAAATTAAGTTTGACACCATTAGTTGCACCAAACATTTGGGTGAGATTCTTTCAAAAGGCTTAATTATACTTTTTGCTAATTTGGGACACTTGTAATTTTAGTCTCTTAGGTTCCGTTTGGTGGCAAGAAAAGGAGAGATAGGATATGATAAACAATCATATCCGGTCTTAATTCAGTGTTTGTTGAACCAGCAGAATATGATAACTCAATCATGTCACCTATCCTATCCTATTCATCTAGTTAAATTTTTATTCTAACGGGAGGACTGGGTTAGAAACAACAGGATAGGATAAAAAATTTGTTTTCGTATTCACCCTTATGAAAAATAATTTAAAATCTAATAAAATATAAAAATATTATAAATAAAAAGTAAAATTGAAAAAATAATAATAAAAGTTATAGAAAATAAAAAAAATATAAATAATATAATTAATTTTAAAATTTATATGTAATTTTTTAACAAGAATAATTATGTTATTTTACATAATACAAAAAATTAAATTGTAAAAGAATAATTTGAGATAAAATTTAGTTCCTCTACTTTAAAAATTAAAAAAATATGGTTCTCTCTTGAATTATCTTTCACATAAATCCTTTAAAATATCATTTTGAATTAAAATATTTGGGAATTGATGATTAATTTGAGATAAAAAATATTTTTCAATTTTTAAATATAACAAATTTGATAAAATTTGAAGAATTTTGTAGGAATATGAGATTAGGGCTACAAGAGAAGAAAATTTGGGAGTTTTTGATTTTGAGCTAAATTTGATACTTTAATTGGAGAGTTTTAAGTGAAAAAATATTTAAAACAATTTAATCAATTCAATTTGTGAAATTTTTTAATAGAATATGATAATTTAAGAGTTTTTAAATAAATGAAAAGAGATTGAGATCCTTTATTTTAACAATTTAAGGGACTAAAATCGCTTTCCGAAAAAACTAGAGAGACCTATCGCATGTAACCCAAATCAAAGGGACCATAATTGCAGGTAGCAATATTTTATTAACATTATTAGTAATAAGTTTTGAAATTTTTATAAATACTAATAGTAAATAAGTTTTATAAACGATGAGGTAAGGCCTATTGAAACTTTTTTAAATATTAATAGTAAATAACTTTTTTTATGGTTCTAAGTTAAGTGATTGGGCATCCTTATGCTTAGACCGACCGAGGATACAATATCAATATAAAAGGTTTACAATAATATCTAATGATATTGTTATACTATTATTTAATCAATTTAATGTTTCATATATTAACAACAGGTGAAGATTAAATTACTCCAGTAGTAACTTTTGGAATTAATCCCTTAATAACATACACGACATACTTTCCTATATTCTTTATTGTGGAAAAAGCATGCATCTCAAAAATGAAGAACAAAAGATGAACTTGATAACTTTAGGATCTACGATATGTAGGAATATTAAGGATTTAAAGTATATCTGGATCTATAGCAAAGAAGCACAGAACGGATCCTGAAAAGAGACTTCGTGAGTAATAGCAAGCAACACCTACTCATCGGCTTTATCATTCTTCCTCAACTAGAACTCTTTATATATGCCTTAGGCTCTCTTCAGATGGGGAACTCCTTATCACGATCAGTTCAGTATATTGGGGACAATAGCCTACTTATAGTGTGACCACCGATTAGGGTTTGCATTATCCCCTAATGGGTTGTCATTGACATTCACTCATAATGAGTCCATATCAATTAATTAATTAATTATCCAATCAGAAATCTAATCATCCTTATACTTATTTTGATCACGTATCAATTAAGGTTCCTAATAGATAAATAATTAATATAATTAAATAATGATTATGCCCACATTTATGACATTGGAATAACAGTAACTCTTGACATAGTTACTTCGCTAAACAACTCATCGTAGACATTGGATTCCGCTAATCCAACCGTTAAATTAAAAGTTCTTATTTAGTAGATCAACTATACAAATTTTCATAAAATTTCAAAATTATTTGACACTTCATCAAATAACTTTAGCCAACATATAATATTTTTTTAAGCAAAAAAAGGCATGCAGGAGCATCACTGTAATGACTACAATTCCAACCAGGTTGGCACCCCAGTCATTACTAATCATCTGCAGTACACCTTAAATTTATTAAGAATAAATGAAGAATACAAAAATAGGGGGGGTCGACATAAACCTTATCCATGAGAATTATTTAAATCTATAGTTCGGAATGGCATACCTATTCCGAAAAAATCCCCTCTAATTAAATTAGGAATTAACTCCCACCAATTAAAACGTGAATAGTAGTGTCGTGAGAGGCAAGTTTATCTGCACAATTATTCCAATCACGGTAAATATGAGAAAATCTAATACTCATCCTTTTAAATTTAGGGAAGTGAAATCTTTAGTTACAAGAAGGGAGTCACACTCTAGCCAAAAATTCAACCAATATTTATCTCTACCAATTTCTATAGCAATTATAGCACCCAATAACTCAACTTGAAGAGCAAAATTAATTCCAACATTTGCGGAGAAGCAACCAAGAGGGGAAGCTCTATAATCTCTAAACATACCACCACATCCAGCTGGACCAGGGACACCTTTACCAGCTCCATCAGTGGTACATCTAGGAGGGAACCAATCAAGTTGTATAATTTTTGTCACTTTTTTAGGATGCCCTTCAACTACAAAGGCCTTAAGAATCTGAAACTCAGCTATGTCCGTGGAAATATGACCATGGCTTAACTTACCAGATAGAGAAACCTGATATATGATCAAGTTTTTTTGCAGCAGTTATATGTATCAATCTATCATCAAACCGAAGTTGACTCTTGCAAAACCAGATAATCAAAAAAATGTTGACAAGGGCGGCAACAACTATAATGTCATGAATTTGTGAACTCCAATGTTTTGAGCAGATTTGTAAAACTTCCAACATTGAGAATGACCGCAAAGGTTGCTCTAACAAGGAGCGAAACCAATTCTAGATAAAAGATGCAAATGGACAATCAAAAAATAAGTGATTAGTAGTTTGAGCAGCCGCATTACATAGACTACACATACATGAAGACAATAGTTCATCCCCTTTTCCAAATACAATCATCTGTTGGCATGCGATTATTGATAATTCTCCACAATACAAAGGATTTAGAGGGAGGTATAATGTTGCTCAAAATTAACTTAGCCCATGGAACATGTTGTCCTGTAGGATTCTTGAAGAGAAAAGCTTTCTTTAAATACAAATTACCCGAATCAGAATGCCTCCAAAGTTGTTGATCAGAAGCAGGATAAATAGGAATGATAATTTGAGTTAATTCGTTGTGAAGAGTAGGATAATTGTGGAGAATTCTGTCAGGAATTACTCAGGCTCCTTCCTCATTAAGCCATAGACCTTTGCCTTAAACTGGTTGTGAAACTGACTCAATATTTGCATTAGATCCATAATAGGCTCATTATGCCATCTATCCGTCCAAAAATTAACCTTGGCACTCGAACCCATCTGCCAAACAACATTGGTGTGTTTGAGACCTGCCAATCTAATGTATAAAATGTTTTTTAGAAATACAAGTAAATATCGATTATAAGATTACATAGCTACGAATGTCAATTTTATCTGAAATTTAGTGTGTCTGATTGTTAATATAACTCATGTACGTGTAACACCCCCAAATTCCCTAAGCTTAATTTAAGAATAAATATGAGGAGTTGTGTGATTGTATTTAAGCTTACTTTGAATTCAAATTAAGAGAATATGATTACACAAAGTTTTAAGGGGTAAGTTATTGATTTAAGTTAAGAAATAAGTTGGATTTGATCCTAAGATGATTGGAAGTGTTAATTGGGTGTTAGAATCAAGTTTCTTTGATTTTTACATAGTGTGAATCAAATCCCTCACCTCCTGAATCGATTCAGACACTTAAAACCCTTTTGGAATCGATTTTGATCAGTTGTGAATCGATTCATAGGCCTTGGGAATTGATTCGCACAAAAACAAGTCACTCGGAGTCGAATTGGGAGCTACAGTGAATCGATTCACAGGCATGAAAATGCTTAAAAACTGCAATTTTTCGAGCATAATGCAGAAGGGAGGAAAAAGGAAGAAAAAGGGAAAGGAATGGGCGATTTTGAGGAGAAGAAAAGGGATACAACCATGCTAGTTTAGGCTCCTCATTTCTTCTTCCCTTTTGCTTTGCAACTCTCTCATCCTCCCTCTTCCTCTTATTTTTGTGTTATGTTCTTCATGGTAGAAAAGGGGAAAATGTTAGGGTTTTGGAATTGAGAGAAATCAGAGAGAGTGTGGGAGATTCTTACTAGGATTCTTCAATCCCTAGCTTGAATGAGAGTTTAGAGAGTTGAAGTTGGGCTTTAATAGAAGTAGTGGTGGAACCCTAGAGGCAAGGAAGGGGAAGACTGAATTTGGAGGAGAAAAGAGGAAGAAGATCAAGCTTCTTCAAGGATTGGCCCGAGTTCTTGGGCATGAAGAAGAAGATTGAAGGTTATAGTTCAAGATTGTGAAGATTTGAAGAAGCCCTAAGTTGAGCAAAGAGGGAAAAACTTGAAGAAGAGCAAGGAGGCCAAAGTTCAACCATTCTAGCTCAAGGTCTTGAAGAATCATGGCGAGTTCTTCATCCCTTAGGTGATGGGCAACTAACAAGTCCCACATATAGAAAATTCCTTTCCTTTAGTAATATGTGAACTTTAGGTTCAAGTTAGGTTTTGAATACCCATATGAAAAAGAATATGTTATTATTATAATTATTGTGATGATTTTTATAGTAGGTTTGACTGAAAGAGGTTGGCTGTGACATCCTGAGAAATAAAATAGGCTCAATTTGACCTAGGAAACCTTAGGGATTAAGAAAAATGGATTATTTTTATTTTGGGTAGCTCGCGACGCGACGAAAATATAAGGGAAGAGTCTCGCGATGCGATTACTCGCGAAGTGACGGAGGACAGGCAGAACGAGCTCGCGACGTGATCTTAAGTCGGTGGGTAAGTCGGTGGATCAGTGCGCGGGATGCGTGACATATGTCCAGCTCGTCACGCGATGGCTGGTTGTATCTGGGACCGTCGCGACGCGACGGGACCGATTTTTGCCTATATAAAGGGCTCGACCGTCCCGTTCTGGTGGGGTGGTTCAAAGGGACGTTTGTGGAGTGGAGAAGGGAGATCGAAGGAGGAGAAGAAGTGGGACGTGGAACGCGAGCGACGAGCGGTCTTCTAGGCCAAGTATGGGGAGATCTGGACTCTATACACTAGGGATAGTAGAAATAGGATAGGTGTAGAATAGGGAAGTAGGGTGGCCCAAGCCCTACTAGGGGTTGATGCCCCAACACCCTAGGAGAAGTGTTGTGGCTATGACTGCTAAGGATAGCAGTCAATAGCCCATCAACCATAAGTATAAACCCTAGGATAGACAACTTACGATTGGTTGCTGTGTGTGTTGTTTCATGATTTGTTAGTAGCTGGTCGCTTATGCGACGCTAAGGCTATTTGTGCATTGATGTCTGTTGTTATTTAATTATTTGGTTACTGTTGCAGTATAATATGTTGTTTAAGGGTAGGGAAATATGATGACTTACATGCTAGAGTTGATTCAAAGAATAGATTGATGAGCTGAGTAGTCAGAAATGGAAAGCTGAATATAAAGATAAGTCGAGCAAGTGGTTGTACAGTTGAAACCTACTGCGGTACACATAGGCTATGTATGAGGTCAGGTGCCAGAGTGTGGGCACGATGCTTAGGGTACAGGACGCGTTGGTCCTTGGGGATAACTTGAGTCCAACGAGTTTCCTAAGTGACCAGTGGTTTGCCCACCACTGTGTCGGGACGATTGGGCAGCTCAGTTATCTAGACAGGGTATCGTGGTATCACTGTCCATAGTATCGATCCCGAGTACTACCCCGATATCTGTTCCTAACGTCGAAATTGGGGAGCAGGGATACACTCTTAGAGGTACAATAAGCCGGATAATGGGATGGATAACTGACTTGATGGAACTGTTGTTGTGGAAGTAGATGAGTGGCCACATAATTAGAACTAAGTGAGACAGTTGGATATGGGTTGTTAGGTTGTGATCCTAATAGTTGATGGGAAGATGTGTGAACTATTCTTCACATATTTTATTCTACTACTTTACCATTTGATTGGTGTATAGTGTCGTTATCTCCTATATTTGTGTTTATTTTTCTGTTATGTTTTATATGTATTTAGACTCTGAAGATTCTAAAGAACCCGAAGATGTCCCACTTCTATCCCCCGGCGATGCAGCAGGACCCCAGGATTCCGGTTTGGGGTGATTTTGAGGTTTACTATCATGATGAAGACAGAGCTGGTTGGGATATAGACTATAGTCGTCATACAGTTATATATGCGGGTCTAGTTAGTATTTTCTTCCACATTTTGGGATCACCGAGAGCTTCCTTTGTGGGAGATTTTAGGATTGCATAGCGTTTGCCTTTTTCTCGTTTTTGGAGAGAACCTAGACGTCATTGGACTGTTGAGACTTCATCATCAGGATCTTATAGTATTTTTAGAGATAGTGTAGGCGTGAGAGGACTTAGACGGTCAGAGTCTACTGTTCCCTCTACCTCTAGATATCAGGGACACCATCCTCAAAGTCACCATGTTCACACAGGGGATTGTCATCTTCCACCACAGTTTCGTATCAGGATCCCGAGGCCGTAGTAGTTGAGAGGAAGTTGCTTGATGGTTGACATGGCTTTTTGTTTGTCCTACTTTTGAGAGACACTTTTTGTACCCTTAGGGTTTTTGAGTCAGTGTACCCTTAGGGCTGATACTAGAGCAGTATATTATTTTTGGAGGTCCCACTGTCAGGACCCTTGTATGTATAAACTGATGTAAATTATAGTGCAATGAATATTTTCTTTTCTGAATTTTTGTGTTATTATTATTATTTATGCGAAAAATGGGGCAAATATTATAAATAAATAAGGGTGTTACATTTTTGGTATCAGAGCAGTTTAGTCCTAACCGGACTGTGAGTTATGGGATCTAACCTGTATTCTAGTTGGAGTTCCCATCGAACGCCAACTCTAAAGGGGAATGAGTGAGAGATCGATGGGCAATTATCTTAGCTGGGTGAGTGGATAAAGATGATTGCTATGATACTCATAAGATTTATCTTATGAATGGCAGATTTTTGAAAGGAATCATGGTACAAACTAGGAATATGAACGGGAGATCTGGGAGGTATGTTGAATCTGCGAATTCTGGACCAGCAGCATGGGGAGCCCGGAGGGCTAGGCAAGAACGAGGAAATCTAGAAGCTAGGGCTTTTCAGGATATAGCTACAGCTATGTTACAGCAAAATCAGCAGAATGCAGATTTGATTCGACTGGCATCACGACTGCAAAGAGATAATGAAGTTGATTAGGGATTGGTGACCTTTCTTAAAGGGAACCCTCCTCAATTTAAAGGAAACTATGATCCTGAAGGTGCTGAGAAATAGATACAAGAAATGGAAAAGATCTTTGCGGCAATGAGATGCAAGGAAGAGCAAAAAGAGGGTTATGCCACATTTCAATTGACTGGTGAAGCAGAAAGTTGGTGGCGAAGTAAGAAAAGGGTATTGGAAGCTGAAGGTTGAGTCATCACTTGGGAAATTTTTGAGAGTGTTTTCTCGAGAAATATTTTCCTAACACAATAAAGCAGCAAAAGGATCGAGAGTTTAGTTTGTTAACGCAAAGAAATAAAATAGTGAGGGAGTATGTTACTAGGTTTGAAGCTTTGGTTAAATATTCTGGGTATTATCAGCTCAATCCTAGTAAGGCATGGATGCGTCAACGGTTTGTTGAAGGGCTTAAGATGGATCTTCGAAAGTTCATCTTACCTTTGAAATTGACAAGATTCTCTGATGTAGTCGAGAGGAGTATGGAATTAGAAGGAATAGAACCAAAGAAGGAACAACCAAGAAGTGGAGGACCATTCCGGAATAATAATAAGGGACGAGGGAATAGAAATAATCCATATGCACGATCTGGAAAAGATCTACATGAGTTTAAGAATTCTACGGAGTTTAGAAGGATTTGTTTTCGGTGTGGAGGAGATCATTCAATACAAGATTGTCCAGAAACTGAGCAAAGAAGCTGTTTTAGATGTGGAAAGTCGGGACATATTGCTAAAGATTGCAGGATTAATCCTCTACCAGTATCTACAGAAGCAACTAAAGTGAAAGGAACAAGTCAGAATCAAGGGAGGTAGATGGCAGGAAGAACTAAAGGAAGTAGGCCGTCCAGAGGACAGACGAATAAGCTGGCTACAGGAAAAGTGTTTGCAGTACAAGGGACCGAATCGTTCGACATGATTCAAGGTATATGCCTCATATTAGGATGTCTTTTGTCTGTATTCTTTGACTCGGGTGCTACACATTCTTTTATATCCAATGATTGTGTGGAACATCTTAAACTTCCTGTGTCATCTTTACCACGTACCTTGATTGTCTCAACCCCCACTAATGATTCATTTCGTACTATCTCTGTGTGTCGTCAATGTCCAATCAAAATTTAAAATTGTGATTTCTTGGTCAACCTAGTCTGTTTACCTTTACAAGAACTAGATATAATTTTAGGCATGGATTGGTTATCAGCCAATCATGTTTTCCTAGATTGTGCCCGGAAAACTTTAAAATTTACTGAAGAATCTGCCAATGTGGGGACTAGAAGAGAAAAAGAGAATTCTCAAATATACATGATGCTCTGTTCAATATAAGGTAAAGATCCTCCAACTTTAGAAAAGATTCCAATAGCAAGAGAATACCCTGAAGTTTTTCCTAACGACATTTCTGGACTTTCACCAAAAAGAGAAATGGAATTTGCTATTGACCTTGTTCCGGGAACAAGACCTATCTCTATAGCTCCTTATAGAATGTCACCTTTAGAATTAGCAGAATTGAAGAAACAATTAGATGAATTATTAGACAAAGGATTTATTCGGCCGAGTGTTTCACCTTGGGGTGCACCAGTCCTGTTTGTGAAAAAGAAAGATGGAACCTTCAGGCTATGCATTGATTATAGGCAACCAAATAGGGTTACCATTAAGAATAAACATCCATTGCCTAGGATAGACGATTTAATAGATCAACTGAAAGGAGCATCTATTTTTTCTAAGATAGATTTGAGGTCAGGGTATCATCAAATTAGGGTAAAGAAAGAAGATATTCCTAACACTGCATTTAGGACTAGGTATGGACATTATGAATATTTAGTTATGCCCTTTGGAGTTACTAATGCACCTGCAGTCTTTATGGATTATATGAATAGGGTATTCCGACCATACTTAGATAAATTTATAGTAGTCTTTATAGATGATATATTGATATATTCTAGAACCCGAGAAGAACATGAAGAACACCTAAGAATAGTATTACAGATTCTTAAGAATAGGAAACTTTATGCTAAGTTATCCAAATGTGAATTTTGGATAGAAGAAGTTCAATTCCTAGGACATGTGATAAATAAAGAAGGGATAGCAGTGGATCCAGCTAAAGTTCAAGCAGTGTTACAATGGGATAGACCTACCACCGTAAGTGAAGTAAGAAGTTTCTTAGGATTAGCTGGATATTACCAAAGGTTTATAGAGGGATTTTCCAATATAGCTTTACCTTTAACTCACTTAACTAGGAAGGGATGTACTTTTGAATGGACAGATAAGTGCGAGAGAAGTTTCCAAGAATTAAAGGATAGGTTAACTACTTCTCCAGTGTTGGCACTACCCGACCCTTCAAAAGAATTTGAAGTGTATTGTGATGCTTCTTATCAGGGGTTAGGATGTGTATTAATGCAAGAAGGAAGAGTAGTAGCTTATGCTTCCAGACAACTTAGAATCCATGAAAGAAATTATCCTACCCATGATCTAGAATTGGCTGCTATAGTCTTTGCTTTGAAAATATGGAGACATTATTTGTTTGGAGCAAGATTCTGTGTTTATAGTGATCATAAGAGTTTGAAATACTTATTTGATCAGAAAGAATTAAATATGCGACAAAGGATGGATGGAATTTATAAAGGACTACGATTTTGAATTACATTACCATCCAGGAAAGGCTAATGTTGTAGCAGATGCTCTTAGTAGAAAGACCTTACATATATCTGCCATGATGATTAGGGAATTAGATTAGGTAGAACAATTTAGAGATTTAAGTCTAGGAATGGATGTCCAAAAGGAAGAATCTATTTAGGAAAGATTGTTGTTACCAATGACTTTATAGAAACTCTTAAGAAAGAACAGAAGACAGATGAACATCTCAAGAAGATGAGAACCTTAGTTGAACAAGGGAAAAACTAAGAATTCAGTATAGGAATGGATGGAGCATTAAGATTCAAAACTAGGTTATGCGTTCCTAAAAACTTAGAAATTAGAAGAACACTCTTAGAAGAGGCACATAGGAGTAGATTAAGTATCCATCCTGGAACCACTAAAATGTACCAAGATCTTAAAAAATTATTTTGGTGGCCAAGAATGAAGAGGGACATAGAAAATTTTGTCTTATCCTGTTTATCTTGTCAGAAAGCTAAGAATGAACATAAGAAAGTTGCAGGAACTCTTCAGTTATTAGCAGTACCTGAATGGAAATGGGAGAGCATAGCTATGGATTTTGTAATGGGATTACCAAGGACTCAGAAGAAATATGATGCCATTTGGGTCATCATAGATAGATTAACCAAGAGTGCTCATTTTCTACCCATCAATGAAAGGTATTCATTGGAAAGGTTAACCCATCTTTACATTAAGGAAATAGTTAGATTACATGGTGTTCCTATTGTTGGAACCTAAACGATTGAGAAGTTTAGACCCTCATTGATTTTGATGATAACAAAGTAATTCTCGAGAGAACAATTTATCTTCTAACATATCTTTGAGTGTACAGGTATCAAAGCTTCATATATATGTACAAAACACTCAAGGAAGGAGAAGAAATCTACAAAAGAATTGAATACAATCCACTAGTGTCAGCATCCGAACTCACTCTAGCGTTTTGCTAACAGCAAACGTCCAGTAGTGTTACTCTTTGACACGTGTACTCAATTTCTGCGAGCGTCTGTCCTCTATTCTGAGCGAGCGTCTGATCTCTTTAATGAAGCATGTGATGATCACGTTTTTGCTCTTAGCCTCAGACTGTTCTGGAACGGAATTCGAATTTGATTTTATGCGCTCATTTTGATGTACGAGGAAGCAAAGGTGACACCTTTAGCATAAGACAAAAATCGTACAAGGCAATTGCAAATTATAGATAGTATGAAAATGATAATGTGTACTATTCTGATATTCTCTGGAAAGGAAGAAAAGGACTACATTTCAAATTACCTCACTCAATGGAAAGGAGATATTTTTTTACTGCAACGGTAATACCCTTGAAGACTCCTATAAATACCCCAAGGTATTCATTGAAGAAGAGTTAGAAAAACTGTGAAGAAACTTCATTCTAAAAGAAAAATTACACAAGTGAGCAATCAAGTTTCGTGCCAAGTTTCTGGTCTACACAGAACTGAACTCAGCGTCTTATACCCTCTTTGAGAAAGCTATTCTGTTTTGAGCTTAATCTTTTTATCCTCTCTGTGAGAGTTATTTTGATTGTATTCAAAAGTATAATCTCTTTTGTAAACTGTATTTGGCCTAGTTAAGGCTCTATTCCTCAAAGGCTCGACTGCACTGAGTCGTTTTGAGAAGTTGAGAGTATTGTCAAGTTTGTGACAGAAGAATACTCTTGAGAAAAATTGTAATCAGTTGATTATAGTGAAAAATCCTTCAGGAACGAAGGGACTAGACGTAGCTACCAGTTGGTGGTGAACTAGTATAAATCTCTGCGTCTCATCCTTTACTGCTTTACATTTATCTTTACCTTGCTCAGTAAAACAAGTTTTCATAAGCTGTTTAAATTCTGCATCCGGTTTAATTCTCTGCATCTGATATATAAACAGTTTTGAAAAAACCTGTGTTGAAGTGTTTTTTACGTATAGTTGAGAAAAGTTTTTTAACACAATTCAACCCCCCTTCTTGTGTTCACGTTCAGTTGGTACTAGAGCTCGGCCTCTTGGTTGAGCACTTAACAGTGTTAATAGAAAAGATCCTATACTGTGAACATGTCTACTGAAGGTGGTCATATGAACCGTCCTCCTCTATTCGATGGAGAAAAATTTGATTACTGGAAAGATAAGATAAAAGCTTTCTTTGAGACACAACAACTTGAGTTGTGGGATATAGTTCAAAGTGGTTACATTCCTCCCACTAATCCTCGTGGTGTTGCTATAGCCAGAGAAGATTGGAATGATGAGCAAAAAAAGAGATATCAAATCAATCAAAAGGCTAGATTCATTCTTATCTGTGCTATGACAGAAAAAGAATATGATAAATGTGGCAAATTTGATACTGCCAAAGAAATCTGGGACTCACTTGTTTTATCTTACGAAGGCTCTGCCCAAGTAAGAGAAACCAAAGCTAGCATGTTGGTTCGCCAATACGAGTTGTTCAAAATGGAAGATGGTGAAAGCATTGAAACCATGTTTGGAAGATTCCAAACACTTGTTCATGGGTTATAGGCCCTTGGAAAAAGTTACACTACACCTGACCATGTTAAAAAGATCTTAAGAAGCTTGACTAAGCAGTGGAGACCCAAGGTCACAGCTATTCAGGAAGCAAAAGATCTAAATGTCCTACGACTTGAAGATCTTATGAGTTCGTTGAAAGCTCATGAACTTGAGCTAAATGAAGAAGAACCTGTCAAAAAGGGCAAGTCTATTGCTTTGAAAGTCGCTCAACATAAAGCCAGTTCTTCCAAAGCCCTTCAGGCTGAAGAAGAAGAATCAGAAGATGAAGCTTCAGAAGGAGATATTGACACATCAGAAGATGAGCACGCGTTTATATCCAGGAAGATACAAAGAATGTGGAAGAAGAGAAACTTCAGGAGGAAGTTTCAGAAGAAACATACTAAGGACAAGAAGGAAAGCAAGGACAAGGCTCAAGTCATTTGCTATGAATGTAAAAAGCCTGGATATTTCAAGTCCGAATGTCCTAATCTTAAGGAGAAGCCCACAAGAAGTTCTTTCAAGAAAAAGAAGAAGAGCCTCATGGCTACATGGAAAGATCTAGATTTATCCTCATCTGAGGAAGATAATGAAGTAGAAGCAAATCTCGCTCTCATGGCAGACACTGACCTTGATTCAGAAGAAGTAGTTGAAGAGGTGATAGTATATGATTCCTACTCTGAACTTCAACTTGCATTCGATGATCTTCTTAAGGACTCTGCCACCCTCCCTGTTGAGTTTAAGAATTTGAAAAAGAAATTTTCAAAATTATCACAAGACTTTCAAGCTTTAAACAAAGAAAAATCTGTACTCAATAAAGAAAATCAGAAGCTGAAAACTAAAAATCAGCATCTGATGGATAACCAGCGTCTGACCGCTAACAAGCAACCAAAAGCTGAGAGCTCTCAAGCTGAAAGCTCTAAAGTTACTGGCAATCCTAAATGCAAATCAAATGATTATGAATATGATTTTCAAAAGTTTCTTGCAGAGAGTGTAACTCAAAGCAAGCAAGCTTTAATGATTTGGGGTGTCAGTAAAACGACAACTCATGGTCTTGGTTATATATCAGATGAACCTCTTTTAGAAAATGACTCAGCATCTGACAAATCCAATAATCATAGTAAATGCTTGCATTGTACTTACTGCAATAAACCTAGTCATTTGAAAAGTGCATGTACTGTTTTTAAAACTGTGAAGGATAAGCTTCCTTCAAAAACTAACAAGAAAGGACCCAAAAAGATATGGGTACCTAAAGATAAAATTGTCTATGTTGCAGACATGCTTAGCAACAAAGTCAACACACCTATCTTGGTACTTACACAGTGGATGCTCGCGTCACATGACGGGAGAAAAGCATATGTTCCAAGAACTAAGGCCTAAAGAAGTTGGATTCGATGGTTTCGGAGGAAACTAGAAAGGTAAAATAGTTGGAATTGGTCGCATTGGTAAAGGCTCTCTTCCCTCTATTGATAATGTACTATATGTTGAAGGACTTAAACATAACTTATTGAGCATAAGTCAATTATGTGACAATGGTTATGAAGTCATCTTTACAGAAACTGGATGTCTAGTAAAAAGCAAGAAAGACGGCTCTACTTTCTTTACTGCTAAGAGGAAACAAAATATTTACAAAATTGATCTCTCTGAGCTTGCAAAACAAGATGTCAAGTGTCTCTTGTCTGTTGACGAAGAACAATGGATTTGGCACAAGAGATTGGGTCATGCCAATTTGAGATTAATCTCAAAATTAAACAAGCACAGTCTTGTCAGAGGCTTACCAAATCTGAAGTATCAATCTGATGCTCTCTGTAAGGCATGTCAAAGAGGAAAACAAGTTAAAACTTCTTTTCATTTAAAAAATGTTGTTTCAACCTCTAGACCACTTGAGCTTTTGCATCTTGATCTTTTTGGTCCAACAAGGACAACCTCTTTAACTGGAAAGAAATATGGGTTAGTCATTGTTGATGATTTTACTAGATGGACATGGGTTAGATTCCTTGCTCACATAGATGAGTCATACAAGGTATTTACTGTATTCTGCAAAACAGTTCAAAATTAAAAAGGAATTTGCATTTCTTCTATTAGAAGTGATCATGGGGGAGAATTTGAAAATGAAAGCTTTCAAACATTTTGTGATGATAACGGCATCTCCCACAATTTCTCCTCTCCTAGAACACCTCAACAAAATGGTGTTGTAGAAAGGAAGAATAGGTCCCTCCAAGAAATGGCCAGGACCATGATCAATGAAGCTAACATTGCAAAACATTTTTGGGCAGAAGCAGTAACACAGCTTGTTATATTCAAAATAGAATTTCTATTAGACCTATTTTGAAGAAGACTCCATATGAACTGTGGAAAGGAAGGAAACCAAACATATCATATTTTCATTCATTTGGATGTACGTGTTACATTTTAAATACTAAGGATCAACTTGGTAAGTTTGATTCAAAAGCTGACAAAGGAATCTTTTTGGGATATTCTGAAAGATCTAAAGCTTTTAGAATATACAATAAAGAAACTATGACAGTGGAAGAATCCATTCATGTCAAATTTGATGACAAGAAGCCTGACACAGCCATGTCAGAGCTAGATGAATTATTTTCAGAATTAAATATAGGTAATACTACAAATAGTGAACCTACATCTTCATCGTCCGGTGGTGACCAGACACAAGAATCTTCAGAAGCTGAATTCAGAAAGAGCTGGAAGTACAAAGCCAATCATCCTAAAGATCAAATCATAGGAAAACCTGGAGATAGAGTAAGAACCAGATCCTCTTTTAAAGAGCATGCAGATATGGCACTACTCTCAGAAATGGAACCTAAAACAATTGATCAAGCATTGAAAGATGAAGGTTGGATTCTGGCCATGCAAGAAGAGTTGAATCAGTTCCAAAGAAACGATGTATGGAAGCTGGTTACTTTACCAGAAGATAAGCAAGCTATTGGTACTAAATGGGTATTTAGAAACAAGCTTGATGAAGATGGAAAGGTTGTGAGAAACAAGGCAAGATTGGTTGCTCAAGGTTACTCACAGGAAGAATGTATTGATTTTACTGAAACATTTGCACCTGTTGCAAGGTTAGAAGCTATACGCATCCTACTTTCATTTGCTGCACATCATGATATAATTCTTTATCAAATGGATGTGAAAAGTGCTTTCTTGAATGGTTTTATAACTGAGGAAGTCTTTGTAAAACAAGCTCCTGGATTCGAAGACATTGAATTTCTAGAACATATCTTCAAGCTTAAAAAGGCCCTGTATGGTCTTAAGCAAGCTCCCAGAGCTTGGTATGAAAGACTGAGTACATTTTTGATGAAAAATGGCTTTACCAGAGGTCTAGTAGACACTACTCTTTTTAGAAAAACATCAAACAAGCACTTTATAATTGTTCAAATATATGTTGATGACATTATTTTTGGAGCTACTAATGAAAGCCTTTGTAAAGAATTTTCTAAGCTAATGCAGGCTGAATTCGAGATGAGCATGATGGGTGAACTGAAGTTTTTCCTTGGAATTCAAATCAAACAATGCAATAATAGTATATATATACATCAAAGCAAATATATCAAGGAATTGCTAAAGAAATTCAAAATGGTGGATTGCAAACCTATGTGTACTCCTATGCATCCCACATGCATTCTTGGTAAAGATGAAACTGGTAAAAAGGTAGATCAGAAGATGTACAGAGGTATGATTGGATCTCTACTTTATCTTACAGCTTCAAGACCTGATATTATGTTCAGCGTCTGTCTGTGTGCTAGATTTCAATCAGATCCTAGAGAATCACACTTGAGTGCTGTTAAAAGAATCTTTAGATATTTGCAAGGATCTACTAATCTTGGTTTGCTTTATAAGAAATCAAAAGATTACAAGTTAGTAGGTTTCTGTGATGCTGACTTTGCTGGAGACCGAATTGAAAGAAAAAGCACAAGTGGAGGCTGCCAATTCCTTGGAGCAAATCTTGTATCTTGGTCAAGCAAAAGGCAAAGCACGATTGCACTCTCAACAGCAGAAGCTGAGTATATTTCAGCAGCAAGTTGCAGCTCTCAACTTCTGTGGATGAAATATCAACTTGAAGACTATCTGATAAAAAGAGAGTAACATTCCTATCTTTTGTGATAATACTTCTGCAATCTGTCTTACTAAAAATCCCATATTGCACTCACGAGCCAAGCACATTGAGATTAAGCATCATTTTATAAGAGACTATGTTCAGAAGGGTATTCTCGAAATAAAATTTGTAGACACTGATCATCAGTGGGCTGACATATTTACAAAACCCCTTGCTGAAGATAGATTCAACTTTATAAGAAGGAATTTAAATTTTCATCTTATAGAAGAATGATTAATCTCAGCGTCAGATAATATGCACAATCTCAGCATCTGATATGACATGAGCAAGTATATGAATAAGCATCTTATTTGTCATGTGCATCATAACTCATCTTCTGGTGAATCGGTTGCGTGCATCCGAGAGCACCTACACGTGTCCCACGTGTTAAGGACTTAAGCGTCTCATCACATCTACTGAGTCATAATTATTTATGTCTTTCGATAAAATCTTTTTACTTGATCTTACTTTTCTTTTGGCGTCTGCATTTAATGAAAAGGCGAATCTTAATTTTTCTTTTCTTTTTGATTTAATTTTTGTGTGGAAATACGAAGCGATTTTTTGAAAAAGGACTGTACCATTTTCTATCAACTTTTCCACTACTCCATATTTTTCGCTCCATCACTTCACTCTGCGTTTTCTTACAAAACTGTTCTTTCTCTCTCTCTCTCTTTCTCTGTGTGTGTGTTTTCGAACCCTAAAACCTCCATTACCCTCTCTGCAACTGCTACCATGGCTGATAGAAAGGTTGGACAATACACTGCTGCCTTCGATGTCTTCTCAGATGCAAAACTCATGAATGAGAACAGGATTGATTTTGAGAACTTCAAGCTATATGGTTTTGTTTTTGAAGAAGGTCTGGAGAAACTAGGCTGGAAAAATTACTTCATCTGGGAACCAGTCGACGTACTGAGCTATGCTATTAAGGAGTTCTGGGGGAACGCTTACTTACTTCTGGGAGAAATTATAGAAGGACACATCAGAGGCTTCAAGCTACGCTTCACCATCAACTCTATTGCTCAGACGATCAAGTGTCCTTGTGAAGGAATCAGTTACCATGCTAACTGGGTTGACGCTTACAGAGGACTAGAAAATGTCAACGAAGCCCTGTTTGAAAACTACCGTGAATTGAAGAAGAAGAACATAACTCCCACGACCAAAGACTTGAAAAGCCACTACAGAGTACTGCACAAAATCATCGCTAAGAGCGTGATTCTGAAGGCTGGCTCAAGCGACATAGTGAACTACGAGCAAAAGTTCATTATGAGAAACTACATGGATGGAAAGAAAATCAATCTGCCAAGGTTGATTATCAACAATCTGATAAATGCTCTTGTCTTCTCAAGGAAGAGTGTCGATAAGAAGAATATCATCAAGGTTATCCCTTATGGAGTTCTTCTCTCCATAATGATGATGAAAGACGGTGTTGTGAGAAAACTGACAGACTCTATCAACACAGAAGAAAAAGAAAAATACTTTGGTGTTGGCGTTGTTGTTCGTCCATAAGTTTTTGGAGTCAACAGTTTAGTCAGAATGCAGCTGATAACTGGCTCTATGATCAAGAAGGTGAAATTAGAGCAACAGGAAGGAGAAGCTGAAAAGAAAACCACCAGAAGCTCAATGGCTGGTGTGAAGAGACCTGCTGAATCTCCTTCAAGAGAGATAAGAAGAATGAAACAGAAGGTGGCTCCTGCACCTACTGTTGAGGAACCAGAAGATGAGGATAGAATTCCCAACAGAAAGGTCTTGGAGAAAAAGTATAAGCCAGCAGCTGAAAAAGATGCTTCAGTGTCCGGTCAAGGGAAGCAAGTCCCTCCTCCTCCTCCTACTGTTGTTGTCCCGAGAGGAACAAAAAGAAGGTTGGTTAAGTCTTCAGAGCTTAACCCAAAGGTACTCGACTTTACTGCTGATGAGTCAGTATCTGTCTTTGATGCTCATGATATTATTCCTGCACCCTCATTGTCTGTTTCACAACCACAAACACAACCACAAACCAAGAAAACCAGAATGAGCCTCCGACAAACCTCTACCCTCTCAAAACCTACCCAACCATCATCCAATACACTCAACCTTGACCTACCACAAAATTCCTCAAATACCTCACTTACCTCATACATCTCTAAACTTCACTCTCATCCCTTTAACCTACTATTCAAAGTACCTCCCATTAATCCCTTCAAACCTTACACACCTAAAACCTATTCAATCACCAAAACCACTCCCACTTTACTCACCATTACCCATAAACCTACAGACTTTGGTGGAAGGAAGAATGTCTCATGTATTAACAAACCACGGTTTGTTAAGTATGAGTCATATCACAAAGATCTACAATCGTCCCTCTACATGGCATTTGAAAACCTTCACCTCGAGCCGCCAGATCGAGATTGCCTCCGATGAATGCTACCTTCAAGGATGGAGAAGACCACTTTCAGATGTCATTCAAAGGAAGATTGAGACCAGTACCTGGTAGTAGAGCAATTCCCTTCTCTATTGACCTTCCTAAATCCCTACCACAAACTGAACCTCTCACACTGGAGGAGTGTGGAAGATGGATTACGGATGAAGAAGCTGCCTTCATGGCACACTGTCTTGAGATGAAGAAAATTGAAGTTATCAGACAGTACAGGGATCCTTCGTCTGTCTACCTTGGTCTATCCCTGGGAAAAGGAAAGAACCTGCTCCTAGCAAGCAGCCATTCAGCAAGATCGGGCTCATAGAATATGAGAAGGCTCCCAAGAAGTATAATCTTAAGGAACTCTCTGAGCTTCCGATTGCCAAGATCACTGAGGATCATGCCAGAAGGTTTTACCCGAGTTCTCTGAAGGAAGATGAATGGAGAACTGGCTCCTCAAACTGCTGCAATGCCGAGAAAGCCACAATTTCAACAGTTGGCACTATCAGCAGAATTACTGACACCAATCTGGGAACAGTCTACTTTGATGATATGTTTAGGTGCTCAGTAATCAGACCACTTGACTGCATGAAGACATATGTCCAATGGGCTGCTGTGACCAAGCACTTTGACATTGGATTTACTTGGAGTCAATGGTCGAAGTCGTGGAAAGACAAAGCTATGTTACCATGCCTCGTCCCCCTAGTGCTTACAGAAGATGACAGGGAAAATCTGAGAAGAATATACCTGGCAGAAAATGAAGGACTCTCTTTTGCTTCTGAAGCATTGAGTGACTTCATCAGAAGAATATGGGGAGAAGAAGCTGGGAATAAGTTTGATGCTTTCACTGCTGACGTGCTTCTGCATAGGGAAACTATCTTCATGGATTTGCTGTATCCAGAAGAGGTGGAGAAAAGGAGAAGAATTCAGGCAGATTCTGAGCAAAGGAAACTTGGAAGTCTCATCAAATGGTTTATACCAAATGATGCGTTCTTTCAAAAGGCTCAACAAAAGAAGGACTTGAGACTGAAGCTATCCAACTGGGTGCTAGCAGAACATCAGAAGATGAAACCTGCATCAGAAGCTGGACCCTCTACTTCTACTCCTGCAGTTGAAATGGTCACCATTCCTAAAGCAGAGTTTGAAGAGATGAAGGCCACTAACCTGAAAGTTACTCAGCTGGAAAATGCACTGAAGCTTTTATATGAACGTCTCAACATCCCTCCACCACCTCCACCAAACCCTTAAATTTTTTTCTTGTGTGATATAAATATTTTGGTACTCTTTTATATATATATTCAGTGTTTTTGCTCTGAGTATTTGACTATACATACCTATATTTGATTATCTATTTATATATATTCAAATTTTTCTAAGCCATATTTTGACTATGATGTGCTTTACACTCTTTCTGTCTGATGACAAAAGAGGGAGTAAAAGAAAGGTCTGATGAACACGTGAAAGTCTGATTGACAAAATTCACCGTCTGATGTTCAAGCTCTGATAGACACACTAAAACTGAGGTATCATGCATATCATTTCATACATAGCATTTGTATGGTTATTCATTGCTCTAATATCTATTAATGCATTGATATTCATTGACCCAATAATCTAACAATGATCAATAAAATTCGTACAATGAAAATCTTTTTGATAAAATGAAAATCAGCATCCGATCTCACTTTGTTAAAAATATGCTCTGATACATCTACGTATTTTTGCGATCACTTAAATGAATGTGTTTATCATCAATCGCCTTAATACCTTAATTGTCCTTATATATCAATCTTGTTAAATTCAGGGGGAGACCCTTGATGATATTTTGAAATTACATTGTTCATCAACCTTGGATATTTGTCATCATCAAAAAGGGGGAGATTGTTGGAACCTAAACGATTGAGAAGTTTAGACCCTCATTGATTTTGATGATAACAAAGCAATTCTCAAGAAAACAATTTATATTCTAACATATCTTTGAGTGTACAGGTATCAAAGCTTCATATATATGTACAAAACACTCAAGGAAGGAGAAGAAATCTACAAAAGAATTGAATACAATCCACTAGTGTCAGCATCCGAACTCACTCTAGCGTCTTGCTAACAGCAAGCATCCAGTAGTGTTACTCTTTGACACGTGGAATACTCAATTGCTGCGAGCGTCCGTCCTGCTCGAACGGCGGCGTCTGATCTCTTTAATGAAGCACGTGATGATCACGTTTTGCTCTTAGCCTCGCATCGCTCGAACTAATTCGAATTTGATTTTATGCGCTCATTTTGATGTACGAGGAAGCAAAGGTGTCACCTTTAGCATAAGACAAAAATCGTACAAGGCAATTGCAAATTACAGATAGTATGAAAACGGTAATGTGTACTATTCTGATATTCTCTGGAAAGAAAGAAAAGGACTACATTTAAAATTACCTCACTCAATGGAAAGGAGATAGTTTTTTACAGCAACAGTAATACCCTTGAAGACTCCTATAAATAACCCAAGGTATTCATTGAAGAAGAGTTAGAAAAACTGTGAAGGAACTTCATTCTAAAAGCAAAATTATTCAAGTGAGCAATCAAGTTTCGTGCCAAGTTTCTGGTCTACACAGAACTGAACTCAGCGTCTTATACCCTCTTTGAGAAAGCTATTCTGTTTTGAGCTTAATCTTTTCATCCTCTCTGTGAGAGTTATTTTGATTGTATTCAAAAGTATAATCTCTTTTGTAAACTGTATTTGGCCTAGTTAAGGCTCTGTTCCTCAAAGGCTCGACTACACTGAGTCGTTTTGAGAAGTTGAGAGTATTGTCAAGTTTGTGACAGAAGAATACTCTTGAGAAAAATTGTAATCAGTTGATTATAGTGAAAAATCCTTCAGGAACGAAGGGACTAGACGTAGCTACCAGTTGGTGGTGAACTAGTATAAATCTCTGCGTCTCATCCTTTACTGCTTTACATTTATCTTTACCTTGCTCAGTAAAACAAGTTTTCATAAGCTGTTTAAATTCTGCATCCGGTTTAATTCTCTGCATCTGATATATAAACAGTTTTGAAAAAACCTGTGTTGAAGTGTTTTTTACGTATAGTTGAGAAAAGTTTTTTAACACAATTCAACCCCCCTTCTTGTGTTCATGTTCACCTACTACCATCATATCTGATAGAGATCCTAGGTTTGCTTCAAGACTTTGAAGAAGTATACAACAAGCTATGGGTACCAAATTAAGTATGAGTTCAGTATACCATCCTCAAACCGATGGTCAATCTGAGAGAACTATCGAATCCTTAGAAGATTTGTTGAGAATATGCACCCTTGAGAAAATGGGAAGCTGGGATGAACTATTACCTTTAATAGAATTCACTTATAACAATAGTTATCATTCCACTATTGGGATGGCTCCTTTTGAAGCCTTATATGGTCGAAAATGTTGTACTCCTCTTTATTGGTTTGAGACAGGAGAAAACCTAATCATGGGACCAGACTTAATCCAACAAACCTCAGAACAAATTAAGGTGATTAAGGAGAAGATGAAAGCAGCCCAAGACCGACAAAAGAGTTACCATGATAGAAGAAGCCGACCTTTGGAATTTACAGAAGGAGATCATGTATTTTTTAGAGTATCCGCTAGAACTGGCATTGGCAAAGCTATCAAGTCTAAAAAGTTAACTCCTCGCTTCATTGGACCATTTCAAATTCTCCAAAAAATTGGACCTGTTGCCTACCATATTTCTCTACCTCCTAACTCGTCAAACCTACACGATGTTTTCCATGTGTCTCAACTCCGACAATACCATCTCGATCCATCTCATATTATTGAACCTGAGTCGATACAGCTCGAAGATAATCTGGAATACGAAGCAATTCCTTGTAAGATTGTCGATCGAAGAATAAAAGAACTTAGAGGAAAATAAATTCCTTTGGTACGAGTCGATGGGATGAAGGAAAACAAATTCCTTTTTGAACGAGTCGTATGGGATGAACAAACTGGAGATTCTACTTGGGAACGAGGGGATGATATTCGAAGAAAGTATCCTTATCTGTTTGTAGGTGGATAGTCAGCAATTTTCGAGGACGAAAATTATTTTAAGGGAGGTGATAGTGTGACATCCTGAGAAATAAAATAGGCTCCATTTGACGTAGGAAACCTTAGGGATTAAGAAAAATGGATTATTTTAATTTTCGGTAGCTCACGACACGATGAAAATATAAGGGAAGAGTCTCGCGACGCGATTACTCGCGTAGCGACGGAGGACAGGCAGAACCAGCTCGCGACGCGATCTTAAGTCGGTGGGTAAGTTGGTGGATCAGCGCGCGGGATGCATGACACGTGTCCAGCTCACGACGCGATGGCTGGTTGTGTCTGGGGCCGTCCCGATGCGACGGGACCTATTTTTGCCTATAAAAAGGGCTCGACCGTCCCGTTCTGATGGGGTGGTTCAAAGGGACGTTTAAGGAGTGGAGAAGGGAGATCGAAGGAGGAAAAGAAGCGGGACGCGGAACGCGAGCGACAATCAGTCTTCTAGGCCAAGTATGGGGAGATCTGGACTCTATACACTAGGAATAGTAGAAATAGGATAGGTGTAGAATAGGGAAGTAGGGTGGCCCAAGCCCTAGGGGTTGGTGCCCCAACACCCTAGGAGGGGTGTTGTGGCTATGACTGCTAAGGATAGCAGTCAATAGCCCATAAACCATAGGTATAAACCCTAGGGTAGACAACTTATGATTGGTTGCTGTGTGTGTTGTTTGATGATTTGTTAGTAGCTGGTCACTTATGTGACGCTAAGGTTATGAGTGCATTGACGCCTATTGTTATTTAATTATTTGGTTACTGTTGCAGTATAATATGTTGTTTAAGGGTAAGGAAATATAATGACTTACATGCTAGAGTTGATTCAAAGAATGGATTGAAGAGCTGAGTAGTCAGAAATGGAAAGCTGAATATAAAGATAAGTTGAGCAAGTGGTTGTACAGTTGAAACCAACTGCCGTGCATATAGGCTGTGTATGAGGTCAGGTGCCAGAGTGTGGGCACGATGATTAGGGTACAGGATGCGTTGGCCCTTGAGGATAACTTGACTCCGACGAGTTTCCTAAGTGACCAGTGGTTTAGCAGCCACTGTGTCGGGACGATCGGGCATCTCAGTTATCTCGATGGGGTACCATGGACAATTGACTTGACGGAACTGTTGTTGTGGAAGTAGATGAGTGGCCACATAATTAGAACTAAGTGAGACAGTTGGATATGGGTAGTTAGGTTGTGATCCTAATAGTTGATGGGAAGATGTGTGAACTATTCTTCACATATTTTATTCTACTACTTTCCCATTTGATTGGTGTATAGTGTCCTTATCTCCTATGTTTGTGTGTTGTTTTTCTGTTATGTTTTATATGTATTTAGACTCTGAAGATTCTAAAGAACCCGAAGATGTCCCACTTCTATCACCCGGCGATGCAGCAGGACCCCAGGATTCCAGTTTGGGGTGATTTTGAGGTTTACTATCATGATGAAGACGGAGCTGGTTGGGATATAGACTATAGTCGTCATACAGTTATATATATGGGTCTAGATAGTATTTTCTTCCACATTTTGGGATCACCGAGGCGCGAGAGGACTTGGACGATCAGAGTCTACTGTTCCCTCTACCTCTAGATATCAGGGACACCATCCTCAGAGTCACCATGTTCACACAGGGGATTGTCATCTTCCACCACGGTTTCGTATCAGGATCCCGAGGCCGCAGTAGTTGAGAGGAGGTTGTTTGGTGGTTGACATGGCTTTTTGTTTGTCCTACTTTTGATAGACACTTTTTGTACCCTTAGGGTTTTTGAGTCAGTGTACCCTTAGGGCTGATACTAGACTAGTATATTATTTTTAGAGGTCCCACTGTCAGGACCCTTGTATGTATAAACTGATGTAAATTATAGTGTAATGAATATTTTCTTTCCTGAATTTTTGTGTTATTATTATTATTATTATTTATGCGAAAAATGGGGCAAATACTATAAATAAATAAATAGGGGTGTTACATTGGCTGCTGCCCCCAACCCCCCACACTTGTATGCATGTTAATGCTTGCTCCTTTGTTAGCTCCATAGAGCTCCGATGGAGATGAGTGTTTGGCTAATGAGGAATTAGACTCAAGTGAGTTTGTTCAATTCTATATGAGCCTAATGATGTTTTGGCTAATATGGTCGATAATGTGAATGTAATGTATGTAATGTGTTTTGCTTGTCAAACATAAATCCTTGGTTTAATTAGAATTCCATTGATGATAGTTTAGATAAGTAAAGAATTCATAAGGTTAAGAGACCTAATGGCCTAGAATGAATAAGTGAATGATTCCTTAGAATCTTTTTCTTTATGTATGCATGTTGACAATGCATGAGATGTAGTTAAATATGTTATAAGACAACCAGAGTTAAGTGAGGAATGTTCGTAATTCTTGAATAGGTTTATGACCCTTGAAGTATGTGCATGCTTAGGTATGATTAATAATGCTTTGAGTGAATTAAATTGGTTTATTCATTTCATTAAATGTATGCATTGGCATAACATGAGTCAAGTTCAAGAGTCTTAAAAGACACCAAGATTTCTCATAAGAGAAGAGTATACAGTATGGTTAGTCTCGTGGGACGCCACTTGGAGGTTAATGACGTCTAACCACCATACTGTTAGCTATGTCGAGCGGGGCCTATGGAATTAAGCATATGACCAAATCCGACAACATAGTTTCCCGGTTGGATTTTAATTCAACCATAAGGGACTAGTAAAGACGTGCACAACACGAAGTAGTCATAGTTGCATTGCATTTCATTTCTGTCGTGTTAAATATAAGAATAAATGTAGAGGTTTATATGATTTATGCGTGACTGCTATGCAATCCTAGGTATAGCTTATCACAAGTAGTCACTGTATATATTGGATTGGGGTAATTACAACCAGCAATATACTAAATATCTAAGTGTATGTTGGACTGGGATAATTACGACCAGCAATATACTAAGTATAAGTTTAAGTTCAAGGTAGTGCATTCTAGTGTTTCAAACTGAAGGTGCCTAGCAAATTCTATGTTTCAAAGCTAGTTTTAATTAGAGAAAGAAATAAAAGATAAGTCTTGATTGGTAAAGCTTATTAAGTCTTCCCAGGCTAGTAAGAATCGACGAGAGAATGGTGAGGAGTCCGTGAAGGGCTCACTGAGATTTTTAATCTCACCCCATTCCATTTTATTGTTTTACAGATAAACAGGTGTCGAAGAATGATGAGGCGAGGCTCCAGGCTTGGAACGCATAGACTAGCTGTATTTTGTAATGGGATTTGACATTCCAAGTATTGTATAGTTGTAATCTATCTATTTGATTTATGATTTAAGTTTTAATTTATGACTTGGATTACTGTAATCAAATTTGTAAATTATTAGTAATTTATGTGCTTTAATGTAATTTGTCATACTTTCAATTTATATTGAGGTATGGGTGTTACATTATGGTATCAGAGCAGTTCGATCTTATCAAACTATGAGTCACGAGTTTAGTAATGACTCAGTTTAGGAAGTGTCAGTTTAGTCCTTGTTGCACTGTAGTCAGTTAGCTGGAATTTTTCTTTGTTCGAGAACTTCTCTCTATATTCTTATACTCAGTATGGAATATTAAGCCTGATCAACTTAATACTCCATACCGTGTACAAAGAATGTAGTAGATTGAGCTGACGGACGAGGGAGAGGACCTACTAGGAGTGCGAACTCTGAGAAAGTTTAATGGATAAGGATTATGCGGATAAGGAAGGAACGAATGCAAGAGCTCTCAATAAGTGAGAATCTTCAGAAAATACAGATAGAGGGAAACAAACTTCCACCTCTCCGAAACTAAGAATCAAAGAATGTTTCAAGAGCGGTCAGAACCACTGAGGCGAGTATTCGGCTGGACCAAAGCGTGTATCTCATGTACAGACAACCGGGACATCCTGCAAAGGATTAGGAGTGAAGAACAAGTAAGGGGTTTTTAATTATAAGATTTCAATCGACTTAGGATGGGCGTTTATAATAGGTTAGGGTTCAACAGCTGTTGATTTATTAGGTTGTTTAGCTAACCTATTATGAATGGATCCAAGATTGATTGAGATCCTACGATCATACCTGAGTGATCCGTAGTGTTCTAAGTGATTAGTAGTCTGGATAGGAAGTAAGGTGTGGATAGGCCGCTCACTTCAATGCCTAAATGGTAGTAAGGAACCTCAAGGGAGAGTAAGCCCTAGTGAAGTAGAAGGAAACCCTAAGTCTCCTCGGTATAATGACCCAAGTTGAGAAGATAGCCTAGAAAGAGAAGTAGACTATAGTTTCTGAATTATAGGAGTTACAAGCAAAGCTCAGTCGGCAGAAATTCAAGGTTATTAATGTCTGCATTCAATCCAATCGGCCAGTGCATAAGGTGAATTCATTCGACAAATTATAGATTTTGTCTCTGTCAAATAAGAGCCTTTTTTGGAATGAGATTTAGTCTGTTATCAGGTAATGAAATCACATAATTTTCTGGACAGTTAGTTCCTCTATAGAGATTAATTCATTTCTGAGTTTCCAATGATTTAGAGTGAGTAGCGAAGGTTGACCAAGTCAAGAGAGATAGAATGTCTCCAAGAATCTTAAGGATTTATTTTCTTGATATTAGTTAGTCTATTGGTTATTAGACGCGTCGATCCACATTGCTATCAGATATGGCTGCGTGAATTTTCGGTTTAATTCCAGTTGAACCAAGATAGAGGAATTAGTCCCTCAAGTTGAAAAGAGTAGTAGTAAAGTTCAACTAAGAGTGAAATGTTATGGACACGAGTTAATCGGTGGAAATTGAGATTATAAGTTATTGCGAGTAAATTCGTTAGATTGGGTCTGATGTGATTCTAACTAGCCACTTACAAGCTGAGTCTCCAACCAAATGATGCTTAGACCTCGTGTGAGACAAAGTTTGTAACCAACTAGTGAAAATCTAGTCAGTCTAACCGATAGATATCTCCCAAGAGTTAAGTAACTCTAGAGTTTCAAGTTGCCTAGGCCAAGTTGGTTGTAAGACCAAGTATAGTGAGCTAGAGATGAGTACCAACTCCTTAAATTACGGAAAAGGTCTTTGAGGAAAGGATTCCCATTGGTAACATAAGAGTGAATGTCGCGAATGGAAATTTGTTCAAGGTGTGTATTGTTGCCTCAGGGTGACAATCTTATTTTGATAAGTTAGTTGATCAATGTAGAAATCACGAAACGACCAAAAGTAGTTTGCGATGCTGTTTTAGGGAGACTTTCCAAGAGTATTCCTAGAATAGTATTCTTCGACGAGTAGAAGGAAATAGAAGAAGCAAGATCCACTCGTTTGACACCAAGGGACACGCCCGTAGGGGAGTGTGTAGCCAAATTCGAAGAATTGTCCGCCTGCTCAACCTACCTTCAACGTGTACAGGATGATGAGTGAGAGACTCATCAGCTGGGCTAAGAACTCAAACCGAGTCAAGTAATGTCGTGCGTCTATTTGAGGAGGATAGGTATGCGAGACTGTGGGTTAATATAGAATTGTCGAGGAAGTGCAAACTGCCTCAATAACAGAACATCTAAACGAGTGTCGGATGATGTAGAGCAAACGTAAGACTTTTCAACAGTCAAGAACAACAGAATGAGAGAGCAGTACCAGAGTCAATTCTCCGACTGCAAGTAAGGTATTTCATTTGATGGAAATAAGACGAGAGGAGTTCACCTATTTGAAAAGATGTAGGATCGGAGTTCTCAGCGGAAGCACCGAAGGCCAATCCTACAGAAGGATGAGATAAGAAGGCATGGCAAAGTTTGGGGATGAAATTTCGTAAAGGTGAATTTCTGACATCACCCCACGCTAACATTATTACGAAGTTCCTGCGCTTCTAGCTCCACCGACGGAGTTTGAAAGTGAAAACCTATTTCATGGGAAGGATTTAAAGTTTGGAAGGACGTAAGTTACCATCAAATCGGTAGATACCTAGAGTCATTCATGATTACAAATACTCCATCGATTAGTGCTTAGAGTGATTCCATTTAACCAGTTGCAGACTACGCCCTAATCGTTCAAGCAATATTTCTCGGTTAAGACCCAGTCTGTGACCGGTTAACACAATCGCAACTAATCTAATCGATTGATGCTTAATAAGAGTTAATCATTTCTAGGTTTTCCAACGGATCGAATGGGCTATGAAAGGAAGTTGTAATTGAAGTTCCAATGTTGGACATAGCAATTTTCGAGGACGAAATTTTTCAAAAGGTGGGTAGTAATGTAACACCCCCAAATTCCCTAAGCTTAATTTAAGAATAAGTATGAGGCATTGTGTGATTGTATTTTAAGATTAATTTGGTTTCAAATTGAGAGAATATGATTACACAGTTTTAAGGGGTAAGTTATTGATTTTGAGTTAAGAAATAAGTTGGATTTGATCCTAAGATGATTGGAAGTGTTAATTGCGTGTTAGAATCAAGTTTCTTTGATTTTTACGTAGTGTAAATCGAATCCCTCAACACCTGAATCGATTCAAACACTTAAAACCCTCTTGGAATCGATTTTGATCAGTTGTGAATCAATTCACAGGCCTTGGGAATCGATTCACACAAAAACAAGTCAATGGGAGTCGAATTGGGAGCTGCAGTGCATCGATTCACAGGCATGAAAATGCTTAAAAACTGTAGATTTTCGAGCAGAACGCAGAAGGGAGGAAAAAAGGAAGAAAAAGGGAAAGGAAGGGGCGATTTTGAGGAGAAGAAAAGGGATACAACCATGCTAGTTTGAGCTCCTCATTTCTTCTTCTTCCCTTTTGCTTTGCAACTTTCTCATCCTCCCTCTTCCTCTTATTTTTGTGTTATGTTCTTCACGGTAGAAAAGGGGAAAATGTTAGGAATTTAGAATTGAGAGAAATCAGAGAGAGTTTGTGAGATTCTTGCTAGGATTCTTCAATCCCTAGCTTGAATGAGAGTTTAGAGAGTTGAAGTTGGGCTTTAATGGAAGTAGTGGTGGAACCCTAGAGGTAAGGAAAGGGAAAACCGAATTTGGAGGAGAAAATTGGTAGAAGATCAAGCTTCTTCAAGGATTGGCTCGAGTTCTTGGGCATGAAGAAGAAGATTGAAGGTTGTAGTTCAAGATTATGAAGATTTGAAGAAGCCTAAGTTGAGCAAAGAGGGAAAAACTTGAAGAGGAGCAAGGAGGCCAAAGTTCAACCATTCTAGCTCAAGGTCTTGAAGAATCATGGCGAGTTCTTCATCCCTTCGGTGATGGGCAACCAATAAGTCCCATGTTGTGTAAAATAATAACACAATTGTGCAAGTATACACAATCGCAACAAGTAGTAAAGATTAAATCAAGATCGTTCCCACGAGGATTGATTAATTGATTTCACAAGTTTCCCCAATAGCAAGTGAGTTAGTGAGTAAATAATAAAAACAGAAAATAAACATCAAGTTTTTGTGATTTTGATAACTGAACACAACAGAATTAAACAAGTGATCTGAGAAAAATATGGATAAAAGCAGTTAGGATTCAGTTCATTCATATTTCCACTAGGTTGGTTTCAGTGCCATAAGTCAGTGCCATATGGCACCTGGGCGCAGGGCACTAATGTGTGTGCCTTTCAGCACTTTCACCAGGGTTAAGTAAAGGGTTCCTTATATCTAAGCCCCCATTATGTTCCCCCTTGTCTAATTAATGTGGCCCGTAACACCCTATAAGTCGATTGCCTATGTCTAGTTTAATCTAATCAATTAAAGTGTCCTTTAAATTGATAATCCTTATAGTGCCTCATGAATTCGGATGTCACCACCTTTCAAAGACCTAACATACATGCACCTAACTAAAGTTGATCAGGCTCAAGTTAAGCATATTGTAAATAAATGTGCATGAGACACAGATGCATAGGCAAGGACATATAGACATTCACCAACCAAGTTTTAATACAAAATCACTTCATCCTAACCTAAGAAAATTAGCTCATAATGAGCCTAAAAACAAAACAACATAAACTGGTGCCGCAAACAAAATCCATGGCACTAGAGTAGAGTATAGAAACTATTACAGCTATGAATGAAACAGAAAAAACAGAGTTGCTCTCAGCCTTGTGAGCTCGAAAACCACTCTCCAAGCAGCAATGCCTTGCTGTCTCTGCTTCAATCTACACTGAGCAAGTGACTTCTCTCCATGGACAAGGTTGATAGCTTGAATCTATGGTGTTTGGAAGAAGAAAGGTGAGATGCGGCTGCTTCTATTTTCAGGGGGAGACAGACGCTACCCTAGCAGAAAGAGAGTATCAGACCCAGCCTCCTCTCCCATTAGGTCATCATCCTTTTATATTCTTTCCTCAAAATGGGCTGACCAACACTAATCCCCAAAAAGATGCTGTCTTTAAGCCCAAAAGTGAGGGCTTTTTGTCTTGTAGTGAGCTGAGAGAAAATGCACTAGGATAAGGAGGGACCACCAAAAGCGAGCTGCAGCAGCACACATGAGGACAGAGTCCTTTGTTTAACTTCACTGAAAGATCACACGCAGCTGCTTCAAAGTCTAGGGTTGTTAGCAACACAGTGCCGTGGCATGGCACCAGACTTGGCACTGAGCAATTCTCATAAAAATCTGCACAATGTGACAAAAACATCAAAATGCTCACAAAAGCACCAAAGTGCTTTAAAACACTCAAATCGAAACCACATTATTTACATGAATCTAATAATTAAAGGACCTAAATTACTCTTAAACTCACATGATTCATAGTCATAAAAGCATAAATAACTCTTATTTCTAAGAGTTATCACACCCCCAAACTTGAACCATTGCTTGTCCTCAAGTAATGACACAAACAAAATTAAGACAAAGACAAAGTTTACAAGTGCAGCAGGTCCAATTCAGAATTATTTTCAGAGATTGTGGTATTTCACAGGGCTTAACTTTCAGACAAACTCAGAAGCAAGCAATCCCCTTGTACTTCATGCATCGTTGACATGGTCACCAATTTCAAGTGTGTGTGCGCAACCCTTAAGCTCAATTCAGAAACTAGTATAACCCTCAAGCTCACCTTAATCTCCCCCCAAAGAATCTCCTAAGTCTGTTCCTCCTAATCAAACAAAGAGAAATGGGCTTTTAACTTAGGATTCAGGGGCTTTACTACATACAAGGATATGCATACAATTTAACTAGCATAGGGTCAGCACACATTTTTTTTCTTTTCAATTTTCATCTTTTGCCTTTTTCTATGTTTGCATCTTTGTCTTTTGACGCGAATAACAACAATTGTAATGAAATTACCCGGTTACTCAACAAAGAGGCTTATTTTTTTTTTTCATATATATATTTTTGGCTTTTTCTATTTGCTATTGTGTACTTCCCTTTTTCTTGTGAATATTGACACATGGATTACCCCCAAACTTATATCTTTGCCCATTCCCCTCCATTTTTCAAATTTGGAAACAAAGCTTAGACTAAACTAGGGGTTTGACCGCACCTTGCTCTCAAGTTACCTATGATTCCTTCTTAAACTAAGGGTAAATGTTAGAAATTAACAACCAGTCAACTAGCAATCAGAACAAGGTTCCATAAACACCAAGCAATCATTCCTCATTAAGTCAGCCCATGTGTTAACCAAAATTTTTTTTATTTTTTTTAGACACAAGAACACTACTGCAATTGCACAAATTTACTCCTAACATATCCCTCCCCCCAACACAATTCATTGCAGTGTCCTCACTGCAATTACATTATGTTAGAGGCAGGGCTGACTCAAAACAGACTAACAAAACAACCTTCAAACAACAGAATTCAGCAAACACAAAGAAACCTACTAAAATATTTACTGCAACAAACATTATTGGTAAGAGATTAAGGTTAGGACATCCCTGTTTGGAGCCGTGAGCTCCTTCTCCTGGGTGTCCTCATCAGATTAGCTATTGGCTCCTCCTCCTCATCACCAGTGATGGTGATGACTGCCTCTTTGGCAGCTTCTTTTCTCTTTCTTGTCTGACTCCCTTCAGCAGGGGAGGCTGTCTTCCTTGGTGTGCCAGCAGGGGGAGGTGGTGGTTGCCAGCCTTCATCAGCATCAGTGCCAGAATTGGCACTGCCTTCTTGGGGAGCTTCAGCAATTTTTTTTTTCTCTTGAATTTGTGTGGATCAAATTGTTCATCCTTTACAATTTGAATGCAATCCTCCACCATAATGATAGCAGCCATGATTACAGGAAGTGTGTTTTCCTCTCCAAAACAAGCATACTTTAAGTGTGGAGGCAGCAGCTTCAACTCTAATTCAGGAGGCTTTTCCACAGAAGGCACATAGGCTTGGAAACTCTTATCATTAAGCTTCAATAACTCATATTTTCTAGCCCACAATTGATTCACAACTTCTTTCTTTTCAGATTCCCTTTCTTGCTCGATCCCACTGTCAATGTCAGTCAATTCTTCTTTTAACACATCTTTATCCCTAAACAGCCGATGTTGAGCCAAAGAATCAATAGTTCTGACAAAAGAACACTCCTCAACATTTTCTGCAGGATACTTGAGGGCTTTGAGAACATTAAACTTGATTTCTTGGTTATTGACTCTCATTGTAAGCTCACCTTTCTCCACATCAATTAGTGTCTTCCCTGTAGCAAGGAATGGCCTGCCTAAAATGATAGGCACTTCAGCATCAGCTTCAAAATCAAGAATAATAAAGTCAGCAGGAAATACCAATTTGTCAACTTTTACAAGAACATCTTCAATCTTCCCTTCTGGATAAGCCAAGGTTCTGTCTGCCAGTTGCAGAGTCAGTGTTATAGGCCTGGCCTTACCAATTCCAAGTTGTTGGAAGATGGACTTAGGCATTAGATTAATGCTTGCCTCTAAGTCACATAGAGCTCTCCCACAATAAGTGTCACCAATAGTGCAGGGAATGGTAAAACAACCAGGATCTTTTAGTTTCTGTGGAATCTTACTCTGCATCAGCATACTGCACTCCCTAGTCATAGCTACTGTCTCGAATTCTCCCAACCACCTCTTCTTTGTTAGAACATCTTTCATAAACTTAATGTAATTTGGCATTTTCTGAAGTGCTTCAACCAAAGGAATGTTGATATGCAGTTGCTTCAGGGTCTCCATGAACTTGCCAAATTGTTTTTCTTGATGGGCCTTCTTCAACCTCTGAGGGAATGGTGGAGGTGGTAATTCTGGAATCAGTTTTGGGTACAAGGTAGCTGATGTTGATTCTGCAGTCTTTGGGGACGGCACCAAAGAATGTGTCCCTGCAGAATCTTCATTAACAATTGTTGTTTCTGGGGGTATAGAGTCCCTGCCTTTTATAAACTTGCTGGTGTTAGCCTCATGCTTCTTTAAGGGATCAGTAAGCTCTGTCCCACTACTCAAGTAGATAGCCTTTAATTGCTCTTGCTTTGGAGGTTCAATGGTGGATGGCAAGGAGCCAATGGACCTTTGAGTGATAACAGTAGCTATTTGCCCAATTTGATTTTCCAAATTTCTAATAGAAGCTCCTTGGCTCTGGTATTGGGTTTTAGTTTCATTCATGAAAGCCTTCAGCATGACTTCCAATGAGTTTTCTGTAGCAGTCTTTGTTTCCGCATTCGCGATTCTTTGGTCTTTGTTTCGCTGCATTCTTTGTCTTGTTCGGCACGCTGCGAACATCTGTTGCTCCAAAAAAAATTTGGTTAATTTTTCCAACCAGGGTTGTAGCTATTGGAGTAAGGATTATTGTTTTTGTTGAAATTCCCTACATAATTGACAGATACAGGGTTGCTAGGGCACTCCTCATATAGATGACCTCCTCCACAATACACACAAGAAACAGCTTTGGCCTGCACATGTGCAGATTTTACAGAATTCACAGGTGCTGTGTTGGCTCCAACAATATTCAGATTTTTCAACATGTTTGCAATTGCAGCCACCTGTGCAGATAAGACTGTCATTTCACTCACTTCATGGACTCCAAAGAACCTTCTTTGCAAAGACTCAATCTAGCAAGGCCATCGATAACTGCTCGCAAAGAATGGTCTCAATTTTCTCATATGCATCATTGTAAGACTGTGCCAAGAGGGCACCACCAGAAGAGGCATCAAGCATGTCTCTTGTTCTTCCTGAAAGACCATTATAAAATGTTTCCATTTGAATGCAAATAGGTATGCCATGGTGAGGGCATTTTCTGAGCAACTCCTTAAACCTTTCCCACGCTTCAAACAGTGATTCCTCTTCATTTTGCCTGAAAGATGTAATTTCATTCCTCATCCTAGCATTCTTGATTGGAGGGAAATACTTGGTGAGGAATTTTTCTGCCATACCATTCCAATCAGTGATAGAGTTGGGCTCCAAGGAATTTAGCCAAGCCTTGGCTCTATCCTTCAAGGAGTATGGGAATAGCCTGAGTCTGAAAGCATCATCTGTAACTCCAGGAATTTTGAAGTTGCTGCACACTTCAAGGAATTGTTTCAAGTGCAAGTGAGGGTCTTCTTGAGGTGTGCCACCAAATTGTCCCACAGTCTGCAGCATTTGGAACATCATAGGCTTAAATTCAAAATGATTTGCGAATGTCGGGCCTTACTATGCCCGTGTGCATGGTCCGAGGATCAAAACAAAGATAGTCCCTCATTGGCTGTCCTATCATTGGCTAAGCCTATGATATCGACATGCGACACCAAGGCTTGGTATCGATCGTGAACACTTTGTTGAACATCGCTGCTTTAGTCTTCGCATCGTGAATTGTTTCGCAGATGGGGACCGATTGTCGCCATATTTGCAAAGAAGACCTAATGCAAAGAAATGCTTGTCTCTCCTTAACAACCTTCTAAAAGTTCTCACAATCTCAGGATCCAATCGATATTCTCGTGCCGCAGTGCTGCAAGACGTGCGTAGTTAAGCACTAACGGTGACACAACACCCAAAAGAATTAGAATATCTCAACTAACAAACCTACTAAATTCAAAACTTTGTAAATTTAATCAATTCAATCCCAAGAACGGCCAAAAACTTGTTGTGTAAAATAATAACACAATTGTGCAAGTATACACAATCGCAACAAGTAGTAAAGATTAAATCAAGATCGTTCCCACGAGGATTGATTAATTGATTTCACAAGTTTCTCCAATAGCAAGTGAGTTAGTGAGTAAATAATAAAAACAGAAAATAAACATCAAGTTTTTGTGATTTTGATAACTGAACACAACAGAATTAAACAAGTGATTTGAGAAAAATATGGATAAAGGCAGTTAGGATTCAGTTCATTCATATTTCCACTAGATTGGTTTCAGTGCCATAAGTCAGTACCATATGGCACCTGGGCGCAGGGCACTAATGTGTGTGCCTTTCAGCACTTTCACCAGGGTTAAGTAAAGGGTTCCTTATATCTAAGCCCCCATTATGTTCCCCCTTGTCTAATTAATGTGGCCCAGAACACCCTATAAGTCAGATTGCCTATGTCTAGTTTAATCTAATCAATTAAAGTGTCCTTTAAATTGATAATCCTTATAGTGCCTCATGAATTCAGTATGTCACCACCTTTCAAAGACCTAACATACATGCACCTAACTAAAGTTGATCGTGCTCAAGTTAAGCATATTGTAAATAAATGCGCATGAGACACAGATGCATAGGCAAGGACATATAGACATTCGCCAACCAAGTTTTAATACAAAATCACTTCATCCTAACCTAAGAAAATTAGCTCATAATGAGCCTAAAAACAAAACAACATAAACCGTGCCGCAAACAAAATCCATGGCACTAGAGTAGAGTATAGAAACTATTACAATATGAATGAAACAGAAAAATAGAGTTGCTCTCACTTGTGAGCTCGAAACCACTTCTCCAAGCAAAGAATGCCTTGTCTCTGCTTCAATCTACACTGAGCAAGTGACTTCTCTCCATGGACAAGGTTGATAGCTTGAATCTATGGTGTTTGGAAGAAGAAAGGTGAGATGCGGCTGCTTCTATTTTCAGGGGGAGACAGACGCTGCCCTAGCAGAAAGAGAGTATCAGACCCAGCCTCCTCTCCCATTAGGTCACCATCCTTTTATATTCTTTCCTCAAAATGGGCTGACCAACACTATTCCCCAAAAAGATGTTGTCTTTAAGCCCAAAAGTGAGGGCTTTTTGTCTTGTAGTGAGCTGAGAGAAAATGCACTAGGATAAGGAGGGACCACCAAAAGCGAGCTGCAGTAGCACACATGAGGACAAAGTCCTTTGTTTAACTTCACTGAAAGATCACACGCTGCTGCTTCAAAGTCCAGGGTTGTTAGCAACACAGTGCCGTGGCATGGCACCAGACTTGGCACTGAGCAATTCTCATAAAAATCTGCACAATGTGACAAAAACATCAAAATGCTCACAAAAGCACCAAAGTGCTTTAAACAGCTCCAAATCAGGGAAACCACATTATTTACATGAATCTAATAATTAAAGGACCTAAATTACTCTTAAACTCACATGATTCATAGTCATAAAAGCATAAATAACTCTTATTTCTAAGAGTTATCATCCCACATATAGGAATTTCCTTTCCTTTAGTAATATGTGAACCTTAGGTTCAAGTTAGGTTTTGAATACCCATATGAAATAGAATTTGTTATTATTATTAGGCTTTTATGCAGTTTTGGTCCCCCTATTTTCAGCAATCCGTAATTTTCGTCCCGCAATTTTTAATTTCGCAATTTTGGTCCCCTAATTTTTAAAATTTCTGAAATTGGGTCCCTATACTAAAATTGGGTCAGAAATTTACTGATGTGGCAAGTGGGATGTTGATGCGGCATCTAACTAGACTGTCCAGGTGGCATTTTTGTTACATTTGGTTGCCATGTCATTAAAAACGAATTAAAATAACAAAATAAATCAGTTAATCCATTTAAAATAAAAACATTTAATCATTTAATTTAACTAATTTTAATTTTCAAATAAATAAATAAAATAAAATCATAAATCTGATGAATGAACCCTAATTCCCAAACCCAAACCCAGTCTTCGACCCGTTTTCTTCTTCCCCCATTTCTTCTTCCCCCATTTCTTCTTCCTCTCGCTCTCGATCTGTCTCTCTCGCCCAGATCTTTCTTTTCATCTTCGTCCCCCATTTCTTCTTCCTCTCGTTCTCGATCCTCTTCCTCTCGCTCTCGATCTGTCTCTCTCGCCCACACAGTCACCCTCACAGTTCCAACGGCGCCAAAAACCCTAACTGTGAGACAGTCTCGGTCAGTCAAAGCAGAACGAAGACGAATTAAGGGTTTATGCCACTGGTTCTGGGTGAGAGTGTGAACGATAGAGGGTGAAAGTGAGACGATGCAGAAGAAGATGCGATGCAGAAGAAGCAGTAAAAGACGAGAAGAATAAGTAGAAATCGCGATTAGGGTTCATAAAAATTGGGGATTTTGTTATTTTTGTTGAATTTGATCCAGAATTTTATTTTTCCAGAAGATGTGTTGTTAATTTGATTTGTTGTTGTTCCATGGTGTTGTTAATTTCGGTGTTGTTGATGATGTTGTTGTTATTGTTGTTGTTGTTCTTCTTCTTCTTCTCGAGGGAGTGAGCAAGAAGAAAGGGGTCGAGTATGAGGAAGAAGAATGGGGTCGAGGGACTGAGAGGAAGAAGAAAGGGGTCGAGTATGTTAGAGGGAGGCGCAGATGAAGATGAAGATGTTTCTGATGAAAATGAAGATGAAGATGTTTCTAGATTAAAGGCAGATGAAGATGTTTCTATGTTTTAGGGTTTAGGGGTGAGATGATGATGATGTTGTTGTTGGTGTTGTTGTTGTTCCATTCATATTGTTGTTCTTCTGCTGTTGGTGGTGTTCTTCTTCTGATGGGAGAAGGGAATCAGCGTGAGAGAAGAGGGGAAGGGAATCGCTGTGAAGAAGATGTTGTTGTTGAATATGAAGATGATGTTGTTGTTGTTGTTGTTGAAGCTGAAGATGAAGGTGTGAAGATGAAGATGAAGGTGTGAAGAATCGGCGTGAAGAAGAAAAAGAAGCTTGGTTGCTGCAGATTTGTTTATTTTTTTTTTTTGATAATGATTTGTTTGATTTTCTGATTTGTTTGTAATTTATTCAATTTATTAAAGTATATAATTAAAGTTTATAATTAATGATTTGAAAAATAGTGATTTGTAATTAATTTTCTGATTTTCTCAGATCTTGGATTTTTATTTTATTAATTAAATTAAAGTTTATAATTAAAATAATAAAAAAGAATAAAAATAATGAAAATGATGACATGTGTAACTGCCATCTCAGCGTTTGACTGCCATATCACCTAATTTTGACCCAAATTAGAAATAGGGACTCAATTTCAGAAATGTTAAAAATTAGGGGACTAAAATTGCGGATTTAAAAATAGGGGGACCAAAATTACGGATTGATGAAAATCGGGGGACCAAAACTGTAGTAAAGCCTTATTATTATTATTATTATTATTATTATTATTATTATTATTATTATTACTTTTATAGTGGGTTTGACTGAAAGAGGTTGGCTGCTGCCCCCAACCCCCCACACTTTTAAGCATGTTGATGTTTGCTGCTTTGTTAGCTCCATAAAGCTCCGATGGAGATGAGTGTTTGGCTCATGAGGAATTAGACTCAAGTGAGTTGTTCAATTCTATATGAGCCTAATGATGTTTTAGCCAATATGGTCCATAATGTGAATTTAATGTATGTAATGTGCTTTGCTTGTCAAATATAAATCCTTGGTTTAATTAGAAATCCATTGATGATAGTTTAGATAAGTAAAGAATTCATAAGGTTAAGAAACCTAATGGCCTAGAATAAATAAGTGAATGATTCCTTAGAATCACTTTCTTTATGTATGTGTGTTGACAATGCATAAGATGTAGTTAAATAAGTTATAAGACAACTAGAGTTAAGTGAGGAATGTTCATAATTCTTGAATAGGTTTATGACCCTTGAAGTATGTGCATGCTTGGGTATGATTAATAATGCTTTGAGTGAATTACATTGGTTTATTCATTTCATTAAATGTATGCATTGGCATAGCATGAGCCAAGTTCAAGAGTCTTAAAAGACACCAAGATTTCTCGTAAGAGAAGAGTATACGGTATGGTTAGTCTCATGGGACGTCACTTGGAGGTTAATGACGTCTAACCACCATACCGTTAGCTATGTTTAGCGGGGCCTTTGGAGTTAAGCATATGACCAAATCCGATAACATAGTTTCCCGGTTGGATTTTAATTCAACCATACGAGACTAGTAAAGACGTGCTAAGCATGAAGTAGTCATAGTTGCATTGCATTTCATTTCTGCCGTGTTAAGTATAAGAATAAATGTAGAGGTTTATATGATTTGTTCTTGAATAGGCATATTTTGGGATTGGGCTTGATTAATGGTAATGTTTTGTTGATATGTGTTGTTTTGTGAAAGTAAATAAAGGATTGAAATGGTATTGTCTTGAACTAGTATAACTTGCAAGAAAATTTTGTGAAAAAGGGAAGGGGGAAGGCCGCGAGCTATCAAAGCTTGGGAGGCAAGTATTTTTGTGCTTCTATCATTTGAATTAATTGTATTTAGGTGTTAAAGAATTGAGTGGACTTTGGAAAAATTTTAGAAAGTGATTTGGATTGAATTTGGGAGTTGTCTTGGATTTTAGGCTATGAAACACATAAGGTAAATTGGGCTCCTTGAGACCCAAGAAACCAAGTGGAGCCTTGACTTAAGTATTTGAGAAAAGAGTTGAAAAATGATGATGTTTTATGTCTTAAGTTTTCAAGAAAATGATTTTTTAGTGTTTAGAATTTGATTCTTTAACTAGTTATTAATTCTTCAAGTGTATGTAATTATCTAAAAACTAGTATTTCAAATTATGTTTAAGTGTAAGAGATTTGGTTAGTAAGAGGGTTTTAGGTTGTGAGAGTCTAGGAAGTTAAAGTAAGTGTGTGCCTAGGATTATGCTGAGTTTGTTCCGTAGTGTTAGGACTTGAGAATCTGAGTTTGTGTGGCGTGGGATCGAGACGTGTTCTGACACGCGACTTGGCAACTTCGGTAAGGGCACTTCACATTATAGGTGTTTATGTTGTGTAGTATGTGTAAGGGCAACTTTTAAATATGATTAAGATTTAAATTTTGTTTTGCATGTCGAAGAAGTCTGAGAGCCTCAGTGTTCGAAGTGAGGGTCTAGTACCCTTTCGTTTTAGTATTTAAGCTTATGTTATTATCTAGTGGGCTTGTCTGCAAGTGGTTGGCAGCTGTCCCCAACCCCCCACACTTGTATGATTACCTCTCTGCCAACCCCACTGAGTTTCAGAGGGATGAACTGAGTTGTCAATGTCGTTGCTTGATGAGATACGATTGATTATGATGGATTGCTTATACTGTTGAACTGTGTTGCATTGTATTAAGCTTGGCGTGAATATTTATTTGATATGCGGTTGAATACTTATTTGAATTGCTTCTCGAATTATTGTATGCGGCGATTTATTTATTGGAGGGAAAAAGTTTAGTCGTGACGTTTTTGAGCTTCGATCCGATTAACCTAGGGTGCTAGGATCCCCTAAAAAGCTCCGGCTGGTTTTTCAGCAGCTTAGTTAGACGTCGTAGCGTCAAGGAACTTGATCTGAATATCCTAGGGTGGTCGTGGAGCCCAAGGCTAATGGCTGGAATTCAATAGCTTGTTCGGCGTTACTTTCCAGAAAATTGTCGAGAGTGTCTTGAGGGAGTGTCTTGAGTTGCGTTTTGGGAATTTATGCATTTTGTTATCTCGTGTGTTATGTTTGTTGATTTATTTGTGTCGAAGCATGTGAGTTCCATAATGTCTATGTAATATGCTTTGTTGTCAAATATGCTGTTATATTTGTACCTATCTTTTTGTAAGAAATTGTTGACCCTTGCTCGTGGTTCTTTCAATCAATGAATGTAACCCAGATGGCGGAGCAGACGGAGTGTTCTGGACTATTGACCAGTGGAACGGAGGATAAACTGTCCGGCATCTACTTGTGTGTTATGCTTGTGGTAACTTACTAGTAGTCTAGTAAGGGGCGTAGCGAGTCAACTAGCTATAAAATATTTGTGATTCATTTCAGTGTTCTAATAAATGCAATTTCAGTTGTAAGGCTTGGAGTGTCATTTGTGAAATACTTATATAAATTATGAGTGTGAACCCTGTGATTTTATTTTGATGTTTATATTTATTTATTTATTTTTCATCATGTCTCTGAATTCGCTGTGATACTCTGATCGTCCTTTTAAAAGAAGTTTTTGTAGAAAAGAAAAAAAATAAATCCACATTTTCGAAAACCCTACGAACAGAGTATTTCACCTTTCAGAAATATGTCAACTTTTGTCAGAATATCTAGTTTATTACCGCTCCGGAAACGGGGTGTTACACTATGGATCCAAGTATTCTTCTAATCCTTGATAATCCAACATGTTGTAGATCCTAAAGGTAGTGAACATGTTATTCTTGTTGGGCATGTTTGTATGTCTTTATAGCTTCTGCCTAAAGTATTTCTTTTATGAGATTTGAGCATACTTGTTCGTGTTGTTGTTATTAATAAGGAATTAATTCCAACAAGTGTGTGATGCCTGGGTTTTATTTTCTTGATTGATTTTCCCTCAATTTATATGAACCCTAGATTATTGAATTTAGGATTATTTTTTCTTCTTCCGTTGTGCTTGTTAATTATGAAATGTGAACGAAGAATTTTTCGGTTCAAAATACGACGTGTTCGAAGCTTTATGCTGAGAGTGAATTGTCCTATGCGAACGTGATCTTTCAAAAAGGAAAAATCAAATCTTTAAAAAAAAGTGAATGGCGTATATTAAAAGTTTTTGGTCAAGAACTTCTTTGGCTGAATGTGAATATAGCCTTTGAAAATTTGTTTCCTTTAATTCTAAACTTGAAATATAAAGATCATTTACGTGAATGCTTTTACAAGATTTTGAAAAATAAAGCCCTTATTGATTTGATATGATTATTATATTATATCTGAATACCAGAATCAATGTCTGTACGAGATATACATAATTCCTTTTTATCGCAAGTACAAAGCCAATTTTAATTTTGGATCCAGCAAAGTTTCGTGAATCCGAGATTTTATCATGTGCCTGTATGGAAAAGTTTTGGCAAAAAAAAAAATTGTTTTGGGAATTATTAAAGTTATGATTCTGTATATTTGATTTGGATAAGAATATTTGAGTGAGATATTATATGTGATTTGTGGCATGAGGATTTTGCAATTTTTGAGGCTTTTGTGTTAAGTCTATTTGCGGTGAATCTTCAATAATATTCACTATATATATTGTTGATTTTGGCCATCGTGAAAGAAGAAATACAAATATTTGCTTGAATATCTCTTTATTGTGATAATAAGATTTGATTATCTTTGATTATTGCATACTTCATAGTTTTGTCTATCTTGAGAATGAATAAAATTATGTGAGAACTCCGATACCCTGGAGTTTTATTGGGTATGAATACCCAATGACCAATTATTTGACGCCACATCATTTTTTTAACTTTTTTAAAGTGAAATTAAATGCTTAGCTTTCATATCTGTTGTTAGTGTGAGAGTATAGGAGAAATTTCCTGAAAAATTTTTATATTTATTTATAAATTTTCACTTTGTCTAAGAAGTCTTTTTATTCTTTTTCTATTTCATTTTTTATAAAAATTCTTTCTCTATTTTTGTTATTTGGATCACTGCTTAATTAATATTCTAATGTTTGTGTAAAATATTTAATTTCATTCCTAGCTTATTCTTCTTTTCTTATTTCATTCCTAATAATAAAATTATATTTTTGTCAATTTCTTCTATTGTTTTACTTATTTCATACACGATTTCTATTGCTTTTGATATTTCAATTTATTTTTTTATTTCGAGTTTGTTTTGTAAGTTTTATTTGTTTTGTTATTTGTAATTTATGTTTGAATTACAGGTTTTTTTATTTTTATTGAGATTATTTTTGCCTGTTTCACGGATGGGTATCGATACCCACCTTTTTTCCTGGGTATGGAAGAATTTACCATAAAATTGTTACTGTGATATTGTTTTAAGATTTGGATTTTGAATTTAATAATAATTCATGAGATACTATTATAATTCAAATTTGAGATGTATGGTTATGGCCTTGGAATTTTTTTAGTGCTGTTTATTTATTTTAAATACGACGTGCGTGTCGTGATTTAATTCAAATACAGTCTGCGTATCGTGACTTTCCCTTTATTTCATTTTATTTTATTTTATTATTAAATGTTATAAATGATCAAGAAACACAAAAGAGAGGACAATGCCATATGGACGCTGGTTGGAGCAACTGGCTTATGGGCCAAAGAATTGTAATAATTAGTTATTTAATTTTTTTCCGTTTAGGAGGCCATAAGCATACCACTATAAATTTTATGCATTATGTATGCGATTTATGAAGTCTATGCATGTATGCTTGTATGCTATGTATGTTTTTTTACATGTTATTCGTCGCACATAGTTAGAACTTCGCCTCCTAATCGTTGGGCAATAAAGGGCACTACTGGGCAGTAGTGCCAATTTCAGCAGGCCACTGGGCGGTGGTCTCGGTTTGTCATTTTGTCGTATTTGAGCCATCGAGCGGCCAACAACACCACTAGGTGGTGATATGAGAGAAGTATCTATCACTTTAGGACTGCTAAGCGGTTTTTTGACTGATGTGTGGTGTTGTAAACAGACAGTTATGGATATTCCTACACCTAGGTGTGGAATTTATGTAAACTAACGCCCTCCCAGTTTTTAATTAATAATTGTCTAATATCTTTAATTGGGTTGATTGAAACAACATGTTTCCAAAGTAACCTCTGTTGCATAGATTAATTCAATTAAATTTACAAAAGATGTAGCGTAGAGTTATTCATGCGAGTTGTTGTCAGCCCAAAGGAAGGCGAAACTTGGCCGCATAATTCCATGTCTGCGATGATAAATGTGTAGTGATTATTAAGACAATTTATCCATGTGAGCAATTTGATTGTTGCATTGAGAGTACTGCCTACAGTTAGTCCTTACAATCCAAAGACTGGGGATTAATGGTGCGCTTGGTATCTTGTTTGGGTCTTTGATTTACAGATAAAGAATAATTGAGCTTGTCTTATTAATTATTTTAATTTGACGTGTCAACTGATGTTGTGTGGGTGCGTGTCCATGCGATTAATAATTGGCCCAAAGAAGGTTAATATTTGGTCGGGTTGCATTCACACTTGTGATGGTAAACATGTGACGATTATAATCCATGTGAGCAATGGGATGTCCAAAGACAACCATTGTTTGACAGGACTTATCAATAGTGTTTGATCATTACAATAAAATACCACCAGCAATTAATATCACTGTCCAAAGACTTAGTATTAATGTTGCATCGGGTATTTTGATAAGTATATTTTAGTACTTTTGTTCTCTTTGAACTATAATAGTTTGTGTATCTGCTGTTTGAGTTCAATTTAATCCTTAAAAGTTTAGAGTTTTAGGATTAAAGGCAGAACATTAAAGAAAGTTTTGGATCTATACTTAGCATAAGAATGGAGAAATCCATTTTCTCTCACTCAATTTGGTATCTATGAAGTGAGAATCAAGTATGAGAATTAGGACCGCTCCAACTGCATAAGTCTGATGATCATAAAGTACAATATTTCAGATATCTTTAGGGGTGTTATTTTTGATGACATAATTTATGTCGTAAATTTCCTTGCTGAACTTAAAAGTGCTTGTAAAAGACAATAAGGCGAAAATGAGCACTCATTGAAGAGCTTAATTTTCATTAAGTATGAAAGTAAAGGGAATATGAGGAGCACATTATGGGAATGTTCAAATCTTGTCTTCAAATTTAAGGCGCTAAAACTTGAGCAGTCTAATGACTTATTCAGACATTTAGCATTGGTATTTTTTCCTGCACAATTCGATCAGATGTCAGTTTACAATTGTCAAAGGAAGAAATAATCTTTAATAAGATTATTTCATAAGGTGTGCAAGAAAAAAAATGGTGAAACTAGAGGAAAATAAAATAGTGCTCATTTGGCAAATACCTCAAAGGATAAGGGCAAATAAAGAAAACTAAGGAAGAATCTGCTAAGGGTCTGTTCAAAAGAAATAACTAAGGTTGTCTGAACTGACAAAGGCTAAGGGATGTTAAAAAATGCGTCCATATAGGAGTTGGCAAAGTTGGTGAAGATTGAGACTCAAGGCATTTTAGATTGTTGTTACTGGCTTATAATTGAAATTAAAAGACAATTTGGTTGAATCGATTTTTGGGATAAAGTTTGGTTTTTTGTTTCTCTTTGAACAAATTAAGATGATTTTGGGTTTATTTTTTAACAATGGATTCTATTTGTCTTTTAAATTCAAATATTGTTGGAGCTAATTGTGCTATGACTTATGACAATCTATAATTTCTAAAGATTGAGAGGTATAAATTTTGGTCTCAAGTTAAAGAAATTGTTTAAGATGGCAACTACAAAGTTTGGGGGAGAGATAATGTTAGAGAACAAAATTGAGTAAGGAAGAAGCGGTTCTAATTCTTGAACCAATTCATACAGGTGCTATTGGTGTAGCAAATTTGAATCCTCGTGAGGACATATTATTCTTCCTCCAAATCAAGTTAAGAAAATTATTCATGAAGATCAAACTCAACACCCTCAAGAACGGGAGCATTGGGAGCCATAAAAGAAATGATTGACTATAAATAGTCATTCTATTTAGTTTTATTGAAAGACTCTTTTCGGATAATCACAGCGCTCATTGCTCATTATAACTTTGGAGCTACATAAGATGGATGTCAAGACGGTGTTTCTTAATGGCAACATTAATGAAACAAATGTATATGGTGCAACCGAGATACTTTGTGTCGATAGACCCAAAGATGGTTTGCAAACTAACACAATCCACCCATTAGCTAAAGAAGTTGTCTCATTTGTGATACCGCAAAGTCTCATCAGGTAATTGTCTCATTTGGTCTCGAGATGAGTATTGTGCACGACTGTGGATATTACAAGGTCAGTGGGAGTAAGTTTATATTACTTCTACTATATGTCGATGATATTTTATCTAGTCAATAATGATATAGTCCAGTTGAGCAAAACTGAGAAATCGCTAACAAAAATTTAGAGTTGAAGGATCTTGGAGACGTCTCTTTTATATTAGGAATCCATGATTGTTAGAGATCACTTCGAGGTGTCCTTGGGTCATCACAAAAGAGCTATATCGATAAGGTTTAAATAAATTGGACATGAAAAATAGTAAACCAGGGTATACCTCAATTACCAAGGGAGACAATTTTAGTCTCAATTTTGCCCAAAAGATAATCTGGAAATTCAAGAAATACTGGGAGTTCCCTATACTCTAGCTATGGGAAGTCTAATACATGATAATATCTGTACGCATCAAGAAACGACATACATCGTGGGATCATGTGGCAAATACTTGAGGAATTATAGTTTGAATTATGACAAAAGGCAACCATAAGGATCATTAAGGAGAACAAAAGTCCATATGCCCACATATCAGAGATCTAAAAAATTAGAGATCATTTAGAACTCTGACTCTGATATTCAGGATGTTAACATTATGGACATCAAATTATGGGATATGACTGAAATATCTATGTCACTAGGTTGCATATAGTAAAAGGTATTAAAATACCACTTAAGTTACAGTGTGACAGATAAGTCAGTCGTATCATACTTCAACAACAATAAAAAAATTGTGCAATGTCTATTGACATAATGGTGTTCGTTGTTGAAATAAAGAATTCAAGATAAAAGAATTTCTATAGAGCACATAGAGGCTGATTCCATGCTAGCTATCCACTGACTAAGGACTTGACACCTAAGGCTTATCATGAGCATGTTGCTTATATGGGTGTGTTGTCACTAAGGTTGCCTTAGCTTAATGGGAGTCTTTATTTGTGTTCTATGTTTGAGATACAAACTATATGTTATTTCTGATTTTCTGAAGAAATAAAGATTATGTTTATGAATACATTATAAACATGTTTGTATCTTGTGTGCAAAATTAATTTGCACATTAAGGATTTTGCTTTGCAGAATTCAATTTTGTAAAATTGATCTCACCAAAGATTAAAGTAGGATCAGTTGGAAATAAGCATGATTGAGATCACATTCCATGTAATTTCCATGCTACTCATCCATATTGATCTATGTCATAAAATGTTTTGATGTGATGATCGTCGGGGTTTAGTCGCAATTTACGGAAGTGACAAAAGCCGAGGTGGTCTCATTAATGATACATGAGGTGGACCAGATTGTAAGGAGGAAGTCTAATGATAAATGTGACACCTAAATCCAATAAGCCCAAAATCAGAGAAATTTAAAACTTTAATCAAACACGTGAAAATATGCAGGAATTTAATACCGAAGTATTCACATCAGAGTGCGTACAATAATAGAAACAACAGACTCTCCACTGGCCGTGGTACACAACTACAGGAGACTCAGCATTCTCTCCTAAACCTCAGTAATCTCGCAAAGAGTATCTTCCACCTCAATCAATATCCATCTTCTCAACGTTCCCATCAATAGCTACGAACTCATCATCTTCTAATCTCAAAATAATAATACAAGGATACATAGAAATATAGAGAGGAGGTAAGAAACTCATAAAACACCATACAGTGGGAAACAAGGTAATATACAACACAATAACATGTTCGTCACGATCTGTACACATGTCGGCAGATCCAAAAGAATTCACAACTGGAGAGTATGCTAGGCTAACGTACTCAACAATTACCGCACCTAGCATGTTGTACTCAACTATTTCCGACACTGACCCCTAACTTAAGATCAACACTCTTTCAACTGTGAAGAGTGTGCATAAGCTCACATGGTCCATCACAACTACAACACATGCAATGGACTCTAACAACATATAGGCCAATAGATCATAATCGAGTCAGTATACCAAGTAATCGTACTCAACTACTTCTGACACTTAGCACGTCGTACTCAACTATTTTCGACACTGTTCTCCAACTTAAGAACAACACCCACCCGACCATGAGCTATTCTCCTTTAAACAACTAAACAACACAACTACAACATATGCAACTAAACAACACAACATATAGGCTAATAGATCATAATCGAGGAGTATTGTTCCCCAACTGTGGAAACAACACTCGACACTAATCCCCAACTGTGGAATCAGCATTCACCCGACTATGAGCTATTCTCCTTTAAACAACTAAACAACACAATTACAACATATGCAACTTAAACGACAGAATACCTCTCCCAATAGTAGAAAGGTTTCCCTCTAACTATGAGGGTCTACACAACTAACAACATGTTACAACACACAAGTCATCATACATTAACAGATGCTACAGCACACTAGAGCACAGCACCAAACACATCATGTTATCACGCAATAGCACATGAACAACATGTTATAGCACCATAATACACCTAAGCATATTATCAGGCATCACATGTTATCACATATCTCTTGATCAATATACAAGTGTGCACTAGTGTCGCGAAGGCGACCAACTATCATGTTATCAACTAAGTACACAGGCTGTCACACATAATCAATTCATCATGCACATACAAATCCATTGTCATACCATTAAGTCATCTATCCTAATGTCACATATTATCAATCATCCATAAGCACCATGAATCAGTCCTATGTTGGTCGATGGGTATACGAAGCCTATCCTTAGACATCGTAGACCGTAACCTTTATCCTTAGGTGTTACTGACATCAACCTCTAGTAGGGTTTGAGGTACCCTACACATGTTAACGATTATATAACACACTTGAAATCCTGGTGATTAAGGTTTCATCCTCCTCACCTAATAAAACTCTAGTTTTGCTCCGTTAGACGATAAGCCTTACTCCCGAACTCACAAACGCAAGAACTTGGAAAAAAAGTCACGAACACACTTCCACCCCACACATATAAGGTTCTGCCCCTAGATAGTACAATCACCTAAACTTGTCCACAAATTCCACTAAGTACGCCCACGGGGTCCATAATTCACCGGAAACACAAAAACACTGCCAGATTAGAATATGGACAACGAACGAACAACGAATATTTCATGGAAAGAATGAACGTGGTTCTGGTATTACTACACCAAGGATGGCAGCCACGAAACTACAATCCTCGAAGTGGTTTCTAGCACTTACAACAGCTAAAATTACGCCTCGGACTCCAAACTGCGAAGGATACACTGTTAAGGAACAAAACCACAACGAACGGTGAATGGAAATCAAAAGTATAGACTCTAGAACAGAGCTATACCACAAGACCATATACTCACCAATAGAAAGATTTGAAGCTTTGGATCAACTCATAACTCATTCGGTAGCCAAACTTGCACCAGAACCTTAAAACACGAAGAACAGTTAATCAAGGACTAAAAGCACCAACCAAAGGTCACGAGTTTACCATAAGCAAACCAGAAATCAGAGGCTTCCTCCTCTATTTCGTGGTGCTTGGAACTTACTCTAAAAGTTTTGGCAGAATCCTAGCTCGTTTTGTAACCGGTCGGTCAAACAGGGGCCTAAAACAACACCAGAGTGAGGTTAGGAATGAGAACCATAAGAATCATTATGAAATCAGATTGGAGAAAAATATAATACTACCAAGGAACTTAGCTTTACCTCCACAAAATGGCGTTCAGAGATAAGCCTTAGAAAGCACGAACAGAAACAGATGAATCGATACGATCGGATTGATGAACTGGCACTTGGAATGGCTTGGGAATGGATCACCATATTAGATAATATCCAGCAACATCCTCAGAACAAGCTCAGCTTGTCCTCCACGCATCATTGCTTCCTTATTTAGAATTGTAACATGTGATCCATATGTTATTAGCTGTCAAATAATTAGCTGTCAAATATTCTACTAGTTATATGTCATTAGTGTGAGAGATTTCTCCTCCTAATGATTAGCAATTAGCATTAATTAGGTCCTCTCCTTGTATCTATATTTATAGGGCTGATGCTCTCAGTAAATAATACAATTAAATCATTCCTTCTATATGGTATCAGCAGCTTCAGCTTAATAGCATTTTTTTTCTGATCCTGCGACCATGGCACCAACCACCACTACCATTTCACTTGACAATTCCCAATCTGTGGTTGGCTTCAACAACCATGCTTCTATCAAACCCAACGGTACAAACTATCCAACATGGAAGGTTCAATTCAATGCCCTCCTCGGTGGGTATGATCTCATTGGCTTTGTCGATGGCACAAAAATGTGCTCTGCTGCAACTCATGCAGATTTTAATTACTGGAAGTGCCAAGATCAAGTCATTCTCCTTGCCATCATCACCTTTGTGGATCAAAATGTGATCACCATGCTTGGAAATGTTAAGACATCCAAGCAGGCATGGGACATTCTCAGCAAAATGTATGCGAGCAAGACTAGATCTAGGATCATGTATCTCAAGGAACGTCTCTCTCGCTTCACAAAGGGGACACGCTCCATGGCTGAATACCTTCATGGTATTAAATCCTTGTCTGATGAATTAGCTATCATCAACTCACCACTAGATGATATGGATCTTGTCATTCACACCTTGAATGGCTTGGGTACTGACTACAAAGAAGTATCAGCAGCACTTAGAACCCGTGAAAATCCCATAAGCTTTGAAGAGCTTCATGATATGCTCACTGATTTTGAAAACTACCTCAAAAGAAATGAAGAAAACCATGTTGCTCCACTTCCTGCCACTGTTCATGTTGCACAAAGAGCAAAACAACACTATCAGAAAAGGTTCCCTGGCAATTCTTCCCCAGTACACCGATCAACATCTCCCAACTCCTCAAGAAGGATCATATGCCAATACTGTGAAAAGCCTGGTCACACGGCCAAGGTCTGTTTCAAACTCCATGGCTACCCCAAGAGGAATCCAGGACCTTCAGCACATCATGCTCGCACCCTGCATCAAGCTGCTGCCTCTGATTGGATCATTGACTTAGGGGCAACTCATCACATCACAAATGATCTTGATCAATTGCATCTCTCTAATCCATATCATGGATCGGATCAACTCATAGTGGGAGATCGATCGGCTCTTCCAATCACTAATACTGGTAAATCTATATTTCCAACAAAACCTCATCCACTCCATCTACCTAAAGTGTTACATGTGCCTAATATATCTCAAAATTTGTTATCTGTTTCTTCTCTTTGTAACACTAACCCGGTTTCTGTGGAATTTTTTTTCTAATTATTTTCTGGTGAAGGACTTGAAGACAAGGGTGCCTCTTCTCAAAGGAATGCATAGGAATGGCCTCTATCACTTCCATCCACCCATCCTCCACCCGAAAGCATTAATCACAACCAGCTCACCTTCCCCTCCATGGCATCATATTTTTTGTCACTCTTCAGATCGTATCCTAAAAATCTGACTTCCCTTCATCAAATAAAGTTGTGTTCCAGTACACCATGCATCTCATGTAGCTGTGCCAAGAGCCACAAACTGCCCTTCTCCACCTTGAGCATTGTCAGCTACAAGCCTCTTGAGATACTTTTTCATATTATGGGGTCTAGCTCCTATTAGGTCTTTAGCTGGCTTTTCATATTATCTTATTCTTGTTGATCATTTCACAAGATACACTTGGTTGTATCCATTGAAAAATAAATCAGATGTTTCTATTATTTTCCCTCAATTCAAATCTTTAGTTGAAAAATACTTCAATACTCCTATTATGTCCTTTCATTCTGACAATGGAGGTGAGTTCCTCAAACTCAAAGATTTTTTAACTAAACATGGAATCTCACACTTTACCACTCCACCTCATACACCAGAAAAAATGCCATTGTTGAACGTCATCACAGACATATAGTAGAAACCGGTCGTGCACTGCTACACCATGCCAATCTACCACCAATCTACTGGACCTCTGCCCTCCTTACAGCAGTATACCTCATAAACAGATTACTAAGTCCAAATCTCAACATGAAATCTCCTTATGAGGTCCTTCACAACAAAAACCATAACCCTCTCCACTTCCATTCCTTTTGATGTCTTTGCTTTCCATGGTTAAAACCTTATACCAGCAACAAACTCCAGCTGAGGTCAAAACCATGTCTGTTCATAGGATATTCACCATCTCAATATGCATATCATTGCATTGACCCAATCACCCACCGCATTTATACATCCAGACATGTATCCTTCCATGATACTCAATTTCCCTATATCACCCTAACCAACAACACTCAAATCCATAATCTCGAGCCACTCACCACTCCAATATCTATTCACCAAATTCCCAACTCCCCTCCCCAACCAGTCCTTACCACAAACCAAGCAACAGACCAACCTGCACCCCTTAACCCAGCTTCTCCATCATTCCAAGAGGCACCACTGACTTCACCTTCTTCAACAGGTAATAATTCTTCTCTCCTTACTAATTCCACTTCTGTTATACCTGCTACTAATAATCTCCCTGAGCAGTCTGCCTCTCAGCGCACTCATCATATGGTTACAAGGTCTTAAAACAATATCTTCAAACCCAAAAGAGCCTTGCTAGCATCCAATCACCCACTGCCTGAAAACCTTGAACCATCCTTAGTCAAAGAAGCCATGCAACATATCCAGTGGTGCAAAGCTATATCAGAGGAATTTGATGCCTTAATCAAAAATGGAACTTGGTCTCTTGTTCCTCCTCCAAAGAATCAAAATATTGTTGGATGCAAATGGCTATTCCGCATCAAACGGTACCCTGATGGAATCATTGACAGATACAAGGCATGTCTTGTGGCCAAGGGATTCACTCAATGCCAAGGTGTTGATTTTCAAGAAACATTTGCCCCGATTGTGAGACCACAAACAATCAAAGTCATGCTCACACTTGCTCTCAAATTTAATTGGCAAATGCATCAAATGGATGTTAACAACGCCTTCCTCCAAGGTAAACTATCAGAACAAGTTTACATGGCGCAACCACCGGGCCTCAAAGACAAGCAACATCCAACTTATGTGTGCAAGCTCCATAAAGCCACCTATGGCTTACGCCAAGCACCTAGAGCATGGCATGATGCCTTGAAAATTTTCATCACATCCTATGGATTTGGACAAGTAGAAGTGATCCTTCCCTTTTTATCTACACAATGGAAAATGTGAAAGCCTATTTTCTTGTCTATGTGGATGAATTATTGTTAACTGGTAACAACAATGCCTTTGTGCAGGGTTTTATTACAGCTCTATCTAACAAATTTGCACTCAAAAATTTGGGTGATTCTCACTATTTCCTTGGTGTAGAGCTCATTGCAACTAGCTCTGGGATGTTTCTCTCACAACATAAGTATGCACACGAGATTCTTGAAAATTTTGATATGCAGGGGGCAAAGCCATTATCCACCCCCTTTCATCCACGGCCAAGCTTCAGCTTATTGATGGAACACCATCCACAGATGCTACACATTACCGTCAAGTAATTGGGTCACTTCAATATCTCACTCTCACTCGACCGGACCTGTTATTCTCTATCAGTAAGCTCTCACAATTCATGCACAAGCCCACTGTCACGCATCAGCAGCATCTCAAAAGACTGCTCCGCTATCTCAAGCACACATTGAATAATGGCCTCATGCTCTGTAGACCATCTTCTCTTAATCTAGTGGCTTACTCATATGCACACTGGGGTGGCAATGCTGATGACAGAACCTCCACATCCGCATACATCATTTTCCTTGGAGGTAATCCAATCTCATGGCTTTCAAGGAAACAAAGAACAGTGGCTCGATCATCCACAGAGGCAGAATACAGAGCAGTTGCTGTAGCCACTGAAGAAATTATGTGGCTAACAAATTTGCTCAAAGAACTACAGGTATCTATGCTACACTCACCGATCCTGTTATGTGACAATGTTGGAGCAACTTATCTCTGCTCAAATCTAGTCCTCCACTCAAGAATAAAGCACATCTCTCTAGATTATCATTTTGTTCGTGAACAAATGCAAACCGGGAATCTTCACGTGTCTCATGTGTCTACAAAAGATCAAATTGCTGACATTCTTACCAAGCCACTGCCAACTACTCAGTTCAGTGATCTAACAGCCAAGATGAAGGTCATCAATGGAGACTTCATCTTGAGGGGGCGTAATAGATAACATCCAGCAACATCCTCAGAACATGCTCAGCTTGTCCTCCATGCATCATTGCTTCCTTATTTAGAATTGTAACATGTGTTCCATATGTTATTAGCTGTCAAATAATTAGCTGTCAAATATATTTAGCTGTCAAATATTGTACCAGTTATGTGTCATTAGTGAGAGAGATTTATCCTCCTAATGATTAGTAATTAGCATTAATTAGGTCCTCTCCTTGTATCTATATTTATAGGGCTGATGCTCTCAGTAAATAATATAATTGAATCATTCGTTCTATACACCAAACCTTAGAGACTCAGGAATGGATGTTCTATGGTCTGAAGGGAGTGTTATGGTCGTGGTTCATGAAGAAGAAGAGGTAAAAAGGATCATAAATTAGTGAAATGGCCTTAAATAGAATTTTACCACACAAGACGCGTGTCCCACGCGTGCCCCTCTGCCTCTGCTATGCGCCACGCGCGTTTCTTGTTGTTCTGCACGCGCGCCCAGCGCATTCCAGCTATCCTTTCTTCACGGTGAAGGCTTCCAATGCATGCTTGCCACGTGTTAACCTCTCATTGGACCAGCAGTTGATCCAAGCACAAAGTGCCATGTGTCACGAATGGATAAAGATCTTATGGTCTACGGTGTTCTAGCATGCGCCACGCGTGCTCCAAGGCTCCTCACACGCGCGTCCCGCGCCCCTGTGTTGTCCCGTCCATTTTCGCGCGATTTCTTCGTTTTCGACGCTCGTACCACCCAGAACTTGATACCCTAATACTTAAACCTCATGCTAAACACATAGGGCACCTAATTGATCTTAGAATCAAGGATTTAAAATCCCAATTACTAGATCGAACACTCACACTCGCTCTAGGTCATAAGTACACCAACAATCCTAATTATTTTCTGATTGCTCTCAAATTCTACGAGGCTTCTAAGACTAATACTAAAACCCTATCAAGCACTTCTCCACCTCTCTTCAACCTTCAAAACCTCACTAGTCTCATACTTACACTTACACAAGTGCATAGAAAGCAATTACATCGCTGTGCACCCAAGTACCCTATCAAAATCCACAGAGCACACCTAGGCACACACAAATACACTTAACCCCACATAATCGCATACTAAGCAAGGTTTAGAAAATTGAGGATGTTACAATAAATAGCATTCAGATATGCGCACTAAGGAATTCTGGTATAATTATTACGATATGCAGCACAAGTGGGAGATTGTTGGAATTTTATATTCCAATAATTAATGTGGGCTAATATCATGAATAATTATATTAGCTATTTATCATAAAGGAACTATATTTTATGTGATCATTTAAAGTTAAAATGAGGTAAGCTCATTGGACTCCTAATTTAATTGATATGGGCCTTATATGAGTAGATGTAAGTGTGGCCCGATAAGGGGATAATGGGTACTCTGTTAGGTTTAACACACTATAAAGAAGGCTATGGTCCCCAATACACCAAATCACCGCCATCCATTCTCTTCTCCCCATCTGAAGAGAACCTAAAGTCTCGTGAAAGGGCTCAAGAAGATTCGGTTGAGGAAGAACCATAAAGCCACCGCTAACGTGTTCGATGTTTGTTGCTATGGATCCAGTTGCTCGTTGTTTGTTCCTAATAATTCCTTTGGTATTCCGCTTCAGGTGATTGATTGTTATGGATCCAGATATTCTTCTAATCCTTGATAATCCAACATGTCGTAGATTCTAAGGGTAGAGAACGTGTTATTCTTGTTGAACATGCTTGTATATCTTTATAGCTTCCGCCTAAGGTATTTCTTCTATGAGATTTGAGCATGCTTGTTCTTGTTGTCGTTATTAATAAGGAATTAATTCCAACATTATGTTATGATTCAGTTTTTGGCTACTCGTGTTAATTTATAATGGATTTTTTCAATGATTTCAAAATTCAGTATTTGGTATTATTCAATGATTTTCCCCGTTTTATCCTATTTTACCCATGTCTTTTGGTACATTCATCTTTTTTTCGTCCTTATAATATGTATACGTTTTTTACAACTTTGAATAAATGAAGTTGTTAGCTGCTTTGATCCCTTTTGGGTCTGGCCTACTTTTATTTGTATGTTGATTCTCTTATGTACTATATCTCTTCGGTTTCTAATTGTTGTTCTTTGATATTTTCCTTTTCAAATGGTTTTCTTCATTTTATGTGCATTTTTTATTGCTAGATCAGGATCTTCAATTTCTTTGTTTGGTAAAATGTTGAATTTTGTGCCCTGGATGTCTCATTTTCACATATTGATGTGAGGATGCCCTTTTGCATGCATCAGTATTTCAAGAATGTTAGCAACAACCTGCTAAGTCTTTTGGCTGCAGTTTGTATAAACTAAAAAATGTAGGCAAGATTAGCATGTTCAACAAGAACATACCTTGAATAAGGGATTTAAAAGGGGGGAATAGAACCTGACTGACAATGAGGTATGTTTTTCCTCAATCCACATGTATGTTATTTGTAGCGCCCTATGTTGTTTTTCCTCTTTCCAGTTTGTTAATGGGAAAACTTTCCTCTTACTAACCCCTCTAGAAGTCGAAGGAGTAAATATTTCATTTGGACTGCAGTGGTAGCTAGGATTAATACAATTGATTTGTTGGAGGCTTAAAGACTACCCAAAACTCTCCTAATGCTTCAGCAATGTATTTCACTTATTTTGAGACCAGCCAAATTTTTTTTGGCAAAATTACGCCAGATGTCTTTTATCTTAATTTAAAGTTTCACTTCAGTCCGTTATCTTTTTTTTTTTTGGTCAAGCTTAGTCCTTTAAACTTAATTTTAGTTTCAGTTTAGTCCCACATGTTCTAAAATGTTAACACTGTTGGCCAAATTGGTTTGTTTTTGGTTTTTTACAACAGTTTCTTGGGTTCTGATTTGTGACACAATTGATAGGGCAGATTGTTCTTATAGCACAAATGCATTTCTCGTTGTAGATCAGTCAACAGTTTGTCTTGAAATTAACGTTTTAAAACTTGCGGGACTAAATTGAAACAAAAAAATTAAGATAATGGACCTGTGAAGTAATTTTGCCTTTTTTTTGGGCTAAATTACACTTTTCGTCCCTTAACTTTTTTTTAGTTATCAATTTCGTCCCCTAACTATTTAAGTTTTCATTTAGGTCCCTTAAGTTATGAAAATTACTTCAATTTCGTTATTTCTGTATTTTTTTTTTATCTTAGACGAATGACAATTTGACACGTGGAATAAAAAAATAAAAAATTAAATGGAAATCAGTCACGTGTCAAATGGTCATACGTCTAAGATAAAAAAATGCAGAAAGGACGAAATTGAAGTAACTTTCGTAACTTTAGGAACCTAAATGAAAACTTAAATAGTTAGAGGACGAAATTGAAAACTAAAAAAAAAAGTTAAGGGACGAAAAGTGCAATTTAGCCTTTTTTTTATTACTATCCTACTATTATTAAGAGAGGTATAGGCTCTTTGACATATTTGGTGAATGTTTTATTTGTCCAGAGTATGGAGCACTTCATGTGATTTTAGTTGTTTTGGGTGGAGGAAAGAGGTCTAGGATTCTTTTGCAGTGAGCACTATATGCTTATGGTTTTAGAGAAATGCCAGAATTGCGAATTCTTAAGAATATTATTTTTTATGCTGCTTCTTTTATAGGAAAGTGATATTATTAGGCTTCCTATGATACTAAGCTGATAGTTGTTTTGGAGGATTTTCTTTTTATGTCTTTCTTTTTATCCTTCAATCCAAAGACTCAATGGATATCTTATTTTGTATTTGGCTGTGTAATTATTTCTATCTCTGTACTAAACATATTGTTTCTGTTATTCATTCAAATTTTAAGCATGTGGAGTCTCTTTTCTTCGGTGCTTATTTTCTCAAAAAGCTAGTGGGTTACATCAAAAGTTCTCTTTTATTTAGTCCTTCCTTAAAATTAGTTGGGCAGTTTATATGAACTTTATGGTGGATGATGGGGAGAAGTTTTAATTTCAATATCTACTCATTCCCCAACTTTGCCTCTGCATGATGATTCTCTCTCTCTTTTTGATTCCATGCTAAAGATTTTTAATTTGTCTCTCATCTTTGTCCTCACTTAAGTCTTTTGAAAAATAATAGACAAATAAAATTCTTATCTAACAAAAATTTCAATAATTTTATATGGTTGACTTAAGAATTATGGTAATACAACTTAATTATAAAATAAAATGCAGATGCATAATTTCTCATAAGGAGATTGCACTTAAATGCATGGATTGTGATTCGATTGTTCTACGGTAGGTGGATCCTCGATAGTTGGAAAATGAATATTGGGTCTCTTTTTGAACTTCTGGAATTAGTATCATGTGATTTAAATTTGTTTATCAATCCATTAAGACATGTAGCTTTATCCTAAAAATTTATCCAAAACTCTATTTAGGGGAGGAAAAGTTTAGGTTTTTCAGTGGTTTTATATGTGGTTTTTGGTTTTGGTTTTGTGGGTTAGTTTTTTATGGACTTCTCTTCATTTTTTGGTACTTTTTTCATTTTGTTGGTTTGCTATTTGCTTATTTTTTCATTGCAGGTTTCCAGAAATTTGTTTGGTTACTTCTCCCATATCATTGTTATGTGGATATAAGGGGGTGCATGTGGATGCCTGTACTGTGGGTTGGGGGTTGCTTATCTTTTTGATCTGTTTCGATCTTTTGAACGGGAGAGGCAAGGGAAGAACAGTGAAAATGATTAGAAGATTGTGTCATGAAGCAAGGAAGAGGGAGCAAAACACACATGCATTACCTCATTGGGTTGGCTTTGGAAGCTGGGTGGTGTGGCTTTAGTGTGTCGTCTTGGCTCATGGTGTTTTTTTGTGAAGATCTTGGCTCATGGGGTTTGTTTCGGAAGCTAATGTGTGTTTCTATTCAAGAATCAAAATCCAACCTTTTGAAGTTAGAGATCTATATGGGTTTTAGCGATCTTCTCCTGGGTTTTTCTACAATATTTTTTAGTAAACTTTCATTTACGTTGTGACTATTATTAACTTTTTAGTATATATATATATATATAACAATCATCGTCCACTTTATTAAATATTATTTATTTTGTGTAAATATATCTCAACAATAACATAACCAAAAAATTAATTATTAATTACATTATTTACTATTTGGAATCTATCTATAATAATAATAAAACAAGGCTACACCTAAGAAAAGTTTTGACAATTGTCACTTTCTCATGCAATAACTTCTAGAGTACTCACTTCGCCCTTTCTATTATTGGAAACTTCTAATTTTAATAGATATTTTTTTTTTCATTCACATTAAATACAGGCAGCCAAAATTAATCAACAATGTGCTCATATTTCTCTTCATTCTTTATTTCAAATTCAAATTTTGTCAATTAATAACAATAACCTTTTTAAATTTTCTAAACAGCTTTTTATGGTTTCAATGACATGAAGCCACCAAAGTGAATGCAGGGTATCCGTTTGAATTTGACATTGAACTTGCCCGCGTGGTAATTTATTCCCACCTTACATTCCAAGGCACTCAAGTCTCACACCACTCATCCTTTATGATCTGAAACTTTTCTTCTCTTTCTACCTTTTCATTTGCTTCCTCATTTCTTTCTCACACGTCTTCTTTCCCTTATCTTCATTTTCTCCCCCTCCGTCATTCTCTCCCTTCTTTTCAGCTCTTCTTTCTCCTGTCTACAAAACAAAGATCCCCATATGAGTCCAATGAAACACCTTCGACAAGGTTCAGAAGATCGCGATTGGATCAGCACTTTCTTTTCAGTCTCTACACTGTGGTAGGAACACATGCACATCGCTTGCCGGCGACGGAGCTCCGATACTTTTTTCTCTCCATCTCTCTCTCCCTCCTCCATCTTTCCGTTTCGGTTCCTTCTGTTTTATAGATTATGCTTATAATGCTTATTTTTATTTTGGCTGCAAGCAACCGATATATAGAGAAGAGCTACAGTAGAGATACGATGGGGCCACTGGGGTGATGCCTCTTTCTGTTTCTGCTGGTATTTCTTTTTTTTTTCTTTTTTTTTTGTTCTTTTACTGTTTTTTTGTCCTGATTTCATTCTCTCGCTTGAAGGGAAAATTAGTAATTGTGTTTTCTTTAGTTCTTCGCATATGAAAATATGCCTTTTGGAGGGTTCAGCATCTTATATATCATTTTTTTTTTTTTTGCATTTGTCATTTACTGGGTTGTATACTTCCTGAGTTTCACGCTCTGCCTTGATTGAGTTTGTTTTTAATGTTTGTAAATATTTTCTTTTCAACACCTTATTATCTGATTCATTTCATTTTTGGTATTCATGATATCTTAATTACTCGGTTCTGTCTGCTTTATGAAAATTCCATCACCAAGTGTAATCTTTACACTGCAAAAAAAAAAGCTCTATCCTATTTTTGGAGGAAGACACTGATGACATGTCTCTTGAATAATAGTTAGTTAATCATGGTTGTTGAGAATCTTTTTGCTATTTTGTTTTCATTTAACGTTTTAGTTGTGGCAGCCAAACAAATATAAGAAAAAGAGAACCTTCCCACCTTTTGGGACTGTCACAAATTTAACCAATCCCTCCACCAAGCCATCCTCATTGGAGATTATATTGGTATAGTTAGGCAAGTGTATAAAGTCATAGCCTATAAACATCATTGTTATCTATATGGGAGTGAAAGGTATGGTGTTAGAAAGTACTGCCATGGCAAGTTTAGGTAAACGATTTAAACTAGTATATGATGTTTTCCAATGATTTTTTACAACCACAACTTGCAAATCTCTTGCCTCTGACTTTTGGTTCACGCATGTTGCTGTCAAAATTTAAGGCAATTTCATTCTGTTTTGATTCTATGATTTTAATTTAGTATATATCAGTTTGCACATGTTAGTATGGGATTTTCTTGCCTTTTTATCTTAGAGTAATCTTCAAAAATTTAAATAGTGTTATACAATGATTTTTTTTTATTTACTTACAATTGCTTTGTATAATTTTATCCATATCGCCTTCAAATTGTAAAGGATGTGGTTGATCTTTTCTATAATAGCATGTATAGCATCTGAAATAAAATTAGACCTTTATGCTATGATCTTTTCATGGTGTGGGTATAGAATAGCTTGCAATAGGATTCACAATAGTAAAAATGACATTAGTTAAATATAAAATTTTTCTCTGCTTTGGAATGCAGGGACAGCTGATGAAACAACACCTTCACTGTGAATGAGTTTTTGCAATGAGAGCAGTGGAATCTTTCTATAGATGTACCATTTTGGTCTGTAAATTTAAGCAAGGAAACTACCATAGAAACTAAATTTATATGATTGTGTCATAAAGAGATGGAGATTATAAGGACAAAAAAGATGGAAGCTAAATTTATATGACATGTTTTTTTTGCTTCATTCATTGATAACTACTGAAGAAATAATAACAAATTTACCTCTAATTCTAAAGTTCTTCATCATTCGGTTACATTGCAGAGAAGGGAATTGAAATTCAGTTACTATATGCATTATTTTAATCCTTGTTTAATTTTTAGGGAAGGAAAGTTTCTAGCTCTTCAATTGGAAGCAAGGTTCTAAAAAACGGTCGCGGTCGCGTTAAGGATTTCGCGATTTCGGCTGTTGCGGATACTGCGTTACGAATCGTGGTCGTCGCGGTGTGAATTAATCACAATATTGCACAAATTATTTTAAAATTATTTTTATTATCTTATAATATATAATAAGTTAAACTAATGTTTTTTCATTATTATAAGATATCTAAAATAGAATAAAATAAAAAAGTAAAATTAAAATGTGACTAATTTAGTAGCTACTAATATATTTAACAAAATTTATATATGTTTGATAGATTCAACATAAATAAACTAATAATTACTAATATCCTTAAACAAACTTCATGATAAATTAGTTATCTCAAGTTCTCATCACAAAAAACTACTAATACATGCAGAAAAAAAGTGCAATAAAATTTATTACATCACTAGTCACCACATGGTAGAATGACGTGCAGAATCATAACTTCCACTATCAGCTTGATCATCATTATATCCACTTCCTCCAAAGACATAATCAAACAATCCAGAGCTTCTTGATGGTTCTATTTGTTGGTGGTCATATGAAGAATTTGCTGATGAATCATGGTAATTCATAGAAGGTTGATAATATGGTTGGTTTGGGTTTGGCATATATGGATAATAACCATGTGACATGTAAGAAGGATGTTGGTAATATGGTCGATAATTACCTTGACTACCTTCAATTGGTGCAGCAATACCAAAATCCCCAAATGATTGTGCCACACTAGACGAGGAAGAATCATCCATTGGAGTAGCTTCGTGCCTTTTACCTTTACCACGTCTAGCCCTACTCTACTACTATCACCAGTCATGTCATCAAAAGAATCTTCATCTATCCTACGAGGCAATAGATTTTGATCACGTCTAACATATGGTTCTTCTTGAAAAGAATGGAATGACCCTTCACCTCCTCCATGACTTTGTTCTTCATTTCCATCACCATTACCACCATCACAGTTATTACCGGGTGGACTTAAACCACCATCACCACCACCTTGACTAGGTGTCGACTTGAATCTGAGGCATTTGCACCGGCTATTTCTTCTTCAACCTCATCATCGTAATCAATAGGAGCCATTCTGCATTTTGTGTGCCATCCAACAATGGTCCCTCTCTCTCCTCAATCCATGGAGATAAAGGATCTTTTTCCTGAAATATATGATCAAGGTTGATTGGATTGAAGCTGGTTTCAATGTCTTCCTGACTTCTTCTCTTCTCATGCCTCATTTTTAGCTTCATATTGTAAAATGTAAAGACAAGTTTTTGTAGCTTTTGATACTTCATGCTTTCTTGTCTTTGTATGTATGTAGCTAAACGTACTCCAATTACGCTCACAATTTGAAGCTCAAGTTGTTTGACTAAGAACTTTTACGACTATACGTTGAAGTTCAGGAGCACAAGATCCATATATCATCCACCATTCAAATTGAATAAAAAATAGCAAATTATTTATGTATATACCAATGTAACAAAAATAAAAGTTAGCAATATTCTCATACTTGCATATCAACAACAAGTACAAATTAAAATTTATAAACATTACCAGGGTCCAATTGAAACCAAGCTTCTTGCGCCAGAACAGATCCAAACCTCTCTCCCTTACCTCGAAAAAGTACCAACTACAAGAACCAATATACCATATAAGTCTTAAATGAATAATTTATCCATAAAAATTACTACAATATTATAAATATATAGCATTAACAAATTTCTCACCGATTAATAGCTCTTATTTGATTATCAACATGTGGTTCTAATTTGCTTATTACTTTTGTGGTTCCATCCATGGTTTCCTTGGCTACATGACTACCATGCACGACTCCAAATTGAAATTGGGGATTGAGAAAATAACCTTAAGATTAAAGGAATAATTAGTATTTCTATTTCAAAATTAAATACAAATATTTAAAAAATTGAATATATAGATATATACCTGCTGCATGCAAATCAGAATGCATGAAGATCCATCTATTGTCAATGATTTTATTATAATAGGTGTGGTAACGACAATTTTTTTCAATAGCTTGCTTAGCTCTATCAATTGCTTCATAAAGAAAGCCCATTGTTGGTTTTTCGTCACCATCCACCAACTTCAAAACCTTGACAATTGGTTCAAATACCTTTATTATATCACTTGCCTTAGTCCACAATTCTTTAATTGTGACAATATTTTTGGCTTCATATGCAGGTCCTGATTTCTCCTTCCCCCATTTGGAATTCTTGTATTCCTCAGAATCAAACATATTTTTCAAACCCTGTTTCTCTTTCACAATAGATTCAAGTTGCAAAAATTGTGTGGCAAAACGTGTGATCGCTGGACGAATAATTTCCCTACCACCAGTAAACTTCTTCATGTGATTGACAGTCCAAATATGATTGTATATGAACAAAGTTACCTTCTAGCACTTTTTGGACATTTGACTTTTTTCCAATATCTTCTAGACATAAATCCAAACAATGAGCTGCACATGCAGACCAATAAAGACTTGGTCTTTTTTCCATCAGTTTCAAACCAGCAGCTTTTAATGCTGCCTCATTATCAGTGACCACTTGGACAACATGCTCTTCCCCCACCTCTTCCACAATTTTGTCAAGCAACTTAAAGTAATAGTCAGTGTTTCTACTAGGAACATTAGAGGCATCAATAGACTTCAAGAACATTGTTCCTGTCGGACAATATACTAAAAAATTCATGATATGCATGTGATTTATACCATTTGTCCAGCCATCACACATTATAGTGACCCCTCTTTCTTTCCATATTGGTTTTATTTCCTTCTCTATATAATTTTGCATGTCATTATATTCATTGTTCAAGTATATCTCTGAAATCTCATAAGGAGAAGGACATTTAATACCTGGTCCCAGCCTTGCTTCAAATTTAACAACATGTGTAGCGAAGGAGCAGTGCTCAAGTTCATAGGTAGACGCTCATATATTATCAATTTAGATACCGCCGCTGCTAACTTGTTTCTCAAGGATTTGATCGTTCCTCTACCAATTTTTGTTTGCTTCATACTCTTACTTCTTTCTAGATCAACATCTACAGCTCTCAATCTTTGTTGAAGATCACCTTGTTGATATTGACAAGAAGCTCCACTACTACCAGTGCCACTAGTACTAATGCCACTTGCACGAAATCTTTGTCTATCTTGCCATTGCCTATGTGACATCAAGCTTTCTTGTGTAGCTTGTCTCATAGATGCATCTTCATCCATAAAACCTTCGATGTCATCATCTTCATCTTCACGCCCTCTTATGCGTGCGATAAGTTCTTCCTTTCTTTTTCGTGAATCATTTTTTTTTGATTTACTGTCTAATAGAAGCTTCATCATGTTTTCTCTAACAAAAGTTGTGACTCTAGCACAACCTTTAATTTCTCCTGGCATGTGTGCAAGATGTTCCTTCAACCGAGTAATCCCACCAGTTATTACTCTTTCACAAAGTTTACATTTTATATTGCTTCTATTTTTACCAGGGACGGGTTCTCCATAGTGCCAACCAATGTCATCACTTGGAGCGCCGTCTGCTCTACCGGCTGGGAATTCTTGTCTTGGAGGCATTGTTTAACTAATCTGCAAATAAATAATGTAATTTTAAATTAAAAAAATCAAATATAAATTATAAACGCCATAAGACAATTAATAATAATGAATCATTTTAATTGATTAGTTAAATGATAACAATTAAATTTTTACTAATTAATTAATGAATTTGGTCCACATGAAACAAGTGACTAACTAACAAACAAAATTAAAATGATAATAACCACAATCATTTAGCCCATAATCATTTTTATTAACACAAAAAACTGAAAAAAAAAACTGAAAAAAAAACTGAAAAAAGGGCTAAAATTTAGCCCAGAATTGTTTTATGCCCAGAAAAAAAAAAGAAATAAAAAGGGCTAAAATTTAGCCCAGCATCGTTTTAAGCCCAGAAAAAAAAATGTTGAATTTTTTTTTTAGGGTACCAGACGATGAGAGTTGAGACGCAGACGAGTCCGCGGCGCAGGCAGAAGAAAGGAAAGGAAAGGGGAGAGGGAGAGGCGGAGAGCAGCTCAGCCTCAGCTCCTCCTCCTCGCGTCGGCCTCCATCTTCCACCTCCCTCCCTCTAAAATTTCTGTTTTCCTCTCCCTCTCCATGAATCACATCACCGTCACTCACCGCGGACTGGAGATCGAACGGGAAGTCGGGAACCAGATGAGAAGGAAGAAGAAGAGATCGAAGCCGCCGTGAACGGGAACCAGAAGCAGCAGGAGGCGCGGCCGGCGGCGACTGAGAGACAGTCCGCGACGTTTGGCGCGAGAGGCAACAGAGCAATAGTCAGAGAGACTGAGAGAGATCGCGAGAGAGCAACAGAGGCAAGGAGAAACGAGGTTAGGGCTTTTGGATGAGATTCAGAAATGATTTAGCCTTTTTATACCTCTTTTTTGGCTGAAAACGGAATTCTGGATTGTCTGTTACTCTGTTTATGTTTATGTTCGTGAACGGCGTTTTGTCACGGCCGTCGCGGCGGCAACGCCGTTTCGTCGCGTCCGTTGCGTGTGAATTTGAATCTCGCCGTGATTTCGTCCTGTAACGATTTCGGAGTCCATCGTTACCGTTTTGTCACGGCCGTTTTCTGTAAAACGGACCGTTTTTTAAAACCTTGATTGGAAGCATACTAGGAAAGTAGTAGGAATGGATATTTACAAGCCTAGCTATTAGCCTGTATTGACTATAAAGCAGAAAACTCCCGCGTGCCATTCTCAAGGAATAAAAGGAAGAACACTTGGCAGTTCACAAGTCGAAGTCTGATCATGTTCTAAAACTGGCACCAAAGAGAGAAAGAACACAAATAATAGCATTAACAACCAACTTGATAATCTTAAATGTTAGTCGTCACAGTTCCCTAAAAATATTTTCCGTTGCAAGGGGATGGTAGCACTTATATATATGATTTAATAATTATCACAATCTGACATATATATATATATATATATATATATATATATATATGTATGATTTAATAATTATATATATTTATATATATATATATGTATGGTTTAATAATTATATTTTATATATATATATATATATATTAGTTAACTATCATGATTAAATGTTTATCTAATATTTATTATAAAAAAATTTCTCCCCTGTTTTGATGTATTTCTAGATCTGTCCCTGCCTATGTTGTTTATGTCAAGGAAGAAATAAGTTTAAAATTAAGAACTATATTAATAATAAAAAATTTAAATATTTGTTAACTAAACTTTTTAAAATTATATATGACGTGTTAAAAAACATCAAATTATGAACAAAAGTCAAAAAGCAAAAACATTATGAACAAAAGTTAAATGATTCTGTTGGGGAACTCATATCTATTTCTTATTTATTATCTCCCTAAAATAATTTATTAAATATTTCCTTTTAACAAATTTAAATTTTACTTTACATAATTAATTTATATTAAATTACATGATAAAATAAATTAAATTTGTGTATTTGTTTATATAAGTTATATTTTAATATTAATACTAATTTTAATTATTGTTTTTACTTCCTATTAGATTCTGATTTTTCAATGAATGGAGTAAATATTAACTATTAGTAAATACTTGTGCAACATGAAGAAATATGGACATTTTACATAAAAAAAACTTAATATTTATATTTCTATTGATGAACATTTTAATAGAAACTTCAGGTGCGAATACAAATTATTTAAGATAACTTTCATAATAAAAATTTATACAAGCAACTTTTTGATTATGTCGTCATCTTTCATAAGCATGAATGTATGGTTGTACAAAAATGAAGTAAATAAACAATTCTACGAAGTAAATGTCTAATTCTTAATAGAAATTATAAATAAAAGTATGATATACTAAGAGTAAAAATATATCATATAAATAGGAACAATTTTCATGAAATTACATTATTGTCTAAATGAAAATCCATTAATATTTAAATTTCATAGTAAAAATATACTATAAAAAGATTGAAAAATTTACAAGAAAAAACATTGATAAAATTAGTATCTTTTAGTCTACACCGTGCATAGCACGGGCCATAGAATATATCTATGTTGAAATATTTATATGATAAAAAATATCGCAAAGACACATTAATGTCTAATTCTTAAAAGAAATCATAAACAAAAGTAAGATAAATTAAGAGTAAAAATATATCATACAAAAATATGTTATTACCTATATTAAAATCCATTAATATTTAGCTTTCATAGTAAAAATATACTATCAAGAGATTGAACAGTTTACTACAACAACTTTGATAAAATTTATTTTTTTAGTATACACCATGCATAGAAGGGGCCATATACTATATATACGTTGAAATGTTTACATAATAAAAAATTTTACAAAGACACATTGATGTCTAATTCTTAAAAGAAATTATAATTGAGCTATTTATAATGAAATTTATATATTAACCATCCAAAAAATTTTCGTGCATCGCACAGGTTAACACACTAGTAATATATATTTCATTCTTCAATTGTAATATAGTCTCCCTATTTCTTTTAAGTTTTAAATATAAAAAAATTTCTTAAAAAAAATAAAATATTACCCCCACTTAATTTACCCTTACAACATCTAGTTAAATAAAAAGTGATTAAGCAAATCAAAAATTTATAAATTCTTCACCAAGGTAATATAATCAAGTTTTTTATAAAGAAAAAGTACAAGGTGATTAAAAGTTTTTAAAGAATTAAATTTCTAAATTTTAAAAGTAACAAAAAGTGGATTCATTTGAAATCCTACCGCAAATTGTTGATATAATGAATCTCAAATTTGAAAAAAAAATCTAATCAGATATCTCATTCATATTATGGCAATATCTTGCATTTCAAGTTGCCAACTGAGAGAAGAAAATTAGATCCTTTCAATAAGTTTTTTTTTATGCAGCTACTAATAACATATGATCAAATTAAACCCAAAATCACTACAAAAAACTGACTGCACAGCGAACAAAACCATGTATAGCAAAATCTGACATAACAAAAAAAAAAAGCACAGATGTACATCCTCACGTGTTGCGTGACTCAATTTTCTTAATAGCTTTTTTTATGGCAGATACAATGTTCTTTAGAACTAACCACTGCCCTAAAGTCAAACTTATTCCTGAAAAACAGAAAAAATTTGAATCCTAATTTTCTTTTTTTCAGGAATAAGTTTGACCAAAGGGCAACGGTCAATTCTAAAGAACAATGTGTCTGTCATTAAAAAAATTAAGAAAATTGAGTCACGCAACATGTGAGGATGTGAGATGTGCATCTGCGCATCTTTTTTATTTCTTTTTTTTTTTATGTCAGATTTTGCTAGACATGGTTTTATTTGTTGTCCTGTCAATTTTTTGTAATAGTTTTAGGTTTAATTTGGTCTTATGTTACTAATGGCTGCAAAAACATCAAACTTAGAGAAATAGGAGAAGAAGGATAGTAAATTGTGACGTGGCAATGCCACTGCCCTAAAAGCAAATTTCGGTAGATCTTCGGTGCAACCCAAATTCTGGTGGTAAGCCAACTCCTGTTGTTCGTCAATAACTGCAAAACATATAAACATAAAGCTAAAATGCAAAAGGATTTTCCTTTACAACTTAATATAAGCACCAGTAGTAAAAGTTCAAAACTTCAACACAAGGCATGCACAAACACGGACACACATACTGACTTACCTACTACTGTATTTGTCAGCTCCATACTTTTTAGCTAAGGCAGTGGTATAGTGGCGGGGCTTAGTTAGAGCTCACAGATGCCACGGTACCCCTCATTTATAAAACAATTTTTTTTATATACTGCTGTAGTGGCAGAGCTTAGCGTCTCACTTCCTCAGTTCCTCTGCACCACCACACAGCTCAGTAGCTCACCGCCTCACCCATTAGCTCTCCTCTAGCTTATGATCTTCCCTGCTCTGGTTGTTCTCTGTTATGCTTATCTATTGCCCGATTTTGGTATGGGTGGTGATTATCGGGTGGGTTCTGTAGCTTCTAGTGATGAAAGGGAGAGGAATTACAAATCTATGATGAAGGCGTGATTTGGGGATTTTTGTGAGGGAGACCGAACTCACTGAAATGCTGAACGTTGGGTTTGGTAGTCGGGGTGGGTGGGTCACACTGTGAGGGAGATTATATGAGGAAGCAAACCATTTTAGGGAGAGAATTAAGTAAAATTTTGTAGATTTTAGCATAACGGGAAGAGAAATTCTTATGTGGGTACAAACCCAACACCCAATATTTACACATAACCGGTCATAACTTGACATCTAATTAAAAAGCCAAGCTGTCAATTGAGTAAAAAAATAAAAGTCAATATTTTTAAAGTAATTAAAGAACAAGATTCTGTTGAAGATTTACCCTCATCCCTCTTGCAAGTGCCTTCAACCAAGATCATTCTTCCCCTGATGAAGTGCGTATATATTTTTTTCGGCTAGAAACATACTCAGTGTTGGGTTTTTTCGACTAATAAACCAACATGTTTCCACCAATGCCATGAATCTGATAAGGAAGATAAAGTGGCCTATTTACCGTCTCTTGAAGTTTTTGGTATTGGGATCATAATTAATTATGTTGATGTATTGGATTCGTTTGATGTCTTTCGGTGGGGAAGTACGGTGCTTGTTATTCCAATTATTCTCCTCCTATCACAGATCAACTACAATTGATTTATTGTGTCTTTGTAAAACTACATTCTATCTTGCTGATGCTGTTCTATTACTCCAATTACTGTCATGGAATTTTGTTCCATATATTTGAACGACGACGAGTCACGACCAAAGGGGTTTCGACGCGTAGACACTGCACCGCATTGTAGTCACAAAAGCACTGCACCGCTTCGCATCGGAGCCACAAAAGCACCGCATTGGAGTCGCAGAATCACTGCACCATACCGGAGTTGCAAAAGCTCCTGTCATAGAGCGTTGTTATTGACGGAAATGGAATATATGGAAAGATATTGATTTTCTTTTGTTTTTTTTTTCCTTACTTGACAGCTTGGCCTTTTTAGTTAGGTGTCAAGTTATGATTGGTTGTGTGTAAATATTGGGTGTTAGGTTTGTACCCACACAAGAATTTTTCTAATGGGAAAATGAAATGACGTAAACAAGTTGGACAGTGGGTATAAATTGTTGCGGCAATTCCTAAAATCTTGAGTTTTGAGTGATGATCAAACCTTTGACAAAGAGTGTAATGTTTTCTAGTCATTGTTATCTAATGTCTCTACTTGAGCCTTATGATATAAGACAAGACCAAGAGACATTATGCAAGAAGAAAGTTAAAGGCAGTCAGACAAAAATTTGAGTATTGAGTAAGTTCATTAATCTGTCTTGAGAAAGTTCTTTCAACACAAGAAAAGGATTAAAGACACTTTCCTTTTTATATAAGAATAAGAATGCTACTTCAAGGAAAGATTATTTAGAAAATCTTCACTCATAATTGAATGTGCAAAAGCATCGAATCAAATTACTATTGTTCAGCAATCAAGTGAAGACACTATTAAGATTCAGTATGAGGAAGATTAAAGACTGATTGCCTCTGAGTTATGCTTGAGAAGGTTCACAATAAAAGAAACAAAATCCACCTGTTGGAGACTGACATGACTAGCCTGCAGGACTACAACAGAGTTGACTCTATTGACACTAGGACAAGGCTACAAGTCAGAAGCTACGTGGAGCTTCTTCCAACGGTCATAATGAAGGGAAGCCTATAAATACCATTTGAGAAGCTTCATTCAGGGTTAGAGAGCTTACTGGAAAACACTGAAAACAAATTCTAGCCAGTCTTAAACTTTCTCTCATCTACACTCAGATTCAGCGCTAAATCTTTTTGGGATACAACTTACTGAGTGTCCTAGTAGCTTACACTTCATCTTGTAAACTTAGAATATTCAAAGCTATTTTTATCCCACAAACATTTTATTGTATTTGTAATCTTGTTTCTCTCTTCTACCAAGGTGGTGAGTGTTGACAAGAAGGTTTAACAAGTGAAACTTTCTAAACTTGTTGAAGTTTCTAAAGTTGAGACAGTTGATAGGGCTATAGAATAAACTATTTTGTAAGCTTTTGGGTCTTGGAGGGACTTAAAAAGTAGTGTAACTATTTGGGAAAACAGTGAAAATACTCACTGGAAGTGAGGAGTGGAAGTAGCCTAACTTGGGTGAACCACTATAACTCTTGCGTGTAAACTTTCTATCTCTTATCTCATTTATATTTCTGCACTGCTCGCATGAGAAAGTTTAGATCATTTAAAAACTCAATATTAGCAAGTTCATCAAAGCACAACTCTCTTATTAAGAATTTCTATTGAACTTAAATATTGAAACACATTTTCAAGCATCCTTCTACATTCACAAAAGATCATATTATCAACTGTTTATACATTAGAAGGTTTGGTCATTGTTGATTCATTAACCCTTTGTACTCCAAGAAACCTCTTGAGAGATAGTTAGCTTGTTTCAGGAAGTTAAATTTTAAACAGTTACAGTAAGTTAAATTTTAAACAGTTACAGTTCAACCCCCCTTCTCTGTGACATCAAAACACTTCAATTGGCATCAGAGCTCTACCAGGGTTGAGCACACTTCACAGTGTAGGAGAAAAGATCCTGGAAGAAGTGATGAGCCATACAAATTCAGTTGCATTTCTCCCTGAAGGAGCTTCATCAAACAGGCCCCCCTGGCTTTAATGGCGAACACTACTACTACTGGAAAGATCAAATGAGAATGTTCCTTGAATCACAAGATACTGACATATGGGACATTGTTGAAAATGGACCATATGTGCATACAACTACATATGATGATGGATCAACAGTACCCAAGCCTAAGGCAGCATGGACAACATAGGATAAAAAGATGGTACTCCTAAACTCTAAAGCTAATTATTTTCTATCATGTGCACTTGGCAGGTCTGAATACGACAAGATAGTTGGAAAAGACACTGCAAAGGAAATATGGGACACATTGCAAACAGCACATGAAGAAACAAATCAAGTGAAAGAGGCTAAAATAAACATACTGGTCCAACAGTATGAAATGTTCAAAATGAATGAAGATGAGTCCATAGATGAAATGTTTAGTAGGTTTACCATAATTGAGAATGGAATGAAGTCTCTGGGAAAAACTTACTCAAATCAGGACAAAGTCAGGAAGTTCCTTAGGAGCTTACCAAAAGTTTGGAGGCCTAAAGTAACAGTTATTGAGGTAGCAAAGGATCTTGCCACTCTGAGGATTGAAGAACTTTTAGGCTCACTAAAAGTTCATGAGCAAGAAATAATGGAGGAACTTCACCCAAAGAAATCAAAAAGTATAGCACTCAAAACTTCCCAAAAGGCAACACGAAGTCCATCTCAAAAATGCAAAGATGCAGCACTGAAAGCGGCACAAGAATCTGGAGATGAATATCAAGATTCAGAAGATGAACTTGCTCTTATATCAAAAAAAATTCAAAAAATGCTGAGCAGAAGAAGAGACAATAGAAGGTTTCCACCATCCAGAAGAAACTTCCCAAGAGGAGAAAGTAGCAAGTCACCCATTGTTTGCTACGAGTGTAACAAGCCAGGACATATAAAGCAAGACTGCCCGAACTTAAATAAAAGGAACTTCAAGAAACAACCTCAGAAGAAAAAGGCATTAATGGATACGTGGGACGATTCAGATGAGTCATCGTCAGAACCGGAAGAAGAATAAGCTATCTTATGTCTTATGGAAGATTCTGACCAAGAGGAAGTAAGTGACACTGAACCTTCTAAATGTAGTTCATGTTCAAAATGTCTAAAATGGGAAAGCATGTTTGACAATCTTTTAAATGACTCAAATATTTTATCTCAAAAAGACATGTTGTTCAAAAATCAGTTATGTGAATCCAAAAATGAAAATGAAGAGCTGAGGAAGCAAAATGAAAATTTTGTAGCCTCAGTCAAAACCTTGCAAAACTCACACTTTAAACTTTCTGAACAACATAAGCTGCTAAATGAGAAAGTTGCTGAAAAGCCAAACCTTCTCATGGCAGATCTTGAAAAGGAAAACGAGTCTTTAAAAGAAAAGATAAAAGTGCTGACAACTGATCTAGATAGCTTTGTGCAAATTCAAAAAGCGTTTGAAAAACCCGAAAGATCTTACAGAGAATTCTTACATCAAAATGGTTCTGAGCACAAAGAAAGACAGGAACATAAACATCACAATCATGCTTATAGATATTCTTATCATGGCAAAAAGCAAAGTGTACAATGTTCTTATTGTAAAAAATTAAGGTTAACTATAGAAGGTTTACTTGAAGTGTTTTGATGTCACAGAGAAGGGGGTTGAACTGTGACTGTTTAAAATTTAACTTCCTGAAACAAGCTAATTATCTCTCAAGAGGTTTCTTGGAGTACAAAGGGTTAATGAATCAGCAATAACCAAACCTTCTAATGTATGAACAGTTGATAATATGATCTTTTGTGAATGTAGAAGGATGCTTGAAAACGTGTTTCAATATTTAAGTTCAATAGAAATTCTTAATAAGAGAATTGTGCTTCGATGAACTTGTTAATATTGAGTTTTTAAATGATCTAAACTTTCTAATGCGAGCAGTGCAGAAATATAAATGAGATAAGAGATAGAAAGTTTACACACAAGAGTTATAGTGGTTCACCCAACTTAGGCTACTTCCACTCCTCACTTCCAGTGAGTATTTCCACTATTTTCCCAAATAGTTACACTGCTTTTCAAGTCCCTCCAAGACCCAAAAGCTTACAAAATAGTTTATTCTACAGCCCTATCAACTGTCTCAACTTTAGAAACTTCAACAAGTTTAGAAAGTTCCACTTGCTATACCTTCTTGCCAACACTCTCCACCTTGGTAGCTTGGTAGAAGAGAGAAACAAGATTACAAATACAATAAAATGTTTGTGGGATAAGAATAGCTTTGAATATTCTAAGTTTACAAGATGAAGTGTAAGCTACTAGGACACTCAGTAAGTTGTATCCTAAAAAGATTTAGCGCTGAATCTGAGTGTACATGAGAGAAAATTTAAGACTGGCTAGGATTTGCTTTCAGTGTTTTCCAGTAAGCTCTCTAGCCCTGAATGAAGCTTCTCAAATGGTATTTATAGGCTTCCCTTCATTATGACCGTTGGAAGAAGCTCCACGTAGCTTCTGACTTGTAGCCTTGTCCTAGTGTCAGTAGAGTCAACTATGTCGCAGTCCTGCAGGCTAGTCATGTCAGTCTCCAACGGGTGGATTTTATTTCTATCATTGCGAACCTTCTCAAGAATAACCCAGAGGCAATCAGTCTTTAATCTTCCTCGTACTGAATCTTAATAGTGTCTTCACTTGATTGCTGAACAATAGTAATTTGATTCGATGCTTTTGCACATTCAATTATGAGTGAAGATTTTCTAAACAATCTTTCCTTGAAGTAGCATTCTTATATAAAAAGGAAAGTGTCTTTAATCCTTTTCTTGTGTTGAAAGAACTTTCTCAAGACAGATTAATGAACTTACTGAATACTCAAACTTTTGTCTGACTGCCTTTAACTTTATTCTTGCATAATGTCTCTTGGTCCTATCTTATATCATAAGGCTCAAGTAGAGACATTAGATAACAATGATTAGAAAACATTACACTCTTTGTCAAAGGTTTGATCATCACTCAAAACTCAAGATTTTAGGAATTGCCGCAACAATCTCCCCATTTTTGATGATGACAAACTTTTGAGAAAGTGTATTCTAATGTTTAACCAAACTCAATATAAAGATCATTGGAAATATTTGTGCTCCCCCTGAATCTATGCATACAAATATTCAACATTTAAAAATTTGCTAGATAGAGTTTGATAATAATGCAAGCAATTTTTCAGAACCTGAAATGATTTTCATTCAACAAAAAAGAGCATATAGCTCGTATGAACTTTACATATTGTGCAGGTACTGAAAAAAAATGTACTAGTATACAAGTTTGATAGCCAACAACAAAAAGGATCATAGGATCAATTGACCAAACAAAACATACTTTAAGCATTGCCTAGTACATCCAATAAACATATATTAGAAAATACTTTAAAACTTAATAACTTAATAGCTCCCCCTTTTGTCATTATCAAAAGGAAGGGGGACATCAGAGAGACACGGCAGTTACTTAGAGGGAGAAGAGTCTCCAGAGGAAGATGATGGAGATGGAGCAGGAGCAGGCACATCTGGAAAGACTTGTGGTGGAGCAAGAGCAGGAAGTTGAAGTGTGGGGACAAGGTGAGGTACCACATGCTGAATGAGTAAGGCTTGATACATCTCAGACCTAGCAGCATAGTAACGAACCTCCTGCTGAATCACACACTGAGATTCAATGATGTGTTTTTGGTTGTCCCTTGATTTTTTCATGTGTTTCTCCAACCTGCTGATGCGATCCTCAAGAGAAAATTCATTGGCTTCAAGTGTCGCAGTCTCAGTAACTTGTGGAGGTGGAATGGAGGATGAAGGAGGTTTAATTGGAGATTGGTCAAAGCGAAGCATTTCTAAAGTGGGGTCAGAAAAAATGAAACAGATCGGGCTTGTTTGAGTGAAGTATCAAAAGCTGGTGGAGAGGGATATAGGAATTTTGCCATATCTTCAGAGTTGAATGTGTTGCCAGTTTTGGTGGGTGATTGAAAAATGCCAGGAATGAAAACTGGGGCAGATACCTTTGCAAGGGTGCTGGCCTCTTGAGTAATTTGGAAACCCGTAGGATTATCAGTGATGTCTTTCACAGAAGGAGATTGTTCCCCCTAAGTTTCAGCACCAAGAATTGCACTCTGTATCTCTTTTTGAGAGAGTTCAGGAACTCTCTCTTTAGCAACTTCTGCATGTTCAAGTTGAGGTTGGGGCTGAATTAGTGGAGGAGGAGGAGGCAGCTCAATGACAGGAGCCTTTTATTGTCGAGCAAGTTTTACCATTTTCCTATGTTTTCGTGCTTCCTTTTCTTCTTTGGTGCGTTTGCGCTTGGCACCAACTGGAACATGTGGTACATCAGAAAGTTCTTGTGTTAGAACTTCAGCTTCTGGAATGGATTCTGCTATAGGGTGAACTTCCTCAGCAACTTCCTCTTCTTCAGCAACGTCAACTTCCTTTACAAGAGTACCTTCTTGAGCTGTCTCTTCTTTCTTTCCTTCAATCTTAAGAGGAGAGAGTATTGGTGATGATGGAATTTGGATAGAAGCCATGGAAAAGGAACTTGCTCAATTTAAGAAAAATGAAGTATGGAAACCGGTTCCAGCACCTGCTTATCAATCAGTGATTGGAACAAAATGGGTCTTCAGAAACAAGCTAGATGAAAATGGCAAAGTCACAAGGAATAAAGCCAGACTTGTTGCACAAAGATACAATCAAGAGAAAGGTATAGACTATGATGAAACCTGTGCTCCAGTTGCTCGTTTGGAAGCAATTAGAATTCTTCTTGCCTATGCTGCTCACAAGAATGTTAAACTGTTTCAAATGGATGTTAAAAGTGCCTTTTTAAATGAATATTTAAATGAGGAAGTTTATATACATCAACCTCCTGGATTTATTGATCAACAGAAACCTAATCATGTTTTTAAACTTTCTAAAGCTTTATACGGATAGAAACAAGCTCCAAAGAGCTTGGTATGAAAGGTTGAGTAACTTTCTGATCAAAAATGGTTTTTCAAGAGGCAAGATTGATGTTACATTTTTTAGAAAAATCCATGAAAATGATCCAAATCTATGTAGATGATATTATCTTTGGAGCAACAAATGAAAACTTGTGCAAAGAATTTAGTAGACTTATGAAAAGTGAGTTTGAGATGAGCATGATGGGTGAGTTAAGATTTTTTCTTAGCTTACAAATTAGACAACTTGAGGAAGGTGTATTTATTTTTCAAGAAAAATATGTTAAAGATCTTCTCAAAAAATACAAAATGAATTAAGCCAAACAAATGGCTACCCCTATGCATCCATCCTCAAGTATTGATAAAGATGAGGAAGGTAAATCTGTATCTGAGAAAGAATATAGAGGCATGATTGGTTCATTGTTATATCTAACTGCCAGCAGACCAGATATAGTGTTTGCTGTAGGTTTATGTGGCAGATTTCAAACCTCCCCAAAAGAATCACATTTAGTAGCCGTGAAAAGAATCTTCAGATACCTTGTGGGCACAACTGATCTGGGAATTTGGTACAAAAAGAGAACTCACTTTGAGCTAGTTGGATATTGTGATGCTGACTTTGTGGGTGATAAAGTTGAGAGGAAGACTACAAGTGGATCTTGCCAACTCTTGGGAGAATCTTTAGTATCTTGGTCATGCAAGAAGCAAGGAACCATTGCACTCTCTACAACCGAAGCTGAGTACATCTCAGCTTCAGCATGTTGCTCTCAACTCATTTGGATTAGAAATCAACTTGAGGATTATTCTATAAGGTACCCTTGCATCTCAATCTATTGTGATAACACAAGCACTATTATTCTCACAAAAAATCCTATTCAACATTCTAGAACTAAACATGTTGATATCAAAACATCATTTTATTAGGGATCATGTTCAGAAAAAGGAAGTTGAAATGATTTTTGTGGATACCAAAAATCAACTAGCTGATATATTTACAAAACCTCTTGTTGAAGAAAGTTTCACTTTTATTAAGAGCAAATTGCATATTATTAAATCTCCATAATTGAAAAATATATTGTTGTGGTTTAAACCACCTCTGAAATGTACGTGTACGAACTCCCTCTTGAACTCTCGTCAACTACAAATATAAGGTAGTTAAGGAAGGTGAAATAATATGAAATATCTCATTCAAAATTATTTGAATTTGGGCGCCACATCGGTTATGTGACGTGTGTCAGAAATGGCATTGATTGCCTCTTCCCTTCTTTCTCCCTACAACCGTTATCACCCAACGGTTACTCCCACCACTGCCCCACCATTTATATAAGTGGACTCAGTCCACTCAAACCTTCTCTTTCTGAATTTCTCAACATGGTTCGTCTCAAGAAAGCCACTTACACCTTATCATCACAGGAGAAACCTCCTCACCTCATCCCTGGTTATCCTCCTGATCAAACCCAAGCTTCACTAGTAACTTCCAAGCAACCCAAGAAACCCAGAACATCCTCCACACCTCGTAGATCCTCTCGCATCTCTTCCATTTCTCCCTCCACTAAGATTTCTGAACCTTCTACAGAGCAGGCAATCATAGTTGTTCGAGAAGAGGAAGTTGTTCCTGAATCTGTTGAACCCAAATCTGCGAACAAAGAAAAGAAAAAGAAGAAGCCTCTGAAAAACGTTGCAGATAAATGGGTTAACAAATCTGTTCTTTCTGGAAAGATCTATCTGCTGTTTGAACTTCAAACGAAAGGATGGAATTTCTTTCCCTACACCGAAGCACAAAAATGGTCGGATCTTCTTCAAATCACTGAAAGTTCTTGTCCTTCCATGATCAAGGTTTTCTACTCTAACCTTCACTGTACCAAGGACATGACCAAAATCACAAGCTTTGTTCGAGGCAAACGTATAGAACTCACTCCTGAAAATGTTGGAGAAGCCTTGGAAATTCCTCACGATGGAAACAGAGTATATGATGATGATTGGTTAGATGTCCTCCACCTTTCAGAAGAACGTGTCAGAAAGCGTTCTCACTGATCCTACCACTGACATCAGCCATCAAAATCTAGTTGGATTGGCCAAGGTCTTTCACAGCATGAGCATTCACCACCTTGCGGCCAGAGGAGGAAGTTCTCACAAGGTTTCAAATGCTGATCTCATTATTATCTACCATCTCATCACCAAAACTCCCCTCTGTCTTCCTTACATTATACTTCGTTAAATGCTTCAAGTGGCGGCCTCGTCCAGAGTTACCATTGCCTTTCCCTATGGTATGTTTTTGTCCAAGATTTTCAAATTTCATGGAATAGAAATTGGGAAGAAAAAGCTTCCTATGAGAGACCATCATTCTACTCAAAGAATCTCAAACAAATGGGCCTCACTGATCTGCCTCCAGAAGTGACTCAAAGTGTTGGTCCACAAGAAACTGCTCCAACTTCTGCAAGGCCTACGGAAACTGAGGTTCCCAAAAGAAAAAATAAGTCAGTATCTAAAAAGGTTGCTCGCAAAATCTCTCTTGAAGAGGAAAAACCAACTGAGGAAATCCAAATTCCATCATCACCAATACTCTCTCCTCTTAAGATTGAAGGAAAGAAAGAAGAGACAGTTCAAGAAGGTACTCTTGTAAAGGAAGTTGACGTTGCCGAAGAAGAGGAAGTTGCTGAGGAAGTTCACCCTATAGCATAATCCATTCCAGAAGCTGAAGTTCTAACACAAGAACTTTCTGAAGTACCACATGTTCCAGTTGGTGCCAAGCGCAAACGCACCAAAGAAGAAAAGGAAGCACGAAAACACAGAAAAATGGTAAAACTTGTTCGACAACAAAAGGCTCCTGTCATTGAGCTATCTCCTCCTTCTCCACCAATTCAGCCCCAACCTCAACTTGAACATGCAGAAGTTGCTAAAGAGAGAGTTCCTGAACATTCTCAAGAAGAGATACAGAGTGCAATTCTTGGTGCTGAAACTCAGGGGGAGCAATCTCCTTCTGTGAAAGACATCACTGATGATCCTACGGGTTTCCAAATTACTCAAGAGGCCAGCATCCTTGCAAAGGTATTTGCCCCCATTTTCATTCCTGGCATTTTTCAATCACCCACCAAAACTGACAACACATTCAACTCTGAAGATATGGCAAAATTCCTATATCCCTCTCCACCAGCTTTTGATACTTCACTCAAACAAGCCCGATCTGTTTCATTTTTTCTGACCCCACTTTAGAAATGCTTCGCTTTGACCAATCTCCAATTAAACCTCCTTCATCCTCCATTCCACCTCCACAAGTTACTGAGACTGCGGCACCTGAAGCCAAGGAATTTTCTCGCATCAGCAGGTTGGAGAAACACATGAAAAAATCAAGGGACAACCAAAAACACATCATTGAATCTCAGCGTGTGATTCAGCAGGAGGTTCGTTACTATGCTGTTAGGTCTGAGATGTATCAAGCCTTACTCATTCAGCATGTGGTACCTCACCTTGTCCCCACACTTCAATTTCCTGCTCTTGCTCCACCACAAGTCTTTCCAGATGTGCCTGCTCTTGATCCATCATCTTCCTCTGGAGACTCTTCTCCCTCTAAGTAACTGCTATGTCTCTCTGATGTCCCCTTTCCTTTTGATAATGACTAAAGGGAGAGTTATTAAGTTATTAAGTTTTTAAGTTTTAAAGTATTTTCTAATATATGTTTATTGGATGTACTAGGCAATGCTTAAAGTATGTTTTGTTTGGCCAATCGATCCGATGATCCTTTTTGTTGTTAGCTATCAAACTTGTGTACTAGTACATTTTTTTTAAGTACCTGCACAATATGTAAAGTTCATACGAGCTATATGCTCTTTTTTGTTGAATGAAAATCATTTCAGGTTCTGAAAAATTGCTTGCATTATTATCAAACTCTCTCTAGCAAATTTTTAAATGTTGAATATTTGTATGCATAGATTCAGGGGGAGCACAAATATTTCCAATAATCTTTATATTGAGTTTGGTTAAACATTAGAAAACTTAACACTTTCTCAAAAGTTTGTCATCATCAAAAAGGGGGAGATTGTTGCGGCAATTCCTAAAATCTTGAGTTTTGAGTGATGATCAAACCTTTGACAAAGGGTGTAATGTTTTCTAATCATTGTTATCTAATGTCTCTACTTGAGCCTTATGATATAAGATAGGACCAAGAGACATTATGCAAGAATAAAGTTAAAGGCAGTCAGACAAAAGTTTGAGTATTGAGTAAGTTCATTAATCTGTCTTGAGAAAGTTCTTTCAACACAAGAAAAGGATTAAAGACACTTTCCTTTTTATATAAGAATGCTACTTCAAGGAAAGATTGTTTAAAAAATCTTCACTCATAATTGAATGTGCAAAAGCATCGAATCAAATTACTATTGTTCAGCAATCAAGAGAAAACCCTATTAAGATTCAGTACGAGAAAGATTAAAGACTGATTGCCTCTGAGTTATGCTTGAGAAGGTTCGCAATGAAAGAAACAAAATCCACCCGTTGGAGACTGACATGACTAGCCTGCAAGACTGCAACAGAGTTGATTCTACTGACACTAGGACAAGGCTACAAGTCAGAAGCTACGTGGAGCTTCTTCCAACGGTCATAATGAAGGGAAGCCTATAAATACCATTTGCGAAGCTTCATTCAGGGTTACAGAACTTACTGAAAAACACTGAAAACAAATCCTAGCCAGTCTTAAACTTTCTCTCATCTACACTCAGATTCAGCTCTAAATCTTTTTGGGATACAACTTACTGAATGTCCTAGTAGCTTACACTTCATCTTGTAAACTTAGAATATTCAAAGCTATTCTTATCCCACAAACATTTTATTGTATTTGTAATCTTGTTTCTCTCTTCTACCAAGCTACCAAGGTGGTGAGTGTTGGCAAGAAAGTTTAGCAAGTGGAACTTTCTAAACTTGTTGAAGTTTCTAAAGTTGAGACAGTTGATAGGGTTGTAGAATAAACTATTTTGTAAGCTTTTGGATCTTGGAGGGACTTGAAAAGCAGTGTAACTATTTGGGAAAACAGTGGAAATACTCACTGGAAGTGAGGAGTGGAAGTAGCCTAAATTTGGTGAACCACTATAACTCTTATGTGTAAACTGTCTATCTCTTATCTCATTTATATTTCTGCACTGCTCGCATTAGAAAGTTTAGATCATTTAAAAACTCAATATTAACAAGTTCATCGAAGCACAACTCTCTTATTAAGAATTTCTATTGAACTTAAATACTGAAACACATTTTCAAGCATCCTTCTACTTTCACAAAAGATCATATTATCAACTGTTCATACATTAGAAGGTTTGGTCATTGCTGATTCACTAACCCTTTGTATTCCAAGAAACCTCTTGAGAGATACTTAGCTTGTTTCAGGAAGGTAAATTTTAAACAGTCACAGTTCAACCCTCCTTCTCTGTGACATCAAAACACTTCATAAATATCTAGGAGCACATGGTTAACAAAACTTTTTCACTAAATTAATATTTTAATCAAAAGATGTTCAATTTTTTTTTTGACGGATCAAAAGATGTTCAATTGAATTTATAATAATTGTCATGGAAAATAAGTAAAGAAAAAAAAAGAGGTTGACATCTTATCTCAATGAAGTGAATAATAATTTAAATATCTATGTTATTTATACTATAATTAAATTTAAATAATTTATAAAGATGATGTTGTCTTCGAGTATTGTTGCTTGTTTTAATTTTGTTGCATCTCTTGTTGGTATTGAATTATTTGCGGTGAAAATCTTGGTTTGGGCATTGTTTATGTTCAAGTTAAACACCATACTTCTTATAAATTGATTATTATCTTTTGCCTTAAAAATTGATTTATGCAATGAAATTTTTTTTTGGCACCCCCAAGCTTTTCGTTCAAGCTCCGCCACTACAGCGGTAGTTGCTATAGCCTAATATGAAAATAATAGCCACAAGTCGGTGTTTAGTGAAGAAATGCACAAATATAAGTCAAGGTCTTTATCACTAAATATCAACATTCCAGTATATCATAGAGCATGCATGCAATTAAAATTTAACCCTATTTAGCACAACTACCAAGGACAAGCTTCTGTAGAACACAATTTAATTATTACTTATTAAACAAAGGAGGCTTTATTTTTTTACAATTAATAATAACAAATTAGATATATAGCATCATTTCAATAAACTTCTAACCAATTTTGTGAGTCAGTTTATTGTGCAGAATTAACCAACCAACTTAGAAGCTTTGGAGCTGTTTTCAAAAAACCATTTATTGGTTTGTCAAACAAAAGTATGAAATAATTTATCTATACCAAAATCGGTAATGGGTAGGCAGAGACGATCACTTTCATTGAATGAAACAGTGACAAAGGAAAGAAATTACTTTGTTTATCTTAATATATTTCCTTTTTAACCTTTTCATTTTTTTTAACCAAACTATAAAACTAAGAAAAGAAAATCTACTAATTCAAAAGTAAGGTAGCAAGTTAACAACGTATCAGAAAGAAAAAATTCACAAATGCATTACAATAACATGAAGTCCAAAACAATCAGAATTTGTACTTCTACATAGAAAAGTAGCGAAAAGAATTGTATTGCAAATCATGTCAAGGACAAAATCTTCTCTCCTCCCCATCAGCGAACAAGAAAAAAATCGACGAATAAGGAATAAACACAATACAGCTATACGTACCACATGCCACTCAATATATACTACCACGCTGTTAGCTAACAATCCAATCATGTATCGAGAAGCATGAAAAGAAAATAAATAACATAAACAAAGTAAAAAAGAAAATATGCATATTCTTCCTAATCAAACATAGAAATGAAGCAGAGTCAGAAAACTAAATTTCATTTGCAGTAGAAATACCTTGCTTCTTTGCCATATAGAAATCTCCCTCCATTAACATACCTGATAGTAAAGACATATATAGATTATGAGAACATCTATAGGCAATACATATAGAAGTCATTGTTTGAGTAACAATTTACAGGTGTCAATCAATGGGATACCTTTCACCACGTCAGTATTTTTTTATTATTTTTTCCATGCTTCTTTTGGTGAAAGAGAAAATCCTTTAGTTTCCAGCATAAGACAAACACAAGGGGACAAACGTTTTCTTTGGAAAAGCAATGGACCAAGACATGGTAGCGGACAAATGTTTGGCCACTTTTTCACACCGCAAGCAAAAACAAAATATTCACACTGCACAATGCAAGGCGCAACGACGAGGCTCAAAATATTCACACAGAAGATAAAGAATGCCCATTCTGAGACTCAAAAATTTAGAAGAAAAATAACGCCGAGATTCAAAAAAATTTGAATCGTTTCCCTCTCTCATAAACAACTCTCTTCCTCACCAATTTCCAACCTCCCTTCTTCTGCCATTCTCTCTCTTTCTCCATCTCTCCTAAACACAATTTCTCTCTTCTCCTCCTCTTTGATTTTCCAGAGCTTCGTTTTCCATATCGATAGCTCCGTCTGTAGTAATTCCAGAGCTCTGTTTTCCACTGCGACCTGGTGGCAAGTAGAGATGGAACCGGTTTGCAGTGGCGAAACCACACACGCGGAGGAAAGCCAGATCGATAGCTCCTCCGCCGCGCCGGAATGCTCACCCGTGAATAATCCTTCTTCTTCTTCTCACCCGGAACACATTCGTCGAAGCCACCGTGCGTTGCCGTCCACCGCCGCGCCGGAATGGTGAGATTTTTCACCTTCTTCACTTCTCGGTTTGGGTCTTTCATTCTCGCAGCTCGACCCCCGTGGTCCTAAACCCAAGTCAGCATAAAGGCCTGGTAGGCTCACTCGCAGCTCGACCCATGTGGTCCTAAACCCAGGTCGGCATAGAGGCCTGGCTCAAAAGCAGCTCGGAAGGTCGCCAGTCGACCTAAACAACCCCTGTGGTTTCCAAGACACCATGTCAGCATAGAGGCCTGGCTCAAAAGCAGCTCGGAAGGTCGCCAGTCGGCCTAAACAACCCCTGTGGTTTCGAAGACACCAGGTAAGCAGAGGCCTACAAGCTCTATAGCAGCTCGGCTAAGGTTGCCTGTCGAGCTAAACAAGACCATTGTGGTTTCAAAGACACCATGTCGGCATAAGGACGTGCCGAGCTCAAACACAGCGCGACAAAGACTAACCCCTGCGGTTCCAAAGATTTCAGGTCAGCATAGAGGCCTGGCGAGCTCTAAAGCAGCTCGGAAGGTAATAACTCGACCTAAAGAAAAACCTAACCAGCTCCAATCATCAGAGACCTGACAACAACACCAAGAGTTACGTCGAGAACTTCAACACCAAGAGTTCTGTCGAGAACTTCAACACCAAGTGTTCTGTCGAGAACTTCAATTGTTACCTTAATTATCATTAGCCCATGTGTTTCATATGATAGTATCAAATGTGTATATTCCATTAGTCACAAATAATCAAGATTCATTTGTCAAATATCAAGAAGATATAAAGTATAGAGATTCTGAAGATGATTCCCAGGTTCGTAAAAGATGATTCCCAGCATAAACGCTTGCTGTGCTCGCTCGCAGCTGGACCCCCGTGGTCCTAAACCCAAGTCAGCATAAAGCCTTGGTGGGCTCACTCAGCTCGACCCACCTGTGGTCCTAAACCCAGTCGGCATATAGGCCTGGCTCAGCGGCTCGAAGGTCGCCAATGACCTAAACAACCCCTGTGGTTTCCAAGACACCGGATCGGCATAGAGGCCTGGCTCAGCGGCTCGAAGGTCGCGGTCGACCTAAACAACCCATGTGGTTTCCAAGACACCAGTCGGCATAGAGGCCTGGCTCAGCGGCTTCGGAAGGTCGCGGTCGGCCTAAACAACCTCTGTGGTTTCAAGACACCAGGTCGTGAGGCCTACAAGCTCTAAAGCATTTCGGCTAAGGTCGCTGTCGAGCTAAACAAGACCATTGAGGTTTCAAAGACACCATGTCGGCATAAGGACGCGTCCGAGCTCAAAAACAACATGACAAAGACTAACCCTCGCGATTCCAAAGATTTCAGTCAAAGATAGAGGCCTGGCGAGCTCTAAAGCGGCTCGGAAGGTAATAACTCGACCTAAAGAAAAACCTAACCAGCTCGATCATCGAAACCCGACACTCGACACCAAGAGTTACGCCGAGAACTTCAACACCAAGAGTTACGCGAGAACTTCAACACCAAGTGTTCTCACGAGAACTTCAATTGTTACCTTAATTATCATTAGCCCATGTGTTTCATATGATAGTATCAATTGTGTATATTCCATTAGTCATCAAATAATCGGCATTCATTTGTCAAATATCAAGAAGATATAAAGTATAGAGATTCTCAAGATGATTCCTGTGTTCGTAAAGATGATTCCCAAAGATAAAGGCTTGGTGGTCTCGCTCGCAGCTCGACCCCGCGGTCCCGAAGACCCCAAGTCAGCATAAAGGCTTGGTGGGCTCGCTCGCAGCTCGACCCCTGTGGTCCTAAACCCAAGTCAGCATAAAGGCTTGGTGGGCTCGCTCGCAGCTCGACCCCCGTGGTCCTAAACCCAAGTCAGAATAAAGGCCTGGCTCAAAAGCAGCTCGAAAGGTCGCCAGTCGACCTAAACAACCCCTGTGGTTTCCAAGACACCAGGTCGGCATAGAGGCCTGGCTCAAAAGCAGCTCGAAAGGTCGCCAGTCGACCTAAACAACCCCTGTGGTTTCCAAGACACCAGGTCAGCATAGAGGCCTGGCTCAAAAGCAGCTCGGAAGGTCGCCAGTCGGCCTAAACAACCTCTGTGGTTTCGAAGACACCAGGTCAGCAGAGGCCTACAAGCTCTAAAGCAGCTCGGCTAAGGTCGCCTGTCGAGCTAAACAAGACCATTGTGGTTTCAAAGACACCATGTCGGCATAAGGACGTGCCGAGCTCAAACACAGCGCGACAAAGACTAACCCCTGCGGTTCCAAAGATTTCAGGTCAGCATAGAGGCCTGGCGAGCTCTAAAGCAGCTCGGAAGGTAATAACTCGACCTAAAGAAAAACCTAACCACCTCGATCATCGGAGACCTGGCGGTACCAACACCAAGAGTTACGCCGAGAACTTCAACACCAAGAGTTCTCATTTAAAACTTCAATTGTTACCTTAATTATCATTAGCCCATGTGTTTCATATGATAGTATCAATTGTGTATATTCTATTAGTCACAAATAATCGGCATTCATTTGTCAAATATCAAGAAGATATTAAGTATGTAGATTCTCAAGATGATTCCCAGGTTCAGTAAAGATGATTCCCAAAGATAAAGGCTTGGTGGGCTCGCCGCAGCTCGACCCGCGGTCCCGAAGACCCCAAGTCGGATAAAGGCTTGGTGGGCTCGCTCGCACTCGACCCCGTGGTGCTAAACCCAAGTCGGCATAAAGGCGTGGTGGGCTCACCGGCAGCTCGACCCATGTGGTCCTAAACCCAGGTCGGCATAGAGGCCTGGCTCAAAAGCAGCTCGAAAGGTCGCCAGTCGACCTAAACAACCCCTGTGGTTTCCAAGACACCAGATCGGCATAGAGGCCTGGCTCAAAAGCAGCTCGAAAGGTCGCCAGTCGACCTAAACAACCCCTGTGGTTTCCAAGACACCAGGTCAGCATAGAGGCCTGGCTCAGCGGCTTCGGAAGGTCGCGGTCGGCCTAAACAACCTCTGTGGTTTCAAGACACCAGGTCGTGAGAGGCCTACAAGCTCTAAAGCGGCTCGGCTAAGGTCGCTGTCGAGCTAAACAAGACCATTGTGGTTTCAAAGACACCATGTCGGCATAAGGGCGTCAGAGCTCAAACACAGCGACAAAGACTAACCCTGCGGTTCCAAAGATTTCAGTCAAAGATAGAGGCCTGGCGAGCTCTAAAGCGATTTCTAAGGTAATAACTTCGACCTAAAGAAAACCTAACCACTCGATCATCAGAAACCTGACAGCTCAACACCAAGAGTTCTGTCGAGAACTTCAACACCAAGAGTTCTGTCGAGAACTTCAACACCAAGTGTTCTGTCGAGAACTTCAATTGTTACCTTAATTATCATTAGCCCATGTGTTTCATATGATAGTATCAATTGTGTATATTCCATTAGCTGTCAAATAATCAGCATTCATTTGTCAAATATCAAGAAGATATAAAGTATAGAGATTCTGAAGATGATTCCCATGTTCGTAAAAGATGATTCCCAGCATAAAGGCTGGGTGGGCTCGCTCGCAGCTCGACCCCCGCGGTCCCGAAGACCCCAAGTCAGCATAAAGGCTTGGTGGGCTCGCTCGCAGCTCGACCCCCGTGGTCCTAAACCCAAGTCAGCATAAAGGCTTGGTGGGCTCACTCGCAGCTCGACCCCTGTGGTCCTAAACCCAGGTCGGCATATAGGCCTGGCTCAAAAGCAGCTCGAAAGGTAGCCAGTCGACCTAAACAACCCCTGTGGTTTCCAAGACACCAGGTCGGCATAGAGGCCTGGCTGTGCGACTCGAAGGTCGCCACGACCTAAACAACCCTCGTGGTTTCCAAGACACCAGGTCGACAGAGGCCGGCCTGGCTCAGCGGCTCGGAAGGTCGCCACGGCCTAAACAACCTCTGTGGTTTCAAGACACCAGTCGTGAGGCCTACAAGCTCTAAAGCGGCTCGGCTAAGGTCGCTGTCGAGCTAAACAAGACCATTGTGGTTTCAAAGACACCATGTCGGCATAAGGGCGTCTTGAGCTCAAACACAAATGACAAAGACTAACCCTGCGGTTCCAAAGATTTCAGTCGGCATAGAGGCTGGCGAGCTTTAAAGCGGCTCGGAAGGTAATAACTCGACCTAAAGAAAAACCTAACCAGTCCGATCATCGAGACCTGGCATTTCAACACCAAGAGTTCTGTCGAGAACTTCAACACCAAGAGTTCTGTCGAGAACTTCAATTGTTACCTTAATTATCATTAGCCCATGTGTTTCATATGATAGTATCAATTGTGTATATTCTATTAGCTGTCAAATAATCAGCATTCATTTGTCAAATATCAAGAAGATATTAAGTATAGAGATTCTGAAGATGATTCCCAGGTTCGTAAAAGATGATTCCCAGCATAAAGGCTTGGTGGGCTCGCTCGCAGCTCGACCCCCGCGGTCCCGAAGACCCCAAGTCAGCATAAAGGCTTGGTGGGCTCGCTCGCAGCTCGACCCCCGTGGTCCTAAACCCAAGTCAGCATAAAGGCCTGGTGGGCTCACTCACAGCTCGACCCCTGTGGTCCTAAACCCAGGTCGGCATAGAGGCCTGGCTCAGTGCTCGAAGGTCGCGGTCGACCTAAACAACCCTGTGGTTTCCAAGACACCAGATCGGCATAGAGGCCTGGCTCAGCGACTCGAAGGTCGCCTCGACCTAAACAACCCCTGTGGTTTCCAAGACACCAGTCGGCATAGAGGCCTGGCTCAGCTTTCGGAAGGTCGCGGTCGGCCTAAACAACCTCTGTGGTTTCAAGATACCAGGTCACAGAGGCCTACAAGCTCTAAAGCGGCTCGGCTAAGGTCGCTGTCGAGCTAAACAAGACCATTGTAGTTTCAAAGACACCATGTCAAGATAAGGGCGTGTCGAGCTCAAACACAGCGACAAAGACTAACCCTGCGGTTCCAAAGATTTCAGTCAAAGATAGAGGCCTGGCGAGCTCTAAAGCGACTCGGAAGGTAATAACTCGACCTAAAGAAAAACCTAACCACTCGATCATCGAGACCTGACACCAACACCAAGAGTTACGCCGAGAACTTCAACACCAAGTGTTCTGTCGAGAACTTCAATTGTTACCTTAATTATCATTAGCCCATGTGTTTCATATGATAGTATCAATTGTGTATATTCCATTAGCTGTCAAATAATCAGCATTCATTTGTCAAATATCAAGAAGATATAAAGTATAGAGATTCTGAAGATGATTCCCAGGTTCGTAAAAGATGATTCCCAGCATAAAGGCTTGGTGGGCTCGCTCGCAGCTCGACCCCCGCGGTCCCGAAGACCCCAAGTCAGCATAAAGGCTTGGTGGGCTCGCTCGCAGCTCGACCCCCGTGGTCCTAAACCCAAGTCAGCATAAAGGCTTGGTGGGCTCACTCGCAGCTCGACCCCTGTGGTCCTAAACCCAGGTCGGCATATAGGCCTGGCTCAAAAGCAGCTCGAAAGGTCGCCAGTCGACCTAAACAACCCCTGTGGTTTCCAAGACACCAGGTCGGCATAGAGGCCTGGCTCAAAAGCAGCTCGAAAGGTCGCCAGTCGACCTAAACAACCCCTGTGGTTTCCAAGACACCAGGTCAGCATAGAGGCCTGGCTCAGCGGCTTCGGAAGGTCGCGGTCGGCCTAAACAACCTCGTGGTTTCAAGACACCAGGTCGTGAGAGGCCTACAAGCTCTAAAGCGGCTTTCGGCTAAGGTCGCTGTCGAGCTAAACAAGACCATTGTGGTTTCAAAGACACCATGTCGGCATAAGGACGTCGCCGAGCTCAAACACAAGCGACAAAGACTAACCCTGCGGTTCCAAAGATTTCAGTCAAAGATAGAGGCCTGGCGAGCTTTAAAGCGGCTCTAAGGTAATAACTCGACCTAAAGAAAAACCTAACCACTCCAATCATCGTGAGACTGACACCAACACCAAGAGTTCTCACGAGAACTTCAACACCAAGAGTTACACGAGAACTTCAATTGTTACCTTAATTATCATTAGCCCATGTGTTTCATATGATAGTATCAATTGTGTATATTCTATTAGTCACAAATAATCAAGATTCATTTGTCAAATATCAAGAAGATATTAAGTATAGATTCTCAAGATGATTCCTGTGTTCAGTAAAAGATGATTCCCAAAGATAAAGGCTTGGTGGGCTCGCTCGCGGCTCGACCCCGTGATCCCGAAGACCCCAAGTCGCATAAAGGCTTGGTGGGCTCGCTCGCGGCTCGACCCCGTGGTCCTAAACCCAAGTCGAGATAAAGGCCTGGTGGGCTCACTCGCACTCGACCCTCGTGGTCCTAAACCCAGTCGGCATAGAGGCCTGGCTCAAAAGCTCGAAGGTCGCCAACACCCTAAACAACCCCTGTGGTTTCAAGACACCAGATCGGCATAGAGGCCTGGCTCAGCGGCTCGAAGGTCGCGGTCGACCTAAACAACCCTGTGGTTTCCAAGACACCAGTCGGCATAGAGGCCTGGCTCAGCGGCTTCGGAAGGTCGCGGTCGGCCTAAACAACCCCTGTGGTTTCGAAGACACCAGGTCAGCAGAGGCCTACAAGCTCTAAAGCAGCTCGGCTAAGGTCGCCTGTCGAGCTAAACAAGACCATTGTGGTTTCAAAGACACCATGTCGGCATAAGGACGTGCCGAGCTCAAACACAGCGCGACAAAGACTAACCCCTGCGGTTCCAAAGATTTCAGGTCAGCATAGAGGCCTGGCGAGCTCTAAAGCAGCTCGGAAGGTAATAACTCGACCTAAAGAAAAACCTAACCAGCTCCAATCATCAGAGACCTGACAGCTCAACACCAAGAGTTCTGTCGAGAACTTCAACACCAAGAGTTCTGTCGAGAACTTCAATTGTTACCTTAATTATCATTAGCCCATGTGTTTCATATGATAGTATCAATTGTGTATATTCCATTAGCTGTCAAATAATCAGCATTCATTTGTCAAATATCAAGAAGATATAAAGTATAGAGATTCTGAAGATGATTCCCATGTTCAGTAAAGATGATTCCCAAAGATAAAGGTCAGTGGGCTCGCTCGCAGCTCGACCCCCGCGGTCGAAGACCCCAAGTCAAGATAAAGGCTTGGTGGGCTCGCCAGCACTCGACCCCGTGGTCCTAAACCCAAGTCGAGATAAAGGCTTGGTGGGCTCACTCGCAGCTCGACCCTGTGGTCCTAAACCCAGTCGGCATATAGGCCTGGCTCAGCGGCTCGAAGGTAGCCGGTCGACCTAAACAACCCCTGTGGTTTCCAAGACACCAGTCGGCATAGAGGCCTGGCTCAGCGACTGAAAGGTCGCCAATGACCTAAACAACCCTCCTGTGGTTTCCAAGACACCAGGTCAAAGATAGAGGCCTGGCTCAAAAGCGGCTTCTGGCGTCGCCTACGGCCTTAAACAACCCCCTCGTGGTTTCAAGACACCAGGTCAGAGGCCTACAAGCTCAAAGCATTTCTGGCTAAGGTCGCCTGTCGAGCTAAACAAGACCATTGTGGTTTCAAAGACACCATGTCAAGATAAGGACGCGTCAGAGCTCAAACACATGCGACAAAGACTAACCCTGCGGTTCCAAAGATTTCAGTCAAAGATAGAGGCCTGGCGAGCTTTAAAGCACTCGGAAGGTAATAACTTCGACCTAAAGAAAAACCTAACCACTCCAATCATCGTGAGACCGACACTCAACACCAAGAGTTACGCCGAGAACTTCAACACCAAGAGTTACACGAGAACTTCAATTGTTACCTTAATTATCATTAGCCCATGTGTTTCATATGATAGTATCAATTGTGTATATTCTATTAGTCGCCAAATAATCAAGATTCATTTGTCAAATATCAAGAAGATATTAAGTATAGAGATTCTCAAGATGATTCCCGTGTTCGTAAAAGATGATTCCCAGCATAAAGGCTTGGTGGGCTCGCTCGCAGCTCGACCCCCGCGGTCCCGAAGACCCCAAGTCAGCATAAAGGCTTGGTGGGCTCGCTCGCAGCTCGACCCCCGTGGTCCTAAACCCAAGTCAGCATAAAGGCCTGGTGGGCTCACTCGCAGCTCGACCCATGTGGTCCTAAACCCAGGTCGGCATAGAGGCCTGGCTCAAAAGCAGCTCGAAAGGTCGCCAGTCGACCTAAACAACCCCTGTGGTTTCCAAGACACCAGATCGGCATAGAGGCCTGGCTCAGCGACTCGAAGGTCGCCAAGACCTAAACAACCCCTGTGGTTTCCAAGACACCAGTCAAAGATAGAGGCCTGGCTCAGCGGCTTCGGAAGGTCGCGGTCGGCCTAAACAACCTCTGTGGTTTCAAGACACCAGTCACAGAGGCCTACAAGCTCTAAAGCGGCTCGGCTAAGGTCGCTGTCGAGCTAAACAAGACCATTGTGGTTTCAAAGACACCATGTCAAGATAAGGACGTCCGAGCTCAAACACAACGACAAAGACTAACCCTCATGGTTCCAAAGATTTCAGGTCAAAGATAGAGGCCTGGCGAGCTCTAAAGCAATTTCTAAGGTAATAACTCGACCTAAAGAAAACCTAACCACTCCAATCATCGAAACCTGACACCAACACCAAGAGTTACGCCGAGAACTTCAACACCAAGTGTTCTCAGAGAACTTCAATTGTTACCTTAATTATCATTAGCCCATGTGTTTCATATGATAGTATCAATTGTGTATATTCCATTAGTCGCCAAATAATCAAGATTCATTTGTCAAATATCAAGAAGATATAAAGTATAGATTACAAGATGATTCCCATGTTCAGAAAGATGATTCCCAAAGATAAAGGGGTGGGCTCGCCAGCTCGACCCCATGGCCCGAAGACCCCAAGTCGAGATAAAGGCTTGGTGGGCTCGCTCGCGGCTCGACCCCGTGGTCCTAAACCCAAGTCGAGATAAAGGCTTGGTGGGCTCACTCGCGGCTCGACCCTGTGGTCCTAAACCCAGTCGGCATATAGGCCTGGCTCAGCGGCTCGAAAGGTAGCGGTCGACCTAAACAACCCCTGTGGTTTCCAAGACACCAGGTCGGCATAGAGGCCTGGCTCAGCGACTCGAAGGTCGCCAATCGACCTAAACAACCCTGTGGTTTCCAAGACACCAGTCGAGATAGAGGCCTGGCTCAAAAGCTTCTGGGTCGCCACGGCTAAACAACCCCCTGGTTTCAAGACACCAGTCGTGAGGCCTACAAGCTCTAAAGCGGCTCGGCTAAGGTCGCTGTCGAGCTAAACAAGACCATTGTGGTTTCAAAGACACCATGCTCAAGATAAGGACGTCCGAGCTCAAACACAACACGACAAAGACTAACCCCTGCGGTTCCCAAAGATTTCAGGTCGAGATAGAGGCCTGGCGAGCTTTAAAGCGGCTCGGAAGGTAATAACTCGACCTAAAGAAAACCTAACCACTCGATCATCGAGACTGACACCGACACCAAGAGTTACGTCGAGAACTTCAACACCAAGAGTTCACGAGAACTTCAATTGTTACCTTAATTATCATTAGCCCATGTGTTTCATATGATAGTATCAATTGTGTATATTCTATTAGTCGCCAAATAATCAAGATTCATTTGTCAAATATCAAGAAGATATTAAGTATAGAGATTCTCAAGATGATTCCTGTGTTCAGAAGATGATTCCCAAAGATAAAGGCTTGGTGGGCTCGCTCGCAGCTCGACCCCCGCGGTCCCGAAGACTCCAAGTCAGCATAAAGGCTTGGTGGGCTCGCTCGTAGCTCGACCCCCGTGGTCCTAAACCCAAGTCAGCATAAAGGCTTGGTGGGCTCACTCGCAGTTCGACCCCTGTGGTCCTAAACCCAGGTCGGCATAGAGGCCTGGGTCAGCGGCTCGAAGGTCGCCCGGTCAACCTAAACAACCCTGTGGTTTCCAAGACACCAGTCGGCATAGAGGCCTGGCTCAGCGGCTCGGAAGGTCGCGGTCGGCTACTAAACAACCCTGTGGTTTCGAAGATACTGTGTCACAGAGGCCTACAAGCTCTAAAGCGGCTTCGGCTAAGGTCGCTGTCGAGCTAAACAAGACCATTGTAGTTTCAAAGACACCATGTCAAGATAAGGACGTGTCGAGCTCAAACACAACATGACAAAGACTAACCTGCGGTTCCAAAGATTTCAGTCAAAGATAGAGGCCTGGCGAGCTCTAAAGCGATTTCTAAGGTAATAACTCGACCTAAAGAAAACCTAACCAGCCTCCAATCATCGAGACCTGACACCAACACCAAGAGTTACGAGAACTTCAACACCAAGAGTTCACGAGAACTTCAATTATTACCTTAATTATCATTAGCCCATGTGTTTCATATGATAGTATCAATTGTGTATATTCTATTAGCCACAAATAATCGGCATTCATTTGTCAAATATCAAGAAGATATTAAGTATGTAGATTCTCAAGATGATTCCTGTGTTCGTAAAAGATGATTCCCAAAGATAAAGGCTTGGTGGGCTCGCTCGCGGCTCGACCCCGGTCCCGAAGACCCCAAGTCAAGAGAAGGCTTGGTGGGCTCGCTCGCAGCCGACCCCGTGGTCCTAAACCCAAGTCAAGATAAAGGCTTGGTGGGCTCACTCAGCTCGACCCTGTGGTCCTAAACCCAGTCGGCATATAGGCCTGGCTCAGCGGCTCGAAGGTCGCGGTCGACCTAAACAACCCTGTGGTTTCCAAGACACCAGTCGGCATAGAGGCCTGGCTCGCGGCTCGAAGGTCGCGGTCGACCTACACAACCCCTGTGGTTTCCAAGACACCAGGTCAGCATAGAGGCCTGGCTCAAAAGCAGCTCGGAAGGTCGCCAGTCGGCCTAAACAACCTCTGTGGTTTCGAAGACACCAGGTCAGCAGAGGCCTACAAGCTCTAAAGCAGCTCGGCTAAGGTCGCCTGTCGAGCTAAACAAGGCCATTGTGGTTTCAAAGACACCATGTCGGCATAAGGACGTGCCGAGCTCAAACACAGCGCGACAAAGACTAACCTCAAGGTTCCAAAGATTTCAGTCAAAGATAGAGGCCTGGCGAGCTTTAAAGCATTTCGGAAGGTAATAACTCGACCTAAAGAAAACCTAACCAGCCTCGATCATCGAGACCTGACATTTCAACACCAAGAGTTACGTGAGAACTTCAACACCAAGAGTTCTGTCGAACACTTCATTTGTTACCTTAATTATCATTAGACCATGTGTTTCATATGATAGTATCAATTGTGTATATTCTATTAGCTGTCAAATAATCAGCATTCATTTGTCAAATATCAAGAAGATATTAAGTATGTAGATTCTCAAGATGATTCCTGTGTTCAGAAAAGATGATTCCCAAAGATAAAGGCTTGGTGGGCTCGCCACTCGACCCGCGGCCCCGAAGACCCCAAGTCAAAGATAAAGGCTTGGTGGGCTCGCTCGCAGCTCGACCCCCGTGGTCCTAAACCCAAGTCAGCATAAAGGCTTGGTGGGCTCACTCGCAGCCGACCCTGTGGTCCTAAACCAGTGTCGGCATAGAGGCCTGGCTGCTCAGCACTCGAAGGTCGCCACCCACCTAAACAACCCCTGTGGTTTCCAAGACACCAGATCGGCATAGAGGCCTGGCTCAGCGGCTCGAAGGTCGCCAATGACCTAAACAACCCCTGTGGTTTCCAAGACACCAGTCAAAGATAGAGGCCTGGCTCAGCGGCTCGGAAGGTCGCCGGTCGGCTTAAACAACCTCTGTGGTTTCAAGACACCAGTCGTGAGGCCTACAAGCTCTAAAGCAGCTCGGCTAAGGTCGCCTGTCGAGCTAAACAAGACCATTGTGGTTTCAAAGACACCATGTCGGCATAAGGACGTGCCGAGCTCAAACACAGCGCGACAAAGACTAACCCCTGCGGTTCCAAAGATTTCAGGTCAGCATAGAGGCCTGGCGAGCTCTAAAGCAGCTCGGAAGGTAATAACTCGACCTAAAGAAAAACCTAACCAGCTCCAATCATCAGAAACCTGACAGCTCAACACCAAGAGTTCTGTCGAGAACTTCAACACCAAGTGTTCTGCCGAGAACTTCAATTGTTACCTTAATTATCATTAGCCCATGTGTTTCATATGATAGTATCAATTGTGTATATTCCATTAGCTGTCAAATAATCAGCATTCATTTGTCAAATATCAAGAAGATATAAAGTATAGAGATTCTGAAGATGATTCCCATGTTCGTAAAAGATGATTCCCAGCATAAAGGCTGGGTGGGCTCGCTCGCAGCTCGACCCCCGCGGTCCCGAAGACCCCAAGTCAGCATAAAGGCTTGGTGGGCTCGCTCGCAGCTCGACCCCCGTGGTCCTAAACCCAAGTCAGCATAAAGGCTTGGTGGGCTCACTCGCAGCTCGACCCCTGTGGTCCTAAACCCAGGTCGGCATATAGGCCTGGCTCAGCGGCTCGAAAGGTAGCGGTCGACCTAAACAACCCCTGTGGTTTCCAAGACACCAGTCGGCATAGAGGCCTGGCTCAAAAGCAGCTCGAAAGGTCGCCAGTCGACCTAAACAACCCATGTGGTTTCCAAGACACCAGGTCAGCATAGAGGCCTGGCTCAAAAGCTTCGGAAGGTCGCCAATACTTAAACAACCCCTGGTTTCAAGACACCAGGTCACAGAGGCCTACAAGCTCTAAAGCGGCTCGGCTAAGGTCGCTGTCGAGCTAAACAAGACCATTGTGGTTTCAAAGACACCATGCTCAAGATAAGGACGCGTCGAGCTCAAACACAAATAGCGACAAAGACTAACCCTGCGGTTCCAAAGATTTCAGTCAAGATAGAGGCCTGGCGAGCTCTAAAGCGGCTCTAAGGTAATAACTCGACCTAAAGAAAAACCTAACCAGCTCCAATCATCGAGACCTGACAACAACACCAAGAGTTCTGAGAACTTTAACACCGAGAACTTCAACACCAAGAGTTCTGTCGAGAACTTCAATTGTTACCTTAATTATCATTAGCCCATGTGTTTCATATGATAGTATCAATTGTGTATATTCCATTAGCTGTCAAATAATCAGCATTCATTTGTCAAATATCAGGAAGATATTAAGTATAGAGATTCTGAAGATGATTCCCAGGTTCGTAAAGGATGATTCCCAGCTCGACCCCCGCAGTCCCGAAGACCCCAAGTCAGCATAAAGGCTTGGTGGGCTCGCTCGCAGCTCGACCCCCGTGGTCCTAAACCCAAGTCAGCATAAAGGCTTGGTGGGCTCACTCGCAGCTCGACCCCTGTGGTCCTAAACCCAGGTCGGCATAGAGGCCTGGCTCAAAAGCAGCTCGAAAGGTCGCCAGTCAACCTAAACAACCCCTGTGGTTTCCAAGACACCAGGTCGGCATAGAGGCCTGGCTCAAAAGCAGCTCGGAAGGTCGCCAGTCGGCCTAAACAACCCCTGTGGTTTCGAAGATACCAGGTCAGCAGAGGCCTACAAGCTCTAAAGCAGCTCGGCTAAGGTCGCCTGTCGAGCTAAACAAGACCATTGTAGTTTCAAAGACACCATGTCGGCATAAGGACGTGTCGAGCTCAAACACAGCGCGACAAAGACTAACCCCTGCGGTTCCAAAGATTTCAGGTCAGCATAGAGGCCTGGCGAGCTCTAAAGCAGCTCGGAAGGTAATAACTCGACCTAAAGAAAAACCTAACCAGCTCCAATCATCAGAGACCTGACAGCTCAACACCAAGAGTTCTGTCGAGAACTTCAACACCAAGAGTTCTGTCGAGAACTTCAATTGTTACCTTAATTATCATTAGCCCATGTGTTTCATATGATAGTATCAATTGTGTATATTCTATTAGCTGTCAAATAATCAGCATTCATTTGTCAAATATCAAGAAGATATTAAGTATAGAGATTCTGAAGATGATTCCCAGGTTCGTAAAAGATGATTCCCAGCATAAAGGCTTGGTGGGCTCGCTCGCAGCTCGACCCCCGCGGTCCCGAAGACCCCAAGTCAGCATAAAGGCTTGGTGGGCTCGCTCGCAGCTCGACCCCCGTGGTCCTAAACCCAAGTCAGCATAAAGGCTTGGTGGGCTCACTCGCAGCTCGACCCCTGTGGTCCTAAACCCAGGTCGGCATATAGGCCTGGCTCAAAAGCAGCTCGAAAGGTCGCCAGTCGACCTAAACAACCCCTGTGGTTTCCAAGACACCAGATCGGCATAGAGGCCTGGCTCAGCGGCTCGAAGGTCGCGGTCGACCTAAACAACCCTGTGGTTTCCAAGACACCAGGTCAAAGATAGAGGCCTGGCTCAGCGGCTTTCGGAAGGTCGCGGTCGGCCTAAACAACCTCTCGTGGTTTCAAGACACCAGGTCGTGAGGCCTCCAAGCTCTAAAGCAGCTCGGCTAAGGTCGCCTGTCGAGCTAAACAAGACCATTGTGGTTTCAAAGACACCATGTCGGCATAAAGGCGTCTGAGCTCAAACACAATACGACAAAGACTAACCCTGCGGCCCAAAGATTTCAGTCAAGATAGAGGCCTGGCGAGCTTTAAAGCGGCTCGGAAGGTAATAACTCGACCTAAAGAAAAACCTAACCACCCAATCATCAAAGACCGATTTCGACACCAAGAGTTACGCCGAGAACTTTAACACCAAGAGTTACGCCGAGAACTTCAATTGTTACCTTAATTATCATTAGCCCATGTGTTTCATATGATAGTATCAATTGTGTATATTCTATTAGTCGAATAATCAAGATTCATTTGTCAAATATCAAGAAGATATTAAGTATAGAGATTCTCAAGATGATTCCCGTGTTCAGTAAAGATGATTCCCAAAGATAAAGGCTTGGTGGGCTCGCTCGCAGCTCGACCCCGCGTCCCGAAGACCCCAAGTCAAGATAAAGGCTTGGTGGGCTCGCCGCAGCTCGACCCCGTGGTCCTAAACCCAAGTCAAGATAAAGGCTTGGTGGGCTCACTCGCGGCTCGACCCTGTGGTCCTAAACCCAGGTCGGCATAGAGGCCTGGCTCAAAAGCTCGAAGGTCGCCACCCACCTAAACAACCCTGTGGTTTCCAAGACACCAGTCGGCATAGAGGCCTGGCTCAGCGGCTTCGGAAGGTCGCGGTCGGCCTAAACAACCCCTGTGGTTTCAAGACACCAGTCACAGAGGCCTACAAGCTCTAAAGCAGCCTGGCTAAGGTCAGCCTGTCGAGCTAAACAAGACCATTGTAGTTTCAAAGACACCATGTATCAAGATAAGGACGTGCCGAGCTCAAACACAACGACAAAGACTAACCCTGCGGTTCCAAAGATTTCAGTCGAGATAGAGGCCTGGCGAGCTCTAAAGCGGCTCGGAAGGTAATAACTCGACCTAAAGAAAACCTAACCACTCGATCATCGAGACTGGACTCAACACCAAGCGTTCCGTCGAGAACTCCACCACCAAGAGTTGTGTCGAGAACTTCAATTGTTACCTTAATTATCATTAGCCCATGTGTTTCATATGATAGTATCAATTGTGTATATTCTATTAAGTCGAATAATCAAGATTCATTTGTCAAATATCAAGAAGATATTAAGTATAGAGATTCTCAAGATGATTCCTGTGTTCGTAAAGATGATTCCCAAAGATAAAGGCTTGGTGGGCTCGCTCGCGGCTCGACCCGCGATCCGAAGACCCCAAGTCAGCATAAAGGCTTGGTGGGCTCGCTCGCAGCTCGACCCCCGTGGTCCTAAACCCAAGTCAGCATAAAGGCTTGGTGGGCTCACTCGCAGCCCGACCCCTGTGGTCCTAAACCCAGGTCGGCATAGAGGCCTGGCTCAAAAGCAGCTCGAAAGGTCGCCAGTCGACCTAAACAACCCCTGTGGTTTCCAAGACACCAGGTCGGCATAGAGGCCTGGCTCAAAAGCAGCTCGGAAGGTCGCCAGTCGGCCTAAACAACCCCAGTGGTTTCGAAGACACCAGGTCAGCAGAGGCCTACAAGCTCTAAAGCAGCTCGGCTAAGGTCGCCTGTCGAGCTAAACAAGACCATTGTGGTTTCAAAGACACCATGTCAAGATAAGGGCGTGCCGAGCTCAAACACAAATAGCGACAAAGACTAACCCTACGGTTCCAAAGCTTTCAGGTCAGCATAGAGGCCTGGCGAGCTCTAAAGTAGCTCGGAAGGTAATAACTCGACCTAAAGTAAAACCTAACCAGCTCGATCATCGAGACCTGACACCAACACCAAGAGTTACGCCGAGAACTTTAACACCAAGAGTTACGAGAACTTCAACACCAAGAGTTCTGTCGAGAACTTCAATTGTTACCTTAATTATCATTAGCCCATGTGTTTCATATGATAGTATCAATTGTGTACATTCCATTAGCTGTCGAATAATCAAAGATTCATTTGTCAAATATCAAGAAGATATTAAGTATAGATTCTCAAGATGATTCCCGTGTTCGTAAAAGATGATTCCCAAGATAAAGGCTTGGTGGGCTCGCTCGCGGCTCGACCCGCGGTCCCGAAGACCCCAAGTCGGCATAAAGGCTTGGTGGGCTCGCTCGCGGCTCGACCCCGTGGTCCTAAACCCAGTCGGCATAAAGGCTTGGTGGGCTCACTCGCCCGACCCTGTGGTCCTAAACCCAGGTCGGCATAGAGGCCTGGCTCAGCGGCTCGAAGGTCGCCAATGACCTAAACAACCCACGTGGTTTCCAAGACACCAGTCGGCATAGAGGCCTGGCTCAGCGGCTTCGGAAGGTCGCCATCGGCTAAACAACCCCAAAGGGTTTCAAGACACCAGGTCACAGAGGCCTACAAGCTCTAAAGCGGCTCGGCTAAGGTCGCTGTCGAGCTAAACAAGACCATTGTGGTTTCAAAGACACCATGTCAAGATAAGGACGCGTCGAGCTCAAACACAAACAGCGACAAAGACTAACCCCTCAAGTTCCAAAGATTTCAGTCAAAGATAGAGGCCTGGCAAGCTCTAAAGCACTCGGAAGGTAATAACTCGACCTAAAGAAAACTTAACCAGCTCGATCATCGTGAGACCTGACAGCTCAACACCAAGAGTTCTGTCGAGAACTTCAACACCAAGAGTTCTGTCGAGAACTTCAATTGTTACCTTAATTATCATTAGCCCATGTGTTTCATATGATAGTATCAATTGTGTATATTTCATTAGCTGTCAAATAATCAGCATTCATTTGTCAAATATCAAGAAGATATTAAGTAAAGAGATTCTAAAGATTATTCCTGTGTTCGTAAAGATGATTCCCAAAGATAAAGGCTTGGTGGGCTCGCTCGCAGCCGACCCGTGGTCCTAAACCCAAGTCAATATAAAGACTTGGTGGGCTCACTCGCGGCTCGACCCCTGGTCCTAAACCCAGTCGGCTCGATATAGGCCTGGCTCAAAAGGCTTCTAAGGTCGCCAATGACCTAAACAACCCTGTGGTTTCCAAGACACCAGGTCAAAGATAGAGGCCTGGCTCAGCGGCTCGAAAGGTTGCGGTCGACCTAAACAACCCATGTGGTTTCCAAGACACCAGTCGATAGAGGCCTGGCTCAGCGGCTTCGGAAGGTCGCCAGTCGGCCTAAACAACCCCTGTGGTTTCGAAGACACCAGGTCAGCAGAGGCCTACAAGCTCTAAAGCAGCTCGGCTAAGGTCGCCTGTCGAGCTAAACAAGACCATTGTGGTTTCAAAGACACCATGTCGGCATAAAGACGTGCCGAGCTCAAACACAGCGCGACAAAGACTAACCCCTGCGGTTCCAAAGATTTCAGGTCGGCATAGAGGCCTGGCGAGCTCTAAAGCAGCTCGGAAGGTGATAACTCGACCTAAAGAAAAACCTAACCAGCTCCAATCATCAGAGACCTGACAGCTCAACACCAAGAGTTCTGTCGAGAACTTCAACACCAAGAGTTCTGTCGAGAACTTCAATTGTTACCTTAATTATCATTAGCCCATGTGTTTCATATGATAGTATCAATTGTGTATATTCTATTAGCTGTCAAATAATCAGCATTCATTTGTCAAATATCAAGAAGATATTAAGTATAGAGATTCTGAAGATGATTCCCAGGTTCGTAAAAGATGATTCCCAGCATAAAGGCTTGGTGGGCTCGCTCGCAGCTCGACCCCCGCAGTCCCGAAGACCCCAAGTCAGCATAAAGGCTTGGTGGGCTCGCTCGCAGCTCGACCCCCGTGGTCCTAAACCCAAGTCAGCATAAAGGCTTGGTGGGCTCACTCGCAGCCCGACCCCTGTGGTCCTAAACCCAGTGCTCAAGATAGAGGCCTGGCTCAAAAGCTGAAGGTCGCCACCCACCTAAACAACCCTGTGGTTTCCAAGACACCAGTCGGCATAGAGGCCTGGCTCAAGCAGCTTCGGAAGGTCGCGGTCGGCCTAAACAACCCCTGTGGTTTCAAGACACCCAGTCACAGAGGCCTACAAGCTCTAAAGCGGCTCGGCTAAGGTCGCCTGTCGAGCTAAACAAGACCATTGTAGTTTCAAAGACACCATGTCGGCATAAGGGCGTCTTGAGCTCAAACACAAATACGACAAAGACTAACCCTGCGGTTCCAAAGATTTCAGTCAAGATAGAGGCCTGGCGAGCTCTAAAGCGGCTCGGAAGGTAATAACTCGACCTAAAGAAAAACCTAACGGCTCGATCATCGTGAGACTGACACTCAACACCAAGAGTTACGCCGAGAACTTCAACACCAAGAGTTCACGAGAACTTCAATTGTTACCTTAATTATCATTAGCCCATGTGTTTCATATGATAGTATCAATTGTGTATATTCTATTAGTCAAATAATCAAGATTCATTTGTCAAATATCAAGAAGATATTAAGTATGTAGATTCTCAAGATGATTCCCAGGTTCGTAAAGATGATTCCCAAAGATAAAGGCTTGGTGGGCTCGCTCGCGGCTCGACCCCGCAAATCCGAAGACCCCAAGTCGGCATAAAGGCTTGGTGGGCTCGCTCGCTCGACCCCCGTGGTCCTAAACCCAAGTCGAGATAAAGGCTTGGTGGGCTCACTCGCGGACCCCTGTGGTCCTAAACCCGTCGGCATAGAGGCCTGGCTCAGCGACTCGAAAGGTCGCCACCGACCTAAACAACCCCTGTGGTTTCCAAGACACCAGTCGGCATAGAGGCCTGGCTCAAAGCGACTCGGAAGGTCGCGGTCGGCTAAACAACCCCAAAGGGTTTCAAGACACCAGGTCAGCAGAGGCCTACAAGCTCTAAAGCAGCTCGGCTAAGGTCGCCTGTCGAGCTAAACAAGACCATTGTGGTTTCAAAGACACCATGTCGGCATAAGGACGTGCCGAGCTCAAACACAGCGCGACAAAGACTAACCCCTACGGTTCCAAAGATTTCAGGTCAGCATAGAGGCCTGGCGAGCTCTAAAGCAGCTCGGAAGGTAATAACTCGACCTAAAGTAAAACCTAACCAGCTCCAATCATCAGAGACCTGACAGCTCAACACCAAGAGTTCTGTCGAGAACTTTAACACCAAGAGTTCTGTCGAGAACTTCAACACCAAGAGTTCTGTCGAGAACTTCAATTGTTACCTTAATTATCATTAGCCCATGTGTTTCATATGATAGTATCAATTGTGTACATTCCATTAGCTGTCAAATAATCAGCATTCATTTGTCAAATATCAAGAAGATATTAAGTATAGAGATTCTGAAGATGATTCCCAGGTTCGTAAAAGATGATTCCCAGCATAAAGGCTTGGTGGGCTCGCTCGCAGCTCGACCCCCGCGGTCCCGAAGACCCCAAGTCAGCATAAAGGCTTGGTGGGCTCGCTCGCAGCTCGACCCCCGTGGTCCTAAACCCAAGTCAGCATAAAGGCTTGGTGGGCTCGCTCGCAGCTCGACCCCCGTGGTCCTAAACCCAGGTCGGCATAGAGGCCTGGCTCAAAAGCAGCTCGAAAGGTCGCCAGTCGACCTAAACAACCCCTGTGGTTTCCAAGACACCAGGTCGGCATAGAGGCCTGGCTCAAAAGCAGCTCGGAAGGTCGCCAGTCGGCCTAAACAACCCCAGTGGTTTCAAGACACCAGGTCAGCAGAGGCCTACAAGCTCTAAAGCAGCTCGGCTAAGGTCGCCTGTCGAGCTAAACAAGACCATTGTGGTTTCAAAGACACCATGTCGGCATAAGGACGTGCCGAGCTCAAACACAGCGCGACAAAGACTAACCCCTGCGGTTCCAAAGATTTCAGGTCAGCATAGAGGCCTGGCAAGCTCTAAAGCAGCTCGGAAGGTAATAACTCGACCTAAAGAAAAACTTAACCAGCTCCAATCATCAGAGACCTGACAGCTCAACACCAAGAGTTCTGTCGAGAACTTCAACACCAAGAGTTCTGTCGAGAACTTCAATTGTTACCTTAATTATCATTAGCCCATGTGTTTCATATGATAGTATCAATTGTGTATATTCCATTAGCTGTCAAATAATCAGCATTCATTTGTCAAATATCAAGAAGATATTAAGTATAGAGATTCTAAAGATTATTCCCAGGTTCGTAAAAGATGATTCCCAGCATAAAGGCTTGGTGGGCTCGCTCGCAGCTCGACCCCCGTGGTCCTAAACCCAAGTCAATATAAAGACTTGGTGGGCTCACTCGCAGCTCGACCCCTGTGGTCCTAAACCCAGGTCGGCATAGAGGCCTGGCTCAAAAGCAGCTCGGAAGGTCGCCAGTCGACCTAAACAACCCCTGTGGTTTCCAAGACACCAGGTCAGCATAGAGGTCTGGCTCAAAAGCAGCTCGAAAGGTTGCCAGTCGACCTAAACAACCCATGTGGTTTCCAAGACACCAGGTCAGCATAGAGGCCTGGCTCAAAAGCAGCTCGGAAGGTCGCCAGTCGGCCTAAACAACCCCTGTGGTTTCGAAGACACCAGGTCAGCAGAGGCCTACAAGCTCTAAAGCAGCTCGGCTAAGGTCGCCTGTCGAGCTAAACAAGACCATTGTGGTTTCAAAGACACCATGTCGGCATAAAGACGCGTCTTAGCTCAAACACGCGACAAAGACTAACCCTGCGGTTCCAAAGATTTCAGTCGGCATAGAGGCCTGGCGAGCTCTAAAGCGGCTCGGAAGGTGATAACTCGACCTAAAGAAAAACCTAACCCACTCGATCATCGAGACCTGACACCAACACCAAGAGTTACGAGAACTTCAACATCAAGAGTTCTGTCGAGAACTTCAATTGTTACCTTAATTATCATTAGCCCATGTGTTTCATATGATAGTATCAATTGTGTATATTCCATTAGCTGTCAAATATCAAGAAGATATTAAGTATAGAGATTCTGAAGATGATTCCCAGGTTCGTAAAAGATGATTCCCAGCATAAAGGCTTGGTGGGCTCGCTCGCAGCTCGACCCCCGCGGTCCCGAAGACCCCAAGTCAGCATAAAGGCTTGGTGGGCTCGCTCGCAGCTCGACCCCTGTGGTCCTAAACCCAAGTCAGCATAAAGGCTTGGTGGGCTCACTCGCTCGACCCTGTGGTCCTAAACCCAGTCGGCATAGAGGCCTGGCTCAGCGGCTCGAAAGGTCGCCAGTCGCCCTAAACAACCCCTGTGGTTTCCAAGACACCAGATCGGCATAGAGGCCTGGCTCAAAAGCAGCTCGAAAGGTCGCCAGTCGACCTAAACAACCCCTGTGGTTTCCAAGACACCAGGTCGTGAGGCCTACAAGCTCTAAAGCAGTTCGGCTAAGGTCGCCTGTCGAGCTAAACAAGACCATTGTGGTTTCAAAGACACCATGTCGGCATAAGAGTTCTGTCGAGATCAACACCAAGAGTTCTGTCGAGAACTTCAACACCAAGAGTTCTGTCGAGAACTTCAATATCAATAGTTCTGTCGAGAACTTCAACACCAATAGTTCTGTCGAGAAAATGACAATAACTTTGTCTCTAAATTTTTAACTTCAATTGTATAATGATAATAACTTACAAATAAGGTTTATCGTCCGTGCATTTGCACGGGTCCTAATACTAGTTTGATACATGAAGAAGTATAAAAGAAAAACATAACATCAATCAGTGCCAACAATATAATGATGTATCTAATTCTTTCAACAAAGGTCTTTCACACTCAAGTACTCAACCATTGTCCATGATTGTGGCCTTAAAGCCAAATTTGGTAAGCTTCCGTCGTATTCCTATTTTTTAAAGATAATTTGCATTCCAGGGTATGCAAGTTTGATACAAAAACATAGCTTTATGCAAAGTTAGAGCTCATGACATTCACTAACCACAAGCTCCTTGTGGTTTATCTCTACATATACTTAGGCAAACTTGTTTCTAGTAACAAAGTCAACCTCAATTAGTTTCCTTATAGCCAAAACCAAACCAGATCCAAAAGAATTCTCATATAATTATAAGACAATGGATTAAGATAGGGAAACCTCACCCACACCAAACACAACTTTTCATCACTTAAATTCTAGATACAGAGGACTAACTAATAGATGGTGATAAAAAACCATTTGGTGCCCATCTTCTATCACCTTACTAATAGATGGTCAAACATTCCCAAAGCAAATACAAGAAGCAATTACAATACCCAATTTCTCAACATGACGTATGTTCATTGATCGTGAAAAAAAGTCCCAAACCATTTATGCATTCAATATATAAACCATGGCCTCCTCAAAGTACCAATTTTTTCAAATCATCCCTTTCAGAGATTAAATATGGAAAATATTCCCTCTCTGGGGGCTCAGTTCAACCATGAGAATAATAACAATACCAATACTAACGGTGATAAATTGATAATTAAGGCATTATGGGTAATATTAGAATTACAGTGTTTGAGCCATCCAAAATACAACACTAGTCAGCCCACTAAAACACAAATGACGACACATCAAAATTAGATAAGAGAGCAGCGGCAAACCCCTAGCTCATCTTCAATCTTGAATTTGCGAGGAGCAAAACCATTAATAAACTAAAGAAATTATCCTCAAAACTTTAAATCTGAATTGAAATTTCAAACCCAAATCCCTAATCCAAACAAATATATTGAACAAATTTAATTATAACTTAATCTGAACACCAGATTACACAAGATTGCAGAAATTCCAATAGCTATAAACAAAGAGGAAACCATAATTTAAAGAAAATTAGATTCCAGGAGTAACAAATTTGTGATAAACCTCAAATTGTGAAACTCGCCCAGCCTCACCGCAGCTTGTTGCCGCCACGCCACCATACGGGCGTTGTGGGAGGTCCATCCATGGCCGCTCCATCCCTCCCCCCCCCCTCTCCCTCTCTCTCTCTCTCAAAACACCCAATTAGGCCATGGATGAAATCACCTGGTCAGTGAAGGATGGAGGGAACGTGAGGGGCAAGCGGATATAGGCTTTGGGTCAAAGCTTGATTCGCCGAAGGTGTTGAACGCAGTTTCTTAGAGGGAATTTGAGAAGAAATTTGAAGAACCCTTGAAACCCCATTCCTATATACTGGACTTTCAAGATGCCAAGGCGCGTATTGAAACTTGAGCCCCCTTTTTTTTATGGGAACTTGAGCTTTGAAATCAAAATTTCTTGTTTTTTTTCTTTTAATCAGGCACTAATGAAATGAGTTAATGACCAACCCTACAATTTGAAAAAAATAAGTTTGGTTGATTACTTTATTAATATTGTAAATTATTTTCTATATTTTGAAAAAGTGTAGTAATTAGTTTTGTAGAGACTAAATTGACATTAAGTTATAAATCACAGGAACTATTTGTTAATAAGTAATTAAATTGAAGGACTATTTTGAAACTCTATTAATAGACAGAAATGACGGAAGGACGTAACTTATACACTTTTTAAAATACAGAGACTAATTTAAAATATTGATAAAGTAAGAAAACAAACTAATTTTTTATCAAATTTCAAAGACCAAATTTGTTATTTACTCCTAATGAAAGTCTACTAGAACGGTCCAAAAGTAATATAAATCAAATTAATTTGAATCATCGGTTAATGGTCAATATATCAATTGAAAACAATAAAAAAAACGGTCAAGTAATAAATGTACTTGAATAAATGTATATTCAATTGTAATAAAAGTTTTTATTCAAAAGACACTAAAGTTATAATGATATACTCTATCGGTTATTCAATATAAGCGATAGTCAATATAAATAAAAGGTTATTTGTATTTAGTCCAAAAACCAAAATAATAATAGGATAATTAGAATAATAACCTCATAATTAATCAAAAACATAATTTAATACGAACATATAGCAACATAGTACTCCTTCTGTCCCAAATTATAAGAGTCTTTTAACTTTTTTATTTGTCTTATTTTATAAGTACTTTTGAAATTTATCTATAGCATTAATTATTTTCTCCTATTACCCTTATTTAATTTACATTTATTTTAATCAATAAGTTAAATGAAGTGTAATATAGTTTACCTTCCCAATAAATTCAATGATAGTTTAGGTAAAACAATACAAATTGTAGACATATTTATTGTTTTTAACTACATTAATTATATTTCTTAATGGAAAAAATTTTACCAAAAGGCTCTTATAATTTGGGACCAAGGGAATATATTTTAAGGCACTAATGCCATTAAGAAATAAATATTGATGGTAAATAATAACAGGAATAAAGAAAGAGGGAAAATAACCAAAGTACGACATTGCAGAATTTTCTTTGCGAATAGAGTTTTCATCTTTTCAACTCTGTTAACACAATATAATTTTTTTTATTGCACAAGGCAAATGACTATTCATTGGATCTACCATACATAAAGGCACAGAAGCCTTTCACAAAACTAACTTAGCAATTCTTCATTTGAGCACATAAACTTCATAGAAAAGCATTATGAAATTATGATAAGGAGGAATTTCATTCAAATCAATGTAATGTAATAATAAAAATTATAGGCACAATAAAAGAATTACACCTCATTAATAAATTCCACATTTATGTAATTTCTCCAAATCTAAACTAGATATTAATATATTAATGAGAAAAAAAAAAGAAACAAACCCATTAAAACGTATTGTTTTACACATTTTGCCGATTGCCAATGAAGAAGATTGAAACTAAGCTCTGTTTACTCATTTGATGAAGTATTACAAACTGATTATCTGAGTTCTCATTGATTACAATTGAACATATATAGAGAGAGAATGAGAACTCTAACAAACTGCCACGCTGGCTAACTTCCTAACAACGAAGGCCAGGGTGGCACTAATAGAATAACAAAGAAGTCCAGCTGGCTGGTCAAAGAGTCAAAAGCTTAACTTCTACAATTAAACTAATACCCCCCCACAAGATCAAGGGGGTTGAGTAGCAAGAACCTTGAGAGTGGTTCTCAATTCTTGAAACTAAGAGGTACCTAAAGGCTTGATGAGTGCATCTGCAATTTGGGCCGAGGCAGGAACATGATGTATGTTAAGTGTCTTAGCCACAACCTTTTCCCTGACAAAGTGAATGTCAAGCTCTATATGTTTAGTGCGGGCATGAAGAATAGGATTGTGAGCTAGCAAGACTGCACTTAAGTTATCACATAACAAGGTTGGAGGGAAAAAAAATGCCCATGTAATTCAGCTAAAAGAGACTCAAGCCACATTAATTCAGAAGTTGTGTGAGCCATACTTCTATATTCGGCTTTTGCACTTGACCTAGCCACCAAGGGCTGCTTCTTTGAACTCCAAGAGACTAAATTAGGCCCAAAGAAAATGCAAGAACCCGAGGTTGACCTTCTGTCATCAGGGTCACTAGCCCAGTCACTGTCACTGTAGGCTCTTAAGGAGAATTTGTTGTCAGGAGCAGCCGGTTGAAGAAGCAGGCCATGAGTTGAAGTACCACTGAGATATCTTAGAATGCTTTTAACAACTCTCCAATGACTCTCAAGTGATGAAGACATGAACTGGCAAGCCTTGTTGACAGTAAAGGCAATGTCAGGTCTTGTGAGGGTCACATATTGCAAGGCTCCAACATAGACCTGTATTGATGAGGACTCTCCATCACATCTGAGCCATGTTTACTGAGTTTACATTGACTAAACATTGGAGTAGAAACCCCTTTTGCATCAACCATCTTTGCTTTAGTGAGCAAATCATTGATATACTTTGTTTGAGTCAACAAAAGTGCACCATTTGACAAATTTCTGATTTGTATACCCAGAAAATAATCGGGTTTGCCAAGCTTTTTCAAGGCAAACTTTACATGCAGCTTGTCAATTAGATCGTGGATCAACTTTGAAGAGGATCCTGTGATGAGAATATCATCTACATACACCAAAGCATAAAGAGTAACACCATTTGTCTTGTAAATAAACAAGGAATGGTCACACTTACTGTGTTGGAAACCGAATTGCAGCAATGCTTGAGTGAGTCTTTCATACCAGGCCCTTGTAGCCTGTTTTAAACCATAGAGGGCACGGTTTAGCTTGCATACCAGTGTCTTGTCTGAAGCTTCAAAGCCAGGGGGCTGCTGCATATAAACTTCTTCTTGGAGTAAGCCATTTAGAAAGGCATTGTTAATATCAACTGTTGGATTTCCCACTTGAAAGTCAGAGCAAGTGTTAATATAACTCGAATTGTTGTTGGCTTAACCACAGGTGAGAATGTCTCACTAAAACCAAAACCAGGCTGTTGGTGGAACCCTTTGGCCACTAGCCTAGCTTTATACTTGTTCACAGTTCCATCAGGATTTTCTTTCACTCTAAATACTCACTTGCATCCTATAGCTTTCCTATGTAAAGGTAAAGGTGTGAGAGTCCAAGTATAGTTTGCCAATAAAGCATTATATTCCTGCTTCATGGCTTTAAGCAAATGAGGATGAGCTAGAGCTTGTTTAACCGTATTAGGCTCACTGTGAGCTAGGAAAGCTTTTGGTTTAGAATGACCTGTTTCGGCTTTTGTCAACATAGGGTGACCATTGACTAATAGGGGCTGATTCTCAGGAATATGGACATTTTCAGGGACATTGGATGCCTCAGAATTACTGGATGAAGACTTTGCAGTGGTTTGTGAAATAGAACTCGATTCTGCAGAGTTCTGTGAGACAGTACCCGAGGGATTAGAAGGAGACACAACAGGTAAAGGATTGTCAAAGTGAGCAGGGTTACTGGAGTAGCATTAGATAAAGACTGAGTATTAATATGTGTTGCTATTTCTGCAGCAAATGGACAAGAAGTAGGAGTAGTCAACATCAGCCTAGAAGATTTGGTTAAAGTCACATCTCTTTTTTGTGTATTAGGAGGGAACATGTTCAAATAAGGAAAGGAGTATTCATTGAAAAGCACATCTTTTGAGATGTATATTTTGCCATCACTACTTAGGCATTTGTGTCCTTTGTGTCTTGGTGAGACTTCTAAGTAAACACATTCAGTACTCCTAAACTGAAGTTTGTTTTGATTGTAAGGTCGAATTAAGGGAAAGCAAGTTGATCCAAAGGTTTTGATGCTTTTGTAATCAGGAAGACTGTTGAACAAGGCATGATAGGGAGAAGAAAATTCAGTAAGTGCAGAAGATGGTAGCCTATTTATTAGGTATACTGCAGTGGTAAACCCATGATCCCAATAAGAGATTGGTAAAGAAGCATGAGCAAGTAATGTAAGCCCTATTTCTACTATTTGCCTATGCTTCCTTTCAACAGTAACATTTTGATGGGAAGTATGAGGACATGTGAGTCTATGCAAGATGCCTAGTTCATTAAGATAAGTGGTGAATGGTCGATATTCACCACCAGAGTCAGACTGAATTGCCTTAATTTGAGTATTAAATTGAGTTTGGATAAGAGCATGAAACAATTTGAAAGCACTTAAAGCTTCAGATTTGTTTTTGAGAAAATATATCCAAGTGTATTTTGTAAAGGTATCAACAAAGGCAATATAGTAAAAGTAACCTCCACTAGAGGGAGAAGGAGAGGGGCCCCACAAATCAGTATGTATTACTTCAAAAGGTTTTGAATATACAGTGAGGGAAGGGGCATAAAGTCTATGAGACTTGCCTAAACAACATGAATTACAAAAATCAGTAGCACTCTTATTTGGTAGGTGGACATTACAAAGATTAAAGCACATTCCTAATAGCACTATGATTTGCATGACCTAACTTATAATGCCAAATAGAAAGTACATTTGGAGAAGGGGATGCTACACTAGAACAAATCGCAGGAGGGACAGTAGTTTGCACAACTGGACATGAGGCATTCACAGAAGACTTGAAAGAGTCACTTGAGGTTCCCAACAGGTGATGTAATGTCTTGAAGCAATAAAGACCACTTGCATCAAGGGAACCATCAAGAAGTATCTGCTCAGATACTTGAGATTTCACAAAACAGTGAGTAGAATGAAATTCAAAAAACACATTGTTATCCTTAGAGAATTTGAACACAGACAAAAAATTGCGAGTTATTGAGGGAACATAGAGTACATCTTGAAGAGACAAAGTAGTGTGAGGTGACAAATTGGATGCAAATTTAGAAGAACCAACAGAATGAATCTCTAGTCCCTGTCCATTTCCTACATAGACTTTATTTGGCCCTAAATAGGATTTGCTATGATGCAAGTGAGTTTTAATAGAAGTGAGGTGATGAGATGCACCTGAATCAGCAAACCAGGCCTGAGACTCAAGGCCTGATGGTAGGGATAGCTCCTAAGTGTAAGCAGCAGGATTGTATTGAGCAGCAAAGAGTGCTTTAGGTTGATGTGATGGTTTCAAGGTCTCATCCTGTTGAACTGTGGCTGCATTGCCAATGCTTGCATTCTGTTGAGCACTGCCTTGATCAGATTGGAGAGGAGCGGACACTTGTGGTGCAAAAGATTCATCATACCTATGCCAGCAGTTTACAACTGCATGACCGTATTTGCCACACAATTGACTAGTAGACTTGGTGCCTCCACTAGAGAAACGGCCACGGCCGCGTCCTCTACCACGATTATTGTGTCCTCTGCCGCAATAAGAATTATTTCCAGGCCTAGCATTTGCTTGTCCTTGCGATTGACTTGAATGTGCTACATTCGCATAACACTTGGAACTGCAAGTTCTTGCCTATACTTGTCAAGTTGTGCTTCTTGCACATAGAGAAGAGCTTCAACATCACATAGCGACGGAGCATCCAAACGGTCGTAAATCATCATCACGAAATAGTTATACTCTTCTGGTAAACCATCAAGAACCAAGTCTACTTGATCTTGTTTCGTAACTGGATCTCCAATTGCAAGTAATGAATCGGCTAGGGTTTTGATGCGCAACACATATTCAGAGATGGAGCGGTTGCCTTTCTTTGTTGACTTCAACTCAGATCGTAACTGTCTCGCGCAAGCCTTGAGATACACATAGAAATGTTTGGGGATTTTATCCTAAACTTCAAACGAATGTTTACAGGATAAAACCCTAGGCAACACAGATTCTAAGAGTGTGGATAATAGCCAAGTGAATAGCGATTGATCCTGCACAAGCCATGTGTCATACTCTTCAGAGAGAACATCAGCAAACCGATCTGTTTTCGATCGATATTTCATCGGAATCTGAGGATTTTTACCACAAACCGGTGCATTTTGTGCGAGGTGATTACACCTTGGACTTGTTGATTCCATAACAAGAAGTTGTTATCTTGTAGTTTGATCGATAGTTTGGGACCAAACAAACTGTTTCTTTGAGTGATGTTCGTTCCAGGAATCGTATTTTGTGATTGATTGTTCTGCGTTTGATTGTTCGCCGCCGACGAGGTAAGAGACGCCATTGTTGACGAAGCTCAGAGATCCCGAACTGCAGTGATGCGAACACGAAGTTCAGAGAAAACGAAACGTGAGAAGGAAGAATCCAGGATCAAAAATGGCAATTGATACCATGCTAAAGAAGAAGATTGAGACAAAGCTCTGTTTACTCATTTGATGAAGTATTACAAACTGATTATCTGAGTTCTCATTGATTACAACAGAACATATATAGAGAGAATGAGAACTCTAACAAACTGCCACACTGGTTAACTTCCTAACAACCAAGGCCAGGCTGGCACTAACAGAATAACAAAGCAGTCCAGCTGGCATTCCAGCTGGCTGGTTGATAAGTCTTCATCACATGTAGATTTATAGTGCTTAATTGGATATTTGTGTTGTGATTGAAGAGAATTCAAAGTGATTACTTGCTTAAATTGGGTGATTTAGTGTATTCACTTGGATTCGTTCTAACGTTTGTGCATTAATGTTTTCTATGATTTTTTATCTCTAAGTGCACAGAAATGGGAGCATAGCCAAATGATTGACTTGAAAGCGCGTCTGGAAGCGTTGTTTCCTGACAAAGAAGATTCAAAAAGCAATATCTTGAGCCACACTAATCCAAATGAGATGATCTTGGTCTTGTTGGAAAGATAGAAGAATTATCTACAACTTTGATGAAGGAACCGAGACCTAAATCAATTTCTAAGTTAGGGTAATTTGTGCTACAATTTGATAAGGTGATGTTGTTTCAGCCTGACACGTGTTCAATGTTTTAATCATATCTGGAGTTTTAGGTGTCCAAATGAGATGCAAATGGTGCCATTGGAAAGCTAAGATCCATAGCTTCAACTTTCATGAAGACACCTTGAGCTAATTCGGACTTTACAGAGGTAAACAATACAAAACAACGTGGAAAAACGGGTGCAGGAGGGCACCCCAAGCGCGCGGAGCTCGCTTGAGCGCTTCCGGAGCGCTGTTTCTGCTGCCATTCGAGTTGTTAGCGCGCAGAGAGCGCCCAAGCGATGCTGGAGCGCTTCTGTGACGCTGTTTTGCTTAAAAGCTCGTGTTTTCACTATTTTGGGTCATTCTTTACCATTCCAAAGACCTAAAATCGCTGGAGGCTTGTCAAGGGGTGCTAAGGATTCATTCTCCACCATTTCCAAGGAGGATTCAAGCTTGGGAACAAGGATTTAAGTCTTCAATGGAGTGGTTCTCTACCATTGTTTCTATTTTCTGGTTTGGTTTCTCTTTCTCTATGAGTAACTAAACTCGTTTAGGCTAGGGTTAGATGAATTTTGTGGAAACCCTTATGTAATTGGATTCTATTATTTCTATGCAAGTTTATTTATGTTAATTGATCATTTATCTCTGTTCTTAATGCCTTTTGATAATTGATAATTACTAAATTGAATTTGGGTTATGCTCATGATTGGAAAATTGAGGTTTTTAACTAGCATTGAGATTGTTGGACATATCTATAGGGTTATAGGAATATAATTCTATTTGATATGAGTTTGTATGAATTTTTATTCTTTATGCTTGATTTAATTAATTTGAACATAAGGGATTAGGGCTTATTAGTTAAATCAAAGGGATTAAGAGAAGAGGAATTTTCGTTAATCTAATTTAGAGGATTTAAACTTCAATTGTTCATGAGTATCGCTTGCATTGGTTTTGAATTCAATTGCATAAAGGTGGAAACAAAAGGATTCAACCCCTAGTCGTTTTTAATTGTTCGAATTCAATTACTTTTTATTAATTTTAGTTGTTACAAATAGCATCAATTCCAATACAAAGAATTTGTTCACGTTCAAAATAGTTACAAATTTTGTTTAGTTGAATAATCAATCATAATCCCTGTGGAGACGATCTTACTTATCACTTTATTATTTGTGCGATTCGGTACACTTGCCGAAATCCCTTACCAAGTTTTTGGCGCTGTTGCCGGGGATTGTTGAATTGATTTTTAACACGGCAAACGAGTACTTTTTGAACAATTTTTTTATTGCTTTTATTTTCTGTTTATAAAAAAAATATTGTTATAATTGTTGCGGTGCTACTTACCTTTTCCTTTAGTGTTGTGCATGCGAGGTAAACAAACAGGTGAGCTATTGTTTGACCCAGAAATAGAAAAGACAGCAAAGACTAATAGGAAGAAGGCAAAGGACGCAAGACAACAACAAAATCAAGCCTCTGCTTCTACTTCTCTTATTATAACTCTAGTAGTAATGGGGGATGTACCACCACCACTGCGCACCTTGGGCTATTTTGGGAGAAGGAACAATCCAAGGGCTGTCATAGCCTACCAACTGGAGGAAGCAAATGCTTTTGAGATCAAACCATCCCTGTTGAACACTCTCAAACAAAACCAATTTGCTGGGGATGAAATTGAAGACCCAAATCAGCACTTGGTAAATTTCTATGAAATCTGTGGCACCTTCATGCTGAATGGAGTGACAGAAGGTGCCAAGAAACTAAGGCTTTTTCCTTTTACCCTACGAGATAGAGCAAGACGTTGGCTGCACACTTTGCCTACAGGAAGCATCACTACTTGGGATGATTTGGAGGATAAATTTATGAACAAATTTTTTCCACCCTCCAAGTTCATCAAAAGAAGAGGTGAAATTCATGGGTTCCAGCAGAACCATATCGAAAATCTATATGAGGCTTGGGAGAGATTCAAGCTTCTTCTGAAAAGATGTCCCGACCATGGGTATGATGAGTTTAATCAGATGCAGATGTTTTGTAATGGGTTGAGGCCAAATACAAGAATGATGTTGGATGCCTCAGCTAGAGGTACAATTAACAGTAAAACAGCTGAAGAAGCAAGAACTTTAGTGGAGCAAATGGCTTTCAATGAGCAGTTGTGTCAAAATGATAGAGGAACACAGGGTAGAAGAGGACTCCTTGAGCTAGAAACACAAGATGCACTCTTGGCTCAAAATAAATTGGTCTCTCAACAATTGGAAGCTATCACCAAGGAGCTTAAAGCGCTGAAAACGGGAGCCCCTATTCCCTCGGGTGAACCAGTTGAGCAGAACTTGAGATGTGACTTTTGTCAAGGACCTCATGAGAATGGAGGTTGCGATGCTAAGGGATTTTCGAATGAGCAAGCTAACTACATGGAAAATTTTCAAAAGCAAGGAGGAATCCTTATTCGACACCTATAATTACGGGTGGAAGAATCATCCCAACTTTTCTTGGAAACAATGAGATAGCCCATCATCAAGCAACCCTCCACAACCTCAAAAGCAAGAAGTCAAATCAATTAGAAGAAGCTCTCACTCAATTCATGAAGATGACTCAATCCAACTTCCGAATATCCATTCCAACTTTGGACTCATGAGTCTCATTTCAAGAACCAAGAGGCCTCTATCAAAAATCTGGAGAGTCAAATTGGGCAACTCTCAAAGCAACTTGCGGAGCAAACCAAAGGTAAGTTTTACGCTACGCAGTTGATAATCCTAAAAATGAGAAGCTGTAGTGCAATTACTTTGAGAAGTGGAAAAATAATGTCTGAAGTTGAGGGGAAGAAAAAGAGTGAAAAAAGTGAGGTGGACGGAGTTGAAAATGAGAGCAGTAAAAATAAAGAAAAAGAAGAAAAAAGAGAGGTTGAGAAGAAGTCCAACTTAGAAGAAGGAGGCATAGTTATAACTGAACAGGTGCAGGTGGGAAATAAGCCCAAAATGGTTCCTCCATATAAGAAGCTGCCATATCCTCCTGTGGGCAAGAAAAAGGAGAAGGATGAACAATTCTCTAAGTTCATAGATGTCTTCAAGTGCCTCCAGATCAACATTCCTTTCGCAAAAGCTCTTGAGCAAATGCCTTTATATGCCAAATTCATGAAGGAATTGTTGACTAAGAAGAAGAAATTAAAAGAAGATGAGACTGTAGCTTTAACAGAAGAGTGTAGTGCCATCATTCAAAGAAAGCTCTCTCTAAAGCTGAAAGATCCTAGAAGCTTCACAATTCCCTGCACTATTGGGAATTTAAATATTGACAAAGCCCTTTGTGATTTGGGAGCTAGCATCAATTTGATGCCGTTATCTATGTTGAAGAGGCTGGGAGGAGGTGAAGTCAAGCCTACAAAAATGACACTGCAGTTGGCAAATAGGTCAATCAAATACCCTTATGGAGTTATGGAAGATGTATTGGTAAGGGTTGAAAAATTCCTTTTTTCGGCAGACTTTGTGATCCTTGACATGGAGGAAGACAAGGAGGTCCCTCTTCTTCTTGGAAGACCTTTCCTAGCTACAGGAAGAGCCTTGATTGATGTCCAACAGGGTAAATTAATTTTAAGGTTCCAAGATGAGAAAGAGACTTTCAATGTGTTTGAGGCTATGAGGCATCCCGATGACACCGAAAAGTACTCTAGAATTGATGTGGTTGGGCAGCCGGTTGGAGAGAATCTTGATCAAGACCGACCTTCCAAACCCTTAGAGAATGTGACAATGAATTCTATTGAGGAGATGTCTGAAGAGCTGGATGATGGGATGGAAAAATTTTTAGTGCAGGAAAAAGGAAGAAAAGGAAAGAGTAGTTTGCATATGGGCCATGGAAAACAATTCCCAAATTGCAAAATTCCAAAGAAGGCACATGTAGAACCTACTCATTCTTATGAAAAGCGCACCAAACAGGCGAGGGATGACAATGTCCACCCACATAAATTCAAGAGGAGAAAAAGGAGACCAATGCGAAAAAGGGAAATGATTTCCATGCAAGCACTCAGGGCTATGGGTGTGCATCTTCCCAAGGAAGGTGGTGCTTCAATCTTCTTTTCCTCCTTTAAGGAGCCTTGATCGACTCCTTCAAGCGTCAATCTAGTGACGTTAAAGAAGCGCTTCATGGGAGGCAACCCATTGGTGGTGGCGTTAGGCGGCCCACCTTTCTCATTTCAAGTTAGCGGTTGAGTCGAGCGGCTCAACACACGGGTTCTACCTTTCTTTCCCTTCTTTTGCTATTTATTTTTTTTTATGTTGAATTTATTTTCGTTTGTGTGTGAAGTTGATACCATGCACCCTATGACTGAGCTCTTGTTCCTCTATGGAATTCCTTTTCATCTGAGAATTTGTTTGTGAACTGTACTCTTATTGTGTGCATGATGTGTATGATCAAGGAGCTGAAATTTTTGTTGACATGAACCTTTTTAAGCAGCTTCTTGTAACCATAACTTTTGAGAATTTCAGTGGTCATGAATCTTTTCCCATTACAAAAGCAAAATTTGTGAGTGTTTGAGCCTAAACAGAAATTTATTTATTCTTGAGTGCTCCACCATTTGTATAAATTCTTCAGAACTTGACTCAGTTCTTGATTACTTTTGCATTGCATGTGAACACACGCACAGATGATTGAGATATTTATTTTTATTTGAACAGTTAGAGCCTTTGATTGTCTATCCTTGTGATATTATCCTTTGCTAGCCCTTTTGAGCCTTAAGCCTGTTTGTTGAATTTTAAGCTCAATACAAGCTAATAACTAGAAAAACCAATTGTCCCTTTAAATTGGAGTTGAGAGATTGTTTTCTATAAAATTGGTTATTTGGTTGTGAATTAAGTTTGGGGTTGCTTGAGGGCAAGCAACAATCTTAAGTTTGGGGTGGCTACACAAAGCATGTGCATGAAGTCATTTCAGAAAAAAAAATGAACAAGCCAGGGGAGAACAACAATAAAAAGATTCAAATTGTTATTTCAAAAAAAAAAAGAGAAAAGAAAAGAAAAATCAAAGTGAGAAAGCAAGGAAAAAGTTTTCCTGTGGTTTGTTGGTACTAAAGTTGAAGGTGATTAGGGGAAGTTTGTGAATTGATACAAGGTATAGATAAGAAATAATAGAGGCATCTCTTAACTCCAATTAAGTTAGCCTAGATCCAAAGAAATATCCTCCCATACCTAAGCCCCATTTCACCATTTGAAAAGATCTCATAATGTGTGTGGCATTTGTGTGTTTTTGCTTTCTTATAATTTTGTCAAGCCTATGGTAGATGATTGCATTTGGTGTGAGTTGAGTGTAAACAGTACCCTGAGACACTTGAGTGGAGTGAAACACATTATCTGGAAAGGTGTAATGGGAATTGATTTGTTGCTCTGAGTAAATAAATTCATTTTGGTTACTTGATTTGTGATAATTGGAAATCATGAATACAAAAGAGTAGGTCAATTGATTGTGCATGGATTGTCAAAAAATTTTATGAAAAGTTCACCTAGATGAATTGGAATTATTTTAAATCCAACCCATGTTTTTGATTGAGTTTGCTTGAGGACAAGCAAAGAGCTAAGTTTGGGGTTGTGATAAGTCTTCATCACATGTAGATTTATAGTGCTTAATTGGATATTTGTGTTGTGATTGAAGAGAATTCAAAGTGATTACTTGCTTAAATTGGGTGATTTAGTGTATTCACTTGGATTCGTTCTAATATTTGTGCATTAATGTTTTCTATGATTTTTTATCTCTAAGTGCACAGAAATGGGAGCATAGCCAAATGATTGACTTGAAAACGCATCTAGAAGCGTTGTTTCCTGACAAAGAAGATTCCAAAAGCTATATCTTGAGCCACACTAATCCAAATGAGATGATCTTGGTCTTGTTGGAAAGATAGAAGAATTATCTACAACTTTGATGAAGGAACCGAGACCTAAATCAATCTCTAAGTTGGGGTAATTTGTGCTACAAGTTGATAAGGTGATGCTATCTCAGCCTGATACATGTTCAATATTTTAATCATATCTGGAGTTTTAGGTGTCTAAATTAGATGCAAATGGTGCCATTGGAAAGCTAAGATCCATAGCTTCAACTTTCATGAAGACACCTTGAGCTAATTCGGAATTTACAGAGGTGAAAAATACAAAACAACGTGGAAAAACGGGTGCAGAAGGGCACCCCGAGCGCGCGGAGCTCGCTTGAGCGCTTTCGGAGCGCTGTTTCTGCTACCATTCGGGTTGTTATCGCGCAGAGAGCGCCCAAGCGACGCTGGAGCGCTTCTGTGACGCTGCTTTGCTTAAAAACTCGTGTTTTTACTATTTTGGGTCATTCTTTACCATTCCAAAGACCTAAAAACGTTGGAGGCTTGTCAAGGGGTGCTAGGGATTCATTCTCCACCATCTCCAAGGAGGATTCAAGCTTGAGAACAAGGATTTGAGTCTTCAATGGAGTGGTTCTCTACCATTGTTTCTATTTTCTGGTTTGGTTTCTCTTTCTCTATGAGTAACTAAACTCTTTTAGGCTAGGGTTAGATGAATTTTGTGGAAACCCTTATGTAATTGGATTCTATTATTTCTATGCAAGTTTATTCGTGTTAATTGATCTTTTATCTCTGTTCTTAATGCCTTTTGATAATTGATAATTACTAAATTGAATTTGGGTTATGCTCATGATTGGAAAATTGGGGTTTTTAACTAGTATTGAGATTGTTGGACATATCTATAGGGTTATAGGAATATAATTCTATTTGGTATGAGTTTGTATGAATCTTTATTCTTTATGCTTGATTTAATTAATTTGAACCTAAGGGATTAGGGCTTATTAGTTAAATCAAAGGGATTAAGAGAAAATGAATTTTCGTTAATCTAATTTAGAGGATTTAAACTTCAATTGTTCATGAGTATCACTTGCATTGGTTTTGAATTCAATTGCATAAAGGTGGAAACAAAAGGATTCAACCCCTAGTCGTTTTTAATTGTTCGAATTCAATTACTTTTTAATTAATTTTAGTTGTTACAAATAGCATCAATTCCAATACAAAGAATTTGTTCACGTTCAAAATAGTTACAAATTTTGTTTAGTTGAATAATCAATCACAATCCCTGTGGAGACGATCTTACTTATCACTTTATTATTTGGGCGATTCGGTACACTTGTCGAAATCCCTTACCACTGGTCAAAGAGTCAAAAGGTTAACTTATACTATTACACTAATACCAATCACACAGCACCCTTACCAAATTCTCAAGTTCAATTCTAAAACCAATTTTGGTAGAATATTATCATCTCAATCTCTTCCGCGTATAAAAGAAGAGTGAAACATATGACCATATATAAATCATTTATAGCTTCTGCCAATTTTTTTTATAATAATAATAATAATAATAATAAGTGTAGGAAATTAGAACCATGGCATAAGCATAATAGTAAAAGTATATAAGTGGAGGAAATTAGAACCTGTAATGTAAGTGTTGCCACAACGAATCATCGATCTTTTTCCACATACGACACACTTGGTGTATGAGCATCAAATAATGGCAAGTTCATTAGGACACTAGCTACCGTCAATGAATAATACCGTGGCCATATCAAAATAAATCCTTGAGATTGTTGTCAATTTGGACGTTACGAACACCACGAACCACGAATATAGATCACGAACCACGAACACCGTTTATAGCCTGAGACGTGTTTTAGACACTACTGTTCTCAAAGATTTATTCGCCTAAAATAAAAATTCTCTAAGATTCAACAGCTCTTTCGAGAAGGTCTCGGATAACAGAACTACGAGAATATTTTCATTGTTAACCCACGAAACATTTTTACACGAAAACAATAATATCAGCCACCAAGCAAAAAATAACGCTCTTATACAACTTAATTATATAGGCCGCAATAAAACCACTGATACACACCTCTCAAATTTAGATGGCCTGTGATTTTCCAAAAATGTATTTCACATTTAAAGGAAGAATTAAGGGTTAAATACCATTTTGGTCTCTTAACTTATTTTTTAAGTTCAATTTAGTCCTTTAACTTTTATTTAACCAAATAAGTCCTTTAAGATTTTAAAGTGGGCCAAATGGGTCCTTTTTAGCTTTAAGTTTTTAAGTTAGGCCAAATAGGTCTTTTAAATTTTTAAGTTGGGCCAAATGAGTCATTGCCACGTAGGACCTATTTGGCCAAACTTAAAAACTTAAAGGACCTATTTGGCCCAACTTAAAAACTTAAAGTACATATTTGGCTGAACTTAAAAACTTAAAGCTGAAAATGACTTATTTGGCCTACTTTAAAAACTTAAAGGACTTATTTGGCCCAAAAAATAGTTAAAGGACTAAATTAAACCTCAAAAATAAGTAAAAGGACGAAAATGGTATTTAAGCCAAAAATTAAAAGTAATAAAACCATTCTAAATGCCAACACATGAACGGGTAAAAGATAATAAAATACTAAACGTTTAGCATTTATAGAAATTATGGATTATATCGTGCTTTTGTTACATATATTTATGTATTCATATCACCTTACGCAAAAATAAAAAAATAACGTACAATTAAATAATAATATACGAACGTTTAATCGCAGTTAAAATAGACTTTTTACGTCGGTTTTTATTCCGGTGTGTATTCTTTCGGCATTGTAAGTGTGAAAATTTAACGCCGGTTAAAAGTCACTTTTAATCACGGTTTTTATCAAAACCGGCGGTAAAACCCAACGTGAAAAGGAATAAAAAAATTTGGAAAAAACGAAAAATTCACTTTTAATCGCGGTTTTAATAAAAACCGACGTTAAATATCACTTTTAATCGCAGTTTTTTTCAAAACCGGCGTTAAAAAGAATAAAAAGTTTTGGAAAAAAATGAAAAATTAACTTTTAACCGACGTTAAATGTATCATTTAATGGCGGTTTATATAAAAACCGCAATTAAAAGTGGTTTTTTTTTTTTAATTTTTGTTTTGTTTTATCCTTCCATGTCTGCTTGTATTATCCAAATTTAAAACCCAGAAATACAACTACCAATACAAAATATTTATCAAACTTCCAAAATACAACTTTCAAAATCATCTAATATTTGTCAGACTTCCAAAATACAAAATACAAAATATGTTCTTAAGGGTGCAATTGCAATCCAAAATGGTGCAATTGCAATACAAAATGCCCTCAAGGGCTGCATAATTTGGTGGACCAGTTCAGCATTGGCATCAGGTGCGTGCAGGAATAGCTCGAGATTCTCTTACTCCTCTTATCTCAGGATCATGTCTCTGGCCCTTGCTTCCTGCTGCCTCTTGTCTGCAAACATCATAACCAAAACCATAAACAAAATTCTAACACTAAACTTTACAAAGATATGCAAATCTAGTAATAGGACAAAAGAATTGAATCCATAGGCATTCAGGGACACAAAGCAGCAAAATGTCCTTTGATCATAATGAATTTGAAATGTAAATTTAAAGGATTCAAACTAGTCCAAAGATGAGGAAAGTGAGAGAACCTGTAATTTAACTGCAGGGTAAATTTCACTTTCCTTTCAATTATTTAAAAAAGGAGACACTAATATTAAACCCCTCGTTTTATCCCTTTAATAACAAAATGAATAAAAAAAAATGACAACCCAGAAAAAGGTAATATAATTCACTCTCTTTCTCATTCTTAGAGACAAAATTAAAAAAAAAAATGAAAAGATCTTTCCATTTCTCTCCATATAGAAATCAAAAAGGATATTAAGAACGTTGATCTCTTGCAAGCAGGCACAAAGACACACCTACCTCAACTGGATTCCCATTGAAACCCTAAACCCCACATTCAGAAAACCACAAAGGGTCCTTTGGAACTTCCACTCCAAAACCCCTTTGGTAACAATATCAATGCCAATTTCCCCACAAAAGTTGAAAAGGAAAAAAACAGAAGATAAGAAGATCAATTGAAAAACAGAGGAGGGGCTGAGGAAAAGCAATGAGATTATTATGTATATATTCAAGCTATACATAACAAATGTCTGTGTTGTCATATATCAAACACATTGTGGGCAGCTACGAAGCCAACCTAACAATATAACTAAATGCACAACTGAACCAAATCCACAAGATATACAGTGCACCGTCGCATCATGCATAATATCAATCAAAGTATATTCAAGCTCAAGCAAGAGGTTGGCAGAACTTACAGTAACCGGAGGAGGTGCTGCAGTGAATCTTTTTCTCTTCAGGAAAAAGCTGCTTCTCTTCAACTTTCTCTATATTTTTCACTGCCACAAAATCAAAAAACCCAGCAAAATTCAAGTCAAACCCCCAGTTTTATTTTTCTTGGACTATGAATGAATAAAGGATCTAAAGAATCGAGAAAGAAAGAAAGGGAACAAGCATGAAGCATCAAATCATCCCCAGAGAGAGAGAATTAACAAAAAGAGAAATAACGTGATTTCTATCAATTAAAAAGGGTTAGAAAACTAGGAATGAATCAATATCAAGGTGTAGGGAAAAAGAGATTCTTGAGGGTCAACAACAACACTTACCACGGCCGCTCCTTCCCAGATTCTCCATGACAGTGTTGGCGAAGCTGCAGCGCTAATGGAGCTGAGAAATGAGACCATCGCCGTCCTTGTCGAAGAGGCTGAAGGCTTCCTTGAACACAAAGATCTGTTCGTCGGTGAGCTGCTCGGCCATTGGAGGAAGGTTGGGTTGGGTTGGGTGTTGCAGAGGGGAAGAAGAGGAAAGAAAATGATCTCTGCGAGTGTGTTGTGTGTTTTGTGATGCGAAGCTCGCTGCAGTTGGTTTGGGTATTGCAGAGGGGAAGAAGCTGAATGCGAAGCGATGAAGGTGAAAGCTCGCTGCGACGCGATGAAGGTGTTGAAGGAGAAAGGACGAAGGTGTTGAAGGCGAAAGGACGAAGGAACGGTGATGCTAATCTGTTTCACATTGCACGCAATAGAGAAGAGAGGGTTTAGTGAAAGCCCTGACCGAAAAAGGGAAACAAAGTCTGAAACATACCACGCCGATTGTGTCAATACCCGACGTAGAATCCAAAAGAAAAGAAAAACCAAACATACCACGCTGGCTTTTACGATAACCGGCGTGAAAACTTTTACTTATCACGTCGGTCTTGTGCAAAACCGGCGTAAATTTCTTGCTCAAAAAAAGGAAAAAAAGGCCGAAACATACGAACCCGGTTTTTACAATAATCGGCGTAAAAACCCATAGCCGTGCACACATATAACGCCGGTTATTGACCGGCGTAAAAACTATCGCATTAATTTCAAAAATGTCACAACGTCACTTATTACGCCAGTTATTGCCAAAATCGGCATTATAAGTCTATTTTTTAGGTGTATTTCGCACTAGTGAATTCTATTTTGTCAATGAGAATGTTAAGTACATATTTCAGTTTCTAAAATCACAATACTAAACTAAACTTAGACAATATTTATAAATGATGTTTCCCTTTTTCCCTTATAATTCAGTTAACCCATAAATACATAAAGCTATTCTCATGTGCTAACAAAAAATTAGAAAAGCAATATATAGAAAATGCAAGTATAAGAGGTTATCTTCATCCAGAGCCATTGTACCTCTTCCTTGCTTGTATAGGATCCCCACTCATAGCAAAGTTGTTGAAATAAGTCGAGAAAGGAGCATGGAAGAAGGAGGTAACTACTTGCCCACAGAGGATTTGCAATATAAAGCATAAAAAATACCTAGAAGCAACCATAACCCAGGCTTCCAAAAAAAAAAAAAACTGCACCAAAAAAGAATCATGAGTTTCCAAAAAGGAGAACCCGTAGCAGAATGGGACGAGAGAAGAAAAGTCCTTGTTTAGCCTTCAATTCTAATCATTTATTTATTTAAACATTTACAAATTATAAATTACTAAAATGTGATAGGGTTGTATCAAGTCACTCACATGTAATGCAAGCCAACTAAGCATCCACTCATTCATGTCTTCCTAATCTTCATATGAGCCATATCTGGACTGAATCAAGCCATCATCCTCACCAGCATGCACAGCCAAAAAAAAACAAATAAGCAATATGTAATTTTGGTTCCAGGAAGGAGGGGGCAAATAAACAAACAAAAAAAATAGAATTGTTGAATCATTTGAGACATCTATAAGTCTCATCTAGCCACATTCATTTGACTTGGGATTAAAAGTAATGAACTGTGAACCATTTTCAGCTAAACTTGCCATATTCAAATCATTTACTTTAAGATACTGCAGCTTCATCTTACAATAATATCTCATGTGCAATGGAGACAACTTTCAGTAGAGAAAGCAATAGCCTAAATTGAATAATCTTAAACGTTAAGTCAATTGATAATCATGTTTGACCAATAAAACTTATAAAACTAAAAGTGACAATCATTGTAAAAATCTGACTGATGTAATAATAGAATGAGTGAATTAACTATACCTCCACAATGTAGATTTTATAAGCCTTCCAATGCACAACTCCTCCAAATATGGAAACAACTTCCTCTATAGTAGAGGATTGTCTTTAAGTAATGATACTTATATCATTATTAGGTATAAATCATGATATTTTTGCACCAAAAAAAATCATGATATTTATGTACCTAACTAAGATTAAATAGATATATAATTCCAAATTAGCTTTTCAATAGTAGTAATGAACAATCCATACATGACACACCCAAAACAAAACCATAACAAAGAGAGTTCTGCACTTGTATGCCAACAAAACAAAGTTCCAATTGCACTTGTATGCCAACAAAACAGAACCATTATAAGTTCTGGAACTCTAAAACTTAGACATAAGTTTGGGAATCTCATAAGTGCATTACAAAGCCATACGACAAATATAAAAGTCTAACAACTAAACCACTAAATTTTGGCAACATTGATGACGTTGTTCAAATGAAAATTCACCAATTCAAACTTCAGTGTGTTTCCAGCCTTGAATTTATTGTTTTGGCAAAAGTCAGGCCACCCCATTCCAATTTTTGTTGTCTTCTATGGTTCATCCCGTATCAACAGGCTACAAATTGACTCCTGACCATAAGGTCCTATCATCTGTGGTTCATCCCTTCTGTGGTTCATTCCAATTTACTGTTTCTGCTGACCAATTGACTTGACTTCAAGGATGGTTTTGTTTAGACCAGTGGTATAGAAGTTGGACTTATCTATATTTGTCAAAGACTTTGTTATTGGGCTTGGATCAAAATCTGTCTCTATAGATAGGCCATTATTAAATGCACCCCCACCTTTTGAGTATACACCCCCATTTATCAAAAAACCCAAAATACCCCTGTCCAAAATCGGAAAATTGGAATGAACTCCGGAAACTCTAATTTTCGGTATGTATAAACTCCGGAAATTCGAATTTCCGGTATGTGTTTTGCATACTGGAAATTAGAATTTCTAGTAGACAGATTTTTTTTTGTTATTTACCGTAAAATCTAATTTTCGGTATACAAAATACATACCGAAAATTTGAATTTCCGGTAGGACTCTTTTTTAAAAATTTTACATACCGGAAATTTGAAATTTTCAGTAAGACGAATTTTTTTTTTTGTATTCCAGAAATTATGAATTTTCGGTATGAATTTTTTTTAAAGTATACCGGAAATGCATAATTTCCGGAATGCAACTTTTTTTTTGGATAAAATGTATTTATTTTTTAACCACAAAACAACATTACATTACATTACATTACATGACCTACAACATTACACTAGATGCAAATTCAACACCAAACTCCAACATTAAAAAAACCAAACCCAACGATTACACGCCCAACAACAACACAACACACAAATTACATGACCTAGTCACCAGTTCTAATCCTTGGCTATGGTTGATGAAGGAGAGCAATGATCTCATCAGCTGTTCTTGGTGCACGACATCTTGTAATGATCTCCTCAGCTGTTCTACCAACCACAACATACAACTCTATTGGGCCATGGCTAGAATGATCATTGAATGATTCCCACATACGTTGTATGTCATCATCGTTTAGAAGTGTCATACGTATATACTCAACACGCCCACGACCCACCGAAACAGGGCATCGATAGTAGAGATCTGCTACTATACGTGATCCAGCTCCGAGCTTTCGCCGTATCTTTTGCTTTAGTTCTTCAATGGTGATGGATATCTTGATCCTAAATATTTTTGGAACATCACATTCAAAAACCACGCCATCAACACTTGTTGTGATTCTGCCACCGTGATAGACAACGGCAAGGCTCGAATCCATCGAGAACTGGGTTGGCTGAGTGTCTGACATGACTCACGAGCGGGCTAACTGATGAAATCATTTTAGGGTTTGCGTGAAATTTTGCTTGTGAAAACGGTTCTATTTATAGAAAGGTTGATGCAATCTGAACCGTTAAAAGCGTCAGTGGTATGTCGTCCGTTGATTGTTTTTAACAAAAACAACAAAAAGGAATTGATTCCTTCTGGCCCACACGCAGTAACAAATGACAACACCATAAATAAAAGTCTGATGCAATCTGAACTGTTAAAAGCGTCGGTCACATATTGTCTGTTGATTCTTGAGCTCCATAAGGAAATGAACATTTTTAGCGTAAAGCTCAGCGGAGAGATTCTTGACAGCATGGTGAAGGTCCTCAATCAAAGGGTTCAGTTTCCCGCCAATAGAGAATTTTCTCCTTCGTATCTCTTCAATGTGTTCCTTCGGTGTGCGTGTAGCCACTCTCTGATCTCACTTCTCAAAATCACGGGTGACAGAATAGCTAGTGAAGCACAATGTGTGGGATGTGTTAGGAGAAGACAAGAAGATCACTAAGCAGAGGAAGGGGGAAAAAAAGATGTCACGGGGAAGACTCCTTCTTGGAGAAGTGAGGTAAATAAATAAAAGACATAAAGGATAAAAATATAAAAATTATTTTTCAACACGCAGTAGCAAATGACAAGGCCGTAAATAAAAAGCATGCACATTTAAAAATAATAAAGTGTACTACAGATCACTACAATGTAATCAATCGTCGTCCAAGTGTATGCAGTCATCTGGATCCTGTGGTGTATTCTGACGCAATGGTGGAAATAATGTAAATCATTCCTGCAATCAAGCAACATACAGTGTTGCCTATGAATGAGCCTCAGGATAACAATGTTGACTCCAACTGAGAGCGACATTAGGCAATGGACATCCGGGCTTAAGAAATACCTGAAAAATGCAAATTAATTAAACACTTTTTACATTAAAAAAAGCTAAAATTAAGTTAAAAATAACACATTGTTGTAAAAAAATTACCTGTACCCAGTGATTATAGCTGACATATCCAATACAAATTATGGCGTTGTTTGACTGGGTTGGGTGACACATGCCCCTAAGAGGAAAAAATGTCCAACACCTTCGACTGCACTCATTCAAAGAGACTAGAATCAATTTATATTTTGTTGCTATTACGTAACCCATGTCTGGTAAGGACATCCACTTACGAAAGCAAGTACCAGTTACACCCAGCAACGACTCATTCAATTCTTGATATCGATCTCTAAAAAGCTGGCCATATAAATCATAATGCATTCTGATCTCTTTTTCCAAGTCTTGTCGGACTATAGACCATTCTCCTCATATTTACCAAGTAATGTTGCAATCGAACGATATCCGCAGTTTCCATCATCTTTGATGTCCACTATGTCCTCAATATATGGATGAAACTGTGCAGAAAATTGACCCAGGTAAGGTAATCGTTTCTTTTTCCTTGCGAGTACATTAGATGCCTTTGATGTATTCCCAGATGGTACGTCAGAATACATGTTGTCCACATGCTCAAAATATGATGGGTCGTGCCTAACATCATATCCATCCATTGCTGGGGCCTTACCTTTGCCCTTTTTCGGTGCTCCCTTTGGCTTCACCTTTTGAGGAGGTGGACACATTGAAGTTGTGTCCGAAAATACAAGTTCACGCACTTTGGCAAACAGTGTCCTCTTGCCAATAACGTTAAGTGATCGAAATTGCAGTACCAATGCATCCCATTGAAGTGCAAGCTCTTCCTCTGACACTCCGCCTTCTGTCTCAACTCGATGTTGTTGCTGTTGGTGTTCACCAAAATGTTGTTGCTGTTGGTGTTCACCAAAATGTAAACTCCTCCAGTGCAAGTGAACTGCCTCCGATGGAATAGGTGCAAACAGCCTAGTGTAACCCGCCAACTCACAAGCACAAGGTAACCTATGTGTCGTTCTGATAAGGCAACCACAAGTAGATTTATCAATACCCACATAATTCATTCTACTGTACTCGTCGACAATATGTTGTAGTACAGTCCTTGATACAAATCCATGCAATCTGATAAACAAACGGTTGTAGTGATTGTGCTCCACTACGTTTATGCTTCTTTCGAATGATGCCTTTATCTCAGTGTGTTGCAGTGCAAGCATATTGTTCATAGCTTCCCAATAATTACACAGGTTACCCCTAATGTTTTGTAGATTGCTCTTTAATGTCCAATGTGCAGACTCAGCCCTAATAACAAACAAAAATTAAACCACATTAGATGCAATGACACCATTAAAAAAAATATTTATCAACATAATTTTATCTACTGGTTTAAGCATACCTATTTGTTGTTGTATTTCCTAAGTGCATCACTCGGTTAGTCCATGCCGCAACAAACTTTTCCTTATAGGGATTCAACGATGTATTCTTGACATATTCGACAAAAATAAGAAATGATGAACATACACACTCAAAAGTCATCAACCGCTGCTCATACTCAAACTCGTCAGTCGCATTTACAACATCATCCCTTGCATTCTTCACTACCTCATGTTTGTCTTCACGAAATACTAACTTCTTGCATTTCACATAGACATTCTTACCTATGTGAAATTGACACAGTAAATTGGTCGAAGTTGAAAAAACGGACGCAACTGCATTCATCAGAGCAAGATCTCTGTCGGTAAGAATAACTTGAGGAAATGATTCCTCTCACACAAACAGTCCTTTTAACTTCAAGAGTGCTCATACAAAGTTATCCTGCTTCTCAAAATCCAAATAGGCAAATGCCACTGTGTATGTAAAGGATGTATAAGTAACACTAACAATTTCAAACAGTGGCAGCCGAGTTTTGTAGGTGTTGTCCATGAACAAGACATGAGAAATGTATTCAATAAATTGATGACATCTGGATGTGTCCAAAAAATATCTCTCACAATGTCGGAATCGTCATGTCTTTTATACCAGAACACATATCGATCACGTTGGATTAAGTTCAACAAGTGTTGCATTTCAGTTCTTGGACCTTTCTGAGTTGATCGAATCCCCCTGTTTTAGAGTTCTGATCAGTTAATGTGGACGCACTCTATGCAGGGATCTCTATCCTTTAAAGAAGCTTTCCAGTTTCTGAATTCTTTGGCTGATACTTGGGATTGGGGAGATTTGATTTGGTCAGGTTGCATCCCTCCTTCTCGGTCTTTTTTGTTGTGGCGTCTTTTGCATAGGAAATTGCCCACCGATGAGAATCTTCAAGCTAGGGGTTGTGTCACAGTGTCTATGTGTTCTCTTTGTGGGGCTGTGTTGGAAACATCAACTTATCTTTTTCTTACATGCGCCTTTGCCACTCGCCTTTGGGACTGGCTTTCTAGGATTTTGCAGCATTCGATCCCGCTTCATGATGTCCCTTCTATGCTTTCTTTACTTGACAGGGATTCAAGTTCTCAGGTTAGAGACCCACTTTGGTGGCTTTTATCCACACAATCTGGGTTATTTGGTTTTCCAGAAACCAGCTCAGGTTTCATGACAATATGGTCTCTTTTACAGCTGCGATACATATCATCATCTCCAACACCTCTGTAACACCTGAGGACGAGATCGACCTCGTATTAGGACATCGTATCGAGACCTCGTACCAAGACCTCGTGACGAGATCCCGTGCCAAGATCGCGTGCCAAGGTCATATGTCGAGCTGATGAGGTCGCGTACCGAGCTGAGGAGGTCGCATGTCGAACTGAGGAGGCCGCGTGCACGAACTCGTGTTAGAGCCTTGTGCGCTTGCACAAGCACCCTGGTCGACATCGTGTCGAGATGATAACACTCGTATTTTTTACGAATATTATGTAGTGTTAATTAGTATATTTTGTTGTGATTATGAGAGAGGACAGATTAGATGGGTTAGACTTGTTGTTTGGATTAATATCTTACTTTAAAATCCAGGTGTCGCTTATTTGTGGTTTTATGAAAGATAAATTCATTTAAAATGGTTTTCTTGTAATTAACTTTTGTTTAAGGGAGATAAGACCAAACTTTTTCTTTTTCCACCAGCTGTAGATAAGTATCATGATTAGTTTCCTCCACCTACATAAATATCACGCTTAGCCGCCTTAAACAATCACTTTCCAGTTTCTTCTTTTTCTTCTTCTCTAGATTTCCTCTTCTCCAAACTTCCATTGAAGAAACTTGAGTTTCAAAGAGTTTTTGAACAGACCTTCCTCATCAACCTTGTTCCTTATCATCTCCTCGACCTATATCACCATCTCGACCATCTGTAGAGGTATGAAAAATAGAATTTTAGTTCTCTTCATGTTCTTTATTAGCGCCACTTCTTCTCTCTATTTTAGCTAGTTTTTATGCTTTCAACTCATATCATATTGATAGGTTTTCTTCTTCATGACATTACCTACCTTTCTAACCATTTATTTGAGCTTGAAAAACAAATTGTTTCCTCTGTTTTCTGCAAGTAAGTAGCGCCCAAAACCCTCCCTACTTGGCTTGTGTTGATTTCTTTTGAGTTTTAAATTTTAACATAAGTGGTTATGGTCTTATTTTAATTCTTTGGACCATGACGAAAATATTTTTAAGAAATATAAACTTAGATTTTGATTAAGTTGTGCTTAAGGTATTACTTGATTTTAAGCTTTAATTAGTACTTAGGAAAAATGGCTTTGTCTGGTGATGTATGAAAGAAGTTTTTAACAAAATTTTAGAGAAAAGGAGTTATTTTGTAATGTTTGAATTCTGGTTGTATTTGTTTAAGTTCTTAAGTTTTAATGCTTACTTGGGTTGTGGTTAAGATTGGGATGATGAGAGCTAAGTGTTATTAGAACCCATAGATAGAACTAAGTTGTGCTCGTATTAGGCAGTGTGATTTAGAGATCGTGCGGCAAGGAAATCAGGTGTACGAGATCACGAAACCGAGGTCGACTAAGAGCCGTGCGTGTCGAGATCGAGTGAGAGGAGTCGTAGTCGAGCTCGCTTGAAGACAAACGTGTTGAGGTCGTTGTCGAGCAAAGCGTTAGCTTGGAGTTCGGTAAGGGCAACTCTTAGACATTATTAAGGCTTTATTTTATATGTTTATGCGTAAGGGCACTTCCAAATATTCTAGGACTCTGTTTTTATGTTATTGTGTAAGGATTGTTTTATTGCTTAAATGATTGAATTGCGTTTTCTTCATGTTAAGCATGCTCTTTATTTGATATGTGATCAAGTAATTTTATGTGTCACTCCTTGATCACGCGAGCTAATCATCGAGTGAGAGAGCTAGGCGAGTCGTATGACGTTTTGAGCCGTGACCCGGATAACTAAGGGTGCTAGGGCCCCTTTTGTTTACGCGAGATTGACTACGCGGCGGATTATCAGTTTGGGGGTGGACCTGATTAATGTATGGTATCGGTTTGGGGTTGGACCACCGCTTACCTATTGTGCGTCGATTTGGGGATGGACCAGTGGCGATATTCCTAATAAGAGTCGAGTCTAGAGTGAGATGGTCAAGTCACGCTTGGTGAATGTTATACTTTGTTGTTTACTTATTTCTTTATGCCTGGATTATCTTGAATTGCTGAGAAGTTGACCCTTTCCCGTGGTACCTTCAATCCATGATGGTTACCCAGGCGATGTCGAGGGTGCAGGGAACTCGACAGCAGATGATGGCGAGGAGGAGCTCGACGAGGATCAGGGCGAGGAGCTCTATTTGTGGTGATTGGCTTTGTTTATGTTATGTTTGTTGTTGTATGTGTAATATGAGTTTTGTGTACAAAGCATTTGTGACCATGTTGGGACGGGTGATGTTTTGTCATTTTGAGCACAGGGTAGACTGGTGGTTTTACTTTTGGAGCAGCCCCCTGCGTGGGTGTCTGCCGGAAGTACCCCCAGGGTATGATTGCTCTTTTGAAGTCGTCATACCTTAGGTGTATTTTCTTTGTACATTATTACTGTCTTTTTGTATGCACTTTTTATATCTTATATATATAAGTATGTACTTGATACCTGCGTGCTGTTATTTAGGACTTAAGTCTTGTGTCTTAGTTGCACCATGTTTCGAAAAGCTGTAATTACTCTGATGTGCACGAGCGGGTCTTATAAAAAAATATAAATATATAGACCGTACTTTTCTAAAGGGCACAAGAGTATGATTTTAAAACACATCGCATACAGGGTAACTTGAGCTCGGTATGTTGAGCTCGGTAGCAGTCCGGAAACGGGTCGTTACAATGTTGGTATCAGAGCAGTTCGGTTCTGACTGAGCTGTGCATAGGAAATTTGGACTGGTCACTGTGTCGGGATATATATATATGTGTTGGGTACCTAATTGCACTATGTTGATTGCTGTTTGATTAAGTGAAGCACTTATTGCTTGAAAAAAAATTGTTTGAACTGTTTCTTGATTGAAGCAGTGTGTTTTAACACATCCTTGTTGTGAGATTCGATGGTTTTGAACTTTGTGGAATCTAATGCCACCTCATAGGATACGACGGCTGTACACGAGAACGCCGACATGGAACGAGCGATTCAAGCTATGACCGAGATGGTTGCGGCCATGGCTCAAGAATCACCGCCGCAACTCAACAAATTAACGCGATGACTCAACAGACGGCAAATGCTGACCCAAAGAGAATTTGGCAAAGAACAAAGAACGAGCAGAGCGAAATGCTGAAGCGAGAGGGTTGGCCGACTTTAGGAAGCATGATCCACCGAATTTCTACGGTGAGCCAAATCCAGATAAAGCTGATCTTTGGATGCAAGAGATCGAGAAGATCTTCGAGGCACTCCATTGCCCGAACAATGTAAAGGTAGACTACGCCACCTATCTGCTACTAGGAGATGCAGAATATTGGTGGAAAGGAGTGAAGCAAACATTTATAGCAGAACGTCGTGAGATGACATGGGAGCTTTTCCGTGAAAGGTTCTTGGACAAGTACTTCCCAGACATCGCACGAAAAAAAAGAGCAAGAGTTTCTTCAATTGCAAAGAAGGCAATCGACGGTGTCCGAGTATGCAGCCAAGTTCGAGTCACTCGCAAGGTACCTCAATTTAGTGACCGAGCTGACCAAAGATGGTTAAGTGAGAGGTTCCAACGAGGTCTGAGATTTGATATCCAGAAGTCAGTGGTATCATTGAGGATTCGAAACCTTCAAGAGCTGATAGATCGCTGTGTCGAGGTAGAAGGAGTAAGAAGCCACAAGAAGAAGACCGCCCAGTGGACCAATGAGACCTCGTGGCCTGGGACAGAGATTTGCACGAAGGAAAGCAACTTAAGAAGCCTTACACCACCTCGGGGAACAACAACAATAGAGGACATGTCGTCCGATGACCCAGGCGAGCGAGGAGTCAGGTCGACCGGTGTCGAGGTGACTTGTTTTCGTTGTGGAAAGACGGGACATTATGCGAATAATCGCATTTCGTAAGGAGGATGTGTGCTACAATCGTAGGAAGCCGTGGCATTTTGCCAAGGATTGTCCCACACCTAAAGTCGAACCGCAATGCATGCGGCGAAGGCAAAAGAGAAGCGTCAGGTAGCTAAAGGCAGAGTCTTCTGCATGAGCGGCGAGGAAGCAGAGCAAGCTGATGATCTTATCCAAGGCGAATGTGAGATAGTGGGTAAACCCTTATCCGTTCTCTTTGATTCGGGTGCAACCCATTCCTTTATTTCTTCTGATTGTGTGAACCATTTGAATCTGACTGTGACTGCTTTACCGTTCAAATTGGTAGTTACGACCCCAGCTGCTAAAACCTTAGTTACCAACACTGCATGTCTTAATTGTGTATTGGTTATTCAGAGTAGAAAGTTTGTGGTCAATTTGGTTTGTTTGCCTCTTAAGGGCTTAGATGTCATCCTCGGGATGGATTGGTTGTCATACCACCATGTCCTCTTGGACTGTGCCCGTAAAACTGTAATTTTTCTTGGAGTTTCCAATTATCTTTCTACTGAACGTATGGGAGTTTCTTTGAAAGAAGGAACTAGGGAATACATGTATCTGGCTAGTTCGTAAGTTTCCCAAACAGATCGAAGTGAAGAATGTACCAGCTGGTGTGTGACTTTGAGGACGTTTTCCCGAAGACGTGCCAGGGTTACCACCAAAGGCGAGAGGTCGAAGTTCTCCATCGACCGATTCCAGGGACAGACCTATTTCAATAGCGCCTACAGGATGTCTCGCGCCGAGATGAAGGAACTAAAGTCCCAGATTGAGCATTTGGAGTCAAAGCAATTCATACGACCGAGCGTGTCACCGTGGGGAGCTCCAGTGTTGTTGGTCAAGAAGAAGGATGGACGATCCAGACTGTGCGTAGACTATCGTCAACTCAACAAGGCTACTGTGAAGAACCGGGATCCGTTACCACGTATTGACGACTTGATGGATCAACTTCGTGGAGCGGGGATGGTTTCAAAGATAGACTTGAAGCCCGCTACCATCGATTCGCGTGAAGGCGGAAGATGTCTCCAAACAAATGCGTTCAGACTAGGTATGGGCATTATGAGTACTTAGTGATGCCGTTTGAGTGAGAAATGCGCCCGCTGTGTTTATGGACTATATGAATAGGATTTTCCATTCGTTTTTGGATCAGTTCGTTGTAGTGTTCATCGACGACATATTGATCTATTCGAAGAACCGAGAAGAGCACGAAGAACACTTACGTCGAGTACTACAGATATTGCGCGAGAAGCAACTTTATGCGAACTCATCCAAGTGTGAATTTTGGCTTGAAGAGGTGAATTTTCTTGGACACGTGATTTCCAAAGAAGGGATAGTTGTGGATCCAACTAAGATTGAGGCTGTGTTAGCGTGGGAACAACAAGACTAAGCATCTGAGATCGAAGTTTTGTTGGCTTAGCAGGCTATTATCGAAGATTCATTGAAGGTTTTTCGAAGATTGTCGCGCCTCTTACACGACTTACGAGGAAAGATCAACATTTTGCCTGGACCGAGGAGTGTGAATCCAGTTTTCAAAGACTGAAGGAGCTTTTGACAACAGCGCCTGTGTTGATTTTGCCTCACCCCGAAGAGCCTTACGAGGTTTATTGTGATGCGTCACACCAGGGATTGGGATGCGTGCTAATGCAACATCGGAAAGTGGTAGCTTATGCTTCAAGACAGCTTAAGATCCACGAGAAACTACCCTACTCACGATTTGGAGTGGCGGCCCGGTGGTTTTCGCAGAAGATATGGAGGCACTATCTTTATGGGAGCACTCTTATCGCTTTCGGCGATCACAAGAGCTTGAAGTACTGCTCGATCGAAGGAGCTCAACATGCGTCGGCCAGATGGACAGAATTTCAAGGACTACGACTTTACGTTGGAATACCATCCCTAAGGCTAATGTAGTAGCGTATGCATTGAAGCGTAAAGAGCGTTTTAGCCTCAGCAATGATGATCAAGGAGTTGGAGATGCTCGAGAAGTTCCGAGACTTGAGGTTGAATGTGGAAGTTTCACGAGGGAAGCTGAGATTTGGTATGCTTACCATTTCTAACAGATTGTTGGACGAGATCCGAGACCAGCAGGTTCATGACGAGCTCCTGCAAGAGAAGGTCCAGTTGATAGCGCAAGGGAAGGCGACAGAATTCCAAGTCGGAACGGACAACATTTTAAGGTGCAATGGCCGAGTGTGTGTACCTAATGTGGCGGAGCTGAGAAAGTTAATACTTGACGAAGCGCATAAGAGCAATTTTAATATTCACCCAGGAGTTACGAAGATGTATCAAGACTTAAAGAAGCATTTTTGGTGGTCCGGAATGAAGAAGCAAGTGGCTGAGTACGTAGCTTCGTGTTTAACGTGTCAGAAAGCGAAGGTGGAGCACCAACGACCTGCGGGAATGCTACAATCGCTGACGCATCAAATATGGAAATGGGATAGTATTTCCATGGATTTCGTTGTAGGTTTACCGAAGACGCAGAAGAAGAATGATTCGATTTGGGTGATCGTCGACCGATTGACCAAATCTGCTCATTTCTTGCCAGTGAGGTCGACATACAACGTGGAAAAGCTGACCGAGATCTACGTCGCGGAGATAGTACGACTACATGGTATACCCTCTTCGATCGTGTCGGACCGAGATCCGAAGTTCACGTCTCATTTTTGGAGGGAATTGCAAGAAGCGATGGGAACCGAGCTCAGGTTTAGCTCGGCATATCATCCCCAGACTGACGGTCAAACTGAGAGAACGATCCAATCGCTTGAAGATTTGTTGCGAGCGTGTACCTTAGATCACCGAGGAAGTTGGGACGACGTCTTACCATTGGTGGAGTTCACCTATAATAACAGTTTCCATGCAAGTTTTGGAATGGCACCTTTTGAAGCATCCGTATGGATGTATGTCGACGCCTCTTTGTTGGTACCAGGATGGCGAGAGTTCATGTGGGACCAGATATGATCCAAATAGACTACTGAGAAGATCCGCTTGATCGAGACAGATGCGAACGCCTCAAAGTCGACGTAAGAGTTATGCAGATCAAGACGTCGACCACTCGAGTTCGAGGAAGGAGAGCATGTATTTCTTAGAGTTACCCCCACCATCGGAGTTGGTCGAGCGATCAAATCCAAGAAACTTACCCCTAAATTTATTGGACCTTATCGATTCTTCGTCGTATTGGTCCAAAGGGCATATCGATTGCCTTGCCACCCTTCTTGTCGAACATACATGATGTCTTCCACGTCTCACGATTCACGAAAATATATTTTCGACCCTTACATGTCATCGAACCGGATGTGATCCAACCGAGGGACGACTTATCCTTCAAGCATCACCGAAGGATCGTTGACCTGAAAGCCAAGCGATTGGAACAAAGAGATTCAACTTGTCAAAGTTGTGTGGGATCAAGACCGAGATGCGACTTGGGAGCTGGAAGAGAAGATGAAGACTCAGTACCCTGAACTTTTTCATGGTAAGTAACTTATTTGCAATTTCGAGGACGAAATTTTTTTAGAGGGAGAGATTGTAACACCTGAGGACGAGATCGACCTCGGATTAGGACATCGGAACGAGACCTCGCATGCAAGACCTCGTGTCGAGATCCCGTGCCAAGATCGCGTGCCAAGGTCATATGTCGAGCTGATGAGGTCGCGTACCGAGCTGAGGAGGTCGCATGTCGAACTGAGGAGGCCGCGTGCACGAACTCGTGTTAGAGCCTTGTGCGCTTGCACAAGCACCCTGGTCGACATCGTGTCGAGATGATAACACTCGTATTTTTACGAATATTATGTAGTGTTAATTAGTATATTTTGTTGTGATTATGAGAGAGGACAGATTAGATGGGTTAGACTTGTTGTTTGGATTAATATCTTACTTTAAAATCCAGGTGTCACTTATTTGTGGTTTTATGAAAGATAAATTCATTTAAAATGGTTTTCTTGTAATTAACTTTTGTTTAAGGGAGATAAGACTAAACTTTTTCTTTTTCCACCAAATTGTAGATAAGTATCATGATTAGTTTCCTCCACCTACATAAATATCACGCTTAGCCGCCTTAAACAATCACTTTCCAGCTTTCTTCTTTTTCTTCTTCTCTAGATTTCCTCTTCTCCAAACTTCCATTGAAGAAACTTGAGTTTCAAAGAGTTTTTGAATGCACCTTCCTCATCAACCTTGTTCCTTATCATCTCCTCGACCTATATCACCATCTCGACCATCCTGTAGAGGTATGAAAAATAGAATTTTAGTTCTCTTCATGTTATCAAGTAGCGCCACTTCTTCTCTCTATTTTAGCTAGTTTTTATGCTTTCAACTCATATCATATTGATAGGTTTTCTTCTTCATGACATTACCTACCTTTCTAACCATTTATTTGAGCTTGAAAACAAATTGTTTCCTCTGTTTCTGCAAGTAAGTAGCGCCCAAAACCCTCCCTACTTGGCTTGTGTTGATTTCTTTTTGAGTTTTAAATTTTAACATAAGTGGTTATGGTCTTATTTTAATTGCCGGACCATGACGAAAATATTTTTAAGAAATATAAACTTAGATTTTGATTAAGTTGTGCTTAAGGTATTACTTGATTTTAAGCTTTAATTAGTACTTAGGAAAAATGGCTTTGTTTGGTGATGTATGAAAAACGTTTTTAACAAAATTTTAGAGAAAAGGAGTTATTTTGTAATGTTTGAATTCTGGTTGTATTTGTTTAAGTTCTTAAGTTTTAATGCTTACTTGGGTTGTGGTTAAGATTGGGATGATGAGAGCTAAGTGTTATTAGAACCCATAGATCGAACTAAGTTGTGCTCAGATTAGGCGGTGTGATTTCAGAGATCGTGCGGCAAGGAAATCGTGGTGTACGAGATCACGAAACCGAGGTCGACTAAGAGTCGACGTGTCGAGATCGAGTGAGAGGAGTCGTAGTCGAGCTCGTTTGAAGACAGTAGTGTTGAGGTCGTTGTCGAGCGGCGTTAGCTTGGAGTTCTGAAGTGGCAACTCTTAGACATTATTAAGGCTTTATTTTATATGTTTATGCGTAAGGGCACTTTCAAACATTCTAGGACTCTGTTTTTATGTTATTGTGTAAGGATTGTTTTATTGCTTAAATGATTGAATTGCGTTTTCTTCATGTTAAGCATGCTCTTTATTTGATATGTGATCAAGTAATTTTATGTGTCACTCCTTGATCACGCGTAGCTAATCATCGAGTGAGAGAGCTAGGCGAGTCGTCATGACGTGTTTGAGCCGTGACCCGGATAACTAAGCGTGCTAGGTCCCCTTTTGTTTACGGGGGATTGACTAGGCGTCGCATTATCGCTTGGGGTTGGACCTGCCGATTAATGTATGGTATCGGTTTGGGGTTGGACCACCGCTTACCTATTGCGTCGGTTGGGGATGGACCACCGCGATATTCCGGAATAAGAGTCGAGTCTAGAGTGAGATGGTCGAAGTCACGTTTGGTGAATGTTATACTTTGTTGTTTACTTATTTCTTTATGCCTGGATTATCTTGAATTGCTGAGAAGTTGACCCTTTCCCGTGGTACCTTCAATCCATGATGGTTACCCAGGCGATGTCGAGGGTGCAGGGAACTCGACAGCAGATGATGGCGAGGAGGAGCTCGACGAGGATCAGGGCGACGACCTCTATTTGTCGTGATTGGCTTTGTTTATGTTATGTTTGTTGGGGTAGCTGTAATATGACTTTTGTGTACAGTGGCTGTGACCAGTTTGGGACGGGTGATGTTTTGTCATTTTGAGCACAGGGTAGACTGGTGGTTTTACTTTTGGAGCAGCCTCCTGCGTGGGTGTCTGCCGGAAGTACCCCCAGGGTATGATTGCTCTTTTGAAGTCGTCATACCTTAGGTGTATTTTCTTTGTACATTATTACTGTCTTTTTGTATGCACTTTTTATATCTTATATATATAAGTATGTACTTGATACCTGCGTGCTGTTATTTAGGACTTAAGTCTTGTGTCTTAGTTGCACCATGTTTCGAAAAGCTGTAATTACTCTGATGTGCACGAGCGGGTCTTATAAAAAAATATAAATATATAGACCGTACTTTTCTAAAGGGCACAAGAGTATGATTTTAAAACACATCGCATACAGGGTAACTTGAGCTCGGTAGCGGTCCGGAAATGGGTCGTTACAACCTCCATCTCGGGGAGTCTTTCTAAAGGGGTTTTGCATCCTTCTCCTGAAGAATCTTCTATTATGAGTTATTTCTTGGTGACTGCTCATGCTCCCCCAGCACCCTCGGTGAGGTTGATTAATTGGTTTCCTCCAAACCCAGGTTGGGTAAAATGTAATACAGATGGTGTTTCTAAGGGGAACCCGGGTCTTGTAGCTTGTGGTAGTTTGTTTCGAGATAGTAGTGCTGCAGTCATGGGTTGCTTTGCCTCCTTTATAGGCATTACTTCTTCTTTTTTTGCTGAGCTCTTTGGGGTTCCGTTTGTGGGTTGAATGTGACTCCTCGCTGGTTGTTCAGGCTTGGCGCTCGGCTGCTTTAGATCCCATCCCTTGGCAATTGAAGACTAGGTGGAAAAATTGCTTGATTCTTCCTAATAGTATGAATTTACTTATCTCTCATATTCACAGGGAAGGTAATAATTGTGCTGACAAATTGGTATCTTATGCAATTGTAAAATAGGGGTTACACGTGGTGGAATTTAATCCCAGACTTCATTAGGGAAGATTTTTTCCGTGATAGGCTTGACCTTCCTAATTATAGGTTTAGATAATTGTTTGGCATGGGTTTTGGCCTAGTCCCCCCATGTTTGTCCTTCTTTTTCCTTTTTTCCAATAAATTAAGGCAGGAGTACTATTTTTCCTTCTAGATGTTTTTTTTCCTAAGGAGGGTTTTTCATCAGAAGGTTTTAACGAGGCTCCTTTCCTTTTTTGCCTTTTTTAAAAAAAAAGAGTTGATCGAAACTTATGCTGCTCATTATATACTTGACTGATGGTATTGAGATTGCCATTATTGCGTTGTTTCAGTGTCAATAGAATACTTCCCGGCCTTACATTGTTCTTTGTCATATCATGAACAAATTTTTTCTCATTTTGGCTTAAACGACTAAAAAATGGATGACCCGTCATGCTTTCAGGTATCCGATGGTTGTGAATTCCACAAAGGATCTTAAGTATCCAGCCTTCACCCATTGACAGAGGTCTTCCTTTAAGCGCAAACAGACACTCACACTTATGAGATCCAGTTGACTTTGAAGAACTTGATGACTTGGATCTATACTTTCCACTCCTTTTACAACCCAGAATGATTTTTGTTTTTCTTCCTCTTTGTCCCGTTTCTATGTTTAATCTTACAATGACAACAACTATATTGTTTTCTTTCCCAACCTCTCGAGCCCAATAAAAAAGATCATCTCGTGTAGGAAATATCTGGAAAAGTATTAAACTTAATGTTTTGCTAAAAAAAATACGACATATTCACAATATCAAATAATAATTAAATTACCTGCATAGTAGTGAATACATCACTACAATTAGGGGTGCTCATGGTTTGGATAATCATATAACCAAAATCAAATGCAATTAAAACCATATATTAGGATGGGTTTTCAAATCCAAATATATAAAATCGGATCTCAAATATGGTTACGGATATAAAACCGGTTGTTTTTCCATATCCGGTTATAAAACCGGTTTCGACTCAAAACCGGTTATAAACCGGTTTCTGTCATAAAACCGGTTATACAACCAGTTATAGATCCCAAATCCGGTTATAAAACCGGTTTTAGCCTGTAAAATCCGGTTTTCACGTTCCAAAACCGGTTTTATAGAATAAAATGCAGCTTACATTATCCACTATCCAAGGAAAAATCAATTGATTACATGGAATTGAAAACCGGTTTTGTTTATATCACTATGCAGCTTGTCACTAAATTCAACATAATAATGCTGCATATTCCAGTAATAAGATCAAATGTTTTTTAAAAAAAACATTTGATTCTTTAGAATGGAAAACGCGTGGAAAAGGGACGAATACGGTGATGTATTTGTAATGGTGATGATTATCATATTGTAGATCCAAATAATTTTTTTTTATGAGAATAGATTCAATTAAACGATCCTTGATTTGGGAATTGGGAATTTTAGGGTTCTTTTACGATGAAGAGTGACACTGGAATTGGAATGCAGCATTACGGAGTGGTATTTGCGATGGACAGCGTAAGTTCGCGAAAATCAATGGATATTGGATAATGAACAGAAAGACTGGGCTTAAATATCCTAGTATTAGGGATGTTGGATAATGGATATCCTAATATTTAACCAGTTGGATAACCAAAACTGGACTTTAAAAATAAATGGGCTTGGTTTATATCCATATCCAAAAATATGGATATTTAAAAAATAGTTATGGATATGGATTTGGATAAATCCTTGTAACCGGATATTTTGAGCATCCCTAACTACAATCGAAAGCTTGGAAAACGTTGATGGGCTTGTCAGCTTCATCAGAATTGAAGGCACTAAAATCATCCATTTCCAATAAAACTAAAATAAAACAAACAAAAATTCCAATTTCCAGAATACAATTTATATACTGAAAATTGGAATTTTCGGAACTAAGTTCAAAACGCAAAAAAAAATACGTACCGTAAATTCAAGTTTTCGGTACGATTGCAGCGTTTTTAGTTCAAAAATTTGGAATTTTCGGGAAGTGTGAGTGAAAAAAATAAAAGTTGAGTTTTTGATGTTTTGTGTAGGGGTATTTTGAAGAATTCGCAATTTGGGAGTGTACTCAATAGGTGGGGTGGTGCATTTAATAATGGCCCTATAGATATAGATAGAAAAAACATTATTAGCTAAAATGGGCTTTGTCATGGACTTTGAATACAAATCGACTGACATGCATAGACACTAAGAACCATATTTCAAAAACCAAGTCATATTGCTTCTTAAAATATGGCACTAAATGTTATAGTTTTCAAAAGTTGGATATAATGCACTTAGAAATCAGTGTCGATTGATGATCATATTGAACTCAGTAGTTCAACACCTATGACATTGAAGTTGAAGTAATTCATGATCAATTGATGTCAACTTAGTATAATAGGTTAACTATTTATAATTTGAATATTAGTAATTCACATCCATTTTACAATTTTGCAATGTGTTTCCTCTGATTTAAGAAAGACTATTCTTACCTCAAAATTGTAGCAAAAAAGTTGGTGCAGCACTCAATGAAAACCTATGAAAAAAATATCCAATCAATCATTTGTACTAAAAGAGCAAACAAAACGGGGCTAGACATAAGAGCAAATCAGGAAAAAAATGTAAATCGCTAAAAAAGCCATGACAAAACGGGATTCCAAAGCAAAACAGGATATAATAAAATCATAGTTGAATACATATAATAACTTCAGGAAGCTATAACTTCAGGAAAGACAAGTTTCAGCAAAGCTGGTATGCATGATTTGAGGAAAAAACCAACGAAAAGGTGTAAGTTCACTAAAAAAGGCAGCAAAGTCTAATAAAATCCAAATTATATTCATGTAGCAGCTATAACTTCAGCAACCTATAATTCACAAAATAGGAAAACATTCAAATTCCTAAAAAAGGCAAAGCAAAATAGGATATTATAAGAGCCATAACAAAACATGATTCCAAATTTAAAACCAACAAAAACACAAAACTTGCTTAAAGCTATGAACAAAAAAGAACACCTCACCGTGAACAATTTTTAAACTAGAGACAAAAAAAGAGGATATCAAAAAAATGTCTTTGATGTTGCAGATCTCCCTCACCATGCCCACATGTGAGTCTTTGCTGGCGAACCCTAGCCATCAACCCAATCCACCGAGCTTTCCCTTTTCTCTTCCCGCGATCCCCCTGCATTACTTTCCTGTTTTTCCCATTTTACATGTAGAAAACCCTAACTGTGAAAGTAAAATGAACGACAAAGAAGGAAATGGTGAGCCAAAGTAGAAGAAGAAGGAAAAAGGAAAGAAGTAGTAGAGTCTGGTTCACTCACCTGAGCCAGAAAACGGAGAACCAAGTTGTTGAAGAAGAAATCGCAAGTTGAAGAAGAGAAGGGAAGAACCAGAAAGGCAGCTCCTCTGTTGGAGGTGACCAGCGCAACTTTGTGTAAAATTTACACAGCTTGAGTGTAATACCTCGCCTGACTTAATTATTTAGCTTTATTAATTTAAGCATTTATATGTTTTAAATTCATGGCTGAGTAACTAAATTGGGTGTTATTAATTAATTTAGGGGTGTGATTAGTAATGGCAAAAATAAAGTTTTGGTTAAAATGAAAGGCATATAGGTATTTTACCTAGGCTAAGATAGGGACATAATGGTCCAAGTAATGGGAAGACCAATTTCCCTTTTCTTTCCCTTCACTCTCTCCCACACCCAGCTCTCCATTTTTCTCCCTCCCTCTCGTTCTGTTTCTGAGAAAAAAGAAAGAAAGAAAGAAAGAAAAGAAGGAAGAGACAAAGAAGAAGAGGAAGGAAGGGTTAGGGTTCAAGGGAAAAAGAAGAGGAAATTGATAGATCATCTCATCCTTACTTAAGAGAAGAGGAGGTTGAGTTAAGGTTCCACATTTTTAGAAATTTGAAGTAGTTCCAAGGAGAAAAAGAAGAAGAAAACCAAATTTTGAAGAAGAAGAGGAAGGAGATCCAAGTTTCACCCTACATAGTTCAAGTTCTTGGAGTTTTGTGAGTTTTTCCTCCTTTAGGTGGTGGGCAACCATAAGACCCCCATTAGGGCTTCCATTTCCTCTTGTTTTGTATGATTGCTTAATGTCTATTTGGGGATTTTTTAGAGTCATATGATGGGAATGGGCTTTGGTTGAATTGTTCATGATTTTGATGAATTTTGTGACATTTGGGATATGTTCATGGTCATGATTTTCATGCTACATGATATGATTCTTCCATTATACATGTTTGATCTTTGCTTTTGAATCCTTGATTGTGTTGGATTTGGCTTGGATAGGGAGAAATTGAGGTTGGAAGTCAAATTATGTAGAAAAAATGGATTTCTGCACAATTCTGCAAGGGACGCAGGTGAAGCGCATCCTGCGCGCGCAGAAATAGAAGCAAGAAGCAGAAATGCGCATGACGCGCGCCTGTGAAGCGCAGAGAAACAGAAAGCAGTGTGGAAGCGCGCGTGACCCGTACGCAGAAACAAAACCACAGGGTTCTGGTGCGCGCGAAGTGCGTACGGAGCGCACGCCGAAACGTGCCTGTTTATGCAGAAATGTGTTTTTTTTCACATTTTAAGAGCTTCTAAGACCATGAATACTTGTTTTTAGTGTTCTAAATCCTAAGAGATCAAAGGGATATCATAGAAATCCTTTAGAAAAGTTATTTCAACATAAGTTTTGTTGAAAACTTAGAGATACAATATTAGAACTATTGAATTTATAATGGTTCTAGTCAGATAGTTGTACAAAGCGGTTGTACCACTAGGAGGTAACGACACGTCCCAACTAATACAATAGTTGTACAGACTGGTTATACCACTATTACCAAACGATGTAACACCCCGCAGTCCTATTCATGCTTTACTCTATGTAATTAGCCTAACTCGCATTATTAGCGTGAATAAAAATACGAAGGAATTAAAATTAAAACATCAATAAGACTACGACACTCTACGGTGAAGTAAACTAGTGCCAAACGTGCGTACATATCTATACAACATCAGAGTGCATGTGCGTAGTGTATAAAGTAAAGATACAGTCATCCCAAAAAGTAAACCTGAGAGGCTAACCTGCTGCCTCAACTAAGCAAAACAACAAAACATAATGTAAACAAAAGACTCCTGGCCAACCAAAAACCAAACACCTTAGCGAGGGGAAAACTGAGAGCTCCCGCTCTGTGACCCCGCCCGCCTAGGAAACAACTGTCTGTAATCATGAGCTATCATGTGATGAGAGGGACCAGATGTCGCTCCTCTCCCACGTCTCTGTCTCCCACGATGACTAGACTCGCTGTGATGGCTAGCGGGTTGCACCGACATCGGCTGAGGAGGCATCGGAGGATAACCTCCATAACCAAAGCCCGGTGGAAACCCTGGTGCCTGCCACATCTGCTGGAAGCAAAGTCTCTGACAAATTCGGAAATCTCCTGAGAAGCTAGAGATCAGAAGACCTGGAATTCTGAAATAAACAGAGATGGTACTCGTGTAGATCACTGCTTGACGCACATGGTCAATCTCCCACCCCATGCCGTCAAAGTCGTGGTACTGTATCTCAAAGTCACCCCATACTAGGTTCTGCGGGGGTAGGGGCATCGACGGATGCATCAAGAGGAACTACTCCATCAGGTGGTAATGTGGCTGCATCGTCCTCCTCAGTAAAGTCTAGCAAGCATACAAACACAGGGAGGTAAGAATAACACATCCATCAAAAAGCGGGAAATGCATAAGAAGAATGAGTGTTAGATAATAAATACAGGCGGTCATATGTATAACAGACAAGATCTAACTATCTTCTTCCGCTTACCCATGTCTCTCAATGAATTGTGTATCATGACATCTTTTCTTTTACTATTTTCACTGTACTCCCCATTTCCGATAGGAATACTTATTGGTGAACCCCCTTTTCCGTTAGGGTTGCCGTCCCCCTTTCCCGATAGGGACTCCTGTCTCCCTTTTTCGATAGAGCATGGGGCGACACTAACCTAGTCCACGAGGTATTCCCTTTTTCCATTAGGAATCCTCCTCCCCCTTTTCCGTTAGGGATGTCCGTTTCCCCTTTTTCCGATAGGGAACAAAGTGGATCTAACCTGCTGAGCGAGATATCCCCCTTTCCTGTTAGGGATCCTCTCCACTTCACATTCCCGTTAAGAATGGAGTGGTTACCAATGCAATATCATGTATATGCTTCCAACACCTCATAATCATATGCCTCACATCATATTATGCATACATTCCAAAAAATACCCTTTTATCATACTAATGCATATTGGAAGATATACTCAGTCATTTAGCATGCTAAGGCAACATACAACACATACTCACACATAATATACATTTAACCATGTTACGCTAAGCATGTTACAACTCACATATAGCACATATATCACAACTTACAGTCAAACATATTATTAGGCAATCATATTTAATAATAAAATAATCTTAAGTTGGCTGATGGGTCTACCACGCCTACCCCTAGATGTGGCATACCGTAACCCCTATCCTTAGGTGTTACTGACATCAACCCCCTAGTAGGGCTTAGGTCACCCTACACATGCCAAATAGTTATTTCTACTATACAAAACCTAATGGAAGTATATTCTTTCTCCCACCTTGTATTGGAAGAACTCGGAACCACAAACAGATACTGGAACACAACTACGGACTCACCAACCAACGAACCAACACTCTCCACTCTACTAACAGCTTCGTCCACACCATCCAAAGGGCCAAGGATCACCCACAAATTCCACCGAGCATGCCAGAACAATCCACAGTTAACCGGAAATACAGAAACGCACTCGGATTAGAATTAGGGCAACTAATTACTAAAATACAAGAGGGTCATGGCCTGGTACTGTCCAGGGTTCCCAACAATTCCAACTTACCCAAAATCAACTTCCAACAAGCTTTCACGAACAACCGGTACCCGTACTATCGCCAAAACCCTAAAATACAAAGAATAGTTGATGAGGGACAATCTAAACCATTAAGGCAATCACGAATCAGAAACTAAACATGGAGAACAGAGGCCTAGGTCACTGTCTCGTGGTCTAAGGAATCTCCTCCGGGAGTTCCGACAAAACCCTAGCTCGTTTAGTACCCGTACGGTTGAACCGGGGTCCAAAACACAGTCTGATTAGGGCTAGGAATTAGAACCAATTTGGAAATCAAGAATCACAATATGAACCTTAGATGAACAGTATAGGGGTATAAGTTTACCTCGACGAAACGGTGATCAGAGATAAGCCCTAACAAGCCTGAATGGTAATAGACGAGTTTACACTGTCGGATTAATGAACAAATGCTTGAGATCACTTGGGTGAGGATCACCAAGCTTGGAGAACTTGAAAATGGTGGATTTCTGGTGTAGATATGATTTCAGGTCGTGTGAGGAAGAAAGAAGTGGATAATTCTGAATTAAGGGGCAAATGGGCTTAAATAGGTAATTAAGGGTCACTGGGCGCGCGTCACGTGCGACCCTGTGTGCCCTGGGCGCGCGCCACCTGACCCTCTCTTGGTACTGCATGTGTCACGCGTATTTTAATGCGCAACACGCGCATTTCAGCGTTGTCTCTCTGTCTCCATGCGCGTCAAGCGCGTTTGAGAGCGCGCTGCGTGCGTCTATGCAGACCAGGTTGCTTCATGCTGAATGATGCTCATGCATGCACGCCACGTGTCGCGTTGCAATTGGATCACATGCCACGTGTCAAAATTGGTCAGAGACTGCTGGCACAACATGCACTAGCGCGCGCCACGCGCGTCCTCAGGCTATACGGTGTGTGTCACGTGCTCCTGTGTAGACTTGTCCATTTTCATGCGATTTCTTCGATTCCGACTTCCGTGCAGTCCAGAACTCGATACCCTAACACTTAAACATGATTCCTAACACAAAAGGACATCAAATGGACTCAAGAATAAAGATTCTAAGTCTCATATACTCGTCCGAAAACTCACACTCGCTTAAGGGCACAAACACACAAAACCCTAATCTTGACTCCGATTGTTCTTAAACTTTGCCAGGCTTCTAAGACTCACATCAAAACCTTATAAACACTATTCCAACCTCACACAACATACCAATCCTCAACATATGCTCTCATACAAGCTCATGGTAACACAGAAAGCAAACATACGACCAAAAAGTCAAAAGTATATAGTTAAACACATACACTAATCCCACCTAGGGCACACAAGTACACTTAGTCACATATAAACACACATTACACAAGATTAGAAAAATGAGGATGTTACAAACGACACGTCCCGGCTGTTACGAAATAGGAATGAGTGCAGAGCGGTTGTGCCACTGTGAGGTAACGACATGTCGCGGCTGTTATAAATAGTTGTACAGAGCGATTGTACCACTATTACCACACGACACGTCTCGGCTGTTGCTCAAAGGATTTGTCATGTTGCTTTAATGTTTATATTTGAATATTATTGTAATTGTGGCGAGTATTGGTGAGGGGTCCGTGAAGGACTCACTGAGATTTTTATAATCTCACCCTTTCCTCTTTTGTTTCGGATAAGCAGGTACCGGAGGAGTAGAAAATGATGCTAGAAGTTTATAATTTTTTGTTTATGTTATTTTAAGGATGTAACTTGACTTCTTTTGTTGCTTATGACAAAGTCTAGTCTTGTACTTTGTATTCCCAAGCTTTGGCCTTGGATGATCTTGTAATTTTAACTTTTAGACTTATGACAATGAATAAAGTTTAGACTTGTAATTGTTAGTAATTCCTATGCTTTAATGTAAATTGTCTTATTTCAATTATTATTGGAGTACGGGCGTTACATCGAGCTCTGTCTTCTCTCCCTTGTCAGCAGTATCAGAGAAACAGAGAGGGATGGGGAAGAGAAAACAAAAATGGGTGAGAAAAATGCGAGGGTGAAGGAGAAGAGAAAGATGGGGAAAAGGCGACAGAGTGAAAGAGACGAGTGAGTTAGAGAGTCCGAGAAATAGAGAGAGAGAGAGAATAGGTTTAAATTTTGAAATAAGTGCTGCTCACCGGGAATTAAGAGATCAAAGAGACAGTTTTTTTACCCCAAAAAATAGTGACGTGTCAAATGACTTTTCTACCCTTAAAAAGGATAAGTGGTGTAAATTTAAGAGCTCTAATTTAGTCATTTGAACAACCTATTCTTCTCTAAAATTGATAGTAGAAGCAAAAGATTATTTGTATTTGGTCCAAATTCACAAAATATTTTGCTTACATTGGGTAACGGAGGGAATATATATATACACACACTCAATGCTTTTATTCTACAATTGGTGACTAGTAGCTTTTAACCACTATTTTAAATTGGATTTGTTCAGTGGTCTTCCTTATTGCATATTGACACTTCCTTAGAGGACATTTGTAGTGCTAGCATGGTTAATGCTAGAGTGTTTTTTTTTTTTTGTTAAATTTGAATTCTAACATTAATTATTTGTTTGATTTGAGACAATATTTTATTTTTCATTTTATGTTTTCATTTTTTTATGGCAAATGTATTCCCTGTTTGCACTTATTTCTTGTTTTCAAAGATTTGTAGAAGAAATAGAGAAAATAAAAAAGTTATTTTCACGATTCTTGTACAAATTTTTAAAAACAAGAAAATAATGAAAACAAGGAGAGAATTCGATCAAATAAATGGTCAATGGGGAAGCTAGGACCCTGGGCCAGGGGGTATTGCTAAAAAATTTCTAACAATAAATTATTGCTAAAAAATTAAGGAGATATTGGCAGCAGTAACGAAAAGTAAAACCATAAGAACATTCTCAAACAATTAAGCTATGCAAAATTGCATTAGATATTGTATTGCGTGTCTTGAAAAACAAATTTATCATTTATATTACTTATATATCCTTATATTTATTTATATTATATATTATATAAGGTTATTCAAGTCATTTTATTTTAAATGATTTAAGCTCCTCTCTCCTCCCCTCTAAAAAATCCCAACATTGAATGAGAGTAAAAATTGAGTTAGGAGATATTTTGCTCTCCTTCTCTCCTAAAAATTGAACTAAACATAAAAAATTTATAATAACCCATCCACTCTTATCCATTCACCTTCAACCAAATACTATCTAAGTAAGAGTATTGAGAGATGAAAATGTATGGGGTCAGAGTGTGCAAAATTTTAAATTAGGTGGGGTCAAAAAAATTTATATAAGGATATAAGTGAAGTTTTTAAAATTCGAGGGTGTGTAACTCTGAACAGGTCTTCCCCAGCACACCGTAATATTCCATTTTTTTCAAATCCATAGAATGTAGAGTAGCAGGTTCTTGAGATTTGCTAATTTTCCCATTCGTCATAGGTCTATTGCTCACGGGTGGTGGTTTGTATTATGTTTTTTTTTTACCTGAGTTTAGTATTATGTTTGACTCTAGTAATAGGTGTCATACCCCAATTATGTCCGGCCTTTATTTATTTATTTATTTATTTATTTATTTATTTTGCTTAAATTAATAATAAACAATAAAAATATATATTTTTTGTCTTGGAATAAAGAGAAGAATGACAAAAGAATAAAGAGAGGAAAAGAAAAAAGAGGAAGAAAAATGAATAAAAAGGAAAGAGGGGTGCAAGTGATGAAATTGGGGGTGCCACTAGCAAACAGCACCCCATTTCATGCACTCAGCCCAACCCAGTGCCCTATCTCTCACCATTTACTTCGCGCACCCCCTATCCTTCTACGTGCAGCTTCCCAGGCGCTGCCTCTCTTTCTCTCGCTACTCGCACCACGCTCTGTTCTTTTCGCGCCCCCTGAGCCACGCGGCCCATCACGCCCCATCCGCGGATCCAACCACAAATCCCCCTCAACCCTAAAAACCCCTAAAATCCTCCCCCTCCTTCATTTGGCCGCAACCACACCCACACTCACACTCCATCCCTTCTCTTTTCTCTCTCCCAGCCGCACCACCTCCAGTCCCTTACTCTCTTCTCTCATCAACCCAAATCTCTCTCAATCGCCCCTCATCCCCCAAAGACCTTAACCTCAATTTCTCTCCCAAACCCTAAACCTAAAAGCTCTAGCCGCGGCGCCCATCCTTCATATTCTTCCCTTTTTATCTCAATCAAACCAAATCTGAATAAATCACCATCAATCTCAAATTGAATCAAGCAAAGATTTGGATAAATCACATAGAGAATCGCGGATTGGAGCACAAAAAAGGAGTATTCGGTTCAATTCCTTCTTTTTGTTTCTTTCTATTTCTATTTTTATTTTAATCACTGATTTGGTCTCGGATTCCCTTTTCAGGTCTATAAAAATAGATGAATGATCGTGAAAGAGGGGCAGAGCGAACCCAAGAGCGAACCACAAGAGAATTTAGAGGAGAAGAACAAGCAAGGCGAACAGAGGAGAAAAGAGGCGAACAGGACAGCGACAAGACGACCGCATCAAGAAAAAATGTGAGGTCATTAGATCCCAAAAACAAATACTGTTTCTGTTAGTTCTAGGTTTTTTTGATCCCTCATCCTTTGATTTCGATATAGTTCTCTGGGAAAGGTGTAACCCAGGTTTCATCTTCTTCTCCCTTTTACTTCATTTCTTCTATTTTTGTATGGTCAAAGACCTTGATCTGGATTATAATGAATGAAATAGGGTGATTAAATATGATTTAATTTTTCTTCTTTTTCTTTATGTTTACAATTTTTATATATAGTGTTTTTTGGTCGATTGTGTGATTGTAAAGTGCTCCTGTAATGACTACGTAAAATTAGGGTTAGGGTTTGGCCTTCCAAAGAGGCCAAACCCAAGCAAAGAACATATTCAGAATTAATCATTTTAAAAGTTATAGTCAGGAAAATATAAAAATAAAAGGAAGGGTATAAAAGCAAAAAAAGAAGTTTCTATATTTTTTTTATCTACACATTTTATTTAAATCAATAAGTTAGTATTATTTAATCCTATTTGTTTTTTTTTTCTAATTTTTTGCTTTTGTTTTATAAATAATAACAGAATGAAAAAGAGCAAGACCATTTTCGGTCCAAAATGCAAACAGGTGCAAAAGTGTTTTTTGGGAATAATTCATTTAAGGCAAACATTTTTGAACAACTAAAAGGTACCATTTTTATGGACGTCTTAGGGGTGCTAACACATTCTTTAAGCGTAATGAACTCTCGAACTCATCTTAGGTTTAAAAGGCCATTCTTTTTTGCAAATATGTTAATAGGTTTTCCAATGTTTTCCTAAAAATAAAATATTAGTAGCGGCTCCATTGTAATTTTTTGGGTGGTTGTCATTGGGAATTCTTTTTATTTGTATATGATCACAAAGTCTAGCTATATTCTTTTGTATAGGTTTTACTTTTTTCAGCTCGTGATAATTTGTGTGTGTTTATGTATATGAATTATAACCACTATAAATGCCGTTCAAAAAAGTCATACTAAAAAAGGTCGATTAAATTATATTTTTAGTCTTGTATGTTTATTTTAGGTTTCAGTTTAATCCCTTATATACTATTTGTTACGAATTGGTCCTTTATGTGTAAAGGTTACACCAATATGTGGACCCTCTTGTTTTGTTTATTTCAAAGTGGTCCCTTATGTTACAAAAATTATACTAATATGGTCCTTTTTTTTAACAAAATATAGAACAAAAAAGGAACCATGTTGATATAGTTTTTGTAACATAAGGAACTATTTTGGAACAAAAAAAAAAGAGGAACCACATTGATATAACTTTTACACATAAGGGATTAATTTGAAACTTTTAATACATAAAGGGCCAAAACAAACTTAATATAAACTTAAGGGACTAAAAAAGTATAATTTAGCCAAAAAAAAGTTTTAGTTCTCTCGACATGAGTTGATGTCTACTTCAAATGGTCTTTAAGGATGGAAATGGTTAGAGTACCCTAAGACACTTTATTTCTTAGGTTAGCACAAGGGTTATGCAAGCTTAAGAATACGTTTAAATGTTAGTTAATAAGTACACCAAAATTCGATAACTCATTAACCATCCAAGGATCTTCGTTAACCATGATTTTGTAGATTATTAACAAAGTTGTCTGTTATCGAATTACTTATCTACTTATGTATATCTATTAATCAAGTTCAATACGCCATTGATCTAGTGTCATGTGTCCATTTTTCAGATGTACAAATAAACATAGTTCTGAAAATCGGACCGGACCGGCCGAGTTAACGGGTCTAATCGGGAACCGGCCTGCCATTTTCTCTGAGCGACCCACAAAACGAATTAGAAGAAACCGGCTGAAAACCGGCGAAACTGGTCAACAACCGGGAAAACCAACCAATCTGCAGTTTAGATCGGTTACGTGAAAGGCTATTTTTATTCTTTTAGAAACAACAAAATCTTTGCTTTCTGAGTGATCTGAGCATTGATGCAAAGGGAGGCATGGATCGAAAAGATGGAACTTGGAAGAGAAGAAGAAGAGTAAGTGACTTAGGAAGAAATTAGAAACATTGAAGATGAGATCATACAATAGAAGACGAAGCGTCGATCTCAAAGATTTTCACGAGACATTGTTGAAGATGAGAGCAGACAATAGAAGATGAAGAGTTGATCTCAAACACTTTCACCAATTCTTTGAGTTGTCATAGAGTTGGTAGAGAAACATTGTTGATCTCTTTCTCTCTCTCTCTCTTTCTCTCTCACTGTATCGCATAGTTTGAGCTGTCTTGAAGCTGCAGAAAATTGTTTTGCTTCCTTCAAGAGTTAAAAGGCGAAATCGGATTATCTGCCATCCACGCGGGAAAGGCACTGTGCTATCCACCATCTATGCTTCGTCAGATCCATCAGACGCACTAGAAGGTGCCACGTGGCCCTTTTTTATTAAAAAAAAGCTTAAAACCACATGAGTAACAGACCCTAGTCCTCGCGTTGAGATCGTTGTGTTGTCTACCTCCTACCTTCTCTCCACTCCCTGCCCGCTGTGGACCTACATGACATAAAGTGACACAAGGTCACTGTCTCCGCCCCACTGCCGCAGGACTGTCATAGAGGTCTGAAATCCGCTTCCCTCTTCACACACTTCACAGATCATCAAAAATTTTGGTTGATTTCTCATATCATATTTTTTTTTGGTTGGGATTTCTAGGAATTGATTTAGCACTCGTACTTTACAGCAGTAACAAAATTAAAAATGGCTAAATATTATTGTGGGTGGAATTTTGATTGTGTCTACTGAATGGCAGAAGGAAATTGTGCTAAATTGCAGCCTATCAATAAAGAAACAAGGTCCTTTGCAAAAATCAAGTAAATACCAGTCCAAATCAGATTTGCTCCAAGATGTTCTATATCTTCGTTTGAAGAGGTTTCAGAAAATGAACAAATCAAAGCTTCACCTCTATGGCGGTCGGAACAGCGTCAGGGGCATCGGCAACATCGCGGCGAGTCGGTGACAGTGTAGAGGCTGCAGGGGGTTTGATCTTTTCTCCTCGGTCACGTTTATACGCATTCTACGACATTTCTAAGTTTTTTTTAAAACAAATAAAGGGAAACGTGGCACATTTTGGAGGGATAGATTGATCAGATGAAGCAAAAGCACCGAAAGGCATGGTGCCTTTCACGCGTCAAAGGCAGTGAATCCGCGCTGCATTTTGAGTATAGATGCAAAGGGAGGCGTGGATCGAAAAGATGAAACTTGGAAGAGAAGAAGAGTAAGTGACTTAGGAAGAAACTAGAGACATTGAAGATGAGAACAAACAATAGAAAAAGCGTCGATCGTTTCAGACCCTCAAATGGGGGGTTTCAAGGGTACAAAATTATACAATTATCACTGCTGGAAAAACTTAAAATAGCGACGAAAATATAGAAAAAATAATAAAATGACAATATCCGAAGAAATGGAATTAAAATACAGGGAATTAAATAAAACACTAGAAGAAATCAATAGAAATATGTTCTTATTGTTAGAAAAAATTAATAAAATTATAAATTATACTTTAAATAATTTCCAAAATGGTAGAAATACTATAAATAATATACAAGATACATTAGAAAATATAAATATTGATGATAATCGAGACATTAATAGAATTAGAGAAGTTCTTCAACAATTATAAAATATTTTAGAAAAAGAAGAAAATAATAGATACATAACTATACAGGATTTAGAAAATTTTCTTGGTGATAGAAAATCAGTAAAGAAAGAGAACGAAACTTTAGTTTATCCACCAGGATTATGGAAGAATTAGTTAGAGAATATCAAGAGGATATAAAAAATGCAAATGTAAATAGAAGAAATAAGTAGACTTATGAATGAATTAAAAATATTAAAAGATGAGATTAGTAGCACAAAAATATATAAAATAAATAATGATCAGGAAGAAGAAAATGATTTAGAAGAAGTCATCTTAGGATATGAAGATGAGGATGAAGAACATATAAGAGTAGATATGAAAGAAGAAAGTAGCAACCAAGGATAAAGTAGACAACCAAATTACCAAAGAAAAAGGACTTGGGGTACCTTTTTCAATGATCCGAATTACTGGAAATCTTATGATGAACCGTTTATGGGTAGACGTGGATATTATAGAAAGAAAGGAAAATGAGAAAAGTATCCATCAGATTATAAGTCAAAGGTAGAAACACTTAGGTATAGAAATATTTTAAACCTAGACTGTGCTATAAATAAGGAAGAATTAATAAATGAATGGACAAATGAAATAAGTCTGATTCTCCAAACAGATGAATATTTAAAAAACTATAGATTTTGATGCAGTACTAAATTTAGTCTTATATAAGACATCAGGAAATGTACAAAAAATGTTAAATAGCGTTGGAGCATTTGAGTGGCAGCGTATAATGAATGGTGTCAAGAAAAATACCGATATAATACAAAAAATTACTAAAATAATATATAAAGAGTTTGTTGGTTTTGATAATGAATATAGACAAGCAGAATTAGATAGAACAAGGCATGAGAAGGCATTGCTACATCTAGATAATATGAATATATGTAATATGTGTTACTTTGAAGAATTTACTTGTGAGTTCCAGAAATATTATTATCAATTGGATAAACAGTCTAAGGAGATATATAAGAATACATTTATCAATAAGTTACCATTCTCAATAAATGAGAATGTTAAAGCACTATGGCAACAAAGGAGACTTGAAGTTGCAGATACCTTAGGAGGAATTATTTCGACTGTTTATGAATTATTAGCTAGTGAATGCCAGCAAAAGCAAATTAGGAAGTCCATTAGACATAACAAAGGAATTTGTTGTAAGAACCCAAATATAGACCTTCCAAACCAATGGGGATGTGATGATTCTAGGAAACCATACAGAAAAAAGAAATTTTTCAAGAAGGGAAAGAAATATAAATTTCGGCGATCTTATCCTAGAAAAGAATCATATAGGAAAAACAGATACTTTAAGAGGAGAAACCCAAATAAGATCCCTAAGAAATATTGCCCTGAAGGAAAAAAGAAGTGTACATGTTGGTTATGTAAGGAAGAAGGACATTATGCAAATGAATGTCCCAAAAAAGGTAAGAAAGAAGAAAAGGTTAAGTTAATTAATTTAGCTCTTAAAAATAATTATGAACCAAGAGAACAAGAATTCAAATGCATTTAGGAAATATATGAGTATAGTACTAAATCTAGTGATAATGGAGCAACTTTAATGCGAATCTGAATAGCACATATATTAGAATAGAAATAGAAATAAATAAGATTAGGTATGCTACGGAAGCCTATATAGATAGTGGAGCAAGTATTTGTTTAGCAACAAAATATTTGTTTCCTAAAGATAAATGGATTGATTTAGATAATCCTTTGAAGGTTCAGATTGCTGATGGTTCTACTAAGGTAATTAGCAAGGTTGTTAGAAAAGCTATAGCATATATAGAAAATTATATATTTGTTATACCAACTATATATCAACAAGAATCAGGTTTAGATCTAATATTAGGAAATAATTTCTTACGATTATATGCACCATTTTGCCAATATAAGAGATTTATTCAAATAAAGACACCCTATATAGCAGGAAAGCAAAAGAGAAATCTTATATCGATTCCTATAGTTCATGAATCTCAAAATAAAGCTACAAAATATAAATCAGAGTTTCACACGCAAAAACGTGGTGATATATATAATAAAATGACAAAAATTTTAGAACTTTTTGAGAATAAAATATATGTATTAGGCCAAAAAGAATTTCCAATTCCCCAGGAAATAGAAGAGCTTTTAGACAAAGTATGTAGTGAGAACCCGCTTGATCCTAAAATCAATAATAAAAATAAGGAGTTAATTTCTCTTTGGTTAAAAGATCCTAGCAAGGAAATTAAATGTAAGCCTATGTTTTATACTAAACAAGATAGAGATGAATTTGAAGAAGATATAAAGAAATGGTTAGATTTAGGATTAATTCGACCATCAAAAAGTAAGCATTCTGCACTTTTGACCTTTTATGTAGATAATCATAATGAGCAGAAAAGAGGTAAGAGAAGAATGGTGATCAATTATAAAGCTATGAATAAAGCTTTAGAAGGTGATGCATATTTCATTCCTAGAAAGGATCATATAATTGAATTAGTTCGTGGAAAGAAATTATTTAGTAGTCTTGATTGTAAATCTGGTTTCTATCAATTAAGACTTGATGAGGATAGTAAACCCTTAACAGCATTTAGTTGTCCTCATGGACAATATGAATGGAATGTATTACCAATGGGTTTAAAGCAAGCACCAGGTATTTTTCAACGTAGAATGGACAATGTATTAAGAGATTTTAAAGACTTTTGTGTTATATATATTGATGACATTCTTATTTTTACTGATAAGGATGATTTATTGGATCATTTTAAATATGTTAAGAAAGTTTTAGAAAGATGTTTAGAACAAGGAGTTATTTTAAGTAGAAAGAAAGCCGTCCTTGGACAAAAAAGAATAGATTATCTTGGTCTTGAAATAGATGGAGGAAATATTGTTATGCAGAAACATGTTCTAACAAAATTACATGAATTGCCTTCTGAAATAAAGAATGTTAAGGAATTACAAAGGTTTCTTGGATTACTAACATATATTTCAAATGAAGGATTTATTAAAGATCTTGCAGAAGAAAGAAGACTTTTGCAGCTTAAACTCAAGAAAGACGCAGAGTGGAAATGGACAGAGGAAGACACTGCAATAGTTGAAAGACTAAAGCAGTTGTGCAAAAATCTGCCTGAATTATACCACCCTCGTGAAGAGGATTATATAATTATCGAGACTGATGCGTCCGATATAACTTGGGAGGCTGTATGAAAGCCAAACCAAGAAATAAACCAAAAACAAAATTACTCAGCAGATATATGTCGTGCTCATTTCATGATCATGAGCTAAATTATCCAATTCATGAAAAGGAAACCTTAGCATTAATAAGAATGCTAAGAAAGCATCGAATATACCTAATGCACCAAGAATTCTTGGTAAGAACCGACTCTACTTATGTTGCGTGTTTCAAAAATTTAAACATCAAGGAAAGCCACAAGCAAAGAAGACTTATCGGATGGCGAGATAGAGCTAAATCACTACGATTATAAAGTAGTTCATATTGCAGAAATAAGAACGTGCTAGCGCACATTCTAAGCAGAGAATGGAACGCGAGCGGTGAAAAAGAGAAAGCAATAAAGCAGGCCCAAATAAAGCAGAAAGAAAAGGAGCTGGAATTATTAAAGGCAGATCCCAAATTACTCAGCCTTCAACTTGGAGAAGAAGAAGAGCCTCAAGAAGTACAGCCAAAGAAATATTGGGTTGTGTTTAATGGCCCAATGCCAGGAATTTATGATGCATGGCATAAAGCAGCCGTTCATATAAATGGAATCCCTAATGTACTTCAAGAATCATTCAAGACATATGAAGAAGCAAAGGCCAACCTGGATGAATTTAACAAAAGGGAAGCCCTAAAACAAAAAAGCCAGAAAAATATTGGTTTTCAACCAAATACAAGTTTTCTTGGACCAGTACCAGCCGGATCAGAAAATACCAAACCTAAAACAGGTTTAATAAAGGATGCCAGAACTTTTATTCCAAATAAGCAGAGCCTCAATTCACTTCCAATTATAACAAGGGAAGAACACGAAGCAATGGTTCGCTTCTCTCAGGAAAATTTCAACAAGTCTATCTCTGAATTATTCAATTGGAATGAGGAAACAAAGATATATAACTTCTACGTTCTGAACAGAGAAAAATATGGAGTAAAAGCAGTAATTACCCCGGGATGCCCAGCCATTAGAGTATTCAATTATTTCCAGTTCGGATTAATTGAATGCATTTATCTATCTAATGATCTTCAAGAATTACAGTTTTTCCCAACAGGAATTAAAGAAGCCGTGAAGTTCTACAAGCAAACAGTTGCTCGAGATCGGCCAATATTTATGAAGATGTATTCAAGTTATCCAGAGTTCGAATCAATGCAGGTCGCCAAGAATTTTATCAGCATGGGAATTTGCAATGGTACATTCCCATACATGGATAAGCCGCCAGAAATATCATACAATGAGGAAGAATATACAACAATTATCGCAAATCAGCTATCCTATATATTTGAGCAGACCCAAAAGGTTCGTGGAGATACACCTCTGAAGGTTAATTACAAAGGACCCAGCACAATAATCACATCCAAAATTAGGCGCCCGATTAAGAAGGAAGAGTTTGACAGAATAATAAATTTTGAAGCCCCATTTTTTACTCTATTGGGACCAAATATCAACTATTCGCCAGTTGTCAAAAAGAAGCTGTGTGAAATTATCAAAGTTTATCATGATCACACCTGTGAATTATGCTATAATGAAAAAGAAAAAATAAAGCCAGAAGAAGACAAAATTGAAGATAAGCCAGAATCTTCAGGAGTTGCTGACCAAGCCTTCTCAGAAGGATCATGTGAGGTAATTGTAGAAGAATGATGTAAGGCAACGAAAATAGCCCACATGTATAGTAGGATTAATATGTAGTAGTTACGTGTTGTAAAAAACCTGCTACATGAATAGTAGCATGGTAGTTATTAGGAGTAGATGTTGCAATAGATAAGTCTAAAAGCTATAAATGTGGCTAGGATAGGTGTGGCATAAAAAACAAAAAGCCATTGAATGTAAAATGCCACGTCAGGAAAAAGATAACTATTTGAACAATATGTAGTAGTTTCTAGTGTCCCTAGCCATTAGTTGGTCTTGTAAATATAAATAGAAGTATCAGACATGTAGTAGTGGAGAAAAAATCCAGTTGTGAAGTTCTCTTTTAGAGACTTTATCTTCCTTCTCCAGATAGGAAGTGTGCTCGTTCCTTGTGGAACTGAGTCGCTGCTTTGAGAGTAGCAGCAAAACCCTTGTATTTTACTGTTGTGATATATCAATAAAAATATCCAGTTTCTTACATATAGCTCCAGAATTATTTTCTTTCTCTTCCAAAATATTCATTATATAACATCCAACATATCATTAATCAACAAGCGGAAGCAAAGTGGGCAGTAACCACAAAAGTATGAATCCACTTCAGGTATATTCGAAACCATGCCTCTAAATATGTCAAATATCTGTTTAAGTTTAGAATTAATTATACTGTTTAGTATTTATCTTAAAAAATTATATTATTTCTAAATATGGCTATTACGCCAAAAAATTTAGATATAACTAAATATAAGGATATAGAAAACTTAGAAGTTCATGAAGAAGCAGAAAATTATTCATCTACTATGGTCTTAAATAGAGATAAATTTAAAGAAATACAAAAAGAAAATATAGATCTTCCTGAAGGATATAATATTAAAGGGTCTACAAAAAAGGAGAAATTAAAATCAGCAATAAATGTTTTTAATAAAAGAGAAAATATTCTTTATTTTGGTAAATCAGCTGTAGAGACAACTATTAATATTGAAGATACTGAAGGAAATACAAGTTTACAGTTAATCACTGCTAGAGATATTAATAATGTCATGAGAATAATTAAAAATAAGGAGCATAGAAAGAAAAAATGATATATTGATATAGGAGCAAGATCTGATTTTGCTAAAAGCAACTTATCTTTGATGGAACTAATTCACCAATTAAAATTATTCTGATGGATGATAGGATCACAGATAAATATGATTCTATTTTAAGAATCATGGACGCAAACTTAGCATATACAAAAGTGAAGTTTGAAGTTTTTCCAAATATAGGAGTCCCACTAAATACCAAAAGATTAGATAGAACTTTAACTCTTACATATAAGTTTGCTAGAAAAGATTTAATGAGACCAGGAGAAAAAGTATTTTCAATTACTTATTGTGTTAGTTTTGCACTTAGCAATTCTCATCATAGTATAGAATTTAGACATAATGATAAAATAAACTTACCTGAATTATTTATGGATATAGGAAGAATATATATGCCAAGAAAAATAATATAGAAGATTTACTGTAAAAATTGCAACTGAAATATATTGATATTGATTCAAGAGAAAATAAGGATTATAAAAATATGATAGAGAAATATAGTACAAAAATAGAAAGACCAATTATGCTTTCAGAACTTAAAAGGTTAGAAATGAAGATAGTGAAATAAATAAGTTAGCAAATCAAGTGAAAGATTTAGAGTTATATCTAAAAATAGAATATGAATACAGCTACTTTTTCCGTAAATCAGGGAATTATGGAAATAGAAGTAAAGTTAAATGAAAGATCTAGTATTATATATTCAAGTAGGATTGAAGATGAAGAAAGGGATTTTTATGAGAAAATAAGATGTATATGGAAATTGGATCTACCAAGAGAAATAAAAAGGATAATATGTATTAATTATGGAAAATTATGTGCACAATTTATAGTATATAATAATGAAATTATGGAAGCCTTATGGTGGGAAGAATTTATATTGCCTGATAATTATCCAGAAATATATTTAGATGGACCATTAGAAGATTTTGACATGGAAGATTGGTTTCCAGATGATGATTAAAAATTTGAAGATTTATTATACTTTCAATTTATTTCGAAATTGTTTAGAATTATATATGCATGTGTTATATATGTTTCATGTATGTTTTGGTAAAAAAATTTATTACGTATGTCATATGCATGTACCATATGCATGTTATGCACTTATTATGCATGTTATGGTTAAGTTGAGTTAATAAATTATGCATATTTCAATAAAAATAGTTTTTTCTTATGGATCATTTATGCCATATGTACTTTTTGGTCATGTACTTTTTAGTTGAATTAATTATGTACGCCATGTTTCAGTCAAATTACGTATGCCACATTTTGGTTGATTTATGCAACGTTTTGGTTGATTTATGCTGATTTATGCATGCCTTTATGCTGATTTATGCATGCCCTGGTGGTTATTTATTTTGGTATCAGAGCAGGTAACCAGCCTGCGGAAATAAGAAAAAATGAGAAATTCATCTAGACTTATTAAAACTAATAGAGGATTACACGTAGTAATGAGAGTAAATAATAATATGAGAATTTATTATATAGATGAATTTTTCTGTAAAAAGTTAAGAAAAATTCAGAAAACAAAATTACCCAAAGATGTTAAAATGAGAATAATAGAGAAATATGGATATCTGTTAGGTCAGGAATTAGTATATATAAGTAAAGTGGTTGATTTACTGAGATTCTTTGATGATATATTCTGGTTTTATGGATGAGTATGGAGTAACATTAGAAGAAATAAAAGAATATAAAAGGACTATAATTAGAGAAAAAATAAGACGAGAAAAGATAGAAGTAGAGAGACTTTATAGAACTATAGATGATTTTGTTAGGGATCCTAATAGAATAAATTGGCAAGAAATTAGAAATAGAATTTTAGCACAAGAACAGAAAATAAATAGATTAGAAAATGAGTACAACCAGATCTAGAAAAGAATTACGAACTAATGAACTTATGGAATTAATTAAGAAAAATAGAAATATTGTAGAATTATTATGTAAAAGGTTAGATTATTTTATAACAAAAAAGGATCATGAAGAAATAGAAAGAATAACTAGATCACTTACAAGGTTCCAAAATATTTTATGTCAATATGAACAGGAATTACGAGAATTAAGAAATTAAAATTATATCCGTCACAAAACTTTGCGACCAAAGATTTAGCGACGAGAAATGACTTTTCCGTCACTAAAATTCGTCAATATTTTATCTTTTTCTAGCTATGTAAGCCTGCCGGATCCGAATACCTATCTGGATACCCGAAAAGGATATAAGCCTGTCGGATCCGGATACCTATCTGGATACCCGAAAAGGATCACTACTGGAAAAACTTAGAATAGCGACGGAAATATAGAGAAAAATAATAAAATGACAATATCCGAGGAAATAGAATTAAAATACAGGGAATTAAATAAAACACTAGAAGAAATCAATAGAAATATGCTCTTATTGTTAGAAAAAATTAATAAAATTGTAAATTATACTTTAAATAATTTCCAAAATGGTAGAAATACTATAAATAATATACAGGATACATTAGAAAATATAAATATTGATGATAATCGAGACATTAATAGAATTAGAGAAGTTCTTCAACAATTAGAAAATCTTTTAGAAAAAGAAGAAAATAATAGATACATAACTATACAGGATTTAGAAATTTTTCTTGGTGATAGAAAATCAGTAAAGAAAGAGAATGGAACTTTAGTTTATCCACCAGGATTATGGAAGAATTAGTTAGAGAATATCAAGAGGATATAAAAAATGCAACAGAAATAGAAGAAATAAGTAGACTTATGAATGAATTAAAAATATTAAAAGATGAGATTAGTAGCACAAAAATATATAAAATAAATAATGATCAGGAAGAAGAAAATGATTTTGAAGAAGTCATTTTAGGATATGAAGATGAGGATGAAGAACATATAAGAGTAGATATGAAAGAAGAAAGTAGTAACCAAGGAGAAAGTAGACAACCAAATTACCAAAGAAAAAGGACTTGGGGTACCTTTTTCAATGATCCGAATTACTGGAAATCTTATGATGAACCATTTATGGGTAGACGTGGATATTATAGAAAGAAAGGAAAATGGGAAAAGTATCCATCAGATTATAAGCCAAAGGTAGAAACACTTAGGTATAGAAATATTTTAAACCTAGACTGTGCTATAAATAAGGAAGAATTAATAAATGAATGGACAAATGAAATAAGTCTGATTCTCCAAACAGATGAATATTTAAAAACTATAGATTTTGATGCAGTACTAAATTTAGTCTTATATAAGACATCAGGAAATGTACAAAAAATGTTAAATAGTGTTGGAGCATTTGAGTGGCGTATAATGGGGGGTGTCAAGAAAAATACCGATATAATACAAAAAATTACTAAAATAATATATAAAGAGTTTGTTGGTTTTGATAATGAATATAGACAAGCAGAATTAGATAGAACAAGGCATGAGAAAGCATTGCTACATCTAGATAATATGAATATATGTAATATGTGTTACTTTGAAGAATTTACTTGTGAGTTCCAGAAATATTATTATCAATTGGATAAACAGTCTAAGGAGATATATAAGAATAAATTTATCAATAAGTTACCATTCCCAATAAATGAGAAGGTTAAAGAATTATGACAACAAAGGAGACTTGAAGTTGCAGATACCTTAGGAGGAATTATTTCGACTGTTTATGAATTATTAGCTAGTGAATGCCAGCAAAAGCAAATTAGGAAGTCTATTAGACATAACAAAGGAATTTGTTGTAAGAACCCAAATATAGACCTTCCAAACCAATGGGGATGTGATGATTCTAGGAAACCATATAGAAAAAAGAAATTTTTCAAGAAGGGAAAGAAATATAAATTTAGGAGATCTTATCCTAGAAAAGAATCATATAGGAAAAACAGATACTTTAAGAGGAGAAACCCAAATAAGATCCCTAAGAAATATTGCCCTGAAGGAAAAAAGAAGTGTACATGTTGGTTATGTAAGGAAGAAGGACATTATGCAAATGAATGTCCCAAAAAAGGTAAGAAAGAAGAAAAGGTTAAGTTAATTAATTTAGCTGTTAAAAATAATTATGAACCAGTAGAAGAAGAATTCAGCTCAGACGAGGAAATATATGAGTATAGTACGGAATCTAGTGATAATGGAGCAACTTCAGAAAGTGAATCTGAATAGCACATATATTAGAATAGAAATAGAAATAAATAAGATTAGGTATGCTACGGAAGCCTATATAGATAGTGGAGCAAGTATTTGTTTAGCAACAAAATATTTGTTTCCTAAAGATAAATGGATTGATTTAGATAATCCTTTGAAGGTTCAGATTGCTGATGGTTCTACTAAGGTAATTAGCAAGGTTGTTAGAAAAACTATAGCATATATAGAAAATTATATATTTGTTATACCTACTATATACCAACAAGAATCAGGTTTAGATCTAATATTAGGAAATAATTTCTTACGATTATATGCACCATTTTGCCAATATAAGAGATTTATTCAAATAAAGACACCCTATATAGCAGGAAAGCAAAAGAGAAATCTTATATCGATTCCTATAATTCATGAATCTCAAAATAAAGCTACAAAATATAAATCAGAGTTTCACGCGCAAAAACGTGGTGATATATATAATAAAATGACAAAAATTTTAGAGCTTTTTGAGAATAAAATATATGTATTAGGCCAAAAAGAATTTCCAATTCCCCAGGAAATAAAAGAGCTTTTAGACAAAGTATGTAGTGAGAACCCGCTTGATCCTAAAATCAATAATAAAAATAAGGAGTTAATTTCTCTTTGGTTAAAAGATCCTAGCAAGGAAATTAAATGTAAGCCTATGTTTTATACTAAACAAGATAGAGATGAATTTGAAGAAGATATAAAGAAATGGTTAGATTTAGGATTAATTCGACCATAAAAAAGTAAGCATTCTGCACCAGCCTTTTATGTAGATAATCATAATGAGCAGAAAAGAGGTAAGAGAAGAATGGTGATCAATTATAAAGCTATGAATAAAGCTTTAGAAGGTGATGCATATTTCATTCCTAGAAAGGATCATATAATTGAATTAGTTCGTGGAAAGAAATTATTTAGTAGTCTTGATTGTAAATCTGGTTTCTATCAATTAAGACTTGATGAGGATAGTAAACCCTTAACAGCATTTAGTTGTCCTCATGGACAATATGAATGGAATGTATTACCAATGGGTTTAAAGCAAGCACCAGGTATTTTTCAACGTAGAATGGACAATGTATTAAGAGATTTTAAAGACTTTTGTGTTATATATATTGATGACATTCTTATTTTTACTGATAAGGATGATTTATTGGATCATTTTAAATATGTTAAGAAAGTTTTAGAAAGATGTTTAGAACAAGGAGTTATTTTAAGTAGAAAGAAAGTCATTCTTGGACAAAAAGAATAGATTATCTTGGTCTTGAAATAGATGGAGGAAATATTGTTATGCGTAAACATGTTCTAACAAAATTACATGAATTGCCTTACAAATAAAGAATGTTAAGGAATTACAAAGGTTTCTTGGATTACTAACATATATTTCAAATGAAGGATTTATTAAAGATCTTGCAGAAGAAAGAAGACTTTTGCAGCTTAAACTCAAGAAAGACGCAGAGTGGAAATGGACAGAGGAAGACACTGCAATAGTTGAAAGACTAAAGCAGTTGTGCAAAAATCTGCCCGAATTATACCACCCTCGTGAAGAGGATTATATAATTATCGAGACTGATGCGTCTGATATAACTTGGGGAGGCTGTATGAAAGCCAAACCAGTAAATAAACCAAAAACAAAATTACTTTGTAGATATATGTCAGGCTCATTTCATGATCATGAGCTAAATTATCCAATTCATGAAAAGGAAACCTTAGCATTAATAAGAATGCTAAGAAAGCATCAGATATACCTAATGCACCAAGAATTCTTGGTAAGAACTGACTCTACTTATGTTGCAGGTTTCAAAAATTTAAACATCAAGGAAAGCCACAAGCAAAGAAGACTTATCAGATGGCAGATAGAGCTAAATCACTACGATTATAAAGTAGTTCATATTGCAGGAAATAAGAACGTGCTAGCAGACATTCTAAGCAGAGAATGGAACGCGAGCAGCTAAAAAAAGAGAAAGCAATAAAGCAGGCCCAAATAAAGCAGAAAGAAAAGGAGCTGGAATTATTAAGAGCAGATCTCAAATTACTCAGCCTTCAACTTGGAGAAGAAGAAGAAGAGCCTCAAGAAGTACAACCAAAGAAATATTGGGTTGTGTTCAATGGCCCAATGCCGGGAATTTATGATGCATGGCATAAAGCAGCCGTTCATATAAATGGAATCCCTAATGTACTTCAAGAATCATTCAAGACATATGAAGAAGCAAAGGCCAACTTGGATGAATTTAACAAAAGGGAAGCCCTAAAACAAAAAAGCCAGAAAAATATTGGTTTTCGACCAAATACAAGTTTTCTTGGACCAGTACCAACCGAACAAGTAAATACCAAACCTAAAACAGGTTTAATGAGGGATGCCAGAACTTTTATTCCAAATAAGCAGAGCCTCAATTCACTTCCAATTATAACAAGGGAGGAACATGAAGCAATGGTTCGTTTCTCTCAGGAAAATTTCAACAAATCTATCTCTGAATTATTCAATTGGAACGAGGAAACAAAGATATATAATTTCTACGTTCTGAACAGAGGAAAATATGGAGTAAAAGCAGTAATTACCCCGGGATGTCCAGCCATTAGAGTGTTCAATTATTTCCAGTTTGGATTAATTGAATGCATTTATCTATCTAATGATCTTCAAGAATTACAGTTTTTCCCAACAGGAATTAAAGAAGCCGTGAAGTTCTACAAGCAAACAGTTGCTCGAGATCGGCCACTATTTATGAAGATGTATTCAAGTTATCCAGAGTTTGAATCAATGCAGGTCGCCAAGCATTTTATCAGCATGGGAAATTGCAATGGTACATTCCCATACATGGAAAAGCCGCCAGAAATACCATACAATGAAGAAGAATATACAACAATTATTGCAAATCAGTTATCCTATATATTTGAGAAAACCCAAAAGGTTCGTGGAGATACGCCTCTGAAGGTTAATTACAAAGGACCCAGTACAATAATCACATCCAAAATTAGGCGCCCGATTAAGAAAGAAGAGTTTGACAAAATAATAAATTTTGAAGCCCCATTTTTGACTCTATTGGGACCAAATATCAACTATTCGCCAGTTGTCAAAAAGAAGCTGTGTGAAATTATCAAAGTTTATCAGGATCATGCCTGTGAATTATGCTATAATGAAAAAGAAAAAATAAAGCCAGAAGAAAACAAAATTGAAGATAAGCCAGAATCTTCAGGAGTTGCTGACCAAGCCTTCTCGGAAGAATCATGTGAAGCAATAATAGAGGAATGATGTAAGATATGTGGTCATAAGGACAAATATGTAAGGGCAAAAAAGGCCCATGTAAATAGTTTACGTGTCACGTGTCATGTATAGTTAGTAGGTGTTGTAAGTCTGGCAGTAGCATATTAACTGTTAGGTGCTACGTGGGTGTAAAAAGATAAATATGTTAGCAAAAAGACAAAATGAAAAGACTAGACTAGCATTAATTGCTAGGTGAATGAAGATAGTGGCAGAAGAAAAATAAAGAAGCCACGTATAGGAGTGTGTAGAAAATGCTATGTCTTATAGTAGTGTGTAGTAGTTTCTTTAGTCAGGAGGAGTAAAACTTGTATATTATAAATAGAAGTTTGAAATATGTAGTTCGGGGAGAGGAAATTCTGTGGCAAAGTCTCTTTACGAGTCTTGTATCTTCCTTCTCCGAATAGGAAGTTGTGCTCGTTCCTTGTAGAACTGAGTCGCTGCTTTGAGAGTAGCAGCAAACCTTTGTATTTCACCTTTGTAATATATCAATAAAAATATCCAGTTTCTTTCATATATCTCCAGAATTATTATTTTTCTTTTCCAACATATTTATTATATAACCTCCAACATATCATCATTCATCAAGCGGAAGCAAAGTGGGCGATAACCACAAAAGTATGAATCCACTTCAGGTATATTCGAGACCATGCCTCTAAATATGTCAAATATCTGTTTGAGTTTAGAATTAATTATACTGATTAGTATTTATTTTAAAAAATTATATTGTTTCTAAATATGGCCTCTACGTCAAAAAATTTAGATATAACTAAATATAAGGATATAGAAAACTTAGAAGTTCATGAAGAAGCAGGAAATTATTCATCTACTATAGTCTTAAATAGAGAAAAATTTAAAGAAATACAAAAAGAAAATATAGATCTTCCTGAAGGATATAATATTAAAGGATCTACAAAAAAGGAGAAATTAAAATCAGCAATAAATGTTTTTAATAAAAGAGAAAATATTCTTTATTTTGGTAAATCAGCTGTAGAGACAACTATTAATATTGAAGATACTGAAGGAAATACAAGTTTACAGTTAATCACTGCTAGAGATATTAATAATGTCATGAGAACAATTAAAAATAAGGAGCATAGAAAGAAAATAGGATATATTCATATAGGAGCAGTACAGATTTTGCTAAAAGCAACTTATGCTGATGGAACTAATTCACCAATTAAAATTATTCTGATGGATGATAGGATCACAGATAAATATGATTCTATTTTAGGAATTATGGACGCAAACTTAGCATATACAAAAGTGAAGTTTGAAGTTTTTCCAAATATAGGAGTCCCACTAAATACCAAAAGATTAGATAGAACTTTAGCTCTTACATATAAGTTTGCTAGAAAAGATTTAATGAGACCAGGAGAAAAAGTATTTTCAATTACTTATTGTGTTAGTTTTGCACTTAGCAATTCTCATCATAGTATAGAATTTAGACATAATGATAAAATAAATTTACCTGAATTATTTATGGATATAGGAAGAATATATATGCCAAGAAAAAATAAAATAAAAGATTTACTTAAAAATTGCAACTGAAATATATTGATATTGATTCAGTAGAAAATAAGGATTATAAAAATATGATAGAGAAATATAGTACAAAAATAGAAAGACCAATTATGCTTTCAGAACCAGAAAAGGTTAGAAATGAAAATAGTGAAATAAATAAGCTAGCAAATCAAGTGAAAGATTTAGAGTTCTATCTAAAAAATAGAATATGAATACAGCTACTTTTTCCGTAAATCAGGGAATTATGGAAATAGAAGTGAAATTAAATGAAAGATCTAGCATTATATACTCAAGTAGAATTGAAGATGAAGATAGGGATTTTTATGAAAAAATAAGATGCATATGGCAGTTAAATTTACCAAATGAAATAAAAAGAATAATATGCAAAGATTATGGAAAACTATGTGCACAGTGGATAGTATATAATAATGAAATTATGGATGCTATATGGTGGGAAGAATTTATGTTACCTGATAATAATTATCCAGAAATATATTTAGATGGACCATTAGAAGATTTTGACATAGATGATTGGTTCCTAGATGATGATTAAAAATTTTAAGATTTATAATACTATCAATTTACTTCGAAATTGTTTAGAAATATATATGTATGTTTCATATATGCTTTGGTTAAAAATTTATTACGTTGCTACATTTATGTTATGCATTTATGGATAGGTTGAACTATGCATGTGCTGATAGTACAATCGAATTAATGCCAATTAAATTAATGCATGTTACTGAATTATTTATGCATGCTTTGGCTGTATTGATATATCAGTGTGTGTGTTGGATTTATTTTTGGTATCAGAGCAGGTAACCAGCCTGCAGAAATAGGAAAAAATGAAAAATTCATCTAGACTTATTAAAACTAATAGAGGTTTACACGTAATAATGAAAGTAAATAATAATATGGGAATTTATTATATAGATGAATTTTTCTGTAAAAAGTTAAGAAAAATTCAGAAAATAAAATTACCTAAAGATGTTAAAATGAGAATAATAGAAAAATATAGATATCTGTTAGGTCAGGAATTAGTATATATAAGTAAAGTCGTTGATTTATTGAGATTCTTTGATGATATATTCTGGTTTTATGGATGAGTATGGAGTAATATTAGAAGAAATAAAAGAATATAAAAGGACTATAATTAGAGAAAAAATAAGACGAGAAAAGATAGAAGTAGAGAGACTTTATAGAACTATAGATGATTTTGTTAGGGATCCTAATAGAATAAATTGGCAAGAAATTAGAAATAGAATTTTAGCACAAGAACAGAAAATAAATAGATTAGAAAATGAGTACAACCAGATCTAGAAAAGAATTACGAACTAATGAACTTATGGAATTAATTAAAGAAAATAGAAATATTGTAGAATTATTATGTAAAAGGTTAGATTATTTTATAACAAAAAAGGATAATGAAGAAATAGAAAGAATAACTGGATCACTTACAAGGTTCCAAAATATTTTATGTCAATATGAACAGGAATTACGAGAATTAAGAAATTAAAATTATATCCGTCACAAAACTTTGCGACCAAAGATTTAGCGACAAGAAATGACTTTTCCGTCACTAAAATTCGTCAATATTTTATCTTTTTCTAGCTATGTATAAAACTACCCATCACTAATTTCTGAATTTACCTTTTCAGACGTCAGAATTTTACAACCCTAATTCCACTCTCTCTCCCTCTCTGTTCAATCGTTCTCTCTCTCTCTCGGTCGATTCTCACTCCTCGAACTCAATCTCTCTATTCGTTTGTGTTTTTGTGCTCTGAGCTCGATGCTTCGAACAGATCAATCAGGAAGGAGACGCCGAATCTATGGAGTCCGGGTCAAGCCAACCGGAATAGAGTCGATGACGGCGATCGGAGGAGCGTTGGGGAAGGAGAGGTTCTGATGCGAAAAGCGGAGAGCAAAGCGAACCGTTTCGGCGATGAAATTGCTGTCTTTTTCTTCGCTCTCTTCTCAATCATTTCATTTGGATCTTTGGCTCTCTCGATCTCAATCTTCTCACTCGATCTCAATCTTTTCTCTTCTTCAGATTCAGAAATTCATTCGTTGTTTGTTTTCAATGTTTCAGGAACAATTCAAGGGTTTCGGTTCCGATCTCTCTCTCTCTCTCTCTTGGTTCGTGATTTCTTCTTCTTCCATATTTATCTTCTGATTTGCTACATTTTCAGTTGAAATTGATTAATTAATTTTCTAATTACATGTAAATCGGCTTGAACGTGGAAAAAATGAAACTAAATTTTACTTGGGTTTTCAACTTTTCATAGATGCTTATTCTTCAAGAACCCCAAATGGATGGGTGAGCTTAGGCAGTGAATCCAATGTTAGCTTTTGAAATTAGGCAGTGAATCCAACCCTCCTCATTCTTTTTCAATTATATGACATGTAATTCATTTTGGATCAATTTTAACAGCCAGTTATCTGTTAAAATTGATATGCTTATTTGATGATGATATTATTCTCAACTCTTGTCTGAGACGAGAATGACAAAAAAAAAAAATCATTGCCACTATATTAGAATTTAAAAAAAAAAAAAAACAAAGCATTGCCACTATATTAGAATTTGTGTCAAGAGGCATAAGAATGCATAAGAATTCACAAATGTCATAGTTTTAGTATAACATAAAATAAAACGGATAGTATATTCAATCTTGTTGTCTTAACTCTATTGTTTTCATTGTTCTGAATTTTATCTGTTTCTATTATTCTCAGGATGCATTGAAATTTATTGAAGGCCTCTTCAAGATGCTACAAAGAGTATGATACTAGCAGTTGTCTGCCTTCAAGAACAATGTGTCAGTCATAGAAAACGTTATTAAGGAAATGGAGTCACGCTGCTTTTAAGATTTAAGGACATCTATTTTTTAGTTTTTTTGTCAAACATATTTTAGAGCTATTTTAGGAACCCTATAGAGCTTGGTTTAAATGAATTATGGTCCATATTTTACTAATTGTTGTTGATCTAGAAAATGTTGGAATGAGACCAATGATTTGGTTTGCCAAGTTTTGAGGTGTATGCAAGTTGATGCATTTTTCTCGTGTTGTCAAAATTTTGACTTCTCTTTTAATAATTATTACTATTTTATCATTTTTGAAAAAATTGTCAATTTTTAAAAAATCATCAATATTTTGACTTATTTTAAAAATTACAAAATATAAAGTAATATTAAAAAAAATTAAAAACAAAAATATTGTCAAAATTTTGACTTCTTTTAATAATTATTACTATTTTATCATTTAAAAAAAAGATTGTCAATTTTTAAAAAATTATCAATATTTTGACTTATTTTAAAAATTACAAAATATAAGGTAAAATTAAAAAAAAAATTAAAAATATTGTCAAAATTTTGAATTCTTTAAATTATTCTTACTAGTTTATTATTTTTTAAAAAGGATTTCATTTTTTTTAGAACTTATCAATATTTTTGTATTTTTTTAAAAAATTAAGAAAAAAATATTAAAAATTACATTGAGAAATAGGAAATATAATTTATTATTATTATTATTTTATCAATTTTTGAAAAGTTTGTCATTTTACAAAATTTAAAAAAAAAAATAATTCATAAAATTAGAAGGTCAAATGTTAATTTACAAAAAAAAAGGGTAAAACAGTAAACTTATCATATAAACCCTCCATTACCCCTTCCCTCTTCATTTTTTAACCCCCAAACAAGATGAGGGGTTTCCCTCCCTTCCCCTCCCCTCTCCCCGAGCCCTCCCCTCCAAGCTCCCAAACACACCCTAACTGAATTAGATGCAAATATATTTGCGAGCTATAACTCAAAAATTTCCCAAATATATTCATGTTAAGATTTTGAAGTTGAGCATCCTGTCAGATTTCCAAGTACCACCCAAAAAATATCAACACCTGACAAATTCATGCATGTATAAGCTATGATACACATTATCACTAGGGAAGAAACTTGAGAAGAAAATTTGGTCTGTTTTGTCTTTTTGATACTCCATCGAAGCAAGTATGGGACTTAAGTTACAACCCATACTTCTTTTTCAATTTAAAAACCATGACCAAACACATAGGTGTTATCTATCATTTCTCAAAATAAGCTAAGCTTTGATACTCCAGGAATGATCTAGTAAATTAATAATACATGCTAAAACAAATTTAAGGGGAAAAGAGAAGGCGATTTACATGGTTCAAATAGTTTTGTCATTCTAGTAAATCAATACAGGATTTGCTTGACAAAGCAATTAAAAAAATATATACAAATCATATTGAGCTGCTCTCCTCCATATAAGAAAGAGGCATGATAAAAACAAAATTAAAAAATTAAAAAAATTATCATAAGTATACTGTAAATAATAGTAAAGGGAAAAAAATTAAACAAGTGATTTCTCCAGCCCCAGCTTGCTCCTGTATCTATAGCCTGCTTCATCTTTGATACTAGGCAAATACACTTCTCAATTTTCAATTTTGGCAGTTTACCTTTCACTGAATAATGTAATAGCTGCTTTGTATTTGTATTCATAAAGGAAAACTAATTTTTATATCTTATGCACCATGCAAGGAGCTATACAAAGCACTACTACTTATGACCATAATGCTTAAATCAACCTTCTCCTAGAACAACCAGTGTTTCCTCCTTGGTTTATGCTGGACTGGTGCATCTAAAACAAATACAAGATCATAAATCAACAACTAATAGATTCATACTCAGTAACCCAAAGGTAATTCAAGTTCAAATCTAATGGAGGATCGGATTTTGTGGTGAACAAACCTCGAATTTCATAAAGTGAATTGTAATGAACTTCAGACCAGAAGCTCAACCACAGTTCTGCATCATTAAGAAAATAAAAGGAAAAGTAAGAGTAGTACTACTAACAATTTCAAAATTAAAAGACCTGAGAGTATTTCAATTATTAAAGGCTTGATTTCAAATAATAGAGTCACCATATGAGCTTATTAAACCAAAGTTGCGTTGGGGAAAAACACAACTTCGGTTGGAATTATATATTTCTCAACTTCACAAATAATATCTTATTAGGCAAGGCAAGGAGCATTGCACAGAATATGCAATGCACGGTCTGTCTTGAAACAACATTTACGAAAATTTCCAAAATTCTTTTGGGGCAGTTGGTATATTTAATAATCAAACTCTTAAGGAAGATATCACAGAATATAAAAATTGTGATGATGGCCTTACCGCGCTGTGGTGCTTGGTATAGTGGCATAATTTCAATGAAACAAGTGTCTCTGAATGATGTCAGGAGGCATATCTTCGCAGCAAACTACATTAAAACAAGAAACATTATAAGAACCTTAAGTTTGTAAAGAGAATATGATACATAAGTCAATAAATTTGAGTATGCAAATTTCAAGTTCTGAGAGAATAGAACCAGAGCATGAACTCTCGGGACTCAACAATTTTTATAAAATTTCATTACTATAACATCATCATTTCATTATTGTTTCATTATAAAATTTCATTACTATAACATCATCGTTTCATTAAAAATTTAATTACTATAATTCAACAATTTTACTCAACTTTTTTTGTTTTGAGTTATGTATCTAGATCGTATCTAGATTGTAGTCAGTATATCTCCACTGAGAAGCTTGACAAGGTAAGAAACCAGAGTGACACATTAATTAAGGTCGTCAATAACCAGAATTAACCCGGGAGAGGGGGGGGGGAGCAGCAAGCCTGAGCTCCAATATCATACAACAACACTTTTCCTTAACCAAAAATGTTAATTAGATTTCACTTACGGAGTCTTGGGAGTAACAGCATATATAGCAAAATCTAAACAATGCACTCTAATGAAATATTTAACTTTACATGTAACACATTCTACCCAGTTTTTGTTCGGTTCAGAAGCCCAAAACACCAGGAGATCTACACCCAACAGACTATGTAAGGAACAACATGAGTCAGATCCGACACCACACCTTTACCCATTGTCAGATCAAATGATTATCCTTTCCAATGTGGGACTTCTTCACCTACATCTAACTCAGACTTGAATCCTAAACAGTTCTACTCCCTCACAATCATGTCTGGGAAGTATCAAAAAAAGCAATTTGACTTAATCAAGATATAAACGGTCTCATTACCCAGAAATACAGTTCACTAATATTTCATATCCAGCACAACCTATCCTTAATCTGAGCGTTCCCTTAGAATAACATATATATGGATGTATCAACTCTTCAAAGTCAAAGAACAGATAGACCATATCAAAATCTACTACATAAGCCTCCCCAAGTAAAGGGAACAGTTTAAGGGCATTCAACTACTATAAGGCATTAACCTACTAAAGGCCCCAAATATAATAATATAGTAAACACAAATGAGTACATAAATAAATTAAAAGTAAATATTGGACATAATACATATTACCTAATATTATTCAAACAACAAATTACTACATTAATAATAGTTTTTGCTACATTACTACATTAATAATAGTTTTTGTTACATGAGAAAATGATATAAGCTGTCAGTTTTCTACTCTTTTTTCTATAACTCTAACCCAATTGGACATATGTCCAAAGTCGAGAGGTATCAAACTAGTGATAACTAGACAAAATTTCTTTTATTTAAATAGCCCCTTTTTTTGGTCAACAAATAGCCCTAAACAAAAACAAACTCGCAACCAAGTTTTCCATCTCAACTTCTAAAACTTCACTATTTCCCATCCGGTGAAAATCCTAGAGGGCAATTTCGAAAATCAACCACGTACACCTAATATAGACAATAGAGAGAGCTTGTGATATATGTTCTTCCAGGATAGAGTAAAACCTTCAAACACCAATCACAAACTTCACAAAGATACTAACTGAAATCATTTTTTTCAATTAGTAAGGAATGAGTAAAAAATTTAAAATTGAACTTTTTCATCCTAGTTTGAAACGGAAAATCTAAGTATTAAAAAAACAGAAAGAAATGAATAAAAATAGTTAACAATTGGTAGCTTCCTACAAAAGCAACAAACTGATTCAAAACAGCATAACAAACCTTATCAGAAGCTGCCTGTAAGGTAACATGGTCCCCCCATTCTCCAGATCTGTCATGAGGTAAAAAGGTGGGTACTTGATAAAAATGCTACTTAAAGTATCCACAAATGTGATGGCTCATTTAATATATGATGGTTTAAGTGATGGTCTATTTGAAAGATACATACTTAGCCATTTTCTTGTAATATCGTTTGTACTTCATTGGTACATGGCATTCATATAAGGAACGGTGATCTTTGAGCTGGCAAAGAGAAACATTGTGCAAATAAGCATCTCAAACTATTTATTTGCAATATTTAACAGAATAAATAAATTTCATATTGATTTACCCAGCCTCTAGTAAACACACGATATAAAAACCATTTTTTTTTTTTTACTAAATATGCCAATAATTTATCTATATTTCTTACATCTTACCATTTTCTTCTCTTGGAGGACGTCTCTTGCTCTATGATTACTATTTAAGTACATTCATTTTTAATCAACAATTGTCAACTAATCTTGGGCACTATAAAAGAACAAAAAGCTCCTTTGTATCTCCCCTTCTACCCTCTTCTCTTTTGAATATATTTAAAACTCATTAATCCATATACATTAGTAAATTTAAATTTGACCAAGTTAAACAATCACAAGCCAAGAAAATCAGATGTCCCCACAGCTTGACATATTTCACAGGCATTATCCATTCCACATGACCACACCAGCATAACATACCTGTTTTACGATCTCTTTACGAACATGCTTGTGGTGTTCAGGTGACCTATACAGCTGATCCGAAAGTGCACGGAACTGCAACATAGGAAGAATTATCACTAAAAATTCAAAAGGGTATTAGGATAATGCTCCTGCCTTGTAAATTGTTGCTATAATAACACACCTGACAATTTCCATCTCCAGATACTTTAACTTCACAAAGACCATAAATATTCAACCTAAACAGTGAAGAGAGAATTGTTTAATACCACACATAAAGAGTAAATCCATAGCAAGAATAGGTGTATAACATTTTACTAGCTGAGCTTATCCTCATTATTTTACAATTCTAGGTGCATTTTAAAGACCCTGATCTTGAGTTGCTAACGTAGATGTTCGTAACATGTATACTATTGTCTAGATCATTAAAAAACCCAAGTACACACTGTTATACAGAAAGCCCAGTAATTACTTCCACACTAAGATCCAGATGCAAAAAGGTCATGAATTGATTTATCCACATAATCTTCTTTTGCCAATGCTCTTACAAGGCATTGCAAATTCCTACCTTTTTTTATTCCATGGGGATAAGGAAAAACGTGTCTATTCCCATAAAAGTGCCACTACATCTACAGTAATGCCTCACAACTCTTCCCTTGACTATAAGGAAAAACGTGTCTATTCCCAAGTAATTTTTGTTTGAATAACCAAGTTATATATGCTGCTTCTACTTATTTTCAACTAAAGACAAACTGCAAACAATATTTATTCAACCAGTTATGTTTATAATTTATAAAGTGCATACTTTCTGCCCATATTATTTTAATAGCCATATTTCAATCAAAAGGGCATACATGGTAACCTCAAAGTTTAGAATATTCCTCACAGGAAATAGCAGACTTTATATAACAGAAAGACATACCTCTGAAGCAGACGCTGGTGATCCATACTGGCATCATTTATTGTGGGGATGAAGGAATTTATCCGGGGCACATGCTGTGTTTTCAAGTTTGGTATCAGAAGAAACAAAGAAAAAGGGAAGCACAATCACCCATGAAAGTCTACTTTTCTATATTTGCCAATGAAGCAAAATTTGTAATACCATGAGACAAAAAACAAAATTAAGAGCCCAAATTCAGTGCTCAGGCAGAGAAAGGAAGACGGAAATAACAAGAACATTAGAACCATTATGCCCTTCAAATTATTGAATGTATTTCTTCTCCCTACCACTGCATTTAAGTGATGTGATATGCCATAAATCAACTTGCACAATAGCCTAAACTGTAGGGTGAAAGCACATAAATGACTTTATATTTAATATGCCCCCTCACACAAAGCCCTCTGGGCTTGAACTGTGGATGCACCCACCCAACATTGTGCTAAAATTAATATTGGGAAAATAACAGAAAAGCAGGAATTCTTACAGGAACAGGTTCCAAGTTGGAAAGGCGTCGACCAACTGCTCCATCTAAGTTGGCATACTCTTCTGACAGCACAAGAGCAATCATCCGGTCATCATCAACATCCTGCTGACTGCTAAGGGAAGTTGAACTGGAACTTTCACCCCAATGCAGAGTCTGCGATCCATTCATCATATCCAGAACCAACAATTTCTTGAAAACCTAAAAGCAGAATTTCACCACAATCCACTGCCACTGAGCCTACAGCAATTGAAAGACCTTAACAGTCATAAAAATAAATAAAAAAATAAAAAAGTGTTTTATACTCTCCAATTTGTCTAACAAGTGACAACCTTTCCACAATCTTCAATCCTAAAACTCTAATCAGAAAAAATGAACTAAGCAAGACAGACACAATGCACCAATTAAGAGAAGAAATCGGTGAGTTAAAGAGAAACAAGACCAAAACCCCTACAAGAGCAAAATCACACACCAACCCTTAAAATTCCATATCTGTGGAATGTGGACATAGCTTGCAAAGAAAACAAGAGAGTTATAAAAATGAAAAGACCAAATACGATAATCACCAGAAAAATGATGAGCCATGTCACCAATAAAGTTGCAATTCACAAAATTCTTCTTGACATACGGCAAATAATGTTAGATATTTATCATAAATTGATGAAATTTAATTGATAAGAGGTGGTTTCTTAACACACAATCAGATCGATGATTCTGATTACAACCCAGAAAACACAAAAAAAGGGTAAGTGCAAAGAACAAAAAGGATTGGTGGATAATCAAGAAAATCCAATTCTAAGCAACAAAGAGAACAATTTTATTTTAATTTATATATATTGTATTTAAAAAAGAAAAAGGAATGGAGAAAAAAAACCTGCGATTCTGTTGCGATTGAATGAGGCAATGAATGGTTGTGAAAAAGAAGAAGGAAGCAGTAAGTGTGTGAGAATTAATTAAATAGAGAAGATTTCAATTTCGCGTTTTTGAGAGGTTCGCTGAATGTCAATGGAAGAAGACACGTTGTTAGTTGGTGCTTTATTTTATTTTATTTTATTTTTAGACGCAATTTGGGGCTTTATTTTGACACGGGAGCGGATTCACTGCCTTTAGCACGCGAAAGGCACGGTGCCTTTTTTTGCTTCTGATTTGTCAGATCAATCTAACGCTCTAGATGGCGCCACATGGCCTTCTCTATTTTCTTTTCTTTTTGTTTTAAAAAAAATATTAAACCCAAGCTGCTGAACAGATATGGAACCTACGCAACAAAGAAGGGACAATCGCAGAATCCAAGAAGCTCAACGACTGTGGCGGTGGCACCGGTCTTCAACGCGGTGGTGGCGCCGGTCTTCATCGCGGTGGTAGCTCAGAGGCAGAGATCGACGGAGAAGGGGTAGATCGCGTTGCGTGATGAGGTTCATCGCGGTGGTGGCGCCGATTTTTGCAAGGCAACTTTCAACGTCGGTGGTGGCGCCAGTTTCTACGGTTCCATTTGAAGCTGGATAACTAGGACATTATTGGTACCTGAATAGAAAACCCCGGACAAATGATTGTTGTTGCCCACTCTTGTTGCATCACATGATTATGGGTAGATGGATTTTCATATGGAAAAAACTCTGCTGCGTTAGTCTTCTAATTCAGATTGTAATGGTATTCCTGGCGCTGCAATTTTAGAGAACAGACTGATTTGGACTGCAAAAGACGGCTTAACAGGGGACGGTGGAAGTATTTTTGGCCTATGCTCTAGTGAACTAGTTAGAAATATTTCATTCTAATTGGCTATTGAGGTTGGGGATTGTTGGGTTTTCTTGGACTAAACAGAAATGGTAAGAACTTTGCACGGAAAAAGGGGAGATTTGGTGAAAACACAATAATCGCAAACATTGACCAAAAAAAAAAAAAAGTTAAAAGCGAGACCTTTGAAATTTGAATCCCATCATTCACAGGGGAATGAATTCCTTACCAACAGATCATATTCAGAAGAAAAGAAAAGGGTTAAAGCTTAGAGTGTTCACTTGAATGTGTTTTGAAATCACATCATCAAGAAGCGACAGCACATCATCTCGATCGGAGCGGCGCAGAAGGGCGGTGGGGCGTCGACAGCGACAGTGGAGACGTGTCGTTCCCGTTTCTGCATCCACGTTTGGTTTGTTGTCTAACTGTGTTTTGAGTTTTTTTCAAAAACAAAATAACAGGATACGTGGCACATTCTTGAAGGACAGATTGATCTGACGGATTAGAAGCAAGGAAAGGCACCGTGCCTTTCGCGCGCTAAAGGCACCGAATCCGCTCCCATTTTGACACACCCCAAAACAAAAAATAATATAAAATAAAAAATCTAGTGTTGAATATTTATACGGCGGATACTTAGGCATGTACTCCTATCATGACGTGAAGTCTATGTTCATTAAATAAATGAATGGTATTTTAATTTTTAATATTAGATATCTATATATTTTTTATTTATCTTCTATCTGTCTCTTTCTACCTATCTAGCTCATAAATAGGGATGGCAACGAGACAGGGCGGTACCAGGGAGTACTCCCCCGCTCCCCGCCTCGCCCCCAAGATTTACCCCCGTCCCTGTCCTCGTCCCCGATCCCCGTCATGGGAAGTTTTCCTCCTCCATCCCTATCCCCACGGATACCCGCGGTCCCCACGGGGACCCCAAAAATTTAAAAAAATAAAAAAAACACTAAAATTGCAGTATTTTTAAAGGAACAAAGCTTGAACAATTCTCCTAATTTCTTTAACTGCTTGATTTTTCTCAACAAACAGAAGTAACGAAAGTATTTGAATTTTGCAAACACAAAAAAAAAAAATTACTCACAGTCACAAGCTTAATCGCAACCTCTTCATTTGTCTATACATAAAAAAAAAACTCTTCATTTGTCTGAATATTGGTACCAACACAAAAAATAACCAATTAAATAAACGAGAAATTCAGAAATTCAGAGTAAACACGCAAAAACTAAAAGCGCGAGGAAATAGAGCGCCATCGCAGAAGAAGAGGGCATAACTGAGAAATGATGAAAACACAGAGGAAAAATTTGGCCGATCGGCGAGCAGTGGCGGAGACAGAGAGCAGATTCGCGAGAAGATGCAGCAGCGATGGGAATGGAGCAGATCCGCAAGCAGTGGCGAGAGGAAGACGTCATCGAGGCGACGGCAACAGACGGCGACGATGCAAGCAGAAGTGTCGGAGCCAGCGACAACGCGAGCGGATAGGCCGGAGCCAGATGCATACGTCAGCAGAGGTGGCGACAGCGATAACAAGGCTAGGCGCCGGTCAATGGAGTCTTTGGCTCTTTCTCCCTTGCTGGCTGCGGCTGTAGGGTTCTCTTGGTTCTTTGGTTCAAATGAGTGAGGGATGAATCTGATGAGTCGTGAATTCAGTTGAAAAAGACATGTGAGGCTGTAGTTATTAGTATTTTATAATAAAAACACATAAAAAGACATAAAAACTCAGGTAATTATAATATGGTATATATATATTTTTGGGGACAATAATGTAACTTGCTCGGGGCGGGGACCTTGCGGGACAAGGGGTGTGATCCCCGTCCCCGTCCCCATCCCCGAATTGGCCGCGGGGGATTTTCATCCCCATCCCCGTCCCCACGGGGAATTTCCCCGCCCATGGTGCTCCGAATGGGGCAATCCCCGCGGGGATCCCCACACACAGGTTAAAATTTCCATCCCTACTCATAAACGAAAATGACGCGTATTATTATGATTAAATTTGATAACTCAGTCAAAAGAAATGCAATCAGGATTTATAAAAATAAAAATAAAATGCAATGAGAATTATATTTAAAGATTAATAGGATATTCATTTCTCAATTCGCATAGGACACTCTCAAGAATGGCATGTGTGTATATTAGAAACGTGAATTCGAACCCACGATGTTCCATTTCCCCTTTCCCTCTTACCTTATGTGCTACACCAATTTTTTTTGAAAAAAAAAATTAGTAAAAAAGAAGATAATACTAATAAAATAAATCAACATTTATGTTGACAAATCATTCATGTAAAAGGATAAATAAAGAAAAACTGATTCATGTGCAGAGTCAAAATTTTCTTTATGATAATGAGAGGACAAATAATGGCATAATGCTACTATTTAAATATTTATAGGAAATTCATGTTTTTGTTTTTTGATATTTCTTAAGCGTTAGGACTCACCTAAGTGTAGCAGGAGCCCTTTACCAGGAGGAAAATTGAAAGGAAGAATATTTGTAAGAAACAAATTCAATTACCCTTTTCCTCGTGCTCCTATCCTAACTTTTATACAATGGATTAAGTTTATCCTATTTTTGTTTTTTTTTTTTATCTTTACCCCCAAATGGGTGCTTAAGTTTTATCAATTGAACTACAAATTTTACGAATGGCAACACGGGTCAATTTGTGCCACCTTGCCTTGCCCCGCCCTGCTATCAATCCTCTAAAAACGGGGTGTGGGCGGGTGGGTTGAATTATGTATGAGGGGTGAATATTGTGGTCCTCTCTACCCTGTCACGAATTGGCGGGTTGACTCGTCAAAAATAGTTTAAATACCATAAAAAATTGATAAAATGCATAAAGTAATTCAAAAAAAGAAAGATAATAGCCTGATAGGCAAACCCTCGCCGCTCACTCCCACCCCGTCCCTTTTTTGGCTGGTTGTGCAGGACGGGTTAAAGTGTATTGATGGGTTAGAAATCCCGACCCACTTCACCAAAAAGGCGGGTTAAACGAGTTGACCCAACAGGTCCAACCTGCTTTGACAACCCTTTTGGGCACTGTCCAAGCTCTAAACTAGGTTCGAGTCTCCAAGCTCTGTGAATGATGTATCCTCTCTAAGATGGTTCACGGTAGAGCGCAGTAGTGGATATTTGCAATACTTTGATGCTCAAGTTTGAGAAAGAAATTACAAAGTCATGACAAGAGAAACATTGTTCGTAGCTGTAAAGGGGGGGAGGTATTGCCACTTTCTTATGGTGTATTGCATCTAATGATTATGCTGACATGTTAAATTTAGGATCATTTTGGAGATCTAGGCGTCAAGGCTTGGGATAAGTCCGAGAGACCCATTGTCAGGGACTATAGTCTTTATGTAGGTGGGTTCTGTAGTGAGTATTGAATTAGGGGCGATACTTGACTTGCCTAGTTCTTTTTTTTGGGTCAAGGGTATCATATTCATTGCATGGGCAAAGCCAAAGCCATACGGCATCTGCAAAGAAGCATGTCAATCCGAACAAACAACATATGCAAAGTCTCAGCCAAATCTAGAAATACAGAACAGGACCGCTGTCGTAGCTCAGTCAAGAGCATAGATACACATCTACTACTAACCTAAGATTCAACTCTACTAGACTAATTAGTAATCACAAGACATAAGTTACTAGAAAACTAATTCTATGACTCCTTTCAATTATGCCCTCATTTCCAATACACTGGCAGCACAGGTGGCCTATGTGTTCTCATGAACCAAACTTAGAAAGACTAAAATTCTTATCTTCTCCACCCGGCCTGATTCACGTCTTCTCTGAATCGCCAGGCTATGCCTTACTTACAGCCTCCACAGTTGGGCATAGATGCGAGCAGAGAAAAGAAGTGACAAACCAAAGTCTTCCACACTGGATTTGCTTCTATGTCAGCTGTGATTTCAAAGGTATTTTGGGCAAACCACCAGAACCCAAACTCTTAAGAACTTATTTCAAAACAAGGGCACACCAAAAGAATCAAACCTACAAAGCGAATTATTTGAAAGGACAAAGCATAAAAGAAACCTAGAATCAAAGAGACCAAAACCAGCAACAAGATTCCAACCCTAAAAAAACCAAGAACCAATCCCAAAACACTATCAACAATAAATCATGAAATCCAACAGATCAAACCATGTTACCGGATGTCCATCGTGCAAAATTCCAAACCTATCCCTCAAACACACCACCAGTCGTGTTGACTGCTAGAGCAAATCATCTTCAAAACCGATTTTATTGATGTGGGTAGGAATTATCTTGACGAAGAGGGTAGGACGCTATTTCACGGTGAAGACAGACGGAGGAAAGTGGCTAGGATGGGAGAGGGATGGATGTAGGTGGTGTAGAGGGTCGCTGGGGCTTTGGTGGGGGTGGCGGTTTAGGGTTATTCAAGGGGTGGTGGCTTAGGAGGGGGTCAGGTGCCCTCCAATAGAGATGAAGGTGGTGGTTCACCCCCACCGTGCGAGAAATGAAAAGCAGTGGAGAAGGAGGAAGGGCTTACTGCTACAACTCCGAAACAGGAAGGTGGTCGAGACTTAAGCGAGAGCGCGACGGTGTTGAGAAAGAGAGATTGGTGATAGGATCTTGAGGAAGAAGGAAAGGCATCAAGTGACGGTGGACCGTCGACAATCAACCTAGCAAAACTAGGTGCCAGCAGCGGCGAGGCTCTCGCACCTAAACCCTAGCAGATCTACGGACCAAGAAAAAAAAAATTTGGGAATTCAGAGTTTAATCTTGACTTGCCTAGTTGAAAGTGAGGAAGTTCTTTATGAAGATTTTAATATTCTCCCCACACTTGTCCTAGTGAGATCTTCTTGAAAGTGGCCCCTTCCAAAGTGGTACGGGGACTCAATAATCCGATCTAAGATGTCCTACCCTTATGGGCTGGACCACAACTACTCTTTGGGCCTTGGGATATGTAGTGTGAAAGATCCATACTAAAACAACATGTAATTTAAGCGACCAATTTAATATGTTCTCACTTTTTTCCTGCAATACTAGGATCAAATTGAGAAGATAATGAGTTATTTATGCCATTTTAAAATATATATTTTTTATCATCAATAATCTTTTCATGATCTTTATCTTTATTTGTGAAATATCAAGCAAATATAATGATACAATAAAACTAATTTATGATTTAATTTGGGTTGAGCAAAAGGACAAAATAAGTGTCATGTATTAACATGGGAAATTAAGTTTTAAAAAATAAGGGGAAAAGGTAAAAAAAAAAAAAAAGATGAACCCATTGGATGAAGAAAAATGACAAGAGATAGCACAAGAAAAAATGAGAAAAAAGTAGTATTAACAAATTTTAAATTATAATCATTGAATGATTATGCTAGCAAACCAGTGAAGATTGATCCAGATCAGTTGGAGAATCAATTTGGAATTGAGTTTCAAATAAAAAATGAAGCATTAATAAATTAGCCCCCTTTAACATCTACATCTTATCTTATTTTTATCATCTTATTCTTATTTTTGTCATGTTAGCTTATTTTAGAAGAATAGTTTGAGTTACTGAAGTAATAATTCAATTTAGAAAATAAAAAGGATAATGTTCACTAATATCAAGAAATATTTTTAACGTCAATGAAGGTTGGTCTAGTTGATAATGATTTTTCTCGTATTCCACAATGATGTGGGTTCAAATCTATTTCTCGATGTGAGGATCTCGTTGGTGGATATAAGTAAGTACCCCTATTAGCGCTCTTTGGAAGTATTGTGAATTATATTCCACAATGATTTTTTTTTCATAAGGATCTTTTAGTTTTACCTAATTTAAAATAGAATATATTATATTGTCTTATTTTTTGAAGGACGGTTTTTTTTTGACAAAAGAAAACTAATTCATTTCATTCATAATTAAAACCACAATACATATGGTAAACTCGTCATAAAATTTGAGACTAGCGATATATGCAGCTACCCCTATCAAATGTGAGCAACTACACGAGCTTGCTGTAACATCCCAACTTTCCTTAAGCCTAATAATTAGAGATCTTAAGTGAAAACGGAATTTAATCCCTAAGGATTAAATAAAGTTTATAGCCTTTAATTTAGTAAGTTAAAGCAAAGTTGGAACATAAGGGTAAAATAATAATTTTTCCAAGGAGTTAGGAAATATGGGGCTAATTATTTAAGAGTAGTTTTAATTGATTAAATTACCCAAGGTCTATTTAAGGACCAAAGGATAAATTATGGACTTAAAAGGAGACTTATAAATCCAATTTTAGTAAAAACTCACATCATTACCCCACCATACACCATAATCCCCCTCATTCCACCCTAGAACCCTCTCATCCTCTCTTTACTCCCTCCATCGTGAATCAGAAATAGAAGAAGAGAAAAAAAAAAGAAAAAGAGAAAGAAGGGAAGAAAAGAAAGAAGAAGGGAGAAGAAGGAAGAGGGCAAACGTGTGACGGAGAAGAAGGAAGGAAGAAGGGCCACATCATGGCGGGCTGAGGCGCGGTGGTGAGCTGGAGAAGCAGCAGAAAGGTGGCCGAGAGAGAGAAGAACGAGGCAGAGAGTGAGAGACAGTGCAGAGAGAGAGAAAGGAAGTGAACGAGAGAGAGACAGTGAGAGTGGGAGCTCAAAAATGGAAGAAGAAGCAAGATTGAAGCTTCAATATGGAAGGAGCAAGCTTGAAGGAAGGAAAATCTAAGCCCTAGAAATTGGGGATTTTACCCCCAATTCATGGAACCCTAAGGTAACATAGAATCCCCTAAATTAAAACCTCCTTTAGGGTGTGCTAGGATTTATTGTTTTAATTCATGAATTAAATTACTATTGAGTAGATTATTGTGATATTTTAGTGAGACGGTATAAATAGGGTTAGATGGCTGCCCCCAACTCCCCACAACATTGTATGATGTTTGTTCCATTGAGCTCCAATCGGAATAATTGATTTTGTTTGTCACGTTGTCAAATATGGAAGAATGAGTTTTGGAGTGGCTTGTGTAACATCCTCATTTTCTAAATCTTGCTTAGTGTGTGTGTTTATGTGTACTTGCGTGCCCTAGGTGGGATTTTGTGTGTATTTGACTATGTACTTGACCTTTTGACTGTGTCTTCGCTTTCTGTGTTACCATGAGCTTGTATGAGAGCATGTGTTGAGGATTGGTATGTTGTGTGGGGTTGGAATTGTGTTTGATAAGGTTTTGGTATGAGTCTTAGAAACCTGTAAAGTTTCAGAATGGTCGGAGTCAAAATTAGGGTTTTGTGTGTTCGTACCCTTAAGCGAGTGTGAGTTTCCAAATGAATAAATGAGACCTTGAATCTTTATTCTTAAGTCTATTAGATGTCCTCTTATGTTAGAAATCATGTTAAGTGTTAGGGTATCAAATTCTGGATCGCACGGACGTTGGAATCGAAGAAATCGTGCGAAAACGGACAAAACAACACAAAAGCGTGTGAGGTGCCCTTGAGCACGCGTGGCACGTGCTGGTGTATGGTTCACTAGCGTCTCCTGTCCTTTCTGTGACACGTGGCGCATTGTGATTCGTCTGTTCTATGGCACTGACACTTGGCACGCTTGCAAGAGTTGCTTCAACGTGAAGCAGTGCACGTGAGATGCGCGTAAGCGCACTTGGAGCGCACCAGTCAACTGAGCCGCGCGTGGAGTGCACAGAGGCAGAGAGCAGCGCAGGGCTGCATGTGGAGCATGCAGGGGGTCACGTGGCGCGTGCCGAGGGACCCTTAATTGCCTATTTAATCCCATTGATCCACTTATTCTTATTTTTTTTTACTTCTTCCCTCTAAAACACAACCAAAGGAGTGCTTCAATCAGTTTTCCACCATTTTTAGTCATTCCAAGGTTTATGATCTCAATCAAAGCAATCTCAAGCGTCTGTTCATCAATCTGATGGTGCAAACTCGGCTGTTAAAACCATTCGGGCTTGTTAGGGCTTATCTCCGAGCGTCGTTACGTCGAGGTAGCTCTAATACCCTCTACTGTTCATCCTTGTTCTCAGTTAGCAATTTGTGGTTCTTGAATTGGTTCTAGTTCCTAGCCCTAATCAGACTGTGTTTTGGACCCCGGTTTGACCGTACGGGTACCGAACAGAGCCAGAGTTTTTCCGGAACTCCCAGAGGAGATTCCATGGAGCACAAGACTAAGACTAGAGTCTATGTTCTCTGTTAGGCCTCTAATTCGTGATTCCTTATGGTTTGGATTATCCCTAATTAACCGTTCTTCGTATTTTTGAGTGTTGGTGGTAGTAAGAGTATCGGTTGCTCGTAAAAGTTTGACAGGAGTTGGTTTTGGGTAAGTTGAAATTATTGGAACCTCTGGATAGCACCAGGCCGTCAGCCTCTTTGTGTTTTAATGATTTATTAGTTGCCCTAATTCTAATTCGAGTGCGTTTTTGTGTTTCCGGTTAATTGTGGGTCGTTCTGGCATGCTCGGTGGAATTGTTGGATGACCATTGGCCCTATAGATGGTATGGCCGAATCTGAACTTAGTGTGGGGAGTATTGGTATGTTTGTTCGTGAGTCCGAGGTTGTGTCTCTGTGTTCGCTTGTGATTCCGAGTTCTTCAATTACCAGGTGGAGAAAGAATATACTACCATTGGGTTATGTGTAGTAGTAATGACTGTTTGACATGTATAGGGTGACCTAAGCCCTACTAGGGGTTGATGTCAATAACACCTAAGGATAGGGGTTTCGGTGTGCCACATCTAAGGATAGGCGTGGTAAACACATCAGCTAACATAGGTTTTTTATTAACTAAATATGATTGTCTGATAATATGTTTAACTGTCAGTTGTGCTATATGTGCTTTATGTGAGTAGTAACATGCTTAGGGTAACATGGTTAAATGTACATTACGTGTGGAAATGTGTTATATGTTGCCTTTGCTTGCTAGAATTTCTAAGTATAGCTTTGGTATGAATTAACATGATTAAAAGGGATATTTTTGGGAATGTGTGCATAACATGATGTGAGGCATATGATTATGAGGTGTTGGATTCATACATATGATATTGCATTAGTAACCACTCCATTCTTAACGGGAATGTGACGTGGAGAGGATCCCTAACGGGAAAGGGGATACATCGCTCAGCAGGTTAGATCCACTTCGTTCCCTAACGGAAAAGGGGGAAACGGAAGTCCCTTACAGAAAATGGGGAGGAGGATTCCTAACGGAAAAAGGGAATACCTCATGGACTAGGCTAGTATCGCCCCGTGCTCTATTGGAAAAGGGAGACGGGAGTCCCTAACGGGAAAGGGGGTTCGCCAATAAGTATTCCTAATGGAAACGGGGAGTATAGTGACAATAGTAAAAGAAAAGATGCCATGATGCACAACTCATTGAGATACATGGGGTAAGTGAAAGAGGGTGGTTAGATCTTATCTGTTATGTATGTGATTTCCTGTATTGATTGTCTAACACTCATTCTACTTATGCATTTCCCGCTTTTTAATGGATGTGTTATTCTTACCTCCCTGTGTTTGTATGCTTGCGTGTATATGTATACTTTCTATGTTAGACTTTGTTGAGGAGGACGATGCAGCAGCAACACCACCCGATGGAGCATTTCCTCTTGATGCATCCGTCGATGCTCCTACCCCTGCGGATCCCCGTATAGGGTGACTTTGAGATACAGTACCACAACTTTGACAGCATGGGGTGGGAGATTGACCATGTGCATCAAGCGGTGATATACACAGGTACCATCTCCGTTTACGTTAGGATTCCCGGTCTTCCGATTGCCAGCTTCTCGGGAGATTTTCGTATCTGTCAGAGACTTCCCTTTCAGTAGATGTGGCCGGTGCCAGGGTTTCCACCAGGCTTTGGTTATGAAGGTTATCCATCGATGCCTCGTCAGCCGACGCCGGTGCGACCCGTTAGCCATCATAGTGAGTCTAGTCACCTCGGGAGGCAGAGACGTGTGAGAGGAGCGACATCTTATCCCTCTCGCCACATGTCAGCTCATGACTACAAACAGTTGTTTCCTAGGCGAGCGAGGTAACAGAGTGGGAGCTCTCAGTTCCCCCTTTCGCTAAGGTGTTTGGTTTTTGGTTAGCCAGGAGTCTTTTTGCTTATGTTATTTTTGTTGTTTTTCTTAGTTAAGGCAGCAGGTTAGCCTCTCAGGTTTACTTTTTGGGATGACTGTATATTTACCTTATACATTATTTACATCTATGCACTCTGATAGTACTATATGTATATATGCATGTGAGACACTAGTTTACTTCACCGTAGCGCATCGTAGTCGTATTTAAGTTTGGTTTTAATTCCTTCACATTTTTATATACGTTAATTACGCGAGTTAGGCTAATTATGTAGAATAAAGTATAAATTGGACTACGGGGTGTTACATTTGTGATATCAGAGCAGTTCGGCCTTAACCGGACTGTGAGGTCATTTAGGATGTTAATTTTGGCTGAGTCTAGTCGTATTCCCACCGAATATTACAACTTTTAGAAGTTGGGTAGAGTGTCTGTGTTATCTTTATTGCCTTAAATAAAGGTGACAGGTTATAAATTCATAAGATATATGACATATATTTCTATGATTCTTTATATCTTATGAACCTCAAGCTGATGATTTCTTTTTCAGGACTTCATGGCTCGTCTTTGCGTGAGAGAGTGAATGAAGCACGTCATGGGAATGGAGAAACCTCTCGAGTTAGGAGAGGTCATGATTCAAATGAGACCCTGCGGTCTATCAGGGAGTTGGCAACTGCTATGCTCTAGCAAGCACAACAGAATGCTCAATTTTTATAGGTTGCTCAAACCAGGAGGGAATAGAGGAGTGATGACAGTGGTATGACAAATTTTCTGAAGGTAAACCCTCCACAGTTTGATGGGGAGTTGAACCCCGAGGGAGCTAAGAAATGGATTCAGGAGATTGAGAAGATTTTTGTGGCTATGAACACCCGTGAGGAGAGAAAGGTAACTTTTGCTTCTTTTATGTTGATTAGTAATGTAGAGTCTTGGTTGAGGGGTAAGAAGAGGTTGTCGGAGGAACAAGGACATGAAGTGAACTGGGAACTATTTAAGGAAAGTTTTCTGGAGAAATTATTTCCAAGGTTGAACCGTAAGGAGAAGGAGAGAGAGTTTGAGAGTTTGAGGCAAGAAAATATGACTATAGGTGACTATGCTACTCGGTTTGAAGCATTGCTGAAGTATTCAGAGTTCTATCGCTTACACCCTAGTAAAGATTCCAGGATGGGCCGAGGTATGAGATACGCTGGGCTGTGGTGCCATTGAAGATGGCGAGGTTTTTTGAGTTAGTGGAGCAGTGCATGGAGCTTGAGAGTATGGATAGGGAGAGAGATCAGCGAAGGAGTGGTGGTCCTATCAGTAGTGGTAGTGGTGCGAGGGGTGGTACACACAGAGGTGGAGGTAGGCATGGTGGAGGTAGATCTCAGCAGGGCAGAGCCGGACCTTATTCTAGGCCGACACAGCCTAATGCTACCGCAGGTGGATGACCTACTATGAGAGATCAGGGATGCTTTAGATGGGGAGTTTCACATCTTATAAAGTATTGTACAGTGCCATCTAGTGGAGTGGAGTCGAAGCAGTGTTATATTTGTGGACGGATAGGTCATTTGGCGAGGGGTTGTTGGAATGGACAGGGAGCTGTGGACAGACCTACTGTAGGAGGACGTGGAAGAAGAAGAAATGGGAATGGTGCAGGACGTGGTGGTGCAGGATATGGTGGTGTAGGACGAGGAGGAGGAGCCGGTGCAGGCATACCTTAGGCTACTGGGAGAATGTTTACTGTGAGGGGAACTGAGTCCTCTCAATCCCTAGATCTGATACAAGGTATGCGCTTAGTCTCTGATAAACTCTTATCTGTATTGTTTGACTCTGGGGCTACTCATTCTTTCATTTCACTTGCATGTGTGGATCAGTTAAAATTGTTTGTTTCTTCTTTGCCCTGTAAACTAGTAGTTTCTACTCCTACTATTGATCCTTTAACTACTACTTCTGTTTGCCTTAAATGTCCAATCACCATAGAGAATAAGAATTTCCTAGTAGACCTTGTTTGCCTTCCTATGCAAGACTTAGATGTTATCATAGGAATGGACTGGCTAGCTGCTAACCATGTTTTACTAGATTGTTCCCGTAAGACCCTTACTTTTCTCGAACACCCTTGCATAGTATCTGCCAATGAAAGTCAATTTACCACTAGCAGTAACTCTCCGAAGTATGTGATGTTATTTTCTATAGAAGCTAAGGATACTCCCAGCATTGACTCTTTGCCTGTAGTAAGAGAATTTCCAGAAGTATTTCCAGATGACGTTCCAGGATTACCCCCAGAAAGGGAGATATAATTTGCCATAGATCTTATGCCTGGTACTGGACCTATATCCATAGCACCTTATAGAATGTCCCCAGCTGAATTAGTAGAGTTGAAATCACAATTGGATGACCTAACCAAGAAAGGATTCATTAGACCCAGTGTTTCACCGTGGGGAGCTCCAGTGCTGTTTGTGAAGAAGAAGGATGGATCTTCAAGGATGTGCATTGATTATAGACAACTTAATCAGGTCACGATTAAGAACAAGTACCCTTTGCCTAGAATAGATGACTTGATGGATCAATTGAAGGGAGCGTCAATATTTTCCAAGATTGATATGAGATCTGGTTACCATCAGATTAAGGTCAAGAAAGAAGATATTCCTAAGACTGCCTTTAGATCTAGATATGGACATTATGAGTACTTAGTTATGCCATTTGGTGTGACTAACGCTCTGGCAGTGGTAATCGATTATATGAATCAGATCTTTAGACCGTTCTTAGATAAATTTGTAGTCGTCTTCATTGATGATATATTGATTTATTCACTTACTGAGGAAGAGCATGTGGAGCATCTGAGGACCGTACTTAGGATTTTGAAGGATAGACAACTTTATGCTAAACTATCGAAGTGTGAGTTCTGGTTAGAAGAAGTGCAATTTCTTGGACATGTGATCAACAAGGATGGAATTGCTGTGGATCCCTCGAAGGTGGAAGCTGTGACTAAGTGGGAAAGGCCCAAGTTTGTCAGTGAGATTAGAAGTTTCCTTGGATTGGCGGGATATTATAGAAGATTCATTGAAGGATTCTCGAAGATAGCCTTACCTATGACCACATCACCTGTATTAGTCCTACCTGATTTCCTAGGAGAATTTGAAGTGTACTGTGATGCATCTTATCAAGGGATGGGTTGTGTTCTTATGCAAGGAGGTAGAGTAGTAGCCTGATTTCCTTGGAGAATTTGAAGTGTACTGTGATGCATCTTATCAAGGGATGGGTTGTGTTCTTATGCAAGGAGGTAGAGTAGTAGCCTGTGCGTCAAGACAATTAAGGATTCAGGAGCGGAACTACCCTACCCATGACCTTAAACTTGCAGCCATAGTTTTTGCGTTGAAGATTTGGAGGCATTACCTTTACGGTGCTAAGTTCACTGTATTCAGTGATCATAAGAGCCTGGAATACCTGTTTGACTAGAAGGAGCAAAATATGAGGCAACGACGATGGATGGAGTTTATTAAGGACTATGAATTTGAGTTGCAATACCATCCGGAAAAGCTAATGTGGTGGCTGATGCTTTAAGTAGGAAATCCCTGCACGTGTCAGCTTTGATGGTGAAGGAGTTGGAGTTAGTGGAGCAATTCAGAGATCTAAATTTTGGAGTTCAGTTGTATAAGAATAAGATGTGTTTGGGACAGATAGTTGTGACCAATGAATTTCTACAAGAGTTGAAGGAGAAGCAAGGCCACGATGATCAGTTGATTAAGATAAAGGATTTGATGAAAGACGGTGAGACTTCCAAATTTAACATCAAGGCAGATGGAGTGATGAGATTTGGAGACCGAGTGTAACACCCCGATTTCGGAGCGCTACTGTGCAACCCAATCTAATGCTGAAAACATTTAATGCTTGTATGCTTTCAGTTAAGGAGTACTCTTATGAATTTCGCAATGGAAAAATAGGAGTAATTTTTTTTTCTTTTCATATTCTTTCCTTTGAAACCCTTTTCAAAATGAGACATAGAGTACTATAGTTTTCTAAATGATGCCAATTCAAACTTTTACAATTATCAGAGTATAATGCATCACAAAATAATACTTCACATAACAAATTCGCACTAAGGCGAGATTTTCTGAAAAGACTAATTACAAAACAACCAATACAAAACCCTAAGCTAAGCTGGCTAACAACTATAACTCTTACTGAGAAACAGCTCAGCAAGATCAAACACGAAGTACTCAGAGGAATCTTCCTCCACTGGCTCAATCTTCAATGCTCCTAAAAGATGAAGCTGCAACAGCTACCGAACTCCATCTGGAAGTGACATCCATAAGGACATCCAATCCAACAACAGTGCAAGGGTAAATCCTTTGTCCACGAGTTTATCATAGGCTATGTCGCATGCAAACGATATATACATATATAATACAACAACATTCTTTTATATACATATACATACTTAATAGACCGCACACAATCAACATGGTATATCAAGCATGGCATGTGAGCAAACAAAACAACCAACAGATCAACAATCAAGTCACTACAATATCAACCATTGCATGTGAGCAGGCAAGTCTATCAACAGATAAGTGATCAAGTCATCACAATATCCAATTCATCAACAATTCATCACATATCATAAATGCGGTTAGCTATGCATGTCAATGCAAGATGGCTAGTTTTGTATACACTGCGACCTTAAACAAGGTCGGCAGAGGCGAGGAACTTTATTTCCCAACGTCCAAATCAACTCCCCTACCAAGGGTATTGCCACAAAGGCTTGCCACACATTAGGCTTTTACGCCACACGGGCATGCGGTGACAACTCGTCCTTTTGAAGTCCTCAAGACAATCAAACGCTCGAGTGTCGATGCTCAATGGTCGATATACATCCAAACAAATTCAACAACATGGCATGCTCACCGTAGGAGCGCTTGAGTAATGTTTTAATTAATCAATGCGGATCGATGACACCTCAACTCACTCACTCTACTTAGTGAATTTTCATGCTTCCAATTCTTATATTACCTAGGTGAGGTTGTACCAAAATAAATCACTCATTTAGCTTTGGGTCATTGGAACCCGAGTTTCATCAAATTCTTTATCTAGTATGGTTCCATTTCTACTTATCTATAAGCTTAGGCTAGTCATACTATGGCTCTCATGCTTATTTTTAAGCCAAAATACCTTTAACAATTACTTAGAGTGCAAACACAGACACAAAGTCCGGGTGTTCAATTGCGAGCAGTGGTCTTAATCTCGGATCGTAACTCTAGGCACGTGTCTGCGAACACTAGGCTCAACTTTTAGGTTAAGGTACTAGGCACGCCATACTGAACACTAGGTCCAATCCTTAATCAAGAAAAAGCGCACGCAAAGCGGGACAAGAAGTCCCAAAGACAGACACATAGTCCATATGCTCAATAGGAACACTAGGTTCCTATGTTTTGATCTTTCAAAACTCGATCTTTGAACTCTCTTTCTCTATTCTTATATCACTCCTATGTATCTGAAAATACTTTTTAGTTCTAGGTCGTTGAAACCCTAGTTGTGTTAAATAACACACGGAAGAATTCCAGAAAGAGAGGTGGTGCGAACACTCTTAATTACCAAGTCTTTCCTAGCCGAATTTCCCAGCGCATCATTTAACTCAACCGTTTTATAAATCGTACTTTTTATTTCAACTTCTTTTCTTTACTATCATTCCATTGAAATTTCCTTGCAAGCTTTGGCTAGTTATACTAAAACCTTCACGCTTACTTTTAAATCAAAATGCCCTTAACAATTTGCTTACGAAATCGAATTAAACGTGGAATCGCATCAGTTACCGATGTAAATCGTCAACCAATAGCAATCGATCAACGCATTATTAATTAATCCATCATCAACAACAATATTTTCATATTCCAAGTCAATACCAAATTCAATTTAAATCCTACTTGATGCATGGAAAACAACATCAATCGTAATGCCTCACAGGCCAAAGACATGCTATAGCATTTCAACAAAGATATAACAATTCAATAGGCTACAACATGCTCCAGCTTCATCAACTTCAAGTCTAATCAACTCCCTCAAACAAGATTTAAGTCACGCAATACAATTCAATTTGCCACGCAGGGCCAAAAGCATGCTACAACATTTCCAACAACACATAAAAGTACTACAAGTACTACCACACTATCAAACAATCAAACAAGCAACAAACAAGGCGAAAAGCCCAAACTCATTATATAAGAATTTCCCTTACCTTGGGTGCTTTAACAATCCAAGCAAGGTAATCCGAAATAATCGTCAAGTCGCACTTCGCGTACCTTAAGCCACCTAACCTTAACAACACAAACTTAACTAAATTAGAACTAAAACTTAGTCCTAATGCCCTAGGGCAGCCACGGCTTAGGCATCCTAAAGCCTAGGAATTACTTGACTTAATCCCTAATTGGTGCTATCTAGCCATATGCCAAGGTACATATTCAAACCATGCAAGTTTTGAAACTTTTTCAAAAGCTAAGCACTTAGAAAATATCAAAACCCAAAACTTACCAATTGGAATAGTGTTTTTACCAAATGAATAGTGTTTTGCCAACTTTGAACCATTTTTCAAAGCTCTAAAACATGTCACAAAATTCTAGAAACAATTCTATTACAAGTTCAAAACAATTCTTGAAACATAAACTCAAACTTTTCCCAAAATCATACTTCTTTGAATTGTTTTACTAAATCAAATCATCAACCACTTTTACAACTATTTTCAAGCATAAATACAAGTCAAGAACAAGTTACAAAATATCATTGGAGGCCACGGTTTCAAAGCTCCAAAACAACTTCAAATTTTCAAATCTTTTAACATCAAAATCTTACAAACTTCATTCAATCAAAACTTCTTATCAAAACCAAACTTATTCACCACTTTAAGACACTTAAAAACAAGTTCTAACTCACCCAAATTATGTTTAAAAGTTACTGTTTTTAAGCCTCACAAACAGCCCCAAAATTCATTTTTTTTTTTAAACAATTTTCCAAAGCTTCAAACATACAAACCTTATAGTTTTAAAGTCCTAATCAAAAACCAATTTTTTTACCACTTTAATACAATTAAAAACATGTTCAAACCCACTCAAATCATGCCTAAAAGTTACTGTTTTTGTAACGACCCGTTTCCGGACCGCTACCGAGCTCAATATACCGAGCTCGAGTTACCGAGCTCAACACACCAAGCTCAACATAAACCTATATGAGATGTGTTTTAAAAACAAAACTCTTGTGCCTTTTAAAAATACGATATATTTTTTTTTATAAAACCAACTCGTGCACATCAGAGTAATTACAGCTTTTCGAAACATGGTGCAACTAAGACACAAGACTTAAATTCTAATAAAACATACATGCATAACATACACATATATATATCACTCGAAATAATAATGTATACAAAATACAGAGTAGCAAATGTGTAAAGAAAATACACCTAAGGTACGACGACTTCAAAAGAGTAATCATACCCTGGGGGTACTTCCGGCAGACTCCCACGCAGGGGTCGCTCCAAAAGTAAGACCACCAGTACCTCAGAGCAACAACACAACACCGCCAAACTGGTCACGACCTCGAACACAAAAGAAAAACAAGTACAAATCCTCGAGAAAAACAAACATCCAACAAATAAACAATCCACGGCGGATAGAGGTCGTCACTCGGGTCCTCGTCGAGATCCTCCTCGGCATCATCTCTTTGCCGAGTTACTGCGCCCTCGACATCGCCTGGGTAACCGTCATGGATTGAAGGCACCACGGAAAGGTCAACTTCTCAACAATTCAAGATAAGCTCGACATAAAAATATAAGTAAACAAAGCAAAGTATAACAATCACCGACGTGACTCGACCATCTCACTCTAACTCGACACAACTCACAAATCCATTTTCTCTCGACTCGACAATTTTCCCGAATGCACACGCCGGACCCGATGTCGGAAAGGCCAGCCGGCCTTGGGATCCTCGCTCTCCCTAGGGCGATCAACTCAGTCCCGTGGCGTGGCGGCGTCTAGTCAATCTCCCGTAAACAAAAAAGGGGACCTAGCACCCTCGATTATCCGGTCACGGCTCAAAAACGCCATACGACTCACCTAGCTCGCTCACTCGATGAACAATTAGCCGTGATACGATATTCAAAGAGTTAAACACAAGATATTCAACCGCATGTCAAATAAAAGAGCAAGCTCGACATGAAGAAACGCAATTCAACATGCAATACACAATTCACGACATATATTCAATCACATATTAAATACATGCAAAAACTCAATCATATCACAACATTTCAGCTCGACACAAATCAGGAAATCCATACACAATAACATAACCACGTAGAATATGAAATGCCCTTACTTAAGGACTTATAAAATAAAGCCTTAGAGATTTCTAGGAGTTGCCCTTACATACTATGAAAATATTAATGTGAAGCGCCCTTACCGAACTCCAAGTTAATGCTGCTCGACAACGACCTCGACACAGCTGTCTTCTAAGAGCTCGACAACGATTTCTCTTACTCGATCTCGACACGGCTGTCTTCAACGAACTCGACAACGACTTCGACACGTACGCTTCTCAGTCGACCTCGACACGTCTGATCCTCGCTCGATTCTGCTTGGCGTCCTTAGATTCGCTTTCCCGTACACCTCGATTCGGAATTCACTCGATCTCGGGAATCAGACTTCCTAAAACAAACACAACTCAGATCGATCCATGGTTCCAATACATCTAGCTCTCTCTCTTCCCCAAACTCAACCACAACCCAGAAAAAATATAAAACTCAAGAACTGAAAGATATTTTTCCTCTAACACAAAGTTAGGGATTTCGATCAAAATTTCATGAAAAAGTTATCTGATGCTTCAACAGAAAGATCGACAACAACAATAATCGAAACGAATGAAAAACAAGAAATCGAAACGAACCAAAAATGGAGGTTTCGGCACCGCTGATTGCAGAAAAACAGAGAAAGAAATTTGTTTTACAAGCCCAATTAATCGGTTAAAAAGATAGGTAATATTGTGAAGAAGAAAACCCATCAATTAGACATGATTTGGAAGCATAAAATTGGTTAAAAATGGAAGAAGAATTAGCGCTAAACAGTAGCACGAAGAAGATAAAAATCTGTTCTTCATACCTCAACGGTGATGGTCGATCAGACGAGATATGAGTCGAGAAGTTGATGATGAACAAAATTGATGAAGAAAGCATGCGGAATCTCGATGGAACTCACGGTTTACGTCGATGAAGATTTTTGAAGAAAACAACGAAACACAGAGCGTAAGGAAGGAAGAAGAAAGAAGAAAAGAGAAAGAATGAGCGTGAGGAATCGGCCGTGGTATACAAAGGCGAGAAAAGGGTATAAACGTGAACTCCAGCTATAAGATGCCAATCCCATCAATCATCTACCGTTAACTCGTTCCTCTCATAATTACCCTCTACTGTCCGGTCAACGACAAGCCGACAATGTAATAATTACAAACAATATAATAATAACGCTGAGTAACGCTCGAAATAATACGAGGTATCATCTCGACACGATGTCGACAAGAGTGCTCGTGCAAGCGTGCAAGGTTCTAACACGAGTTCGTGAACGCGGTCTCTCACCGACTTGCGTCCTCATCATTTCGATGCAGCGACTTCATCAACTCGACACGCCGACCGCCACCATTTCACAGCCTAGTGCACGTGGTCTCATCACCGACAAATGATCTCGGCAAACGATCTAGTCACGGGATCTCGACACAAGGTCTTGGTCGAGGTCTCGATACGTCGTCCTAATACGATGTCGATCTCGTCCTCAGGTGTTACAATCTCTCCTCTAAAAATTTCGTCCTCGAAATTGCAAATAAGATTCTTACCTCGGAAAAGTTCGTCTTGAATCTTCATCTTCTCCTCCAGCTCCCAAGTCGCATCTCCCGCCTTTTGATCCCACACAACCTTGACAAGTTGAATCTCTTTGTTCCGCAATCGCTTGGCTTTCCGATCAACGATTCTTCTTTGGTAACGCTTCAAAAGATAGGTCGCCCTTCGCTTGAATCACATCCGTTCGATGACATGAGAAGGGTCGGAAACATACTTCCGCAATTGTGAGACGTGAAAGACGTCGTGGATGTTCGACAAGAATGGGGTAAGGCAATCGATATGCCACCGACCAATACGACGAAGAATCTGTAAGGTCCAATGAATTTAGGGGTAAGTTTCTTGGATTTGATCGCCGACCAACTCGATGAGTGGGGGTGACTCTAAGAAATACATGTTCTCCTTCCTCGAACTCGAGTGGTCGACGTCGTTGGTCCGCATAACTCTTACATCGACTTTGAGATGTTCGCATCCGATCTCGATCAAACGGATCTTCTCGGTAGTCTGGCCTGGATCATATCTGGTCCTCTGACGATTCGCTCGCCGTCCTGGTACCAACAAAGAGGCGTCGACATTTCGCCCATACTGGCGCTTCAAAAGGTGCCATCCCAATACTCGTATGGAAACCGTTATTGTAGGTGAACTCCACCAATGGTAAGACGTCGTCCCAACTTCCTCGGTGATCTAACGCATAAGCTCGCAACAAATCTTCAAGCGATTGGATCGTTCTCTCGATCGGCCGTCGATGCGTGGATGATATGCCGAGCTAAGCCTGAAGCTCGGTTCCCATCGCTCCTTGCAATTCCCTCCAAAATGAGGCGTGAACTTCGGATCTCGGTCCGACACGATCGAAGAGGTATTCCATGAAGTCGTACTATCTCTGCGATGTAGATCTCGGTCGACTTTTCCACGTTGTATGTCGACCTCACCGCAAGAAATGAGCAGATTTGGTCAATCGGTCGACGATCACCCAAATCGAATCATTCTTCTTCTCGTGTCTTCGCAAACCTACAACGAAATCCATGGAAATATCGTCCCATTTCCATACCGTACGCCGGCGATTGTAGCATTCCCGCAGTCGTTGGTGCTCCACCTTCGCTTCGACACGTCAAACATGAAGCTACGTGCTCGGCCACTTGCTTCTTCATTCCTGACCACCAAAAATGCTTCTTCAAGTCTTGATACATCTTCGTAACTCAGGGATGAATACTAAAGTTGCTCTTATGCGCTTTCGCCGAGAATCAACTTCCTCGGCTCGGATCGTTAGGTACGCACTCGGCCATTGCATCTCAAGATGTCGTCCGCTCGACCAAATTCGTCGCCTTCCTTGCGCTTATCAATCAATCTTCTCTTGCGTAGCTCGTCATGAACTTGCTGGTCTCGGATCTCGCCCAACAATCTGTTAGAAATGGTAAGCATACCAAATCTCGGCTTCCGGTGAAACTTCGACACTAACTTCAAATCTCGGAACTTCTCGAGCATCTCCAACTCCTTGATCATCATTACCGAGGTTAAACGCTCTTCCCGCTCAACGCATCTGCTACGTTAGCCTTACCGGATGGTATTCCAACGTAAAGTCGTAGTCCTTGAGAAATTCTCGTCCATCTACGTTGACGCATGTTGAGCTCTTTTCGGTCGACAGTACTTCAAGCTCTTTGTGATCGCTGAAAGCGATAAGAGTGCTCCGTAAAGGTAGTGCCTCCATATTTTCGGCGCCAAAAACTCTTCACGCTAGCTCCAAGTCGTGAGTAGGGTAGTTCTCTCGTGAATCTTGAGTCGCCTTGAAGCATACGCGACCACCTTCCGATGTTGCATCAAGACGCATCCCAATCCCTGGTGTGACGCATCACAATACACCTCGAAAGGCTCTTCGCCGAGGCAAAATCAGCACAGCGTTGTCGTCAAAAGCTCCTTGATCGTTGAAATCGGCTTCACACTCCTCGGTCAAGCAAAGGTTGATCCTTCCTCGTTAATCGTGTAAGAGGCGCGACAATCTTGAGAAACCTTCAATGAATCTTCTGTAATATCCTCGCTAAGCCGACAAAACTCCCGATCTCAGAATCGCCTTGGTGTTCCCACGCTATCACCGCCTCAATCTTAGTTGGATCCACGGTATCCCTTCTGGAAATCACGTGACCAAGAAAATTCACCTCTTCAAGCCAAAATTCACACTTCGACAGATTGGCATAGAGTTGCTTATCTCGTAATATCCGTAGTACTCGACATAGGTGTTCTGCGTGCTCTTCTCGGTTCCTCGAGTAAATCAATATGTCGTCGATGAACACTACAACGAACTGATCCAAAAGCGAATGGAAAATCCTGTTCATGTAGTCCATAAACACGGTGGCGCATTCGTCACTCCAAACGGCATCACCAAATACTCGTGGTGACCGTGATCTAGTCCTGAAAGTCGCTTTGGCAACATCTTCCTCCTTCACGCCGAATCGATGGTAGCCCGACTTCAAGTCTATCTTGGAAAGATCGCCGCTCCACGGTTGGTCCATCAAGTCGTCAATACGTGGTAACGGATAATCCGTTCTTCCACGGTAACCTTGTTGAGCTCGCGATAGTCCACGCACGACCTTGATCGTCCATCCTTCTTCTTAACCAACAACACCGAGCTCCCCACGGTGACACGCCGGTCGTATGAATTGCTTCTCGACTCCAAGTGTTCGATCCGAGACTTCACTCTTTCATCTCGGCAGGAGACATCACACGGCGCTTTGGAAATCGGTCTGCTCACGGAATCAGTCGATGGAGAACTCGACCTCTCGTCTTGGTGGTAATCCCGCACGCCTTCTGAAAACGCCCTCAAAATCACACACCACCGAACATTCTTCACGCCGATCTGCTGGAAAACTTCCGAACTAGCTAGATACATGTATTCCCTAGTTCCTTCTTTCAAAGAAACTCCAATACGCTCGGCAGAAGAAAATTGGAGACTCCAAGGTCCGGAAAAATTACAGCTTTACGGGCACAAATTCAAAAGGACATGGTGGTGTGACAACCAATCCATCCCGAGGATGACATCTAAGCCCTTAAGAGGCAAACAAACCAAATTGACCACAAACTTTCTACTCTGAATAACCACTACACAATTAAGACATGCGGTGTTTGTGACTAAGGTTTTAGCATTTGGGGTTGTAACTACTAATTTAAACGGTAAAGCGATCACAATAAGCTCAAATGGTTCACACAATCAAGAAATAAAGGAACGGGTTGCACCAATCAAAAAGAACGGATAAGGATTTACCTCGATCTCACATTCACCTTGGATAAGATCATCACCGACCGCTTCCTCGCCACTCATGCAGAAAACTCGCCTTTGGCCACTGACGCTTCCTTTGGCCTTTGCGCCAAGCATAGTCGGTTCGACTTTAGGTGTAGGACAATCCTTAGCAAAATGCCCTGGCTTCTTGCAATTAAAACACACCCCTCCTCTCGAGTACGCTTACTCGCGTAATGTCCCGCTTTCCACATCGGTAGCAAATCACCTCGACACCGGTCCGACTCTCCACTCGGTAAGATTGGGTCATCTGACGACATCGTCCCTGTTGTTGTTCCCGAGGTCTGGTCGTAAGGCCTCTTCTGCGGTGGTTTCCTTCAGGCAAATCTCGCCCCGCACTCGGGGTCTCACCGGGTCCGCCACACAGTCTTCTTCTTGTGGCTCCTCACTCCTTCTACCTCGACACATCGATCAATCGGCTCTTGGAGATTTCGATCCTCAACGACACTATCGACTTCAATGTCGAATCTCAATCCCCGTTGGAATCTCTCACTCAACCATCTCTGGTCAACTCGATCACGAAATGGACTGAAATACCTCGCTAACGATTCGAACTTGGCGCATACTCGGACCGCCGAGTTGCCTTCTTTGCAGCTTGAAGAAATTCCTGCTCCTTCTCGGCTCGTGCGATGTCAGGAAGTACTTGTCCAAAACCTTTCACGAAAAAGCTCCCGTGTCATCTCGCTGATGTTACGCTATAAACGCTTGCTTCACTCCTCTCCACCAATACTCTGCGTCTCTAGCGGTAAGTAGGTGGCATAGTCGACCTTCACGTTGTCCGCAATGAAGTGCCTCAAGATCTTCTCGATCTCTTGCATCCAAAGATCGACTTTATCCGGATTTGGCTCACCGTAGAACCCGGTGGATCATGCTTCTGAAGTCCGCTAATCCTCTCGCTTGACATTTCGATTTCGCTCGTTCTTTGCTGCTGCAAGTTCTGGCTGAGTTAACGCCGCCGTCTGTTGAGCCATCGCGTTAGCCTGTTGAGTTGCAGCGGTGATTGTTGAGCCATGGCTGCCGCCATCTCGGTCATAGCTTGAATAGCTCGTTCCATGTCGACGTTCTCCTGCGGATGTCGTATTCCTACGAGGTGGCATTAGATTCCACAAAGTTCAAAACCCCGTCAATCTCACAACAAGGATGTGTTAAAACACACCGCTTCAATCAAGAAACAGTTCAAACAATTTCTCAAGCAATAAGTGCTTCACTTAATCAAACAAAGAATCAACATAAAACAACTAGGTACCCAACACACAACCCGGACACGGTGACTAAATTTTATGCACACTTTGGCCGAACCGAATCGCTCGATACTCAACAAAGTGTAACGACCGCTTTAGGACCGCTACCGAGCTCAATATACCGAGCTCGAGTTACCGAGCTCAACACACCAAGCTCAACATAAACCTATATGAGATGTGTTTTAAAAACAAAACTCTTGTGCCTTTTAAAAATACGATATATATTTTTTTATAAAACCAACTCGTGCACATCAGAGTAATTACAGCTTTTCGAAACATGGTGCAACTAAGACACAAGACTTAAATTCTAATAAAACATACATGCATAACATACACATATATATATCACTCGAAATAATAATGTATACAAAATACAGAGTAGCAAATGTGTAAAGAAAATACACCTAAGGTACGCAGCGACTTCAAAAGAGTAATCATACCTGGGGTACTTCCTACAGACTCACGCAGGGTCGCTCCAAAAGTAAGACCACCGCCACCTCAGAGCAACAACACAACACCGCCTAACCGGTCACGACCTCGAACACAAAAGAAAACAAGTACACCTCGTAAAAACAAACATCCAACAAATAAACAATCACGATAGATAGAGGTCGTCACTCGGGTCCTCGTCGAGATCCTCCTCGGCATCATCTATCGCCGAAGTTACCTGCGCCTCGACATCGCCTGGGTAACCGTCATGGATTGAAGGCACCACGGGAAAGGGTCAACTTCTCAACAATTCAAGATAAGCTCGACATAAAAATATAAGTAAACAAAGAAAGTATAACAATCACCGACGTGACTCGACCATCTCACTCTAACTCGACACAACTCACAAATCCATTTTCTCTCGACTCGACAATTTTCCTGAATGCACACGCTGCGTCAGATGTCGGAAAGTCCAGCCAAAGCCTTGGGATCCTCGCTCTCCCTAGGACGGTCAACTCAGGTCCCGTGAGCGTGGCGTCTAGTCAATCTCCCGTAAACAAAAAGGGACCTAGCACCCTCGATTATCCGGTCACGGCTCAAAACGCCATACGACTCACCTAGCTCGCCACTCGATGAACAATTAACGCATACGATATTCAAGGAGTTAAACACAAGATATTCAACCGCATGTCAAATAAAAGAGCAAGCTCGACATGAAGAAACGCAATTCAACATGCAATACACAATTCACGACATATATTCAATCACATATTAAATACATGCAACAACTCAATCATATCACAACATTTCAAATGACACAAATCAGAAATCCATACACAATAACATAACCACGTAGAATATGAAATGCCCTTACTTAAGGACTTATAAAATAAAGCCTTAGAGATTTCTAGGAGTTGCCTTTACATACTATGAAAATATTAATGTGAAGCGCCCTTACCGAACTCCAAGTTAATGCTGCTCGACAACGACCTCGACACAGCTGTCTTCTAAGAGCTCGACAACGATTTCTCTTACTCGATCTCGACACGGCTGTCTTCAATGAACTCGACAACGACTTCGACACGTACGCTTCTCAGTCGACCTCGACACGTACAATCCTCGCTCGGATCTCACGCTTCCGCGTCCTTAGATTCGCTTTCCCGTACACCTCGATTCGGAATTCACTCGATCTCGGGAATCAGACTTCCTAAAACAAACACAACTCAGATCGATCCATGGTTCCAATACATCTAGCTCTCTCTCTTCCCCAAACTCAACCACAACCCAGAAAAAATATAAAACTCAAGAACTGAAAGATATTTTTCCTCTAACACAAAGTTAGGGATTTCGATCAAAATTTCATGAAAAAGTTATCTGATGCTTCAACAGAAAGATCGACAACAACAATAATCAGAAGCAACGAATGAAAAACAAGAAATCGAAACGAACCAAAAATGGAGGTTTCTGGGCACTGCCGATTGCAGAAAAACAGAGAAAGAAATTTGTTTTACAAGCCCAATTAATCGGTTAAAAAGATAGGTAATATTGTGAAGAAGAAAACCCATCAATTAGACATGATTTGGAAGCATAAAACTGGTTAAAAATGGAAGAAGAATTAGCGCTAAACAGTAGCACGAAGAAGATAAAAATCTGTTCTTCATACCTCAACGGTGATGGTCGATCAGACGAGATATGAGTCGAGAAGTTGATGATGAACAAAATTGATGAAGAAAGCTTGTGCAGAATCTCGATGGAACTCACGGTTTCGTCGATGAAGATTTTTGAAGAAAACAACGAAACACAGAGCAGAAGGAAGGAAGAAGAAAGAAGAAAAGAGAAAGAATGAGCGTGAGGGAATCGGTCGTGGTATACAGCTGGCGAGAAAAGGGGTATAAACGTAACTCCAGCTATAAGATGCCAATCCCATCAATCATCTACCCGTTAACTCGTTCCTCTCATAATTACCCTCTACTGCTTGGCCAACGACAAGCCGACAATGTAATAATTACAAACAATATAATAATAACGCTGAGTAACGTTGAAATAATACGAGGTATCATCTCGACACGATGTCGACAAGAGTGCTCGTGCAAGCATACAAGGTTCTAACACGAGTTCGTGAACGCGGTCTCCTCACCGACTTGCGCCCTCATCGCCCGATGCGGCGACTTCATCAACTCGACACGCCGACCTCCTCACCAAATTGCCAGCCTAGTGCACGTGGTCTCATCACCGACAAATGATCTCGGCAAACGATCTAGTCACGGGATCTCGACACAAGGTCTTGGTCGAGGTCTCGATACGTCGTCCTAATACGATGTCGATCTCGTCCTCAGGTGTTACAGTTTTGATGGCCCTAAAACAGCCCCAAAAATCCATTTGTTTCAAACAATTTTTAAAAGCTTCACACATAGAAATCTTTATAGCTTTAAAGTTCTAACCAAAACCAACTTCTTAAACACTTTAATCACTTTGAAAACAATTTAAAACATACCCCCTCAATCATATTAGGGTTACGGTTTTGGTCACCCAAAAACAATTCCAAATTTCAATTTTTTTTTTCATTTCCAAAACAAATCATTCCATCACACTTAAATCTTTACATCTTAAACCAATTTTTCCTAACACCTAACATACTTAAAAATCAAATTAAAACATCCCCTAACATCATGTGAGAGCCACGGTTCAGCCCCCCCTTTTCACCAAATCAATTTTTCCAAAAACTTGTAAACATAGTTATATGACTAGGATCCAAACATACAACTACTAAACCTTCAAAACTAACACCAAATTGACAAGAACAAGCCAAGAACAAAGCTTGGGACAGCCCCATGGTTTCGCCAGCAAAGGGGTTAGGGTTTCCAAACTCAAAATACCAAAATCAAAGGGATTCATGGAAGAAAATAAGGGGTTATGAAACTATACATGCCATACTAGCCAAAACAAGCACTAAAATTCAAGAATAGTTCCTAAAACCTTCAAAACCCATATCATGGAACCCAAGAGAGATGAGGAAAGATTTATGGAGCTTACCAAGAGTGGAGATGAAGATTGAACAAGAGTGGAGATGAAAGGAAGCAAAGATGCACACTTGAATCTTCAAAACTCCCAAAATCACAACTTTCTTTCTCTAAGTTTTTTTCTTCAAGTTCTTCACAAATGGAAGAGGAAAATGGTGCTGGTGTGTAATGAGGATGAGGCCACGAAATTTCAGGGGTAGAATGGGAAGGAAAGGTTCATTTAGTTAGAAACTAACTCACTAAGTCATAAACCAACTAAACTAACTTCCTACCATTTACTAACCAACCAATCACACCTTGACACTTGTAAATGCCATCATTAAAAGCACATTCAGCTCCCCTAGTGGCTAGATACATCTCCCCTTAGCCCAAAATATCTCGTGGTCTCGCTATGGCGTTACTCGCCAATGCTTGGCGTTCGCGTATATTAGGGTTTAATAATAAAAACTCCAAAAATATTTCTAATTATAACCCCACACCCAAAAATCACAAATATTCCTCGTGGCATAAGAAAAGTATCTATGTATCTCGTTTTCTCGAAATGCGAACCAAAGCGTCATGATTAGCTCTGGCCATAGAAAATACACTAAATATTTTCTGATGCCCAAAAATTATAGAAAAATTACAATAAATCCTAAATATTGGAACATGCTAAGATCTCAAATTTTATAAAATTTGGATCACGTGTGGGCATGATTCAGTTAGAAACACACACAACAGCCTATCTACTACAGTAATTCAATGTAATTCTCGCAGTCAGTAATAAAAACTGTAAATTAGTGCTGACCACTAATTTCAATTTCTCTTATCATATAGATATTATTCAATCACTAAAATTATCAAAACAAAATCATTAAAATAATAGTCATATTAAATATGACATAAAACAGACGATTAATACTATAACTAAATAATAAAAATCCAAACTATGACTTAAAAATAACTATTAAGTCCTAAAATTATTTTTCATTCAATAAAATAATTTTCTTTTATCAAACAAAAATCTTTCATATTTTTTGATTTTAATTCATATTAAAAACAAGATAATGCCTACACTGCTCTCTTAATCTCAATTAATTGTTAAAACAAGAATTGTTCACAATAAATCTTTGTTGTTCTTCATACTTTTAACAAACCATTGAGGTCATGACTCTCTATGATTTATTTTCAAGTAGTTGGAACTACAAAATAATTTTCATAAAAATTGGGATGTTACATTACCACCCTCCTTAAAAAAAAATTTCGTCCTCGAAAATTAACTTATAAACCAAAACAAAACCAAAATGATGAAAAGTCATAACTTAATACTAAACATATCATAAATATGAACTTTGAAATTTAATACAACATAATAATTTTTCACTCAATAATCAAACACAAAGCATACATTTTATTCATATATCCTTACTAAAGTAAAGGCACTACATCATCAACTTAAACGTTTACAAAACACAATCTTGCGTCCATGTTGAAGAAGTCCTCGCGAATGACACTTTATTCCAATCTACGATCACGAACACAATCACAAACACGGTCACGAACACGCATAAATACGAACACGCACAACGAACATAGCCACGACGACACAGGGTTACGGCTACATGCTCACATCAACGAAACTCTAAAACCTTCCAGGAACCCGTTTGGAATCATGAAGACAGAGGAGGATTGCCACGATTAACAACCACAAAATCACTAACAACATTATTACATTCAGAAATGTGAGAGGATCCATCACAAAAATCATCCTAAGGCTCGCGGTTTGCAGGAGAAACAAGAAGATGAAGGTTTAGTTTTTCTCACACAAAAACTCACCACACTTCAAACTAAGAATGAAAACAAACTCCTCTCCCCTTATATATAAGTGTGGTTGGCCAATGGTCAAAGAAAATAAGATAACTCACAAGAAAAGATAAGGAAGGAATCTTATGATTACTCTCCACTAAAACCAACACCAATAATAGACTCACATCCCCCCCTTGTTAATGAGACGAAACTAGCAAGAAAGAAAGGAAGGAAAAGTGACCCCTACCCAAAATTCTATTAAGCCATCAATGTGTCTAAAGACAAGATAAAGTGGAATAGAATTTTTACAAAATTGTCTAACCCATGATCATGACACCATACTCCCACTAACAATTCTCACCTACTCAAAAAAATGCTCTCTTCAATTAGCCCCTTGGTCTCGGCGTCGCTCTAATTCACTGTGTCAGGGTAGTCGCATAATCAGTTGCTTGATTGGCGACAAATCACGTAAATTAAATTATCAAGAGAAATTTAATTCAACGCGCTCTAAAATATTCGCGTATAAGAAATACGCTCACAAAATAATCACATTAATAATTTCACGAATAATCACAATAACATATATCATAATACCAAAATATAATAAAAATTTGGATTTTGGAATCTAATATAATACTAAAATACGTCATAGAGTTAAAACACTTATGTGTTCTATATTTAGAACCACGCACACACCATAATACATATAATACGATAATTATAGCGTCACCTACGGATAATCCCTCTCGTAAATCTCAAATTTCGGCTCCATTGTGTCGCATTTCACGAGATGAAGTCTTGAGATGATGAGTTCTCGATCTACTTGGGGTGTAGACACGTTCCTTAGTGGTTGGTCTTATAGCTTCAACATTGTCAACAATAGACTCATTTCGTGGTGCTTTGCGCCTGCGGGACAGATATCCCAATTCCTTGCAGCTAAAGCATAATCTTTCCTTGGTTGGATCTTGGTTAGCGTTGTGCTCTTCATCTTCACCGCTGAAGTAGTGCGTCTTCGCCATCGATACTTGTGATTCCCTCTTACGTCTATCATGTAGACATATCCTCCAAAGAGTTGGGCACGCAACCTTCGCAAAGATCCACATCGGCAATTGATAGTCCTTAAAAATATGTCACTGGCTACTTGCGATCCACAACATAGTCGGTCCTTCAATGAGTATTCTTCACTAATCGCTCCTTGCTTCCACATTAACGATGTTCCACTTCAACTCCTGGCCATTCCCATAGCCTATGCCACAAGACAATCCTGGTGTGGTCATTTCCCGAAGATGGAAATGAGATGTTCCTTGTTGTTGTCTTCATCTTTGTTTGGTCCAGATAATCTGGCCTAACTGACCCTCCAATAGCTTGCTCCTCCGTTCGTTGTCTTAGCCAATCGTGTTGATTCTTCACAGTAATCCGTTGTGCGACAGTAATTGCTATTCAGACTATCACTCGAATTACGTGATTCACGTCTAAGTTACAAGCTCTAGAGAGAGACTTGTTCGTCCCGAAGGCATCGAATTTCTACGAAGTAAACTAACCAAAATCCCCACAACAAATTCAATCATCTGAGATGATCGCACACAATTTCACACAATATCACACCTGTTTCAACTAGGAAACATTACAAACAATCACAAACAAAGTTCACATAACCTAGGCATAACAAACTTATACCCGACAATTCCCAAAAATCTAGGCCAGCTTAGACAAAGCGGTCCGGTTAGAACCGAACTGCTCTGATACCACTTAATGTAACACCCCGATTTCGGAGCGCTACTGTGCAACCCAATCTAATGCTGAAAACATTTAATGCTTGTATGCTTTCAGTTAAGGAGTACTCTTATGAATTTCGCAATGGAAAAATAGGAGTAATTTTTTTTTCTTTTCATATTCTTTCCTTTGAAACCCTTTTCAAAATGAGACATAGAGTACTATAGTTTTCTAAATGATGCCAATTCAAACTTTTACAATTATCAGAGTATAATGCATCACAAAATAATACTTCACATAACAAATTCGCACTAAGGCGAGATTTTCTGAAAAGACTAATTACAAAACAACCAATACAAAACCCTAAGCTAAGTGGCTAACAACTATAACTCTTCTTGAGAAACACCAAGAAGATCAAACACGAAGTACTCGAGAGGAATCTTCCTCCACCTGCACAATCTTCAATGCTCCTAAAAGATGAAGCCGCAATACTCAGAACTCCATCTGGAAGTGACATCCATAAGGACATCCAATCCAACAACAAGATAAGGGTAAATCCTTTGTCCACGAGTTTATCATAGGCTATGTCGCATGCAAACGATATATACATATATAATACAACAACACTCTTTTATATACATATACATACTTAATAGACCGCACACAATCAGCATGGTATATCAAGCATGGCATGTGAGCAAACAAAACAACCAACAGATCAACAATCAAGTCACTACAATATCAACCATTGCATGTGAGCAGGCAAGTCTATCAACAGATAAGTGATCAAGTCATCACAATATCCAATTATCAACAATTCATCACATATCATAAATGCGGTTAGCTATGCATGTCAATGCAAGATGGCTAGTTTGTGTATACACTGCACCTTAAACAAGGTCGGCGAGGCGAGGAACTTTATCTCCCAACGTCCAACTCACCTCCCCTACCAAGGGTATTGCCACAAAGGCTTGCCACACATTAGGCTTTCTGCCACACGGGCATGCAGTGACAACTCGTCCTTTTGAAGTCCTGAAGACAATCAAACGCTCAAGTGTCGATGCTCGATGGTCGATATACATCCAAACAAATTCAACAACATGGCATGCTCACCGTAGGGAGCGCCCAAGTAATGTTTTAATTAATCAATGCGGATCGACGACACCTCAACTCACTCACTCTACTTAGTGAATTTTCATGCTTCCAATTCTTATATTACCTAGGTGAGGTTGTACCAAAATAAATCACTCATTTAGCTTTGGGTCATTGGAACCCGAGTTTCATCAAATTCTTTATCTAGTATGGTTCCATTTCTACTTATCTATAAGCTTAGGCTAGTCATACTATGGCTCTCATGCTTATTTTTAAGCCAAAATACCTTTAATTATTACTTAGAGTGCAAACACAGGACACAAAGTCCGGGTGTTCAATTGCGGAACGCTGGTCTTAATCTCAGATCAGAACTCTAGGCACGTAATGCGAAACACTAGGCTCAACTTTTAGGTTAAGGTACTAGGCACGCCATACGGAACACTAGGTCCAATCCTTAATCAAGAAAAAGTGCACGCAAGCAGGACAGTAAGTCCCAGCACAGGACACATAGTCCATATGCTCAATAGGAACACTAGGTTCCCTATGTTTTGATCTTTCAAAAACTCGATCTTTGAACTCTCTTTCTCTATTCTTATATCACTCCTATGTATCTGAAAATACTTTTTAGTTCTAGGTCGTTGAAACCCTAGTTGTGTTAAATAACACACTGGAAGAATTCCCAGGAAAGAGAGGTGGTGCGAACACTCTTAATTACCAAGTCTTTCCTAGCCAGAATTTCCCAAGCGCATCAATTAACTCAACCGATTTCGCAAATCGTTCTTTTTATTTCAACTTCTTTTCTTTACTATCATTCCATTGAAATTTCCTTGCAAGCTTTGGCTAGTTATACTAAAACCTTCACGCTTACTTTTAAATCAAAATGCCCTTAACAATTTGCTTACGAAATCAGAATTGTCGTGGAATCGCATCAGATTTCCCGATGTAAATCATCAACCAATAGGAGTCGATCAACGCATTATTAATTAATCCACCCTCAACAACAATATTTTCATATTCCAAGTCAATACCAAATTCAATTTAAATACTAGTTGATTCATGGAAAACAACATCAATCATAATGCCTCACAGGCCAAAGACATGCTATAGCATTTCAACAAAGATATAACAATTCAATAGGCTACAACATGCTCCACAGTTTCATCAACTTCAAGTCTAATCAAATCACTCAAACAAGATTTAAGTCACGCAATACAATTCAATTTGCCACGCAGGGTCAAAAGCATGCTACAACATTTCCAACAACACATAAAAGTACTACAAGTACTACCACACTATCAAACAATCAAACAAGCAACAAACAAGGCGAAAAGCCCAAACTCATTATATAAGAATTTCCCTTACCTTGGGCGCTTTAACAATCCAAGCAAGGTAATCCGAAATAATCGTCAAGTCGCACTTGGCTGTACCTTAAGCACAAACCTTAACAACACAAACTTAACTAAATTAGAACTAAAACTTAGTCCTAATGCCCCTAGGGCAGCCACGGCTTAGGCATCCTAAAGCCTAGGAATTACTTGACTTAATCCCTAATTGGTGCTATCTAGCCATATGCCAAGGTACATATTCAAACCATGCAAGTTTTGAAACTTTTTCAAAAGCTAAGCACTTAGAAAATATCAAAACCCAAAACTTACCAATTGGAATAGTGTTTTTACCAAATGAATAGTGTTTTGCCAACTTTGAACCATTTTTCAAAGCTCTAAAACATGTCACAAAATTCTAGAAACAATTCTATTACAAGTTCAAAATAATTCTTGAAACATAAACTCAAACTTTTCCCAAAATCATACTTCTTTGAATTGTTTTACTAAATCAAATCATCAACCACTTTTACAACTATTTTCAAGCATAAATACAAGTCAAGAACAAGTTACAAAATATCATTGGAGGCCACGGTTTCAAAGCTCCAAAACAACTTCAAATTTTCAAATCTTTTAACATCAAAATCTTACAAACTTCATTCAATCAAAACTTCTTATCAAAACCAAACTTATTCACCACTTTAAGACACTTAAAAACAAGTTCTAACTCACCCAAATTATGTTTAAAAGTTACTGTTTTTAAGCCTCACAAACAGCCCCAAAATTCATTTTTTTAAACAATTTTCCAAAGCTTCAAACATACAAACCTTATAGTTTTAAAGTCCCAATCAAAAACCAATTTTTTTTACCACTTTAATACAATTAAAAACATGTTCAAACCCACTCAAATCATGCCTAAAAGTTACTGTTTTGATGGCCCTAAAACAGCCCCAAAAATCCATTTGTTTCAAACAATTTTTAAAAGCTTCACACATAGAAATCTTTATAGCTTTAAAGTTCTAACCAAAACCAACTTCTTAAACACTTTAATCACTTTGAAAACAATTTAAAACATACCCCCTCAATCATATTAGGGTTACGGTTTTGGTCACCCAAAAACAATTCCAAATTTCAATTTTTTTTTCATTTCCAAAACAAATCATTCCATCACACTTAAATCTTTACATCTTAAACCAATTTTTCCTAACACCTAACATACTTAAAAATCAAATTAAAACATCCCCTAACATCATGTGAGAGCCACGGTTCAGCCCCCCCCTTTTCACCAAATCAATTTTTCCAAAACTTGTAAACATAGTTATATGACTAGGATCCAAACATACAACTACTAAACCTTCAAAACTAACACCAAATTGACAAGAACAAGCCAAGAACAAAGCTTGGGACAGCCCCATGGTTTCGGCCAGCAAAGGGGGTTAGGGTTTCCAAACTCAAAATACCAAAATCAAAGGGATTCATGGAAGAAAATAAGGGGTTATGAAACTATACATGCCATACTAGCCAAAACAAGCACTAAAATTCAAGAATAGTTCCTAAAACCTTCAAAACCCATATCATGGAACCCAAGAGAGATGAGGAAAGATTTATGGAGCTTACCAAGAGTGGAGATGAAGATTGAACAAGAGTGGAGATGAAAGGAAGCAAAGATGCACACTTGAATCTTCAAAACTCCCAAAATCACAACTTTCTTTCTCTAAGTTTTTTTCTTCAAGTTCTTCACAAATGGAAGAGGAAAATGGTGCTGGTGTGTAATGAGGATGAGGCCACGAAATTTCAGGGGTAGAATGGGAAGGAAAGGTTCATTTAGTTAGAAACTAACTCACTAAGTCATAAACCAACTAAACTAACTTCCTACCATTTACTAACCAACCAATCACACCTTGACACTTGTAAATGCCATCATTAAAGCACATTCAGCTCCCCTAGTGGCTAGATACATCTCCCCTTAGCCCAAAATATCTCAGGTCTCGCTTATGCGCGTTCTCGCTCAACCGCAAGGGTCTTGTGGCGTTTGGCGTATATTAGGGTTTTAATAATAAAAACTCCAAAAATATTTCTAATTATAACCCCACACCCAAAAATCACAAATATTCCTCGTGGCATAAGAAAAGTATCTATGTATCTCGTTTTCTAAATGCGAACCTAAACGTCGCAATTAAGTAGTCTCGGCCATAGAAAATACACTAAATATTTTCTGATGCCCAAAAATTCTAGAAAAATTACAATAAATCCTAAATATTGGAAAATGCTAAGATCTCAAATTTTATAAAATTTGGATCACGTTTGGGCATGTTTCAGTTAGAAACACACACAATAGCCTATCTACTACAGTAATTCAACTAATTCTCGCAGCGTAATAAAAGCGTAAATTAGTGAGGATCACTAATTTCAATTTCTCTTATCATATAGATATTATTCAATCAAAAATTATCAAAACAAAAACATTAAAAAAATAGTCATATTAAATATGACATAAAACAGACGATTAATACTATAACTAAATAATAAAAATCCAAACTATGACTTAAAAATAACTATTAAGTCCTAAAATTATTTTTCATTCAATAAAATAATTTTCTTTAATCAAACAACAATCTTTCACATTTTTCGATATTAATTCATATTAAAAGCAAGATATCGTCTACACTGTCTCTTAATCTGAATTAATTGTTAAAACAATAAATTGTTCACAATAAATCTTTGTTGTTCTTCATACTTTTAACAAACCATTGAGGTCATGACTCTCTATGATTTATTTTCAAGTAGTTGGAACTACAAAATAATTTTCATAAAAATTGGGATGTTACACCGAGTTTGTGTCCCTCATGACTCGGAACTTCGGCGAATGATTCTAGAAGAAGCCCATAGGAGTAAGCTTAGTTTTCATCTGGGCAACACTAAGATGTATCAAGATTTGAAGAAGATGTTTTGGTGGCCTAGTATGAAGAAGGACATAGCAAATTTTGTTTTGTCTTGTCTGGTGTGTCAGAAAGCGAAGATTAAGCATAGAATGCCGGTAGGATTATTGCACTCATTGGACATTCCCGAATGGAAGTGGGACAGAATAGCAATGGATTTTGTAGTGGGATAAGGACGCCTAAGAAGTTTGATGCAATTTGGGTAATCATCGATCGATTGACCAAGAGTGCTCATTTTATTCCGATCGGGGAGAAGTATCCTTTAGAGAAATTGGCTCAAATCATTATCAAGGAGGTTGTATGGTTGCATGGTGTTCCTTCAAGCATCATCAGTGATAGAGATCCTAGATTTACCTCTAGGTTCTGGAATGAATTGCAACAAGCTTTAGGGACCAAGTTAAGATTAAGTTCAGCTTATCATCCCCAAACGGATGGTCAGTCGGAACGAACGATTCAATCCCTATAAGATTTGTTAAGAGCTTGCGTGTTGGAGCACGTAGGAAGTTGGGATGAGTTCTTGCCTTTAGTGGAGTTTACCTATAACAACAGTTTTCACTCAAGTATGGCGCCTTTTGAGGCATTGTATGGAAGAAAGTGTAAGACCCCTTTGTGTTAGTTCGAAACAAGAGATACCCAAGTGTTAGGTTCAGAATTAGTGCAGCAAACCACATAACAAGTGACGATGATTAGAGAGAAAATGAAGGCAGTATAGGATAGGCAAAAGAGTTATAGCGATAAAAGGAGAAGACCTTTAGAATTCCAGAAAGGAGACCATGTTTTTCTGAGAGTGACACCTAGAACTGGAATTGGCAGAGCCATCAAATCTAGAAAGCTAACCCCTAGATTTATTGGACCTTTTCAAATTCTCCGTAGGATTGGCCCAGTAGCCTATCATATTGCCTTACCACCTAATCTTTCCAGACACCATGAAGTTTTTCATGTTTCTCAACTTCACAAATATTTTCCTGATCCATCACATGTACTTGAACCCGAGTCAATTCAATTGAAAAAGAACTTAGAGTACGAAGCATTGCCTGTATGGGTTTTAGATAGGAGGATGAAGGAACTTCGTGGTAAAACTATTCCTTTAGTCAAGGTTTTGTGGGATGATGTTACTAGTGACATGACTTGGGATCGTGAGAGCGAGATTCATCAGTAGTACCCTCATTTATTTTCAGGTGCGTGATTTTGGGGACGAAATCTCTTTTAAGGGGATGGTAATGTAACATCCTCATTTTCTAAATCTTTCTTAGTGTGTGTTTATGTGTACTTGCGTGCCCTAGGTGGGATTTTGTGTGTATTTGACTATGTGCTTGACTTTTCGACTGTGTGTTCGCTTTCTGTGTTACCATGAGATTGTATGAGAGCATGTGTTGAGGATTGGTATGTTGTGTGAGGTTGGAATTGTGTTTGATAAGGTTTTGGTATTTGTCTTAGAAGCCTGTAAAGTGTTAGAATGATCGGAGTCAGAATTAGGGTTTTGTGTATTCATATCCTTAAGCAAGTGTGATTTTCCAGACGAATAAATGAGACCTTTACTCTATATTATTGTGTCCATTTGATGTCCTCTTGTGTTAGAAATCATGTTTAGGTGTTAGGGTATCGAGTTTGGATCGCACGGACGTCGGAATCGAAGAAATTACGAGAAAACGGACGAAACATCACAAAAACGCGTGAGGTGCGCTTGAGCGCGCGTGGCACGCACTGGTGTATGGTGCACCAGCGTCTCCTGTCCCTTTTGCACCACATGGTGCATTGTGATTCGTCTGTTTTATGGCACTGACACTTGGCACGCATGCAGGAGTTGCTTCAGCATGAAGTAGTGCGCGTGAGATACGCGTAAGCGCACTTGGAGTGCACTAGTCAACTAAGCGGCGCGTGGAGCGCGCAGAGGCAGAGAGCAGCACAGGGTTGCACGTGGAGCGCGCATGGGCTGCATGTGGCACGTGCCCAAAGACACTTAATTGCCTATTTAAGCCGGTTGATCCACTTATTCTGATTTTTTTCACTTCTTCCCTCTAAAACATGACCAAAGGAGTGCTTCAATCAGTATTCCACCATTTTTGGTCATTCCAAGCTTTGTGATCTCAATCAAAGTAATCTCAAGCATCTGTTCATCAATCCGACGGTGCAAACTCGTCTGTTACCATTTCAGGCTTGTTAGGGCTTATATCCGATCGTCGTTTCGTCGAGGTAACTCTAATACCCTCTACTGTTCATCATTTTTCTCAGTTAGTAATTTGTGATTCTTGAATTGGTTCTAGTTCCTAGCCCTAATCAAACTGTGTTTTGGACCCTGGTTTGACTGTAGGGTACCAAACGAGCTAGGGTTTTGCCGGAACTCCCAGAGGAGATTCCATGGACCACGAGACTGAGACTAGAGTCTCCGTTCTCTCTTTTGTTAGTCCTCTAATTCATGATTCCTTACGGTTTGGATTGTCCTTAATTAACTGTTCTTCGTATTTTAGGGTTTTGGCGGTAGTACGGGTATCAGTTGCTCGTAAAAGTTTGTCAGGAGTTGGTTTTAGGTAAGTTAAAATTATTAGAACCTCTGGACAGCACCAGGTCGTGAGCCTCTTTGTGTTTTAATGATTTATTAGTTGCCCTAATTCTAATCCGAGTGCGTTTTTGTGTTTCCGGTTAATTGTGAGTCCGAGGTTGTGTCTCTATGTTTGCTTATGATTTCGAGTTCTTCGATTACCAGGTGGGAGAAAGAATATACTTTCATTGGGTTATGTGTAGTAGTATTGTCTGTTTGACATTTGTAGGGTGACCTAAGCCCTACTGGGAGTTGATGTCAGTAACACCTAAGGATAGAGGTTACGGTGTGTCACATCTAAGGATAGGCATGGTAGACCCATTAGTCAACATATGTTTTATTATTAACTAAATATGATTGTCTGATAATATGTTTAACTATCAGTTGTGCTATATGTGCTTTATGTGAATAGTAACATGCTTAGGGTAACATGGTTAAATGTAATAACATGGTTAAATGTACATTACGTGTGGAAATGTATTATATGTTGCCTTTGCATGCTAGAATGTCTAAGTATAGCTTTGGTATGAATTAACATGATTGAAAGGGGTATTTTTGGGAATGTGTGCATAACATGATGTGAGGCATATGATTATGAGGTGTTGGATGCATGCATATGATATTGCATTAGTAACCACTCCATTCTTAACGGGAATGTGACGTGGAGAAGATCCCTAACGGGAATGGGGGATACGTCGCTTAGCAGGTTAGATCCACTCCGTTCCCTAACGAAAAAGGGGGAAATAGATGTCCCTAACAGAAAAGGGGGAGGAGAATTCCTAACAGAAAATGGGAACACCTCGTGGACTAGGCTAGTGTCGCCCCGTGCTCTATTGGAAAGGGAGACGGGAGTCCCAAACGGGAAAAGGGGACGACAACCTAACAAAAAAGGGATTCGCCAATAAGTATTCCTAACGGAAACGAGGAATACAGTGATAATAGTAAAAGCAAAAAATGCCATGATGGACAACTCATTGAGAAACATGGGTTAAGTGGAAGTGGGTGGTTAGATCTTATCTGTTATATATGTGATTGCCTGTATTGATTATCCAACACTCATTCTACTTATGCATTTCCCGCTTTTTAATGGATGTGTTATTCTTACCTCCCTGTGTTTGTATGCTTGCGTGTTTATGTATACTTTCTATGTTAGACTTTGTTGAAGAGGACGATGCAGCAACAACACCACCCGATGGAGCAGTTCCTCTTGATGCATCCGTCGATGCTCCTAGCCCCACAGATCCCCGTATGGGGCGACTTTGAGATACAGTACCACGACTTCAACGATATGGGGTGGGACACTACAACGATTCTGGAAAACTGCGGCGGTTCTGAAGGTGTTCTGCGGCGGTTAGAACCCTTGCCGACCGCCGCAGTTATCAGTGTTGGGACGTCATTTCGCGACGGTTATAACCAACCGCTGGAATAACCGCCGCAGGTTTAAAACCGCCGCAAAATGTCCTAAAAAATTATAAAACAAGTAGGGGCGGTTTAGAACCGCCGCAATGTTCCAAAAAATAAAAAAAATATAGGGGCGGTTTTCAACTGCCGCAAAGAGTCAAAAAATAACAAAAAATAATAAAAAATTGGTTGCCCAATTATCTTTTGAACCTCCTAATGTTACTTCTAGCTGCAATTATTGGAGCAACTTTCCTTGGGGCAGGCTTTCCCTTCCTTTTTATGGATAGCTGCAATGGACAGAAGGAAACAACAATACAGAGAAATTCATTGATCAGAGACAAATTTAGCTAAGGGGGTGTGTAAGTATTAAAAGAAATTGGAATTAACCTTCAAGAAGTAAACTAACCCAAAACCCCATATGCTCCTTTCCAGTAAGACAACATAAACAGGGTATCTAGCTGAGGTTTTTATTCATATAATATATAAAGTCACAGTATCATTTATTTAAATCTTTTCCTATTTTCCCTTTTTTCCCATGTTTTTTCTATAACAAAACTGCCTGAGAAATCCCACAAAATTATAAATGGCAGACTTAATTCCTATATGTTCCCTTCCATTCAGCATAACAATTTACCATCACAAGGAAACACTGATTTTATTCATTTAAAAGATCAAGCATACTTAATTACTTTTTATCTATCCCTTTTTGCCCCTAGACAAATCAATTATCATAAATTATATAATCATTCAAACAGAAGCCGATTCTATCCTGCGCATTTACATGACATGTTTTTCCTCCTTTCAACTCAAACATATGAATTTTTTAGAGTACAGTAAACTCAAACCTCAAACTATTAAGACCTGTGTAGAGAATTCACATGTCAAGCTAAACTTTCAGTTCTCTCTAGGCTCTTGCCGTGTTTTTTTTACAACTTTAACAAGAAAATAAAAGGTAAGATTGTTTTTCAGATACTGACGGACTGTAGGTCTTGGAGTAGTTCTTATCTTTAAGATCCCAGGACGAGGGATAATGGACCCAAATGCTCCTATTCCCCTAAATACTCTGATTTTGGTACCAAGAACTTGCACATTGAATTGGGGCTTCAACAGTAAAGATGCCCCCTTCATGACCTTGCCCTTGCTTGATATGCTTCTTTACATGCAAAGAGGAATTCAATGGGCATTAGAGTGGTAAATCAATCAGTAAAATTTACAAAATCACATGCTCAAAGTGACAATTAATCAAGATTATGATGCAATACAAATGAAGGTGAAGGGGATTGAGAGGCCTTACTTTCTGGAAGAGACGCCAGCGACGGCTAAACGCTTTCCTTGGAAGTCGTTTTGGGATTTAATCAGCCACTACCTAAAAGAAGACGACGTCATCTTCAACCCCAAGTCCTTCGTTTCGTTTTGCCTCGTTTCATTACTGTAAAATTCAAGAACATGGATTAAGGGAGGATAGGGTTAGGGTTTTAGTTCTGTGATTCTTTAAAATCGATAAAATGGCAATTTCGCAGGAGTTATACCCATCGAAAGACGAACTTGTATACGGAGAAGAGTTGCTTCGTAACCCTTTCAGTCTCAAACTATGGTGGCGTTACCTCATCGCTCGTTTAGAGGCTCCTTTCAAGAAGTGCTTTGTCATCTACGAGCGAGCCCTCAAGGCTCTCCTAAGAAGCTACAAACTCTGGCACGCTTACCTCAGCAAACGCCTCGATCTCGTTCGCAACCTCCCTGTCACTCACTCCCACTACGACACCCTCAATAACACCTTCGAGCGTGCCCTCGTTACAATGCACAAGATGCCCCTAATCTGGATCATGTACCTCCAAACCCTAACTCACAAGTTGCAATTGCAAGTGAGAAAAGTACGAAGTCAGAGCCAGTAAAGAAGAAAAAGGTAAAAAGAGAAGCGATGAGAATCGATTACCTGATCGTGACTACGCCATTTAGGGTTTCCTTTTTAGGGGTTTCTGAGTGAGAGAGGGAGAGTTGGAGTGAGAGGGAGAGGCATAGTGTTTTTGCATAGGGCTTTTTCAATCTAATCGCCGCAACATTCTTTAAAACCGCCGCCGCTTGCCATTATTCGGCGGCGGTTGCCTTAACCGCCGTATGAACAGCTGCCGCTTCTCAACCAGAGGCGGTTTTACTGGAACCGCCGCAAAATGACTGTCACCATTGGCTCTTTTCCTCGTAGTGGGAGATTTACCATGTGCGTCAGGCAGTGATATACACAGGCACCATCTCCGTTTACTTTAGGATTCCCGGTCTTCCGATTGCCAGCTTCTCGGGAGATTTTTGTATCTGTCAGAGACTTCCCTTTCAGCAGATGTGGCAGGAGCCAGGGTTTCCACCAGGCTTTGGTTATGGAGGTTATCCACCGATGCTTCCTCAGTCGACGCCGGTGCGACCCGTTAGCCATCATAGTGAGTCTAGTCACCGCAAGAGGCAGAGACGTGGGAGAGGAGCGACATCTGGTCCCTCTCGCCACATGACAGCTCATGAATATAGACAGTTGTGTCCTAGGCGGGTAGGGTCACAGAGCGGAAGCTCTTAGTTCCCCCCGCTGAGGTGTTTGTTTTTTGGTTCGCCATGAGTCTTTTTGCTTATGTTATATTTTGTTGTTTTGCTTAGTTGAAGCAGCAAGTTAGCCTCTCAGGTTTACTTTTAGGGATGATTGTATCTTTACCTTATACACTAAGTACATCTATGCATTCTGATAGTATTATATGTATATATGCATGTGAGACACTAGTTTACTTTACCATAGCGCGTCGTAGTCTTATTTAAGTTTGGTTTTAATTCCTTCACATTTTTATATACGTTAATTGCGCGAGTTAGGCTAATTATGTAGAATAAAGTATAAATAGGACTGTGGGGTGTAACAGCTTGTGTTCGAGCCAGTCTGTTTTATGAGTTGTTATGACTCTATGTCTCTTTAAAATGAGTTTTGGGTTATAAGATACTTGAGTTTGAACTTGCATGCACTAAAGAATACATCTTCAAGTTTGAGGTTGTTGTTATTTAGACAAGTGCCTTGATTTCCCAATTAGAACCTGTTAATTTTGTTAGAACCATTATTTGATTGGATTTGGGGTTGATTTGAATGGTAGGGAAACTTGGACATTATAAGAAAAGGGCAGAATTTTCTTCTGCACAAGCTAGCACAGTCGTGCGTTGTTATGCCTAAGGCTAACTTGAAGGAAAATGGGGGGACATAGACGTGCTCTGTTGCACGCCCTGGCCGTGCCTTCCTGCAATCTCATGTTTAATTTTTACATGTTTGATGCTAAGGGCCTATGTTTTGGGTTCTTAATGAAGGGGGCTTCAACCCTGGAAGGAAGGCAATGCTAAATTAAGAGACTTGCTTTAAGATTCATGCTTTTGATGCTCATTGTTTAGAGGGTTTCAACCCTAGTTATTGGTTAATGAGAATTAGGATGATTACCTTATTAATTATGCATTTTGATTGTTTGACATGGCATATGCATTGATGTTTGTCTGTCCGGATGACGATTCGGCGACAGGCCTGTCGGTTGTAAATCGTTGCAACGTTTACCGGCGGGGACCTCCTTGGATAATTAGAACCCTAATGGGAAATTAGAACAATTGCAATTGCTTTAGGCCAAGGAGGTACATTTGAGGAACTCATTGTGTATGATGTTGCATTGTTAATAATGCTTAAGAACTCCCTTGGTTGATTAACCGTAATGGAATCTTAGCTCAATTACAATTGAGTCAGGCCAGGGGAGTACATTAGAGGAATTATTGTGAATTATATTGCATTTTGAAATATGCTATAGAAATTGAGGATTTATTAAGAATTATGTTACCTTGTGAGTGATTGCCCCTGAACTGAGTTCATGTTTCAACATTGATACTTGATTTGAATGATTGAAGGTAGTGAGTAAGAGTAGATTAAAGTATTCTTGAATAATTATGTTTAAGTTGGTTTAAGAGGATTTTTCCATACGTAGCACACCACGTATGGCTGGAAACAATGGTAAAAGTACTTATGATTTCAAGTCTATGTTATTGAGTTTTATAAACTCACATTTGGGGCGTTGTTTTCATGTACAAGCTTAATGGAGAGGTTCAGAGCATGAATTGTGCTCGGCCTTGCCTTCCCGCGAGACCTCGAGTTACCGGATCATGAGTCAGGGTCTTAATTATTAGGTTGTGTCCCTGTAGTTAGGAAATAGTTTATAAATAGTAATCGTTTTATCTTATTGTTATTATTGTATGGGTTGTATCAATTAAAGTTAAATTCTACTTTTCGAAACTCTGATTTATGTTTACTAGTTCTAGTTGTATTAGATTGTAATTTAAACCAAGGACTATTAGTAGCATATTTTTGTATGAAGCCCTATGCAGTCAGGGATTTTATTTAATCAAATTATAGTACTTTAAAAAGGATTCACTTTTATTATTATTCTATAATGCGAAAGATTTTCCACGTCTGATTTAATTCCGGTTAGATTAGTAAGTAATTCTCCGATTCGAGTCGGGGCGTTACATTATGGTATCAGAGCAGTTCGATTCTATCGGACTGTGAGTTATGTGTCTAGAAGTGATCCAGTTTAGGAAGTGTCAGTTTTGTCTATGAGTTTAAATTTTCTAAGTCTTTTTGTGAATTATTGAGGCAGGCCACCTCAAGGATTTGTCTAAAGAATTGAGAAAATGAAGACGAGCAGGAATTAGTGTAATGTTTCCTCATTTTTACGAGACTCCTTAATATATGTATATACTTTTACGTAGGGGTGTATACATACATACATATATATATATATATATATATATATATATATATATATATCCACAGAGTGAAGAAAGCAGTGATCCATACCGTTCATTAGAATGGGGACCTCCAGGTTTCTTCCCGATCTATAATCAATACGATACTAACCCTAATGTGTTGATCGTTGATTGAGCCTGTGACGAACGAAATGGATGACGAATGACATGTAAGGGGATACTCCGGTATTTCCTTATCTGTCTTCGAGAAGATTGTCGGTTAAGGTATAATTTCAATTCAATTTGTATTATACTTGGCATACGTGATGTAATGTTAGATGATTAAATTGTTATTGATGGTTGAATGATGAATGCGTATAGATTTTGGTCAAGCTTTGTTTGACTTAGCTTGGGTAAAGGATTTATATATGTATGATATGTCTAAAATAAACTTAGTTATTATCTGCATATTTGAATACTTTAAGATTATGTTTTGATGTTTGAAATGGCGGGTCCTTTTGGGTGGAAAAGGGTCGTTGCTGACCTCCACACCGACATATGTTTTAGGTTTCCTTCATTGTTCTATCCATGGAGGGGATTTTGAAGTTATGTTTGTTTTGATTCTTTTCACTTAGTGGATGGACGACCATAAGACCCTCTTGAAGGGCTTTTACTTCCTTTCCATTTTGTGTTTGGGTTTTGAGTTCAAGCATAAAAATGGGTTTGAGAATATTGGTTATGTCTAAACCTTGATGTATTAACGATTTGAGAAACATGGGTTGGTTGTGAGTTTATGTTCTATGATAAAATTATTGATACAATGATGAGGTTTATGGTTAGTCATTGACCTATAGGGTTTTAACCCTAGTTAAGTTGTAATGCAATAACTTGGAATTCCTTTATGTTTGTCTAAATAGAATGACTATATGTTTATGTGTGAATGCTTAGAAGTGGGATCTAGGTGTTCTAAACCTATGAAAGTTAAAGTTTGATTTATGATCTAGGACTTGGGTCTTTGAGTAATAGGGTCTCAACCCTAGTTATGATGTAATGATAAATTATGTGAATTGCTTAAGAGTCCGTACGATTGAATGGACGTATAAGTAATGCATTGATTATTTGAAGTTGGAAATTTCACGTGGATTATATAGAAGTGATTTGATGATGCGTAAGTTAGGCTTTCCACGTATGCTTGGAATTTTATAAACCTGATAAGTGTGGTACTTCTGAAGCAGGAAAATGCAAAGGTCACTTTGAATATAGTGAGCTTGATTCTTATAGTAATGTGTGTGGTTTAGCACTCTTTATTGGTTACTTTGTGGTGAATACTTAATTTCATGGCAATTAGGATCAATAAGTAAGGATTCTTAGTTGCATGGTTTTAGTCAATTAGGATGGGCATTCATGCTTGATTTGGTTTCTCAATATTTGCTAAGTAATCAAATTTGTTTAACCTAACTTGTAACGACCCGTTACCGGACCGCTACCGAGCTCAATATACCGAGCTCGAGTTACCGAGCTCAACACACCGAGCTCAAGTTACCCTGTATGCGATGTGTTTTAAAACGGTACTCTTGTGCCTTTTAAAAAGTACGGTCTATTTTTTTTTATAAAACCAGCTTGTGCACATCAGAGTATCTACAGCTTTTCGAAACATGGTGCAACTAAGACACAAGACTTAAATTCTAATAAAACATACATGCATAACATACATATGTACCACTCGAGATAATAATGTATACAAAATACAGAGTAGTAATGTATAAAGAAAATACACCTAAGGTATGACTACTTCAAGAGAGCAATCATACCCTGGGGGTACTTCCGGCAGACACCCACGCAGGGGGCTGCTCCAAAAGTAAGTCCACCAGTCTACCCTGTGCTCAAAATATAACCGGCCCAACTGGTCACAACCACTATACACAAAAACAACAAAGAACAGTCATCCAAAAAAAACATCCCACAAACATAATCAATCACGACAAATAGAGGTCGTCGCCCTGATCCTCGTCGAGCTCCTCCTCGCCATCATCTGCTGTCGAGTTCCCTGCGCCCTCGACCTCGCCTAGGTAGCCATCATGGATTGAAGGTACCACGAGAAAGGGTCAACTTCTCAACAATTCAAGATAAACACGTCATAAAGAAATAAGCCAAACGACAATGTATAACATTCACCAAACGTGACTCGACCATCTCACTCTAACCCGACTCAACTCGCAATCCATTTTCTCTCGACTCGACAATTATTCCGGAATGCACACGCCGTACCGTATGCTGTAAAGTCCAGCCGTAGCCTTGGGATCTTCGCTCTCCACTAGGGCCAGTCAACTCGGGTCCCATAGCGTGGCGGCGTCTGGTCAATCTCCGAAGTAGCGAAAGGGGACCTAGCACCCTTAGTTATCCGGGTCACGGCTCAAAAGCGTCATAACGACTCGCCTGGCTCGCTCACTCGATGAACAATTAGCGCATCACGATATCCAAAGAGTTATACACAAGATATTCAACCGCATGTCAAATAAAAAGAGCAAGCTCGACATGAAGAAACGCAATTCAACAGTCAATACATAATTCACAACATATATTCAATCACATATTAAATACATGCAAAAACCCAATCATATCACAACATTACATGCTCGACACAAATCAAGGAATCCATACATAGTAATATAAAAATAAAAATCCTAGAATGTTTAGAAGTGCTCTTACGCACAAAACATAAACACGTAGAATATGAAGTGCCCTTACCGAACTCCAAGCTAATGCTGCTCGACAACGACCTCGACACGGCTGTCTTCAAACGAGCTCGACAACGACTCCTCTTACTCGATCTCGACACGTACGGCTCTCAGTCGACCTCGACACGTACAGTTCTCAATCTGGATCCCACTGCTCTCACGTCCTCGGGTTCGCTCTCCCGTACACCTCGATTCGGAAATCACACTATCTCGGGAATCAGACTTCCTAGTACAAGCATAACTTAGTTCCATCTATGGGTTCTAATAACACTTAGCTCTCATTATCCCAATCTAAACGACAAACCGAGTAAACATTAAAACTTAAAAACTTAAACAAATACAACCAGATTTCGAACATTTCAAAATAACTCCTTTTCTCTAAAATTTTATTGAAAACTTCTTTCATACATTACCAGACAAAGCCATTTTTCCTCTAACACAAAGTTAGGGTTTTCGATCAAAAGTTCATGAAAAAGGTTATCTGATGCTACAACAGATAAATCGACGACAACAACAACCAGAAGCAACGTACAACAAACTAAAACAAGAAATCAAAACAACCAAAAAGGAAGGGTTTTTGGGCACTGCCTATTGCAGAAAACAGAGGAAGAAATTTGTTTTACAAGCTCAAATAATTGGTTAGAAAGGTAGGTAATATCATGAACAAGAAAACCTATCAATATGACCTGATTTGGAAGCATAAAAACTAGCTAAAATGGAAGGAAGAAGTGGCGCTAAACAGTAGCATGAAGGAAGAGAAAATCTGTTTTTCATACCTCAAATGATGGTCGAGAAGGTGAGATATGTCGAGAAGATGATGAGAAGCAAGGTTGATGAAGAAATTTTATGCAGAAGCTCGATGGAACTCAAGGTTCTTCGATGGAAGTTTTGGAGAGGAAGAGGAACTCAGAGAAGAAGGAAGAAGAAAGAAGAAAAGAGAAAGTGAGGGTTTGAGGGGCTGATCGAATATACAAATTTGGTGAGGAAGGGCATTATCGTAACTCTTTGTTATGAGATGCTAATCCCATCAATCAATCTACCCATCTAATCTCTCCTCTCTCATGATTACCCTCTACTCTATAGGTTACAGATCTAAAAAGAAGCACAGCGTCGAGAACTGCAAACCGAAAATATAAATATTACAAACAATAGTCATAACGCTGAATAACGTTCGTAAGAATACGAGTGTTACAGTCTCGACACGATGTCGACTAGGGTGCTTGTGCAAGCGCACAAGGCTCTAACACGAGTTCGTGCACGCGGCCTCCTTAGTTCGACATGCGACCTCCTCAGCTCGGTACGCGACCTCATCAGCTCGGTGCGCGATCTCAGCAGCTAATGCACGCGGTCTCCTCAGCTCGGTACGCGATCTTGGCACGGGATCTCGACACGAGGTCATGGTACGAGGTCTCGATACGAGGTCGATCTCGTGATCTCGTCCTCAGGTGTTACATAACTCATTATGAATGGATCCTAGATTGATTGAGAACCTCAAACCTTTCTAAGTGAACTATAGTGTTCTACGTAGTTAGTGGTAAGAATAAGAAATAAGATGACCATAAGCCACACTCTTCAAAGCCTAAGTTGCAGTAGAGGACCTTGGAGGTGGTCAAGCCCGAGCGAGTTAGGAAAACCCTAAGTCCTATAGGCATAGTGACCTTAGAGGAATAACTAGCCTAAGGAAGAGTATTAGATAGTGGTCTTTGGACTATAAGAGTCTTAGTTATAGCTAAATCAGCGGGAAATTTGAAGGTATTAATGTCTACGCTAGATTCAATAGCCGGTGTATGAAGTGACCTTGTTTGACCAATTACCAACTCTGTCTTGACTTAATAAGCATCTTATTGGGATTAAGACTTAGTTTGTAACCGGTTAACTAAATCACCGAATTCTCCGGATAATTGACCTATTGTAACTATTAGTTCCTTTTCGAAATTCTGATGATTTAGAACGATCAAGAAAGGGACGCATTTATGTTGTTTGGATTAATTTTGATGTGAATCATGTTTAGACTCTAGTTATTGATATAACGTCAGTTATAGTTTAACACAAGTTATTGATGTGAGATCCATGACGGTTTAATCTGAGTTTATAGGAATGAAGAGATAGTAGATTTTCGGTTCAATTATAATTGAACCATAAGGGCATAAGTCCATATTAGTTAGGACCTAATAGAATTAGGCATCCTAATCCTCAAGAATGAGGGAGGTAACTGTAACACCTGAGGACGAGATCGACATCGTATTAGGACGACGTATCGAGACCTCGACCAAGACCTTGTGTCGAGATCGTTTACCGAGGTTATTTGTCGAGCTGAGGAGACCGCGTTCACGAACTCGTGTTAGAACCTTGTGCGCTTGCACGAGCACCCTTGTCGACATCGTGTCGAGATGACACCTCGTATTCTTTCGAACGTTATTCAGCGCTATTATTATATTGTTTGTAATAATTATATTGCTCGCTTAGTTCTCGTGGTGTGTCTAGACCGATTGACCGAAGCAGTAGAGGGTAATTATGAGAGGAACGATTAGGCGGGTAGATGATTGATGGGATTGGCATCTTAGAACTGAAGTTACAATTATGCCCTTCCACCGTATACCACGACCGATTTCCTCAAACACTCATTCTTTCTCTTTTCTTCTTTCTTCTTCCTTCCTTCGCTCTCTGAGTTTCGTTGTTTTTCCAAGAACTTCCATCGACTAAACCGTGAGTTCCATCGAGATTCTGCATGCTTTCTTCATCAACCTTGTTCCTCATTATCTTCTCGACATATCTCACTTTGTTCGACCATCACCATTGAGGTATGAAGAACAGATTTTTCTTTCCTCCTACGTACTCTTGTTTAGCGCTATTTCTTCTTCCATTTTTAGCCGCTTGTTTATGCTTCCAAATCATGTCAAATTGATGGGTTTTCTTCTTCACGATATTACCTATCTTTCTAACCGATTAATTGGGCTTGTAAAACAAATTTTCTTCCTCTGTTTTTCTGCAATTGGCAGTGCCCAGAAACTCTTCATTTTCGGTCTATTTCGATTTCTTGTTTTTCGTTTGTTGCTTCTGGTTATTGTTGTTGTCGATCTATCTGTTGAAGCATCAGATAACCTTTTTCATGAACTTTTGATCGAAAACCCTAACTTTGTGTTAGAGGAAAAGTATATTCAGTTCTTGAGTTTTATATTTTCTGGGTTGTGGTTAAGTTTGGGAAGAGAGCTAAGTGTATTAGAACCCATAGATCGAACTGAGTTGTGTTTGTTTTAGGAAGTCCGATTCCGAGATCGTGTGATTTCCAAATCGAGGTGTGCGGAAAGCGAATCAGGACGCGGAAGCGATGGAATCCAGATCGAGAACCCATGCGTGTCGAGGTCGATCGAGAAAGCGTACGTGTCGAGGTTGATTGAGGACGGTACGTGTCGAAGTCGTTGTCGAGCTCGTTGAAGACAGCCGTGTCGAGATCGAGTAAGAGAAGTCGTTGTCGAGCTCATTTGAAGACAGCTGTGTCGAGGTCGTTGTCGAGCAGCATTAACTTGGAGTTCGGTAAGGGCGCTTCACATTAATACTTTCATAGTATCCTAGCGTAAGGGCACTTTATATTCTACGTGGTTATGTTATTGTGTATGGATTTCCTGATTTGTGTCGAGCTTGAAATGTTGTGATATGATTGAGTTTTTGCATGTATTTAATATGTGATTGAATATATGTCGTGAATTGTGTATTGCATGTTGAATTGCGTTTCTTCATGTCGAGCTTGCTCTTGTTATTTGACATGCGGTTGAATATCTTGTGTTTAACTCTTTGAATATCGTATGCGGCGAATTGTTCATCGAGCGAGCGAGCTAGGTGAGTCGTATGACGTTTTGAGCCGTGACCGGATAACTAAAGTGCTAGGTCCCCTTTTGTTTACGGGAGATTGACTAGACGTCGCCACGCTATGGGACCTGAGTTGGCCCTAGGGAGAGCGAGGATCCCAAGGCTTGGCTGGACTTTCCGACATACCTGATGCAGCGTGTGCATTCCAGAAAAATTGTCGAGTCGAGAGAAAATGGATTTGCGAGTTGTGTCGAGTTTAGAGTGAGATGGTCGAGTCACGTCGGTGAATGTTATACTTTCTTTGTTTGCTTATATCTTTTATGTCGAGCTTATCTTGAATTGTCGAAGTTGACCCTTTCCGTGGTGCCTTCAATCCATGAGCGGTTACCCAGGCGATGTCGAGGGCGCAGGAACTTCGGCAGTAGATGATGCCGAGGAGGAGCTCGGCGAGGACCCGAGTGACGACCTCTATCCGTCGTGATTGATTATGTTCTTTGGATGTTGTTTTTTTATGGTCTGTACCTTGTTTTTCTTTGGAGTAGTATGTCGTGACCAGTTTGGGCGGTGTTGTTTTGTTGTTTGAGGGTAGACTGGTGGTCTTACTTTTGGGCTTGACCCAGTGGGAGTCTGTGGGAAGTACCCCAGGGGTATGATTGCCTTTTGAAGTCGTCGTACCTTAGGTGTATTTTCTTTGCACATTTGCTACTCTGTATTTTGTATACATTATTATTTAGAGTGATATATATATATGTATGTTATGCATGTATGTTTTATTAGAATTTAAGTCTTGTGTCTTAGTTGCACCATGTTTCAAAAAGCTGTAATTACTCTGATGTGCACGAGTTGGTTTTATAAAAAAAAAAATATATATCGTATTTTTAAAAGGCACAAGAGTTTCGTTTTAAAACACATCTCATATAGGTTTATGTTGAGCTCGGTGTGTTGAGCTCGGTAACTCGAGCTCGGTATATTGGGCTCGGTAGCGGTCCTAAACGGTCGTTACCTTTGTTAGTATCGAGCGCTTGATTCGGTTACCGAGAAATTTGTGCATAGAGATTTGGACCGGTCAGCGTGTCGGGTTATGTGTGTTGGGTACGTGTATTATGTTGATTCTTTGTTTGATTAAGTGAAGCACTTATTGCTTGAGAAATTGTTTGAACTGTTTCTTGATTGAAGCGGTGTGTTTTAACACATCCTTGTTACGAGATTCTCGACAGGGTTTTGAACTTTGTGGAATCTAATGCCACCTCGTAGGAATACGGCAATTGCAACCGAGAACGTCGACATGGAGCGAGCAATTCAAGCTATGACCGAGATGGCGGCAGCCATGGCTTAACAATCACCGCTGCAACTCAACAGCTAACGCGATGGCTCAACAGACGGCGGCGTTAACTCGGTGAACTTGCGACAAAGAACGAGCTGAACGAAATGCTAAGCTAGAGGATTGGCCGACTTCAGGAAGCATGATCCACCGAAGTTCTACGGTGAGCCAAATCCGGATAAAGCTGATCTTTGGATGCAAGAGATCGAGAAGATCTTCGAGGCACTTCATTGCCCGGACAACGTGAAGGTCGACTATGCCACCTACTTACTGCTAGGAGACGCAGAGTATTGGTGGAGGGGAGTGAAGCAAACATTTATAGCGGAACGTCGCGAGATGACCTGGGAGCTTTTTCGTGAAAGGTTCTTGGACAAGTACTTCCCAGATACTGCACGAGCCGAGAAGGAGCAGGAATTTCTTCAACTGCAGCAAGGCAACTCGACAGTGTCCGAGTATGCAGCCAAGTTCGAGTCACTGGCGAGGTATTTCAGTCCTTTCCGTGATCGAGTTGACCAAAGATGGTTGAGTGAGAGATTCCAACGGGGATTGAGATTCGACATTCAGAAGTCAGTGGTGTCGTTGAGGATTCGAAACCTCCAAGAGCTGATTGATCGATGTATCGAGGTAGAAGGAGTAAGGAGCCACAAGAAGAAGATCGCGTGGCGGACGGTGAGACCCCAGTCTGGGCGAGATTTACCTGAAGGGAAACAACCGCAGAAGAAGCCGTACGACCGACCTCAGGGGAACGACAACAGGGGACAATATCGTCCGATGACCCAGGGAGCGAGGAGTGGAGGTCAGACCGGTGTCGAGGTGACTTGCTATCGATGTGGAAAGCCGGGACATTACGCGAGTAACTGTACTCAGAAGGAGGAGGTGTGTTTCAACTGCAAGAAGCCAGGACATTTTGCCAAGGATTGTCCTATACCCAAAGCTGAACCGACTATGCTTGCGGCAAAGGCCAAAGGAAAGCGTCAAGTGGCTAAAGGCAGAGTTTTCTGCATGAGTGGCGAGGAAGCAGAACGAGCTGATGATCTTATCCAAGGTGAATGTGAGATCGAGGGTAAATCCTTATCCGTTCTTTTTGATTTGGGTGCAACCCATTCCTTTATTTCTTCTGATTGTGTGAACCATTTGAACTTGACTGTGACTGCTTTACCGTTTAAATTAGTAGTTACAACCCCAGCTGCTAAAACCTTAGTCACAAACACTGCATGTCTTAATTGTGTAGTGATTATTCAGAGTAGAAAGTTTGTGGTCAATTTGGTTTGTTTGCCTCTTAAGGGCTTAGATGTCATTCTTGGGATGGATTGGTTGTCACACCACCATGTCCTTTTGGATTTGTGCCGTAAAGCGTAATTTTTCCAGGACCTTGGAGTCTCAATTATCTTTCTGCGAGCGTATTGGAGTTTCTTTGAAAGAAGGAACTAGGGAATACATGTATCCTGGCTAGTTCGGAAGTTTTCCAAATAGATCGACGTGAAGAATGTACCAGTGGTGTGTGACTTTGAGGACGTTTTCAGAAGGCGTGCCAGGGTTACCACCAAGACGAGAGGTCGAAGTTCTCCATCGACTGATTCCAAGAACAGACCGATTTCCAAAGCGCCATACGGATGTCTCTGCCGAGATGAAAGAGTGAAGTCCCAGATCGAACACTTGGAGTCGAAGCAATTCATACGACCGAGCGTGTCACCGTGGGGAGCTCCAGTGTTGTTGGTTAAGAAGAAGGATGGACGATCAAGACTGTGCGTGGACTATCGCGAACTCAACAAGGTTACTGTGAAGAACCGTTATCCGTTACCACGTATTGACGACTTGATGGATCAACTTCATGGAGCGGCGATCTTTTCCAAGATAGATTTGAAGTCGGGCTACCATCAGATTCGCGTGAAGGAGGAAGATGTCGCCAAAACAGCTTTCAGGACTAGATATGGTCACTACGAGTACTTGGTGACGCCGTTTGGAGCGATTTAACGCGCCACCGTGTGTTTATGGACTACATGAACAGGATTTTCCATTCGTTTTTGGATCAGTTCGTTGTAGTGTTCATCGACGACATACTGATCTACTCGAGGAACCGAGAAGAGCACGCAGAACACTTATGTCGAGTACTGCAGATATTACGAGATAAGCAACTCTATGCCAACCTGTCGAAGTGTGAATTTTGGCTTGAAGAGGTGAATTTTCTTGGCCACGTGATTTCCAAAGAAGGGATAGCTGTGGATCCAACTAAGATTGAAGCTGTGCTAGCGTGGGAATGTAGAAGACGATTCTGAGATCGGGAGTTTTGTCGGCTTAGCGAGATATTACCGAAGATTCATTGAAGGTTTCTCGAAGATTGTCGCGCCTCTTACACGATCGACGAGGAAGGATCAACCTTTGCCTGGGCCGAGGAGTGCGGCTTTTCAAAGGCGAAGGAGCTTTTGATGGCGGCGCCTGTCTTTGATCTTGCCTCAACCCAAGAGCCTTTTGAGGTGTATTGTGATGCGTCACACCAGGGATTGGGATGCGTCTTTGATGCAACATCGGAAGGTGGTCGCGTATGCTTCAAGACGACTTAAGATTCACGAGGAACTACCCTACTCACGACTTGGAGTGGCAAATAGTTTTTGGCGCCAAGATATGGAGGCACTACCTTTATGGGAGCACTTCTTCGCTTTCAGCGATCACAAGAGCTTGAAGTACTGTTCGACCGTAAAGAACTCAACATCGTCGGCCAGATGGGCGAAATTTCTCAAGGACTACGACTTTACGTTGGAATACCATCCCGTAAGGCTAACGTAGTAGCGCATGCGTTGAGCGGGAAGAGCGCTTTAACCTCGGCAATGATGATCAAGGAGTTGGAGATGCTCGAGAAGTTCCGAGACTTGAAGTTGAGTGTCGAAGTTTCACCAGAAGGCGAGATTTGGTATGCTTACCATTTCTAACAGATTGTTGGGCGAGATCCGAGACCAGCAAGTTCATGACGAGCTTCGCAAGAGAAGATTCAGCTGATAAGCGCAAGGGAAGGCGACGAATTTCAGGTTGGAAGCGGGCGACATCTTGAGGTGCAATGGCCGAGTGTGCGTACCTAACGATCCGAAGCCGAGGAAGTTGATTCTCGGCGAAACGCATAAGAGCAACTTTAGTATTCACCCAGGAGTTACGAAGATGTATCAAGACTTGAAGAAGTATTTTTGGTGGCCCTAATGAAGAAGCAAGTGGCCGAGCACGTAGCCGTGTTTGGCGTGTCGAAGCGAAGGTGGAACACCAACGACTGCGGGAATGCTCTGATAATCGCCGTACCAGTTTGGAAATGGGATAGTATTTCCATGGATTTCGTTGTAGGTTTGCGAAGACGCGGAAGAAGAATGATTCGATTTGGGTGATCGTCGACCGATTGACCAAATCTGCTCATTTCTTGCCGGTGAGGTCGACATACAACGTGGAAAAGGCGGCCGAGATCTACATCGCGGAGATAATACGACTTCATGGAATACCCTCTTCGATGCGTGTCGGATCGAGATCCGGTTCACGTCTCATTTTGGAGGGAATTGCAAGGAGCGATGGGAGCGAAGCTCGAGCTTAGCTCGGCATATCATCCACGCATCGACGGTCGACCGAGAGAACGATCCAATCACTTGAAGATTTGTTGCGAGCTTATGCGTTAGATCACCGAGGAAGTTGGGACGACGTCTTACCATTGGTGGAGTTCACCTACAATAACTTGATTTCCATGCGAGTATTGGAATGGCACCTTTTGAAGCACTATATGGGCGTAAATGTCATACGCCTCTTTGTTGGTACCAGGACTGGCGAAGCTGTTGTAGGACCAGATATGATCCAGCGGACTCTGAGAAGATCCGTTTGATCGAGAGATCGGATGCGAACATCTCAAAGTCGACAGAAGAGTTATGCAGACCAACGACGTCGACCACTCGAGTTCGAGGAAGGAGAACATGTATTTCTTAGAGTCACCCCCACTACTGGAGTTGGTCGAGCGATCAAATCCAAGAAACTTACCCCTAAATTCATTGGACCTTACCAGATTCTTCGTCGTATCGGTCCAGTGGCATATCAGATTGCCTTGCCACCATTCTTGTCGAACATCCACGACGTCTTTCACGTCTCACAATTGCGGAAGTATATTTCCGACCCCTCTCATGTCATCGAACCGGATGTGATTCAACTGAAGGACGACCTATCTTTCGAAGCATTACCAGCAAGGATCGTTGATCGGAAAGCCAAACAGTTGCGGAACAAAGAGATTCAACTCGTCAAAGTTGTGTGGGATCAGAAGACGGGAGATGCGACTTGGGAGCTGGAGGAGAAGATGAAGACTCAGTACCCTGAACTTTTCTGAGGTAAGAATCTTATTTGCAATTTCGAGGACGAAATTTTTTTAGAGGGAGAGATTGTAACACCTGAGGACGAGATCGACATCGTATTAGGACGACGTATCGAGACCTCGACCAAGACCTTGTGTCGAGATCGTTTACCGAGGTTATTTGTCGAGCTGAGGAGACCGCGTTCACGAACTCGTGTTAGAACCTTGTGCGCTTGCTCGAGCACCCTTGTCGACATCGTGTCGAGATGACACCTCGTATTCTTTCGAACGTTATTCAGCGCTATTATTATATTGTTTGTAATAATTATATTGTCGGCTTCCGTTCTCGTCGTGTGTCTAGACCGTTGACCGACAGAGTAGAGGGTAATTATGAGAGGAACGATTAGACGGGTAGATGATTGATGGGATTGGCATCTTATAGCTGAAGTTACAATTATGCCCTTCCAGCTGTATACCACGACCGATTTCCCTCAAACACTCATTCTTTCTCTTTTCTTCTTTCTTCTTCCTTCCTTCTGCTCTGAGTTTCGTTGTTTTTCTCCAAGAACTTCCATCGACGAAACCGTGAGTTCCATCGAGATTCTGCACAAGCTTTCTTCATCAACCTTGTTCCTCATTATCTTCTCGACATATCTCGCCTGTTCGACCATCACCATTGAGGTATGAAGAACAGATTTTTCTTTTCCTCTGTGCTACTGTTTAGCGCTATTTCTTCTTCCATTTTTAGCCAGTTTTATGCTTCCAAATCATGTCAAATTGATGGGTTTTCTTCTTCACGATATTACCTATCTTTCTAACCGATTAATTGGGCTTGTAAAACAAATTTTCTTCCTCTGTTTTTCTGCAATTGGCAGTGCCCAGAAACTCTTCATTTTCGGTCTATTTCGATTTCTTGTTTTTCGTTTGTTGCTTCTGGTTATTGTTGTTGTCGATCTATCTGTTGAAGCATCAGATAACCTTTTTCATGAACTTTTGATCGAAAACCCTAACTTTGTGTTAGAGGAAAAGTATATTGATTCTTGAGTTTTATATTTTACGGGTTGTGGTTAAGTTTGGGAAGAGAGCTAAGTGTATTAGAACCCATAGATCGAACTGAGTTGTGTTTGTTTTAGGAAGTCGATTCAGAGATCGTGTGATTTCCAAATCGAGGTGTACGGAAAGCGAATCCAAGGACGCGAAGAAGGGAATCCAGATCGAGAATCAGACGTGTCGAGGTCGATCGAGAAGCGTGCGTGTCGAGGTCGATTGAGGACATTACGCGTGTCGAAGTCGTTGTCGAGCTCGTTGAAGGCAGTAGTGTCGAGATCGAGTAAGAGAAGTCGTTGTCGAGCTCATTTGAAGACAGCTGTGTCGAGGTCGTTGTCGAGCAGCATTAACTTGGAGTTCGGTAAGGGCGCTTCACATTAATACTTTCATAGTATCCTAGCGTAAGGGCACTTTATATTCTACGTGGTTATGTTATTGTGTATGGATTTCCTGATTTGTGTCGAGCTTGAAATGTTGTGATATGATTGAGTTTTTGCATGTATTTAATATGTGATTGAATATATGTCGTGAATTGTGTATTGCATGTTGAATTGCGTTTCTTCATGTCGAGCTTGCTCTTGTTATTTGACATGCGGTTGAATATCTTGTGTTTAACTCTTTGAATATCGTATGCGGCGAATTGTTCATCGAGCGAGCGAGCTAGGTGAGTCGTATGACGTTTTTGAGCCGTGACCCGGATAACTAAGGGTGCTAGGTCCCCTTTTGTTTACGGGAGATTGACTAGACGTCGCCACGCTATGGGACCTGAGTTGGTATCCTAGGGAGAGCGAGGATCCCAAGGCTTCGGCTGGACTTTCCGACATCTGATGCAGCGTGTGCATTCCGTAAAAATTGTCGAGTCGAGAGAAAATGGATTTGCGAAGTTGTGTCGAGTTTAGAGTGAGATGGTCGAGTCACGTCGGTGAATGTTATACTTCTTTGTTTGCTTATATCTTTTATGTCGAGCTTATCTTGAATTGTCGAGAAGTTGACCACTTTCCGTGGTGCCTTCAATCCATGACGGTTACCCAGGCGATGTCGAGCGCGAGGAACTTCGGCGATAGATGATCTTGAGGAGGAGCTCGGCGAGGACCGAGTGACGACCTCTATCCGTCGTGATTGATTATGTTCTTTGGATGTTGTTTTTTTATGGCTGTACCTTGTTTTTCTTTTGGAGTAGTATGTCGTGACCAGTTTGGGCAGTGTTGTTTTGTTGTTTCAGGGTAGACTGGTGGTCTTACTTTTGGAGCAGCCCCCTGCGTGGGAGTCTGCCGGAAGTACCCCCAGGATATGATTGCTCTTTTGAAGTCGTCGTACCTTAGGTGTATTTTCTTTGCACATTTGCTACTCTGTATTTTGTATACATTATTATTTAGAGTGATATATATATATGTATGTTATGCATGTATGTTTTATTAGAATTTAAGTCTTGTGTCTTAGTTGCACCATGTTTCGAAAAGCTGTAATTACTCTGATGTGCACGAGTTGGTTTTATAAAAAAAAATATATATATATATCGTATTTTTAAAAGGCACAAGAGTTTCGTTTTAAAACACATCTCATATAGGTTTATGTTGAGCTCGGTGTGTTGAGCTCGGTAACTCGAGCTCGGTATATTGGGCTCGGTAGCGGTCCGGAAACGGGTCGTTACAGTAACCTTAGATTAGCCTAAGTCAAGGAAAGGAACTTACTCATTTGGAGTAGGGTAGGATCAGAGTTCGCAGTGGAAGCACGGGGAACGGAACCTACAGAGGGACAAGATATGAAGGTGGAACGAATTTTGGGGACAAAATTCCTAAAAGAAGGGGAGTAATGTAACATTCCAACTTTCCTTAAGCCTAATAATTAGAGATCTTAAGTGAAAACGGGACTTAATCCCTAAAGATTAAATAAAGTTTATAGCCTTTAATTTAGTAAGTTAAAGCAAAGTTGGAACCTAAGGGTAAAATGGTAATTTTTTCCAAGGAGTTAGGAAATGTAATTATTTAGGAGCAGTTTTAATTGATTAAATTACCCGAGGTCTATTTAAGGAACAAAGGATAAATTATGGACTTAAAAGGAGACTTATAAATCTAACTTTAGTAAAAACTCACATCATTATCCCACCATACACCATAATCCCCCTCACTCCACCCTAGAACCCTTTCATCCTCTATTTACTCCCTCCATCGTGAACTAGAAACAGAAGAAGAGAAAGAAAAGAACAAGAGAAAGAAGGGAGAAGAAGGAAGAGGGCACGCGTGTGACAGAGAAGAAGGAAGGAAGAAGGGCCACGGTGTGGCAGCCTGAGGCACGATGGCGCGCTAGAGAAGCAGCAGAAGGGTGGCCGATAGAGAGAAGAACGAGGCAGAGAGAGAAGGGAAGCGAACGAGAGAGAGATAGTGAGAGTGGGAGCTCGAAAATGGAAGAAGAAGTAAGATTGAAGCTTCAATATGGAAGGAGCAAGCTTGAAGGAAGGAAAATCCAAGCCTTAGAAATTGGGGATTTTACCCCCAATTTCATGGAACCCTAAGGTAACATAGAATCCCCTAAATTAAAACCTCCCTTAGGGTGTGCTAGGATTTATTGTTTTAATTATTGAATTAAATTACAATTAAGTAGTTTATTGTGATATTTTAGTGGACTGGTATAAATAGGGTTGGATGGCTTCCCCCAACCCTCACAACATTGTATGATGTTTGCTCCATTGAGCTCCAATCGGAATAATTGATTTTGTTTGTCACGTTGTCAAATACGGAAGAATGAGTTTTGGAGTGGCTTGTGTTCGAGCTAGCCTGTTTTATGAGTTGTTATGACTCTCTATCTCATTAAAATGAGTTTTAGGTTATAAGATACTTGAGTTTGAACTTGCATGCACTAAAGAATACATCTTCGTGTTTGAGGCTGTTGTTATTTAGATAAGTGCCTTGATTTCCCAATTAGAACCTGTTAATTTTGTTGGAACCATTATTTGATTGGATTTGGGGTTTATTTGAATGGTAGGGAAACTTGAACATTATAAGAAAAAGACAGAATTTTCTTCTGCACCGGCCAGCACGGCTGTGCTGTGTGGCACGGCCTGGCTGCGCCTTGTTTTGCCTGAGGCTAACTTGAAGGAAAATGGGGGGACACGGCCGTGCTTTGTAGCACGCCCTGCGGTGCCTCCCTACAATCTCATGTTTAAATTTTATATGGTTGATGTTAAGGGCCTATGTTTTGGGTTCTTAATGAAGGGGGCTTCCCTAGAAGGAAGGCAATGCTAAATTAATAGACTTGCTTTAAGATTCATGCTTTTGATGCTTTAATTTTATGGTTTTGGCTCATTGTTTAGAGGGTATCAACCCTTGTTATTGGTTAATGAGAATTAAGATGAATTACCTTATTAATTATGCATTTTGATTGTTTGACATGGCATAAGCATTGATTTTTGTTCGTCCGGATGACGATTCGGCGGTAGGCCTGTCGGTTGTGAATCATTGCAACGTTTACCAGCGGGGACCTCCTTGGATAATTAGAACCCTAATGGGAAATTAGAACAATTGTAATTGCTTTAGGGCAAGGAGGTACATTTGAGGAACTAATTGTGCATGATGTTGCATTGTTAATAATGCTTAAGAACTCCCTTGGTTGATTAACCGTAATGGAATCTTAGCTCAATTACAATTGAGTCAGGTTAGGGGAGTACATTTGAGGTATTATTGTGAATTATATTGCATTTTGAAATATGCTGTAGAAATTGAGGATTTATTAAGAATTATGTTACCTTGTGAGTGATTGCTCCTTAACTGAGTTTATGTTTCAACATTGATGCTTGATTTGAATAATTGAAGGTAGTGAGTAAGAGTAAATTAAAGTTTCTTGAATAATTATGTTTAAGTTGGTTTGAGAGGATTTTTCCATACGTAGCACACCATGTATGGCTGGAAACAACGGTAAAAGTACTTATGATTTCAAGTCTATGTTATTGAGTTTTATAAACTCACATTTGAGGCGTTGTTTTCATGTACAAGCTTAATGGAGAGGTTCAGAGCATGAATTGTGCTCGGTCTTGCCTTCCCGCGAGACCTCGAGTCACCGGATCACGAGTCAGGGTCTTAATTATTAGGTTGTGTCCCTGTAATTAGGAAATAGTTTATAAATAGTAATCGTTTTATCTTATTGTTATTATTGTATGGGTTGTATCAATTAAAGTTAAGTTCTGCTTTTTGAAACTCTGATTTATGTTTACTAGTTCTAGTTGTATTAGATTGTAATTTAAACCAAGAACTATTAGTAGCATATTTTTGTATGAAGCCCTATGGAGTCAGGGATTTTATTTAATCAAAGTATAGTACTTTAAAAGGATTCACTTTTATTATTATTCTGTAATGCGAAAGATTTTCCATGTCTGATTTAATTCCGGTTAGATTAGTAAGTAATTCTCCGATTCGAGTCGGAGCGTTACATTTGCCTCCTAATAAAATTTGAAGGACGGTTTTGAAGTAAATATAACAAGGTTTTTCTTATAAAAAAGTAGGCTTAATTGCAATTTTAGTCCCCAAGTATCACGATTGTGCGATTTTAGTCCATCAAGTTCCAATTGTGCGAATTGAGTTCTTCAATTATTGCAATTGTGCGATTTTAGTCCCTCTTGCCGTTTAATTTATAATAAAATGATTTATGTATCACCTGTGGGTATGACCTAACACATAATTTGGTCTAGGTGACATGTTAGTTGGCTTAAAAATCAAAAAACCTTTACAACATATTCAGTTATAAATAAAATGTCAATTGAGTGGAGCGACCAAAACCGCACAATTAAAATACTTAGAGGACCCAATTTGTTCAATTAGAATACGGGGACCAAAATTGCATAATAACAATGTTGTTGATAACGCTGAATTGTGATGGAACGTGATGGAACAAGGTAGTCTGTCAGGCTTAAATAAAAAAACGAAAATTATTAATTAAAATAAATCCGTTCAGAAAATAAAAGAGCTGTTGGTGGAGATAATCGTGTGATTAGTGGTGAATTGTTACCGTTAGTGGATAATGACCACTAAAAACGTGTAGGACTTGGTCAATGATCAAAACTGACTAAAATCAATGGTTTTCGGATAAGCCTTCTCAAATAAAAAAATATCTTCGAAAATATTAATCCAATAATTAAAAAGAAACGCAAGGCTAATCGTGCACGTAAGGGGGGAAATCGGAAGATTTGCACTGAAACCTCCCACTTTGGGCCAAGCTCATGTGCGCGAGGCCCATCCCTTTCCCTAACCACTCTTACCACCTCATCTAACATATTGGCTTATAAACACTATGACACTTAAAGAGTCATCCTATATGAGACTTTTCACTTTTGAAATATCACAAAATTACAACAAACAACACTTAGAAGACTCATTTGGCTTACTTAGAATTTGGAGACCAAAATCGTACAAACAGAATCATGGAAGAACCAAAAATAGAATTAAGCATAAGAAAGTATATATAACAAGGTTTCTACGGGCTTTTACTTTTTATTACTCGTTCTAAAACCACCGAGTCACCGACGCACACATCGTTGGTTGGCAGGTACAACACCGAGTTAGGTTGCCCCATCACGGATCCGGACGACTTCAATCTCAGCTCAGCTCAGCTCAGCTCAGCAGTAGTTAAGGTGGGCCCCACCTACATATCTTTGTTTGGGAAGCTGTTGTCCGATTCCAGTCCAACAATCAAAGAACTTCGAAGCGAAAGTGTGGTGTTGCCCTGCTGCGAGCGAGTGATGCTTCTTTTGCTGATACCAAAGTTACCACACGTCGGATTCTAATGATTTGTCAGCGCAATAAACTACTGTAGTTGCCAATTCTCAATTTAATTGCCAGATCTTCAATATGGGGTGACATATTTTAAAATACTTTTATCCTGGAAATAATGTAGCACTTAAAAAAAATTTATAAATCATACCCAAAAAAAAAATATAATTCATATAATACGTTAATATTTTAAAAAGAAAATAAATAAAAACGGTATTAATTGTTCACATGTGCAAGTAGGGGCAGAGCCAGGATTTTTTATTGAGGAGATCGTGATCAAAACTCTATTTGCCAATTTGAAAGGGAAAACAAGATGAGGATCAAAGGTTGAAATGATTGTAACAGATTATATGAGGATCAAGACCAAATATACAAAACATGAAATTATAATGATAAATAAATATATAAAACAAACAATATGAAACAAATTTTGCTTTATTTGAAAGGGAAAACAATACAAGGAGCTTTATTTGGGGAGGCAATAGTACATCTCGTTGTTGGAACCTTGTGAGCTGGAAGAAGAAGACTACTCCTAGAAAATTTGGGGGTCTAGGTATTCGGGAAGCGCAGCTCACTAATTTTGCTTTATTGGGGAAATTGATTTGGAACATTCTCAATGAGCCTCATAAGCTTTGGGTGCGGACCCTAACTCACAATTATTTAGGTTCCCATTCGATTTGGTGCTCTAACTCTCCCACCGGTGCTTCAGTCACTTGGCGGAGTATCATTGCTGCTGTGGCGGAGTTGAGGGATGCTTTTTCGTTTAGAATTGGGGCCAGTGATGTAACAGCCCGGATTTTCATCCTCCTAGATTAGGATATGTTGTATAGGATTAGAATATGTTTGGAGTTGTTTTGAAAGGGTTCCACATGTCTTAACATCTCTCCAATCAATTGAGTACCTAGATGCATCTCTATTCCTATGCCTAGTACAATTCAGTCGTCGTATTCATCTTTTTTGAACCCTCTAACGACTTAATTGGATTTAAGCTCCTTCAAAAAAGTTGTAGACCTATCTTTCATCTTTCTTTTGGCTCTGGTTTGACTCAAATCCAATGCCTAGAACTCAAGATAATCTTTTCGGAGTCAACGCAGCGCAAGTGTAGCACTTAGAAATATTGGAGTAAACTTCATCTGCATTTTTAGCCATGTTAAATCCCGAATTTGATTAAGCCTATTATAGAAGAAATTGTAGCAAATTCTCTTAGCTTTCCAACGCTACCAAGAACGCCTCAATCGGACACCCGTAGCTCCAGATACATCTAAAACAGTGGCAGCATGCTGTTACGCAATTTTTTGACGTTTCGGTGCGTTTTGGCACATGTAATCCGACCCGTTTGACCCATTTTCGATCCAAAACGAATAAACCCATGGGGCATGATTAAAATACCTTAACCTAGGTCTAATTAGTCAGAAACACCATCTAAATTCGTGCTTAAGTTGCTATGTGGTTCTTAACCGCCGCCGGCACCGTTTTTGCTCTATCTCGCTCATTGCTCATCGAAATTCAACGCTGTCTGTCGTGTTGTGACTATGGGGAGATTCTCTACCACCTCATATCATTATGTATCTATTTTGGAGAAGGTGAGTTCGTGGGTAAGCCCTTTTCTATTCTGTTTTGACTTCTACGTGATGTTTTCGGAATCCTAATACCGTTTTTGATCGTTCTCCTCCGTTTCTTGTCGGAATCCGTTGCCGTTTGAAAGGCTGTGACCAGGACACAATTTCCTACCTCCTAATATTTCTATCTTTCTGTTTAGGAAGAGAATAACTCCTGGGAACTAGCAAAGGAACTTTCGTATCATCTTGCTCGCTCGGGAAGTCGCGTATTGGAATGAGAAAACAACAAAGGGAGAGGAAAAGCTTGGAGTTCTCTCATCTTATTCTAGGAGCACGAAATTATCTTAAGGTAAGGGGTAGTTGTTTCTCATCTAGTGAGTTTATAGAACATGAATGAGCAATAGGGGTGTCCCAAGAACTTTACGCCTCGCTCGGTAATGATAAACGAATACTATCACAATCATGATAGGAAAATACTCGAATCCTTGAATTATAATCTTTGATTTGCAATACTTACTGTAATGTGATGTGGTAAACTTATTAAATCAATGGATTTGGTGTGTAGATTGAGTCTTTGACTCCCTATATGATTGCTACTCTTGATGACCCTTTATTGTTCATGATTTTATGAGTTTTTAGTTGTTATTGTAAGTTGCTATGGCATGAATTCTACATACCTCGATGGGATGCTATATGATTAGTGTTGTTTATGCCTTGGTATTGGTATTGATCTCATGTGTAAATTGTTGAATTGTCTAATTCTACTAGTTGTTGTCGTAGTGACTTAGAAGGTAACGCTATGTACTAAAAATAGAATTTTTATGATTGTTATAGATGAGATTAGAATGGACTGTGTAGGATTAATTTAAATTGTTGTTATCCAGTTTGAATTGCATTCCTATATGTGTAATTTAAATTGATATCATTTGATGGCTCAAATATGATAATTGTGCAAGTTACGCTATTACCGCATTTTCCCAAAAATCTGTTTTTGTTTTAAATTAAACTGTATATTTATGTGATGATTTTTGTGAAAATAAAAATATTCAGGTGTTCCTATAGGTGTTGAGATATTTCATATTAAAATTTATTGCATTTTGATAAGTTTTACTATGTGGAAAAATTCTGGAATGCCTATAGGACAAATAGGGTGTTGCTGGAAAATTCTGTGTAAATCAGTCTCAGTGCGTGATTTTTCTTGAATTCTAGGATTCGAATTTTGGAATGGGACCGATTACACTTTTGTTCATATATGAGTTGGCTATCTTCAATAAAACCTTTAGAATTTTCAGAATATGCTTGGCTGCTTGTTCAGATTTTTCTCTAACTGCTGTTACTGGAGAATCCTGTGTAAATCAGCCTCAGCGCGTGATTTTTCTTGAATTCTAGGATTCAAATTTTGGAACGGAACTAATTGCATTTTGTTCATGTATGAGTTAGCTATCTTCAGTAAAAAATTTAGAATTTTTAGAGTATGTTTAGCTGCTCGTTTAGATTTTCATCTAACTGCTGTGCTGGAAATCTTGGAAATGATGATTGAAACTGATTTCGTTCTTACCAAATTTGGATGCATTTGAGTGAATATAGCTGATGTATTATCCTTATTAATATGTGGCTACGTTGAGAATTTTATTTTCATTATATTCCTTATGAATTATGTTTGAAATAATTGATTAGATGATCAATGCTCGTGGTTGTGAGGTTAATGTACTTGGCTATAATTAATCTAAGTGTTGTATGCTTAAAACTTAATTGGCTAAGTGTGTTGATTGCTTCATTCGTTGATTGAAGGCACTCGTTGACGTACTAACTTGTGTCTTGATGTTGTTATTGTTATTCTATCAAAGATATTGTGATAGAAGCTGCTGTTAAACACCGCATTACTTGTGTTCATGCATCATGGTGCCCATAGTGTTGTTACTGTTTTATGGGGCATTATGAACGTGGTATTCTGAAACAGGCATGGCATCCCGACCTCCTCTTTGTTAAGGCATTATGGACATGGTATTCCGAAATGGGCATGGTATCCTAACCTTGTTGTCATTGGGGCATTACGGACACGGTATTCCGAAATGGGCATGGTATCCTGGCCTCGTTGAAAATGGAACCACATGCATTTCCTCATGGTCTTAGGATTTGCATTGAAATAATGAGTTGAACATGCATGATGAATAGTTGATTGTCATTCCTACATGTCGTTGTACTTCGATGATTGTTGTTAGTTAAGTTGAACATGCATGATGATTAGTTGATTGTCGTTCTTATGCATGGTTATACTTCGATGGTTGTTGTTAGTTACGATGAATATGTTATGTGCATTGCTTATCCTTGTTCTTCTATTGTATGTACTATTTGAGGTTATGATGGCTAACCCCTATTATGGCTATGCATATCCCATTGGGTATGTATAGATGATGTGACTGCAGTTGTTGAGGATGTAGATGCCGATAAGTGATCGTGATAGCTTGTTGGATTAGAAAGAAGATTAGATTTGTTTGAATTCATTATTTTCATTATTTTTATTGTGACATCGGAAAACCTTGGGTTATTTGTCATTATTTGTATTTCATACTCATTTTCTATTTCCGCAAGTTGTGAGCGTGATGACTCTACTTCGTTTGAAATGAAAGTTTTTAAATGGACCAAAATTTTATTTCGTGTTCTTTTCTTTTTACATTGCTAAAATACCATGACGAGGTAGAGGGTGTCACAAGTGACACTTCTATTTGGTAATCGAATTGGACGAGCCTGGGCACTATCTGTAACCTGGTGGACATTGTCCACATTTTTTACTCTATTTTCAATTTGCGTGATATTTGCAGGTCTGGTTCTTGGTTTCTCAATCATCTTGCTACTCCCATTTCTCCTGATTTGGCGACAAAGATTTTGGAGTTTACACCTCCTTCTTTCTTTAATGACTCAGTGGAGGACAAATGGATCTAGTGCAGGGCTAGCAAAGGGTAGTTTAGTTGCTCTTTTACGTATCGCTGGCTTCTGAATCAAAATAGGAGCTGGGAAGTCAACACCAGCTGGTCTTGGGTTTGGAAGGTTGGAGCCCTCGCTAAAGTCCAACACCTTCTTTGGTTGTGTCTCCATGATTCTCTGCCTACCAATTTGAAGCGGTTCAAGTGTAATTTAGCCTCTTCCCCTCTTTGTCAGCGGTGTTCCCTGAATGATGAAGATGTGTTGCACTGTCTTCGTGATTGCCCCCATGCAAGGGAGGTTTGGCTCTGTTTTGGGCTACTAGCTAACCCTGATTTTCTTTAGCATCCGGATGTGGCGACTTGGATTTCTGCAATGGGTTGTAGTGATGCCTCGACTCTGTTCATGGCAAGCCACTGGTGGATTTGGCTTTGGCACAATAACATGATTTTCAATGAAGACAAGAGGAGTATTGAAGGTGTGATAAGAAAGATTTACCATTCTCACGATGATTTCATCTTGCACTATCCTTCCACTTATAATGATCTTCAAGTGAACCGGCGCTTAGTGTGACATCTTGATTTTCAAATAGGATTTTAAATAATTCTAAGAATAATAATTAAATAATAATCAAGTATTAAAAAAGTTAGTTAGAGTTAAAATTGACTTATAAGAGGCCTAGAGTGCCCTAGAAAGGTTTAGAACACCCTAGAATCACCTAGAGGGACGAAAACAGAACATTTCTCTTTATGATCCGTCACGACGCGACGGAGAAAGTAAAGGATGCCATCGCAACGCGATGGACGAAGGACAGATAAGGCGGTGGTAGAGAGAAAAAGGTAGGTTATGGAGAGTGCTCATTGCGATGCGACAGACTTACCATCGCGACGCGATGTATGGCGGTGGTGACATGGGGAGTTCCCTATCTCGCCTATAAATAGGCCCTAACCCCCCCCCATTCTCCTCATTTCTTCCAAAGGATCCTTTGGGGGTTGTGTGGAGGAATTTCAGAGGCACGACAGGGCACGGAGACGGGACACGAGCGACAGCGATCTTCTAAGCCAGGTAAGGGGGAAGGTACCTTAATCTCTAGGAAAAATAAGTAGTAGAGTAGTACTGTTAATATGAGTAGGGGACCTTAACCCTACTAGGGGTTGATAGTAGCAACACCTCAGGAGAGAGGTGGCTAAGGATAGTCACCGTAGACCTATCAACTAACTTCGGTTATGTTTTATAAGAATAGTAGAAGTCGCTTATGCGTTGCTAGTAGAAATTTATATGTTGATTAATTAAAGTTGTTGATATTCTGATTTATATCTAATATTGATATGCTGATAAACTATAGCTGTGATATTCTGATGTGTATCTGATGTTTATATACTGATTGTATATGATGTAAATGATTGTATACGATGTAAATGAGTTTGATGTATGAGTTAAGGGTGCCGCCCTCTAGTTAGAGGTTTGCGAATCCCTAGATGGTAAAAGTAAGTATTATTATCGATATCCTGTCGATAGTGGTGATAGTCGGGTCGGTGTACCCGAGATTAGTGTACCTGAGATGTATATGATCAATGGTATGGAGTAGTGTGGAGTAGGTGTATATGATCGAGCTGCAGGACTTCACGTCTAACGGGTGGACAATCTTGGCCATTTCCGGTATGGCGGATGCTGTCCGAGTGCATGGGATGGTGTCGTACTCCGGTGGTTGGATACGGTAATTCTCGGTATGGGGAATTATGTATTCGGTGATCGGAGAGGGTAGCATAACAAGATATGTTCCCAGGACAACCAACTTAAGTCTCATTCCTACGCCCTAAGACTGGTAATCAGTCTAGGGAGTAGGGCGTTAATGGCCCGTAATAATCGGCGATGATTTGGGCCAGTAGGGATGGAAATGAGCCTGAAATCTTTGGGACAGTAGGGCTGGTAATTAAGCCTAAAATGTCCAGTGGTCTGGGTCTGTAGGGCTAGTAATTGAGCCTGAAAGACCGGTGACATGTGTTAGTTTGTGGTATCAGAGTATGATGTGGTATGTGACCGTGTGGTCGGGTTGTCAGTATGATATATTAGTATGGTCTGGTCTGAGACCGTGTGCGTCTAGGCGTGATAACAGTCATGTTGATGATTGTGATGTCTTGATATTTATGTTGTTATGTGTTGAGCTGAACATGATAGCCATCTCTCTATTATGTTGTTTTCCTGTTTGATGGTGATTGATGAGTGTCTTACCCCTTCGTTTTCTGTGTTTTCTATATTATATGATGGTGGATAGCAGATGAACAAGAAGACTAAGTACTTAAAGCCTGGGAAGCAGTGATGGTCAGTGTGTTCTGTTGTGTACTCTGATGTTGGATTGAAATTGTGTTGTTGCTAAGGTCAGGATAAAGTGACGCCCTGTCTCGGTGGGGTGTTACATTAGTGGTATCAGAGCAGTTCGTCTCTAACCAGACCGTGGGGAGGGTCGAGTCACTGGCCTTGTCTAGAGTCTAGTTATCTCCACATCGGATGACAACTATGGGGATTGGGTAAAAGGTCTAACATTAGGAAACCTAGAAGTAAGGGAATTTTAAGCCAATTGTTACATTTCAGATAACAAATGGCTCGACGAACACGAAGCGGAGGAGGTAACACTCCAGAAGATGATGGGGACCAGGAGGAGCCAATGGAACCCGAGGATTAGAAAATCTGGTAGCAGCCGTGCAACAGCAAGCACAGCAGAATGCTCTGCTGGTACAACAGTAGGGAGAGTTATTGCAACATTTGTTGAACCAGAGAGGTGGAGGAGAAGTAACAGTAGATGCCGGACAGGCAGCTTTTATGACGAATAAACCCCCACAATTCAAAGGAGAATATGATCCGGAGGGAGCGTAGTTATGGCACCAAGAGGTTGAGAAGATCTTCACGGCACTATGTTGTCGGGATGATCGAAAAGTAACCTATGCAACTTTTCTGTTAGTTGGAGGAGCGGAGTGCTGGTGGAAGAATAAGCAAAGAATGTTAGAGACTGAAGGAAGAGTCATTACTTGGGAATTATTCCGAACTTGCTTTTTAGAGAAGTATTTCCCAAGTACATTAAGACGAGAAAAGGAGAAAGAGTTTCTCATTCCGAAGCAAGGAAGGATGTCTATAGGAGAATATGTCGTAAGATTTGAAACTCTAATTAAATATTCTAGGTTTTACCAGATAAACCCAGGTGAAGAATGGATGTGTAGACAATTTGAAGATGGGTTAAAGCCCGAGTTACAGTGATCCATGGTTCCTTTAAAGATCAGTCGTTTTTCCAAGCTGATGGAAAAGAGTATCGAATTAGAGAATCTTGACAATAGGATAGAAAAACAAAAGAACGGTGGACTCATAAGAAACAACCGAAGGAACCAAGAGGAGAAAAACAATAGAGGACCTTATGACCGTCTCAACCAATCCCTTGTTGAAGTTGGAAGTGAGCAAAGATCACTAAGATGTTTTCGTTGTGGAGAAGAACATTATAAACGGGAGTGTCCTGAAAAGAACCTATTTGTTATAAATGCAAGAAACTAGGACATATTGCTCGAGATTGTAGGCAAGGGATAACAACTGAATCTGCAGATAAAGAACAAAAAGTCGAACCCGGCGCCACGTCCAAACCAGCAGCAACAGCTAAACCAACCACATGAGCCAGACAAATGTTCACAGTCAAAGGAATCGAGGAGACTTCCGACTCAGGTACTTATTGCTAAATTCTGAGGACGAAATTTATTTTAAGGGGGGTAGTAATGTGACATCCTGATTTTTAAATAATATTTTAAATAATTCTTAGAATAATAATTAAATAATAATCAAGTATTAAAAGCCTTAGTTAGAGTTAAAATTGACTCATAAGAGGCCCATAGTGCCCTAGAAAGGTTTAGAACACCCTAGAATCACTTAGAGGGACGAAAGCGGAACATTTCTCTTTATGGTCCTTCGTGACGCGACAGAGAAAGTAAAGGATGCCATTGCGACGTGATGGATGGAGGACAAATAAGGCGGTGGTAGAGAGAAAAAGGTAGGTTCTGGAGAGTGCTCATTGCGACGCGACGGACTTACCATCGCAACGCGATGTATGGCGGTGGTGACATGGGGAGTTCCCCATCTCGCCTATAAATAGGCCCTAACTCCTCCATTCTCCTCACTTATTCCAAAGGATCCTTTGGGGGTTGCGTGGAGGAGTTTCGGAGGCGCGACAGGGCATGGAGACGGGACACGAGCGGCAGCGATCTTCTAAGCCAAGTAAGGGAAAATACCTTAATCTCTAGGAAAAATAGGTAGTAGAGTAGTACTGTTAGCATGAGTAGGGGACCTTAACCCTACTAGGGGTTGATAGTAGCAATACCTCAGGAGAGGGGTGGCTAACGATAATCACCGTAGACCTATCAACCAACTTCGGTTATGTTTTATAAGATTAGTAGACACTCGCTTATGCGACGCTAGTAGTAATTTATATGTTGATTAATTAAAGTTGTTGATATTCTGATTTATATCTAATATTGATATGTTGATAAACTATAGCTGTGATATTCTGATGTATATCTGATGTTTATATACTGATTGTATATGATGTAAATGATTGTATACGATGTAAATGAGTTTGATGTATGAGTTAAGGGTGTCACCCTCTAGTTAGAGGTTTGCGAATCCCTAGATGGTAAAAGTAAGTATTATTATCGATACCCTGTCGATAGTGGTGATAGCCGGGTTGGTGTACCCGAGGTTAGTGTACCTGAGATGTATATGATCAATGGTACGGAGTAGTGTGGAGTAGGTGTATATGACCGAGCTCCAGGACTCCACGTCTGACGGGCAGACAATCTTGGCCATTCCCGGTATGGGGGATGCCGTCTGAGTGCACGGGACGGTGCCTTACTCCGGTGGTTGGATACGGTAATTCTCGGTATGGGGAATTATGTATCCGGTGATCGGAGAGGGTAGCGTAACAGGATATGTTCCCGGGACAATCAACTTATGTCTCATTCCTGTTCCCGGTGTGTTCGTGTAAGCCCTAGTGGCCAATCTATTTTATATAGATTATTATTTGTATCATGACTTTAGCCATATATTTAATATATGTAAAGGTGTCATTTATTATGTTATTAGTGTATATCATAATAAAGTCCTTAGAATTTTTGTTAAGACCCCATTGAACATATAGAACGTTATTCTTAAAGTATCCGTAGTCGAAGTATTATTGTTAATTAGGACGACAATAATACATAGAGACTATTGTGTGAGTAGACTAATGACCAAATCTCACGGGTCATGGATATGTGATATCAAGTAGGCACACAGGTATAAATATTAGGTGTATTATTTATACCGGATTGACCCACTATGAGGACGCTTCATAATAGTTATGTAAGTGTCATAGGCGCTCCTCATGGCGACCATAGTGAAGTTTTGCTTCGACTTGAAGTCACTATAATTCCTATATGAGGAGTTGTAGGCTTTAATGCTATCAAACATCATCTGTAACAGGATGATCATAAAGGTAGTACTTGGACCTGCAATGAATCATGTTGAGGGGTGTGAGTGATGTAGAAAGGATTCGTCCCTCCTACATAACAGGAGTAGTGTCTTGGGCCTCTCGATATAGTAGGACGTGAAAAATATGTATGGCCACGCCGAGATGGGCCAATATGGGATATTGGGCTCATTTCGTGATTACACGTCCACTTGGAGATCGAAGAACATAAGATTGGACTTAACGAGGATGACACATTTATGCCTCGTGTTTAATCAAGACATATGGACGAAGGGACATTGGCTTCATAGTGATTATGGTTGCAATAAGGTTAAAATCGAATCACCGATTTTCTCATGGGCTAGGTAACAGTGATGCATTGCTAGATGCCAATCACTGTCCATGATATTTAATATTATAGTTAATATTTGAAATTAAGATAATATTTAATATTATTGCTAGCTCAGTGGGAACCTATAGGGTCACACACAAAGAGCAAACTAATCAGACCAGTTAATTAATTAAATAAGATTAAATTAATTAACAGTTGATTTAATTAAATATAATTTAATTAAATTAACGAGGATTGAGCCCGTAGTGTACTAGCCCAATGGGGTTAGGGTAAAGGAGAGGAAGGTTAACAACTTAAGTTTTGTGCCTCCCTCACTTGCTACTCAAAAAAATTGCACCCTTGTGCCGTCAGCTAGCACCGACGCTCCTTCTCTGACGCCGTTTGCTCGTGTGGACTTAGTAGAGGTGCTACCCTTTCGCAGCGCTGGTGATCAAAACACGCTACAAGAGGTAAACACAATAACCTTTTTTGTGATTCTTAGCAATGACATGATCCATGAGAAAAGAGTTTTTTTCGCTCATGAGGATTTTTCTATAATGAAAATTAAAATTATTCCTCTTGAAAACCCAACAGTGGTATCAAAGCCTAATTGTTTGATTGCTTGAATCCATTTTTATATAGCGGGTTTTGTTTACCTGCCGCAATGTTCACGGTTTCAAAGAAGTTTATTTCCGTGTCTGCATTTTGATTTTGTGCATCGCGTTTGATTTTGTTCATCGGGTGCGCAGTTTGAAAGATGACTTGCGCTATTTTCTTTTTGTGAATGTTATGAGCCGATTTTGATTCCAAGAGAATCCCTATACTGTTGCGTGATGATTTCTCCGGCCATTTTGCAAAACGCGTGAATCAACCGTGAATTGATTTCAAGATATTTCTTTTTTTTTTAATTCGTTTGAACAGTGATATTTGCATTTAAAAACCGATTCACGCTGACATTTTGATTGGGCATTGATTTCCATTCAATGGAATTTTGATGCAAGTTTATTTTGTTTTTTTTATTGGCTAATGATCTGCTGTGTAAAAAAAAAGGGGGGGGGGGACGTGAATCAAAGGTAAAACATGGGTGGTGAATTAATTCCATTTTTTTTCTTCTTGTGCTCTAATAATTGGATTTTAGTGCTTTTCACATGGGACCATTAAATTGGTCAATTGCCTTTTGATTCATGCCTGTTGAAAAACCTGAACAGTGCGTGAAATGGTTTCGATGTGCACTGTGCGTTTTTACGTTCAATTGGCCAATAAAGAGGGTTTATGTGCTGTGCGTTTTTGCAATCAATTAGCCAACACCTTTTATGCTCTTGTGCATTTTAAGCGTTTGATAAAATGTGAGCGTTGAAATTTATGTGTGTTAGCATATTGATATTTTGATGTTTAAAATATTTTAATATAAATAATAATAATAACAAAGGGTTTATTATTATTGTTTGTTATTAAAAATTTTAAGCATGTGGTTTATGGTTATGGCCCTAGATTATGGTGTTAATTTATTTTGGTAAATACGACCTGCGTGTCGTGATTGATTTAAATGTATATTTAAATACAACCTGCGTGTCGTACCATTTATTTATTTATTTATTTAAATAATATAATTTCTACAAGAGTTGGAGAAAGAGAACACCATATGCGGACGCTAGTGGGAGCTTTGCAAGCTTGCTCGTGGGTCAAAGAATTATAATAATTTACTTATTTAAATTCTTGCATATTAGGAGGCCATAATCATAAAACCAAATCTCGTATGTATGTGATGCATGAAATGTGTGAGATGTATGTGTATCGCGTTGTATATTTTGTGTATGAGATACATGTAATATATATGGCGTGTGATATATGATTTAAATTGTTGATTTAAATATGTGCTAGCATGTATGTTATTGTATGCTTATATGTTTTGTTGAAATATATGTTGCATAAATGTCATGAATGCTGAGAGATACGCCTTATATGCTAATACAACGCCGGTGAGATCGCTTAAAATAAAAATTTCCTCAATCTAAATATTAAGTCTAAATGTCTTCTGATGCGTGACACTCGCCAAGGCCTTGATCGAATGAGTGTGGGTCATGCCAAAGTTGAGCACCTCGTTTTATCTCGGTGAGGCAAGAGTTGGGCATCAATTTATATGATAAATTGGGATAAACAGTTATCCACCCAACTGATCCAAGAGTTGCATGGAGATGCAATTGGAAAGGAGTTTCCTACCTAAATAACTGAGTTCTGGGTGATCAGCCAAAGCTGACTCAGGACGAAGTGAAATATGGATCTTGATCTCACTAGAAAATCTTCCCACGGGATTTTCCGAGTCAATGCTGAGGGTCATTGATTTGAGTAAAATAGTTGGAGCATATTTAATAAAGTCCTATTAAATATGTTTTGTTCATGATACTGAAATTCTGTATATTTCTGTAATTGATATCACCATGGCATTAAACACTGTTAGTTATTACTACGATTTGTCCTTTGGAAGGACAAGGTATCCAGAAATGAATTTCTGGAATGGTACATGAATTTGAGGATAGTCCTCAAGTACGAGAAAAGTTGTTGTTCTCAAGTAAAAGATTCCTGAGCAACCTACTCCTACTCGGATTGAAAAGGATGCTTATGAGAAGCATTAAGTCGATGCCTTGGATGTAGGATACTTCATGCTTGCAATCATGGAGGCGTATGATATGATCATTCATCTCATGATGCTCTACCAAGAGCAAGCAAGTCATGAAAGGTTTGAGGCTTCCTATTCCTTTTACAGCTGCAAGTTGGTAGTGGGAAACTCAGTGTGTCCTCATGTGCTTTATACTATTGAGTACAATGAGAACCAAGAAAAGCTGGGATTTCCTTGTTTCCCAGAGTTGGCCACTGACTTAATTATGCAAGAGTTGTTGGATAGTTAGAGTCGAAAAGAATAGGCCATGTTGATGGTCATGGAAGGGAAACGCCTGATGTTTGCTGTCAAGGAGTAACACATGGGCAAGAACAAGTTCAAGCCCAGTACTTCTACCTTGAAGCTGACAAACAAAGTTTGCTGAGGAGGGCACTCGCTTCCAATATGGTTGGACCGAATGTTGGAAGGAGAATTGCCACATGAACTAGAAAGAGTATAAATTGAAGAAAGGAAGTTGGACTTCCTCTTCGGGTATTTTGTCATAGAGGACAAGGGGCTTGCCTTGGAACTAAATAAGTGTTATTAAATTCCAACTATTGATTGAAACATCGCTTCCATTTCTTGAGTGGAAAAGAAAGGATTTTATGTTGTAATAAAAGGACAATTGTTGTTCCATTTATTCAACTGATATTTTCAATGTTGGAGATCTTGAAAGACACGTACCACGTGTCGTTATCTCAAGTTTCCCATCTATGACATAAATACAAATAACGTGAAATCAAGTGATTTGATTTTTATATACCTATGCATTAATGTTTAGATAAAATAAGTAAGAAACATAATTCTAAGTTCCATTAAGACGGATTCTGGACTCATTTGATTGTGAATCATTTGAGGTCTATAGTTCTTACTTATTGGAAAAGACTACTAAGCTCTAATCACCAATTGTGGTGAAAGGACTAGTAATCTTTTGGCATGATATATGAGATGTATATGGCCCACTAAACTAGTTTGCAAAAGGTAGGTTTTCGGACTTCATTGGGTTTACTGTTGACTACAGTAACTAAGGATTTGTGTATCTTATGAAACATAAATCGGGAACCTTTGAAGAGTTCAAAGAGTCCAAGGATGAAGTGCAGAAACACATTGGCAAGAGTATTAAGACCATACGATTGGATCATGATGGTAAATACTAAAGCCAAAAGTTTGATGACTATCTAAATCGTACCTTGTCAGACATGGTCCGATCAATGATGAGTCAGTCAAAACTTTGTGACTCTTTCTAGAGTATGCTTTATATATAATTGTTTCTCGCCCTTAACTATATTCCATCAGAGGCATTAAAAGGGCTCCATATGAGATATGGAAAGGCTTGAAAGCCAAATGTGACATTTATGAAGATTTGGCTTATCAAGATTATTTGATAAACTTGAACCCAAAATGAATAAATGTACTTTGTGGAGTATCCTTAGGAAACTAAGGGATACTGTTTCTACAATGTCTCCAAGGACAAAGAGTTTGTCGCAGAAACTGGAGTATTCCTTAAAGGAGTTCATCTCCAAAGGAACCAGTGGGGGAAATGTAGAACTTTGCTTGCCTACAATGGAACATGAATCGGTTCCACAAGTGTTATGGATGAGCCACCTATTCAAGTTACACAAGATCTATGTAGATATAACAGGTCACATCATCAACCTAAGAGACATGGACTTCTCCTGACTCAAGAAGGTGATGTGCTGCTCATGGATCAAAATGAGTCTGTGACCTACTTAGATGCCATAGTTGGCCCAGATTCTGAGAGGTGGCTTGGAGCCATAGAATCTAAGATGGAATCCATGTGAACCAATAAGGTTGGACCTTGATGGAGTCACCCCAATGGGTAAAACCTATAGGGTGCAAGAGGGTTTCTAATAGAAGACTGACATGGATGGTATTATGGATAGTATAGACTGTGGTGAGACATTCTCCCAATCACGATGCTTAGATCCATTAAGATTCTACTTGTTGAAGATCCATTTATGGATTTGAGCAAGCTTCCAGAATCTAGAATCTTTGTTTTGATTAGACTGTTAGACAGTGAGATATATCATGAACGAAGATGAGCTTGTGTACATACAAAGGTTAGTGGGAGTATTATTGATTTCTAGTCCTATATGTGGATAACATACTGCTCATCTGAAACGATTTTCCTACAATGCTTTAAAGCATAGTTGGGAAATGTTTCTTGATGAAGGACTTATGCGAGAATTCTTAAGTGTTAAGAATCGGGATCTATAGAGATATATTGCTGGCATTACTTGGCCTAAAGTTGAAGTACATGTATGCATTGATATGTACTCAACCAGATGTCTTGTATGCATTGAGCATGATAAATATGTACCAATCTGATCCAGTGAAGGTCACTGGACTGCAGTCAAGAGTATCCTTGAGTACCTAAGAAAGACTAAGGATTTATTCTTGACGGAAGATGGTAAGGAAAATGTAACATCCCAATTTTTACGAAAAATTACTTTAGCAATAAAATTCCAGTTACTTGGAAGTAAGTCGTAGAGACTGATCACCTCATCGATTCACTGAGAGTACGAGGAACTAATTTAGCTTATTTTGAATTATTTATTTATTATAAATAATTATTATTCATGATGCCAATTCAAATTAATTGACAGCGTAGACGTATGCTGCTTTTAAGGTGAATTCGTCAATTGTACTTATTATATGAGTTTTCTGTTTGACGCGGTAACGCGTATTTTTATTGACTAAGAAAATGATTGAATTAAATCAGGATCAAATTAAATTTAAGAATTAATATTTCATATTAATTCATGGTTCAAAAATCGTCGGGAAACTCTAACGAAATTTCGTCGCGTTTTGAATCACCGGATAGTTTTTATCCGCGAATAAAATTTTAAACGAGCTCTGATTTCGATGAAAATTGAATCGTAACTTGTTGTGATTATTTTTGAGTGTTTTATATTATTTTTATTATTTATGATAATATTTTATCATGCGGTGAATTAATTTCTAAGTAAATTAATTTTCGCGAAATAATCGGCAAAAGAATTAATCGGTAACGCGATTACTTGACGCCGTATTTTTAATACCCTTAAGACTCTAGGATTAGGGGGTAATCATGAGAGATGAGAGACTAGATGAGTTAGACTTGGGATTTGATTAGCATCTTACTTTATAGTATAGGTGTCACTTTTTGGGTGATTGACACTTTATTACTTTTCCTAGTTAATTCCTAACCATGTGTTTTATTTTTTTTGTGAAATAAAATTAACCCCACCCATTTAAGGAGCTGCAGCCGTGACCCCCTCCCCTTTTACCTCATTCTTATTAGTTCTTCTTCTTCTTCTTATTTCTAGTGTGAGAAAGCTTGGGAACTCCATAGCCATTTCCTTCACCATTTCTTGAGTTTATTCACTTCCATTCCTCCACACTCCTTGCACCTTGTTTCTTCTTCTCTTCACTACCATTTATTACAACATGTGAGCAAGTTGAGAGCCACATTTCCCTCACCAAAACAGCCCCAAAAATCGTGACCTTCCATGGCCTCCATGCTCCACCATTTTTGACTTGTTTCATCCCCAATCTTCACTATGTCTTGCTTCTAAGTTCATCTTCTACTTGATCACTTCTTCTCAACCTTGTAAGTGAGTTGCAAGCCATTTCCCTCTCCTTCCACTTCAGCCCCAAATCGTGGGTGTGGGTATATGTGGGTAATCATGGTTTTTTTCTTGCTTCATTCTTATTTTTATGCCTTGTATTTTACTTGATCATGATCAATGAGAGCAATGAGCAGTTAAATCCCCAAATTCTTGAAAACCCTAGCCAAAGGGAAAGAGGGGTTGTGTGATCTTGATGTGAATCAATTTAATTAGTTGTGTTTCTTGCTTCTTAAGTGCTAATATTGTTATTGTAGTTGTTAGATTTAATTTGAATCAAAGGTAGAAAGGATTTCATGAAACCCTTGTATTCTTGAAGAGCATGATTTGAGTAAATGGATTTGATTAATGTTATGTTTTAAGGTTATTGGTTGTTTTGGTGAAAGAAATAAATGATTTGGAATGGTGTTGTCTTGAATTAGTATAGGTTTGCAAATTTTGTTTGAAAATAGGAGGTATGGCTGCGAGCTACTTAGGAGTTTTGAGGGAAAATTATTGTGTTTTTAAGTCTATATTAGTTGAATTGATGTGTGTTTAAACTTGGGAAAACTTTGGAAATTGATTGAATTTGGAACTTGGATTGAGTAATTTTTATGAAAAACCCTGGATTCTTGAAGTTGGGATTGACTATGAATTAGGCTTGTATTTTGGAAATTAATTGTTGTTTTTTGAAAGGAATTTCATGTGAAATGGTGTTGTTAAATTGGTTTGCAAGTTTTACAATTTGTCTCCAATTTTTGGGTGTTGGCCGCAAACTCCTAGTGAGTTTGGAGGAGGAGATTTGATGTTTTTGGCTTATATTAATTGCATTGGATTGTTGTTAGGTTTTGGAAAAATTTTAGAAAGAGTTTGATTGGAATTTGAAGTTGTTTTGGATTTTTAGGCTATGAAGCACATAAGGTAAAATGGGTTCCTTGAGACCCAAGAAACCGAGTGGAGCCTTGACTTAAGTATTTGAGGAAAAGAATTTGATAAATAATGTGTCTCATGTCTTAAGCTTGAAAGGAAAATAATTCTTAGTCTCTAAAATTGTATTCTTTTAATTGTTGTTAGTTTTTAAAAGTGTATGTAATTCTTCAAAACAAGTATTTCAAAGTGTGTATTTTTAGTACAAGTGTTTTGGTTAGGAAAAGGGTTTTGGGTTATGAGAGCCTTAAGGTATTAGGACTCAGTCCTTAGATTGTGCTAAGCTTGTTCTGTGTGTTAGGACTTGAAAACCCGAGTTCGTGCGGCGTGAGTTCGGGACGTGCGTTGACACGTGTCTTGGCGACCTTTGGTAAGGGCACTTCACATTCTTGGTGTTTAAGTTTGTATAGTAAGTGTAAGGGCAACTTTTAGACATGTATAGGATTTAAATTTTATTTTGTATAGTGAAGAAGTCTGAGAACCTCAGGGTTCGAAGTGAGGTCTCGTACCCCTTCGTTTTTATTGATTAATATTTATATTAAATTGTTCGTGGGCTTGGCAAAGGTGGTTGGCGATTGCCCCTAACCCCCCACACTTGTTTGACTTCCTCTTTGCTATTTCCACCGAGTTACAAAGGGACGAACTTGATTGATGCTGTTGATTGCTGTGTTGTTGGTTTGTCACGTATTGATGGATTGATATATGTTGTTGAATCGAAATGTATTGTGATGCGTATATGCTTAAATTGTGATTGAGATATATGTTGTGGATTTTTATTGGCTAATTGATGTTATTGATTATGCCATGACTGAAATATCAAATGTGGTGATATATTCATTTGGGGGTGGTTAAAGGCATCGTTGCATCGTGTCTTGTGGTAATGTCGTCCTGTCTATCCTAGGTAGTGGAAATGCCCATGGCCAAAGGAATTCAGGAACGTCATTAAATTTTACCATCACATGGAAAAAGATCGTCTCTGGTACGTACAGAACGGCTAGACCGTGGCATATGGATTCCGGAATCAAAGTGTGTATTTTTAGTACAAGTGTTTTAGTTAGGAAAAGGGTTTTGGGTTATGAGAGCCTTAAGGTATTAGGACTCAGTCCTTAGATTATGCTAAGCTTGTTCTGTGTGTTAGGACTTGAAAACCCGAGTTCGTGCGACGTGAGTTCAGGACGTGCGTTGACACGTGTCTCGGCGACTTTTGGTAAGGGCACTTCACATTCTCGGTGTTTAAGTTTGTATAGTAAGTGTAAGGGCAACTTTTAGACATGTATAGGATTTAAATTATATTTTGTATAGCGAAGAAGTCTGAGAACCTCATGGTTCGAAGTGAGGTCTCGTACCCTTTCGTTTTTATTGATTAATATTTATATTAAATTGTTCGTGGGCTTGGCAAAAGTGGTTGGCGACTGCCCCCAACCCCCCACACTTGTTTGACTTCCTCTTTGTTATTTCCACCGAGTTGCAAATGGACGAACTTGATTGATGCTGTTGATTGCTGTGTTATTGGTTTGTCACGTATTGATGGATTGATATATGTTGTTGAATCGAAATGTATTATGATGCGTATATGCTTAAATTGTGATTGAGATATATGTTGTGGATTTTTATTGGATAATTGATGTTATTGATTATGCCATGACTGAAATATCAAATGTGGTGATATATTCATTTGGGGGTGTTTAAAGGCATCGTTGCATCGTGTCTTGTGGTAACGTCGTCCTATCTATCCTAGGTAGTGGAAATGCCCATGGCCAAAGGAATTCAGGAACGTAATTAAATTTTACCATCGCATGGAAAATGATCGTCTCTAGTTCGTACAGAACGGCTTGACCGTGGCGTATGGATTCCGGAATTAAAACTGCACTGTCATATAGTTGAGTCAATAGGATTTAGGTGCATCCTTATTGATTTATTTTGAATGTTGTTGACATGATTGCTTACATGTGCTGGAGTATGCGGTTTCATGTTATGTGATGTTTGTATAATGGTAGGCTTGTGTATCTGCTACTCGTGTTATCTGGTTTATTTTAAGAAGTTGACCCTTGCCCGTGGTTCTTTCAATTAGTGAACGTAACCCAGATGACGAGAAAAGCGGAGTGTTTGGGACTGCGGAGAAGCGTAGCTGAGGATAGCTGGTCTGGCTTCCTACTTGTGTTTCTGTTGCAACTCACTAGAGGACTAGTAAGCGTTGTAGTGCTCTGACCAGCTATAGGGTGTCAGATGCTTTAAATCACAATGTTGTAATAAATGCTTATTGTTTTCAAGACTTGAATTATGTTATGTGTATGTTTTAAATAAATTTCCTGGTATGGTTTTGTGAGTTGGACATGGTATTTTATTTATTCACTGCCTTCAAAAATGCTGTAATACTCTAATTGCCAATTTCTTAAAAGAAGCTGAAAAGAAAAAAAAAATTAGACTCACATTTTTGAAAACCATGCAGCAGCGTGTTCTATTCTTGAAAGTATTTGAAATGCCGAGAGTAATATCTAGTTTAGTAGCGCTCCGGAAACGGGGTGTTACAGAAAAGATCATTGTAAGTAGTTACATTGATGCTACTTCCAAACCAATAAAAGTAATTCAGGGTCGCAGTCTGGATTTGTGTTTTGCCTATATGGTGACACTGTGAGCTGGAAGTGTTCCAGGTCAGGGACAAAGTTTATTTCTCTTACAAAGGCTGAGTATATAGCTGCCTCTAATATGATTAGAAGGTGTTTGGATCAAGAAGTTCTTTTGAACTTGGCATGGTTCCTAGCTATGTGAACTCCATTGATCTCATTGTGATGATGATGGAATAATCATGTAAGTCAAGGAAACTTGATCTCACCAGTGATCCGAACATATACTTAGTTGCTTGCATCTCATTCGATAAATGATACAAGAGATGTGAAGATGCGCAGAATGATAACACGAAACAATCCACTAAAGGAGTCTCATACTCAATAGTAGCTTGACACTCATACTAGTTCGATGGGTGCTGAACTGATGCTCGATTGGCACTAGTGCTAGTGGGAGATTGTTGGTGTAAGCCCTAGTGGCCAATCTATTTTATATAGATTATTATTTGTATCATGACTTTAGCCATATATTTAATATATGTAAAGGTGTCATTTATTATGTTATTAGTGTATAGCATAATAAAGTCCTTAGAATAGACAGTTTGTTTAATGGAACATTAAGTGTGACTTGATCGTGAGACCCCATTGAACATATAGAACGTTATTCTTAAAGTATCCGTAGTCGAAGTATTATTGTTAATTAAGACAACAATAATACATAGAAACTATTGTGTGAGTAGACTGATGACCAAATCTCACGGGTCATGGATATGTGATATCAAGTCGGCACACAGGTATACATATTAGGTGTAATATTTATACCGTATTGACCCACTATGAGGACGCTTCAAAATAGTTATGTAAGTATCATAGGCGCTCCTCAAGGTGACTATAGTGAAGTTGTCCTTCGACTTGAAGTCACTACAATTCCTATATGAGGAGTTGTAGGCTTTAATGCTATCAAACATCATCTGTAACAGGATGATCATAAAGGTAGTACTTGGACCTGCAATGAATCATGTTGAGCGGTGTGAGTGATGTAGACAGGATTCTCCCTCCTACATAACAGGAGTAGTGTCTTGGGCCTCTCGATATAGTAGGACGTGAAAAATATGCGTGGCCATGCCGAGATGGGCCAATATGAGATATTGGGCTCATTTCGTGATTACACGTCCACATGGAGATCGAGGAACATGAGATTGGACTTAACGAGGATGACACATTTATGTCTCGTGTTCAATCAAGATATATGGACGAAGGGACATTGGCTTCATAGTGATTATGGTTGCAATAAGGTTAAAATCGAATCACCGATTTTCTCATAAATTTGAGTAATGATGATGCATTGCTAGATTCCAATCATCGTCCATGATATTTAATATTATAGTTAATATTTGATATTAATATAATATTTAATATTATTACCCATTTCGATGGGAACCTATAGGGTCACACACAAAGAGCAAACTAATCGGAGCAGTTAATTAATTAAATAGGATTTAATTAATTAACGGTTGATTTAATTAAATATAACTTATTTAAATTAACGAGGATTGGGCCCGTAGTTTACGAGCCCAATAGGGTTAGGGTAAAGGAGAGGAAGGTTAACAACTTAAGTTAAGTTTTGTGCCTCCCTCACTTGCTACTCAAGAAAATTGCATCCTTGTGCCGTCAACTAGCACCGACGCTCCTTCTCTGACGCCGTTTGCTCGTGTGGACTTAGTAGAGGTGCTGCCCTTTTGCAGCGTTGGTAATCAAAGCATGCTACAAGAGGTAAACACAATAACCTTCTTGGCAATGACATGATCCATGGGAAAATGGTTTTTTCCGTTTAAGAGGATTTTTCTATAATGAAAATTAAAATTATTCCTCTTGAAAACCCAACACAGAGACTGGTAATCAGTCTAGGGAGTAGGGCGTTAATGACCCGCAATAATCAGCGATGATCTGGGTCAGTAGGGCTGGAAAAGAGCCTGAAATCTCTGGGACAGTAGGGCTGGTAATTGAGCCTGAAATGTCCAGTAGTCTGGGTCTGTAGGGCTGGTAATTGAGTCTGAAAGACCGATGACATGTGTCAGTCTATGGTATCAGAGTATGATGTGGTCTGTGACCGTGTGGTCGGGTTGCCAGTATGACGTATTAGTATGGTCTGGTCTAAGACCGTGTGCTCAAAAGTCTGAGCGTGATAATAGTCATGTTGATGATTGTGTGATGATTGTGATGTCTTGATGTTTATGCTGTTATGTGTTGAGTTGAGCATGATAGCAGTCTCTCTACTATGTTGTTTTCCTGTTTGATGGTGATTGATGAGTGTCTTACCCCTTCGTTTTCTGTGTTTTCTGTATTATATGATGATGGATAGCAGATGAACAAGAAGACTAAGTACTTAAAGCCTGGGAAGCAGTATTGCATCACGTCTAGTGTGTTCTGTTGCGTACTTTGATGTTGAATTGAAATTGTGTTGTTGCTAAGGTCAGGATAAAGTGACTCCCCGTCTCGGCGGGGTGTTACACTTAGCAAATTGGACGCTGCCTCCTTCTGGTTCTGTCAAGCTTAAAACTGATGGGAGTGCTAATCCGGCCTCCAAAGTGATTGGCTTTGGTGGTCTTCTCAGATCAGAGGCTGGAGACTGGTTGATTGGGTTCACTAGTCATGATGGTCTTGGTGATTCCCTCTTGGCAGAATTGTTTGGGATCCTGCACGGTCTTTCCATTTCTTTGAGTCTTGGTCACAAGGACATTGTTTGTGCCACAGATTGTCTTGAGGTTGTTGTTCTCCTCACGAATAAAGAGAAGCTATCTTTCCACCCCCATGCCTCAATGATAGCGGCAATATTTAACTTATTGTCTAATGAGATCCGAGTCTCTTTTATCCATGAAGGCCAGGAGGCGAATAAATGCGCTGACTTTCTAGCTGAGGAGGGTGCTAGGTCCTCTATTAAGTGCAAGGTTTGGAATACTCCACCTAGTGGAATGGGTTCCTTACTCTTGAGTGATGTTCTTGGCTGCTAGTTCCTTTTGTTTTTTAGTTTTTTCTTCTTCATTATGTACTTCACCAAAACAATATGAAACAAATTTGATATATATGATTAAAAAAGTTCACCGAAAGTCCATAATAGAGAATCAATTAAGTCAACTTAAGCACATATTGTTCACACAAAAAAAAACTTGGGTACATACTCAAAACCCGTCAATTCTTTAATTGTGCGCGACGATTCTTGATGCAATAAAAATCATCAATTATCACATCTACAGTAAACTTTTGAGCAATCTCCTTTTCAATGTAAACAATCATATAATCAGTAAGAAAATCATTTTCTATCTTGCTTCGGAGCTTTGTTTTAATGATTTTCATAGCTGAAAATGCTCACTCAGTAGTTGCTGTTGACATTGGAAGAGTCAAAACAAGGCGAATCAATCTATCAATTAAAGGATAAACATCTGATTTTCCAGTCTTTGCTAATTTTTGACATAGGCCAGTAATAGTAGACAAAAGGTCGCATCTACTTCTGGTGAATACTCTAACCAATGAAAACTTTAAACCAATGAGCTTGAAATCAGCGAGGATGAACTTCTTGGCTAGAAAGTGGATACACATCCATAATGAATTGATAAGGTCCAAACTTTATATATGCCCTACGAATCTCATCTTGTTGGTTGATAGGATAATTCCAAATTTGTGGTCGTTTTCCCGGATCATGTATCAAAGTATCAACATTAATCTTTTCTTGTTCTATCCTTATAGCTTTAGAAGGAGGTGGCTCAATTGGTTGCTCAACAACATTTTCAACATTACTCTCTAAATTTAGAATTGGTGCACTAGACCGTGTTTCATCATTTATTCTCTCTTTTCTTTTGAAAAATGAGTCAATAGTATTATTCTTAGGCATCACTTTGACTCAACTAATGAACCTAAAAAATAATTTTGATTAAAACATTGTCATAGAATTAGAAAGCAATACTAAAGGAAGGTTGGAAAAAAAGGGGGTTAAATTATGTTTATTTAAGGTTTCAGTTTGGTCCCTTATGTATTAAAAGTTTCGAATTGGTCCCTTACGTGTAAAAGCTATACCAATGTGGTCCCTCATATATTTTTTGTTCCGAAGAGATCCTTTATGTTATAAAAATTATACCAATATGATCCATTTTTTTTCAAAATAAGGGACAAAAAAGGGACCAAATTAGTATAATTTTGGAACATAAGCGATCAGTTTGAAACAAAAAAAACAAAAGGGACCACATTAGTATAACTTTTACACATAAGGGACCAATTCGAAATTTTTAATACTTAAGGGACTAAACTGAAACGTAAATTAAACATAAAAGACTAAATGTATAATTTAACCAATAAAAAAAAGCAATAAAATAAGACAACATTAAATTTAAAATTATGAATAGATGCTAAAATAATCATGTAGGCATGTAGCAACACAAAATAAGGCAATAAAATAAATACTTTTGGGGCCTGGGTTGATTCCCACTTCGGCACTTCCCAAACCACCAAGTCACAGTCAGAAATAAAGAAATCAAAATAAAACAAAAGGGCAAAATGATGAAAAGAGATAAAATAAGGGGGAAAAAACTTTTACACGTTCCAGCGCTTGACCTTCAACACCGTTCCTCGCGTCGCACTCGCCCGCAAGTCGCACCGCTGCGCTGCTCGCACTTCGCAGCTCGCACTGGCACTGCAGCTTCGTGTTTTTAATTCAGTGTGTTTCTTTCTGCTACAGGTTTAGAATTAGAATATTGGGCTTTGGGAGTGGGCTCAATTTCAATTTAAGAAGTGGGCTTACAATATCAGCTTATCTGCGTATGTAAGTCTCTATTTATATGGGTATATAATTTTTATTTTTATTTTTTGGAAACGTGGGGGGACCATGGCTAAAAATGAGTGCTTTAGTTGATTATCACGCTAGTCTCACACATGAGAGGTCGTTGATATCTCAAAATCCCCAATATTATATTTGGTAGCGTTTACTTTATGGCCTAGCATCTCAGATTTGCAAGACTTGTTATACAAGTTCTTATAAATATGAGTTAATGATATTACAAATGTGTTCGAATAAATAAAGTTTTCTGTAAATTTTTATTCGTAAAAGCACATAACATAAAGTTTAATTAAGTAAATTACGACATGCATGACTTTATAAGATTCGTGATGAAAACTCTTCGCGATAAAGAGCATTACTGAAAAAACAATATGTATATGTTATGCTACCCAGTGCCATTTAGAGTAGCAATTTTAAAGCAAATGGCTACTCTAAGTTCCACACTAAAGTAACACTTCCAACATTATATCATTAATGTTTTCAATTGTTATTCTCATCATGACCCCATCAGCATAAAGTAAAAATATACTCTCTCCATAACAAAATATAAGGAAAAAAATACATGTATTTACTTATATTTTGTTACTCTAAGTTCCACACTAAAGTAACACTTGCAACATTATATCATTAATGTTTTCAATTGTTATTCTCATCATGACCCCATCAGCATAAAGTAAAAATATACTCTCTCCGTAACAAAATATAAGGAAAAAATACATGTATTTACTTATATTTTGTTACGGATGAAGTATGTTATCAAATAACATTTCAAAGTTTATCGGGTTCGAATTCGAGCTTGAGAATGCAACAACGTTAATAAAAGAACTTTGCCACCCTTGTGGTCCTTTCTACCAGCTCGAGGGATTAGTTTGCACAATTGCACATAAGAGTACTTTATATTAATGAAAGTTTATAAATGCCACAAAACTTCGTCCATTTTTATTTTTATAGCTCAATTGGTACCAACCTATATTGAGATTGATATGTGATGATGTCACCCATAGGTTTGTGTCTTCCGTAAGTACCTAAATGATTGTTCATCATCATATACTACATAAAGGAAAAAGGTTGGACCGCATGTAAGAGTAATACATAAAAAAAATATTATGAGCACAAGTCCAAAGGGAGGACTCATCCCAAAAGACTAGTCTATTAGGTGAAAGAACCCATAGGTTTATGAAGTCCACTTGTTAGGTGAGACTCTCCAATGTGGGACTCATAACAATGCAACACCGTTCGAGAACTGACGTCTTCGACAACTTTCACTTCACGACACTTCACTCGGTGACACTTCACTCAATATTTTTGTTGGTCAGAACCCTTCGTGGGTAGCCCTTTCTGAGAAGTCATCATCTCAATGAAAGCACCAATTTTATGAGCATAAGCCCAAAGAGAGAACTCATCCCAAAAGACTAGTCTATTAAATGAGAGAACTCCTAGATTTATAAAGCACACTTGTTAGGTAAGGCTCTCCGATATGGGTTTCATAACAAACAATTATCAATATCCATGTGCAGAGTTATTTAGATCAATGTACTAATATGTTTGGGGCATATTACTAGTGATCTTGAAGTGGGGAAAATGGAAAGTAGATTCTGAAAGCAGTATGATAATTGTCAAGACCTATGTGGGAATTTATTAATTGTCTGTGTAGAAAAGCTTTCCTTGTCTTGAAAATGTATACTGCTGAGCAGGAATAACATGGTTGGATTAACTTTTTGTATGTCAGCCAATCAATGAAACAATATAGGTGTGAACAAAATTAGTCTATTGAACAAGATAAAGCAGGTAGAATGAAGCAACCAGAGCATGAAGACCAGAATGGCAAGCAATATAGAAGCTCAGCCATCTGTGTTGCTGATTATGTCTAGAAGGTGTAAGTTGTTATGTGAGGCCCAGGTAAAAACCTTCAGTGGCAGCTGTCTTGACTCCTTATGACATGAAATGACTCAAAAAGTTCCAGCAGGTTACATCAAATTATAATGTGGAGAACCCTGGACAGAAAGTACAGAATATTTTCAATAATATGTTTTGTGAGGACCAAGATTAGAGCTGATGTAACAAAGAATGAAGCTTACAGGGAAAAGCAGACAACCAGGAAAGAAATTGAAGAGGAAAGAAAATGCAATAAAGTGATTAATACTGGTTCAGATGTCAGACGAATAAACGAGAAGACATCTGCTGAATGAACCCAGGTTAGGAAGGATGAAGACAAGCCATTGCTACTACTCTGGGGATTTTGAGAGCCTAAGATCTCTCCGACGAAGACAAATCTTAAATGTCCAGAATAGTCCTAATCTTCTCTCAGTAATTAGTAATTGCTCTAACTTCCTCAATTAACAAAACCCAGGTTAATACAGAAACCAGCTCAACCCATTTGTACTTAGCTAACACAAAGCACAGGACATATAGAAACCAGTAATTACTCTAACTTCCTCAATTAACAAAACCCAGGTTAATACAGAAACCAGCTCAACCCATTTGTACTTAGCTAACACAAAGCACAGGACATATAACTAGATATTGTTCATAAACAAAGGTAGTGAAGTGAAAATAAAAGGTTTCAATGAAAGAAACAACCTCAAGTCACAAGAGTCTGAGTATTAGATTAAGAGTAATGGAAGATAAGGATTTTAGCTTATTGTCTACTATTTTGTAGACAAACTTTTCTGTAATAGGGAACTTGGGAGAGATTGCAGTGACATTATTTTCCCCGTTTCCTTGGCTTTATTTGATCATGCAATATTTAAATGCCAAAGCTTTAAAGTATTCTCAGATAAACCAGTTGCATCAAATCCTCGAGTATGACAATGCAATGATAAACTAAAACTAGTGATTCAGATCCTGTGAATGATAGCAGCAACTGCTAACCTTTTTGAGAATAATTTTAAGATAAGAATAGTTACATTAGGCCCCGTTTTGAATATGACAGTGTAGATTTGAGAATATAACAATTTACTGTAACGAGAGTTGGCCACTCAGATCGCAGCCAGAAAACATGACATACATTGTTGAAGCCAACTTTAAAGGGGAAAAAAGTACAGACAAGAGGCCAGTCTCACCATATTTATCACAAGAATGGGCTCTGCGCATATCAACTCCGGATTAAATCTCCACTCAAATACTCTTTTCACCTTGGTTTTCATGTCAAGTTTTGAACACCACAGAGACAATAGAATCAAGCACTTAGATGTCATCCTTTTCCCCCATCTCAACATTCATGTCATTGATTACAGGCTGAAACAGCTGAGACTCCCAACTAACCGGGAAAGCATACTCAAGGTTTATAGTGGCCGTGTCACACAGTCTCCAGGTTTGAATATGCGGTACAATTTAATATGAAGAAATCTTCATCTTTCAGATGTGTATCATCATTTGCATGCACTTTCTAGTGTCATTTTCTAAGTTGACACATCAAAATTAAGGCTGAAGTAAACATGTAACAAGACTTCATCTATGCTTTCTCTTCTTTGAACCCTTGCCCCCAGAGAAAAATCCTGCGGTATACTTCGAATTGATAAGCTCCCGAGGTACAGCAGCTCCACCAGACTTTAGGACATCAACTAATTCTGCAAAAACATTCTTATTCTCCTCATTCACAAAAACAATGGCTTGACCTTCCTCTCCCATTCTAGAAGCCCTTCCAATCTGATGTACATACTCCTTAATGGAATTAGGCATGTCAAATACAATTACCTGTTTTACACCTAACAGATCAACACCTCTACCCAAAACTCCAGTAGCCACAACAACTGGGACCTCACCCACCATAAAGGACTGCATTATTTCTCTCCTTTCAGTCATAGACTTCTCCCCATGAATTGAAACAGCTTTAATTCCTGTAGCAACTGTAATTGCATTTGCAAGGAGATCTGCCCCAAGTCTGGAGCCAACATATATTACAACAGGCGGCTTAAAATGTTTCTTGCTTGTTAAAATGTCAAACAGCTTCTGCTTCTTTTGTTTTGATTCAACCCAAATAGCAAGTTGCTTCACAGCTTTATTTGGTTTGTTAGGTTCCCCAACAGATATAACCACTGTATCTTTTGCCAGAGAGTTCGCCATCTTCTCTATACCATTAGACATTGTTGCAGAATACATTAAGACCTGAGGTTGTGACAAAGCCCTAAATATCTGCAAGACCTGATCTCGAAAACCCGTTTGCAGCATGCAGTCCACCTCGTCCACAACAAAAGTCATCACGTCGTCTAAGTCAATCTCATGCTTCATTAAGAGATCAACAAGCCTTCCCGGTGTTCCCACAATCAATTCCACTCCTTGCTGAATGCGGTAGAGTTGTCCAGCCATGGCATCACCACCAACAACAAGTGCAGTTTTAAAAGGCAACCCCTTTCCAAGTAATTTAGCATGTTCTTCAACCTGTATACAGAGCTCTCTGGTAGGCGTTAACACCATAGCTAACGGATTTTTCCTTTCTGAAACAAATGTCGAACGATGACTCGCACAACGAGAAACTATTGGAATCAGAAATGAAGCAGACTTTCCAGATCCTGTATCAGCCAAAACAAGCATGTTTTTCCCCATCAAAGCAGCAGGGATTGCTTGCATTTGAACAGGTGTAGGCATCTCATATCCTGCTGCTTCTATATTGTGGAGGAGTTTTTCAGGGAGGTTACAGGAAGTGAATGACATAACCGGTGCTACTACATCACCCTTCACATGAATTTCAAGTTTCTTTCGAAGCAATTCAGCCTGATCACTACCTAAAGATGGAGTTTCTGATTTGCAATCACCATCTCTAACATAAAAACACTCATCAGCTGCAGGTACCTTTTTAGGTGGTGGAAGACTACCAACAGGAGTCGAGGATTTGGCAATTCGGCAAATTAGAGTTTGTTTGCATTCCAAACTGCAAACATCATTATCAGTTTCATCACATATATACTCACCGTAGCGTCCACATATAATACACTTGGGCTCACCTGGCAGAGCCTCTCTTTGGTCCTTGGCACTCAACTTCACATCATTCCCTGCATCTAAAAATTACAAACAAATAAAAAAGCTTAATTGGGCTGGTATTTTGCGTATTCCAAGAAAGAGCTGCTTGAAGACTTGAAGACTTAACACTCTAGATCATGGCACTAAAACTCACTTAAAAAAAGAAGAAACAAAATAAAAGTTTCTTCCTTAACAATTAAATTATCACAAAGACTGATCACTGTACTGAACAGGTAGTGAATGAGGAATGCAACACTAACAGTAAAAACCAAACCTTCTTCCTTAAAGTACATGATTTTGTTCTGTATAACCCGAAATTTCAAAAAGGCTTTTTCCGATTGGATTATAACCAGTGACAAAAAAGCACATAGGAGCATTGATAAAACTGTATCAATCAGAATAAGAAAAGTTTCATTCCAATAAGTTCATGTTAAATTAGATATTCAACAACAGATTTGAATAAGTTGAGCGAAACGGTACATGAATTAAAGCACGTAAAGCAAAATTCGGGAGATGAATTAGGAGAATTACCATTAGGTGCATCACCATCGGTTGCGAGCGATGGAATCTGTGATGAGTCATAGTTAATGGGATTAGAATCAGCCATGCTGTTCCTCAGGTGGAAGAAGAAGAAGAGGTTACTCTTCTTTAGGGTTTCGAAGCAGTAGAGAGTGCACCCTACATGCGATTCTTCAATTTTCCAAAGGTCAAAGGTGGGATTATGAAAATTGAAATTGAAGTCGAGTTCGGAATCTTGGGGGAAGAGGAACAGTGCTGATGTACCTGAATTTTGAGGGAAAATGTCCCTACGTTTTTTTTTCTCCCCCTTTTGAAATGTTGGCGTTTCACGACTTTGCGAGCAGGATATTGTAAAATATGGATTTGCTTCGTGTAAAGATTATGCCTTGTTCGGGGAAAAAAAAAATTCTGTTGTATTTTTTATTTTAATAATCAGAAAACTATTATTTTGTTTTTTATTTTTAATATTTGTAATGAAAAGGTGAAAAAAAATTTCTTTTTTTTTTCCGCAAAAAAGGTTTTTTTTTAGGTAAAATCATCTCAGTTTAATAATACAAAATATAGTAAATATTTGACAATATTTCACTATTATAATAAAATGGTAAAATATCATTAAATATTTGATTATATCTTTATCTTTATTATATACATTTAGGAATAATCTCATTGATTATTCCTCCATATGTCAGTCTCACATAAAAACTTTATTAATTACTGTTTTAGGTGTCATCCTATCAAATAAAATCCTATGACGTGTCAATCAATGTCAGCAAAAATATCTGACGCGTCGCCTACACACTAATTTATCAATTAAAGATAATTAATATATTTAATTTCTTAATGAGATATCATTTGTATTTGCAATTAATGCATTTCAAATTAGTGTGTATGCAGAAAATTGTAATCAATTTAAAACGTGTTAATTTTGTTAATAAATTATGTAAATAATTTTAACTTATAGATTATATGATATGATATATATGTTAATTGAAGATAAAAAAATACGAGTATGTAATTATCAGACTATTATTTGAAACTTTTATTTGTATATATGAAAAATCATAAACATTTATTTATTTTTATCAAATTCAATTATATAATAAATAAAGTTTTTTCAGTAAAAATATAATTTAAAATGGAGATAATTCAACACCGTTCCAAAATATGGATTTAAAAAAGGGATAATCTTTTTTAAAAATGTGTATTTTATGCTATTAATGACATTTGATACCATCAAATTAATAGTAATTCATTACATTTGAATTATTTGATTGAATTTAAAAATTATTAATAATGAAATATACAATCAGATATTTGCATCTGTCATTTTACAAAATAATACGCAACCTTCCATATTTGTTAAATCAAACAATATATTTACAGTATATAAATGGTAAAAAAAAATAACAATCTAAAATTGCAAAGAAGACACCTGAACGTAAACTACCCAAAGAGTTCAAGGGAATGGGGCTGCGATGGAACCACCTAATAAAACATAATTCAAATGGCCCAAAATGTAAACAAAATAATTGTTTTTTATTGCTTATTCAAAGATGGAATTTCATATATATAAACAAAAAGATTCAAATTAAATACTAATCAATTACTTGTGCTATCGTTCCATATTCGATCAAAATATCAGCTAAAAAAATGAAGAAAATTAATTGCGATATTCGTTGCAGTTTATTATTTGAGATTCGTAATATATCATAATTTAATCAACATTAATTTAGTGTCTTCTATAGTCCACTGTTCATACTAGATCCATCGTCTCCATAATTTAGGAAATTCGATCTGAATTTATTATTTTAGTGTATACTTTAATTGGGTATTAATTTCATATTGTTGTTATTTTTTTTCAATTTTAATTTTAATTCAAAAAACTCTCATGTTAGAGTTAGTATAAATTGCATACCTCCACCATCTTTCCACCATCTCACATTTTTTATTTTTTTTTTATTTTTCAATATTTCGATTTTTGCAACCATTCCACACAATCATAAAACATGGCCATTAACAAATTGTAATATTTTCTATTTCTGAAAACATGACCATTTCAATGTGGTGGAACGAATAAGATTCTTCCGTCTCTATAACCATTTCAATTTTTATTTTTCGATTGTTGGCAAAGAGAAATAACTTCCTTTGCATCTGCAATCTTCTTCTAATGAGAAGTTTTTTTGTTCCCTTTTTCTAACTCTTCTCTCCCATTTTCTTCCATTCTTTTGTTCTTTTTTTCTTCTACTCATTCCTTATTTTTTGTTTCAGATATATGAAACGAATTAAACTAATGGCCACTTAAATACAAATCGAATATGAGGCACAATGAAATTATGCATGTTCATCGAAAATGGAAGGTGCGTATGCGGGTTTACAAATTTATGTTTTAGTTGAAATAAATTTTAGATTCTACCTATTTTATTTGTCCCCTTTGTTGCTATAAATCTTCACGATTTTCATACTGACTAACTCTATTTTTCATTCTTTGCTCTGACTCTACGACTCAACTTAGGTCACCTTTCAGGAGGTCAGCCCAACATCAATTGGATTAATGGTTTTTTAATATATTTTTCAGTTGCAAATCTTGAAATCCCTAATCTATTGATCTTGAGCGTATTACTAAACTTGGAATAAAACTGCAACCTGTGATTTTTTTTATTCTGCTTTGTTTTGAGTTATTGCACTTAATGAAGCTTTTGAGTATGGAATGGGACTTATTTTTGAATTACTATAATTGGTCTCAAACCAGTTATATATTCCTAGATCTGTCTTTCTCTCATATGTTTTGTGCAAACATAATTTCTAGACGATCCTTTAACGATTGTATCAAACCAGTATAATAGATATGTTTATCAAAGATTTCTCAAATCTATGCTTTTGTTATTAGTGGAATCTTTTCGTATGGTGAAGATATTTGTTGTTGATCAAATACAAGTTCCTATAGCTTAAGCCTCTATTGATGCTACTGCCCAAGGCATTGCATCAATGCTTTGTGCCCATTGTCCAGAAATTGACTGAAGATTGTCGACCATTTGGGAAGTTGATTATGGCCAGAACATTTATCTTTGACCGATATTTTTATACATTTGTTAATTGATCTTATAGTATAAGTCATTAAAGGTCTTTTATGGTGGGGGAGCTATTAGAGATTTATTGAATTTTGCCAAAAAAAAAAAGGTGATTTATTGGATGCATCAGCTGGTGAAAGTATCAGTATCACTTTGATGTTGAGATACTTGCTGATTAGTGATTAATTTGTGTTCATGGTTTCCATTAACCCTTTCCACTAGTTGTGGTTCATGCGTTGGGGAACCTGTTGACTAACATTATCGCCAACAGGAAAGGTGCAGGACTTATTGAGGATAACATTTGTTTTTTGTTGAAGTAAATGTTACAAAATAAATCTTTGTTTTTATGACACGGACCTCTCTAAATAGAATGATAACTGTTTATTATGTTGTATATAATATGCTATTATTTTTTCTTTCTTTTTGTTAAACACACACAATGATAACTATATATATTCCTTCTTTATACTAATATAAATATGACATCTTTTATGCTGCCAAAGACACCAAATAGATTATCATGGCCTAAAAAATTATTTCATGATGCTTGACACACTCAAGATATCATTTTGAAGTGTTGCTTGCTAGGTACCAGAGGCGTCATTTCCGGGCCGACTTTGGTTAATTATTGGCAATGGGTGGTGCATTAAGTGGGGGTGAATCACCTAAAAAGTCTTGGATACCAGAAACTAAGCTTGAGGCTTAAATGATGATTGAAACAATACATCAGAGGGAATAGTCTAAAAACGTTTAGACATATAGTCTAATGGAGTTACATTTTTTGTTTTTTTATTAATCTTATAGTATTTAGAGAATTAAGATGAGTGTTTGCCAATAAAAGTCCATATCAACAAAAAAGAGTGGGCTCTTTTTCGTTTCACTTTCTTTTTATTGAACTACTTCACAATAATTTGATAAAGGGAATAATTTCTCTTTTTTGTTTTTAAGTAGGATGACATGGCCAAGAAAGCTACCAAAGGTGGTTCTTCTTGAGCCTGTAAGACACGAAAAGACCAAATGCATTTCTCCTTGCTTAGATGATGATTTTTAAATTGGGATGTGATATTCTGTGATAAATTAAGTATGATAATCGGAATGTAATATTTTTAAAAGTATGATAAACTAATAGTAAAAATATATCATATAAATGTACCAAAAAATATGTATATCATGTAAAGTTAAATATTTTCCATAAAAGCATATTATTATCTAAATGAAAAATTATTAAAATTTAAACTTCAAGATTAAAAAGTATTCTACAATAAAGATATTTACAAGAAAAATCATTTGTAAAGTTTAAGTTTTTGATATAAATTGTGTGTTGGATCATATGTATGATTATTTTTTTAAGAAAACTCATTAATATCAAATTGTTAAAAGTAATTTATAAAAATTGTGATAAACTAAGTAAAAATATATCATACATATCAATATTTTCTATGAAAGCATATTATTATCTAAATAAAATTTATTGAGTTTAGATTTCAGACTAAAAATATACTATAATGAGAATGAATACATTACAAGGAAAAAATTGATAAACTAATGTATAACTCTGTAGCATAGATCTTAAAATATATATATAAACTAATGCAAATTGTTGAAATATTTACACGAAGATACACCAATATAATTCTTAAAAGTAATTATAAATAAAATTATGATAAACTGAGAAAAAATATATCATACAAATATGGATATTTTTCATGAAAGTATAATATTATTTAAATAAAAGTATATTATTATTTAAATAAACCTATATTAAAATTTAAATTTTAAAGTAAAAATATACTATATTTTGTTCAAAAGCCATTAATATCATGGTGCAATCATTAATGTATACTATCAAGAGATTGAACAATTTAAAAAAAAATTGGTGGAATTTATATTTTTAATATATACCGTGCAGAGCACAGACTATATAGTAAAGGGGGTAAGCATGTGGCCAGCCATGTCATTGAGTAGTTCACATGCTTTGATAAAAGTTCTCCTATTTCTGATTACATTTTAGCATGAATTTAGATTTTTCACTTGACATATATGTTTTTTTGAACAAATAATAATTAGTACATTATGTTAGTGAAGAGATTTGAATCTATGTCCTCCTTACCACTCTAACCCCTTTGCCCCTTCCCCGAAACCAGCATATCCACCTTATAACTCCTACTTGGCATCTAATTGAAGTAGGTTGAACTCCTACACGCATCTAATTTAAGCATGTTGTAGTGATGTCATTAAGCTGGAGTGCTCTATAGTATATCTACTTCTTAAAACAGGGGTTAAATAATATATGATATGAGTTGAAAGAAACAATAAGCCAAGGTTGATGAGAGGAAAAGTATTTTCTCCAACAACACTGAAGTTATCTATAATATTTGGGATATTTTTTTTTGATGAAAAATTTGGGATATTTGATATGAGAATGAGACATAGGATAAAATATTTGGTAGAGTATTTGGTCTGTTCCACTAATATTTGTTCTTTTTTTTCCCCTCCATGGATGTACCACATGATTCCATGCTCTAAATCTATTCTCAAAATGAGACTTAGATATTAAAGGTTTAAATGTATAGAGAATATTGTTTCTTTTAAACTTTAAGTGTATGACACTATTTTTTATGTATATACCGTGCGTAGCACAGGCCTACAAATATATTGTCAAAAAATTATGATTATATGATCTAAATCTATTCTCAAAGAAAAACTTAAATATTGAAGGTTTGAATGTATACAAAATGTTGCTTCTTCTAAACCCTAGGTGTATGATTATAATTTTTAAATATATACCGTGCGTAGCACTGGCCTACAGATATATTGGAAAAAAATTTATCAAATATTTTTTATCTAAAAAAATTACAATTTTCTTTTAGTATATAAGACACGAGAATAGATATTATACAAGAAAACACAATATTTTATATGAGAAAACATTATTATCTATATTTAAATATTTTATAAATATAGAAATCATAGATAATTTTATATGAAAGCATTGTGGGGAATTATACTTAAAGATACATTTCAATTAATTCATGAGGATGAGCATTTTTCGTGCTAAGTTTAAAATCTAAAGTCTTAATATTTTTTATACAAATTATTGTCCCCCTTTTTTTATTAATAACATTTGTTAAATATAATAATATATTTTTCACATCAAATATCCTTATTCTACAAACCTTAATTACCCCATGCTTGGCACAAGTCAAAAGACTCGGCTTGTTATATAAGTTATATAATTAATAACTTTTAAATGATTACAATTTGTGATTCGTGATTGAAATAAATGAAATATTATATAAATTTAAGTATACGGGTCCTTTTACAAATTTTTAGGATAGCAATTTATTATATGATGATTTCATTATTTTATAAAAATATTTATAAGACACATATACCCGTGCATGACACGGGTTGCAATACTAGTTTAAATTCAATTCGAAATCAAGACCATAAGGTTAGATAATGGCCAAAAACTTATTTTCTCTTCCTTTTATCGGTTCATCAAGTCGGGTAGCAAAAAGAAAACCCCAACACATATTAAACATAGCTCGAGCATTGTTTTTTCTTTTTTTTGACTGGACATAGCTCGAGCATTGTTAATTTGTTATTAACTTACTAATCCCTTTTTGGTCCTATGTAGTCATTCATGATGTACATATCACAAACATATTGCCATCCACCAAGCTAAGTAATGGGGGGATTCTCTACCTTTCAATTCCCTACCTTTCTCTACCTTCTCTCTATCTTTCTCCTTCTTTGCTTTCTCTGTTATCATTTTCTCTCCATTCTAAATTACCATCCTTTCTCCCATTTTTGTCTAAAGTTACCCTACCTTTAGCACCCAAAAGTAGAGAATCTATTATACCATTGTAACACAATTCGATCATATGATCCAATGTAATCATCCTCTAATGCTGCATATCCTTTACCAGAATATGTGTCACATGACCTATCTCCTAAATACAAAGCCTTTACCTTTGCCATCTCATGTTCCACATAACGAAAAATATACAAACAAGTTGTGATCCATGACTGTTGGAGAGTAGTATGGACCAAGAAATTGTTCCACTTGAGCAAAATAAGACTGGGGTACTCACTGACCTACCGTAGGGAAAACAACCTATAGGTTGTAATTAGTAGGTCTATAAGGCGAAACACAAGTCTAATGGAAGCATGGAGAGGTACAAAACCTTGTTGGTTGCAAAGGCTACACTCAAAAAAAGGTGGTGGATGAGTCTTTGAAACATTCTTCCCTGTGGTAAAGTTGACTACAGTCAGACTTGTCTTGGCTTTGGTAGCTGCTAAAAGCTGGCATCTACATTAATCAGATGTAAATAATGCATTATTAAATGGAGAGCTTCATGAAGATGTCTATATGACCATTCCTCATTGCTTTTAGTCCTCAAAACCTAACCAGGTTTGCAGGTTTCTTAAGTCCTTATATGGACTCAAGGAAGCAAGGAGATAGTGGATTTCAAAGCTCACATTAGCCCCACTTTTGAAAGGATACATGCAGTTCAAGACATATTACTCATTGTTTAACAAATTCTATGTAACATCCCAATTTTTTAAAAAAATTGTTTTAGCAATAAAATTTCAAATATTTGAAGGTAAGTCGTAGAGACTGATCACCTCAATAATTTACTGAGAGTACGAGAAATTATTTTGGCTTATTTTAAATAATTTATTATTAGAAATAATTATTATTTATGATGCCAATTCAAATTAATAGACAGTGTAGACGTATGTTGCTTTTAAGGTGAATTCATCAATTAAAATTTTATAGAAGTTTTATGTTTGACGGGGGTAACGCGTAATTTTTGTTGACTAAGAAAGTGATTGAATTAAATCAAGATGAAATTTAATTTATTAATTAATATTTAATATTAATTCATGATTCAAAATTCGTCGAAAAATTCTTATGAATATTCGATGTATCTTGAATTGTCGGGTAATTTTTATCCGCAATAAAAATTTAAAATGAACCCCGATTTCGATGAAAATCGAATCGTAACTTGTTGTAATGATGCTTGAGTGTTTTAATTGTTTTTATATTTACATATTTTATTTATCACGCGGTGAATTAATTTCTAAGTAAATTAATTTACGCGATTCATCGGCGAACGAATGATTGTTGACATGATTACTTGACGTCATAATTTTGGGACACCAAATCTCTAGGATTAGGCTAGATGGTTAGGTGTCAAGATTATGTGGGTTATTAGAAAATGTCTTAGTTTAATCTTATCCTAGGTAATTATGTGTCAAGTGTTTAGTGGTTTTTAGATAAATATCTATCCTTGATCTTACCTATTAGCATTCCCTTTGGATTAATATTTTTTTTAATTTCCTTCCTTCCCCATTAAGAAATCAGCGTGACCCCCTCCCTCATTCTCATCCACTCAATTTTTTTACTTGGTCTCCAAGTTAATATTTGTAAGGTGTCATCATTTTATTTGTCTTAAAACAAGTATCCACTTTGATCTTATCCTCATCCCTTAATTAATTAGGACCACATATTTATTTTTGATCAAAAGTTTCTCTTCTTTCTCCTTTGATGTTCAGGCCGTAAGCTCTCCCCCCATTTTACTACTCCATTGTTATTTTTTATCTCTTGGTTACAAGTGGTGAAGTGAGGAAATAAGACAAGCTCACATTTCCTCTTCTTCCTCTCCCTTCTTGTCCAGCCGTGGTACCCCCACTTTCAGCCCATCTTCACTTATATTTTTCTCTCCTTTCTTCTTAAGTGTTGGTGATGGAGAAAAAAGAAAACCAAGTTTCCTTTCCCTCTTTTGTTCTCTAGCCGTGACCTTCCTTCCTTTTTACCACCATCATTTTCTTTCAATTTCTTCTCCAAATTAGTAATAGAACTTTGATCAAGTGAGTAAGGGTTAAGCCAAGATTTTTCCCTTTGATTTTAGCCCCAAAAATCGTGGACCCTAGAGTATTTATGGGTGAGGGTTTCTTTTTATTTTCTTACTTATTGATTCATATGTCTTGATTATGATCATGAAGCAAAATGATCAAATGTTCTCCTAATTTTTGGAGCCCTAGGCCGAATTGCCCTAAAGGAAAGGGGAAATGTGATTGCTCATGTGAATCCATAAATTGGGTTGGGGATATTGTTATTTGTCACTTGAATTTTGTTGTGTTGCTGTTAATTTGTGTTTGATCAAAGAAAAATTTAGTTTGAGACTCCTTGATGCTTGATTAAGCTATTATAGGAGCAAAGTGTTTGGATTATTAGTTTTGATTTGGAATCTTGAAGATTTTGGAAAGGGATTTAAGTGTTGTGTGTTGTAGTTTTCTTGATTTGAAAGTTTTACAAATTTTCCCTAATTTTGGGGTTGTAGCCGCGGGCTCTAGGAAGGAAAGGAAATAATTTCTTTTTTGTATTTTTGGACTTGAATCATGTGTTTAATTGTTGTCAAAGTTTTGGAAAATTTTTGGAAAGAGTTTCATTTAGTTTGTGTAGTTGATTTTTGTACTCATTGAACTTGAATCAAGTTATGATAGGAAAATTATTTTTAGGGATCTGAGGTCTTGGGTTAATTTATTTAAGTTGTTAGAAAAGGATTTAGTATAATTTAAGTGTTGATTGAGTGAATAAGATTATGAAACACCTAATGTTAAAGAAACCTCGTGTTTCTTGAATAAGGTCGAGTCTTAGAAAATTAGTGTTTAAAACCATTTATTTTTAGGGTTAGTTTTGTTGTTGGAAACGATTTGAAAGTTAGAAAAATTTTAGGTGTTGTTTGGTTGTTAAAAACAGAGGGAGTATTGTGTTATAATGTGGCTTTTAAAATTTTTACTGGATTAATAAGTTAGGAGTTGATTATTAATTATTTTAGAAGTTTAGTAAGTGCCTTGGTTTAGAAAGAAAATAAATTTCTAGTGTTTTAAAATTAAAAGTTTAGTTAAAAAGTTTTTAAAGAAAATTGTAAGAATTTTTGAGTAAGTTGTAAAGTACTAGAAATTATTATTTTTAACTTGGTTTTAGTGTTTCAAGTGTGAGTATTACTAAAAAAAGAGTTTTTGAGTTGTGTACCCTAGGGGTTCCTTTTAAGAGAATTAGAGAATTTTCTAAGAGTTAGTGTTTTTGTCTTAGGGTTGTTTAAGTCGTACGTACGTGCGCGCGAGAGTTCATGACGTATCTTTATCGCTAGCGTGGACGTGGAACTCTAATTTGTAAGGGCACTTCACATTCTGTAATTGTTATTGTGAGTTAGTGTAAGAGCTATTTCTGAGATTTGTTTCAGTGATGTGTATGAGCTACGGTATGCTTATGTCTGTTGATTATCAATATGCGAATGCAAATTGTTGTGGATTGCTAAACTGTTGTGAGTCTGAATTTGTTGTTGTTCTGAATTGATTATATGTAATGCCTGCATGTATGCTTAAATCTTGTTGAGATATATGCTGTTGGATTGGTGCTGGATAATTAAATATTTATTTAATTATGCCGTATTTGAAATATCATATGCGTTGATATCTTCATTGGAGTAGGTGGAATACATTGTCATGCATTGTGATGACTTCGACCTGAATATCCTGGGGTGATGGATTGCCCCATGGCCAAAGGAATTCAGGGGCGTCGTTAATTTAACCATCGCATGGGAAAGTATCGGCTTTGGTACGTACATAACGATTGACCATATCGTATGGAATTCCGGAATCATATACACTGGCATATAGTGGCATCAATAGTGTATAGAGTGTATCCTTATTGATTGTTCTAAAGGTCATTGATGTGATAATTTACTTGTGCTAAATATTTTGTTTCATATCTTATTGTAATTGTATAATACTATCTGTTACTATACATGTTGTTGTTATTGTATTTGTTTGTGTAAGAAGTTGACCCGTGCCCGTGGTTCTTTCAATCAATGATTGTAACCCAGATCATGAAGATTACAAAGGTGGTATCAGAGCGGTTCAGTTCTAATCGGACTGTGAGTTGGGTAACTATAGCTGGTCAAGTGTCAAGATGATAGAAAGTAGATTATTAGGAGTCAAAATGTGTTTTAATTGTGAGTCATACTATGCTTGCGTGTTTATTCCTCAAGTGGAGTAACTCTACTTGTAATTGTTTAGATTGTTTCTTAATTGAAACAATGTGTGTTAGCACACGAAACAAACAATGTTGTGGGGTCCTGACTAGGTTATAAGACCTTGTGGGAATACAATACCTTAGAGGCGAGAGATTCTTTATGTTAGAACTGATAATCAGAGATGGAACAGAAGATTCAGATGGCCAAGCTGTGGCAGGGATACAAGTTGCTGTTGCTCAACAGACTACTACGAAGAATCAATGTGAACTACTAGGATAGCAGGGAGAGAGCAAGTTGCAGAGACCAAAGGATTGGTTGACTTTCGTCACCATGAAACTCTTAAGTCCTTGAGGGAAATAAGAGATGAGAATTCAGGGATCGTCTATAAAAGACTCAATTATTATTATTATTATTATTATTATTATTATTATTATTATTATTATTATTTAGTATAATCTTTGGAATATTAGTGGTTTTAGATATAAACCACAATGTTTGATGTTTGAATTATTTTGATACGTACTAGATGGAAAATCAAAACTATTTAATGATTTTCAGAGTGTGACATGTTTGCCACTAACATCTGTGTTTTCGCAGTAGTGTATTCTGGTATTGCTGTGATTATATGTGGTTTATTGTGTAATTGATTGATTATTGTGAGCGTATTCATATTTGCCAAGGAAAAATATTATACGCAATTATTTTCTAGCAAACGTTAATTAAATGTCTTGTGAAAATTTCATTTACGTGAGACCTATTTGACCCAGTTAAATGGACTCTAGAGTGTTAGTGGGAGTTGCTGGTAGTGGTTTAGTTCATGACGGGTTATCTAGCTAGTATTGGGTAGTACCTAACTTTTAATCAAACCTTACCCTTATTTTTTAGGTCATGGAGGACTAAGATAAGGACCTGGACCAAGATTTTGTGAGTCTTTTCCCTTTCTTCTTTTAGACCCGTGACCGGCCACTTTTTGGTTGAAAAAAAAAGATATTTTTAATGATTCTTTTCACTACATGGTCGGCCACACTCAAAAAGAAAATGGTAGAATAGTTAGTTGCATTATTGGTCTTAATGTGGGCATAGAAAGAGAGAGAGAACCTAATTCCCTTCCTTCTTTTTCCTCTGGTGTGCCGCGAATAGGTTCAGCTCCAAGGACCCCCATTTTATACGATTCTCCCTTAGGTGATACCAAATCGTGTGCTGATTGGAGTGTGTGAGAGATCTTGAGAGGTTTAGAGAGTTGTGTTTCTTTCCTTTCCTTAGTTAAGCCGTAAGTTTTGAGATGATGTTGAATGAGGGCTGTCCTTTATATCCTCTGTATCTATGGGTATTGTTGTTTGTGATTTTGTGGTTGATATGTGTGAGAGTTCTTCTTTGCTAATGACCTCTTACAGACCGCGAGTTCTTGGAAGAGCTCTAGGTGAGTATTTTAATTCTTTTGCTTTCAAATTTTTGTTTTGTTGTAGATTATTTTGTTGATCATGATTCTGTAGCAAATGGTTCCTTCTCTTTTCTTGTATAAATTTTTTTTTATGATTTCAAGGTTTCCATGAAAATGTTTTGTTTGATTTGTTATTGTTGAGAGGATTGATGTTGAAAAATATTTTCATCTTATATTTTGGTTGAAGAACCATGTTTTAAGTGTGTGTAGCGTTGAGAAAATTTTGAAAGTTTGTTGTTAGATTGGAAGAATGACCCGTGACCACATATATTGTGTGTGAGGTTAATTTCAAGTTTTTCTAACATAAATTTTGACGATTTTGTGTTCATAGTGATTTAGGAGTTATTGATAAGTATGTTAGTGTTGAACTGTTGGTTGAAAAGCTTGTGTGTGAGCTAGAAGGATTTTTAGGAATTTTTTTTTTTGAGTAAGTGTGTAATTTGTATAGTTCTTTTAGAAAAGAAAACGGAATCAAAATTTTAACACCTAGTGGTTAGTAATTTTATTGTTGTTGGTGTGTAAAAGAAGGTTATTATAGAAAAGTTCTGATCTAAAAGAATTTTAAAGAGAAGCGAGTTGTTGATTTAAAATGTAGATTTAGTTTTAATCTTTTAAGTGAAGTATGTTTAATGATTTTGAGACGATGAGGACCTAATCTCAAAGGAACTCTAGTGTCCATGAGAATGGTTGAGTCTTAAAAGAAAAGTGGGATTTTTATTAAATTTTTATTTTGGGTACTGTTTTAGAAAAAGTGATTAATTGAGAAAAGGATTTTAATCTTTGAAAAGTTTTAAGTAGTTTTTGTAATTTTGATGTGTGTAACCATGGTTAGGTATGAGGTTGTGTAGTAATGTTGTGGTGATAGCATGTAGCCATTGTCGTTCTCGTGCTCGTGTTCGGGATCGTAAATAAGCAGAGGTTGTGGCTCTGGAATAAAGCGTCAGTGGATCGTAAGGACTCATTCGTCTAGTAAATTATGTATGTATTATTGTGTGATATATATATGTGTACTTAGAACTGTTGAGTTTGACTGTTGTTGCATGCTGTGATGTGATGGTAATATTAATTATATAGCTATAAATATTATAATACAACTTATATTAATATGTATTATGAATGCTTATGTGTTGCAAATTATTTAATGGAATTTAGTAAAATTAATTTTCATATCTTAATACCAGCTTAGTTTCGAGGACGAAACTATTTTAAGAGGGGTGGTAGTGTAACATCCCAATTTTTAAGAAAAATTGTTTTAGCAATAAAATCTCAAATACTTGAAGGTAAGTAGTAGAGACTGATCACCTCAATGATTTACTAAGAGTACGAGAAATTATTTTGACTTATTTTAAATAATTATTATTTGTGATGTCAATTCAAATTAATAGACAACGTATACGTATGCTGCTTTAAGGTGAATTTATCAATTAAAACTTTATAGAAGTTTTCTGTTTGACGCGATAACGCGTAATTTTTGTTGACTAAGAAAGTGATTGAATTAAATCAAGATGAAATTTAACTTAAGAATTAATATTTAATATCAATTCATGATTCAAAATTCGTCGAATAATTCTTATGAATATTCGCCGTATCTTGAATTACCGGGTAATTTTTCTCCGCAATAAAAATTTAAAATGAACTCCGATTTCGATGAAAATCGAATCATAACTTGTTGTAATGATGCTTGAGTGCTTTAATTGTTTTTATATTTATATATTTTATTTATCACACGGTGAATTAATTTCTAAGTAAATTAATTTCCGCGATTCATCGGCGAACGAATGATTGTTGACACGATTAATCGACGCCGTAATTTTGGGATACCAAAACTCTAGGATTAGGCTAGATGGTTAGGTGTCAAATCTTATCCTAAGTAATTATGTGTCAAGTGTTTAGTGGTTTTTAGATAAATATCTATCCTTGATCTTACCTATTAGCATTCCCTTTGGATTAATATTTTTTTTAATTTCCTTCCTTCCCCTTTTTGAAATCAGCGTGACCCCCTCCCTCATTCTCATCCACTCAATTTTTTTACTTGGCCTCCAAGTTAATATTTGTAAGGTGTCACCATTTTATTTGTCTTAAAACAAGTATCCACTTTGATCTTATCCTAATCCCTTAATTAATTAGGACCACATATTTATTTTTGATCAAAAGTTTCTCTTCTTTCTCCTTTGATGTTCAGGCCGCAAGCTTTCCCCCCATTTTACTACTCCATTGTTATTTTTTTCTGTTGGTTACAAGTGGAGAAGTGAGGAAATAAGACAAGCTCACATTTCCTTTTCTTCCTCCCCCCTCTTGTCCAGCCGTGGCACCCCCACTTTCAGCCCATCCTTACTTATATTTTTCTCTCCTTTCTTCTTAAGTGTTGGTGATGGAGAAAAAAGAAAACCAAGTTTCCTTTCCCTCTTTTGTTCTCTAGCCGTGACCTTCCTTCCTTCCTACCACCATCATTTTTTTTTTTTCAATTTCTGTTCCAAATTAGTAATTGAACTTTGATCAAGTGAGTAAGGGTTGAGCCAAGATTTTTCCTTTTGATTTTAGCCCCAAAAATCGTGGACCCTAGAGTATTTACGGGTGAGGGTTTCTTTTTATTTTCTTGCCTATTTTCTTACTTATTGATTCATATATGACTTGATTATGATCATGAAGCAAAATGATCAAATGTTCCCCTAATTTTTGGAACCCTAGGCCGAATTGCCCTAAGGGAAAGGGGAAATGTGATTGCTCATGTAAATCCTTAAATTGGGTGAAGGTTATTGTTATTTTTCACTTGAATTTTATTGTGTTGTTGTTAATTTGGGTTTGATCAAAGAAAAATTTAGTTTGAGACTCCTTGATGCTTGATTAAGCTATGATAGGAGCAAAGTTTTGGATTATTAGTTTTGATATGGACTCTTGAAGATTTTGGAAAGGGATTTAAGTGTTGTGTGTTGTAGTTTTGTTGATTTGAAAGTTTTACAAATTTTTCCTAATTTTGGGGTTGTAGCCGCGAGCTCTAGGAAGGAAAGGAAAGAAATTTTTTTGTATTTTTGGACTTGAATCATGTGTTTAATTGTTGTCAAAGTTTTGGAAAAATTTTGGAAAGAGTTTCATTGAGTTTGAGTAGTTGATTTGGTATTAAGACAATGAGACACTTAGGTTAAAAGGAATCCTTGTATTCCTAAACCAAAGTGGAGTCTTGACAACTTAGTATTAAGAAGTATTTGATTTAGTCTTTTGTTTGATTAAGAAAAAGAGTTGATTTTTGTACTCCTTGAACTTGAATTAAGTTATGATAGGAAAAGAATTTTTAGGGATTTGTGGTCTTCGGTTAATTTATTTAAGTTGTAAGATAAGGTTTAAGTATAATTGTTGTTAAGTGTTGATTAAGTGAATAAGACTATGAAACACCTAATGTTAAAGAAACCTTGTGTTTCTTGAATAAGGTGGAGTCTTAGAAAATTAGTGTTTAAAACCTTTTATTTTTAATGTTAGTTTTGTTGTTGGAAACGATTTGAAAGTTAGAAAAATTTTAGGTGTTGATTGGTTGTTAAAAACCGAGGGAGTATTGCGTTATGATGTGGCTTTTAAAATTTTTACTGGATTAATAATTTAGGAGTTGATTATTAATTATTTTAGAAGTTTAGTAGGTGCCTTGGTTTTGAAAGAAAATAAATTCCTAGTGTTTTAAAATTAAAAGTTTAGTTAAAAAGTTTTTAAAGAAAATTGTAAGAATTTTTGAGTAAGTTGTAAAGTATTAGAAATTATTATTTTTAACTTGGTTTTAGTGTTTTAAGTGTGAGTATTACTAAAAAAAGAGTTTTTGAGTTGTGTACCCTAGGGGTTTGATTGCAAACCATGACCTTGGGGTTCCTTTTAAGAGAATTAGAGAATTTTGTAAGAGTCAGTGTCGCTGTCTTAGGGTTGTTGAGGTCGTGAGTACATGCGTACGAGAGTTCGTGACGTATCTTTGACGCTAGCGTGGACGTGGAACTCTAATTTGTAAGGGCACTTCACATTCAGTAATTGTTATTGTGTGTTAGTGTAAGTGCTATTTCTAAGATTTGTTTCACTGATGTGTATGAGCTATGATATGCTTATGTCTATTGATTATCAATATGCGAATGCGGATTGTTGTGGATTGCTAAACTGTTGTGAGTCTGAATTTGTTATTGTTCTGAATTGATTGTATGTCGTGCCTACATGTATGCTTAAATCTTGTTGAGATATATGTTGTTGCATTGGTGCTGGGTAATTAAATGTTTATTTGATTATGCCATATTTGAAATATCATATGCGTTGATATGTTCATTGGAGATAGGTGGAATGCATTGTGGTGACTTCAACCTGAATATCCTGGGGTGATGGATTGCCCCATGGCCAAAGGAATTTAGGGGCGTCGTTAATTTAACAATTGCATGGGAAAGTATCGGCTCTGGTACGTACTGAACGATTGACCATATCGTGTGGAATTCTGGAATCATATGCACTGGCATATAGTGGCATCAATATGGTATAGAATGCATCCTTATTGATTGTTCTAAAGGTCATTGATGTGATAATTTACTTGTGCTAAATATTTGGTTTCAGATCTTATTGTAATTGTATAAGAAGTTGACGCTTGCCCGTGATTCTTTCAATCAATGATTGTAACCCAGATCATGAAGATTACATTCTCTAATTCTCAATTCACCATTTTACTTGTTTGTGTTGATCATATAATCCTAACATGTGACTATTTACATGAGATAGAAGTTGTCAAGGCTTTCTTGGACCAACAGTTTCAAATTAAAAATCTTTGTGAGCTCATACTTTATCTTGGCCTAGAAGTGGGATGCTCCAGCCAAGGGGTTACTCTTACCCAATGAAAGTATGATCAAGAATCGCTAGATGATGCAAGTCTTCTAACTTGCAAACTAGATTCAACTCCTACGCTAACCGCTTCCAAGCTTTCATCACATGCTGGTACCATAAGCTTCATTGACTCATCTTTATTAATGCACTTTAGTAGTACTCCATTGATAGTTCTTCTGTAAAGCTTGTCATCTACCAAAATACTTAAGTGCTTTCTGCTTAAGTTTGAAGTCAGTACTACTTGAAGGATCTTTTAGATAATCGATTAACTCTTTCTTCCAAGAGTCAATCGTATCTACAAGGGCACATTCCCATAATGGGTATTCCTCATGCTACACCTCGACTATCATATCTTTATATCCTGAGGCTTGTTGAGCCAAATCGTTAGTCTCTTCATTTTCCTCCTTAGGATTGTGACACATTATAGCATCGGCAAACAGGTGCAATAACGAACTAGCCGTTTCATAGCATTCTTTTAAGTTAGGATTATTGCACTTGTATTCCCTAGTTAATTGTTTAAAGACCAACTGTGGATCTCCCATGACTTGAACATAGTTTGCTTTCATGGCTGCCAGGATCCTAAGTCCCAAAATCAAAGCTTCGTACTCTGCTCGATTGTTGGAACGACCAGAATCTAGCTGACACATGAATTTCCAACTCCTGCCTATTGGAATGGTAATAGTCCCAACTTTAATTTAGCAATTTAAAGCAAATTTGGATCTTAAGGGTAAAATAGTAATTTTACCCTAGGATTAAGAAAATGTGGGACCACTTATTTATGGGTGGTTTTAATTGGTTAAATTTTCTTAAAGTTGATTAAGGGCCAAAGGGTTAATTAGGGGTTTTAAATAGGATTTGTAAGTCAATTTCAAAACTAATCTTACCCTTGTCCTACCATACACCACTTCCCACTTAACCTCACCTTAGAGCCCTCTCACTCACCCTTTTACTCCCTCCATCGAGCAGCAGCAGCAAAAACAAGAGAAAAAAGAAAAAAAGGAGAAAGATAGAAAGGAAAAGAAAGAAGAGAGAAGAGGAGAAAGAGAGGGAGGTTGCGATTGAGAAAGAGAGGGAGGAAGCCACGACGCACGCCCCTGGACTTGCGATGGTGCACCACCGCGCCAGAGAAGCAGCAGAAGGATGGCCATGAGAGAGTGAAGTCCGAGGCAGAGAAGGAGGAACAACGCAGAGAGAGAAGAAAATGAACGAGAGAGAGAATCAGGGAGAAAGTGAGCTTGAAGAAGATGAAATGGAAGGAGGAGAAAGATTCAATCTTCAATTTTAGAATGGTTGAAGAAGATTGGGAGCTTGGGTCAAAGCTTTAATGAAGGTTAGGGGTTGCATGTGGGTTTTATTGGATGGAGAAGAAGAAAGAGAACTCAGAATGATGGAAGATCGAAGAAGAAGAAGAAGAAGAAGAAGAAGAAGAAGAAGAAGAAGATGAAGATCTTGGATGGACCTTCAATGGAGGCAAACCCTAGGATTTGGGGGCTTTCACCCTAAAGCTTCTAAGGATCAACAGGTAACATAGAAATACCCCTAAAAACCTCCCTTAGGGTGTGCAAGGATTTAGTGTTCTAATTCTTGTATTTAAATCATTGTTGAATGGATTATTATGAAATTATAATGGGTTTGACTGAAATAGGGTTGGATGGCTGCCCCTAACTCCCCACAATTATTGTGTGATGTTCGCCATTGTGAGTTCTATTGAGCTCCAAATGGAATATGTTTGATTTAATTTATTCAAATCTATTAAATATGTAAGAATCAGTTTTCCGGTGGTTTAGTGTTCGAGCTAGCCTAGATTGGGAGTTGCTATGATTTCCTTGAAATAATGGAGGGCTTTATACCCCTTTTCATGAGTTTTGGGTTATAAGATACTTGAGCTTGAATTTGCATGCACTAAAAGATACATATTCATGTGGGGTTGTTGTTATTTTGATAATGTCTTGATTTCCCATTCATACCTGTTTAATTTGTTTAGAATCATCAATTGATTTGGATTTGGGTTTTGTCCTGATGTTGTTTTGATTCTCAGCAATGCATGTAAATTCTTGTATTGAATCTTAGATTAGTTGGATTTTGGGATGGATTTAAGTTGGATTGAAGGAAGGAAGCAAAGGGAAAAAGCAGAAAATTCTGCAGAACAGGCCAGCACGGCCGTGCCCTGTGGCACAGCCTGGCCGTGTTCCATTCTGTGCGTTGCTGAAATGCAGGAAAATGAGGGAGCACGTCTGCCTCCCTGTGCAGTTTTGTTCTTCTCTTTATTTCAATGTTTTGATGGTTAATGGCTTGTGTTTTGGGTCCTTAATTGAAGGGGATTTGACCCTATATGATGACAAATACTAATTTATAGGCTTGCTTTGTGATTAGTGTTTCTTTTGATTGAAACTTGTCTGTGTGAATGTTTGCGTTTGGATTGCAAACCCGTCAAATTGTGAATTTTGGGTGTTTTCATTGACGGAGATTCTCTTGGTTGTTGCCCATCAATTAATATGGGACTCAATGACGATTGAGCCAAGGGGATACATTCAGGACTATGAGTAACTCCACCTGTTGTAGGGGCCATTGACCAAAGTGTTTGTGCCTTGGCCGGATGTTACCATAAAATGAGTGACATGCTCACCGTTGCAGAGGGACCCACTTCAGTTGGGCCAGTATCCGATTGGTGGGGTGTTACAATATATGTGTCAATCATGTTGCATTGAGTTAATGATTTATGATATGTGTTGGTATTGTAATTGAAGTTTGGAATCTGAAATGAGTTGTGCTTCGATATTGATGATTAATTTGACTGATAGAACGTAATGTGTAAGTGTAGATTCAAGTATTTTCGAATAACTATGTTTATACTGGTTTGAAGAGGATTTTCCATACGTAGTACACCACGTATGGCTGGAAACAACGGTAAAGGTTTTATGATTTTTGAGTCTATGTTACTGAGTATTATAAACTCACATTTTTTGGGCGTTGTTTTCAGGTACAAGCTGATCGGAAAGGTACAGAGCATGAGATTGTGTTCGGTCTTGCCTTCGCGAGACCTCAAGTCACCGGATCACGAGTCAGAGTCTTAATTATTAAGTGGTGTCTCTGTAAAATTAGGAATTAATGTACAAACTTGTAATGGTTTTATCTTATTCTTCTTATTGAAAAATGGTTGTAATAATTAAAATTAATTCTGTTTTCAAAACTCTGATATTGCAAGACACCTTTGGTGTCTTTGAAATATTTTACTTAGTCAAGGTAAGGTGTTTTCATCAGATGTTCTTGTTATTTGAAAGGATTATATTTTGTCATAGTATAGTAATTTTAAACAGGATTCATTCCTTAATGCTTTGAATGGTGTAATTTTTTTTCCAGCATTTATCTATAATCCTTGATTGATTTATACCTTGGTAGGTGAAATGTCAGTAGACGATTTCTGCTTGCATGACTGAGAAACTTATGTGTTGTGTTAGAATTGGAATTGAATGAATAGGCTCATATGTAAATATTTTCTATCATGCTTTGATGTTTGACTTATCGGTTCCTTTTGGGTGGAAGAGAGTTGGCTGTTGACCCCCACACCGACATATGTTTTAGATTTTCTTCATTGTTCTCTCCACGGAGGGGTTTTGAAGTGATATATGTTTTGGCTAGCGAATATATGTGATTGAATACTTTAGTATTACTTACCTATATTCGAGAGTCAAATTAGGGGTTATGATTACGAATTGGTCATTGTCGTACCCCATGTATGAAATGTTTAGTAAGATGACAAATTGGATAATTTCCAATTGCCTAGATTTTATAAGCCTGATAGGTAGGGATGGCTGATACTTCTGAAACTGGAAATGCGAAGGTGCCTGATAGTTAGGGATGGGTGATACTTCTGAAACTGGAAATGCGAAGGTCACTTAGGATATAGTGAACTCAAGTCTTGTAGTAAATTGACGTAATTGCCCTAGAACATACGATCTTGTGTTGTTTGAATTATTGTGGTCTAGCAATCCGGGTCAATCCCCTTGTTGTGACTGCTTACTTCAATAGCAATTAAAAATGATAAGTAAGGATTCTTAGTGGGGCGGTTTTGATCAATTTAGGATGGGCATTCATAATCGATTAGGTTTCCAGCACTTGTTAATTAATCAGGTTTGTTTGACCTAACCATTATGGATGGATCCTAGATTGAATGGGAACCTCAAAGCCTTCTAAAGAACCTATAGTATTTTTTATTCGAAATACCTTAGTGTTTTCTGAAATAAAAAAGGGATGGTGATGAACCAGAATTTCTGATGTCTCAGTTGCAATTAGGGAACCTTGAAGGTAATTAAGCCCCTTGCTAGAAAAACTCTAAGTCTTCTAGGCATAGTGACCTTAGTGGAATACCTTGCTTAAGGAAGAGTATTAGAATATAGTCCTCGAACTATAAGAGTCTTAGTTATAGCTAAATCGGCGGGAGTCAAAGATATTAATGTCTACGCTAGATTCATTAGCTGGTGTATGAAGTGACCTTGTAATACTAATTACAAACTCTGACTTAACTTAATAAGAATCTTATTAGGAATAAGACTTAATTTGTAACTGGTTAACTAAATCACAGAATTCTCCGGATAATTAACCTATTGTCGCTATTAATTTCTTTTCGAATTCCAATGATTTAGAGCGATCAAGAAAGGAACTTACTCATTTGAGTGGCGTAGAATTAGGGTTCGCAGCGGAAGCAGCGAGAACAAACCCTGCCTAAGGATACGGTTAGAAGGTAGGGCATATTTTGGGGACAAAATTCCAAAAAGGTGGGGAGTAATGTAACATCCCAAATTTCCTTTAATTTAGCAATTTAAAGCAAATTTGGATCTTAAGGGTAAAATAGTAATCTTACCCTAGGATTAAGAAAATGTGGGACCACTTATTTATGGGTGGTTTTAATTGATTAAATTTTCTTAAAGTTGATTAAGGGCCAAAGGGTTAATTAGGGGTTTTAAATAGGATGTGTAAGTTAATTTCTAAACTAATCTTACCCTTGTCCCACCATACACGACTTCCCACTTAACCTCACCTTAGAGCCCTCTCACTCACCCTTTTACTCCCTCCATCGAGCAGCAGCAGCAAAAACAAGAGAAAGATGAAAAAAGGAGAAAGATAGAAAGGAAAAGAAAGAAGAGAGACGAGCAGAAGGAGAGAGAGGGTTACGATCGAGAAAGAGAGGGAGGAGGCCACAGCGCGCGCCCCTGGACTCGCGACGGCGCACCACCGCGCCGGAGAAGCAGCAGAAGGATGGCCGAGAGAGAGAAAAGACCGAGGCAGAGAAGGAGGGACAACACAGAGAGAGAAGAAAACGAACGAGAGAGAGAATCAGGTAGAGAGTGAGCTCGAAGAAGATGAAATGGAAGGAGGAGAAAGATTCAATCTTCAATTTCAGAATAGTTGAAGAAGATTGGGAGCTTGGGTCAAAGCTTCCATGGAGGTTAGGGCTTGCGTGTGGGTTTTATTGGATGGAGAAGAAGAAAGAGAACTCAGAATGATGGAAGATAGAAGAAGAAGAAGAAGAAGAAGAAGAAGAAAATGAAGATCTCGGATGGAGCTTCAATGGAGGCAAACCCTAGGATTTGGGGGTTTTCACCCTAAAGCTTCTAAGGATTAATAGGTAACATAGAACTACCCCTAAAAACCTCCCTTAGGGTGTGCTAGGATTTAATGTTCTAATTCTTGTATTTAAATCATTGTTTAATGGATTATTATGAAATTATAGTGGGTTTGACTGAAATAGGGTTTGATGGCTGCCCCCAACCCCCCACAATTATTGTGTGATGTTTGCCATTGTGAGTTCTATTGAGCTCCAAATGGAATATGTTTGATTTAATTTATTCAAATCTATTAAATATGTAAGAATCAGTTTTGCGGTGGTTTAGTGTTCGAGCTAGCCTAAATTGGGAGTTGCTATGATTTCCTTGAAATAATGGAGGGCTTTATACCCCTTTACATGAGTTTTGGGTTATAAGATACTTGAGCTTGAATTTGCATGCACTAAAAGATACATATTCATGTGGGGTTGTTGTTATTTTGATAATGTCTTGATTTCCCATTAATACCTGTTTAATTTGTTTAGAATCATCAATTGATTTGGATTTGGGTTTTGTCTTGATGTTTTTTGGATTCTTAGCAATGCATGTAAATTCTTGTATTGAATCTTAGATTGGTTGGATTTTGGGATGGATTTAAGTTGGATTGAAGGAAGGAAGCAAAGGGGAAAAGCAGAAAATTCTGCAGAACAGGCCAGCACGGCCGTGCCTCCATGTGCAGTTTTGTTCTTCTCTTTATTTCAATGTTTTGATGGTTAATGTCTTGTGTTTTGGGTCCTTAATTGAAGGGGATTTGACCCTATATGATGACAAATACTAATTTATAGGCTTGCTTTGTGATTAGTGTTTCTTTTGATTGAAACTTGTGTGTGTGAATGTTTGCGTTTGGATTGCAAACCCGTCAAATTGAGAATTTTTGTTGTTCTCATTGACGGGGATTCTTGTAACATCCCAAATTTTAGGAAAAATTACTTTAGCAATAAAATTCCTGTTACTTAGAAGTAAGTCGTAGGGACTGATCACCTCAATGATTTACTAAAAGTACGAGGAACTATTTTGGCTTATTTTGAATAACTTATTTACTATAAATAATTATTATTCATGATGTCAATTCAAATTAATAGACATCGTAGACGTATGCTGCTTTTAAGGTGAATTCATCAATTGTACTTATTATATAAGCTTTCTGCTTGACGCGGTAACACATATTTTTGTTGACTAAGAAAGTGATTGAATTAAATCAAGATCAAATTGAATTTGAGAATTAATATTTTATATTAATTCATGGTTCGAATATCGTCGAAAAATTCTAATGAAGTTTCATCGCGATTTGAATCACCGGGCAGTTTTGTCGCAGATAAAATTTTAAACGAACCCCAATTTCGATGAAAATCGAATCGTAGCTTGTTGTGACTATTTGTGAGTGTGTTAGATTGTTTTTATTATTTATGATAATTTATTTTCACGTGGTGAATTCATGATAGATGAGAGATTAGATGGGTTAGACTAGTTGATGGGATTACCATCTTACTTTAGAAGCTAGGTGTCACTTAAGTGATGGTTTATTTTTATGCTTACTCTTTGATTAATTTTTAACCAAGTGTTTAATTGTTATTAAATTTTTTTTATCCCACCTACTTGGGCAGCAAGGCCGCGCCCTCCCTCCCACTCTCTACCTTCATTTTATTTCCATCTTCTTCATTTTTGAGAGAGAAAACTCCAAGTTCTTCCATGGCTTCATCATCTTCTCACCTTTCATGCAAGATTCTTCCTCACTTCTCCAACCTTCTTTGCTCCTAGTTCTTCTTCATCTTCCTACTACCCATTTCATCATACAAGTAAGCTTGAGGACCAATTTCTTCTCCTCCCTTTTTAGCCCAAAATCGTGGGGGTGTATATGTGTGTGTAGGAGATGTTTTTCTTGTTTTATGCTTGATTGTTGCTTGATCATGATCAATAGAAGAGATGAGCACTTCATCCCCAAATCCTTGGAACCCTAGGTGTTAACCCTAATGGAAAAAGAGGGGTTGTGTGATCTTCAAGTGAATCTTGCAAATTAGTTGATGATTCTTACTTATTGGATGTTTTTGTTGCTATTTTACTGGCTAGTTTTGAATTGGGACTTGGATTGAGTAGTTTTTATTGAAAACCCTTGTTCTTGAAAGAGGATTAATTTGGTATTTGATTTGGATTATGCTTTGGTTTGGAAATCATTGTTGTTTTATGAAAGAAATGGGGTATGGATTGATGTTGTCTAGTTGATTTGAAGTTGCAAATTTTTCTGGGAAAAAGGGGAGTATGGCCGCGAGCTCTAAGAGCTTGAGGAGGGATCATTTTTGTGTTTCTTTGACTTATATTAGTTGTATTAAATTACGTTTAAGTTTTGGAAAAATTATGGAAGTGATTGGATTGAAAATTTGAGTTATTTTTTTATTTTTTTATTTTTTTATTTTAAGGCTATGAAACATATAAGGTGAATGGGATTCCTTGAGATCCTAACAACCATGTGGAGCTTTGATTAAGCATTTTGAGGAAAATGAATTTGACTGTGGCATTGTTTCATATTTAAGTTTGAAAGAAAATGATTTTTTTTAGTCTTTAAAACCTTACTCTTGTAATTGTTGTTATCTTTTTACAAGTGTAGGTGATTCTTTAAAAATGTGTATTTCAAATGGTGTATTCTAGTGTAAATATTTTCTTATTTAGGAGATTTTTGGGGTTTGAGAGCCTAGGAGTTAGAACTAGATCTAAGCATAGGATTGTACTAAGTTTGCTTATGGTGATAGGAGTTGAGATACGAGTTCGTGCTGACTAGGATTGTAACGTGTTTAACACGTGAGCTGCGGACCTTCGGTAAGGGCACTTCACATTATAGGTGTTTATGTTTTGTATAGTATGTGTAAGGGCTACTTCTAGACATGTTTAGGATTTTATTTGCGTTCCGATCAAAGAAGTCTGAGAACCTCAGGGTTCAAAGTGAGGGTTTTGTTACCCCTTTGATCTTTAAAGCTTTATATATGATTATTTAGTGGGTTTGTCTACAAGAGGTTGGCGACTGCCCCCAACCCCCCATACTTGTTTGTCACCTCTTGGTTAGTTCCACGAAATTTCAAAGGGACGAGCTGTGCTATCGATGTTGATGATTGATTGTGATTTGGCAGTGTTTGTTGTATGAGTTATCAAGGAAGCATGACTTGTATGAAATGTATTGTTGGTGATATTGGCTAGTTGAATATTATTTGATGTGGATGGTTAAATAATTATTTGATTATGCTTGATTAAATTGTCATATGTGTTGATATATTCATTGGAGTTGTGGAAGCATTGTCGTGTCGTTAGAACTTTGACCTGAACAACCTAGGGTGGTGGAAGAGCCCAAGGCTACAGCTGGTGTTTAGCTGCTTAGTTTCATTGTCGTGTCGTTAAGGAACTCGACCTGAATATCCTAGGGTGGTGGAAGAGCCCAAGGCTACGGCTGGTATTTAGCTGCGATGATCGTCATTCCAGAATCATAAACAGTGGCATATAGTTGCGTCAATAGGGGAATTGGTGCATTCTTATTGAATTATTCTTTAATGTCAATGACCTGCTGATTTATCAGTGTTGAAGAATGTGGGTTCCATATTATGTAATGTCAATGTGATATGCTTTGCTGTTGAATATGTTGTTGTATTTGTATCTATCACTTTTATTTTAAGAAGTTGACCCTTGCCAGTGGTTCTTTCAATTAATGAATGTAACCCAGATGACGAAGCAAGTGGAGTGTTCGGGACTACGGAGAAGCGTAGCTGAGGATAGCCGATCCGGCTTCCTACCTATGATTTTGTTGCAACTTACTAGGGGACTAGTAAGCGTTGTAGTGCTCCGACCAGTTATAGGGTGTCAAAGGTTTTAATTACAAAGATGTGATAACTGTATTATGTTTCAAGACTTGAATGGTCGTATGTGTATATTTTAAATAAATTTCCTCGTATGGTTTTGTGAGTTAAACATGGTTTTTTATTTATTCACCGCCTTTCGAAAATGCTGCAATACTCTGATTGCTACTTCAAAAGAAGTTTGAAGAAAAAGAAAAAAAAATTAGTCTCACGTTTTTGAAAACCATGCAAGCAAAGCATTCCATTCACGAAAATATTTGAACTGGCGAGAGTAATATTAGTTTAGTAGCGCTCTAGGAACGGGGTATTACAATTCTCTTGGTTGTTGCCCATCAATTAATATGGGACTCAATGATGATTGAGCCAAGGGGATACATTCAGGACTATGAGTAACACCGCCTGTTGTAAGGGTCGTTGACCAAAGTGTTTGTGCCTTGGCCGGATGTTACCATAAAATGAGTGACATGCTCACCGTTGCAGAGAGACTCACTTCAGTTAGGCCGGTATGCACTTGGTGGGGTGTTACAATATATGTGTGAATCATGTTGCATTGAGTTCATGATTTATGATATGTGTTGGTATTGTAATTGATGTTTGGAATCTGAAATGAGCTGTGCTTCGATATTGATGATTAATTTGACTAACAGAACGTAACGAGTAAGTGTAGATTAAAGTATTTTCGAATAACTATGTTTATACTGGTTTGGGGAGGATTTTCCATACGTAGCACACCACGTATGGCTGGAAACAACGATAAATGTTTTATGATTTTTATGTCTATATTACTGAGTATTAGAAACTCACATTTTTGGGGCATTATTTTCGGGTACAAGATGATCGGAAAGGTACAGAGCATGAGATTGTGCTCGGTTTTGCCATCGCGAGACCTCGAGTCACCGGATCACGAGTCAGAGTCTTAATTATGAAGTGATGTCTCTGTAAAATTAGGAATTAATGTACAAACTTGTAATGGTTTTATCTTATTCTTCTTATTGAAAAATGGTTGTAATAATTAAAATTAATTCTGTTTTCAAAACTCTTATATTGCAAGACACCTTCGGTGTCTTTGAAATATTTTACTTAGTCAAAGTAAGGTGTTTTCATCAGATGTTCTTGTTATTTGAAATGATTATATTTCGTCAAAGTATAGTAATTTTAAACAGGATTCATTCCTTAATGCTTTGAAAGGTGAAAAAAAAATTTCCCGCATTTATCTATAATCCTTGATTGGTTTAGTAAGTAATTCCCTAATTAGAGTTAGGGCATTACATTATGGTATCAGAGCAGTTCGATCCTCTCGGACTGTGAGTCAAGTGTGTCTAGAAGTGATCCGATCTAGGAAAATGTCAGTTATGTCTGTAAATATGAGTTTTCTAAATTCTTTTGGTGAATTATTGAGGTAGGCCACCTCAGGGATTCATTTAAGGAATGAGGAGGATGAAAATTTACAGGGAATATTAGAGGTATATACTCATTTCGCGAGAATTCCTCCTACATGTATCTACTTCTAAGTACAAATTCAGACTCCATAATGGTCGGCCAATAGTAGTTCAGGTCGTGAAAGATTTAAGCCACTCTATCCTGCCAAAGTCCATGGAGTGCATACCTGGCCGCAGTGAGGTGAGTTGGCTACGTTAAACTCTGCTACAATTGGAAGTTCATCACAAGAGTTCTGGTATGACGATTTTGATGATCAAAGTAGTCACGGGACAACGAGAGTATTATGGGATACTCTTGGAGAAACCGCGACCTTTGTGAAAGATAAGATGTTTTGGTATCCGATAAATACTCATGATTCAAGTATTGGAATTTCTTTATACGGTTAAGTTTTGAAAACACAAAGTTTGAAAGTTAGAAACTTATAATTTAGTAAATGTGAACGAATTTCTTTCGCTTTGATTTTTCATTGGTTGTTTTCAATTCCTTGCATGAACTGGTTATATGCTTGCTTGAGAACTGGAAATTGAGAAGCATCAACCTAATGTTTGTTGTGATATGTAACACCCCGTTTTCGGAGTGCTACTAAACTAGATATTACTATCGGCATTTCAAATACTTTCGAAAATGGAACACGCTGCTGCATGGTTTTCAAAAATGTGAGTCAATATTTTTTTTTCTTTTCAGCTTCTTTTAAGAAATTGGCAATCAGAGTATTGCAGCATTTTCGAAGGCAGTGAATAAATAAAATACCATGTCCAACTCACAAAACCATACCAGGAAATTTATTTACAACATACACATAACACAATTCAAGTCTTGAAAACAATAAGCATTTATTACAACATTGTGATTTAAAGCATTTGACACCCTATAGCTGGTTAGAGCACTACAACGCTTACTAGTCCTCTAGTAAGTTGCAACAGAAACACAAGTAGGAAGCCGGACCGGCTATCCTCAGCTACGTTTCTCCGCAGTCTCGAACACTCCGCTTTTCTCGTCATCTGGTTTACATTCATTAATTGAAAGAACCACAGGCAAGGGTCAACTTCTTAAAATAAACCAGATAACACAAGAGTAGCAGATACACAAGCCTACTATTATACAAACATCACATAACATGAAACCGCATACTCCAGCACATGTAAGCAATCATGTCAACATCATTCAAAATAAATCTATAAGGATGCTCCCAAATCCTATTGACTCAACTATATGCCAGTGCAGTTTTAATTCCGGAATCCCTACGTCACGGTCAAGCCGTTCTGTACGTACTAGAGACGACCCTTTTCCATGCGATGGTAAAATTTAATGACGTTTCTGAATTCCTATGGCCATGGGCATTTCCACTACCCAGGATAGACAGGACGACGTTACCACAAGACACGATGCAACGATGCCTTTAACCACCCCCAAATGAATATATCACCACATTTGATATTTCAGTCATGGCATAATCAATAACATCAATTATCCAATAAAAATCCACAACATATATCTCAACCACAATTTAAGCATATACGCATCACAATACATTTCGATTCAACAACATATATCAATCCATTAATACGTGACCAACCAACAACACAGCAATCAACAGCATCAATCAAGTTTGTCCCTTTGCAACTCAGTGGAATTAGCAAAGAGGTAGTCAAACAAGTGTGGGGGGTTGGGGGCGGTCACCAACCACTTTTTCCAAGCCCACGAACAATTCAATATAATTATTAATCAATAAAACTAAGGGGTACGAGACCCTCACTTCGAACCCTGAGGTTCTCAGACTTCTTCGCTATATTTTTAAATCTTATACATGTCTAAAAGTTGCCCTTACACTTACTATACAAACTTAAACACTGAGAATGTCAAGTGCCCTTACCAAAGGTCGCCAAGACATGTGTCAACACACATCCCGAACTCACGCCGCACGAACTCTGGTTTTCAAGTCCTAACACACAGAACAAGCTTAGCACAATCTAAGGACTGAGTCCTAATACCTTAAGGCTCTCATAACCCAAAACTCTTTTCCTAACCAAAACACTTGTACTAAAAATACACACTTTGAAATACTTGTTTTGAAGAATTACATACACTTTTAAAAACTAACAACAATTAAGAGAATACAATTTTAAAGACTAAGAATTATTTTCCTTTCAAGCTTAAAACATGAGACACATTATTTATCAAATTCTTTTCCTTAAATACTTAAGTCAAGGCTCCACTCAGTTTCTTGGGTCTCAAGGAATCCATTTTACCTTATGTGCTCCATAGCCTAAAAATCCAAAACAACTTCAAATTCCAATCAAACTCTTTCTAAATTTTTTCCAAAACCTAACAACAATCCAATGCAATTAATATAAGCCAAAAACATCAAATCTCCTCCTCCAAACCCTCTAGGACTTCGCGGCCAACACCCAAAAATTGGAGACAAATTGTAAAACTTTCAAACCAATTTAACAACACCATTTCACATGAAATTCCTTTCACAAAACAACAATTAATTTCCAAAACACAAGCCTAATTCATAGTCACTCCTAACTTGAAGAATCAAGGGTTTTTCATAAAAATTACTCAATCCAAGTTCCAAATTCAATGAAACCTTTTCCAAAGTTTTCCAAAGTTTAAACACACATCAATTCAACTAATATAGACTTAAGAACACAAAATAATTTTCCTTCAAAACTCCTAAGTAGCTCGCGGCCATACCTCCTATTTTCAAACAAAATTTGCAAACCTATACTAATTCAAGACAACACCATTCCAAATCATTTATTTCTTTCACCAAAACAACCAATAACCTCAAAACATAACATTAATCAAATCCATTTACTCAAATCGTGCTCTTCAAGAATACAAGGGTTTCATGAAATCCTTTCTACATTTGGTTCAAATTATATCTAACATCTACAATAACAATATTAGCACTTAAGAAGCAAGAAACACAACTAATTAAATTGATTCACATCAAGATCACACAAACCCTCTTTCCCTTAGGTTAGGGTTTTCAAGAATTTGGGGATTTAAGTGCTCAATACAAGGCATAAAAATAAGAATGAAGCAAGAAAAACCATGATTACCCACATATACCCACACCCACGATTTGGGGCTGAAGTGGAAGGAGAGAGAAGTGGTTTGCAACTCACTTACAAGGTTAAGAAGAAGTGATCAAGTAGAAGATGAACTTAGAAGAAAGACATGGTGAAGATTGGAGGTGAAACAAGTCAAAAATGGTGGAGCATGGAGGCCATGAAAGGTCACAATTTTTGGGGCTGTTTTGGTGAGGGAAATGTGGCTCTCAACTTGCTCACATGCTGTAATAAATGGCAGTGAAGAGAAGAAAAAACAAGGTGCAAGAAGTGTGGAGGAATGGAAGTGAATAAACTCAAGAAATGGTGAAGGAAATGGCTATGGAGTTCCCAAGCTTTCTCACACTAGAAATAAGAAGAAGAAGAACTAATGAGAATGAGGTAAAAGGGGAGGGGGTCGGGCTGTTGCTTACTTAAAGGGGAGGGATTATTATTTAATAAAACAATTAGTAAGGAAGGGTTTAATACGTTTTTACTTAGCTTAAGAAATGATAATCAAGTAGAAGTGAAATTGAGAGAATAATATGGAGGGGAGGGTCGCGGCTGCAGCTCCTTAAATGGGTGGGGTTAATTTTATTTCACTAAAAATAAAACACATGGTTAGGAATTAACTAGGAAAAGTAATAAAGTGTTAATCACCCAAAAAGTGACACCTACAATATAAAGTAAGATGCTAATCAAATCAGTATAAAACCCTCAAAAATAATCACAACAAGTTATGATTCAATTTTCATTGAAATCGGAGCTCGTCTAAAATTTTATTCGTGGATAAAAACTATCCGGTGATTCAAAACGCGACGAAACTTCGTTAGAGTTTCCCGACGATTTTTGAACCATGAATTAATATGAAATATTAATTCTTAAATTTAATTTGATCCTAATTTAATTCAATCATTTTCTTAGTCAACAAAAATACGCGTTACTGCGTCAAACAGAAAACTCATATAATAAGTACAATTGACGAATTCACCTTAAAAGCAGCATATGTCTACGCTGTCAATTAATTTGAATTGGCATCATGAATAATAACTATTTATAATAAATAAATTATTCAAAATAAGTCAAATTAGTTCCTCGTACTCTCAGTGAATCGATGAGGTGATTAGTCTCTACGACTTACTTCTAAATAACTGGAATATTATTGCTAAAGTAATTTTTTGTAAAAATTGGGATGTTACATGATACTTGACTTGTGTGGTGCTTGATTTAAATGATATTAAACTTCATGTCACGTTGTAAGTTTTTCAACACTTATTATTTATGTCAATCATTTGTTATTGGTTATGAATTTGCACTTCTTGTGTTTGAGATTTATAGGCATGAATCCATATACCTTGGTAGGTGAAATGTCAGTAGACGATTTCTGCTTGCATGACTGAGAAACTTATGTGTTGTGTTAGAATTGGAATTGAATGAATAGGCTCATATGTAAATATTTTCTATCATGCTTTGATGTTTGACTTATCGGTTCCTTTTGGGTGGAAAAGAGTTGGCTGTTGACCCCCACACCGACATACGTGAGTGAATACTTTAGTATTACTTACCTATATTCGAGAGTCAAATTAGGGATTATGATTACGAATTGGTCATTGTCGTACCCCATGTATGAAATGTTTAGTAAGATGACAAATCTGGATAATTTCCAATTGCCTAGATTTTATAAGCCTAATAGGTAAGGATGGGTGATACTTCTGAAACTGGAAATACGAAGGTCACTTTGGATATAGTGAACTTAAGCCTCGTAGTAAATTGACGTAGTTGCCCTAGAACATACAATCTTGCGCTGTTTGAATTATTGTGGTCTAGCAATCCATGTCAATCCTTTTGTTGTGACTGCTTACTTCAATAGCAATTAAAAATGATAAGTAAGGATTCTTAGCGGGGCAGTTTTGATCAATTTAGGATGGGCATTCATAATCGATTTGGTTTCCGACACTTGTTAATTAATCAGGTTTGTTTGACCTAACCATTATGGATGGATCCTAGATTGAATGGGAACCTCAAAGCCTTCTAAAGAACCTATAGTATTTTTGATTCGAAATACCTTAGTGTTTTCTGAAATCAAAAAGGGATGGTGATGAACCAGAATTTCTGATGTCTCAGTTGCAATTAGGGAACCTTGAAGGTAATTAAGCCCTAGTTTGCTAGAAAAACTCTAAGTCTTCTAGGCATAGTGACCTTAGTGGAATACTGAGCTTAAGGAAGAGTATTAGATTATAGTCCTCGAACTATAAGAGTCTTAGTTATAACTAAATCGGCGGGAGTCAAAGATATTAATGTCTAAGCTAGATTCATTAGTCGGTGTATGAAGTGACCTTGTATTACCAATTACAAACTCTGTCTTAACTTAATGAGAATCTTATTAGGAATAACACTTAAGTTGTAACCGGTTAACTAAATCACAGAATTCTCCGGATAATTAACCTAATATCGCTATTAATTTCTTTTCGAATTCCAATGATTTAGAGCGATCAACTCAATTGAGTGGCGTAGAATTGGAGTTCACAGCGGAAGCACCGAGAACAAATCCTGCCTAAGGATAAGGTTAGAAGGTAGGGCGAATTTTGGGGACAAAGTTCCTAAAAGGTGGGGAGTAATGTAACATCCCAAATTTCCCTAAATTTAGCAATTTAAAGCTAACTTAGATCTTAAGGGCCAAAGGGATAATTGATTAAATTTTCTTAAAGTTGATTAAGGGCCAAAGAGTTAATCAGGGGTTTTAAATAGGATTTGTAAGTTAATTTCTAAACTAATCTTACTCTTGTCCCACTATACACCACTTCCCACTTAACCTCACCTTAGAACCCTCTCACTCACCCATGTACTCCCTCCATCGAGCAGCAACAGCAAAAACAAGAGAAAGAAGAAAAAAGGAGAAAGATAGAAAGGAAAAGAAAGAAGAGAGAAGAGGAGAAAGAGAGAGAGGGTTGCGATCGAGAAAGAGAGGGAGGAGGTCGCGGCGCTCGCCCCAGGACTCCCGACGGCGCACCACCGCCCTGGAGAAGCAGCAAAAGGATGGCCGAGAGAGAGAGAAGACCGAGGCAGAGAAGGAGGGACAACGCAGAGAGAGAAGAAAACGAACGAGAAAGAGAATCAGGTAGAGAGTGAGCTCGAAGAAGATGAAATTGAAGGAGGAGAAAGATTCAATCTTCAATTTCAGAATGGTTGAAGAAGATTGGGAGCTTAGGTCAAAGCTTCCATGGAGGTTAGGGCTTGCATGTGGGCTTTATTGGATGGAGAAGAAGAAAGAGAACTCTGAATGATGGAAGATAGAAGAAGAAGAAGAAGAAGAAGAAGAAAATGAAGATCTTGGATGGAGCTTCAATGGAGGCAAACCCTAGGACTTGGGGGTTTTCACCCTAAAGCTTATAAGGATCAATAGGTAACATAGAACTACCCCTAAAAGCCTCTCTTAGGGTGTGCTAGGATTTAATGTTCTAATTCTTGCATTTAAATCATTGTTGAATGGATTATTATGAAATTATAGTGGGTTTGACTGAAATAGGGTTGGATGGCTACCCCCAACCCCCCATAATTATTGTGTGATGTTTGCCATTGTGAGTTACTTTGAGCTCCAAATGGAATATGTTTGATTTAATTTATTCAAATCTATTAAATATGTAAGAATCAGTTTTGCAGTGGTTTAGCATTCGAGCTAGCCTAAATTGGGAGTTGCTATGATTTCCTTGAAATAATGGAGGGTTTTATGCCCCTTTACATGAGTTTTGGGTTATAAGATACTTGAGCTTGAATTTGCATGCACTAAAAGATACATATTCATGTGGGGTTGTTGTTATTTTGATAATGTCTTGATTTCCCATTCATACCTGTTTAATTTGTTTAGAATCATCAATTGATTTGGATTTGGGTTTTGTCTTGATGTTGTTTTGATTCTTAGCAATGCATGTAAATTCTTGTATTGAATCATAGATTAGTTGGATTGTGGGATGGATTTAAGTTGGATTGAAGGAAGGAAGCAAAGGGGATAAGCAGAAAATTCTGCAGAACAGGCTAGCACGGCCGTGTTCCATTATGTGCGTTGCTGAAATGCAGGGAAATGAGGGAGCACGTCCATGCCTCCTGGCACGGCCTGGCCGTGCCTCCCTGTGCAGTTTTGTTCTTCTCTTTATTTCAATGTTTTGATGGTTAATGGCTTGTGTTTTGGGTCCTTAATTGAAGGGGATTTAACCCTATATGATGGCAAATACTAATTTATAGGCTTGCTTTGTGATTAGTGATTCTTTTGATTGAAACTTGTGTGTGTGAATGTTTGCGTTTGGATTGCAAACCCGTCAAATTGAGAATTTTGGGTGTTTTCATTGACGGGGATTCTCTTGGTTGTCACCCATCAATTAATATGGGACTCAATGACGATTGAGCCAAGGGGATACATTAAGGACTGTGAGTAACTCCGCCTGTTGTAAGGGCCGTTGACCAAAGTGTTTGTGCCTTGGCCGGATGTTACCATAAAATGGGTGACATGCTCACCGTTGCAGAGGGACCCACTTCAGTTAGGCCGGTATCCGCTTGGTGGGGTGTTACAATATATGTGTGAGTCATGTTGCATTGAGTTAATGATTTCTGATATGTGTTGGTATTGTAATTGATGTTTGGAATCTGAAATGAGTTGTGCTTCGATATTGATGATTAATTTGACTGATAGTACGTAATGAGTAAGTGTAGATTCAAGTATTTTCGAATAACTATGTTTATACTGGTTTGGAGAGGATTTTCCATACATAGCACTCCACGTATGGCTGGAAACAACGGTAAAGGTTTTATGATTTTTGAGTCTATGTTATTGAGTTTTATAAACTCACATTTTTGGGGCGTTGTTTTCAGGTACAAGCTGATCGGAAAGGTACTGAGCATGAGATTGTGCTCGGTCTTGCCTTAGCGAGACCTCGAGTCACCGGATCACGAGTCAGAGTCTTAATTATTAAGTGGTGTCTCTGTAAAATTAGGAATTAATGTACAAATTTGTAATGGTTTTATCTTATTCTTCTTATTAAAAAATGGTTGTAATAATTAAAGTTAATTCTGTTTTCAAAACTCTGATATTGCAAGACACCTTTGGTGTCTTTGAAATATTTTACTTAGTCAAAGTAAGGTGTTTTCATAAGATGTTCTTGTTATTTGAAAGGATTATATTTCGTCAAAGTATAGTAATTTTAAACAGGATTCATTCCATAATGCTTTGAAAGGTGAAAATTTTTTTCCCGCATTTATCTATAATCCTTGATTGATTTAGTAAGTAATTCCCTAATTAGTGTTAGGGTATTATTACACAAGGGTGCTGAGCCAAAAAGTCAGCCACCACTTGGCCCTTCATTGCACTTAATGGAACGTATTTCAACGCGAAAGCATTTAATTTAACGGCCCACTTCATCAGTCGGCCTTGTAAGACTGACCTATTAAGCAAAGACTTGACAATATCAATTTTGCACAAAACCAGTATTTCTTTTGGCAATAAGTAACATTCTAGTTTTGTACAAGCATAGAATAATGATAAGTCTTCCTGGCATTAGGGTGTCAACACAGGAGGATTAGCCAACACCTTCTTGATCTGCTCAAATGCTTGTTGCTGCTCTTTACCCCATATCATGGCATCTGAATCGTTTAGCCTCAATAGAGGAGAGAAAGCCTCCATCTTTATGAACCTCCTTAGGATATTGATTTTACCTATCAAACTTTGAAGCTCTTTCTTGTTCCTAGGAGGCTTAGCTTCCAAAATAGCCTTCAACTTGTTTTCATCTACTTCAATCACTTGATGGTGGACCAGGAATCCTAAGAAGTTATCAGCCGCAACTCCAAAAGCACATTTGGCAGGATTCATTTTCAGATTGTGAGCCCGCATCCTCTTCAGAGCTTGCTCTAATTATATCAAATGGCATTCAAAGTCTTTTGACTTGACAACTACATCATCAATGTATACCTCCATGTTCTTGCCAATCAAGTCGTGAAAAATGATGTTCATAGCCCTTTGATATGCAGCCCAAGCATTCTTAAGTCCAAAAGGCATGACTACCCACTCATATATCCCCAAAGCTCCAGGGCACCTGAAGGCTATCTTGTGTGTATCATCTTTTGCTATAAAAATCTGGTTATACCCTGAGTATCACAAGTGCAGAAGGAGGATTTTACACCGGTTAAAATTGACATTTTACACCGGTTTTGGTACCGGCGTAGATGCTCCCAGTGTTGTATGATGGGGTTTTTACACCGGTTATTTAATCGATATAAAATGTGGAGTTTTACACCGGTTATATATTCGGTGTAAAATTTCAATTTCAGTTTATTTTTTATTTTTTGAAGGACCTTTTACACTGGTTATTTAGATAACTGGTGTAAAAGACTATCCTTTTACACCGGTTATTTAGATAACCGAAGTAAAATGTTAACTTTTTTTTTATCCATTATTGCCCAGAGGCTTTCTAATTGGCAGCAGAATATATTGGCACCAAATTTGCCAAAAATTCAAACAATACTCTAAACTTCACATTATTACTAAACTTTTCAAAACAAGGAAAGATCTACATTACTACATTATTTACACATAAATAAAATAGCAATGACATATCTACATTATTACACCGGTTATTCAAAACAAGGAAATATCTACATTACTAATTTACACATAAATAAAAAAGCAATATCGTTTGCGTTACTTCCCTCTACTGATTGTTCAACTTCAATATGTTGCCGTTTAGGAGACGGAACCTTCCCAAGGCTTCATGATTCTTCTTCACATATATGTAGGAATTCTAGGGTTGATCCATTAGTTGAAAAGATACAATGAAGAGCAACCTGATGCATTTTGTCCACCAAATAATGGTGGAAACAATGAGTTCTTCTCTAGATTCTATGATGGTGTCAAGAGAATAACTCCTTGGTTTTCCCATCATCTTGGGGACAATTTTTTTCTACGAGGGGGAAAACCAATGAGTTATTTTCTTAACACCATCATAGAATCCAGAGAAAAACTCATTGTTTTCGTCACCATTTGGTGGACAAAATGCATCAGCATGCTCTTCATTGTATCTTTTCAACTAATGCATCAACCCTATAATTTTTGCATTACGTGAAGAAGAATCATGAATCCTTGGGAAGGTTTCGTCTCCTAAACGGCAACATGTTGAAGTTGAAGAATCAATAGAGGGAAGTGACACAAATGACAACAGCAATGACGAGTGTCAATCTTGAGGCTAGTTTTGGCCAGTGCTAGAGCAGCAACTAGGACAAAATCGGGCAGTAGATTCCTTCGAAGAAGTCAATGGAGTGTACTCGGGTGCGATGTAAGAATACTCCGTTGTGGATGGAATATACTCTTCGATCTCATCGTCATCGTTGGGGATCTGAACAATGTCCGACCCTTGATGAACCTCCCTAGTAGCTACGGGCCTCCTGGTAGAGGGTGGTCTCCTCTGAAGCATGCGCATACGAAGGCCTGGGCCTCAACGGTCAGCGTCAGCACGGGGATCAGCATACTAGTTGTCCATAAAATCGCGATCCTCATCGAGATAAGGATCGGATGACGAGCATCGCGGTCCTCAAACCTCACAAAGCTAGCCGATACTCCCTCGCAGTCATCATCGGCCTGCTAATAGAGGAACGTGACCTCCTTGAAGCCATGCGAGTGCGACGCCCCTCACGACCACGGTTTTCATCTCAACACATCATCTGTTGTCAACAGTAGTCAATCATGAGCAACCAAACTGAAGTTTAATTGAATGAAAACAAAAAGCATAATAGGGAAGCATTAAGTTAATTATATTCGTAAGTGTAGAGAATTACCTTTTTGTAAAGGATATAAACTTGAATGAAAATCAAAAACTCAGTAAAACATTAAACTTCAAACATTTGGCCATAATTTGAAAAAAACAATCTATTATTGCGTCACCTTTAACATACAGAACTTGTAACATAAAGAATCTTTTCCAAAAGCTTAATTTAGTCAAACAACCTATTCCCTATTATCTTTGTAGGTAAACTTATATATACATTGTAGACAATATTACTTGGCATTCTTTGTCATGAGTTAAATGTCAAAAATCATGTACCAAATTGTTCAATAACACTTAACAGTAACACAAATGGCAAGGAAGGACTTTAACCTGAGACAGTGGCATAATCCCGAGTGGTACAAAGTACATAGAAACTAAACATACTACATAGCTCGCCAATGATGAATACCGATGAAGCTAGCTAATGCTCAGCATTTGACCAAAGCTAGATTATAAGCTAGGGTGAATAGATTATCAAACAGAATAAAACCAAAAACGGCCATAGCTATAAGGTAAAGGAACAAACCTATAAGAACGGAGAAGGAACAAGTGGCTGTGGTCGCTTCTAGTTTGCCTCTGAGACAGGGCTTTGAAGGAGAACGGCGACGAGAACCACGAGAAGGAGAACGACGGCGAGAACCACGTGAAGTAGAGGTATTCGAACGACTATAAGAGAGGATGAGAACGATCGACGACAGTGCAGTAGGGAGAGAGGGCTCGAATGGTGGAGAGAACAAGGAGAATGCGGCGGTGAGAGAGAAAGAGAGAGCAAGGATAGTAAAGTATGGTTATCTCAGGGAAATGCTTCGAGCGTATCTGAGAATGAGAAGGAGAAAGTTATTTTAATCAAAAGAAAGACTTTTAACACCGGTTATGGAAATAACCGATGTAAAATGTTACGTTTTTAACACTGGTTATATACAAACCCGGTGTAAAATGTCTTCAGTTTTTAAATCGCAAGCCTTTTACACTGGTTGGTTATATACCCGGTGTAAAAAGTGACGCAATATTTCAAAATTGCCATCGCGTCACTTTTTACACCGTTTAAACCTAAAACCAGTGTAAAAGACCTAAAGCTTTTCTGTTTCGTGCATAGTATATCCATCCATGAAGGTAAGAATACCATGAGTATCTACCGCATCGACTAACATGTCAGCCACAGGCATTACATATTCATCCTTCTGTAATCAATACATATTCTTATCTGGCCGTTTTTCTTAATCACAGGGACTATATTGGATAGCCACTCTACATATCTAGCCGTCCTGATGAAACCAGCCTTCAGCAATCTTCCAATTTTTGCTTTGATTTGAGGTATCATTTGGGGATTAAATCTGCACGGTGTCTGCTTGAAAGGCTTGTATCCTTCCTTAATAGGTAACCTGTGTTCCACCAACTCTCTTGCCAAACCAGGAATTTCGTAATAATTCCAAGCGAAACAAACCTTGTATCGCCTGATCAGTTCGACTAACCTACCTCATTTGTCCTCTTCTAACGGCCCACTCCCTTTTACTGTTCTGGGTTCTTCTGGTGTCCCTAGATCGATTTCAACCAAAGGGTCCTCTGCCTCAAAAGCAGGTGCAATTTTGTGAAGGATGAGTCTAATTCCATAGGTTGGGCTGCAAGCATCCTATCAAGCTCAGCTACCGTACTTTCTTTTCTAAATAATAGGCTCCCTTCATCATCTTCACTTTCGGTATCACCTTCCTCTAACATGGCATCTATAACCTTGGATTCGGCCTTGAAAATCTCCATCTGACCCAGCAAGTCTCCAAGTATCTGTGATTCCTTATCCATAGATCACATGGAGATTAGGCCGTGATTCGATCTGAGACTTCAACTTGAATCCTTCATTAGTGAGATCACATGCCTTCTAAGCCCTTTCTTCATAGTCTTCTGGAATGGCAATAGGCCCTAAATGTGGAGAATAGAACAGTGCCTCCAACATTTTTACCTCGGCTGAGAAAGGATTGTTATCTGCCTCAACCGTCTCCACATTGTCTCTAACCCAAAACATAAGCTTTCGATGGAGTGTAGAGGGCACACATTGACTGGTGTGGATCCAATCCCTACCCAAAATTATGTTGTAGGAAGGCTTACCATCTACCAGGTTTTGGGGCCTACAGTCACTTCGGCTATCACGACACCAAGAGCCGTGGATGGCTCCCCCATGAAGTTAGACATTTTCATATCAGTAGACACCAAGTCTTCTAAACTCTTTCCGAGTTTTCTCATAGTTGCAATGGGCATCACATTCAAAATGGCTCCACCATCCACAAACACCCTACTAAAGATTTTTCCGTTAATGTAAGCCTTAATATATAGGGGTTTCAAGTGCTTTATCATTTCTTCAGTGGGCTTTTCAAAGACCATCTGAGTAACCTCATCAGCCGGATGTTTGGCTAACATGGCCCATTCTGTCTCTTCTGCAAACATATCACCCTCCAAACTTCCTACCTGGCAGCTATCTGCCCAAAACTCCCCTGGGAACAAATAATAGCCTCTATGTCTGCTAATAAACCATCAGCTTCCTCTTTAAATAAGAGGTCCAACAAGGATTCCCCCATGGTACCATCTGTTTCCCAGTGCATTTTTGGAATCATTGATCCCTCTATCAAAATTGTTTCCTCAACTGCATCTACTGAAGAAATTAGCCCTTCCGCCTCAGGAGTGGGATCCTATCCATCGACTGGTTCCATATGCTGGAGAGCTCCATCTTTTTTATCTTCCCCTGATTCAATTTTGGGAAAAGCTTGATCAAGCATGTTGATTACGGTTTCTGAAGAAATTTCTTTCTTTCCTTGTTCTTAACATCAACTAGCATTTGAAGAGTCTGCTTCATCTTTTGGATGGATCTCATTCTCCGCAATCTTCTTTTTTGGGTCCTTGTCAACACAGTTGGCTTTGTATTTATGTCCATTGCATATTTGTTCAAGAACCAAGGTCCCTCTATGACATTAGCAGCAGGCTTCAACATTCTCTGCAGCCTTAGCTCTTCATCATTTCTCAACGTTATTCTTAGGGAAGACATGCCTCTTTCCATGGTGAACTCAGCTACCCTTTTTTTGTCTCTAGGGATAGGTTACTCATCAATCTTGCGTAGAGATGGCTTCCCATAATTGCTAATGGCTAGCCAATCTTGCCCCCCACTGTTTCCTTTTGAATTGGCAGATCCTTCTACTGAATCTTGGCCATGGTTCACGTTTTGCCTAACTAATTCTTGAGTGAGTCGTCCAGGTTTGGGTGGTTTCCTCCTTGCATGTGTTCTGTGATCTGCTGAGGATTTCCCAACCTGTTAAAAATAGAAGTTCTGGTTGCCTCTGCTTTTAGCCGATCATTGTTGCTTGATTCGGGTAACCCCTTTTTTGGCCTCTAGACTTGTTGAACTGATATCCTCTGCCTATGGTTGGACCCAACATCCCTAGGCTTTGAGAATGAAGCCATGTTTACCCCCAAGGCAGGAAACACGTTAGTGTTCACATTCATCTCAGCAATTCCTTTATTTGCAAGTTTGAATCTTCCTTCCTTTATTCCCTTTTGAATAAACCTCCTAAAAATCATACAATTGACAGTTGCATGATTATAAGATTTATGCCATTTGCAGCATCTTATCCTTTAGCTCCTCAGCTGGTGGGATTTTGTGCCCATCCAACAGCCGAATCTAATTGTCTTTGAGCAATTAGTCAAAGATTTGGTTTGCCTTGGAAATATCAAAGGAATATTCCACTTTTCCCTCTACTGATTTTGACTCTTTCCCTTTAGCGGCCCTCAGGACTGGACAAGAATAGTTTTTACCCTTTACTATCTCAGCAGCCATGATGTCTGCTGCGGAATCAGCTGAGTCATCATCATAATCTCCTGCATCCACAATGGACGAATTGCTCAATACGTGTAGCCCTAGAAATTAGTTGATTCAAATCAGTGCAGGCTTGCCCAACTAGTTTTTCCTTGAGTTGAGGATGCATGCTACTAATGGCCATGGCTGCGTATTTGCCTCAAAGAACTGCATTGAAAATTTTACAGCTGTTTTCCTGAATCGTTCCACGAAATCAGCAGCCGACTCATCAATCTATTGCTTTAGATTCATGAGATCAGCCGCAGTGACTTCAGGTTGAGGCTAGAAGAACCTATCATGAAAGCATCTTTCCATATTTGCCCATGTCTGTATAGAATTAGTGAAATTTGTTTTGGTTCCCTTCACCATACTGAGCAGTAAATCTTCCTATGTGCTCTATAGTTGATTTGCGATCCTCCGTGGAGAAGGTAGAAAAATATGGAGTCTTGTACCCTTGGGTATGGGTACCAATCTGTCTACCCATTCTGGATATGGCTTCCTATAGATCGGCCTATCCAGAGGTTTCATCTGCACACTAAAGTATTTCTTGATAGTATCAGCAATCACAGTTGGGTCCAGCAGCTGAGAGCCCCTAGGTCTTATCTCCCCTATGTAAGGTGTGGTTACCTGCGGTCGTTGCCTCCATGTTGGAAGATGTGCTTGAGATTTTTGCTCTGGAGGATTGCAATAACCTGACTGACTTATCATTGGAGGTGGGTTAACTGTCCATGGCTGCTCCATGTTCCCTTCTTCCGGTACCCTGTATTTTTGTTCTTGGAACACCTGTATTGTTAAATGGTGGAAGTGGGATCTGTCCCCATGGCTGCTTCGCCACTGAACCGGGTGCCCTTCGAAGAGTGGACCCCATTTGAGTGCCTACAGGTACTTCGGGATATGGTGGATAGAATAGTTGATTAGCCGATACAGGTAGAAGCGTATTTCATTGCGGCTGCCCAGCATAGCCCCCAACTGGTCTCATCACACCCCTCCTAAGCCAAGAGTTTGCTCCCCAGTGTACTGTGGGTTGGTCGCCTACATAGTAGCACCATGTTACTGCACATATGGCATCACTTGCAGCATTCCAATTTGTTCCACCGCATCTGGTGGCCTCCTAGCCATCGGTACTTGTTCAAAATGAAGATTAGCCGGGTTAGGTGTATCATTCACCACATGTTGACCTCCAGTATTCATAGTGGCTAAAGTATTTGGCTGGGAATTAATTGGATTGAAAGGTACCTGTCCTACATTCGGCTGAACCTGAGTAGGTCCTACCTGTACGTAGGTAGGCTGAACTTGATGTATCCCTGCCGGGGTCGTGCTTGACTAAACTTGAATAGGTCCTACCGGAGCCGCATTCAGCTAGGTGACAGGTCCTGCCTGAGGGGGGGTACTCCACTTCCGTTGGGATGGCAGAATTAATAGAGCTATCGCCTGAGTGACACTTTGTACATGATATCATTGATACCCAAATTAAGCTGCTGGCGTATAAATGAAGTGGACATCACCAGTGGAGGATCAGTAGGCTCAGAGTCCACCGCTACATTTATCGGCTCAATTGTTGGAGTGGGAATTCCCTGAGAGGGATTCCCTTCAATGACTTTCTTAGAACTAGCTTTCTATGAGGTTGACGTCGGTTGGTCCATGCTGGTCAGACTCTTTCCAGACTGCAAGTGCATATGCTAATGGTAATCCTGACCAGGAGATCCAAATGTGTTGATTCGTTCACCTATTTGGTCCCACCGGGCTTACCAATTTTGTTGACTGGAATGAAACTTAGCCGATGGATCGACTAACTTCAAAGAACAGTGATTCCCTTTTCTTCAATCGATTATACTGAGGAAGGAACTCTGTTCCTCAACTATGGGTCTCTTAACTACTCAAGAAAGTGTTAAGTGAGGTGAACTAGTCTAAAACAAGAACGTAAAGAAAAACATAAATTCGACTAAGCAAAAATAAGTTATTTGTATTGATTGATGTGTGTAAAAATTATGTACAACTTTGGTATTTATAGTAGTAACCAAGAACTACCATTATTCGCCACGTCTTATGGCTAACAACAGCAATATCCTAATTAACAGTTAGTCGGCTAGATCGTGCCCTTGCTCCACTAACCATATTCCTACATTCTAGGCGCTTTCCTGCTTCGCGGCCACGTCTCCAACCAACGGCTCTATTCGTTTGATCTTATCTTCTTATTCCTTCGCTCAGCTCCTAAAAATCAGGTGAGAATCCTCATTTTTCAACTTCTTTTCAAATTTAATTTAATCATGATTTACCCCATTATTTCCATCTCATGGAGCATCTCCAACATCAGCCCAGTAGGGATAATACCTTCACTAAGCTTCTTGATTCATGTCTTGGCTTCTTAGCTACAACTTCGGCTAACCTCTATTTGACTAGCACCTTTCAATCGGCTGCTATCAAATTTGACTGACACTTAAGAATATTTTAGGTGTAAACAGAGTCTAGAAAAAAGTGTTTTCATGAACCAAAAGTGCAATCCAGTAAACCCTTCATAATGTAGTATTATAAACGGAGAATGAATACATCTAATAATAGAGCATGCAAACATCCCATTCCTGCCTCATGCCTATCAATGAATTCCACAATTAAATGAATATATCAACAGGGATTTGACTCATTCAGAAGTGATGGGTGCCCTTTAAAAAATGAATTTGGCTCCTCCAAAAATGAATGAATCACCTTAAAACATAAAATAAATAATATTAAGTATTGATAAAAAAATCAACTGTTGATTTTTTTAGAGTTATTTTGGAATAAGTAAAATCAACTTTTGATTTGACTCACTTTGCACATCTCCCAATTCCTCACGCACGCCCTCCTATGCGAAGGCTCCTTCGACTACACCTATGTTTGGATCTGTGGTTGCCGTCCAATTCTCGCGTTCCAATGCAGATCTGACCGTGATTTTTGGAAGCTCCAAAGTGTAGCTTCTGCTTGAACCGCTACAGAGTCTTTACTCTCTAGGGAAGGAAATTTGTTCTCTACCCATTGGACACCCGCAAAAATTGTCCATCATGGGTAGACTACATAATTGGTACAGATCCAGGTAACTACTCACATATTTGAATATGTATGAGTGCGAGTGCGAGTATTATAGTACCCACCCCCACCCCAGGGCAGCAAAAGAAATTGTTACACAATGTGTGTACATATATTTGAAAAATAAATTTATGGGTCATCATTAGTATTCAGATATTATAAATAAGAAAATGACAAGTTCTTTCCAGTAAGAGAAATGCTACAGACACCCACTTTTACACTCTTTTAAACACTCTCTCATATGCCAGGTCACATCATCCTATTTTTTTTTAATTCTTTACCGGGTTACCGACTTTCCAAGTTGTAAACACTTTTTATTTTTTTTATTATCAGCATCTCAAATACGTTGTGTTGTCCGCTGGGCCTACCCCTCTTCAATTTGAAATGCCTCTGTTCGAGCTCCCTATAGCCAGTGGCGGATCCATATCTGAGTTGGGGGCCATGGTCTCCATTTTGAATCTTGATCAAGAGGTTCCATAAATTCCTAATATATTTATACATTTATGAAACAATTGATCATTATGTTTTGGAACAACCAGGTAAACACCGAGATCAAATAAAATGTTTTGGAACAACAGAAAATTATATAAAAAAAGGTACCTAAAAGAAGATTGGGCCTTAATAGATAGAGAAAATTATTTAAAAAAAGGTACCTCAATAGCTGATTGGAGTATGGTTTTAAATTGCGGACCACATCACGTATTGCGGCCTCAATATTGCGGATACGGAAGGCGCCGCAACGGCATCAGACCGTAATTACGGTGTGTTTAGAAATCACGTGATGCGGCAACAACAAAACGCGTTTCAGCCGCAACAAAATGGCATTTGTCCGCAACGTGCCGCAACGGGCTGCAACACCGTTCCGTTCAACTTCAACATTTCTTTAAAAAAAAAAATAGAGACATCAGAATCAGATCGTATCTTTCCTTTATCTTTTGTCTGATTTCTCTATTCTCATTCATCTCCTATCCAGATCTAGATCTGCTGCCCATGAGTCCGTGACCTTGCTCTGCTTCTCAAACTCTGCATCACCCTCTCCCTGATCTGCGATTCCGTATCTTTTTCTGCGATTCTACTGTCATGAGTCCCTCTCCTTCTCCCTAATCTGCGATTCTGCCTCTTCTTCACTTCTCAACTCTACCTCACGCCAGTCGTACTCCCTCTCCCTGATCTGCGTCCTCCTCCATCTGGTAAGATTCGTACTCCTCTGCTCTGTAGTTTGAAGGGGCAAGGGTGCGGTAGGGAGCTTCGTACTCCTCTGTCTCCTCCATTCTATCTCATATTCTCAGTGTTCTGTTTAGGTTTTTTGTGGGATTTAGGAAGATGTTGTTATGCAGCTTCTAGCTTCTACTTATTTTCGTGGGGGAGAGGGAGGTGAGTGGGTTAGGGCGCTTTGAAGGGGTGAGTGGGCCGTGGGGCATGGTGGGTGCAGGGCTGTGGGTGTTCTTCTTTCTTCTTATTTTTTAGTGTAAAAAAATTTGAACAAATTATGGACTTTAATAATTTTTTTTAGTCTTTGAATAACTTTTTGGTAGTCTTGAATAATTTTTTTGGGACTATAGTAAAGTTGTGAGGGAGTTCTTGTAGATTGAAAAATTAGGAGTTTTAGTAAAGAGAAAATTTGGGAAGTGGGGGATGTTTTTGTGAGGGAATTTGATGAAATTTGGAAATTATTAGAGGAAAATTTTGAAAAATTTTACGAGGAGAAAAGAGATTAACCGATAGGAAAATTTTATGTTAAGCTAGTATTTTTTGTGTGCTATGTTAAGATAATATTTTTTTTTGAGCAAATGTTAAGCTAGTATTTATTCAATCATATGTTAATGATTGATTTATTTGTATTTAATCAACTAGCAGTAGTTTATATTACATATCAAATTATTATTTATTTTCATTAAACATTATTAATTAGCTTATTTTTGTTATCTAATTGCTAGTTTATATTAAATATTTAAATTTGACTGAATTTTTTATTGATATTTATTTTATGAATGTTGAACAGGTATTGTAAAATATACACAATGCCACCAAGAGAAGAAATATTTCCCACTAGAAGATTAGAAGGTGCTCCAAGTGACGACATTGGATGGCATTTTGGAACACCGGTGGCTGGAAGACGAAACAATGTCCAATGCAAACGTTGTAAAATATTGATAAAAGGTGGAATCACAAGATTGAAACAACACATAACACATATGAAGGGACAAGTTACGGGTTGTGCTAGAGTGACCACAGTGGTTAGACAAAGTATGATGAAATTTCTCCTTGATGCGAAAGCGAAGAAAATTGACTCAAGGAAAAGAAAAGAAGAATTTGAAGAACACTTGAGAGGAGATGATGAAGAGGAAGACTTATACTTCATTGATGAGCAAGTGAGGCTTGCTACAGAGGAAAGCTTTAGATCGCAACGCGAATGGGAAGATAGGCAACAATTTAGACAGCAAACAGGAGGGCATGCGAATGTGTATGAAGAAGGTGGAGGCTCTCGTGCAAATGTTAGTAGGGTTGATAGGCCACAAGATGTTGCTTTTGCTTTGAGATCAACAAACATTGACCTTGTGAGGAGCAAAAGCTCGAAGCAACCGAAAATCAGTGGAGGTTTCTTCAAGACAGTGAGGAAGACGCTTGGATTGGCTGTAAGCAAGTTTATAATCTATGAACGCTTACCCATGAATTTATCTAGCTCTCCTTGGTTGCATAATTTGATTGTTGCAGTTGTTGAGACAGGTAAAAATGCTAAATGTCCAACTCCTTATGAAGTCTCAAACGTAGACTTAGAAAGTGAGTATCAAGATATGCTTGACTGGTTGAGTACGTTGAAAAACACATGGAAGATAAGGGGGTAACAATAATGTGTGATGGTTGGACTGATAGTATTAACCATACATATATTATAAATTTTTTGGTGTACTGTAGTAAGGGGACAATTTTCTTAAAATCTATTGATGCTTCTGGTGTTGATAGTAGAAATACTGATTACTACTTCGAGTTGTTAGATAAAACTGTGGAGGAAGTGGGAGAAGAATTTGTAGTCCAAGTGGTTACCGATAATGAAGTTGCACTAAAAGCTGCTGGTAAAAAACTAATGGAGAAGAGACCACATTTGTATATGGTCTGCTTGTGCAGCTCATTGTTTGGATCTTTGCTTGGAGGATATTGGGAAAAAGAAAAACGTACAGAAGATATTACATGAAGCAAAGATAGTAACAACTTTTATCTATAACCATATATGGACTGTGAATCTCATGAAAAAGTATACTGGAGGTAGAGAAATCGTTCGTCCTGGTGTTACCCGTTTTGCAACACAGTTCCTACAACTTCAGGCAATTGTGAAACAAAAGAAAGGTCTAAGAAACATGTTCAACTCTGAAGATTTTAGAAAGATCTAAATTTGGTAGAGAGAATAGTGGACCAGCATTGGAAGCAAGAAAAATTGTTGGAGATAGTGAATTCTGGAATAAGGCCAATAACATATTGAAAATGTTTGAGCCCATAGTGAAAGTTTTGAGGTTGGTTGATGGTGATGAGAATCCAACAATGGGTTTTATATATGAAGCCATTGATCGAGCCAAATAAGCAATTCGACAAAATTCTCGTTATCATTCCAGGTATAATGAGATAATAGACAAGCGTTGGAGATTCATGCATTATAATCTTCATTCTGCTGGTAAGTCAATATAATTTATAAACTTACTTTTGTCGTGTAATTTTATATTTATAATTTCATACATAAAAATTGAGTATCCTTTTTTAGGTTATTTTCTCAATCCACAATTTCAATATGGAGTTGAACATGGAGCTGATGTCTTTAAAGAAACATTTGGAGGAACACATAAGGTCATCATAAAATTAGAAAGAAACATGGATGATCAAATTAAAGCTCTGAACCAGTTGTAGATTATTTTATATATATATATATATATATATATATTAAACATATTATGTTATGTACATAGTTAATGCTTTTTAGAGAAAAGAGTGAAACATTTAGTACGCCTTTGGCTTAAAAAGGTTGGTCTAGGATGAATCCAGGTAAAATACTAATTTTTTTCTTTTTTATAAATCAATCAAATTTAACTTTTTTTTAATATAACTAATAATTTTTTTTAACTTTTGTTGCTTTGTTATAAAGCTGAATGGTGGTTGATATTTGATTCATGTGCCCCTGAACTTCAATGTGTGGCAGTAAAAGTTCTCGGTCAAACAACTTTAGCCACAAATTGTGAGAGAAATTTGAGCGCATCTAGTTACATCCACACAAAGACAAGGAATAGATTGAAGTATAAAAAGCTACAAAAGCTCGTCTTCACACATTACAACATGAAATTGAGAATGAGGAGTGAAATGAGAAAAAGTCAAGAAGAAATTGAAGCAAATTTTAATTCTATTAACCTTGACTATATATTTCAAGTGGATGATCCACTATCTCCATGGATTGAAGAGATAGAAGGTCCACTATTAGATGGATTACAAAATGCCGCATGGTTGCCTATAGTGGATACAGATGATGAAAATGTGGAAATTGGTGGTGATGATGATGATGATTCTACTGAAAATGTGGAAGCTGATGATGATGATGATGATTCTAATGAAAATACTGGTGGTTTAAGTCCACCAAGTAATAATAGTGGTGATGGTGATGGAGGTGGTAATGTAGAAGCTGAAGAAGATGGTGGTGGTGATCATAATGATGATGATGATGATGCTGATCAAAATGATTATTATCATGAGTTACCATATAATAGGCGTTATAGGAGCTTAACTGATATGGGCCCTTCTGATAGTTCATTACCTGATAGTAGAAGAAGTGGATCATGTTCTCGGAGTGTGAAAAGAAAATAAAATGTTTCACTTGGAGATTAAGCTTCTAGTATTGCACAGAATTTCAATGACTTTGATGATTCTTCAAGGAGAACAATCTTATCCTCTATTTTATCAATATGCAAGTGATCAAGCTCCCTCATATCACCAACCATCAGTGAATTATCAAGATCTTTATCAGCACCAATCAAGTGGGGCATTTTTTGAATTTGTCTTTGGTCAAGGAGCCACACAGGATGATAGTCAAAGTGAAGGTTATGATCATCCACGCCATTCCACCATGTGGTAGCAAATGGTGACAGTGTGACGTTGCTTTTTATTTGTGGTTTATTTATATTTGTACACTTTTAAGATTCTTACTTCTTTGTTAATTTCGTACTTATATGTGCTTAAATAGTATATTTTAGAAGGTTATTTAGTACTAATGCTATTTTTACTATAATTAAGTTTAAAATATTCATAAAAATGATGCAATGTCTTAAAAATGAATGAAAACTTATACAATACTATTCATAAAAAAGATATATATTGAATTAGAATAATTATAGATTTTTTTTTTTAACATTTTGTGCGAACATAAAATTATTTCATGCTGCAGCGGCCGCAATGCGCACTACAGCGACCACAATATCCGCAATCACAGTTACCGCAACCGCGACCGCAACCGCGATTTAAAACCTTGGGACCCACTACTATGTTGCTAAACTTGTGCATCCGATGGGTTTTTGTTGATTGAGAAACTGCAAACACAAGACAGTGCCATATTACTGATACAATGACAAATAAAATCATATTTTTTTTACCTGAAAAAATTAATCGTAATTATATATCTAAGAAAATGAAAAAGGGGATCAAACTCAAGTCAAATGCTATTTTATATGCAAAACCAGTGAATCTTACGCAGATCGCTCATCAAATAAATCCTCTTCGTCCACTTTCTGCCTTTCGCTATTATGAACGAAATGATTAATAGCAACAGTGCTGTTATATGTAGCGAAGGATATTCCTCGCGAATATCACGAATCAGTAGTTTATATTTTTTCCTAAATATTATTAAAAATAAAAAGGTAAATATAGAAAATAAGTTGCCACGTGATCCACTTCTAGAGCCCAACCTTAATGCTTATCTCCTTTCCCCTATGCTTTTTATTGCTAAGCTTCAATTACATTTCTCTCTTTTTTCTCTAGTCTGCTCTCCTTTTTTGTACAACAAAACGAAAGTAAAGTTCAACTTCAAGCAAACAGATAAACCCCAATTGGTGTCAATCAAATTTGTTTCATTTCTTAACAGTCAAATTGAAACCAATTGTATCAAACCGAAATGGAAAACTCATCGCCGGTACCTGACTTGCTGTCACTGGCGGTGTTGGTTTCCTGATTGTGTTTCCACGATTGGAATGCGTTGTCCAGCAATTCAATTCGAATCCGCTGTAGTGCAGTCCGGTTCGCATTGGTGTTCCAAACGGAATTGCCGGAGCTGGTCGGCAAACATTGTGGTTCCACTGCCGGCGAATGCTTTCTTGACATTCGATAGGGTGCCTGCTCCGAGATGGCGAACTTTCTGCTGAAGCACTTGAACGCACTGTAATTGTAGGTGAATGTGGCCATTGTTGATTAAGATTGAAGGTGTTGCTGTAACTACTATGCTTCAATTATCTGTTACTGGTTTATGTTTTTCCGGCGCCGTTGGCCGCCATGAAATCGTCGCTGATGAAGTGACGGTTGATGTGGAAGATAAGAGGTAACTATGACGCTGAGATTTAATTCAGAAAGAGAGAGAAACAGAAGCTGAAATAAAATGGATGCCACGTCAATCGTGATATATTCGTGGCGCTTGTTCTCGCGATGTTTAGCATTATTCTAATGGCAATTGGTGTCAATTGAACCTCTTCAAATCCTCTCTTCTCTAATGAACAAAGTGATTTTGAATAGCAACTGGCGGTGGCGATAGTGTATAACTTGCAACAGAGTATTAGGCGCAGAATATGTTTGAGATGCCGCCAATAAGAAAATTAAAAAAATGTTTGAAAGTTATTCAATTTGGATGGAGAACGGGTAATCAAGTAATCAAGTAAAGAGTTAAAAAAAATAGCGTGACATGGCTTGACGTACGGGAGAGTGTTTAGAGAGAGAGTGTGGGAGCGACTTTCGATAGCATTTCTCTTCCGGTAATCTATATATTTTTGATGTCTCATCAGTGATATATATTTCTTCATCTTCAAATACGTGAAAATCTACTGGTAATATCAAGAATAAAACATGAAGTTTGTTAGGATAATATATTTTTTTAGATAATAATAAAGCATTATGTTTGGTACACTAATTTGCAGGAGATAAAATCTTTCCTCACGAGGACTATAACCTTTGTTTTGTTCCATAATAATAATATAATATAGCCTGCTTGGTCTTTGAATTATGAATTCAACAATCTAGGGTACACGACCCTCATGAACCGAAAACCTCACTGTTGGGTGTCAAATTTAGAATTTGGAATTTCAACGATAGGCCAAGAATTTGACAGGTGAGCAACAAGGTTCCAGATAAAATTGAAGCTGAGGTACTTAAGGTTCCATATTCGACGGGACAATGATGCGTCGAAGATGGAAAAGTAGGAAAATATTCGAGTTAGGCTTCAACTGATTAGGTTTAAATGTAAAACTTGACAGGAAGTGCTACGGTCGAGTTTAGTTTATAACTTATATTTCGTAACTGTCGACTGCTTGATCATACACATGTCAGGTCGGATGATAGGTAGTTTTTCTCAATTTTTCTCTATAAATACTAAGTTAAACGATGTTGTAAAGGTTGGATACTTGATCAAAATTTCTTAACGTCTCACGTCGAAGCAGACAACGGAAACAATACGATTAAGTATGCCTTCCACTCTTTTAATTACATTCTGGCAATAAAATTACTTCATTTTCATTCATGTTTATTTCACTTTTTATGTTTCTGCAATGTATTTAGCAGTTTACACTTATTGAAAACCATCTCTTTTGAAATTCAATCCTAAGTTTTTCCCATTCTCATTTCTTTCAATTCCAGTACTTCATTTCGTTGTCTTTACTGTTAGTCAAATTGCCTTTTCTGATTATTTATCTTCATGCATTTACAAGTTTTCCTCTAAATTCAAGTTCTTTTATTCAATCCTATTTCAAAGGTGTGTTCTATTTACTTGTATTGTCATTCATATGTACTTAAACACTTGTATTTCATCCCTAATTATTGTCAAACCCGTTTCCAGTAGTTTTTCCTTTCAGATTTCTTCATTTTATTAATCTTTATATTCACTGTTATCTTGCTTCTTTGTAAATATATTTTGATCATAGTTGTAAGTAAGTCTTATGATTTTACTATAAATGTTAAAGTTATCATATTATGTGATGGCCTTCGACGGCCATTTCCATTAGGATGATTAATGGCTAACTTAATAGCAATTTGTTTGCTAGTTGGTTAAATTTCACTAAGTTAAAATTGATAAATAAACTGCAACGAATTGAACACCAATATGTTCAATTCTGATACTCGATCGAAAATATGACCGTTGCTATTAAGGAAACCATTGTTGAAAATGAAATTACCATGTAACTCATTGAACACATAATTATTTGATCTAATTATTTGTTTGTTTGACGAATTTGGTAGACAAATCTTTCATAAACCAAATTTCTCAGTAAACAAATTGACACGCCTAGTGAGACCAGCTTGGAGTAACTCGTTTTTGCAATGGTTTTTGCGTTTGAGGAGTGGAAAAATCACTACTTCTAACGTTTTGAAAGAACGAAATATGAGTGGCAGCACAAGTGCTAGTGCCACAGTTCCTAGTGTGACAAATACAAGTGCGTCGACGACTAATACTAATGCGTCGACCACTAGTGCCAACGTTGGGAATGTTAACATTCCAAGAACAAATGTTTCTGCTGCTGGCACAGGTGCGAGTGTGGTAATAGCAAATATACCACAAGATGAAATTGTACTTGGCACTTTGGCATCCTGGTCTCCGGTGATTCAAACAGTATCCGAAGTGCAAGCATGGCTTGGCAGCGCTAGGAATTCAAGTGTTAGGCCAACACAGGCCATGACACAACCCTTGTATGGGATGCCTTATAAATACCTCCATAATTCGACAGTTCCTGCTATTGGCTCCACCATGTTTAATCATTTTGCTAACCAACCTTTCTTACCTTTGGTACTTCTGTCAACGTTCAAGGAGTTGGAATGGCAGGAGCAACTACTATTACAACAAGTCGACAAGGCTCGGGGACTGGAAACATGTCAAGGAAAATTCCTCCAAACAATGGAGGATTGACGTAAAATGCGTTGGCAAGTATTCGACAACAAGTTGATGATAGTAACCATGAGATGGTAAACATGTTCAATCAGCAAATGGGAGCAGTGATTACGCCTCTTAGTGAAACAACTAATCAAGCATGCACTGTATTGGCCTTGCAAATGGAAAGGTTGAATCAAGCATTAGGATTAGCAGCGCCCATAAATGAAAATGCTCAACAAATTCCAAGGGTAATGTCTCAAGGTCAAGGCATGGGGGCATTCAGCAGAACATGAATGATCCTGGCGTTGTGCAAAATGAAGCAAATCAGCAAAATCAGAACCTTGGTCAGAATGCAAACAACTTAGCCTATGGTCAAGTACAGTTGTTGCAAAGAAACCAGGATTAGGGTGTTCCTATACATCCAGGTTTAGCTACCCTTAGGCACAATATCATGGGAAACCAGATAGAGCAGAACTTAAATAAAGTCGTCGAGCAAATGTTGAATAGACTAGGATTTAATGTGGGTCAGGCTAACCGACCGTATTTCATATTTGCGTTTCCAAAATGGGTACAACAAGAAAAAGTGCCTAGAGGAATGAAAATCCTAAAATTGTCCAAGTTTTCTGGTGACAGTGGAGAGTCGACTGTCGAACACGCAGCCAAACACACGATAGAAATGGGAGAGTTGGCAATAGTGGAAGGCCTGAAAATGAGGTTTTTTTTCCAAATTCTTTGACAAAAAACGCATTTTCTTGGTTTTCAACACTGAGGGCTAACTCAGTTCATTCGTGGGCACAATTAGAAGGATTGTTCCATGACCAATTCTTCAGGGATGATTTGCGTGTTAACTTGATAGACTTGTAACTTGACAGACTTGTTCAATGTCAAATGCATGTACAACGAATCAATAGATGACTACAATTCTAGGTTCAAACAAATGAAGAGCAGGTGTTTTATGCCTGTTCCTGAGGTCGAGATAGTCAAAATCTAGTGGTTTAGACTATTACATCAGGAAGAAATTGGTGAATCAACACATAGTTGACCTTGCTCAGTTAGGGGAAAAGGTTCGGCAAATTGAACAACTTAAAGTCGAGAAGAATAAAAAAAGTAACAAGAAATTTATCAGACGAGAGAAGGTCAATTATGTTGAACATGATAACACAGAAAGTGAAGATGATGAAGTAGTTGAGCAGGAGATCAACTTTGCTGAATTAAAAGAAGGACCACCTTATGCTTGTCAAGCATTAGTGCCTTCTAAAGGAAAAAGAGAAAATGAGCTATGTGAATAAGAAAACATATACGTTTGATATAACTAAAGCTAATAAAGTATTTGACATCCTATTGAAAGATAAGCAGCTTAAGTTGACAAATGATCATAAAGTAAAAGGGTCTGAAGACTCCAATGGTCAAAATTATTGTAAATACCATAGGGCTCTAGGCCACTCTACTAACGAATGTTTTCGTTTCAGGGATTTGATTCAAAAAGCTCTTAAAGAAGGAAGGCTCAAATTTACTGATAAGCATAAACCTAACATAAAGGTGGATTCTGATCTGTTTGGCCAAGGCATAGCTACTGTTTAAGGCCAGACAGCAAGGAATTACAGCATGGTGAATATTAGCGCCAAGCAAAAGTATGTTGTGAATGTCAAAGACCCTTTTGACATTTATCCCAGGCCTCATGAATCCGTCGAGGATTTCTTGAGGAGCAAGAACAATTGTGGGCAGCTGAAGTTGTACCCGCATTGTGACAAATACTTTGATGAGAAAGCTGCTCAGAAGGCAAAAAGGAATGGCAAGGCAACTGTTCACCAACGTCATGTGCAAGCTGGTTACGTGAACAATAATGTGAAACATGTGCCAACTGGCCAAGTGCAGAGGCCTAAAATGTTTCATAGGCCGAATCAAACAGTTGGTGGTTAGTTGGTCGAATATTCTAGGGAGTCAATTGGAAGCAACCAAGGTGAGTACCCTGGTCGAATTGTAAACAGGACTAGGAAACCAGATGCAAATGTTGTAGTGAACAAGTGGGTGGAAAATTCTCCTAAAGTCCATTGCCCTAAATTAAGGAATAGTGTGACGGATAGAAGAAGCAATCCTCATAAAGAATTACCATTTTGGAATGAAGATTACAAGTATGGGAGAGTGAACCCCAATGAAGCTGGACAGTGAAGAAGGCACCGCTGTCAAAATGTCAGAAACGTTGTCGACAGAGGATCAGACAAGCTCAGAGGCAGAGAATGAAGGCTGCTGAACTTGAGAAGTCTCAACATGAAAATTGTTTCATGGTGGGGATTTAAAAGGTGCCTCCACCTAAAGAGCAAGTTCCTAAGTTGAAAAGTGTGGTGGTTGCTAAGAGACACAACAGCTTTTAGGAGGGTCAATCTTCCAAAGCACAGGGTCAGGTGCTGCAAGGTGGTTGTAATCAAAACAATAATCCTGGGACCTCATTGGCCACTGGAGCAAAAAATTCTTGGCCAATAGGTTTGGTGGAAGCTAAAAGGATGGCTGTAGAACATGCCAACCTGGAGAGTAAAGTAGCCCATGTTTAGGAGACTTCCAGTGATATGTCCATGGAAGAATTAAGAATCTTAGTCAATGAATCCGATTTGCTAGACGACCTAGAGGAGCCTGCAAATAACAATGTTGTCAAGATTGATTTGGCAATGGAAGATGTTATTGAGGCATTAAATGATCCAGAAGACCCAATTGGTTTGAATGACAAGGAACAATTTGATTTGGATATTAGTTTGGAGGATGATCTTGATGAACTGGTAATGGCAATGGGTAGGACTTTGTCAAATGTGGGGTCTGAGGATTGTTTTGTTGACAAAGAAAGCTTCAGGCTTAGAAGCCATTTGGAAAATGAAGATGAGGCCACTGAGAAGGAGTTTACTAAACTAAATGTAAACTTAGTTTCAGTATTGCCAGCAGAATAGGAAGCTCTATATGAGTTTGTAATTGAAGTTCCAAATGAAGAAGACTTAGACGATCTTCCTGATGAATAGCAGTTTGTCGTGCAGTACTTGGTTACAATTTTTGACAACTTTGCTCGTTTAGAAAACCAACACATGAAGAAAGAAATCACCTTAGGCCATTGTATATTAAAGCAATGGTTGAAGGGAAACCTACTAACAGAATTTTGGTTGATGGTGGGGCCTCTGTGAACCTAATTCCGAGAGCAATGTTCAAGAAATTAGGTAAAGATGAAACTAACCTATTACTAACCAACAGAGTGGTAATTGATTTTGGGGGAAGGTCTTCACCATCAGATGGTGTGGTGATGCTAGATGTACAAGTTGGATCAATGGAAAAATCAATGTTTGTGTTATTCCATCCAAATCTAGTTACAATATTTTGTTAGGAAGGGATTGGATCCATGCCGTCGGAGCAGTTCTGTCGACAGTACATCAAAAAATAATCCTTTGGAATTCTCATGATGAAATTGAGATAATTGATGCTGATGATAGTCCAAGCTACCTACTTACAACAAATGCGTGTTGACTTTAAGGTCTATGATCCAAAGGTGAAACCCATTTCTGTTCAGGGTGGTGTCATTGACAGAGAAATTTTGAATGCATGTTTGATGGACCAGTTTGGCGTCAAGTTGCTAGATGAGGCCGACGAAACTCGGTCAAGTAATGATGATGAATCCTGAACATCACCAGAGTCAACTGTTGGCTTGCATGGCCGACTAACAGCCAAACGCAGATGAAGGTGTATTGGCTGATTGTATATTCGACGACGGTCCTTAGGATTTGAAAAGGGGCTTGAGGATAAAAGTGGCTTTGAGTTGAAAGATCCTTTGGAGGAGATAGATTTGGGAGATGCTGACAGGAAAAGGCCAATATATGTTAGTGCTTTGCTGTCAGAAGATTAGAAAAAGCAGATTATGGAATTGGTCTCTGAGTATAAAGATTGTTTTGCTTGGGACTATCACGAGATGCCTGGTTTGAGTAGAGAGCTTGTGGAGCACAGGTTGCCCAAAAATGCAGATTGCAAGCCTGTCAAGCAAGCTAACAGGAGGTTTACCCTTGAAGTGGTTTTGAAGATTAAAGAGGAGATTGAACGTTTGTTGAAGGCAAAGTTCATCCAGAAAACAAGATATTTGGAATGGTTGTCTAACGTAGTGCCTGTCATAAAAATAATGGTAAGATGAGGGTATGCGTTGACTTTAGGAACCTTAATGCTGCTACTCCTAAGGATGAGTGCCCAATGCCCATTGCTGATATGTTAGTGGATGCTATAGCCATGAACTTTTGAGTTTCATGGATGGACATGCTGGTTACAACTAAATCTTCATAGCTGAGGAACTAAATCTTCATAGCTGAGGAGGATGTACCCAAGACTGCTTTTAGGTGCCCAGGGTCAATTGGGACTTATGAGGGGATAGTTATGCCCTTCGGCTTGAGGAACGCTGGTGCAACTTACCGACAGGCAATGAATACCATTTTCATGAAATGATAGGCAAGTTTATGGAAGTGTACATCGACGACGTTATTGTCAAGTCGAAAAGTAAAGATGAACACTTATCCCATCTTCGACAGGCTAAGAAATGAGGAAGTATAGTTTAAAGATGAATCTTTAGAAATGTGGTTTTGGGGTTTCAGCTGCCAAGTTCTTAGGCTTTCAGGTGCATAAAAAGGGAATTGAAGTTGACAAGAACAAAGCTAAGGCGGTATTGGAGGCTAAACTACCAACTAACAAAAAGGAACTCTAGTCGTTCTTGGGGAAAGTTAATTTTCTCAGGAGGTTTATTTCAAATCTTTCAAGAAGGACAAGAGTTTTTACTGCTTTAATCAAGCTCAAGGAGAAAAGGCTTTTTGTATCACCCTATACTAGCATCTACAATCTAGCATAAGACGTTAACATAATAATGATAATCAATGAATAGATTTAATCATAACTGGGTCTCAACACCCTTGCAAACCGAATACATACTTAACATAATTCGAAACAAACTATTTAAATTTTATCCTCCTAGACAACACCAATAACAGCAGGTGAGCCAAGTTAATACATAACGTAAGTCTCAAGGTACATAGATACATACATACATACATACATACATACATATATATATATATGTGTGTGTGTGTGTGGGTGTGTGTGTGAAAATGAGAAGAAGACAATAGCTGAAAAGCATGTGCCCGCAGAGGAAACCGGACTAAGTCTTCTTATTTCAAATCAAAGCAAACCTAGCTAGAAATTAATCTCAATGAGTCTTGCAAATACTACAAACAATTCATTCAACATAAATTATTAAGTGGGAATATAACCATCACGCAACATCCTTAACATTTTTATTAGAACTTGCTAGGCATCCCAGTGAGTCAAACTCAGAATACACTAGCAATTGGGTTGATGTGGTAATCAGAGCTCTATGACACAAACTCAGGCATCCCTGAAAATTTGCTATTACCATACCCTGGCCAACACGAATGGAAGGCTAAATAAACAAACTCTTATTACCAATGAACGAGATTATGATAGCCGGTTTAGTTTGGAATCCAATGTCCCGCTAAACTGGTTTACCTTAAAATTGGATGCTACGTGCTAGTTACTTCCTACTTAGTACTTAGTCATTAAGACATCTTTTTCATTGAATAAAAAGCCTATGTTTAACTACTGTTAACACATTGAACAAACCATTTGTGGTTTAATTTTCTCACTTCTTACTATTCAAGAAGCAAGACTACGTGGAATTTCTATCATTCAATTAATAAAAAAAACCACTTAGAAAACTGGTTCCACTTGTGACTACTTTATCTCACTCAATACACAACTATTTTACACAAACTCAGAGCCCATGATGTAGAGGATCCTTCCTAGTTTTCATACAGATCAAAATTATCTCAGAATTCCATTTCTAGGATAAGAAATCAGCATTATACCAATACATGTTCTGCACAATTCCAATAGTTAATCGCAGAAAGTAAGACCAAGTTTTATATTCAAATCCTAACTAAAAATAATAAAGGGTTCAAGATGGAGGGAATTAAGCTTAGTTTCAAGGGGCACAAGTATCATTCCATTCCAAGCTCTATACGAAGAGAAATTTGTAAACAAATGCAAAAGGTTCAACAGTCATGTTACAGAGCAGAGAACATAATGACCTGAAACTTCAAACTAACTTTTCTCCCTCATTTCTCCATCAAACTCGACCAAGTCAGGGCCTAAACTGAAGCAATTTATGTCTAGGTTTCAAAAAGGTAACTTGTGCTCTGATTAGAGTTTCATACAGAGAGCTATAAGCCAAACTAGCAACACATGTCATTTCCAAACAGAATCTATAAACCTCAATTTGTGTCTCCATTTTCTCCTTCAATACGCAATCAAAATTAACAATTCCAGTGCCCAAACTGAAGGATGTTGAATGTAGTTTCCAAAGAATTAAGACTCATGTCAATGTGACCTCTGTGGAAATCACAATAACTAAAATGACACACATATGTCACTATGGGTTTGGGGACACTCAACCCTATCCAATTCCAAACCAAATTCCACAGTTATAATCAACTAAATTAGGAACTACTCAACACAAACATACTAGAGATATTAATTAACAGAAACAAGGCACTAAGACCACTAAATATAACTCTAATTAGTTCAACTTTCATACACAAAACACTGCATAAAATTTCCTGCAACAACAGCAACATGCTTAATTCACTTTTTAAGAGCAAATCACATATAATACCCAAAAATATAATAATAGACAGATTCAACTTCATTTTAAATCCTAGAACAGCCAGGATTCACTACTTTTAATTGGGTTTGAATGGGATTCATGGCGATCCCTTGGCAAATAAACAAGACTCAGCTTGAATTGATGAATTTTGAAGATGAAATTTGGTGAACTCTTTTGGTTGAAGCTTGAGAGATTTACGAGGATAATTTGTTAAGGACCGAATGGGGAAGAGAATGGTGGTAATTGGTGGTGTTTTGAGAGCTTGGAGGTGATAGAAGAAGGGGGTGGGGTGAATTCTTGAAAGGAGGGGGAGAAGGAGATGTTTTTGTGTGCTTTACTAAGGAGAAAAATATAAGAAAAAAGCTTTTCCCCTCCCTCTTAGATGTTCTGGCCGTGGTATGGTCAAGGGGGAGTGGTTTTGATCCCTTGCATGTGTTTTAATTGGTTAATTAAAAGTAGGTAGGTGTAATAGTGTAGGTGAAGGTGAAGGTGTATGGTAAACTAAAGTAGTAATATGTGGTGATTAATCTATCATGGCATAGGATTAAGTGGTTGGAAAAATATGATCATCTCTATCAATTGTCTGATTCTCTCTCAATTTAATCTAAAGTAATACTATTAGTGCTCTTTCTCTCTCTCTCTCTCCCCCTAAAATACTACCCATATACTAAGATAATAATTATGAGAAAATTTAATTAAATAGAAATTAGTGCTTAGATCAAACATAACTAATTTAATTACTCAAGCATAGGATTTACAAATAATTTAATTATGACAACAGTCCTTATGCTAAGGGTGTTACATTTCTACCCTGCTAAAAATAATTTTGTCCTCAAAATTTAGACACAGCATACCTATTCAAACAAATATGGATATTTGTCCCGCATTTCCTCTTCGAGTTCCCACGTGGCATCTTCGGGAGCGGACCCTTCCCAAATAACCTTTACCAAGGGAATCGTCTTGTTCCTCAATGTCTCCTAATTACGATCCATAACTTGAAATGGTATGTGTTAGTAAGTCAAATATGCCCTTAACTGTACCTATTCATGGTCCAACAGTTGAAAAGGATCCGAAATGTACTTTTTGAGTTGTGACACATGGAAAACATTATGGAAGTTCGATAATGAAGGAGGAAGAGCAATCTGATAAGCAAACGGGACCGACTCGATTCAAGATTTAAAAAGGACCAATAAAACGAGGATTTAACTTTTTGGCCCGAATAGCCCTCCCAATGCCTATCGTTGGGGTAACTTTACGTAATACATGCTCTCCCTCTTCAAACTCCATAGGTTTCCTTTGATTGTCGGCATAGCTTTCCTGCCGACTTTGAGCTACCCTTAACTTATCCCTGATGATTCGGATTTTATCAGTAGTCTCCTGGACTAAGTCTGGGCCTAACTCTTGAATCCTACCTCATACCAACATAAAGGGGTCCTACATTTTCTGCCATACAAAGCCTCATACGGAGCCATGCCAATACTGGAATGGTAGTTGTTGTTATAAGCAAATTCTATCAAGGAAAGATGTTCATCCCAACACCCACCATCTTCTAAAATACAAGCTCTTAACATGTCTTCCAAGGTTTATATGGTATGCTCCATCTGACCATCCGTTTGGGGATTATATACGGTGTTAAGATTTAATTTGGTACTAACGGGTATCCCATGTAACCTAACAATCTCCCGAATATAAACCTTGGCTAATATGGAGGTACTATAGGTAGTCTTGACCGGGATGAAATGAGCCGACTTTGTTAGTCTATCAAAAATAACCCAGATAGAATCATACTCGGACTGTGTTCGAGGCAAACCTACCATGAAGTCCATGGACATGCCTTCCCATTTCTATTCAGGAATTGCTAAAGGCTGAAGCATACCAGAGGGCTTTTGATGTTCTATCTTCGTGCGTTGACAGACTAGACACTGAGCTACAAACTCTGCTATCTCTCTCTTCATACTTGGCCACCAATAATTTTGCTTCAAATCATGACACATTTTGGTGGAACCAGGATATACTGAGAAACTGCTCTTATGAGCCTCTTCCAACAATTGCCTCTTAATCCCCTCATTTGTGGGAATACATATCCTTTAGTGGAAAAGAATATTCCCTTCACTAGCCTCTGAGAAATCGGGGTGATATCTCTTGGTTTGCAACTCTTCATCCAAGAAATGAGCTTTTCTAATTTAGTCTCTAAAGTTGCATGAAATTTCTAAATGATTAATTAGAAGACTGCCCTCTCCCAAAGAGACTCCCAAATTAAGATCCCTAAATTCCTCTAATAGTCCAATCTTATGGATCATCATAGTAGATACATGGAGCGATTTCTTGCTCAGGGCATCGACAACTATATTAGCCTTACCGGGGTGGTATTTTAACTCAAAATCATAATCCTTTAAGAATTCCACCCGCCTTCTTTGTCTCATATTTAACTCTTTCTAATCAAAGAGACACTTTAGACTCTTATGATCACTAAATATTTCAAACTGAGACCCAGATCTTTAAAGCAAAAACCACAGCAGCTAATTCCAAATCATGAGTAGGATAATTCTCCTCATGGGATTTTAGCTTTTGGGGGGCATAAGCCACCACTTGCTTATTTTACATCAATACACATCCTAAACCTCTCTTTGATGCATCAGTGTAGACTTCAAACCCTAATGTTGGGTCAGGAATGGTCAACACTGGTGCGAAAGTCAACCGAATCTTAAGGTTTAAGAAGCTACTATCACAATGTTCATCCCTCACAAAAGTTGTCCTTTTCAGGTTAGTCGAGTTAATGGAAGTACCAACTGGGAAAATCCTTTAATGAACCTTCTATAATACCCAGCCAATCCAAGAAAACTCCTTACTTCCATCACGGTGGTCGGTCTCTCCCACTCAAGGATGGCTTCTATCTTGCCAGGATCAACCGACACTCCCTCCCAGGATATAACATGTCCTAGGAACTTTATCTTGGTGAACCAAAACTCATATTTCTATGGCTTTGCAAAAAGCCTCTTCTCTTTAAGGATCTCTAGCACAATCCTAAGGTGCTCCTCATGTTCCTGAGGACTCCTAGAATAAGTGAGGATGTCATCTATGAATACCACTACAAATCTGTCCAAAAAGGGTCTGAAAACCCTGTTCATATAATCCATGAACACGGCCGAGGCATTTGTTAAGCCAAAAGGCATAACTAGGAATACGGAGTCCTAAAGGCAGTTTTGGAAACATCATCTACCATAATCCTAATCTGGTAACCTATCCTTAAGTCAATCTTAGAGAAAACCGAGACTCCTCGAAGTTGATCTAGGAGGTCATCAATCCTAGGAAGGTGATACTTGTTCTTGATGGTAACAATGTTTAATTGTCTATAATCAATACATAGTCTAATGGTTCCATCTTCACTAATAGAATCGGTGCACCCAAGGGGATACACTTGGCCTAATAAACTTCTTAGTAATAAGATCCTCTAACTGGGTTTTCAGTTCCCTCAACTCTACAGGTGACATCCTGTAAGGAGCAATTGAGATTGGTCCCGTCCCCGGAACCAAATCTATTGAAAATTCCACTTCCATTTCCGAAGATAAGGAGGATACGTCATCAGGAAATCCAAAAACTCATTTACCACTGGGATGGTGCTCAAATCTAACCTATCTTTAGGAGTTGCAGAGAATAGCAAGATGTGCCCTAAGTTCCCTTCGACAAGGCATTGGTTTAAACAAGCTACAGTAGCTAGTACATCATAACTAGATTTTTCAAAACATGATTGCATAGAAGGGAAAATTACTGTTTTGTTGAAACAATTCAGGACAACCTGGTTAGAGGAAAGCCAATCCATGCCTAAAATTATATCGATACTAGTCAAAGGTAAACAAATCAAATCTACTGTAAAAATTCTTCCTTGTATTACGAGAGGACAATTCTCGCATAACAAGGAAGTAGAAATATTGCTTTCTGCAGGTGTGAGAATGTGCAAAGGGTGAGGCAGTGAAGAGAGATATAATTGTAACCACTAGGTACACTCACAAGAAATAAATGAGTGTGTCACACCAGAATTATACAATACAACTAAAGGCTCATCATAAAGAGAACACATACCTTTAATCAAGTCATTAGCCTTCTTCACATTCTTGGCATTGAGAGTAAAGACCATTCCTGTGGTTTGGTTACTGGGAATGGCAACTCCTTTCTTCCTATGTGGGTAGAAGAGTAAAGAGTGCCTTGGTTGCTTGCAATGATTGAACGTGAACACAAGAAGGGGGGTTGAATTGTGTTAAAAACCTTTCGCAAACTATGCGTAACAACTTCAAAATAAGTTGTTCAAAACTGTTTTGTATATTGGATGCAGAGAATTAAACAGGACCGGATGCAGAAATTTAAACAGTTTATAAAAACTTGTTTTCCTGAGCAAGGTAAAGATAAATAATGTAAAGCAGTAAAGGATGAGACTCAGAGATTTATACTAGTTCACCACCAATTGGTAGCTACGTCTAGTCCCTTCGTTCTTGAAGGATTTTCCACTATAATCAACTGATTACAATTTCCTCAAGAGTATTCTTCTGTCACAAACTTGACAATACTCTCAACTTCTCAAAACGACTCAGTACAGTCAAGCCCTTGAGGAACAGAGCCTTAACTAGGCCAAATACAATTTTACAAAAGAGATTATGATTTTGATAACAATCGAAATAACTCTCACAGAGAGGATGAAAAGATTAAGCTCAAAACAGAATAGCTTTCTAAAAGAAAGTATAAGACGCTGAGTTCAGTTCAATGTAGACCAGAAACTTGGCACGAAGCTTGATTGCACACTTGAGTAATATTGCTTTCAGAATGAAGTTTCTTCACAGTTTCTCTAACTCTTCTTCAATGAATACCTTGGGGTATTTATAGGAGTCTTCAAGGATATTACCGTTGCAGTAAAAATATCTCCTTGCTATTGAGTGAGGTAATTTGAAATGTAGTCCTTTTCATCCTTTCCAGAGAATATCAGAATAGTACACATTACCGTTTTCGTACTATCTGCAATTTGCAATTGCCTTGTATGATTTTTGTCTTATGCTAAAGGTGTCACCTTTGCTTCCTCGTACATCAAAATGAGCGCACAAAATCAAATTCGAATTCCGTTCCAGAACAGTTTGAGGCTGAGAGCAAAAACTTGATCACCACGTGCTTCATTAAAGAGATCAGACGCTCGCTCAGAACAAAGGACGGACGCTCGTAGCAATTGAGTGTTCCACGTGTCAAGAAGTCACACTGCTGGACGCTTGTTGTTAACGTGACGCCAGAAGTGGGTTAGGATCGACACTAGTGGATTGTATTCAATTCTTTTGTATATTTCTTCTTCTTTCTTAAGTGATTTGTACATATATAAATGAAGCTTTTGATACCTGTACACTCAAAGATATGTTAGAGGATAAATTGTTCTCTTGAGAAACATTTTGTTATCATCAAAATTAATGAGGGTTTAAACTTCTCAATCGTTTAGGTTCCAACAATCTCCCCCTTTTTGATGATGACAAATATCTAAGATTGATGAACAATTTAATTTCAAAATAACATCAAAGGTCTCCCCCTGACTTTAACACTTTTGATGTATAAGACAATTCTAGTATTAAGGCGATTGTTGATAAACAAATTCATTTAAGTGATCGCAAAAATACATAGATGAATCAGATCATATTTTTAACAAGGTGAGATCGGATGCTGATTTTCATTTTATCAGAAAGATTTTCATATTACCAACTTTATTGATCATTGTTAGATTATTGGGTCAATGAATATCAATGCAGTTAATAGATATTAGAGCAATGAATAACCATACAAATGCTATGTATGAAATGATATGCATGATAAATTCAGCTGTAGTGTATTCATCGGACGGTGAATTTGTTAATCAGACTTAATCAGACTCTTCTCACGTGTTCATCAGACCTTTCTTTTACTCCCCCTTTTGTCATCAGATAAAAAGAGTGTAAAGCACATCATAGTCAAAAAAGATGGCTTAGAAAAATTTGAATATATATAAACAAATAATCAGATAAAGGCATGTATAGTCAAATAATCAGAAAACACTGAATATATAAAAAAAATAAGAGTACCCAAAAAATAAATTTATATATAAAAAAATTTAAGGGTTTGGTGGTGGAGGAGGGATGTTAAGACGTTCATATAGAAGTTTCAGTGCATTCTCCAGCTGAGTAACTTTCAGGTTAGTAGCCTTCATTTCTTCAAACTCTGGTTTAGGAATGGTGACCATTTCAACTGCAGGAGTAGAAGTAGAAGTTCCAGCTTCTGGTGTAGGTTCCATCTTCTGATGCTCTGCTAGCACCCAGTTGGAAAGCTTCAGTCTCAAGTCCTTCTTTTGTTGAGCCTTTTGAAAGAATACATCATTTGGTATAAACCATTTGATGAGACTTCCAAGTTTCCTCTGCTCAGATTCTGACTGAATTCTTCTCCTTTTCTCCACCTCTTCTGGATACAGCAAATCCATGAAGACTGTTTCCCTATGCAGAAGCACGTCAGAAGTGAAAGCCTCAAACTTATTCCCAGCTTCTTCTCCCCATATCCTTCTGATGAATTCACTCAATGCTTCAGAAGCAAAAGAGATTCCTTCATTTTTACGCCGGTACAATCCTCTCAAATTTTCCTGTCATCTTACGTAAGCACCAGGGACGAGGCATGGTAACAAAGCTTTGTCTTTCCATGTCTTGACCATTGACTCAAGTGAATCCAATATCAAAGTGCTTTGTCACTGCAGCCCATTGGACATAAGTCTTCATGCGATCAGAGTGGTGCGATCACTGAGCATTTGAACATATCATCGGTAAACTGTTCCCCAGTTGATGTCGATGGTCTGGCGATTGTGCCAGCTGTTGGAATAGTGGCCTTCTCGGCATTGCGGTGTTTGAGGAGCGATTCTCCATTCATCTTCCTTGAGAGAATTCATGTAAAACCTTACGGCATGATCCTCGGAGATCTTGTGCAATCGGAGCTTAGAGAATTCCTTAAGATTGTACTTCTTGGGAGCCTTCTCATACTCAGTGAGCCTGATCTTCTTTGAATGGTCGCTTACCAGGAGCGAGTTCTTTCCTTTTCCCAGGATAGACCAAGGTAGCCACCTTTGTGCATGCAGTACAATCTTCAACTTGTTTGCACGAAGGATCCCTGAACTGTCTGATTACTTCAATCTTCTTCATCTCAAGACAGTGTGCCATGAAGGCAGCTTCTTCATCTATGATCCACCTTCCGCATTCTTCCAATGTGAGCGGTTCAGTTTGTGGTAGGGATCTAGGAAGGTCAACAGAGAAGGGAATTGCTCTGCTACCAGATGCTGGTCTCAATCTTCCTTTAAATGACATCTGAAAGTGGTCTTCTCCATCCTTGAAGGTAGCACTCATCGGAGAGGCAATCTCCAGTCTGGCAGCTCTAGAGGTGAAGGTTTTCAAATGCCATGTGGAGGGACGATTGTAGATGCTATGATATATCTCATACTTAACAAACTGTGGTTTGTAAATACATGAGACATTCTTCCTTCCACCAGTGTCTGTAGGTTAATGGGTAATGGTGAGTAAGGTGGGAGTGGTTTTGGTGATTTTATAGGTTTTAGGTGTGTAGGGTTTGAAGGGATTAACGGGAGGTACTTTGAATAATAGATTAAAGGGATGAGAGTGAAGTTTGGAAATATATGTGGTAAGTGAAGTATTTGAGGAATTTTGTGGTAGGTCAAGGTTGAGTGTAGAGGATGATGGTTGGGTAGGTTTAGGGAGGGTAGAGGTTTGTCGGAGGCTCATTCTGGTTTTCTTGGTTTGTGGTTGTGTTTGTGGTTGTGAAACAGACAATGAGGGTGCAGGAATAACATCATGAGCATCAAAGACAGATACTGATTCATCGTGATAAAATCAAGTACCTTTGGGTTAACCTCAAGACTTAACCAACCTTCTTTTCGATCCTCTCGTGACAACAACAGCGGGAGGAGGAGGAGGATTTGCTTCCCTTGACCGGATCTTTGAAGCATCCTTTTCATTTCTTTGGTCTAAATTTGTTTCTCCAAGACCTTTCTGATATGAATTCTATCCTCATCTTCTGGTTCTTCAGCAGTAGGTGCAGGAGCTACCTTCTGTTTTGTTCTTCTTGTCTCCCTTGAAGGAGACTCAACAGGACTTTTCACACCAGTTATTGAGCTTCTGGTGGTTTTCTTTTCAGCTTCTCCTTCCTGTTGTTCTATTTTCACTTTCTTGATCATAGAGCCAAGAATTAGTCATCGATCCCACCAAACTGTTGACTCCAATAACTTCTGGACGAACAACAGCACCAACACCAAAGTATTTTTCTCTTTCCTCTGTGTTGATGGAGTCAGTCAGCTTCCTTACAACGCCGTCTTTGATCATCATAATGGAGAGAAGAACTCCATAAGGGATTATCTTGACGATATTCTTCTTATCGACACTCCTCCTTGAGAAGACAAGGGCATTTATCAGATTGTTGATAATCAACCTTGGCAGATTGATTTTCTTCCCATCCATGTAGTTCCTCATAATGAACTTTTGCTCGTAGTTCACTATGTCGCTTGAGCCAGCCTTCAGAATCACGCTCTTGGCGATGATTTTGTGCAGTACTCGGTAGTGGCTTTTCAAGTCTTTGGCCGTGGGAGTGATGTTCTTCTTCTTCAGTTCACGGTAGTTCTCAAACAGGGCTTCGTTGACGTTTTCAAGTCCTCTGTAAGCATCAGCCCAGTTTGAATGGTAACTGATTCCTTCACACGGACACTTGATCGTCTGAGCAATAGAGTTGATGGTGAAGCATAGTTTGAAGCCTCTGATGTGTCCTTCTATGACTTCCCCCGAAAGTAAGTACGCATTCCCCCAGAACTCCTTAGTAGCATAGCTCAGTACGTCAACTGGTTCCCAGATGAAGTAGTTTTTCTAGCCGTGTTTCTCAAGACCTTCTTCAAAATCAAAACCGTACAGCTTGAAGTTCTCAAAATCAACCCGGTTCTCATTCAGAAGTTTTGCCTCAGAGAAGACGTCGAAGGCAGCAGTGTATTGTCCAACCTTTCTGTCGGCCATTGTAGCAGTTGAAGAGAAGGTGATGGAGGTTTTAGGGTTCGAAAACACACACACACACACACACACAGACAGAGAGAAAGAGAACGGTTTTGCAGAAAACGCAGAGTGAAGTGATGGAGCGAAAAATGTGGAGTAATGGGAAAGTTGATAGAAAATGGTACAGTCCTTTTTCAAAAAAAATCGCTTCGTATTTCCACATAAAAATTAAATCAAAAAGAAAAGAAAATAAAGATTCGCCTTTTCATTAAATGCAGACGCCAAAAGAAAAGTAAGATCAAGAAAAAGATTATATCGAAAGACATAAATAATTATGACTCAGTAGATGTGATGAGACGCTTAAGTCCTTAACACGTGTGACACGTGTAGGTGTGCTCGGACGCACGCAACTGATTCACCAAACGATGAGTTATGATGCATATGACAAATAAGATGCTTATTCATATACATGCTTATGTCATACCAGATGCTGAGATTTTGTATATTATCTGAAGTTGAGATTAATCATTCTTCTATAAGATGAAAATTTAAATTTTTTCTTATGAAATTGAATCTATCTTCAGCAAGGGGTTTTGTAAATATGTCAACCCACTGATGATCAGTGTCCACAAATTTTATTTCTAGAATACCCTTTTGAACATAGTCTCTTATGAAGTGATGCTTAATCTCAATGTGCTTGGCTTGTGAATGCAATATGGGATTTTTAGTAAGACAGATTGCAGAAGTATTGTCACAAAAGATAGGAATGTTACTCTCTTTTATCAGATAGTCTTCAAGTTGATATTTCATCCACAGAAGTTGAGAGCAACTTCTTTGCTGAAATATACTCGACCTGCTGTTGAGAGTGCAATCGTGCTTTGCCTTTTGCTTGACCAAGATACAAGATTTGCTCCAAGGAATTGGCGGCTTCCACTTGTGCTTTTTCTTTCAATTCGGTCTCAAAGAAAGTCAAAGATCACGTAAACCTACTAACTTGTAATCTTTTGATTTCTTATAAAGCAAACCAAGATTAGTAGATCCTTGCAAATATCTAAAGATTCTTTTAACAGCACTCAAGTGTGATTCTCTAGGATCTGATTGAAACCTAGCACACAGACAGACGCTGAACATAATATCAGGTCTTGAAGCTGTAAGATAAAGTAGAGATCCAATCATACCTCTGTACATCTTCTGATCTACCTTTTTACCAGTTTCATCTTTACCAAGAGTACATGCGGGATGCATATGACTACACATAGATTTGCAGTCCACCATTTTGAATTTCTTTAGCAATTCCTTGATATATTTGCTTTGATGTATATATATACCATCATTGCATTGTTTGATTTGAATTCCAAGGAAAAACTTTAGTTCACCCATCATGCTCATCTCGAATTCAGCCTGCGTTAGCTTAAAAAATTCTTTACAAAGGCTTTCATTAGTAGCTCCAAAAATAATGTCATCAACATATATTCGAACAATTATAAAGTGCTTGTTTGATGTTTTTCTAAAAAGAGTGGTGTCTACTAGACCTCTGGTAAATCCATTTTTCTTCAAAAATGTACTCAATCTTTCATACCAAGCTCTGGGAGCTTGCTTAAGACCGTAAAGGGCCTTTTTGAGTTTGAAGACATGTTCTGGAAATTCAATGTCTTCAAATCCAGGAGGTTGTTTTATAAAGACTTCCTCAGTTATAAAACCATTCAAGAAAGCACTTTTCACATCCATTTGATAAAGAATTATATCATGATGTGCAGCAAAAGAAAGCAAAATGCGTATAGCTTCTAACCTTGCAACAGGTGCAAATGTTTCTGTAAAATCAATACCTTCTTCCTGTGAGTACCCTTGAGCAACCAATCTTGCCTTGTTTCTCACAACCTTTCCATCTTCATCAAGCTTGTTTCTAAATACCCATTTAGTACCAATAGCTTGCGTATCTTCTGGTAAAGTAACCTACTTCCATACATCATTTCTTTGGGCTGATTCAACTCTTCTTGCATGGCGTAATCCAACCTTCATCTTTCAATGCTTGATCAATCGTTTTAGGTTCCATTTCTGAGAGTAGTGCCATATCTGCATGCTCTTTAAAAGAGGATCTGGTTCTTACTTTATCTCCAGGTTTTCCTATGATTTGATCTTTAGGATGATTGGCTTTGTACTTCCAGCTCTTTCTGAATTTAGTTTCTGAAGATTCTTGTGTCTGGTCACCACCGGACGATGAAGATGTAGGTTCACTATTTGTAGTATTACCTATATTTAATTCTGAAAATAATTCATCTAGCTCTGACATGGCAGTGTCAGGCTTCTTATCATCAAATTTGACATGAATGGATTCATCCACTGTCATAGTTTCTTTATTGTATATTCTAAAAGCTTTAGATCTTTCAGAATATCCCAAAAAGATTCCTTTGTCAGCTTTTGAATCAAACTTACCAAGCTGATCCTTAGTATTTAAAATGTAACACGTGTAACCAAATGAATGAAAATATGATATGTTTGGTTTCCTTCCTTTCCACAGTTCATATGGAGTCTTCTTCAAAATAGGTCTTATAGAAATTCTATTTTGAATGTAACAAGCTGTGTTTACTGCTTCTGCCCAAAAATGTTTCGCAATATTAGCCTCATTGATCATGGTCCTGGCCATTTCTTGGAGGGACCTATTTTTCCTTTCTACAACACCATTTTGTTGAGGTGTTCTAGGAGAGGAGAAATTGTGGGAGATGCCGTTATCATCGCAAAATTTTTGAAAGCTTTCATTTTCAAATTCTCCCCCATGATCACTTCTAATAGAAGATATGCAAATTCCTTTTTCATTTTGAACAGTTTTGCAGAATACAGTAAATACCTTGTATGACTCATCTTTGTGAGCAAGGAATCTAACCCATGTCCATCTAGTGAAATCATCAACAATGACTAATGTGACACCCTCTACCCCGTCATGGCATTTTAGCAATGTAAGAAGAAAATAACACAAGATAAAAAAAAAATTCATTCGGATAAAACTTTCCTTTGAAACGAAATAGAGTTGTCACGTTCACAACATGCGAAAATAGAAAATGAGTATGAAATACAATTAATAAAAATAACCCAAGTCCCCGATGTCACAATAATTCAGAGCTCTTCCCCTAATCATTACATCGGAAGAAAACAATAACTTAAACAAGTAAACACAAGTCTTCTATCTATCACAATGAGCTATCGTGATTACTTGCCGGCATTCATATCCTCAATACTGCGGTCTCGGCATCTACACATACCAGTGGGATATGCATAGCCACAAGAGGGGTTAGTCATCATAACCTCAGATAGTGCATACAGCGTAGGAAATTAATGAACAATGCGCAATATACAACAATTCCAATAAGGACATCTAATCACTAGCGTTAAGGCATAAAATGGTACCACAACGGCCAAATATCACATGCTACAACATCAATCACAACATTAAGGTACATTACCACAACAATTATATATCACATGCCACGGCATCAACCACAACAACAAGGTACATTACCAACACTAAACAACCAGGCACATGATCATGTAAAACAATGTATTTATAGAACCATAACTATATGCATGTGGATCCACTTAAAACGCCGCCGGGCTCCCTTGCCCGTTTCGGAATACCGTGTCAGTAGTGAACCAATAACAACAGGATCGGGAACCTCACCCGTCACGGGATACCTTGCCCGATTCGCCCCATTAACCGTAGGACCGGGAAACCTCGCCGTCACAGGATACCTTGCCCGATTCGCCTACTAACCAAAGGACCGGAAACCTCGCCCACACGGATACCTTGGCCGATTCGCCTTTTTTTCTTTTAACCGTAGGGACCGGGAAACCTTGCCCGTCACGGGATACCTTGCCCGGTCGCCCTACTAACCAAAGGACCGGAAACCTCGCCGTCACGGGATACCTTGCCCGATTCGCCCTTTTTAAATAGGATCGGAAACCTCGCCACGGGATACCTTGCCCGATACGCCCTACTAACAATAACAACAACAACAACAGCAATGACGACACCAAGATACATGAACATGACCAAACGCGGTGTCTAACCATAACATCCTCTATCGCCATATTTTCGACCAGTAACAACAATAACAACAATGAACACAATTCATAAGTTAGCTAGTGCCTTCTATCAATAACATGAACATTTAATAATCTTAGCAACTTTGATTAAGCACATACATCCAAGTGAAACTTTGGCATAGAAGGACTAGTTCTCTCAGATTAACATACTAATAAATCAATAGGCATCATAAATGAACCTTAGACATTCTACTTAAGCTTTACAATATCGACATAATTGCGGGGACTCGAGTTCTTTGATTCATACTTAGTGGCTACACTTTCATAGGGTCTAAAGCCTACTATTTAGTTATTTAATTTCCTTACATTGTCATTTGTTAACAACCAATTTCTGTACATCAAGCATATAACAACCAAAGCTCAATCATCACGCCAATTTCAACAACCAATAAAATTATCACATCACGTTACAATAAATATCACTAGTCAAGAATAGTAATTGAGGAGTTCGGATGTCTCTCTATCACGGTGGTGATAGTGCTCGTTTTTCGTTACCGCGCGAGGTGTTGGGGTCATGGGACACCCCTATTGTTCATACATGTTCCATACACTCACTAGAAGAGAACAACTACCCCTTACCTTAAGTGAATTTCGTGCTCCTAGGATGGCATGAGGTAACACCAAGCTTTTCCTTTCCTAGTGAAGCTTTCCTCAGTAAAACACAAGAGCAAGGGTTTAGGAATGGAAAAATCATGGTTTAGAACCCTAACATTGATCTTAAAGACAAAACTTATCATTAGAAGACTTACCACCTCCTATTCCTCCCAACGAGGTCAGACGAGTTACAATAACGATGCTCCCCGGTCGAGTCCCGTAGCGTAGTCTTGAGTTAGAGCCCTTGACACCCCAAAATTGGAAGAAGGGAAGGAAGAGCTTTTCTCTGTTTGGATTGGTCTTATGAGCAGCTCCTAATCATGTTTAGGGTCTTAGAACTGATGCTTAGTGGCTAGGTTAAGTCTAGGGGTCGTGGTTGCCCTTTCAGGTCGAGAATGGGTCACACTGGGTCACAGAACCGGCCCAAAACGAGTTAAAACGCGAAACAACGCGTAGTCACTTATCAGCTGTGGGCGCCGGGCGCCTGCACTCCCTGGGCGCCCGAGCTTCAGTCTGGGCGCCCTGCGCCTGAGTCTGGACACTCGGTGCCACTGTTTTGGTCGTAGCTGGAGCTACAGATGTCCGATTGAGGTGTTCTTGGTGTCGTTGGAAAGCTAAGAGAATTTCCTACAATTTTATCTCTAATAGGCTTACCTAAATTCGGACTCTAACAGGATCAAAAATGCAGTTGAAATATACTATAATATTCCTAAGTGTTACGCTTGCGTTGTGTTGACTCCAGAGAGCATATCTAGAGTTGTAGGTATCGAAATCGAGTCGAACTAAAGCCAACTAAAAGATAAGAGATAATGCTACAACTTTATTGAAGGGACTTAAATCCAATTGAGTTGTTAAGAGGTTCGAAAATGGGGAATATGATGACCGAAATAGCTAAATATAGGAATAAAGGTACATCTGGACACTTAATCGGCTGAAGGAACGGTAAAACATATGAAACCCAACCCAAGCAACAATAAGCATGTTCTAATACCCTAAGACATATCCTAATCTTGAAGGATGAAAAATTAGGGCTATTACAACTAACCCATATTTCTTTCTAGTTAAAGAGGCTGTCCTTGTTGGACCAAAAAGATCAAGATGCAAAAGCTCAAGTGGTCTAGAGGTTGAAACAACATTTTTTGAATGAAAAGAAGTTTTAACTTGTTTTCCTCTTTGACATGCCTCACAGAGAGCATCAGATTGATACTTGAGATTTGGTAAGCCTCTGACAAGACTGTGCTTGTTTAATTTTGAGATTAATCTCAAATTGGCATGACCCAATCTCTTGTGCCAAATCCATTGTTCTTCGTCAACAGACATGAGACACTTGACATCTTGTTTTGCAAGTTCAGAGAGATCAATTTTGTAAATATTTTGTTTCCTCTTAGCAGTAAAGAAAGTAGAGCCGTCTTTCTTGCTTTTTACTAGACATCCAGTTTCTGTAAAGATGACTTCATAACCATTGTCACATAATTGACTTATGCTCAATAAGTTATGTTTAAGTCCTTCAACATATAGTACATTATCAATAGAAGAAAGAGAGCCTTTACCAATGCGACCAATTCCAACTATTTTACCTTTCTGGTTTCATCCGAAACCAACGAATCCAGCTTCTTTAGGCCTTAGTTCTTGGAACATATGCTTTTCTCCCGTCATGTGACGCGAGTATCCACTGTCTAAGTACCAAGATAGGTGTGTTGACTTTGTTGCTAAGCATGTCTACAACATAGACTATTTTATCTTTAGGTACCCATATCTTTTTGGGTCCTTTCTTGTTAGTTCTTGAAGGAGGCTTCTCCTTCACAGTTTTAAAAATAGTACATGCACTTTTCAAATGACCAGGTTTATTGCAGTAAGTACAGTGCAAGCATTTACTATGATTATTGTATTTATCAGATGCTGAATCATTTTCTAAAAGAGGTTCATCTGATATATAACCAAGACCATGAGTTTTCGTTTTACTGACACCCCAAATCATTGAAGCTTGCTTGCTACGAGTTACACTCTCTGTAAGAAACTTTTGAAAAGCATATTCATAATCATTTGATTTGCATTTAGGATTGCCAGTAACTTTAGAGCTTTCAGCTTGAGAGCTCTCAGCTTCTGGTTGCTTATTAGCGATCAGACGCTGGTTATCCATCAGATGCTGATTTTAGGTTTTCGACTGATTTTCTTTGTTGAGTACTGATTTTTCTTTGTTTAAAGCTTGAAAATCTTGTGATAATTTTGAAAATTTCTTTTTCAAATTCTTATACTCAACAGAGAGAGTGGCAGAGTCCTTAAGAAGATCATCAAATGCAAGTTGAAGTTCAGAGTAGGAATCATATACTATTACCTCTTCAACTTCTTCTTCTGATTCAAGGTCAGTGTCTGCCATAAGAGCGAGATTTGCTTCTACTTCATTATCTTCCTCAGATGAGGATGAATCTAGATCTTCCCATGTAGCCATGAGGCTCTTCTTCTTTTTCTTGAAAGAACTTCTTGTGGACTTCTCCTTAAGATTAGGACATTCGGACTTGCAATGTCCAGGCTTTTTACATTCATAGCAAATGACTTGAGCCTTGTCCTTGCTCTCTTTCTTGTCCTTAGTATCTTTCTTCTGAAACTTCCTTCTGAAGTTTCTTTTCTTCCACATTCTTTGTATCTTTCTGGATATAAACGCGAGCTCATCTTCTGATGTGTCAACATCTCCTTCTGAAGCTTCATCTTCTGATTCTTCTTCTTCGGCCTGAAGTGCTTTGGAAGAACTGACTTTATGTTGAGAGACTTTTAAGGCAATAGACTTGCCCTTTTTGACCGGTTCTTCTTTATTTAGCTCAAGTTCATGAGCTTTCAACGAACTCATAAGATCTTCAAGTCGTAAGACATTTAGATCTTTTGCTTCCTGAATAGCAGTGACCTTGGGTCTCCTCTGCTTAGTCAAACTTCTTAAGATCTTTCTAATATGGTCAGGTGTAGTGTAGCTTTTTCCAAGGGCCTGTAACCCATGAACAAGTGTTTGAAATCTTCCAAACATGGTTTCAATGTTTTCACCGTCTTCCATTTTGAATAACTCATATTGGCGAACCAACATGCTAGCTTTGGTTTCTCTTACTTGGGCAGAGCCTTCGTAAGATAAAACAAGTGAGTCCCATATTTCTTTGGCAGTATCAAATTTGCCACATTTATCATATTCTTTTACGTCATACAGCACAGATAAGAATGAATCTAGCCTTTTGATTGATTTGATATCTCTTTTTCTGTTCATCATTCCAATCTTCTCTAGCTATCGCAACACCACGAGGATTAGTGGGAGGAATGTAACCACTTTGAACTATATCCCACAACTCAAGTTGTTGTGTCTCAAAGAAATCTTTTATCTTATCTTTCCAGTAATCAAATTTTTCTCCATCGAATAGAGGAGGACGGTTCATATGACCACCTTCAGTAGACATGTTCACAGTATAGGATCTTTTCTCTTAACACTATTAAGTGCTCAACCAAGAGGCCGAGCTCTGGTACCAATTGAACGTGAACACAAGAAGGGGGGGTTGAATTGTGTTAAAAACCTTTCGCAAACTATGCGTAATAACTTCAAAATAAGTTGTTCAAAAGTGTATTGTATATTGGATGCAGAGAATTAAACAGGACCGGATGCAGAAATTTAAACAGTTTATAAAAACTTGTTTTCCTGAGCAAGGTAAAGATAAATAATGTAAAGCAGTAAAGGATGAGACTCAGAGATTTATACTAGTTCACCACCAACTGGAAGCTACGTCTAGTCCCTTCGTTCCTGAAGGATTTTCCACTATAATCAACTGATTACAATTTCCTCAAGAGTATTCTTCTGTCACAAACTTGACAATACTCTCAACTTCTCAAAACGACTCAGTACAGTCGAGCCTTTGAGGAACAGAGCCTTAACTAGGCCAAATACAATTTTACAAAAGAGATTATGATTTTCATAACAATCGAAATAACTCTCACAGAGAGGATGAAAAGATTAAGCTCAAAACAGAATAGCTTTCTAAAAGAAAGTATAAGACGCTGAGTTCAGTTCAATGTAGACCAAAAACTTGGCACAAAGCTTGATTGCACACTTGAGTAATATTGCTTTCAAAATGAAGTTTCTTCACAGTTTCTCTAACTCTTCTTCAATGACTACCTTGGGGTATTTATAGGAGTCTTTAAGGGTATTACCGTTGCAGTAAAAATATCTCCTTGCTATTGAGTGAGGTAATTTGAAATGTAGTCCGTTTCATCCTTTCCAGAGAATATCAGAATAGTACACATTACCATTTTCGTACTATCTGCAATTTGCAATTGCCTTGTACGATTTTTGTCTTATGCTAAAGGTGTCACCTTTGCTTCCTCGTACATCAAAATGAGCGCACAAAATTAAATTCAAATTCCGTTCCAGAACAGTCTGAGGCTGAGAGCAAAAATGTGATCACCACGTGCTTCATTAAAGAGATCAGACGCTCGCTCAGAACAAAGGACGGACGCTCGTAGCAATTGAGTGTTCCACGTGTCAAAAAGTCACACCTTCTTTGGACGCTTCTTTGTTAACGTGACGCCGAAGTGGGTCTTGATCTTGACACTAGTGGATTGTATTCAATTCTTTTGTATATTTCTTCTTCTTTCTTGAGTGATTTGTACATATATAAATGAAGCTTTTGATACCTGTACACTCAAAGATATGTTAGAGGATAAATTGTTCTCTTGAGAAACATTTTGTTATCATCAAAATTAATGAGGGTCTAAACTTCTCAATCGTTTAGGTTCCAACAATGATAGCACAAATTCTGTCTGGCCAGGCTTACTCCACTATGTCCCTTTCCACATTTCGGGCATCCAATTGCTTTCGGTGATCCTGAGGTTTGAACCCGTTTACCCTTGTTCAAGGGCCCCTTCGCCTTTAGCTGCATGTGTTGCTTACCCTTATTCCTAACTTTTAACCACTTCCTCTACCTGTCTGCCTCTAACTCGATCAGGCTTTCCTAAGCTATGTAGTCCTGCTGAACAATGGTAGCATAATCAGTAAATTGGGTTTAAGCCAAATTATTTTTAATGTCTGGCCTCAAACCCCATCTGAATTGGTTCACTTTCCATTCTTCCGTAGGGGAGTGAACTGACAATTATTGGAACCTAAACGATTGAGAAGTTTAGATCTTCAATAATTTTGATGATAATAAAGTATCTATAAGAGAACAATTTAACTTCTAATAAGTCTTGAAGTGTGTAGGGATTAAAATCATTCATATTTTATAACTTACTCAACCAAGAAGAAGAAATTCACAAGAAGATGAATACTCTCACAAGTGTCTGCATCTGGTTTACTCAAGCATCTGGTATATGCATTACTACCGAGCGTCCGGTATAGCAATACTTGAATCACATGGAATGCAAATTTACAGCGAGTGTCTTATGTATACTGAGCGAGCGTCTAGTTGATTAATGAAACACGTGCTAGTCACGTTTATTTTTTTTGCTCTCTACATCAGCTATTTTTGAACTTATTTCGAATTTGATTTTGTGCGCTCAATTCTATGTACGAGGAATCAAAGGTGACATCTTAGGATAAGACAAAATTCATACACAACAAATGATTGAAAAGCAAATAATACAAACGGTAAAAAGTGTACTATTCTGAAATTCTCTGAAAAGGAAGAAAATGACATTTTCCAAATCACCTCACTCAATGATTTGGAGCTGTGTATTTCTGTAACGGTAATATCCTCAAGGACGTCTATAAATACTCCAAGCTCTCCATTGAAGAAGGCTGCTAGAAACGACAGAACTATTGAAAAGTAATTACTCAAGTGAGCAACCAAAGTTTCTGTGCCAAGAACTCTGAGAACCAAGAACTGAACTTCAGCGTCTTATATTCTTTCTTTTAGAAAGTTATTTCTTTCGTGCTTAAGTTTTTCATCCTCTCTTGTTGCTTAAGTTTTTCATCCTCTCTTGTTGAGAGTTATTTGATTGTATTCAAAACTTCTTTGTGAAACTTGTATTGCTTCGTAACAGGCTTTTTCCTCAAAGGCTCGAACATACTAAGTTGTTTTGAGAAGTTAAGAGTATTGTCAAGTTTGTGATAGTAGAATACTCTTAAGGAATTTGTAATCAGTTTGATTATAGTGAAAATCCTTCAGGAACGAAGAGAGTAGAGGTAGCTATCAGTTTGGTGGTGAACTAGTATAAATCTCTGTGTCTTATTCTTTATTGCTTTACCTTTACTTCTCCGACCATCGATGAACTGATCGGATTAACCAACCAAAGTTAGCCTCGCTTTAAACGCATAAGAAGGTAAAGAGTACACGTGTTGAGCTACCAAAGAAGTAATGACCCCTAAAGAGGCTAGAGCAAGGCCTAATTGAAAATGAATTGAATTATTGATTGTGTCATAAAGACCCTTACGTCCACGCCCCAATCTACCCCCCGGAAGAAAATGGAAACAAAGTTTTTAGAAAGTGTTGAAAATAGAAATCTTGCAATTGACATAAGAATTAGTATCGAATTCTAATAAGTATCATTCTTATGGGGAATCTTTCAATTGACTAACCAATTCAAAATATAGAATATATTTATTAAAAAATATATTCTATATTCTCTAATATTATAATTATAGAATCTTCTTCTTAAATTATATTAATATTCTTATTAATAATTAATATTAATTATTAGTAAGAAATGGAGAAGAAAAACAAGTTTTTATTAACTTCACTTCAGCGTCCGGTACTTTCCCATTATCCGGTTAAATACATTTTTCTAACAAACCTATTTTCAATTGTGTTTTTACTTAAAGTTTGCGAAAAGTTTTCAACACAATTCAACCCCCTTCTTGTGTTCACGTTCAGTTGGTAAGGCCTCTTGGTTGAGCACTTTACAGTGTTAGAGGAAAGATCCTATATACTTACGAACATGTCTGCAGAAGGTGGCCATATGAACCGTCCTCCTCTATTTACTGGAGAAAAATTTGATTACTGGAAGGACAAGATAAAAGCATTCTTTGAGTCTCAACAACTTGAGTTGTGGGACATGGTTGAAAATGGGTACATTATTCCCACAACTGCTACTGGTGCTATTTTATTTAGAGAACAATGGAATGATGAATAGAAAAAGAGATATCAACTCAATCAAAAAGCTAGATTTATTCTTATCTGTGCTATGACAGAGAAAGAATATGACAAATGTGGTAAATTTGAGACTGCTAAGGAAATATGGGATTCCCTTGTTTTGTCTTATGAAGGCTCTGCCCAAGTAAGAGAAACAAAGGCTAGCATGTTGGTTCGCCAATATGAGTTATTTAAGATGGAAGATGGTGAAAATATTGAGACAATGTTTGGAAGATTCCAAACTCTTGTTCATGGGTTAAAAGCCCTTGGAAAGAGCTACACTACACCTGACAATGTGAGAAAGATCATGAAAAGTTTGACCAAGCAGTGGAGAACTAAGGTCACTACTATACAAAAAGCTAAAGATCTCAACACTTTATGTCTTGCAGTTCTTTGAAGTTCTCTAAAGGCTCATGAACTTGAGCTAAATGAGGAAGAATTTGTGAAGAAAAGCAAATCCATTGCTTTGAGAGTTAACAAGCACAAAACCAGTTCCTCTAAAGCTTTACAAGCTAAGGAAGAATCAGAAGATGAGGTCTTTGAAGAAGACAGTGAAGGATCAGACGATGAACTTTCATTTATATCTATGAAGATCCAACACATGTGGAAGAAGAAAGGGAACTTCAGGAGACAGTTCCAAAAGAAAGGTGTCAAGGACAAGAAGGAAAGCAAAGACAAGAAGTCATTTGCTATGAATGTAAAAACCCAGGACACTTCAAATCTGAATGTCCTAATTTTAAGGAGAAGTCCGCTCAGAGCTTTTTCAAAGGAAAGAAGAAAGTTCTCATGGCTACATGGGAAGACCTAGACTCATCTTCTTCTGAGGATGATGAGAATCAAGAAGAAGCAAATGTTGCCCTCATAGCAAACACTGATTCAGATTTTGAAGAAAAAATTGAAGAGGTAATATATAATTATTACTCTGAACTTCAGAATGCATTTGATGATCTTCTTAAGGATTCCTCCACTCTCTCCATTGAGTATAAAGCTTTGAAAAAGAAGTTTTCAAAATTATCAAAAAAATTTCAAGTTTTGAACAATGAAAACTCAAAGCTCAATAAAGAGAACCAAAAGCTGAAAATTGAAAATCAGCGTCTGATAGATCATCAACTTCTGGTAGCTAGTCAGCATCCAGAACCTAAAAGCTCACAAGTTGGAAGCTAACGAGCTGAAAGCTCACAAGCTAAAGGCAATCCTAAGTGTAAACCTAATAATTATGAGTATGCCTTTCAAAAGTTTCTTGCAGAGAGTGTAACTCGAAGCAAGTAAGCTTCAATGATTTGGGGTGTCAGTAAAATGACAACTCAAGGTCTTGGATACAAATCAGATGAACCTACTTTGCAAAATGAAAACCTAGCATCTGATGAACCTAATGATCACAGTGAAAGCTTGCATTGCACTTACTGCATTAAACCAGGCCATTTGAAAAGCGTCTGTAATGCTTTTAAGATTAAGAAGGATAAGTATCCTTCAAGAACTAACAAGAAAGGACCCAAGAAGATTTGGGTACCTAAAGATAAGATAGTCTATGTTGCAGATATGCTTAGCAACAAGATCAACACACCAGTCTTGGTACTTAGATAGTGGATGCTCGCGTCACATGACAGGAGAAAAGCATATGTTCCAAGAGCTAAGGCCTAGAGAAGAAGGATATGTTGGTTTCGGTGGAAACCAAAAAGGTAAAATAGTTGGAATTGGTCGCATTGGTAAAGGCTCTCTTCCCTCTATTGATAATGTACTTTACGTTGAAGGCCTAAAACATAACTTACTGAGCAGAAGTCAATTATGTGACAGTGGTTATGATGTTATCTTCACAGAAGCAGGCTGTTTAGTTAAAAGCAAGAAAGATGGCTCTAAATTCTTTACTGAAAAGAGGAAACAAAATATTTATAAAGTTGATCTTTCTGAACTTGCAAAACAAGATGTCAAGTGTCTTATGTCTGTTGAAGATGAGCAATGGACTTGGCATAAAAGATTAGGTCATGCCAGCTTGAGATTAATCTCAAAGTTAAACAAACATAGTCTTGTTAGATGCTTATCAAATCTTAGATACCAATCTGATGCTCTCTATGAGGCATGTCAAAGAGGAAAACAAGTTAAAACTTCTTTTCATTCTAAAAATGTTGTTTCAACCTCTAGACCACTTGAGCTTTTGCATCTTGATCTTTTTGATCCAACAAGGACAGCCTCTTTAACTAGAAAGAAATATGGTTTAGTCATTGCTGATGATTTTACTATATAGACATGGGTTAGATTCCTTGCCCACAAGGATGAGTCATTCAAGGTGTTCACTACTTTCTGCAAATTAGTTTAAAATGAAAAAAGAATTTGTATTTCTTCAATTAGAAGTGATCATCGGGGAGAATTTGATAATGAAAGCTTTCAAAAATTTTGTGAAGAAAATGGCATCTCCCACAATTTCTCCTCTCCTAGAACACTAACCCATGTCTATATAGTAAAATCGATGATTTTACTATATAGACATGGGTTAGATTCCTTGCCCACAAGGATGAGTCATTCAAGGTGTTCACTATTTTCTGCAAATTAGTTCAAAATGAAAAAGGAATTTGTATTTCTTCAATTAGAAGTGATCATCGGGGAGAATTTGATAATGAAAGCTTTCAAAAAATTTGTCAAGAAAATGGCATCTTCCACAATTTCTCCTCTCCTAGAACACTACAACAAAATGGTGTTGTAGAAAGGAAAAATAGGTCCCTCCAAGAAATGGCCAGGACCATGATCAATGAAGCTGATGTTGTAAAACAATTTTGGGCAGAAGCAGTAAACACAACTTGCTATATTTAAAACAAAGTCTATATAAGACATATTTTGAAGAAGACTCCATATGAACTGTGGAAGGGTAGAAAACCCAACTTTTCTTATTTTCATCCCTTTGGTTGTATTTGTTATATTCTGAATACTAAGGATCAACTTGGTAAGTTTGATTCCAAAGCTGATAAAGGTATCTTCTTGGGATACTCTGTAAGATCAAAAGCTTTTAGAGTATACAATAATGAATCCATGATAGTGGAAGAATCTATTCATGTCAAGTTTGATGACAAGAAGCATGACATTAAAATGTCAGAGCCAGATGAGTTATTTTCAGGTTTAGATATTGGTGAAACAACAAACAGTGAACCTGCAAACTCAGCATCTGGTGGTGACAACCAGACACAGGATTCTACACAATCGGAAGCGGAAGCCACAAAGAGTTGGAAATTCAAAACTCATCATCCTAAAGATCAAATCATAGGAGAACCTAGAGGTAAAGTGAGAACAAGATCCTCTTTCAAGGAGCATGCAGATCTTGCACTACTCTCTGATATCGAACCTAAAATGATTGATCAAGCATTGGAAGAAGAAGGTTGGATTCTGGCTATGCAAGAAGAGTTGAATCAGTTTCAACGCAATGATGTTTGGAAGCTGGTTAACCTACCAGAAGATAAACAAGCTACTGGTACTAAATGGGTATTTAGAAATAAGCTTGATGAAGATGATAAGGTTGTGAGGATCAAAGCAAGGTTAGTTGCTCAAGGTTGCTCACAAGAAGAAGGTATAGACTTCACTGAAACCTTTGCAACTGTTGCAAGGTTAGAAGCAATTCGCATTTTACTTTCATTTGCTGCACACCATAAGATAATTCTTTATCAAATGGATGTCAAGAGTGCTTTCTTGAATGGTTTCATAATAGAGGAAGTCTATGTGAAACAGCCTCCTGGATTTAAAGACATTGAATTTCCTGAACATGTCTTTAAATTTAAAAAGGTACTATATGGTCTTAAGCAAGCTCCCAGAGCTTGGTATGATAGACTGAGTTCCTTTTTAATGGAAAATGGTTTTACAAGAGATCAAATAGACACTACTTTGTTTAGAAAAAAATCAAACAAGCATTTTATACTTGTTCAAATATATGTTGATGATATTATTTCTGGAGCTACTAATGAAAGCCTTTGTAAAGAATTTTCTAAGTTAATGCAGGCTGAACCTGAAATGAGCATGATGGGAGAATTGAAATTCTTCCTTGGGATTCAAATCAAACAATGCAATGATGGTATTTATATACATCAAAGCAAATATATCAAGGAATTGCTCAAGAAATTCAAGATGGTTGATTGCAAGCCAATGTGCACTCCTATGCATCCCACTTGTATTTTATGCAAAGATGAAGCTGGTAAGAAGGTAGATCAAAAGCTATACAGAGGTACGATTGGTTCTCTACTTTATCTTACTGCTTCAAGACCTGATATTATGTTCAGCGTCTGCCTGTGTGCTAGGTTTCAATTAGATCCCAGAGAATCATACTTGAGTGTTGTTAAAAGAATTTTTAGATATTTATAAGGAACTACTAATCTTGGTTTGCTTTATAAGAAATCAAAAGATTACAAGTTAGTAGGTTTCTGTGATGCTGATTTTGCTGGAGACCGCATTGAAAGAAAAAGCACAAGTGGAGGCTGCCAATTCCTTAGAGCAAATCTTGTGTCTTGGTCAAGCAAAAGACAAAGCACCATTGCACTCTCAACAGTAGAAGCTGAATACATCTCAGCAAGTTGCAGTTCTCAACTTCTGTGGACGAAATATCAACTTGAAGACTATTTGATTAAAGAGAGTAACATTCCTATCTTTTGTGATAACACTTCTGCAATATGTCTTACTAAAAATCTAATATTGCATTCAAGAACAAAGCATATTCAGATTAAACATCATTTTATAAGGGACTATGTTCAGAAGGGAGTACTTGAAATTAAATTTGTTGGGACTGATCATCAGTGGGCTGAAATTTTCACAAAGCCCCTTGCTGAAGATGGATTCAATTTTATAAGGAGAAATTTGAATTTTTATCTTATAAAAGAATGATTAATCTCAGCGTCTTGTGCATCATGCATCCTAATGTTAGCATCTAGTATGATGTCAGCATCTGAATATGTATGCATCTTATGTTCCATTCATTATGCATCATTCAACATCTGGTGATATAAATGTTTGTATCTGGTCACACACGTGTCACATGTGTGCGTACTGAAGCGTCTCATCTTACCTACTGAGTCATGATTTATTTACATTTTCAATAAAGTTTTTACTGTGTTACTTATCATTTTGGCAACTGAGCATTTAATGAAAAGGAATCTTTGTATTTTTATTTTCTTTTTGATTTATTTTTATTCTGAGAAATGTGAAACGGTTTTTACAAAAACACTTTGTTCAAAACTTCTCCACTACTTTTCCCACTCTCCCATTACTTTGTACTATTCATTCCCTCTGTTTTCTGGAAACCTTTCTCTCTCTCTGAAACCTAAACCCCCATCACAAGCTCCTTAACATACAACTATGACAAGTGTATCAGTATTTGAGACTACCGCTATGTTCAACACTATGACCGATGGAAAAGTCCAGATAGAGAATAGGATTGATTTAAGGCACTTGAAAAATTTCGGGTTTGATTTCTTTGATGGGCTGAAGAATATGGGCTGGAAAAACTACTTTAAATGGGAGCCTAAAGAAGTGCTTCTTAATACTGTTAGAAAACTTTGGGGAAATGCGAGACTACATGTCAGATGTCTCCTTAAAGCACATATTAAAGGATTTGAGTTGCAGGTAACTCCGAAGTATATTGCTGAAATTGTGGAATGCTATGATGAAGGAGCAAGCATTTCTGATGGTTGGGAAAAAGCTTTTGGTGGTATAGAAGCTGTGGATGAAACTCTTTTTGAGAACTACCAACAGCTGAAAGCTTCAAAGCAACCTTTAATTACAAAGAATTTGAAGCCTCACTACAGAGTGCTTCACAAATTGATCACCAAGTGTGTCGTCTTGAAGGCTAGGTCTTCTAACATATTGAACCGCGAGCAGAAGTTCATTATGAGCCACTACAGGGCTGGAAATAAAGTCAATCTGCCAAGGTTGATTATGACTACTTTAAAGCATGTTGTTACAAACTCAAGAGTTGGATACTCTAAGGACAAGCAAATATACAAAGCCATTCCTTATGTTGTTCTCTTCTCAGAACTTATCAAGAAGCAAGGGATTGTACAAAAGCTTGCTACTTTGACAGGAGATGAAAAATAAAAATACTTTGGAAAGGGTGTAAGGACACTTCCTGATGTCTTTGGGAAAACAAATCTGGTTAGAATGCAACCGTGTTCTGCTCAAACAATCTAGATGGTCAAGGAAGAAGAAGATGCAGCTGTTGCTGCTGGTGCCTCTCAAACACTTGTTCCTATTGCTAAATCACAAAGGAAACCAACCTGAAGCTCAACAAAACATTCTGCGTCTGGTGTAAAGAGACTTGTTGAGCCTCTGGTCAAGGAGACCAGAAGCAAGAAGCAGAAGGTGCCTCCTGCACAAGCTACAATTGTGGAACTGGAAGATGATGAGGACATGGTCCCCATCAGTAGCATAATGAAAAGGAAGGCAGAAGCTGACAAGCCAATGTCTGCTTCTAGTCCTAAAATGCAAGTCGCTGCTGCTCCTCCTCCTACTGTGATCCCAAACCAAGCAAATGAGATTAGTCAAGCTATCTGAGAAGCCTCAGCCTAAGGTACTTGACTTCACTACTGATGATTCAATAGTTGCATATGGTAGTGATGATCCTATAACTGCACCTCCTCTGTCTGTTTCTTCACCACAACCTCCTCCTACCAAACCAAAACCTTCCCAAACAACCACAAAGAAACGACACCCTTTGCCTAGTGCTTTGACTATATCAAAGTCTAAAACAAAGTCCATTCACTCCACCACCCCTCAACCAATACTCCTTTCAACATACAAACCTAAATCCACTCCCTCCTCTAACACCTCCCTCACCTCAGAAATAGCCAAATCCCTCTCTTACCCCTTCAATCAAATATAAAGATTTCCCATCATCCACCAATCAACCACAATTACTGCCACTCCCACTTCCACTTCTTATCCACTCCATCATCAATAACCACCTCCACAATAGATGCCACATACTTTGGTTAGTCTAGAATAAGACTGAAGCCTGAACGACCAGTGCCTGTTAGAGAAGAGGAATATCATTCCATTTATGATCATCCCTCTTTATGGCATTTGAAAACCTTTACTTCTGGAGCTGCAAGGTTGGAGATTCCTCGTTTCAGCTACAATGATAGACTTCAGACAACTTTTGGTGGTAGACTCAGGCCTCCTCCCAAAAGAGGAATTTTGCCTCTTTCTTTTGATTTACCTCTATCTTTTCCACAACATGAACCACTTACTATGGAAGAGCATGGTAGATGGATAACAGAAGATGAAAAGGCATTTATGCTTCACTGCCTGGAAATGAACATCATGAAATGGTTCTACTTAACAAGGACCCCTCTCTGGTCTCTATAAAGATAGTTCTAGATAGGCAAAGATGGTTGTCATGGCTAATCCCTAAGAAAAGGAAAAGCAAAGTCCCTCAGAGGCTTCCCAAAATAATGACCTGGAAAGAATTCAAGGAGGCTCCTAGAAGGTATAATACCACATTCTTTCCTCTGGCAATTGTTGCAGAGAGATCAGAAAATCACGCAATGGAAGTCTATCTTACTAAGATCAAGATAGATTCCAGAGATACTAGTTCCTCTGGTCTATGCAATGCTGAGAAGGCAGAAGTTGTGACTGCTGGTTCAATCAAGAGAATTTGGAGCACCAATCTATCAATTCAGCACTATGATGATATGCTACAGAGTTCTATGATTCGACCTGAATCCACTCTGAAGCTGAAATTAGAATGGGAAGCAATTCATGAAGAAGTTGGAGCTTCTATTGATTGGGAACCAATGGCTCTTAACTGGATTAAAAAGGCTCACCTGGACAATTTGGAACCCAATTGTTGTAGCCTTGGAAAAGAAGGAAGATTCGAGATGGCTCTACAAGTTTGAGAATGAGATTCTCAGGTGTTTATCTTGCGAAAGCAGAAGCTAATTTGAAAATGACTGCATCAGAATCTGAGCTTATACAGTTTGATGAGTGTGTTTATGCTCTATTCAATCTAAGAGAAATTGAATTCTTGGGTACTGTTGACCTTGAAGAGTTGGAGTACAAAATGCAAAAGGACTCTGAGTTTGAAAAGCAGAAGCTAGGAAGACTGATCAAATGGTGTATACCAAATGATAGGTTTTTCTTAGAAGTTAAAGAGAAAAATGAAAGAAGGTTGAAACTGTCACAAGGGGTACTTATGGAACACATTAAGAAATCTACCCAAAGATGGCAACGGGCTATTACTTGGCCTAGATCTGAAGAAAGTCATGAACAAGCTGAATGGATTCCTGAGCCTCCTGTTGACTGTCATCATTTCCAGATCTCAGTTTAATAACTTTGTGGCAGCAACTCGATCAGTGGTAATGCTGAAAAATGTTGTCCAAACCCTTATGGAACGCCTTAACTAATTCTTACCTCCTCCGTAGCGTTCTCCTTTTGTTTCAAAACCCTCATTTGTACTTTTGTTATTTTGGCCATAATACGTTTGGCTCTTATACCTTTATTTTATATATAAATCATTTGTGTTTAACCTCAAATTTTTCTCTCTTATTTATTTTGTTTTTGACTATGATGTGTTTTACACTCTTTTTGTCTGATGACAAAAGGGGGAGTAAAAGTAAAAGTTCGATGAACGCGCCTCAGTAACATGTATCATGCATTACATAGCATCATTCATGTTCTGATATACATAGTGTAGTTTTAAATCTATGATACTTAGTGTATTTTATTTAGCATCTGATAACTGGTACAATTGGTACTATGCTCTAATACACTCTCAGCATCTGCTCTTTAAAAATGCTCTGATACTTGGATATATTTTTTTAAATGCTCTGATACTTAGAAATATTTGATAATATTTTTTGCTGTTGAACTCGGGGGGAGACCCTTGAAATTATTTTTGAAAATAAATTGTTCATCAACCTTGGATATTTGTTATCATCAAAAAGGGGGGAGATTGTTGGAACATAAACGATTGAGAAGTTTAGACCCTCAACAATTTTGATGATAACAAAGTATCTATAAGAGAACAATTTAACTTCTAATAAGTCTTGAAGTGTGTAGGTATTAAAATCATTCATATTTTATAATTCACTCAAGCAAGAAGAAGAAATTCACAAGACGATGAATACTCTCACAAGTGTCTGCATCCGGTTTACTCAAGCATCTGGTATATGCATTACTAGCGAGCATCCGGTATAGCAATACTTCAATCACATGGAATGCAAATTTGCAGCGAGCGTCTTATGCATACTGAGCGAGCATCTGGTTGATTAATGAAACATATGTTAGTCACGTTTATTCTTTCTGCTATCTACCTCAACTATTCTGGAACTTATTTCGAATTTGATTTTTTGCGCTTAATTTTATGTACGAGGAATCAAATATGACACCTTTGGATAAGACAAAATTCATACACTGCAAATGATTGAAAAGCAAATAGTACAAACGGCAAAAAGTGTACTATTCTAAAATTCTCTGAAAAGGAAGAAAAAGACATTTTTCAAATCACCTCACTCAATGATTTGGAGCTGTGTATTTCTGTAACGGTAATATCGTCAAGGACTTCTATAAATATTCCAACCTCTCCATTGAAGAAGGCTGCTAGAAACGACAGAACTATTGAAAAGTTATTACTTAAGTGAGCAACCAAAGTTTCTATGCCAAGAACTCTAAGAACTAAGAACTGAATTTTAGTGTCTTATATTCTTTCTTTTAGAAAGTTATTTCTGAACGTGAACACAAGAAGGGGGGTTGAATTGTGTCCAAAAACTTTTAGCAAACTTTACGTTAAAAGCACTAAGAATACAGATTTTTCAAAACTGTTTGTTTATCGGACGCTGAGAAACTAACCGGATGATGAGAGACTAACCGGATGCAGGAAATAAAACCGTTTATGAAAACTTGTTTTACTGAGCAAGGTAAAGATAAATGTAAAGCAGTAAAGTAAGAGACATAGAGATTTATACTAGTTCACCACCAACTAGTAGCTACGTCTAGTCCCTTCGATCCTGAAGGATTTTTCAGAATAATCAACTGATTACAATTTTCCTCAAGAGTATTCTTCTGTCACAAACTTGACAATACTCTCAACTTCTCAAAACGACTCAGTACGATCGAGGCTTTGAGGAACAAAGCCTTAACTAGGCCAAATACTGTTTACAAAAGAGAATATACTTTTGAATACAATCAAAATAACTCTCACAGAGAGGATGAAAAGATTAAGCTCAAAACAGAGTAGCTTTCTAAAAAAAAGTATAAGACGCTGAGTTCAGTTCTTTGAAGACCAGAGACTTGGCACGAAACTTGATTGCTCACTCAGAGTAATGATGCTTCGAAAATAAAGTTTCTTTCTTTCTCAGAGTTTGTTCTAGCAATTTCAGTCTTAGTTCTGGCCTTTCCTTAGTTCTTGCCTTCTTCTTCAATGAATACCTTGGGGTATTTATAGAAGACTTCAGGGATATTACCGTTTGAAGTAAATGAATAGCTCCTTTCCATTGAGTGAGGTAATTTGAAATGTACCTTTTCTTCCTTTCCAGAGAATATCAGAATAGTACATATTACCGTTTTCGTATTATCTGCTTTTCACGATTGCCTTGTACAATTTTTGTCTTATGCTAAAGGTGTCACCTTTGCTTCTTTGTACATCAAAATGAGCGCACAAAATCAAATTCGAATTCCGTTCTAGAACATTCTGAGGTTAAGAGCAAAAACGTGATCATCACGAATGGACGCTCGCAGCAATTGAGTATTCCATGTGTCAAAGAGTAACACTACCGGACGCTCGTTGTTAGCAAGACGCTGGAGTGAGTTCGGACGCTGACATCAGTGGAGTGTATTCAATTCTCTTGTAAATTTCTTCTTCTTTCTTGAGTTTTTTGTATAAATATATGAAGCTTTGATACCTGTACACTCAAAGATATGTTAGAAGATAAATTGTTCTCTTGAAAATACTTTGTTATCATCAAAATTAATGAGGATCTAAATTTCTCAATCGTTTTGGTTCCAACAATTTCTTTTGTGATTAAGTTTTTCATCCTCTCATGTTGAGAGTTATTTGATTGTATTCAAAACTTCTTTGTGAAACTTGTATTGCCTCGTAACAGGCTTGTTTCCTTAAAGGCTCGAACGTATTGAGTTGTTTTGAGAAGTTAGAAGTATTGTCAATTTTGTGACAGTAGAATACTCTTAAGGAATTTGTAATCAGTGTGATTATTGTGACAATCCTTCAGGAATGAAGGGACTAGACATGGCTAACAGTTTGGTGGTGAACTAGTATAAATCACTGTGTCTCATTCTTTATTGTTTTACCTTTACTTCTGTCTTGTGAAGAAAAACAAGTTTTTATTAACTTCACTTCAGCGTCAGGTACTTTCCCAGCATCCGGTTAAATACATTTTCTAACAGACCAGTTTTCAAGTGTGTTTTTACTTAAAGTTTGCAAAAAGTTTTCAACACAATTCAACCCCTTGTATTCACGTTCAACAATGCTCCAAACCGAGCGACATAATCTGATACGGGCATATCTCCTTGTTTCAAATCCACAAATTCTCTTTCTTTCTGCTTTCTCAAGTTGAGGGGAAAGTACTTTTCTAAAAATGCAGCCTGAAAGTTTTCCCAGATAAGCGGTGTCCCTATAGACAACAGTAAGTTCTAGCTCCTTTCCACCATTTTGTTGCCTCTTTCTTCAGCATATGAGTAGTAAAAATGACCTTTTGCTCCTCGATGCATTGCACTACTGCAAAGACTTGTTCAATAGCTTCCAACGAATACTGAGCCTCCATTCCCACGTGTCCTCCCTTAAATGTAGGAGGGTTAAGCTTGCTGAAAAGGAAGAAGGCTCGGCTAGCATCTTCAGTTGCATGCGCTGGTTCAGCAACTTGTGTATGTGCCTGTGCATGCGCCTGTGCCTGTTGGGTCATAAAGTTGTTAAGGGTTACCATCTGCTCCCTCATCAACTGCATGAACTCCTCATTCCCCTGACTCTGTGGCCCTGAGGCAACATTCCTGGTTGGTCTTCCACGACATCTCGATACTCCGCTCATGATTCTGCATACCACACATCAATATTAAGTTGATCAGACTCAATATACGAATGTACAGTATTTAGAATAATCAACGTTGAACCAAACAATGACTACTCTATGATAAACTATCCACAGTTTAAGTAGATTAAGCTGCTCTGATACCATTAATGTAACACCGTATGCTATCATCTAGAATCTAGCATAAGATGTTAACATAATAATGTTAATCAGTGAATAGATTTAATCATAAATGGCTCTCAATACCCTTGCAAACCGAATACATACTTAACATAATTCGAAACAAAATATTAAATAACACCAATAACAGTAGTGAGCCAAGTTAATACATAACGTAAGTCTCAAGGCATGTGTGTGTGTGTGTGTATATATATATATATATATCAAAATGAGAAGAAGACAACAGCTGAAAAGCACGTGCCAGAGTAGGAAACTGGATCAAATCTTCTTATCTGAAATCAAAGCAAACATAGTGAGAAATTAATCTCAATGAGTCTTGCAAATACTACAAACAATTCATTCAACATAAATTATTAAGTGGGAATATAACCATCACAAAACATCCTTAACATTTTTCTTAAAACTTGCTAGGCATCCCGGTGAGTCAAACTCAAAATACACTAGCAATTGGGTTGATATGGCAGTCAGAGCTCTATGACACAAACTCAGGCGTCCCTAAAAATTTGCTATTACCATACCCTGGCCAACATGAATGGATGGCTAAATAAACAAACTCTCATTACCAATGAACGAGATAATGATAGCCGGTTTAGTTTGAAATCCAATGTCCCGCTAAACTGGTTTACCTTAAAATTGGATGCTACGAGCTAGTCACTTCCTACTTAGTACTTAGTCATTAAGACATCTTTTTCACTGAATAAAAAGTCTATGTTAAACTACTGTTAATACATTGAACAAACCATTTGTGGTTTAATTTTCTCACTTCTTACTATTCAAGAAGCAAGACTACGTGGAATTTTGTAATGATCCCAGTAGAGAAAGCTGAGTCAGCAAATGGGGTGCAACAAGTTTGTTATAGCATGAGGACACGTGGACACAAGAGGTGTGAAGGAGGCAGCAAAGTTGTTATATAATGGAATAAAGGCAATGGAAAAAGGGTGTGTATTGTGTGATGACTTTTCTGATTCTCTCCCTCTGAATATCTCCCTCTCTTCGATTCTGTTTTGCTTCTTCTTCCTATTCTAATGCTGTTTCTGCATTTCTCTTGTACCCAGTCTCTGTCACTGAGACTCTGTTTTCATTGGTTGTAATTGCTTCTAGTTCCTATAATAGAAGTTGAGGATTTACCCATTTCAGTTGATAGCAATATAATGGTACCATTCCCTTCATTTATTGAGTAGAATCATTACATTGGCACTTTCATTTTCGATCTGATCATTCCCGCTACTCGGAGATTCAGATGACAATTTCATTTTTTGATGGCAACAACCAAGATGCATATTGGTGGATGCTGTGCACCAAGAAACACTTTAAGGCGAACGGCACACCGGAGAAGGTGAATGTGACAGTAGGTGCGATGGCGCTGCAAGGGCATGCTCTGCAATGGTGGTTATGGTGGTCTCACCGTCATCCAGCATCGAGTTGGGATATATTCACCACCGACTTTCTATGGCGTTTCAAACCTGAATGGCGACAGATTTTACCGGTGTTAGATGAGAAAACAGAGCCAGATTTAGAATCACTAACCTCTGTAGAGGTACCTTCTCGCGTTGATGATTTCAATACCGATGCGGTTGCCAATTCTGTTACTGATTCAGTCTATGTTTTGCCCATATCAGATGAGGATGAGGAGCCGGAGCTGGAGCCAGAATCCCTTGCTGATTCCCTTGCTGATTTCGTTGTTACCATTACTGACAAACACACAAATATCCCAAGGGAGGAGCAGCTCAACTTGCCGTCTTGCGAGTCTTCTCTGAGCCACACTGAAAACACCGGCAACCACTGTGTTCCCTTTTTCGGTCAACTATCTCGAGCCAATTTCAACATTGCAGTCTCACGCTCTTGCAGTACATCCAGCATCGCAATCTCTTCTTCAACTATTGTTGCCGATACTTCTGTCGATAATGCAATTTAGGATTCTCCATATTCTGATTTTAGCGAGAGTGATGATGTCAGATCCTCCGTCACGGATGTGCCACTCCTTGACACCAGCCCTTACGATCCAGGCCCACTCGCTTTCTCCTCTCCAACCACGGTACATAATTTTTCTCTCCCAATGCCTGCTCGTAATGCTATGATTCCTCTACTGTGTAATGGTGAATTTTGGGGTTGTGACACCAATGAACCACACGAGGATGCCAAAACCGGGTCCTTATCAGACACCCACCATGTGTTTGTGAAAATTCCCCTCAGTAACCGTCTTGAATTTCTAAAGGGTTTTGGTCTTGATTTTACTGTTATGGGTCAACAGGGTATATCTTATCTCAGTTGTCAATCTTCTGTACCTATTGATAAGTTACTGGCAGGTGGTACAGTCCCCATAACGAAAGAGGCCTTATCAATTATCGATATTGTTTTGTCATTGTTTGTCAATGGAGAGGTTGATACAATGGAGTTTTTGTATACCAAGTTTGCGTTACTGTTGAAGCCAGATCCTATAATTCACACCTTGCTTCAAATATCACCAAAAAGAGACATATGTGCCACTCATGGCGGCAGTGTGGATGATGTTGCGGATAAGTTCTTTCGGCTTATAACAAAGGAATGTAAGTTAACTGTGGACAGAGATGTTGTGAGTACTGCCTTCGGTGTTGAGATTTTGGAATCTGCAGATGCTCACTCGCTTGCTGAACCCATTTTTTCTGATTCTAGTTTCGTTGGGTACTCACTGCTTCTCAAGCAAGAGAAGGCTATCATTGTTAGGCCTGACTGGATTGTATTAGGAAAGGGGCCTGAATTTGGGTGTCTTCTCATGCAGGATCTTCTAAAGGTACTTGCTAAGCACCCCAGCCACACCAACAATACTTATGCACTTGGATGGTCCGTGAGTACACCTCTTGATGTTATTGGAGCCATTGTGTCATGGTATTATTCTTTCTCCAATATTTTCAATCCCATGCTGGTAGATATTTTTTCTGGAAATGGCATTGTGATTAAATTCTCAGAACATGCCAGTGGGACTGGATATTCTTTTTCTCAGATCATTCAAGCTTGTGCCCACTATCTTCTTAATGATTCTGATTTGGAATTTTATGGGAAGGATTCTTTTGAAATAGCTAAAAGGATTTTAAGGGAGATATTGATTAATCTATCTCATTGTTTGGAAACAAGTTTTCCAATCTGTTGTGTTGACTATAATCCCATCGTCGATGCTTGGGAAATGCTATTTGTTTTGAATATTTTAATTGTTTGGAAAATGCTGGCTTGTAAGTGGGAAAATATTTCCCCACCTGTCATGGTACTAGGAAATGCATTGGTTGGAGGAATTATATCACTCAGTGAAGTACTTGCAGACATAGATGTGATGTTTTCTGTAAAACTTGGACAACATAGAAAGAATCCCATTGGGTCTGTTCAATATTATAGAGAATTTGAATGCGATGGATTTGCACCAAATGGTTCACTCATTGAGGACGTGCTGGACATAGTTTATTTGCAACCAAAAGTGAAGCCCAACTTAATTCAAAACATCAAACCACGTAACATCTTATTCGGGGAAAGTTTGGATTCTAAGATTTCATGTTTCAGGCTTCTAATCTCAGGGCCTCCTGGAGATCAATTACATGTCAGCAAATGGCCACCAGGATACCTTGACCCTGCCTATTGCTCAAGCGACCATTTGACCAAATTCAGTGATGTTTATAGCTTTAGTGTCATACCCTTACAATATATGTTTATTTTTTCGGTGCGAATTGGAATAGAGCAACAATGGGACCCCGGTGGACATTTCGATTCGTCTAACTTCAGCTTCAAAGGGTCACCATTCAAACAATGGGACCCAGGAAAATTTGTTCAATGAGGCAATTTTACAACCTTGAGGACAAGGTTGATATTAATGGGGGAGGTAATGTAATGATCCCAGTAGAGAAAGCTGAGTCAGCAAATGGGGTGTAACAAGTTTGTTATAGCATGAGGAAACGTGGACACAAGAGGTGTGAAGGAGGCAGCAAAGTTGTTATATAATGGAATGAAGGCAATGGAAAAAGGGTGTGTATTGTGTGATGAATTTTCCGATTCTCTCCCTCTGAATATCTCTCTCTCTTCGATTATGTTCTGCTTCTCCTTCCTATTCTAATTCTATTTATGCATTTCTCTTGTACCCAGTCTCTGTCACTGAGACTCTGTTTTCATTGGTTGTAATTGCTTCTAGTTCCTATAATAGAAGTTGAGGATTTACCCATTTCAGTTGATTGCAATATAATGGTACCATTCCCTTCATTTACTGAGTGGAATCATTACATTGGCGCTTTCATTTTCGATCTCATCATTCCCGCAACTCGGAGATTCAGATGACAATTTCATTTTTTCATGGCAACAACCAAGATGCATATTGGTGGGTGCTGTGCACCGAGAAACACTTTATGGCGAACGGCACACCGGAGAAGGTGAAGGTGACAGTAGCTGCGCTGGCGCTACAAGGGCATGCTCTGCAGTGGTGGTTATGGTGGTTTCACAGTCATCCAGCATCGAGTTGGGATATATTCACCATCGACTTTCTATGGCGTTTCAAACCTGAATGGCGGCAGATTTTACCGGTGTTAGATGAGGAAACAGAGCCAGATTTAGAATCACTAACCTCTGTAGAGGCACCTTCTCGCGTTGATGATTTCAATACCGATGCGGTTGCCGATTCTGTTATTAATTCAGTCTATGTTTTGCCCATATCAGATGAGGATGAGGAGTCAGAGCTGGAGCCAGAATCCCTTGCTGATTTCGTTGTTACCATTACTGACAAACACACAGATATCCCAAGGGAGGAGCAGCTCAACTTGCCGTCTTGCGAGTCTTCTCTGAGCCACACTGAAAACACCGGCAACCACTGTGTTCCCTTTTTCGGTCAACTATCTCGAGCCAATTTCAACATTGCAGTCTCACGCTCTTGCAGTACAGCCAGCATCGCGATCTCTTCTTCAACTATTGTTGCCGATACTTCTGTCGATAATGCAATTCAGGATTCTCCATGTTCTGATTTTAGCGAGAGTGATGATGTCAGCTCCTCCGTCACGGATATGCCGCTCCTTGACACCGGCCCTTACGATCCAGGCCAACTCGCTTTCCCCTCTCCAACCATGGTACATAATTTTTCTCTCCCAATGCCTGCTCGTAATGCTATGATTCCTCTACTGTGTAATGGTGAATTTTGGGGTTGTGACACCAATGAACCACACCAGGATGCCAACCCTCAGTAACCGTCTTGAATTTCTAAAGGGTTTTGGTCTTGATTTTACTGTTATGGGTCAACAGGGTATATCTTATCTCAGTTGTCAATCTTCTGTACCTATTGATAAGTTACTGGCAGGTGGTACAGTCCCCATAACGAAAGAGGCCTTATCAATTATTGATATTGTTTTGTCATTGTTTGTCAATGGAGAGGTTGATATAATGGAGTTTTGGTATACCAAGTTTGCGTTACAGTTGAAGCCATATCCTATAATTCACACCTTGCTTCAGTTATCACCAAAAAGCGACATATGTGCCACTCATGGCAGCGGTGTGGATGATGTTGCAGATAAGTTCTTTCGGCTTATAACAAAGGAATGTAGGTTAACTGTGGACAGAGATGTTGTGAGTACTGCCTTCGGTGTTGAGATTTTGGAATATGCAGATGCTCACTCGCTTGCTGAACCCATTTTTCCTGATTCTAGTTTCGTTGGGTACTCAATGCTTCTCAAGCAAGAGAAGGCTATCATTGTTAGGCCTGACTGGATTGTATTAGGAAAGGGGCCTGAATTTTGGGTGTCTTCTCATGCAGGATCTTCTAAAGGCATTTGCTAAGCACCCCAGCTACACCAACAATACTTATGCACTTGGATGGTCCGTGAGTACACCTCTTGATGTTATTGGAGCCATTGTGTCATGGTATTATTCTTTCTCCAATATTTTCAATCCCATGCTGGTAGATATTTTTTCTGGAAATGGCATTGTGAATAAATTCTCAAAACATGCCAGTGGGACTAGATATTCTTTTTCTCAGATCATTCAAGCTTGTGCCCACTATCTTCTTAATGATTCTGATTTGGAATTTTATGGGAAGGATTCTTTTGAAATGGCTAAAAGGATTTTAAGGGAGATATTGATTAATCTATCTAATTGTTTGGAAACAATTTTTCCAATCTATTGTGTTGACTATAATCCCATCGTCGATGCTTGGGAAATGCTATTTGTTTTGAATATTTTAATTGTTTGGCAAATGCTGGCTTGTAAGAGGGAAAATATTTCCCCATCTGTCATGTTACTAGGAAATACATTGGTTGGAGGAATTATATCACTCAGTGAAGTACTTGCAGACATAGATGTGATGTTTTCTGTAAAACTTGGACAACATGGAAAGAATCCCATTGGGTCTGTTCAATATTATAGAGAATTAGAACACGATGGATTTGCACCAAATGGTTCACTCATTGAGGACGTGCTGGACATAGTTTATTTGCAACCAAAAGTGAAGCCCAACTTAATTCAAAACATCAAACCACGTAACATCTTATTCGGGGAAAGTTTGGATTCTAAGATTTCATGTTTCAGGCTTCTAATCTCAGGGCCTCCTGGAGATCAATTACATGTCAGCAAATGGCCACCAGGATACCTTGACCCTGCCTATTGCTCAAGCAACCATTTGACCAAATTCAGTGATGTTTATAGCTTTAGTGTCATACCCTTACAATATATGTTTATTTTTTCGGTGCGAATTGGAATAGAGCAACAATGGGACCCCGGTGGACATTTCGATTCGTCTAACGCAGTTCAGTGGTCACCATTCAAACAATGGGACCCAGGAAAATTTGTTCAATGAGGCAATTTTACAACCTTGAGGACAAGGTTGATTTTAATGGGGGAGGTAATGTAATGATCCCAGTAGAGAAAGCTGAGTCAGCAAATGGGGTGCAACAAGTTTGTTATAGCATGAGGACACGTGGACACAAGAGGTGTGAAGGAGGCAGGAAAGTTGTTATATAATGGAATGAAGGCAATGGAAAAAGGGTGTATATTGTGTGATGACTTTTCTGATTCTCTCCCTCTGAATATCTCTCTCTCTTCGATTCTGTTCTGCTTCTCCTGCCTATTCTAATTCTATTTCTGCATTTCTCTTGTACCCAGTCTCTGTCACTGAGACTCTGTTTTCATTGGTTGTAATTGCTTCTAGTTCCTATAATAGAAGTTGAGGATTTACCCATTTCAGTTGATTGCAATATAACGGTATCATTCCTTTCATTTACTGAGTAGAATCATTACAAATTTCTGTCATTCAATTAATAAAACAACCACGTAGAAAACTGGTTCCACTTGTGACTACTTTATCTCACTCAATACACAACTATTTTATACAAACTGAGAGCCCATGATGTAGAAGATCCTTCCTAGTTTTCATACAGATCAAAATTATTTCAGAATTCCATTTCTAGGATAAGAAATCAGAATTATACCAATACATGTTCTGCACAATTCCAATAGTTAATTGCAGAAAGTAAGACCAAGTTTTATATTCAAATCCAAACTAAAAATAATAAAGGTTGGGTTCAAGATGGAGGGAATTAATCTTAGTTTCAAGGGGGACAAGTATCATTCCATTCCAAGCTCTATACGAAGAGAAATTTGTAAACAAATGCAAAAGGTTCAATAGCCATGTTACAGAGCAGAGAACATCATGACCTGTAACTTCAAACTCAATTTACTCTTCATTGGTGTATAAATAATTATTGGCGTTAAATTTTCAAAATCAAATCTATTTCCTATAAAGTTAGTTTGAACGAAAAACTATTTTGGTCTGAATTAAATTACAATTTTGTTTACGAAGAAGATAGACATGTGTAGTACTTGTTTGCTATGATTGTGATTTGGCATTCTTGGAATGATCAGCTGCGATATTAACGGAAAAGGAGAGTAGAATGAAAGGTGGTGTTAAAATCCAATGAGTAAGTTTATTACTTCGTTGAATTATTTGATAATAATTGATGTGTCGAGCAATCATAAATTATGTGACGACCCCTAAATTCAAAACAGTAATTAGGAGATAAAAATAGGCAAAAGAATACTTAGAAACCCTAATTAAGGACAAAAATACCCCTGAAAGGGTGTGGATCCCCTTCGAAGCTTCTAGGAGGAGAGAAATTAGATACTTCCTTATAACCCTCTACGCAGCGCAAAGGTACCTGTGAGAGGAAACCGTCGCGGCACGATGTTGCCTGGCACCGTCACCGTTAATTAACGACACGTGTAAAGGCAGAGGTACTGTCACGTATAAATAGAGCTCCCTCCCCCCAAAAAACATGCACCAACATCTATATCTTCTCACTCTATAAACTTCTTCAAAGTCGTGTATCTCCACATCAGGGATCCCGACAACGAGGGTCGAGGATGAGGGAGAAAGCGGGGACTCGGGGAGCAGCCCAGTAGGCATGGCAGGAGCGCAAGCGGCAACGGTCTTCTAACTGGGTAGGGGAGATCTGAACTCTATCCCCTAAGAACATTAAGGTTAGAATAGATGAAGAATAGGTGTAGGGTGACCCTAGCCCTACTAGCAGTTGATAACCACAGCACCTCAGGAGAGGAGTCGTGACCTGCGATGACTGATGGTAGTCATCGCTAGTCTATCAACCAGTAGAAATGCTGGTTGTCGTGTGATAAACCCTATGATGGATGACTTATCAGCTTTTGATTGATGACATGTATAACGACGATCGCAGTTAGCGATGTTAGGATTTATCCATATGCGTTGAAGGATAATTGTGTATGATTGTTTGATTCTATTGTGTGTAACACCCTACCGTCCTATTTACGCTTAATATTTAATTATTACCATAAATCACTTATTTACCAATAACGCACTAATTATAAAAATGCGAGTAAATTAAAAGTATTTTAAAGTATAATTAGGAAGGCAGTATGTCACACAATAATGTCAAGCTATGTGCATCGGTATAGAAAACAGTGGCCCCATCAGTATGGCTCACTTGGTCAAACTGCACAAGTGCATAGTAAAGTCAAAATACTAGTACAGTCATCTAGCAAAACGTGTACTAAACCTAGAGGCTGACATCCGCCTCATCAAAACATACTACAAGAACAAAATAAGACTCCTGGTCGTCATACAAAACACAAGAAAAGAAACTACCACATAAGTCCCCCAGCGAGCAAGATGATAAGAACTCCTGCTCTGCGATCCAAATCATTTCCAAAACGTGCGACAGTACTGTCTGTCAGTATGCGGGAGAGAGGGACTAGACGTCTCAACCTGCCAACATCTGATCTCGTACCTCTGACTCCCATCTTGGGAATGACTCCCAATAAGCAACACCACCAGATATGGTCGAGTGTGTGAATGCCATAACGAGTCATATTCCTGATGATAGTCAGCGTGGTTCTCTCACATATGGCAAAATGGCAGCCATTGACAGATGCAAAAATACCAACGAAGCTCGCAATCAAAAAACTAAACAATCGAAAATAAACTGAAACCATCCTCGTGTATATGACGGTGTGGTGAGAGTATTCAATCTCCCAACCTATGTCGTTCCAGTCGTGGTACTGCAAAAAAAGTCTCCCACACCGTGATCCGAGGGTCTTCGTCGAGGTCTCGATACGTCGTCCTAATACGATGTCGATCTCGTCCTCAGGTGTTACAATCTCTCCCTCTAAAAAAAATTTCGTCCTCGAAATTGCAAATAAGATTCTTACCTCAGAAAAGTTCAGGGTACTGAGTTTTCATCTTCTCCTCCAGCTCCCAAGTCGCATCTCCCGTCCTCTGATCCCACACAACTTTGACAAGTTGAATCTCTTTGTTCATAATCGCTTGGCTTTCCGATCAACGATCCTTGCTGGTGACGCTTCAAAAGATAGGTCGTCCTTCAGTTGAATCACATCCGGTTCGATGACATGAGAAGGGTCGGAAACATACTTCCGCAATTGTGAGACGTGGAAGACGTCGTGGATGTTCGACAAGAATGGGGGTAAGGCAATCTGATATGCCACTGGACCAATACGACGAAGAATCGTAAGGTCCAATGAATTTAGGGTAAGTTTCTTGGATTTGATCGCTCGACCAACTCCGATGAGTGGGGTGACTCTAAGAAATACATGTTCTCCTTCCTCGAACTCGAGTGGTCGACGCCGTCGTTGGTGCATAACTCTTCTATCGACTTTGAGATGTTCGCATCCGATCTCGATCAAACGGATCTTCTCGGTGATCTGCTGGATCATATCTGGTCCTCTGACGGTTCGCTCGCCGCCCTGGTACCAACAAAGAGGCGTCGACATTTACGCCCATACGCTTCAAAGGTGCCATCCCAATACTCGCATGGAAGTCGTTGTTGTATGTGAATTCCACCAATGGTAAGACGTCGTCCCAACTTCCTCGGTGATCTAACGTTAAGCTCGCAACAAATCTTCAAGCGATTGGATCGTTCTCTCGATCGGCCGTCGATGCGTGGATGATATGCCGAGCTAAGCCTGAGCTCGGTTCCCATCGCTCCCTTGCAATTCCCTCCAAAATGAGACGTGAACTTCTGATCTCGGTCCGACACGATCGAAGAGGTATTCCATGAAGTCGTACTATCTCCGCGATGTAGATCTCGGTCGCCTTTTCCACGTTGTATGTCGACCTCACCGTAAGAAATGAGCAGATTTGGTCAATCGGTCGACGATCACCCAAATTGAATCATTCTTCTTCTGCGTCTTCGCAAACCTACAACGAAATCCATGGAAATATCGTCCCATTTCCATACCGGGTACGTCAGCGATTGTAGCATTCCCGCAGTCGTTGGTGCTCCACCTTCGCTTCGACACGTTAAACATGAAGCTACGTGCTCGCCACTTGCTTCTTCATTCCGACCACCAAAAATGCTTCTTCAAGTCTTGATACATCTTCGTAACTCTGGATGAATACTAAAGTTGCTCTTATGCGCTTCGTCGAGAATCAACTTCCTCGGCTCGGATACGTTAGGTACGCACACTCGGCCATTGCACCTCAAGATGTCGTCGCTCCGACCTGAAATTCGCCGCCTTCCCTTGCGCTTATCAATCGATCTTCTCTTGCGACTCGTCATGAACTTGCTGGTCTCGGATCTCGCCCAACAATCTGTTAGAAATGGTAAGCATACCAAATCTCGGCTTCCCGGTGAAACTTCGACACTCAACTTCAAATCTCGGAACTTCTCGAGCATCTCCAACTCCTTGATCATCATTACCGAGGTTAAAGCGCTCTTCTGCTCAACGATCTGCTACTACGTTAGCCTTACCGGGATGGTATTCCAACGTAAAGTCGTAGTCCTTGAGAAATTTCGTCCATCTACGTTGACGCATGTTGAGTTCCTTCTTGTCGAGCAGTACTTCAAGCTCTTGTGATCGCCGAAAACAGTAAGAGTGCTCCCATAAAGGTAGTGCCTCCATATCTTCACGCCAAAAACGATCTGCCGCTAGCTCCAAGTCGTGAGTAGGGTAGTTCCTCTCGTGAATCTTAAGTCGCCTTGAAGCATACGCGACCACCTTCCGATGTTGCATCGACGCATCCCAATCCCTGGTGTGACGCATCACAATACACCTCGAAGGCTCTTCGGTTGAGGCAAAATCAGACAGCGCCGCCGTCAAAAGCTCCTTCAGTCGTTGAAAACTGGCTTCACACTCCTCGGTCCAAGCAAAAGGTTGATCCTTCCTCGTCAGTCGTGTAAGAGGCGCGACAATCTTCGAGAAACCTTCAATGAATCTTCGGTAATATCCTGCTAAGCCGACAAAACTCCTGATCTCGGTAACCGTCTTCGGCTGTTCCCATGCTATCACCGCCTCAATCTTAATTGGATCCACAGCTATCCCTTCTCTGGAAATCACGTGACCAAGAAAATTCACCTCTTCAAGCCAAAATTCACACTTCGACAGGTTGGCATAGAGTTGCTTATCTCGTAATATCTGTAGTACTCGATATAGGTGTTCTGCGTGTTCTTCTCGGTTGCTCGAGTAAATCAATATGTCGTCGATGAACACTACAACAAACTGATCCAAAAACGAATGGAAAATCCTGTTCATGTAGTCCATAAACACAGCTGGCGCATTCGTCACTCCAAACGGCATCACCAAGTACTCGTAGTGACCGTATCTAGTCCTGAAAGCTGTTTTGGCGACATCTCCCTCCTTCACGCGAATCTGATGGTAGCCCGACTTCAAGTCTATCTTGGAAAAGATCGCCGCTCCACGAAGTTGGTCCATCAAGTCGTCAATACGTGGTAACGGATAACGGTTCTTCACGGTAACCTTGTTGAGCTCACGATAATCTACGCACAGCCTTGATCGTCCATCCTTCTTCTTAACCAACAACACTGGAGCTCCCCACGGTGACACGCTCGGTCGTATGAATTGCTTCGACTCCAAGTGTTCGATCTGGGACTTCAGCTCTTTCATCTCGGCAGGAGACATCCTGTACGGCGCTTTGGAAATCGGTCCTGCTCTGGAATCGGTCGATGGAGAACTCGACCTCTCGTCTGGTGGTAATCCCGCACGTCTTCGAAAACGCCCTCAAAATCACACACCACCGAACATTCTTCACGCCGATCTGCTGGAAAACTTCCGAACTAGCTAGATACATGTATTCCCTAGTTCCTTCTTTCAAAGAAACTCCAATACGTTCGGCGTAAAGATAATTGGAGACTCAAGGTCCGGAAAAATTACGCTTTTACGGGCACAGTCCAAAGGACATGGTGGTGTGACAACCAATCCATCCCGAGGATAACATCTAAGCCCTTAAGAGGCAAACAAACCAAATTGACCACAAACTTTCTACTCAATAATCACTACACAATTAAGACATGCGGTGTTTGTGACTAAGGTTTTAGCAATTGGGGTTGTAACTACTAATTTAAACCAAAGCGATCCACAGTCAAGTTCAAATGGTTCACACAATCAGAAGAAATAAAGGAATGGGTTGCACCCGAATCAAAAAGAACGGATAAGGATTTACCCTCGATCTCACATTCACCTTGGATAAGATCATCAGCTCGTTCAGCTTCCTCGCCACTCATGCAGAAAACTCTGCCTTTAGCCACTTGACGCTTCCCTTTGGCTTTTGCCGCAAGCATAGTCGGTTCAGCTTTAGGTGTAGGACAATCCTTAGCAAAATGCCCTGGCTTCTTGCAGTTGAAACACACCTCGCCAACGATTCGAACTTGGCCGCATACTCGGACACCGTCGAGTTGCCTTGCTGCAGTTGAAGAAATTCCTGCTCCTTCTCGGCTCGTGCAGTATCCGGAAAGTACTTGTCCAAAAACCTTTCACGAAAAAGCTCCCAGGTCATCTCGCGATGTTACGCTTATAAACGTTGCTTCACTCCTCTCCACCAATACTCTGCGTCTCTAGCGGTAAGTAGGTGGCATAGTCGACCTTCACGTTGTCCGCAACGTGAAGTGCTTCAAAGATCTTCTCGATCTCTTGCATCCAAAGATCGCCTTTATCCGGATTTGGCTCACCGTAGAACTTGTGGATCATGCTTCTGAAGTCGGCCAATCCTCTTGCTTGACATTTCGTTACGCTTTCGTTCTTTGTTCTTTGCAAGTTCTCTTTGAGTTAACGCTGCCGTCTGTTGAGCCATCGCGTTAACTGTTGAGTTGCAGCGGTGATTGTTGAGCCATGGCTGCCGCCATCTCGGTCATAGCTTGAATAGCTCGTTCCATGTCGACGTTCTCGGTTGCAGATGTCGTATTCCTACGAGGTGGCATTAGATTCCACAAAGTTCAAAACCCTGTCAGAATCTCACAACAAGGATGTGTTAAAACACACTGCTTCAATCAAGAAACAGTTCAAACAATTTCTCAAGCAATAAGTGCTTCACTTAATCAAACAGCAATCAACACAAAACAACTAGGTACCCAACACATAACCCGACACAGTGACCAGTCCAAATTCCTATGCACAGCTCGGTCAGAACCGAACTGCTCTGATACCAAAGCTGTAACGACCCGTTTCCGGACCGCTACCGAGCTCAATATACCGAGCTCAACATAAACCTATATGAGATGTGTTTTAAAAACAAAACTCTTGTGCCTTTTAAAAATACGATATATTTTTTTTATAAAACCAACTCGTGCACATCAGAGTAATTACAGCTTTTCGAAACATGGTGCAACTAAGACACAAGACTTAAATTCTAATAAAACATACATGCATAACATACACATATATATATATCACTCGAAATAATAATGTATACAAAATACAGAGTAGCAAATGTGTAAAGAAAATACACCTAAGGTACGACGACTTCAAAAGAGTAATCATACCCTGGGGGTACTTCCGGCAGACTCCCACGCAGGGGGCTGCTCCAAAAGTAAGACCACCAGTCTACCACCTCAGAGCAACAAAACAACATCGCCTAAACTGGTCACGACCTCGAACACAAAGAAAAACAAGTACAGTCCTCGGAAAAACAAACATCCAACAAATAAACAATCACGGCGGATAGAGGTCGCCACTCGGTCCTCGTCGAGCTCCTCCTCGGCATCGTCATCGCCGAAGTTCCTGCGCCCTCGACATCGCCTGGGTAACCGCCATGGATTGAAGGCACCACGAAAGTGGTCAACTTCTCAACAATTCAAGATAAGCTCGACATAAAAATATAACCAAACAAAGAAAGTATAACATTCACCGACGTGACTCGACCATCTCACTCTAAACTCGACACAACTCACAAATCCATTTTCTCTCGACTCGACAATTTTCCTAATGCACACGCTGCATCAGATGTCGGAAAGTCCAGCCGAAGCCTTGGGATCCTCGCTCTCCCTAGGATACTAACTCAGTCCCGTGAGCGTGGCGGCGTCTAGTCAATCTCCCGTAAACAAAAAGGGGACCTAGCACCCTCGCTTATCCGGTCACGGCTCAAAACGCCATACGACTCACCTAGCTCGCTCACTCGATGAACAATTCGCCAGATACGATATTCAAAGAGTTAAACACAAGATATTCAACCGCATGTCAAATAAAAGAGCAAGCTCGACATGAAGAAACGCAATTCAACATGCAATACACAATTCACGACATATATTCAATCACATATTAAATACATGCAAAAACTCAATCATATCACAACATTTCAGCTCGACACAAATCAGGAAATCCATACACAATAACATAACCACGTAGAATATGAAATGCCCTTACTTAAGGACTTATAAAATAAAGCCTTAGAGATATCTAGGGGTTGCCCTTACATACTATGAAAATATTAATGTGAAGCGCCCTTACCGAACTCCAAGTTAATGCTGCTCGACAACGACCTCGACACAGCTGTCTTCAAAGAGCTCGACAACGACTTCTCTTACTCGATCTCGACATTTGTCTTCAACGAACTCGACAACGACTTCGACACGACGCTTCTCACCGACCTCGACACGTATAGTCCTCGATCCGATTCACTGCCGCGTCCTTGGATTCGCTTTCCGTACACCTCGATTCGGAAATCACTCGATCTCGGGAATCAGACTTCCTAAAACAAACACAACTCAGATCGATCTATGGGTTCCAATACATCTAACTCTCTCTTCCCCAAACTCAACCACAACCCAGAAAAATATAAAACTCAAGAACTGAAATATATTTTTCCTCTAACACAAAGTTAGGGATTTCGATCAAAATTTCATGAAAAGTTATCTGATGCTTCAACAGATAGATCGACAACAACAATAATCAGAAGCAACGAATGAAAATCAAGAAAATCGAAACGAACCAAAAATGGAGGTTTCTGGGCACTGCCGATTGCAGAAAAACAGAGGAAGAAATTTGTTTTACAAGCCCAATTAATCGGTTAAAAAGATAGGTAATATTGTGAATAAGAAAACCCATCAATTTGACATGATTTGGAAGCATAAAACTGGTTAAAAATGGAAGAAGAATTAGCGCTAAACAGTAGCACGAAGAAGATAAAAATCTGTTCTTCATACCTCAACGGTGATGGTCGATCGACGAGATATGGGTCGAGAAGTTGATGATGAACAAAATTGATGAAGAAAGCTTGCGAGAATCTCGATGGAACTCACGGTTTCGTTGATGGAGATTTTTGAAGAAAACAACGAAACACAGAGCAGAAGGAAGGAAGAAGAAAGAAGAAAAGAGAAAGAATGAGTGTGAGGGAATCGGTCGTGGTATACAAACTGGCGAAAGGGGTATAAACGTAACTCCAGCTATAAGATGCCAATCCCATCAATCATCTACCCGTTAACTCGTTCCTCTCATAATTACCCTCTACTGCTTTGGCCAACGGCAAGCCGACAATGTAATAATTACAAACAATATAATAATAACGATGAATAACGTTCGAAATAATACGAGGTATCATCTCGACACGATGTCGACAAGGGTGCTCGTGTAAACGTACAAGGTTCTAACACGAGTTCGTGAACGCGGTCTCCTCAGCTCAGCCGCTAGTGCACGTGGTCTCATCAGCTCGACAAAAGATCTCGGCAAACGATCTAGTCACGGGATCTCGACACAAGGTCTTGGTCGAGGTCTCGATACGTCGTCCTAATACGATGTCGATCTCGCCCTCAGGTGTTACAATCTCTCCCTCTAAAAAATTTCGCCCTCGAATTGCAAATAAGATTCTTACCTCGAGAAAAGTTCAGGTACTGAAGTTTTCATCTTCTCCTCCAGCTCCCAAGTCGCATCTCCCGCCCTTCCGATCCCACACAACTTTGACAAGTTGAATCTCTTTGTTCCGCAATCGTTTGGCTTTCCGATCAACGATCCTTGCCGTGACGCTTCAAAAGATAGGTCGCCCTTCGCTTGAATCACATCCGGTTCGATGACATGAGAAGGGTCGGAAACATACTTCGCAATTGTGAGACGTGGAAGACGCCGTGGATGTTCGACAAGAATGGGGGTAAGGCAACTGATATGCCACCGACCAATACGACGAAGAATCTGTAAGGTCCAATGAATTTAGGGGTAAGTTTCTTGGATTTGATCGCCGACCAAGTCCAGATGGTGGGGTGACTCTAAGAAATACATGTTCTCCTTCCTCGAACTCGGTGGTCGACGCCGTTGGTCCGCATAACTCTTACATGCCGACTTTGAGATGTTCGCATCCGATCTCGATCAAACGGATCTTCTCGGTAGTCCGCTGGATCATATCTGGTCCTCTGACGATTCGCTCGCCGTCCTGGTACCAACAAAGAGGCGTCGACATTTACGCCCATACGCTTCAAAAGGTGCCATCCCAATACTCGCATGGAAGCTGTTGTTGTATGTGAATTCCACCAATGGTAAGACGTCGTCCCAACTTCCTCGGTGATCTAACGCATAAGCACGCAACAAATCTTCAAGCGATTGGATCGTTCTCTCGATCGACCGTCGATGCGTGGATGATATGCCGAAGCAAGCTCGAGCTCGGTTCCCATCGCTCCTTGCAATTCCCTCCAAAATGAGACGTGAACTTGGATCTCGGTCCGACACGCATCGAAGAGGTATTCCATGAAGTCGCATTATCTCCGCCGATGTAGATCTCGGCCGCTTTCCACGTTGTATGTCGACCTCCGGTAAGAAATGAGCAGATTTGGTCAATCGGTCGACGATCACCCAAATTGAATCATTCTTCTTCTGCGTCTTCGCAAACCTACAACGAAATCCATGGAAATCTGCCCATTTCCATCTTTGATACGTCAGCGATTGTAGCATTCCTGCAGTCGTTGGTGCTCCACCTTCGCTTCGACACGTTAAACATGAAGCTACGTGCTCGGCCACTTGCTTCTTCATTCCTGACCACCAAAAATGCTTCTTCAAGTCTTGATACATCTTCGTGAACCGGGATGAATAATAAAGTTGCTCTTATGCGCTTCGCCGAGAATCAACTTCCTCGGCTCGGATACGTTAGGTACGCACACTCGGCCATTGCACCTCAAGATGTCGTCCGCTCAGGCACGAATTTCGCGCCTTCCCTTGCGCTTATCAATCGAATCTTCTTCTTGCGTAGCTCGTCATGAACTTGCCGGTCTCGGATCTCGCCCAACAATCTGTTAGAAATGGTAAGCATACCAAATCTCGCCTTCCCCGGTGAAACTTCGACACTCAACTTCAAATCTCTAACTTCTCGAGCATCTCCAACTCCTTGATCATCATTACCGAGGTTAAAACGCTCTTCCGCTCAACGCATCGCTACTACGTTAGCCTTACCGGATGGTATTCCAACGTAAAGTCGTAGTCCTCGAGAAATTCGCCCATCTACGTTGACGCATGTTGAGTTCCTTCCGTCGAACAGTACTTCAAGCTCTTGTGATCGGCCGAAAGCGAAGAGTGCTCCCATAAAGGTAGTGCCTCCATATCTTCAGAAAAACGATCAGCCGCTAGCTCCAAGTCGTGAGTAGGGTAGTTCCTCTCGTGAATCTTAAGTCGCCTTGAAGCATACACGACCACCTTCCGATGTTGCATCGGACGCATCCCAATCCCCTGGTGTGACGCATCACAATACACCTCGAAAGGCTCTTCGGGTTGAGGCAAAATCGACAGCGCCGCCGCCAAAAGCTCCTTCGCCTTTGAAAATCGGCTTCACACTCCTGGCCCAAGCAAAAGGTTGATCCTTCCTCGTCGATCGTAAGAGGCGCGACAATCTTCGAGAAACCTTCAATGAATCTTCGGTAATATCCTCGCTAAGCCGACAAAACTCCTGATCTCGATAACCGGCTTCGGCTGTTCCCATGCTATCACCGCCTCAATCTTAATTGGATCCACAGCTATCCCTTCTCTGGAAATCACGTGACCAAGAAAATTCACCTCTTCAAGCCAAAATTCACACTTCGACAGGTTGGCATAGAGTTGCTTATCTCGTAATATCTGTAGTACTCGATATAGGTGTTCTGCGTGTTCTTCTCGGTTGCTCGAGTAAATCAATATGTCGTCGATGAACACTACAACAAACTGATCCAAAACGAATGGAAAATCCCTGCTCATGTAGTCCATAAACACGGCGCGATTCGTCACTCCAAACGGCATCACCAAGTACTCGTAGTGACCGTATCTAGTCCTGGAAGCTGTTTTGGCGACATCTCCCTCCTTCTTCACGCGAACTGATGGTAGCCCGACTTCAAGTCTATCTTGGAAAGATCGCCGCCCACGGTTGGTCCATCAAGTCGCCAATACGTGGTAACGGATAACGGTTCTTCACGGTAACCTTGTTGAGCTCACGATAATCTACGCACGCCTTGATCGCCCATCCTTCTTCTTAACCAACAACACCGAGCTCCCCACGGTGACACGCCTGGCCGTATGAATCGCTTCGACTCCAAGTGTTCGATCCGGGACTTCACTCTTTCATCTCGGCAGAGACATCCCAGACGCGCTTTGGAAATCGGTCTGCTCCTCGAATCGTGTCGATGGAGAACTCGACCTCAGATCGTGGTAATCCCGCACGCCTTCTGAAAACGCCCTCAAAATCACACACCACCGAACATTCTTCACGCCGATCTGCTGGAAAACTTCCGAACTAGCTAGATACATGTATTCCCTAGTTCCTTCTTTTCAAAGAAACTCCAATACGCTCGCAGAAAGATAATTGAGACTCCAAGGTCCGGAAAAATTACGCTTACTGGCACAAATCCAAAAGGACATGGTGGTGTGACAACCAATCCATCCCGAGGATAACATCTAAGCCCTTAAGAGGCAAACAAACCAAATTTACAACAAACTTTCTACTCTGAATAATCACTACACAATTAAGACATGCAGTATTTGTGACTAAGCTTTTAGCAATTGGGTTGTAACTACTAATTAAAACGGTAAAGCAGCCACAGGCAAGTTCAAATGGTTCACCCAATCAGAAGAAATAAAGGAATGGGTTGCAACCGAATCAAAAAGAACGGATAAGGATTTACCCTCGATCTCACATTCACCTTGGATAAGATCATCACTGCTCACCTTTCCTCGCCACTCATGCAGAAAACTCTGCCTTTAGCCACTTGACGCTTCCCTTTGGCTTTTGCCGCAAGCATAGTCGGTTCAGCTTTAGGTGTAGGACAATCCTTAGCAAAATGCCCTGGCTTCTTGCAGTTGAAACACACCTCGCCAACGATTCGAACTTGGCCGCATACTCGGACACCGCCGAGTTGCCTTGCCGCAGCTTGAAGAAATTCCTCGCCTTCTCGGCTCGGCAAGATCCTAAAGTACTTGTCCAAAAACCTTTCACGAAAAAGCTCCCGTGTCATCTCGCGATGTTCGCTATAAACGCTTGCTTTACTCCTCTCCACCAATACTCTGCGTCTCCTAGCGATAGTAGGTGGCATAGTCGACCTTCACGTTGTCCCGACGTGAAGTGCTTCAAAGATCTTCTCGATCTCTTGCATCCAAAGATCGCCTTTATCCGGATTTGGCTCACCGTAGAACTTCGTGGATCATGCTTCCTGAAGTCGGCCAATCCTCTTGCTTCAAAGATTTCGCTCGCCGCTGTCTTTGTCGCAAGTTCTGCTGAGTTAACGCTGCCGTCTGTTGAGCCATCGCGTTAGCCTGTTGAGTTGCAGCAGCTGATTGTTGAGCCATGGCTGCCGCCATCTCGGTCATAGCTTGAAGGTAAGTCGTAGAGACTGATCACTTCAATGACTTACCGAGAGTATGAGGAACTATATAGATTTATTTTTAATGATTTTTATTTGGTAATAATTCAGATTAATAGACAGCGTAGACATATGCTGTTTTAAGGTGAATTCATCGGCAAATTTTTCTGTAAGATTTCTGAGTGACGTGGTGACGTGTATTTATGCTGTTAAACAAGTGAGTGAAATTTATCATGATAAAATTAAATTTGAAAATTAGTATTTAATATTAATTTGTGGTTCAAATCTCGTCAAAGAAATTCTATCGAAGTTTCGTTGCATTTTGAGCCGCTGGGTAATTTTTACCCGAGAGAAAATTCTAATGAATTCCGATTTCGACGAAAATCGAATCGAGGCTTGGTGTGACTATGTATTTTAATTATAGTGAGTTTGTGATTTATTGACAAATAAATTATACGAGAATAATTTCTTAGTCACACATTGAATTAATTTCTCGGTAAATTAATTTATGCGATTAATCGGCGAGCAAACTATCGGTAACGCGATCGCTCGACGCTGTAATTTTTGTGACTCCGAGACTTATTTGACTAATGAGTCAAAGCTTGACTTGAAGTGGTTGAGAGAAGTATGGGCTTAGGTAAGGTGACATGATTTTATTTGATTAGAAATTAATATCTTACCTAATGTTATGGCCTAAGTTAAGGTGCAAGTGGTTAGTCACTTTTTTTCTCTTTTTATTTCTCTTGTTGGCTGGCCACCATTTATGCAGGGGGGATGAAACTCTTGCTTTTTGCTCTAGTGTTGGTAAGGTTTTGATACATGAAGAACCATGTTATCTCTCCTTCATTTTTTTAGTAAGCCGTGAGGTTCCACTCCAAGAACACCATCATTTTGCTTGATTTTTTACTCCTAATTAGTGCTAGGATCTTGAGTGTGAGTGTGAGATTTGGATCAAGCTTTTTTCCTTTACTTTCTAGGCCAAAAATCGTGAGCATGTCTAGTGTTTTTGGGTGAGATTTTTCAATCCTTTTACTTCTAATTTTTTGTGTCTAGTTGACGATGATTTCGATGTGATTAAATGTGAATTTTTCCATCTCCTTTGAGCCTTTGTTGGCTGTGACCTAGAGGAAGATTTTAGGAAAAAAATTACTTTGAATCACTTGTTAAATTGTGTTGTTTTTGTTGTTATTTTGTTGATGGTTTTGTTGTTGATGATCAAAGAAAGAAAATGAAAATTTTCTCCTCCTTGGTAGCTGTAACATCCCAATTTTTATGAAAATTATTTTATAGTTTCCGACTACTTGAAAATAAATCATGGAGATTGATCACCTCAATGGTTTGTTAAAAGTATGAAGAACAACAAAGATTTATTGTAAACAATTTACTGTTTTAGTAATTAATTCAGATTAAGAGGCAGTGTAGACGTATGCTGTTTTTAGTATGAATTAATCTTGAAAAAAATGTGAAAAATTGTTGTTAGATTAGAGAAAATTATTTTATTGAATGAAAAATAATTTTAGGACTTAATAGTTATTTTTAAGTCATAGTTTGGATTTTTATTATTTAGTTATTGTATTAATCGTCTGTTTTATGTCATATTTAATATGACTATTATTTTAATGATTTTGTTTTGATAAATTTTATTGATTGAATAATATCTATATGATAATAGAAATTGAAATTAGTGATCCTCACTAATTTACAGTTTTTATTACGCTGCGAGAATTCTATCGAATTATGCCGTAACTAGGTTACTGTGTGTATTTCTAACTGAAACATACCCAAACGTGATCTAAATTTTATAAAATTTGAGATCTTAGTATTTTCTAATATTTAGGATTTATTGTAATTTTTCTAGAATTTTTAGGCATCAGATTAACATAGGGTGTTTTCTACGCCCATAACAACATTACGGTAGCGTTTTAGCATGCAAATCGAGAAAGCGACATTCACAGAAATACTTCTAATATTTTTATGGATATTTTGGTTGATTAATATTTTTTATTATAGAATAATTTATTAGATTTATTTTTGGAGTTTTAGTACTAAAACCCTAATATACGTGTAACGCCGCGCACCCGGTTGAGCGAGAACGCGACGAAACGAAAATATCTCCAGATTAGGGCACATGGGCGAATTACTCAGCCACTAGGGGGGCTGAACTTGCTTTTAATCATGACATTTACAAGTGTCAAGGTGTGATTGGCCATTAAGTAAATGGTAGGTAGTTAGTTTAGTTAGGTTATGACTTAATTAGTTAGTTTCTAACTAAATGAATCTTTCCTTCCACTTCTACCCCTAAAATTTCGTGGTCATCATCCTCTTTGGGCTGAAGCTTCACTCATTCCTTCCATTGGTGAAAAACTTGAGAAAAAAACTAGAGAAAGAAAGCTTTGATTTTGGAAGTTTTGGAGATCAAAGTGTGCACCCTTGTTTCCTTTCATCTCCACCCTTGTTCAATCATCATCAACACTCTTGGTAAGTATCATAAACCTCTTCTCACTTCTCTTAGGTTCCATGGGTTTGAAGGTTTTTAGTGCTAGCTTTGAGTTTTAACACTTGTTTTGGCTAGTATTGCATGACTAGTTTCATAACCCTCTATTTTCTTCCATGAATCACTTTGATTTTGGTATTTTGAGTTTGGAAACCCTAACCCCCTTTGCTGGCCGAAACCATAGGGCTGTCCCAAGCTTTGTTCTTGGCTTGTTCTTGTCAATTTGGTGTTAGTTTTGAAGGTTTAGTAGTTGTATGTTTCGATCCTAATCATATAACTATGTTTCCAAGTTTTTGAAAATGGTTTTGGATGCAAAAGAGGGGCTGGAAACCGTGGCTTCGAATGGCATTTTGGAGGATGTTTTAAATTGTTTTCAAGGTTGTTTAAGTGTTAGAAAAGTTAGTTGATTGATAAAGGAATTGAATGTTATGAAATGTTTTGTTTTGGAAATAAAAAAATTGAAAAAAAAATTTTGGGGTTTGTTTTTGATGCATTGAGCCATGGCCCTCATGGTGTTTTAAAACCTTGATTCAAGTTGTTTTATGCCTCTTAATAGTGTAAAAGTTGATCAAGAATTTGATTTAGCAAAACAACTTAAAGAAGCTTGATTTTTTGGAAAAGATTTAGTATATGTCTTAACATTGTTTTGAAGTTATAACTAACCTATTTCTTTAATTTTTATGGCATGTTTTATAGTTCTAAAAGTAGTTCAAAGTTGATGAAATACTATTCATTTGGTAAGAAACACTATTCATTTGGTAAAAAATTTGGTTTATGTTTTTCTAAGTAAGTAAAGTAAATGAAAGTTGTAAAACTTGTTTGACTTGAACTTAAAACATAGCCTATGATTAGTTGTGATCCAAATAGGTTAAGTTAGCAAGACTTTAGGTCTTTTTAGGGCCAAAACCGTGGCTGCCCTAGTAGTCTAAGGGCTTGGTTTTTGGTTCTAATTTTGTTAAGTTTGTGTTGTTAAGGTTCGTGCTTAGGGTACGCGCGAGGTGCGACTTGACGATGGTTTTGAATTTAGCTTGCTTGGATTGTTAAAGCGCCCAAGGTAAGGGAAATTCTTATATAATGAGTTTGGGCTTTTCGCCTTGTGTGTTGTTTGTGTGATTGTTGATTGATTGTGTGGTAGTACTTGTAGTAGTACTATGTGCTGTTGAGATGTTGTAGTATGAACTGTTGTGTATTGATTTGGCCCTGTGTGGCAATACTGAATTGTATTGTGTTGCTTAAATCATACTTGATTGATTTAATTGGACTTGAAATAGATGATAGTATGTAGCATATTCTTGGCCTTATGTGGCATTATGATTTGTATTGCGTTCCTTGAATCACCTTGGATTTCATTGGAACTTGGTATTGAATTTGAATGTGAAAAATAGTATTGTTGATAATGGATTAATTAACAATGCGCTGATCGACTGTTATTGGTTGACGATTTACATCGGTAAATCTGATGCGATTCCACAAGCCGAATTCTGATTTCGTAAACAAATTGTTAAGGGCATTTTGATTTAAAAGTAAGCGTGAGGGTTTTAGTATAACTAGCCAAAGCTTGCAAGGAAATTTCAATGGAATAATAGTAGAGAAAAGAATTTGAAATAAATAGTACAATTTACAAAAATGGTTGAGTTAAATGATGCGCCTGGAAAATTCTGGCTAGGAAAGACTTGGTAATTAAGAGTGTTCGCACCACCTCTCTTTCCTGGGAATTCTTCCAGTGTGTTATTTAGCACAACTAGGGTTTCAACGACTAGTGCTAAAAAGTATTTTTAGATACATAGGAGTGATACAAGAACTGAGAAAGAGATTTCAAAGATTGAGTTTTCGAAAGAATAAAACATAGGGAACTTAGTGTTCCTATTGAGCATATGGGCCATGTGTCCTGTGCTGGGACTTAATGTCCTGCTTGCGTGTGCATTTTCTTGATTAAGGATTGGACCTAGTGTTCCGTATGGCGTGCCTAGTATCTCAATCTAAAAATTGAGCCTAGTGTTCCGCATTATGTGCCTAGAGTTCTGATCTGAGATTAAGACTAGCGTTCCGCAATTGAGCACCCGGACTTTGTGTCCTTTGTTTGCACTCTAAGTAATTGTTAAAGGTATTTTGGCTTAAAAATAAGCATGAGGGTTGTAGTATGACTAGCCTAAGCTTATAGATAAGTAGAAGTGGAACCATGCTAGATAAAGAATTTGATGAAACTCGGGTTCCAACGACCCAAAGCTAAATGAGTGATTTATTTTGGTACAACCTCACCTAGGTAATATAAGAATTGGAAGCATGAAAATTCACTAAGTAGAGTGAGTGAGTTGAGGTGTCGTCGATCCGCATTGATTAATTAAAACATTACTCTCGGGCGCTCCTACGGTGAGCATGCCATATTGAAGAATTTGTTTGGATGCATATCGACCATTGAGCATCGACACTCGTGCGCTTGATTGTCTTCGTGACTTCAAAAGGACGAAGTTGTCACCCTATGCCCGCGCGGGCGTAAAGCCTTTGTGGCAAGCCTTTGTGGCAATACCCTTGGTAGGGAGTTGATTTGGGCGCTGGGAAATAAAGTTCCTCGCCATCGCCGACCTTGTTTAAGGTCAGCAGTGTATACACAAACTAGCCATACTGCATTGACATGCATAGCTAACCGCATTTATGATATGTGATGAATTGTTGATAATTGGATATTGTGATGACTTGATCACTTATCTGTTGATAGATTTGCCGGCTCACATGCAATGGTTGATATGGTAGTGACTTGATTATTGATCTGTTGGCTGTTTTGTTTGCTCACATGCAATGCTTGATATACCATGCTGATTGTGTGGTCTATTAAGTACGTATAGGTATATAAAAGCGTGTTGTTGTATAATATATGTATATATTGTTTGCATGCGACATAGCCTATGATAAACTCGTGGACAAAGGATTTACCCTTGCACTGTTGTTGGATTGGATGTCCTTATGGATGTCATTTCTAGATGGAATTCGGTAGCTGTTGCAGCTTCGCCTTTCAGGAGCATTGAAGATTGAGCCAGTGGAGGAAGATTCCTCTGAGTGCTTCGTGTTTCTTGCTGAGCTGTTTCTCAGTAAGAGTTATAGTTGTTGGCCAGCTTAGCTTAGGGTATTGTGTGTTTGTGTAATTACTCATTGTCTTGTAAGTACTCTTTTCAGAGAACCTCGCCTTAGTGCAAAATGATTATGTTATGTGAAGTCTTATTTTGTGATGCACTATACTCTGATAATTGCAAAAGTTTGAATTGGCATCATTTAGAAAACTGTAGTACTCTATGTCTCATTTTGAAAAGGGTTTCAAAGGAAAGAATATGAAAAGAAAAAAAATTTACTCCTGTTTTTCCATTGTGAAATACATAAGAGTACTCTTTAACTGAAAGCATAGAAGCATTAAATATTTTCAGCATTAGTTTGGGTTGCACAGTAGCACTCCGGAATCGGGGTGTTACAGTAGCTTTGAAAGGCCATGACCCTAGATGAGGAAAAAGGGGAAGATTTCAAGTTTTAAAACCTTGTTTTCTTCATTGATTTTGTCGTTGTTGTTGTTTAAGAGTATTTGAGAAAGATTGATTTAGTTTAGGTGTTGATTTAAGTATATTTTGAAGATTCAAGACAACGAAAACCTAAACCTTAAAGAAATCTTTGTATTTCTTAAGGAGGCGGAGTCTTAAGAAATTCTATGACAAAAACTTTAGTTTTGATCTTGTGTTTGTTGTTAAAAAAGTTTGAAGATGAGAAAAATTTGGGGTTGATGTTTTAGTGTTGACACCGTGGGGTTTAGGGTTTAGGGTAATAATTAGAGACCCTATGTAAAAAGGGGATTTAAATTCCTAAGGAATTAAGGGGTTAATGGCCTAGAAGAATAGTTTAATCTAATAAATTGACCCAAAGTTAAGCCTAAGGGATAGAATGATAATTTTTCTCGATGATTAAGCTAGACTAATATTGTTTAATTTAGTATAAAGGGGATAATTTTAGAAGACCCAAATAAATAGACCCAACCCTTATTCATTAGTAATTGTGAGTATCAATAAGGAAGGGGGTGTAATGTGTAAAAGGGGAGGTGTAGGAAGTAAGTGTGTTTTTAAAAATAAAAAAAAAGAGAGAGATTAAGAGGGGAGGGGCTTCTCCTCGAAACAGAAAGAAAGAAACGAAGTAGAGGAAGAAAAAAAGGGAAAAGAAGGGAAAGGAGAGAAGAGGGAGTGTGACGGCAATGGAGAAGAAGGAGGAAGGAGAGCTCGTACAGAGGGAAAGAAAAAGAAGAAGGAGGTTCTACCTCCATTGAAGCCTAAGGAAGAAGAAAGAGCAAATATTGAAGCTTGAAATCAAAGAGGGAAATGGAGATCAAGCCCTAGAAATTGGGGATTTATCCCCAATTTCATCAAAGCCCTAAGGTAACATAGAAATCCCCAATTAAAAACCTCTCTTAGGGTGTGCTAGGGTTAATTGTTTTAATTCCTGATTTTTAATATCTGATGAGTAGAAGTTAAGATATTTGAGTGGGTTTGGTTAAGGGTTGGATGCCTGCCCCAACCCCCCACAAACATTTGTTTGAAGTTGCCCTAATGTGAGTTCCACATAACTCCAATTGGAATATTTGATTCAAGTTAGGGTTTTTGAATAGCATGTGGAATAGAAGTATTTAGCAATGCTTGATTTTATGATTAATGATGATTTCAAAATAGCTATGTTCTAGGGTTTTCATAACCACCCTTTTCACATCTTTTGAACCCAATAAAGAGTAGTATTAATGAAAGATTCTTAATCTTCCACATTTCCAATCAATTCCTTATTCAATCTAGCGAAATGTTTTGAATGACATAAAAGAATGATGTTGCTTATGAATAGATATTGTATTTGAATACTTTATGCCATAGTACAAGTATACTACTAAGGTTGCTTGGAAATGATTGAATTATACTTGTATATTTTCTTTCATTATGTGAATGCTTTGAGATTGCATAAGTTTAAGTATGTGTATGCATAGACAATGCATAAGTTATGAGTAAGACACTTAAAAGACACACAAGATTCCTCATAAGAGGAGAGATCGGTATGGTTAGCCTCGTGGGACGCCACTCAGGGGGTTATTGACGTCTAAGCACCATACCGTAAGTTATGTTGATTGGGGTCTAGGGAACAAAGCCTATGACAAAACCCAATAACATAGATTCCCTGTTAAAAATCAAGTTAACCTTCAAGGGAATAGTTAAGATGTACTAAGCACAAAGTAAAGAAGAACTATATGTTCTTAGTTAAGTTGCATTGTATTTATGTCTCATTCATTTTCTTGGATGTAGCAAGTTAAGAGGAGATGAACCATATGTTCTTAAGCTTAATGGTCTTGCAAATATGTTTATATTTATATAGAAATAGTGTTCTGGCTTAAATGCCTCAATTATGTTTATCATAATAGTATGATTTGAGGAGAGGAGTTTTCCATACGTAGCACACCACATATGGCTGAAAACAACGGTAATGTTTTAAGTTTCAAGTCTATGTTACTAAGTTTAATAAACTCACTATGTTGGGGCATTGTTTTCAGGTACTAGCATATGGAGCTGTGATGACAATTACCTAAATGCTCGGTCTTTCCCTACTGTGAGACCTCTCGAGTTAATACCGGATCACGAGTTGTCTTCAATGTATTAAGTTTCATTTACGAGTCAAGTGTTGCATGTAAAAATGTATTAGTTTAGCATAAGTTTATTTGAGTCTTAATAGTCATATTTGTTATTAGTCCCTTATTATCGAGTTTACTTTTAATGCCTTCACGTCATAATATGCAAGTAACTAATTTAGCCAAAGTCTACTTTTCCAAAAAGGAATTACCTTTATCGTGCATTATGTAAAGCGAAAAATTTCTTTCCAAGTTTAGCTTTAATTTCAGTTAATTTAGCAGGTAATTCTCCGATTAGAGTCTGGGCGTTACAACTTGTCCAAAAAGGATCAAGTTATGACCTTTCCATTTATAGGAACGACAAGTTTCAATTCTTTACATACTAACCTATGTGATTGAGTATTTTTAAAAGTAATGTTTTTGTGTTGGGTGTTGAGTTTTTAAAACTGCGTTTTAAATCTTGTTTCGTTCATTTTGAGTGGATAGTGAAGTATAGAGTTTAAGTTGTGTTACCCCAGTTTGGCTTTTGAGCCGTGGACCTAATAAGTGGTATTAGGGGCTTAGGGATTATTGTTAATTTTAGTGTTTGTTGGTTTAAGGTTGTAGAGGTCGAGAGGTCGAGATTGTGTGCGAGTTTGGGTTCGAGATCGTGTTTGTGATGTTGATGTGGAAGGAAAGCTTTGAGGTTAGGGCATCTTCCAATTTGTTGCTTATGTGTAATATGTGGTTGATTATTGGAGAATTGATTTGTTATTGTTTATATGTTGTGAACATTGAATAATTGGTGGTGCATTGGCATGCATAAGTGTACATCGACATTAGGAATCCAGTGTAGGAATAATGTTGAGTGATTGAATTTCCATTGGTATGGAAAATAAGGCATTCCGATATGAGAATCCAGTGTAGGACCAGAGTCGATAAGTCGTGACCTGAGAACCCAGTGTAGGACTAGTGTCAGACCTGGGAATCCAATGTAGGCTTGTAAGTATTCAGATTTTGGCCTTGTGATTTCTGTTGACCTCCCATGAGAAATTGGGGTGGTTCCTCAATCCGGGATTATAAGTGTTGGAGTGAGGGTCATTTTGTGCCTTATTTCCTATAAAGTTCACCTATTCGATGCAGTCATTAGAATCATGACCGGTTACTCTACAGAAATTACAGGAAGCTCTAGTTGTCTTGGTTTCAATGGCTTTGAGCCTTTCTTCGGTTTTTCCATGAAACCAGCTAAAACTCCCATACAAGGATGTCCGTGTCTCTACATGTATTTCAACATGGCTTTTACATTCCGGCTTTTGGATCAAAATCCCTTTAGCCTACATCATTGACTTCTTCCAAATGGCTCTCAATTGCCATGCAACCCCAGTCATTATTAGTTGCTATTGCATTAGACTGAATCTGCGTTGCCATTAGAGTCTCTATCTTTTTTGTCATTGCTTCCAATTTTGCTTCGAGGGTCGTGTTTGTGTCTACCTTATAAATTCCTGGCTGTTGGGTCTTCCTTCTGGTTTGTCTTTCTCCTACTAACCACTGAGCATTATTCTGAGCCATTTCAGTCATTATTTCATAAGCTTTAGTGGGTGTCTTCTTTCCAAAAAAATCCTCCACAAGCAGCATCAATAGCACCTCTAGTCTACATTGTGAAACCATTATACAGAATTTAAACCAACTGCCTTTTGGTAAAACCATGATGAGGGCAGCTCCTAAGTAGATCTTGAAAACGCTCTCATGCCTCATGAATTGATTCACCTTCATTTTGTGCGAACCCAGATATATCATCTCTCAGCTTTGCAGATTTTACGGGAGGAAAATACTTATTCAGGTCCTCCCAGGTGGTAATAGAGTTTGGTGCAAGTGAATCCAACCATAGTTGTGCCTTCCCCTGCAGTGAGAATGAGAACAACCTTAACTTGATGGCTTCCGGTGTCACACCATAACACTTGACATTATTAGCAATCTTCTGAAATCTCTTAAGATGAGCATTCAGGTCTTCAAAAGGTAAGCCAGAGACTTGCACTGAAGACACCATTGAACTTAATGCTGGCTTCAGTTCGAAATTAGTAGCCTCAATTGCCGGATAGTTGAAGCTGTCTGCCACGTCCGTAGTTGGAGGGATGTACTCGTTCAACGTGAGCTCGTTCTCCATTGCTAGCTGCTGTCTTCTAAACCAACGAAGTGTTCTTTCAATTTATGGATCAAATATCAATTCAGGACATTGAGACCTTGTTTGTATACACCAAAGGAAACCAAATTAGAGTGTTATCAGAAAAATAAAATAAATAGAAAAACAAATAAACAAAATAAAGTGCCTAACTAGAATCTCGTTCAATCAATATTGCTAAAACAGTCCCCGGCAATGGCGCCAAAACTTGTTGTGGCTCAGGCAAGTGCATCTGATCATAACTCGTAATAATAGTGGAGTATAATTAATACTCTGAATGTCGAACCCATAGGGAATGCGCGAGTACCAATATAGTAAAGATTCTATATTATTTAGGCTAACGAAGGTTGTGAATAGAGAATTGTATGGATTAACACTTAAATAAAATAGTAATTTAAACGATGCGCAAGAAGGAGTTAAGACAATTACAGAAGGTCTAGGGGAACCGGGTTCACCAATACTTAGCTCCTAAATTTACTAATTAATTATTATGAGTTCTATTTCTTGATTGAAAGCTAATCACTCACTCTAAAATTACTAACACTATTTGATCATGCAATGTCAATAGTCTTCTTCCTAATAACTACCCAGTTTGATCATGCAAGGCAATTAAGGGATAAAGCATTAAGCAATGGTGAGTTTGTTAATCTAATAACTGACTAGAAACAAGCAATTATCTTTGATCCGGCATTAAACGCGAGTTCTTTTATTCCTAGAGTTCCGTTAATTAACTGTGGAATGATTCCCGCCAATTAAGTCAACTAATTAAAGTTGATCAGGCCTTATAAGATTAAGCATGTTAGGGATAAAACAATCAACAAAATATAAAAAACTGATAAAACTAATTAAATAAATATTAAAAACATAGTAAAGGATCCCCCATCACCCCTAGTAATGGATTTAGCTACTCATGTCAAATGATAATAACATAAATTCATACATAAAGCCATAGAAATCCATAATAAAGAGTATAAGTCTAAACCGGGACACCTTTTCAGTATGACGACAGTCTTTAAGCACGTTCTTCGCGTCCTCACGAGCTTTGACAACAAAACAGGATTAGCAAGAAGCTCCAAGGAATCAAAACTCAATGAAATAGCAAGGGATTTGTGAGAAACTCTAAAAAAGAGGGCAAAAAATAAAAATTCGTCCAAAAGGTCTCTAGAGTAGGCTAAGATTGCCTTTTTATAGGCAAGGATGCGAATTAGGTCATCTGACTTCAAATCTGCACGTTCTGGGTTGAGGTACGATAGTACCACATTTATACACGGTCATACTGGACTTTGTTTGTGACGCTGGCCCGTACTTATGCACTCCCTAACAATAATTGTGTATGGTCGTACTGGCTTTGGTACGGCTGCACTGAACTTTTTCTTCGGCGCCAGGCTGTACTGGCCAAGGGGGTACGACCCTACTGCTGCTCTTGCAAAGGTACGACTGTACTGACTGACTATCAGACCATACCTCTTGTCCAGAATTGCCAAAAATCTCCAAAACTTACCAGTTCTTGATCCATTCTCACATCTTTTGCTCTGAGTGATGTCTTTATGATAATTATACAAAATGGGACATAAGTAAACACTTTTATACTTTAAATAACACAAAATGATATAATTAAGTACTAAAAATGCCCCATAAAAATAGACAATTTGGTGTGTTAACAATCTCCTCATTCTTGATCAAGGCCGAAGCCTTAGGGCTATTTTTGGGGTCCATTTTTGCTTGATTTAGTTGCTTAGAAGGTTTTAGCCACCTATGTTTAGATCTAGCCTTATTCATGCATGAAAAACGTTTTTTATGGATCAAAATGTTGCCTTCCTTTTATTCTTTTTGGCCATGGCCTTTAAATATTTTTGGGAAGAATCTCAACATGATTTTGTTGCAAAATTTGTTGGAAAAAGATGTTTCTAACTAGATTTACAAGATCTCATGAAAGGTTTGATTTGAACATGATTTGGAAGTTGTATGTTGCTACTTGACTTAAAACCGTATGACACTTTATTTTTAAAGTTTGAAGTTTGGTAAAAACTATTCCAATTGGTAAAACACTATTCCAAGTGGTAGAGTTGGTTTGGTTTTCTTTTAATGTGTTTGAGTTTGAAAAAGTTTGTGAACTTGCATTGTTTGGACTTGTTACATTACAAATGGTTAGAAATAATCAAATAGGATTAAGTTGAGAGATTCCTAACCCTTAGGAGCCCAAAACCGTGGCTGCCCCTTTTTGTAGTGTCTTAGAAATTGTTATCAAGACTTAATCGATTGTGTATTCCAGGTTTAAGCGACATTCAAAAGAAGAATATCATTGATACCTTCGTCATGTTAACGGGGGAAAATGTAGGAAGTTCGAGCAATTGTTCGTGAACGAGATCGTGATATTTGCTTGGAAGAAAAGCGTCTACGGGAAGGGCATCTTCCACTATGTGTTTACGTTATGCATGACCTATGCGATTGTATGTTTGTTGCTTGGATATTATTGAGTAGTGATATGTGTAGTAGGTTTATTGAGGCTATGTTGTCTCTCTCTCTCTCTTTCTCTCTCTATATATATATATTGTTGATATGATAGATTGACTAGTTGAGTTTTATGAATATGATTGTGAATTCATTATGTTATTGAATAAAACAAGTGGCGGGTAAAAGAGAAACTTCACCAAACGTGACTGCGATGACTGAGGTGACTTCGAGAGCCAAGAAAACGTTTTAACAATAAATTAAGGGATTCTTTTTCTAAAATAAAACCGAATTACAAAACGCCTTTATGGATCAGAGAAGTAGAAAAGTAACTAGCATTTTCTTTATAAGAAAACAGATATATTTTTGAAAAGTTGGTTGAATAATACATGTTTGAAAAAGTTATGGCTAGGAAAGACTTAGTATTTAAGCGTGTTCATCACCACCTCTCTTTCCTGGGAACTTACCGGGCGTATTATTTAGCACAACATGGGTTCCAATGACCCAACCCTAAAAGAGTTTTTTTTTACACTAAAAAAGGAGACAATGTTTCGAACTAGGTGAGATTACGAGAAAAGGTCATCGGGTTCTAAACTGAGGGAGTTTAGAACATAGATAAACATATCTCGGACACTCCATGCGAGTGATCCCGTTGCAGAGGATTAACCGTGGTTTGTGCATTTCATGCGCACGTCGATGCTCGACATAGGAATCAGGAGTCCGACTAGGAAGTGAATCTGGGAATCGGGTGTCCGACCAGAAGTGAACCTAAGAATCGGGAGTCCGACTAGGAGATGAGTTGGTAATCGGGTGTCCGATCAACTTTGGCATGAAAATCAGGAGTCTGACCAATGTCAGGCGTGGAAATCGGGTGTCTGACCAGTGTCTTGCCCACTATGTTGTTTATTGAAATTGAATGATGATTACATGTCGAGTGTTCAGTATGCCATGATGTATCGTGTTCAAATTTGACTTTTTAGTATATTATGAATGTGTATATACCTGCTATTTTGTGATATGCTTGTGTGGGAAGATGACCCTTGCTTTTATCGGGCATTCTCATGGATGTCACCCCAGATGACGATTCAAGCTAGAGAGACATAGTCACTCGAAGTCGGTCGGGATGCGGAGGAGCACTCCATCCAATTACCTCCCTTGAGTTGTGGTTTCATTAAACATGTTGTAGGAATTAGTAAGCGTTGTATGTGCTGACCAGCTATAAGCGTCTTTTGTGTAGCGTCCGTTGAGTAGATTCTGATTCATGACTTTTGGAGCAGTTCTCCTGCGTGGGAATTGCAGGGAGTATATTGGGAGTAGGAGTCAGTACTAGATGTAGGCATGTGCGTACTTCTAATATATTCCTATTTAAAGTATATTATGCATGATGTATATTTTTTGAAAACTCATATCGCCTTCGTGCGGATGTTTATATATTCAGTTGCATGGTTATTGTGTTGTTAGTTTAGCATCATGTTTCGAAAACGCTGTGAGACTTTGATTGCTATTTTGAAAGAAGTTTGAAAAGAAACAAATAAATAAATAAATAATAAAAAAAATAGATCCACATTTTTGCGAAAACCATGCAAGACGAGTATTTTAATCGAAAGCATTCCAACACTTAGATGTTGTATTAGAGAAGTAACGCTCCGAAAATTGGGGTTTTACAATTTTGGAAATTTGGCATCTTCAAAGCCAAGTGGTTGTTTTACAAAAGCTTCTTCACTTATAAAACCATTTAAAAACGCAATTTTCACTTCCATCTGATATAAAGTAATATTATGATGTGCAGCAAAAGATAAAAGAATCCTAATAGCTTCTAATCTAGCTACAGGAGCAAAAGTTTCAGTGTAATCTATACCTTCCTCTTGAGAGCACCCTTAAGCAACTAAACGTGCTTTGTTTCTTACCACTTTACCATCTTCGGCAAGTTTGTTTCTGAACACCCACTTGGTTCCAATGGCTTATTTATCCCCTTGTGGAGATACTAACTACCGTACATCATTCCTCTGAAATTTGATTTAGCTTTTTTTGCATAGCAAGTATCCATCCATCGTCTGTTAGAGCTTTATCAATTGGCTTGGGCTCTATCTTTGATAGGAGTGCAAGATCAAATTGTTCTCTGAATGATGATCTTGTTCTAACTCTATCACTTGGTTCATCAATCATCTACTTCTCAGGGTGATGAGTCTTGAATGTCCATCCTCTTCTTGGTTCAACTTAAGTCTGGTCATCAGACACAAGACCAGAGGCATAATCAGAGTTATCAACAAATGCATTAGCTTCTGTTGTTTCATTGATCTGCATATCTGCAAATAACTCATCTAGCTCTGACATTTCAGTGTCAGGCTTCTTGTCATCAAATCTAACATGCATTGATTCTTCAACAATCGGAGTTTCTTTGTTGTATACTCTGTAAGCTTTAGAGCGTTCAGAGTATCTCAAAAAGATACCTTTCTGAGCTTTAGAATCAAATTTTCCTAGACTATCCTTTGTATTAAGAAAAAAGCAATCACATCCAAATTGATGAAATATGAAATGTTTGGTTCCTAAGGAGTCTTATTCAAAATAGGTTTATTATAGATTCGATTATGAATATAACTTGCAGTGTTTACTGCTTCTGCCAAAAAGTGCTTAGCAATTTTTGTTTCGTGAATCATGGTTCTAGCCATCTCTTGAAGAGATCTGTTTTTGCTTTCTACAACACCATTTTGTTGTGGTGTTCTAGGAGAAGAAAAATTGTCTGAAATGCCATTTTCTTCACAAAAGTTTTAAAAGAGTTCATTTTCAAATTCACCACCATGATCACTTCTTATTGTAGTAATACAAAATCCTTTTTCATTTTGCACTAGTTTCCAAAAGACAGAAAACATTTTGAAAGAGTCATCCTTGTGTGCAAGAAATTTTACCCATGTCCATCTGGTATAGTCATCAATAGTGACAAGTCCATATTTCTTTCTAGACAGAGAGGCAGTTCTAGTTGGACCAAATAAACCAGATGCAAAAGTTCAAGTGGTCTTGTAATGAAAACAACATTTTTGGATTCAAAAGAGGTTTTTGTTTGTTTCCCTTTTTAAGAAGCTTCACAAAGAGCATTGGACTGATACTTGAGATTTGGTAAGCCTTTAGATAGTTCCTTCTTGTTAAGCTTTGAGATTAATCTCAAGCTGGTATGACCCAATCTCTTGTACCAAGTCCATTGTTCTTCATTAACTGATAAAAGACACTTGACATTTTGTTTGACGAACTCAGAAAGTTTGATTTTATAAGTATTGTTTTTCCTCTTTGCCTTAAAGAAAATAGAGTCATCTTTCTTGCTTATGACTATACGACATTATGACTGAAGCCAACATCATAACCACAGTCACATAATTAATTTATGCTAAGTAAGTTATGTTTAAGGCCATCAACAAGTAAAACATTATCAATAGAGGGTAGAGATTTCTCAACAGCCCGGCCAATGCCAATAATTTTACCTTTCTGTTTTCCACCGAAACCAACAATTCCATCTTTGTATACTTTAGTTCTTGCAACATATGCCTTTCTTCCATTATGTGTCGTGAGCACCCACTGTCTAAGTACCGAGACTAGTGTTTCAACTCTGTTGCTAAGCAAATCTGCAACATAGACAATCTTGTTCTTAGGTACCCAAATCTTTTTGGGTCCTTTCTTGTTAATTCTAGAAGGAAACTTGTCTTTCTGATTTTTCAAAGCATAGCAAGTGCTTATTATGTGACAATACTTGTTACAGTATATACATAGCAGACTGTTACTATGATCATTGGATTCATCAAACTTTAAATTTGAATTTTGAATAGTGGATTCATCCGATTGTAACAAAGACCTTTCTTGCCATTTTGACTGACACCCCAGATCATAGAGGCTTGTTTTCTGTGTGTCACACATTCAGCAAGAAATCTTTGAAATCCCTATTTATACTTAGAGGAGTTACATTCAAGGTTTTCTTCTTTCTTAGAGCTTTCATTCACCAGACGGTGATTTCAGCTTTAAGCTTCTCATTCTTCTCATTGAGCATTAAAAACTCTTTTGATAGTTTTGAAAATTTTCTTTTTAACGCTTTGTACTCAATAGAGAGTTTGGAAGACTCATCTAAGAGTTCATCAAAAGCCTTTTGTAAATCAGAAGATGAGTTAGAGTTTACCTCTTCTTCTTTGTCTGATCCGATAGCCGCCATTAGAGCCATGTTTGCTTGTTCCTCATCATCACCAGAAGATGATGAATCAGAGTCATCCCATGTTGGCATGAGATTCTTCTTCTTTCTCTTGAAACCATTCTTCTTTGGTTTTCCCTTGTTGGGTTGTGGACATTCTGACTTTAAATATCCTGGCTTTTTGTACTCATAGCAAACTACTTGGCTCTTGTCCTTGATCTCCTTCTTTTCCCCAGTATCCCTCTTTGCTTTCTGAACCTTCTTGACTTCTTCCACATATGTTGAATCTTTCTTGAGATAAAAGAAACTTCATCGTCTATTTCCTCGCTGCTCTCAACCAGACAATCCTTCGTCTAATCCTTCTTCTGCTTGCAGAGCCTTGGAGGAAGAAGCTTTGTTATTTGACTTCAAAGCTATAGACTTAGATTTCTTGGGAGGTTCTTCTTCATTCAGATCCAACTCATGAGCTCTCAGAGAGTTGAGCAAGTCTTCCAGACGCAAGGCATTGAAATATTTGGCTTCTTGTATAGCCGTGTGTGACACCCTCTACCCCACATGTTGACATTCATGAATAAAATAGAAATAGTAATCATAAAGTAAAATTTGCAGTCAATTTAAAACTTTCAAACCAAAGGTAGAGTTGTCATGCTCAACAACTAATATTTGCGGAATTAGAAAATAAAAGTCATTACAACCATAATAAAAGAAACAATTGAAATAAGTCCCCCCAATATCATAAGTATCTCAGAGCTAACCCTAAGTAAATATATCGATAACAACAACTAATCAACAATCCATAACAACAAAACGGGAAATCCTAAACTATGTGGTGATTGCACGCACAAATCATTCCTCAGCCATATCATCTTCTTCGCCTGCAAGCTCGTCATCTAAACATGCATAATGGCACATGAGTAGCCACAACAAAGGGGTTAGAAATCATATACAACAATAGCACTTAATGGAAAAGGAAATAACGTAAGCAATGCGCATAACAACAATATCAAGTATCAACCACAACATCAACATCTTATGCAATCCTAGACCGACGCCTACTTCGGAATGCATGCGGATCCAACTAAACTCCAGTGAGTTAGTGAGGGTGCCCCCCCTCACTTTCTAGTACGAATAATGGCTAATCAAGGTGATCTGGTTTATAACTGGGACGCCCCAGCGGTGCCCCGCCTTTACATAAAACCCCTACCCTTATCGACCTCCAAGGCGGGTACCATGCCCATCGTGGCCGACACTAGAACGTGTCCTTTTTGCTCACCGCCAACAACAACAACGTGACACCTCATGATGCATAAACACAAAAGCAGACAAGGTGTCTATCAACAACACTAACCAACTTAGCATGTGGTCAGCAATAACATCATTAACAAGGTACTACTTGTCAGTACATCGACAAGTTTCCCCTAACCTTGGCACAAGTCCAAGTAATCATCCTACCTCACAACACTAAGTACTAACTAACCTTTCTTATCTTTTAGACCTTTTTCTCAATTAATCAATTCTAACTACATTCACCTAAGGTAGATCATCCCTTAAGATACCCTATTGATCCTTAAAAACCCTTAAAATACACGATAGGACACTGCCCTAAGCCAGAACGAAGCGAAAAGCATGAAAGCATGTCACACCAAGGCAGCCCATTGGGCGCCTGGCACCTGCATGGGTGGGCGCCTGGCGCTTCACATCTGTCTCCCAAACTTTTGTCGAATTTTAATAAGTGGTCCCCACACATTTGGGGACGACCAGACATACCGTACTACTCATAAATATTTATGGAACACTAACCAAAAGTGTTTGCGTTAATATCTAACCTATCTTGAATTTAAAAATTAGATTAGTGAAACTTTACAAAATTCTGTCAACACTTAGTCAATTTTTCAGTCACTTTTCTGCACTAAAATTTTCTATGTTACCAAACCTCACATATCCTTACCCTATACACTTAAACCATCAGCACATGAAAATCATCATCAATCTTAGTTTCTAAGACCCTCTTGATCCATAACTTAGTCACTAAAACACCTCTTTCACCTTGGGAAAACTCTGCACATTTCAATCTTACTACTCATTCCTTAATATTCTACATAACCATACAAGAACACTTAGTGTAATAAAGTTTAACCACTCATACCCTAACACACTTTAACACCTAACTAAGATATTAAATCCTCAATAGCACATATGATAAGGAACATAGCATAAAATATATCATATTAATCACAATCACATCAACACTAGGAGTAAAACGCACAATTCATCACCCATGGAATCTAAACCACACATAATCAACAAACCAACACAATTAACACATCACCAAGCATTTCATATTGACCTTAACATCATGACAACACATAAAATCATGATTTTACCATCACAATCATGCATCATTCTACTCCCTTACCTTATCAATTTCGTGATCCCTAGAAGAGGTGGGAAAGAATGGTTCTTGCTCCTCCAAAAGTGCTTTGTCTTCTTCAAGAACACAAGAATATGGCATAGAATGAAAAAAATGGTGTGTTTAGAGCCTAAAAAAAAGGAAAGAAGGATCAAAACCTAATCAAAGAGACCTACCTTATGATTAACACCAAGAATGAGAAGAAAAGTCAGTGGTTCAAGCCTTAATTTTCTTGTTCCTTTGGTCAAGGTTCAAGGATGGAACCCTCAAGTGCAGAAAATGAAGAGAAGAGGAAGAAATAGCAGTTTTCTGACTTTGATCTTTTGGAAGGTCGTTTATAAACACGATTAGAGCCAATAACTGAGGGTTAGTGGGAGGTTTAAGTCCCCTAATTTGTAACTCCCTTTAATGGGTCAAAAGTAGGTCCCACAAGGGTCAGAAAACGTCCCAAAAATGCACTAAAACGCACCAAAACGTGCAATTGCATATGTGCAGCAGGCGCCTGGGGTAGGCAGATGGGCGCCTGGCACCCTGGCTCTGTCTCTCTGGGAGCCATGCGCTACAATTTTTGCCATAACTTGAGTTCCAAATGTCCGATTGAGGCGTCGCATTCTTTCCACACTTCTCATATTCCTTTTCAGAAATAGCACATATAAGGAAATATTTTGCTTTTTGATTTAATTGGTATTCTTTCTTTTGATCAGCATTCAATTTATCTCTGGGTACAGGAGCACCCTTACTATCAACTGGTTCAGTATATGAAGTCTCAATCATATCCCACAGTTCAAGTTGTTGTGACTCTTCGGATATAGAAAGGAAACGAGGAAGTTTTTTGTCGACGCTTGGTGACACACGGGAAGTGGGTCAAAAAGTTGAGTCTCTGGATGATTGTGATGAATTTAGGTACAGCCCTACAGGAGAAGAAAGAACGGAACGGAGAAGGAGAATTTGTCTATCGAATTGTAATTCTGCAAAGTAGGGGAATTCAACTGTGCGGCACACAAGGGTATATATGTTCCGATTATGAACCCAAACATCTTACGATTCTTGGGTCTCTGCTCATTCATTTTTAAATGCACCCACGTGTTTGTTAAAATGCCTCCTGTATGTGCATAAGCGACTTTTAAGCGTTTTCTATATGTTTCCTTGTTTTTTTTCATTTATAATTACAAAAATCATAAATCATTGGGTTGTACAAATATTGTTCAATGCAAAAGTTTTTTTTTATACAACATGTAAGTGTTGTCATTCCCATTCCGAAACGAGACCCGAGTCAATTTCCCATGATCATGTAAGCATGTAATTAAGGTAAGTTTAAAGAGACAAAGAAGTGAAGTTGAACCCCTGTATTGTTAAGTTTATTCTTTCTCTCGAGAAATTCTTATTCCTCTATGGAATTGAATAAACTTAAATGAGAAATGCTATAAAGAATTTTTTATACTTTTTTTAAATACTTTTTAGTATTATTAGGTAAAATTTCAGGTTTGCCCACTAATAAAAAGTTAAGTTTCCTTAAACTTTTTAAACACGTGCCATGATAGATGGTACAAACTCTTTATGCCTCTGCTTGCTGATACAACTGAGAGTTTGTTTGATACAGCTACTAGTGTTAAATGGTCATGTGTCATTGGTCTTGAGAAGCAATGATTTGTGACCGGTCATTGATTTGTTTACGCTGATACATTTTTTATAGCCGATACATTCATTGATTTGTTTAAGTTGATACATTAGTTTTATCGGCTAATTCTAGGGTGCACAAGGAAGGTGGGTAACACCACCATGCACAAGTTTTTTTCACCATTGGATGAAAAAGTTTTATCAAACCTATTCTAAACCAACCACACTAGATTTTTTCCTCAGTCTTCTCCTATGCACCTCCCCTTCCCCCATCTGCATCTTTCCACAAGAACAACCACGACCTTCAATCTCAACCAAAAAAAGCCACGGTCTTGAATCCCCACCAACACCGGCAACCTCCTTCAAGCCGCTGCTCGCGAGCTACACGCAGCACTGCAAGCTCCGTCAGACCAGCATCGTGAGTCACTAGGTTCCACCATTAACAGCCACCACAAAATCTCCCTCCTCCGCGCCGGATCTGTGCACCTGATCAAACCCCCGAAAAGCTACCGTGAAACTCCTCTCCCTTAGGTGCTCGATCGCGCACAACTCTGACAAGCAAACACCGCGAGCCCTCACCTCTCTTGCTGTGCGAACGACCTACACCATTCTCTCCTTTCTCCCCGTCGGCCAATCCCTCTATTGTTTCAATTTCAGATCTATTTTTGTTTTGGATCTATTTTGGACAGAGGATACTGCCATGTACTCCGTTGTCTTCTTCGCCAGATACTGCCATGACTCCCTCACCGCCACCGGCACCGAAACGAAGAGGGTTTTCAATTTGTCAGGTGCGACTGTGAGAGGAGGGAAACCGATTGGACTGAGGAGGGTGAGAGGAATGATATGGTGCAAAATACTCACCATAACATATGGTGGAATTTTTAATCAAGTGGTTAAAACTACTTGTGCATGGTGGTGTTACCCACCATGCTTGTGCACCCTAGAATTAGCCTAGTTTTATCTGCTAGTGTGTTTAAGCCGATACTTTTGAAAGTTTGTGACCTGTCACTGCTTCCAGTCACAAATCAATGTTCAACTAAATTCGGTTACACTTTTGAGTGATACAAAAAGTTTATAGGGAAAGAAAGTTAAAAATTTCATTTTGAATCAACTGGTAAAGCCTCCTATAAAGAGTCACTGACACACTTATACTAAATTCAATACAATAAAGTTACACTTTATATTATTGCAACCTTCAGATTACAAGGTCTGAAGGCGTGTTCTTCAATGGTAAGATGGGCATAGTGTAATAGACCAAGCAAAGCAACCAGGTATCTTTTAAAATTAGCAAGATGTATTATTTTTCAAAAATCATTAATTTTTTCTCCTTTGATTTTACAATACTTGACGAAGCTTATAATTTTAGCTGAGTCGCTTATAATCTTGTTTTGGGGGTCTAAGTAAGCTAACTTTTTTTTTCCCCCCCTATTCAATGCCCTGTAATATTTGTAACCAAGCAAACAATAAGATATCTCTCAAGAAACACTAGACAAGGATTAGGAGGCATTGGGAGATGGTTCTGCCCAACAAGTTGCTCAGGAGGCTCCTGCATATGTGAGAGTGCATATATCCGATCTTCGAACACTTTCAGAAAGTGATTGATGAAAGTGCATATATCACGGCTCCATGACTTTAGCCCAAGGTCTGAAAAGTGGTCTGAATAATGTTGATAGATTTGAGTATTCCAATCAAAGAAACAGAGTAGACAAATGGCTAGAAACAAGAAGGCTATGATGGAAATTGTTATCCCGACATTGCAAGGACTTGGAAGCAGTAAAAAATATTTATCAGCTTGCTCTATTGTGCACAAAGAGACAGCTAGTTGATAATCTCACAATGCACGAAGTAACCAAGGACTTCACCAGCTTGAAGGTGTTGACAGTGGCAGTGATATTTGAAATAAAAAATTCTCAGCAAATATATAAATGTAGGATGACACAAAATTGTAGCTGAGGCTTGTAGTCCAACTTGTATTGTACTGGGACCTATTATGTTTGTACATGTGAGAATTATGTCAACTTATATTCATTGCAAAAAAAATTTAGTTCAATCTCTTAATCTCTATATTATCTCATCTTATTTTACCCCTTTGTTAATTAATTACAAACTGAAAATGGGCTCAAGCACATTAAACTTGTAAATTCTATTATACAGCAACCAGTAGCCTCACTATTATGCAGCAACCATACCATTATGTGCCCACTAAACAAATTGTAACTGCTGCAAATCAGTTTAATGCAAAGCCCAGTAACCAAAATTATGCAGCACAACCACAAGCAATATTTAATTGTGTTGCAGTGATATGTGGCAATAATTCTGTTTTAGGTTTTTAAGCAAAACTATCCCAAAAAACATAGGTTTTAGATTATTCTGTTATAGGTTTTTGAGCAAAATTGTTTCCAGAAGATTCTCAGCAAAAAATGGTTCCAAGAAAATATATTCACCGTCTTATTCACGTCTTTCTGAGGCAACAAAGGATTTATGATTTCATAGTTCAACATGTTCTCAAAATCGATACCTACATCCAGCGACCAGAAGGGTTAAGCTTTCAAAAAGACCTCGTCTTATCTTATATACCTACATCCAGTCAACCAACAACCATTTCATGTGTATAATTTAATTTAATGCCTTTACTTCTCCGATCAACCAACAATAGTCTAGATAGTAAAAAAAATGTTATTTTAAAATTCTGCATTCATTCAACCACTAACTCTAAGGTTTTCACCTTAAATACCATTTGATTTTGTATTCTTCAAGAACACACACACACACACACACACACACATATATATATATATATATATGAATATAATACAGTCAACTAACAACCATCTCATGTATATAATTTAATTTAATGCATTTACTTCTCCTGTCAACCAATAATTGTCTAGATAGTAAAAAAAATGTTATTTTAAAAATGTAATCACAGTCAAACAACAACCATATGGATAATAATAAAAAATGTTTTCCACATTCGGTCAACCACCATCTCTAAGGTTTTCACCTTAAATACCATCCGATTTCGTAACCTTCAGGAACAACTATAGCAATTGAAACCTTAACTCCTAAGAATCAATAGAAAAGGAGAGCAACATGAAGTTCACGCCATTGGTTACAAGTGCTTTTTCAGTGATTATGACAACTTACATACTTATGGTTCCTATGCAAGGTCAAGTAGACGCTATTCATTTTTTTGACAGCACACATGTGGCTGTTCAAAATGATTTGGGTGGTGGTACCAATCTCTCTATCCATTGTCAATCAAAAGATAATGATTTGGGCCCACAAATTCTAGCCAACGGGCAAGCCCAAAGATGGTCTTTCATTATTAACTTTAGGGAAACTACTTTGTTTTGGTGCACTATGAAATGGAACAACGTGACAAAGAGCATGGAAATTTTCAATGCTAAACACGATAAGATAGATTGTTTTGCAAAATGCTGGCGAAGTGTTAGACGTGATGGAATCTATTATTATCTTGAGAATTATAATACGTGGTATAAGAAATATTCATGGTTTTCTAAGATGGAAGACATGGCTTAAAGCCTTAAGTCGTCATTCATCTATAACAAATAGATAAATAACATAAAAATTATTATATGTAGCATTTTATTTATAATAATACAAATAAAGGAGATTCTCATTTATTTAGTCAAATCTCAATTTTATTTATTTTGCCAATTCATTTGCTTGCTTCACAGTTCATATTTCCAATTTAATATAATTATCTTGCATTCCACTAGCGCTATTCAATAAAAAAAAATTGGAGTTGCTATCCACACCATATACACAAAATGTCAAGGTAGAATTTAGGCAAAATGGTGGATTTTTCCAAATGATCTCTTGCAAAATGTATGCCGATCAATTAGTGCTTGCAAAGGTTCACTTCAAAATTATTTATGAAGATTTGAAAATATTTATCTGTTAGAGAATATTGTTAATCTAGAACTTGGCTATGCGTTGATGCATCAACAAGAATTGATTGAATTTTTATTTTAAAAGAAAGGAAAAAGGGGGTTGTTGCAATGATTAACCAAATATTGGGGGGTCACATGTGGAAAAGTTCAAATGAAATCGGAGACTCGTCCAAACCCTTAAATATACCAGCATAGATTGCTTCATACTAGAGGAATCCCCCGTGCATTGCACGGGTTTGTTTATATTTTACCAAAAATATATTTAAAAAAATGAGTGAAATATATATAATTTAAATATATAAAAAACATTTAATACAAATCTCTCCAGAAATTGGTATTCACTTGATGCATAGTCATATTTTAGCATGTTTTTAGTTTTTGTTGACAGACTTAGTAGGGATATTCTCATCTTGAAGGATTAGGTTTTACTTTTTTTTTTTGGCCTTAGACCATTTCTTACTACAAAAAAAACTTCCAAATTAATAAAATTGATCAATTATAGAAGAATATGTAATAATTAAGTATCCCGTCAAAAAAATGTAATAGTTAAGTATAGTCATATTGAAACATTATATTAAGTAACTCATTTATTCATAAATTATTTTTTGTGTATAATATTTTTTATCATATTTAATAATTAAAATTATTAATTTTTTTAGAAAGATTATAATTGAAACATTAATATGTCAAAAAATAACTCTATCAAATAAAAACTCTATCAAAAAAGTGTATTAATCATATTATAGTATTATATTTTTTTTTCATATGTATATTTCTCATCTTGGTTATTAATAAATAATTTCAATCTTTATGGTTATATTATTGTTGACAATAAGATATATAATTGTTCATGATAAAATATACTCCCTTCGTCCCATAATATATATCATATTTGCTAAAAATAATTGACACAAAATATATGTCACCTTCAATTTTCAATGCAAAATTAAATGTTTGTTTGTCAATTATACCCTAAAGTACTCCACTTTGTATTTATGACAATAGTTAATACACCAATAGTTAATGGGGTTAATTTGGTAAAATTATCACTCTCTTTCTTTCATTTATTACTTTTTCTTAAACTGTGTGATTTAGTCAATTGCGACATATATTATGGGACGGAGGGAATATATTTTATCAAAGGTAAATATCACTTTTATTCCCTCCGTCAAATCTCTATTAAAAACCGCTGACGTGGCTAATATAGAGGTATGAAGGGAGAGACTAAAAGTAGAAGAATCATAAAATTACAAGGACTAAAAATTGAAGAATCTTAAAATTACGGGGACAAAAAACTCAACGTTTTTAACAGAGATTTGACGACATGGACTAAGTGAAAGAATCATAAATTACAGGGTTAAAATGTAAACAAAAACTTTTACAGTGACTAAAACCGGATTTCGCTCAAATTACAGGGACCAAAGTGGTATAAAATGTAATCTCACATAATTTAGCAATTATTATTGTCTTTTGATTATCTCTGCTACATAGAATCTAATTATTGGATGTTATTTTATTCTGCAATTGGATGCTATTTTATTCTACAAATAAAATGTCATTCGGAGTCATTCATCATCAAAATTATGAGGAGGCCATATCAAACTACACCAGTGTAATGTTACTACATTTTTTAATTTACTAATAATTTAAATTCAATCTTGATTATATTTTTTATAATTGACTTTTTATCATTTAAATTAAAGTCTTTCAAAATTTATAAAAAAACTCAGATTGTGCGTAGGTCTTTTTATATTCCAAAATAAACATAATCTAAAATTTATGTTTTCTTCAACATACACACTATAATTATATAATATCATGTTATTATATTAAAAATAATTTTATTTGAAGTAATGATCAACAATTAGTATTATTGTCAAATAATTAATCTCAATACTTAATAATTAATCAAATATAAAAAAAATATGTCCAACAAATTTTTGGAATATGTCCAATAATTTAAATTCAATCTTGATTATATTTTTTATAATTGACTTTTTATCATTTAAATTATAGTCTTTCAAAATTTATAAAAAAACTCAGATTGTGCGTAGGTCTTTTTATATTCCAAAATAAACATAATCTAAAATTTATGTTTTCTTCAACATACACACTATAATTATATAATATCATGTTATTATATTAAAAATAATCTTATTTGAATTATTGTCAAATAATTAATCTCAATACTTAATAATTAATCAAATATAAAAAAAATATGTCCAACAAATTTTAGGTTTATTTTTCTTCAAGCATTTTTGTCTCAAGATGTTATTAATAATTGACACAATTAATATCTATTTTCGCTTCGTTTTGTAACTTTACTACATTTTGTAATTTAATAATATATAATTGATACACGGATGACATTTAAAAAGGGTGTAATCGATTATAAAGTGATCAAAAGACACGGAGACAGAAATGATTCTCGGACACACTTGGTGTCCGACATCGTATTTTCATACGACCTCTCCCCAGCTCGGCATACGATCTCTCCACACAGCTCGGCATACGACCTCTCCACAGCTCGGCATACGACCTCTCCACACAGCTCGGCATACGACCTCTCCACACAGCTCGGCATACGATCTCTCCACACAGCTCGGCACGCGGTACGAGATTTGCATGTCAAGATATCACTGCTCGACACGGAGAAGAGGAGCACGTCATAAACGATTATGAATATCCTTATAATCGCTAAGGGCATTCTGCTTCTTGCACCAAGCCAAAGAAAACTTGAAACATTTTTCAGAAAAATATTTTGAGCACAACTTAAGAATTTTTCGAAATACTTTGTGCCTAACAATAATTTAGGAAAAATTATCATAAAATCAGTTTTAGAATAAAAATCATTTTGTGAGTGTGTGATTTAATTAGTTGAGAGCATTTTATTACTACTTACAAATAGTCCTAAAAATAAAATAAATACTTAAAAAAAACTTTGATCCTTGGTAAGCGGCTTGGTGTAATTTTCCGCTTTTTGCACATGACTATTCCTCGAACTCCTTTTGTCAATCATCTAAACAAATCCTGCCAAGGCATGAAATCACAGACTCCCCTTTTTGATGATTACAAACATCTCAAAGAGGGAAGTTAGTAAAGTACATTGATAATTCGACAATGATGTATACGCATAATTATTTCAAAAGGAGATATCGTAATTTAGGTGCATTTTGGCATTTTGGTGAAGAACTCCCTCACAATATGCATGAAATAAACCACTCCTGAATCATATAACTCTCCCCTTTTGGCAACATCAAAAGCTGAAGGGCATGGATAATACAACAGGGTTTCACACTACAGAGCATCAAAGTACTAAGTCATATGTATATGCATTAAAGTTGCACATCCCAGCATTGAACAAAAAATTATCACATATGTCAAAGTACTAAATCAGATATGCATATGCCAAGGATGCTATGGTAAGTGATATATGTAGTGCGGCATTGGTTCAAATTATAGAATCTAAACAGAAACCACAGATTCATGACAAAAAAGAAGAGGAAAAAAAAACAAAATGAGGTTTACTAATCCTCATCCGACCCATCATGATCAGCATCATTATCAAGAACGTCCTCATCATCGTCGGATGCACTAGGAGAAGCAGAAGACGAACTCTGTGTCTGATGTTGGCGAATAGGGCGTGGCGTGATCTGATTGGCAGAGAATGCCACCCATAAACGATTATGGGATTCTTATAATCGATTATAGTCGCCGACGGGTGAGCTACGCTCAGAACCGCTAGGTAATTGATTAAGTAATCGTTTACATAAACGATTATGAAGTACATGGTAATCGATTAGATAACCGCTTAAACTCTTCAGAACGATTATCATAAACGTTTAAGAGCTCTCTGTTTTGCTCGCTTCTTTTGTCCTTGAGGCATATGAAATTTGAGACCTGCATAAAATTGTTAGCACACTCCAATGCCCAAGTTAGAATTTGTAAAAGATAAAATGCACTCACACGCAATCATTCAATGCACGATTGATCTAAAATTCCTAATTCAGTTCTTATGAAAAAGAAATTTTCTTTAGGCAAAGGTTTAGTAAAAACGTCTGCAAGTTGCTTAGATGTTTCCACAAACTCAATCACACAATCTCCTTTTTGAACATGATCTCTAATAAAATGGTGCCTAATTTCTATGTGCTTAGTCCGGGAGTGATAGACCGGGTTTTTCGTGAGGTTTATGGCACTAGTATTGTCGCACTTAATTGGAACAGTTTTCAGATTAATCCCATAATCATTCAACTGTTGTTTCATCCAAATAATTTGTGCACAACAATTGCCTGCTGCAACGTATTCCGCTTCAGCAGTGGACAAAGCCACACTGGCTTGTTTCTTACTATGCCATGAGACCAAGGCATTCCCAAGTAAGTGGCATGTCCCACTAGTGCTTTTTCGGTCCATTTTGCAACCCGCAAAATCAGAATCCGAGTACCCAATAAGTGTGCAGTCAAGACCTTTGGGGTACCATAAACCCATAGTTCAGGTGCCGTGAGATATCTCATGATGCGTTTTCCCGCTAAGAGATGTGATTCCTTAGGATTTGCTTGAAAACGTGCACACATACAAACACTAGACATAATATCCGGACGACTAGCAGTGAGATAGAGAAGAGATCCTAGCATACCTCGATACTTACTTACTTCGACCGACTTACCACCTTCATCTTTGTCAAGATAGCATGATGTGCTCATTGGAGTTGAGATTTCTTTGGCGTTGCTCATTCCAAATCTTTTAAGCAACTCCTTGCAATATTTGGATTGATTTATAAAAATTCCTTCTGTTGTTTGTTTGATTTGAAGACCAAGGAAGTAGTTGAGCTCTCCCGTCATGGACATTTCAAACTCACTTTGCATGATTTTGGAAAAATCTTCACACAAGGACTCATTAGTAGCACCAAAGATGATATCGTCAACATAAATTTGAACAAGTAAAATGTCATGATTTTTGTGTTTAATGAAAAGAGTGGTATCAACTTTTCCTCTTTCAAAACCTTTTTCAAGTAAATATTTGCTCAACCTCTCGTACCAAGCTCTCGGAGCTTGTTTTAAACCATATAAAGCCTTTTTCAATTTGAAGACATGATTTGGAAATTCAAAATTTTCAAAACCGGGATGTTGATCAACATATACTTCTTCTTGAATAAAACCATTAAGAAATGCACTTTTAACATCCATTTGAAAAAGATTGAAATCCATGATGCATGCAAATGCGAGAAGCATGCGAATAGCTTCTAATCTAGCCACGGGTGCATAGGTTTCATCGAAATCTATGCCCTCTTGTTGGTTATAGCCTTTTGCAACAAGTCTAGCTTTATTTCTAACAATGATACCGTTTTCATCAAGCTTGTTGCGAAAGACCCATTTGGTCCCAATGACTAGGTGATCTTTAGGCCTAGGGACAAGTTCCCAAACATCATTTCTCTCAAATTGATTTAATTCCTCTTGCATAGCAAGGGTCCAATGCTCATCAAAGATGGCTTCATTGACGTTATTTGGTTCAATTTGAGAGACAAAGGCCATATGATGACATGCATGATTAAGAGAGTTTAGAGTCGCTACCTTCTTTGAGATATCTCCTATTATGTTGTCAAGAGGATGGTTGTTTGAGACTCTCCATTCCTTTGGAAGATTTGAGTGAGAGAGTTCTTGAGAGGGTTGAGGCAAGGACTCTTGATCCTCCTTTTGAGCTTTTGATCTCTCTTGTTCCTCTAAATAGGTATCTCCAAACACTTCGCAAGATCATCAACACTTTCTTCTCAAGATTTGGGGTTAGATTCATCAAAAGAAACATGCAATGCATTCTTCAACGCTTAAAGTATCGTTTATTAAAAATTCAAAGGCTTTACTAGAAGTGGAATATCCAAGAAATAAACCTTCATCGCCTTTAGCATCAAATTTACCAAGGTTATCTTTACCGTTATTTAGAACAAAGCACTTACATCCAAATACGTGAAGGTGGGAAATGTTGGACTTCCTTCCCTTATAAATTTCATAGGTCGTTTGTTTTAGAATAGGTCTTATGAGGACTCTATTCATTACATAACATGCGGTGCTTACTGCGTCGCCTTAAATACTTAGGAAGGTTGGTCTCATTGAGCATCGCCCTCGCAAGCTCTTCAAGAGACCGATTTTCCTTTCCACCACTCCATTCTGCTGTGGTGTTCTAGGTGCGGAAAAATTATGCTCAATTCCATTTTCAAGACAAAGCCTCAAATGCCTCATTTTGGAATTCCCCACCGTGATCACTTCGGATGGATACTATGTTCATTCCTTTTTCATTTTGGATAACTTTAGCAAGTTTACGAAAGGCAGTAAAAGCGTCATTTTTATGAGAAAGAAATAAAGTCCATGTATAGCGAGAATAGTCATCCACAATAACAAGGGCATAGTAATTTCCACCAAAGCTTTTAGTTCTAGATGGTCCAAATAAGTCCATGTGTAAAAGTTGTAAAGGCCGGTTTGTGGAAACAATATTTTTTGATTTGAAAGAGGTCTTTACTTGTTTTCCTTTTTGACAGGCATCACATAATTTATCTTTTTCAAAACGAAGCTTTGGTAAGCCAATTACTAAGTCCTTTTGAACCAACTTAATAAGATGATCCATGTGAATATGAGCCATTCTCCTATGCCATAGCCAAGATTCATCCTCTTTACTAATAAGACAACATGCATCATTTGAAGGTATTTTGTCTAAATCAAGCATATAGATATTTCCAATTCTAGGTCCAATAACAATAACATCTTCATTTATAGAATCCATGACCATGCATTTTGAAGAATCGAAAACCACTTTGTTTCCTTTATCACAAAGTTGACTAATGCTTAGCAAATTATGCTTCAAACCATCCACATACAAAACATTTTCAATAGTGGGATTAGGACTCTTACCAATAGAACCAATCCCAAGAATTTTACCTTTGTTGTTGTCACCATACCGGACATAGCCACTATTCTTAGGTACCAATGAGGAGAACTTGCTTTTGTCTCCTGTCATGTGCTTTGAACAGCCGCTATCAAGATACCAATTTAAGTCCTTGGCTTTCAAGCACACCTACATCATCAAATCATATTTTAACCTTTGGTACCCAAACCATGTTGGGTCCAGATGAGTTAGTTTTTGGCAAAGTACCCTTTGGAATCCATATCTTTTTGCCAACCACATTCTTGTTCTTTCTAATATTGCAAATGGAGGCAGTGTAACCATTTCTACCACAGTGAAAGCATTTAATGAAAGGGCTGCTTGAAGTGTTGTTGTGATTAACAAGTTTAAAGGATTTTTCATGCGTTTGTGGATTATAACCCAAACCGGCTTTTCCAAAGGTACCCTTTTGTTTTCCCAATAGAATGTTTAAGTTATCCCTTCCCATGGTAAATTTGGCAAGGGTGTTTTCCAAATCTTCAATCTTGTTTTTCAAAACATTGCATTCATCACACTTGAAAGTATCAATCTTTTGGGTTTCACAAAAGTCGCAAGTAGAAACTTCCCACAACAACTTGTTTTTCCTTAAAAACTTCCATCTCTTGGTTTAAGAAAATAATTTTAGATTCAAGAGAAGAGATGGTTTTCTTAGAAGAAGAAATAATTTTTCGAAGTCTAGTCGTTTCATTATTTAATTCTTCACAAGCAATAAGCAGCTCATCATAAGTTAAAGGAGATTCGAGTTCAAGAGCATTTACCTCATTCTCCTCGTGTTTTGCCATGAGACATAAGTTGGCCTCCTCATTTTCTGATTCATCAGACGAGTCCATATCATTGTCATCCCAGGCAATGTAGGCTCTTCTTCCTTTTGATTCCTTTTGTGGTCTTCTATCAAATTTTTCGTTTTCTTCCACCATGAGAGGCGATCGGGTTTTATATGTCCGTTTTGACCACACTTATAGCAAGTTGGATTAAAAGAAGTTCCTTCCTCATTTTTCTTTGAGGATTTTGTACCTTGCCCGTTCTCCCTTTGCCTCATGAACCTTTTTGAACCTTCGAACCATCGACTTATGTCTTCCTCATTCCCCTCTAGACTATCATTGTTGTCAGCTCCCTCTTTTTCATTTACGATTGCTTTGAGCGCAATTCCTTTCTTTTTCTTATCACTTTCTTCACTCTCAGTGAGTCGATTTAGTTCAAGTTCATGTTCCTGCAATTTTCCAAACAAGGTTGCCAATGATATAGTAGATAAATCTTTAGATTCAGATATAGCGAGAACCTTGGGTTGCAGCTTTCTATTTAAACATCTAAGAACTTTATTAATTAAATCTTCATTATCAAGACTTTCCCAAGAGCTCGAGATGGTTTATTATATGGATGAACCTTTTTGCATATCTTGTATGTTTTCACTTGGTTTCATCCTAAATAACTCATACTCATGGGTTAATGTGTTCATTCGAGCCCTCTTGACCTCGGTAGTACCTTCATAGGTCAATAGAAGGGTGTCCCACATTTCTTTATAGCCTTGCAATTTGAGACCCTATAGAACTCATCGTAGCTTAAAGCGTAGTGATGATGTTCTTAGCTTTCAAATTGTATTAGACCTTTTTCTTATCATCTTCGGTCCAAAGTGATCTTGGTTTGTCTACCACTTTGCATCGTTAATTGATTGAGTGGGGACAAATGGACCATTTTCCACAAAGATGCCAAATATCAAGATCAACACCCTCAAGAAAGATTTGCATTCTATCCTTCCAATAACCATACCCCTCACCATTGAAAAATGGGGGTCTGTTTCATGGAAGTTCCTCGTTATTGTTTGAAGTCATTCTCTTGAGACGGTTAAGTCCTTTATACAAGAGTCTAGCTCGATACCACTTGTTACCAAGTGACTTCAAACACAAGAGGGGGTGAATTGTGATAGCGGTGCTTATATAAAAATTACGATAAATTCTTGAATTAAAAGAAACTTGAAAGAAATAAATTGCTAAAAGATAAATAACTTGAAGAATAAATTGCAGGAATTAAATTGCAATAAATAAATGACAGAAAATAAATGACCGAAAAATAAATAAAAAAATAAATAAAGTGCTTGAATGATAAAGAGACAGAGAGCACGTAAGAGCACGCAGCTAGATTATACAGGTTCGGCCACCAAACACCCATGTGGCCTACGTCCCGTCCCCAAGGCAAAGCAACGTGGGATTTTCACTAAATCACTAGCTTTTAAATCAGGTTCAGCTAGAAACCTTTACAACTCTATACCAGAGCAATACGTTCAAGAGATATCACCTCTCTATGAACACCTTGGGATTCCTACCCAAAAAGAAATGTTTTTTACAAATAAAATGAGATGAGAAAGATACACTCAATAGTGCAGATATAACAAATTGAAGCTCAAATAATACAACTTAAATTATGTAGAAAAAAAAAAGCTCTCAAGAAATTGTGCTCAAAATAAGTGTGAGTGATGGAGAATATTTGACAGAGTTTTGGCACAGAATATGAATATCACTGCTCGACATGGAGAAGAGGAGCACGTCATAAACGATTATGAATATCCTTATAATCGTTTAAGGGTATTCTGTTTCTTGCAACAAGCCAAAGAAAACTTGAAACATTTTTCAGAAAAAATATTTTGAGCACAACTTAAGAATTTTTCGAAATACTTTGTGCCTAACAATAATTTAGGAAAAATTATCATAAAATCAGTTTTAGAATAAAAATCATTTTGTGAGTGTGTGATTTAATTAGTTGAGAGCATTTTATAACTACTTACAAATAGTCCTAAAAATAAAATAAATACTTAAAAAAAACTTTGATCCTTGGTAGGCGTCTTGGTGTAATTTTCCGCTTTTTGCACATGACTATTCGTGGAACTCCTTTTGTCAATCATCAAAACAAATCCTGTCAAGGCATGAAATCACAATAATATCATGTTATTATTTTTAAAATAATCTTATTTGAAGTAATGATCAACAATTAGTATTAATGTCAAATAATCTCAATACTAAATACTTAGCTACATATAAAAAAATATATCCAATAAGTTTTAGATTTATTGTTCATCGAGTATTTTTGTCTCACGTTGCTATAAATAATTGACACAATTTTCAGATGATTTTAATGTTTTAATTATGGATATAAATATCTTATACCTAATAATTGATATTCAATACTACATAATATCATTTAATTAATTTTAAAATATTTTTAATAAATTATAACTACTAATCAGTATTCCAGTAAAAAACTACTAATTGGTATTGACATCTAGAAATTTTAATATGAAATATTTTTACCATGTCTTCACAAATTTTCAAGTTAAAAAATTGTAAAAGTAAATAAATCAATATTATCCTTAGTGCTTCTTAGATATCGGGTGAACTTTATTTTGTATATATAATGTAAATTAAATAACCTATATTTATTTTTATATCTAATTATATACAATTTATTAAATAAATATAAAATTTAATAACATTAGTTATTTAATTTTATATATGTTTTTAAACAATTTTTAAGGATATCTACAATTATTATAATGTCATGTCATATATTTAAGTCTATTTTAGTGTCATAAAAAGATAAATACATGATTGTAACTTGCTCCTTGTGTTTCGAGTAATATTTTAATTTTTAAAATTGTAAAATTTATATAAATTTTTTTATAATAATATCTTAACAAACTTAAGTATCAACTGACTCAGTATATTCTCATTGTCATTTCTATGTATCTTACAACAACATTAATATATAATTCTATTTTTGATAGTTAATATTTAATATTTTATTGTGTCATTTATTTTTTACTCAATTTTATTGAAATGAAATGACATATGTATGGCTAATAACTTAATTTTTAAATTATACATTACTAAGAGTTAATTTTAACTATTGTATAGAAACATGTTAAGAACTTTTACTGTTAACCAAATACCACACAAATGCAGCCGATAAACATGGGTGTACTAATTTGGAACTCTTTTTACTTATAAGGTGTTTAGTGGTGCACTATTTTTAATAGCTTATTAAACTCTTATGAATATGAATTAAAATTATTATTAATAATAATAAAGAACCACTCACAATCGACTGTTATGAATATGTCTATGAAACTATTATTATTATTATTATTATTATTATTATTATTATTACATGTATAATCATATTTAAGACCAGTCTATGAATGATAACTATCATTTTAATTTATTTTTGTGAATATAAGATAAAATTATATATTATTAATTTTATTTTTTTACAAAAATATTATTGTTACTGTAGTATCTATAAAACTGTCAAAAGTCTACATTTAAATGAATAATATCTTATTTAAGTGCTAATAGAATTCTGAAGAGTTTTATTAAAAAAATAAATAATATTCCAGATAAAATTGGTTATGATTGACATTACATACGGTGTGTGTATATATATGTGTGTGTGTGTGTGTGTATATATATAAAAGAAGGTTGTCTAGGGGTAACATTAGTAATTTTCTTTGTCCATTTATAGGTTAATTAGTAATCTTACAATTTAATTAATAGTTTTAGAATAAAATAAATAGACTAATTTTTAATTAGTATATTTAATTAGTTTTTACTGCATTAAATTATTTTAACTAATTTATGTAATAAATGTTTCAATTAATTTATGAATTAATGGTTTTAAAGGAAAAAAATCATAAATGATTGTATAAAAAAACTTTATATGATAAAGTTAATTTATTTATATTGTTATATAAACCTAATGTTTATTTATATTTTATATTGCATCAAAAAATTTATATTGTTACAAAATGTATGTTTTATATTATATGCTATGTCAAAAAAAAATTAAATTTTTTTAAACATTATTTTAGTTTAATATAATAATATAACAATTTTTAAAATGCTTTTTACTGTTTATTTATTTTATTTTTATTTCAAATTCATAAGTGAAAAAAAATATTTAAACACAAAACTGAAGTCCAAGTATTGGCTGAAGATGTTAGCTACACCAGTTTCTACAAAAAAAAAATACATATAAATAATAAAATGGTCAAATAAAAATATATTAGTAGTTGAATTTGTTTCATCTTCTATAACGGTTTTTATTTAATTACTTTACCATATATAAAGTAAATTATTATAATTTATTACTCTTATAAACAAATTGTAACTAATGAAGTGGGAAAAAAATGTATTAGAATATTCAGCTATAAAAGGAAGATAATGCATAAGAGAAGGTGAAAAATACTATCACAAATTTCAAAGAATTGAAGAAAGGAGAGTATCCAAAGTACAATAGAGAGAAAGAGAGAGAGAGAGATTTTCAATAAAAAAGGAAACATGGAGAACTAAACTAAAAGGAGAATCAGCACAAAAAAAAAAACTATTAGACTGTCTCCCTCAAACCACCCCTCACCAGTGGCTAACTTCCAGAACCCACCTATGATCATATCTTCCATCACTTGCCAATCGGAATACTGACCTTTCTTGCTAATTTTCCCACATTGAAACCACTGTTACATTATGTAAATACAGGAAGAAGTACATAGAGCACATTTACGATGAGTTTCCAACAAACCACTCAGTTTTTTTTTGCTTAAGATGAAAAAGAATGGTGAAGAAATATAAAGCTTGACCCAAATACAGTACCAAGCCATGAGCATGACAGATCACTCAAATTTAAGGTTACTTTTCTTTTTGGTATTGTTCTGTCTCGGTCTTGGGACATGCTATCCAAAACTAAAAGAGATGAAAAATTACAATTATTATTTCTTATTGCATTTGTATAGCATGTGATGTATTGTTCCATAAATTATCATTTACCTTTTCTTATTTTTTATTCTATTTATACTTTAGTTTCTTTTCTTTATTTTGGATACGCGAATTGGTTGATTATAAGATTGTAATAGTGTATATTTTTGTGTGGCATATAATATACATCATTTTACTATTTTTTATTCATGGGTGGTGAAGAGACAAAGCTTTGTCATGAGTAAATGTGTGTACGATTAAGTGGCGTAAGTCCCTATTGTGATGGTTATTAACAAGAAAATTCATTTTTCTTATGTTTATATTCAAATATGGGTACTGTAACATGATTTGCAATATCTTTTCTTCGTAAAAGTACAAAGTTTGATCGTCTTGCAATTTACGTGTAATATCACATTTGTGGTTATGTTCATCTAGTACTTGACTATCTTTTTTTTTGGTAAAGTGGTACATGATTATCTTTTAGATGAGAAGACTCACTTTTTATATTTTTATAGTTTAGTTCATAAAAAAAATTTGAATTAAAGAAAGAATAAATCTCGCGTTAATTTCATTTTTTAGTAAAAATCATAGAAAACAAAATCGTTTTTAATTTCAATCAAGATTATTTTCTTTTAAGTAAATAGAAAATCAAATATCATTTTAAACAATGGATTATGTAAATAAAATACTGCGATTTTTTAAAATCAAAGTCAAATATTTTTAATCTAAGTCAAATATTTTTTTCTAAAATGGTAAATAGTTAGGTTGTTAATAATGACTACTTTGGATCTACTTCCTGTTTTGTCATTACAAATATTTTTTAATTTTAAAATTAAAATTAAGTTATTAAGGATAACCATTTTGAATTTTCCTGTTTGATTATCATGTACAATTTTTAAAATTTAACTTAATTAAAACAAGTTGTTAGGATAGCCACTTTGAAAAAAATGATATGCACTTCTAAATTCTGTGTGGTTTTCGCGAGCAACTTTCAAAAGGATATAAATAGAATATTCATGGTCATTTATGCATAAATAACTCTAAGTTGAGACAAAAACAAAGTTTGGGTCAAATTTACATGTAGATTTTGACATCACAAGGAATATAAAAATTAGATAATCAAGAGGATTATCATTCGCCACTAGCATTGCAAGGTGGTTACGACAATGACAATGAGTCTTTTTATAAAGTATTTTATTCATTAGATGATTGTCCTTATCATTGAATTTCTAAAATGATTTGTTAATTCCACTATTACTTTATTTTTAACAACTTTGTAGCTATTAATTTATAAAATAATCTGTAATCTATAATCTATAATAATAATCTATAATAATATATAAAGAGAACAGCCTATTATAACTGCTTTTTTGGTGTATCAATTTTTGTCTTTATTTTACCTTTTATTTTTCGATCCATTATTACTCAGTTACCCTTAATTACAGAGTTACTCTTAAGAATAAAAAGCTCCACATTTCCAACTACACCGACGTGTTAACTGCATAGTGATCAAGAATAAAAAACTGCCAAGAAGAGAAACTGAAATTGCATAACATGATTTCCCCTCACTCTTCACCCCACTCTCTCTCTCTCTCTCTCTCTGACAATATAGATTTGGCCGGTTGTTTCCCAATTTTATTGTACCGGTACCCCTTTTCTCTATCAATGGAAAACAGTGAGAACAAAGGCCTTTGAGAACAATTGCACACCGTGAGCATTGCGTGGTGGATTTAGATAGGGGTCCAGTGGTCAACGGTGGAGAAGGAAAGACGAAGTCGCGCCGGGGGCAGTGAGCCACACCAGCGACAGCAGAGGAAGACCACTGTCTCCCTCTCCATCTCTTCTTCTTTGTCTATTCTTGATTTTTTTTTATTCTGTTTGTGGCCCTGATATTCCTTTCCCTTTTGTTTGTAAGGTAGCAATAAAGGGGTATTGCGTAAAGAGAGACCCAGGACGTTCAGAGAGAGACAAACAGAGATAGAGGAGACTATGTCCTCATTGATCTTGACATTGTGTTTATTCCTTTCCTTATAATATTCAAATGAAAAACTAAAACCCATTTTGGTTTTACCTTATAATCATCTTATTTCAATTTTTTCATCATTCTACTTACAGGAAAATACAGATGTGCAAAACCATTTTATCAAAGAACCAGGCCGAGGGGGACAAAACCAACACTCCCTGCTCTTTTCTGATCTTTGTTGTCTCTGCCATCTGGAAAGGTATTGCATTCACGTCTTGCTCCATTAAGTAACAGTTTATATAATTCAACTTTATAGTTGATTTCGGTGAGTTGCATTTCCTTTAATTGGATTCCTTGAGTTAGATTTTCATGTGTTGTTTTGGTATAGCAATAAAGGGGTATTTTATGAAGCAAACTGTAGGTATAATAGTTAACAATGTGTGCGTGTTATTATCGAGATTATTTTGCACGCAGGGTATTTGATTGAACTTACCATTTAATTCGCAGCATCACGACAATTATTGCATAACTCAAGCATGCAGTGATGCGCAGTATTTAGCCACATGCCTCAGAAGGCCTCAGGAAAAATAGCATGGTGTGGTATTTTTCATCCTACATGCATTCAAGAAAGTGTAGTTTCGCCAATTTTTATTTTGGAAAGCTTCTTGGTTATAGCGGTTATTAACAACCCAGATCTATAATTAAAAATACAACTTCATTTTATTTTATTTCATTTTATTCCTTTATATTGTATTTGACTATTACTTATCCAAAACAAGTGATTGCACGTCCATTTTTCAATTTGTGTGGGAGGGATAGAGAGAAATTTGTGTAATGGTTTTATGGGAAGAGGAATTTTCAGTTTGTAGAGAGAAATGCATGTAATGGTTTTATGTGCATTTCACTTGAAGAATAAGAGAGAAGCACAGATTAAGCAACTCACGACGGAGTTGGCTAAATTAGTTGAGTCTGGTCCGTTTCAAGGCATATAAAGAAATTATGAATGACAAACTATTGGGATTTTTTCTTTACATTTTGAAGTTGCTTTTATTTTAGTTTTATCTTCATTTCTTTAGTATTTTTTATTCAAACTACCAGTGGAAATAGTTCATACAATTATCCTCATTTTGAAAACTTTTTAATGATTGTGCAGTGCACAATGAGTCTGTCTTCTAATGCCGGAGGTTTCAGAATATGCAATGATGCTGACATTGTGCAGTTTGGTGAGTGGTAACCGATATCATTTGTTTTTTGTTAGGTTGTTTCTAAGGATGATTGCTTGAATAAAATAGAAATTGATGTGGTTGCATAGGTATTTCTAGCTTTTTATTTCTTGATGTTTTTAATTGGACATGGTTCTTTGACATTTCTGATTTAAGGATCTCAACTCTATGGGCAAGATTTGATGCTGATGTTTTCAGAGGTTGTGGTTGATAAACACCTTGGATGGAGCTTACCTTTGACAAAATGTGTTTCTGCTAAGCATTGAATTTGAAGGCTCATGGGAAGCTTTGAACCAAGAAGAGATCTCTATGCTGAAGCTTTGAGTTTTTGCTCCTATTCTCCAGTGCACCTAAGCTATTGCACAATTGTAACATTGTAATTTCCATAGAGCCTGTCATACCATGGTGCAAGATTTATTTGTTATTTTGACAATTATAAATTACGAAATATTTCATTGGTCAATAGTTATATATACATATCAATATGTGCTAATAATAATGTGTCATTCTGAAAAATTAATGTGAATAAATACCTGAAATGCATAATCAAATTTCTTAAAAACAATATTAAACATTAAAATATAATAAAATAATACATACTGTAGCGCAGTAGAAATGCGGAAAGATGGACACTAGTAATAATAATTTATTCTTTTCTAATTTATAAATTTAAAATATCCAATTTTAAATAGTTTTGTATCTTATAATTTGATGTATTGAATTTATTTTTGATAATTGATATACTGAATTTATGTTTTGTCATTTAGAATAAATGTTAAACTATCATTATTTGTTTTGTTATGTTTTTTTAATTCTCATTTAAATACTATTTAGTTTGTTTAAAAATTTCTTATCGAATAATGTATCCTACAAAAAAGATTCTTAATTCAGTTGTTACTTGACTTTTATCAACAAACTAACTATTTATTTATTAATAAATATAATTTATATACTTTTATCTTTTTATTATATTATTATGTGTTATAACTCAAAGAAATAAGTCAACTAATCATCAAAACCTTGTAATTTCAATAGACTTCCGTTTATATATTACAAAAAAAGTAGTTTTAAAAAATTGTTTTCCAACTTACATCTTATCTAACTTAAAAAAAAAAAAAAACTTACATCTTACAAATATAATTACTTCTAAGAAATAATCAAACAACACATCTGTCATATTTACACTTCAACAAAATAATTTTATACTAACATTTATTATCAATTAGTGACACGTCTTTAAAATAAAATACAACCTTTTATATAAAAAACCACTTCAGGTCGATAAAATATTTTTCTTAAATTCCTTTAAAATTATATTAGTATCTTCAATCACATCTCCAAACAAGACTAAAAACTCGTGCATCGCATGGGTCACGTTCTAGTATGTATATATATAAGTTGATTTTTACGGGCAATTAATATATCTCAATTGAATAAAGATATTATTATTGAATACTTTGAAATAATATATAAAAAAATTAGTTTTGCTTAATTTATTTTTTGGATAAAGAATTTCACTTAATGTATTGATCATTCGAAATACGACAAAGTTAATATTTTTTAATAATGTATTAATAGTGCAACTTAAATAACGTAGTATTTGTATAAAAATAATATCTTCGACTTTCCTTTATTTAGAAAGCAGCAATTCCTTTTTTTTATTTATAACCTTCAACATATATTTTACGAATCCTCCCTTTTTTTTTTAAATAAAATGCTATCTTAGAATGTAACAAATATTAATTGGTTATGGCTTCCAGTTGCAAACAAAATTGAAAGTTGGAATTAAAATTGAATAACTTATGAATTTTTTTTGACAGAAGAATAACTTCTGAATGAATGTTAACCTTCGTGATTCCATTGAAACCAAGACAACTAGAGTTCCTGTAATTTCTGTGGAGTAACCGGTCATGATTCTAAGGACTGCACTGAAGAGATGAACTTTGTAACACCCTAAATTCTCTAAGTTAAGTTGAGAATAAGTTATGAGAAGTTTTGTGTGATTGTATTCAAACTTAATCTGGTTTCAAATTGAGTGAATATGATTATACAAAGTTTTAATGGGTAAATTGTTGATTTAGAGTTAAGGAATAAGTTGGATTTAATCCTAAGATGATTGAAAGTGTTAATTAGGAGTTAATTGATGAAGATTTGAGGTTAAAAAATGATTTCTCACATTTTGGCACAGTGTGAATCGATTTTCCACAAGCCTGAATCGATTCACAACTGTGTTCCAGACCACAAAATGATGCTGTGAATCGAAGTGGGAAGAGGTGAATCGATTCACCAATTCGATTCACCAGACACGCTGCAGTTTTCTTTCTGCATGAATCGATTCACCACTTAAGTGTGAATCGATTCACACCCTAATATAAGCTAAAAAAACGCTGCAGAACTCAGCAGAACGCGGCAAAACGTGAGGAAGAGGAAAATAGAGAGAAGGGGGCGATTGAGAGAAGAGAGAAGGGAGAGAAATGCTAGGGTTTCTCAAACCCTATGAGAGATTGAAGGATTCTTACTAGATTTCCTTAAATCTAAGATTGAATCAAAGTTATGAGGGTGTGATTTGGGTATTCTTGAAGATTTGGGTTTGAACCCTAGAAGATGGAAGATGAAGAAGGAGGAAGAAGATCAAGATTCTTCAAGAATGGTTCAAGCTTTTGAGCATGAAGATGAAGATTGAAAAGGTAGATCAAGATTTGGAAGAAGTTGATGAAGCCCTAAGTTAAGGAAGAAGGGGAAAACGTGAGAGAGATCAAAGAGGGCAAGGTTCAACCATTCTAGCTTAAGGCCTTGAACAACAATGGTGAGTTCTTCATCCCTTAGGTGATGGGCAACCAATAAGACCCACATATAGGAATGTTCTCAAAGAAGTCCTTGAACCCCAAAGGGTTAAAAGTTAGGGTTTGTTAACCCCTTTGATTTTAAGTTAATGTTAAAGTTATTATTATGAAATTATATGGGGTTTGACTGAAATAGGGTTGGATTCTGTCCCCAACGTCCCTAATTAATATGTGATGCTTGAATCCTTGAATGCTCCAAAGAGCTTTAATGAGATTTTGTATGTTTGATGTCAGCTCCTATGTTAGCCCCATAGAGTTTCAAGGTATATCTTTAATGTATGTGTTGTCCATTAAATTGGTCAATTGTGAGGCTTGTCAATTATTCCTAAGAGTTTGTCCTTGGTGTCCTTGTTTTTAAATGAGTTCTTGACTTGAGATGGTATGAGAAGTTGCATATAAATATGTGTTATGACTTGTTTATATGATTATGTGAATTTAAAGTATGTAATGTGCTTTACTTGCCTAACATCAATCCTTGGGTTTAAATAGAATTCCATTGATGAGTGTTTAGATAAGTAAAGATTTCATAAATTAAGAGGCCTAATTGCCTAGAATGAATAGGTGAACGATCTCATTCCTTATGAATATGTATTGAAAATGCATTAGATGGAATCAAATAATTATAAGATAACAAAAGCTAAATGATGAAATATATTTAGTGGCGTTTGAGTCTCATAAGAAATTGCGTTGTCTAGTTCTTATGTTCATCAAAGATGCAAGTGTTAGAATTCAAAAAAATTACAATTGCATGTTATGCTTGAACCCTAGATTTTTCATGTCAACCTCTTGGCATTATGAAAAGAGTATGAGGATTTCAAATCCTACTTCGATGTTTTACTTGATTGCAATATGCACATATGCATAGTTATGTCCAAGGGTCTTAAAAGATACCAAGTTGCCTCATAAGAGGATATGTCGGTATGGTTAGCCTTGTGGGACGCCACTTGGAGGGTTAAGACGTCTAACCACCATGTCGAAAGTTATGTTGAGCGGGGTCTATGGAATTAAGCATATGACCAAATCCGACAACATAGAAAAGAATATTTATACGATGTTAAGCTATGTTGAGCGGGGTCTATAGAATTAAGCATATGACCAAATCCGACAACATAGAAAAGAATATTTGTATGATGCATAGTTATGTTGAGCGGCAGTACGGATAGCCATCTGGTAGCCACTTGGCACAAGGCTAGTGGTCAATAGTCTAGTAGTGAATAGTCCATGCTGTTACCATAAGTCCTATGGGTGACGTAGCATGTAAGCCACGTGGTTGAACAAGGCCAGTGGTAATAATATAATCCCTGTGCGTTACAATAAAAGCAACATAGAAAAGAATGTTCATATGATGTTATGTGTTTGCGATGTATGTTCATGTCTAGTTTTATCATAAGCTGTCACTATGAATATTGGACTGGGATTAGTACAACCAGCAATATTCCAAGCTAAAGCTTAAGGTTTAAGTTTAAGTATAAGTTTAAGTTTAAGATAGTGCATCCTATGGTTTCAAACTTAAAGGCCTGCTAATTATTATGTTTTGAAGTTAATTTCCGAGAGAGAGAGAGAGAAGAAAAGTAAGGCTCGACAGATAAAGTCTAAGTAAGTCTTTTCAGTCTAGTAAGAGTTGACGAGAGAATGATGAGGAGTCTGTGAAGGGCTCACTGAGATTTTATATCTCACCCCGTTCCTTTTATGTTTTTCAGATAAGCAGGTACCGATGAATGACGAGGCGAAGCTCCAGGCTTGGCATCCTGATTTTAGTTTTATTTATTCATTAAGGTTGTAATCTATTTATTAGATTATGTATTGAGTTTTTATTTATGACTTGGATTATTGTAATCAAGTTTGTAAATTATTAGTAATTCCTTTGCTTTAATGTAATTCGTCGTACTTTCAATTTATATTGAGGTATGGGTGTTCCATTATGGTATCAGAGTAGTTCGATCTTATCGGACTGTGAGTCACAAGTTTAGTAATGACTCTGTTTAGAAAGTGTCAGTTTAGTCCTTGTTGGACTGTAGTTAGTTAGTCGAAATTTTTCTTTGTTCGAGAACTTCTCTCTATATTCTTATGGTTAGTATGGAATATTAAGCCTGATCAACTTAATACTCCATACTGCGTACGAAGAATGTAGTAGATGGAGCTGGCGGACGAGGGAGTGGACCGAATAGGAGAACAACTCTGAGAAAGTTTAATGGATAAGGATGATACTGATAAGGAAGGACTGACTGCAAGAGCTCTCGATAAGTGAGAACCTTCGAAAGTTACGGATAAAGGGAAACAAGTTCCCACCTTTCCGGAGCCAAGAGTTAAGAAATGTTTCAAGAGTGGTTGGAACCACAGATGCGAGAGTTTGGTTGGACAAGTGTGTATTTCATGTACTGTCAACCGGGACACTCGGGAAGTAATTAGGAATGACGAGCAAGTAAAGGATTTTAATTGCAAGGTTTCAATCGACTTAGGATGGGCGTTTATAATAGGTTAGGGTTCAACGACTGTTGATTTATCAGGTTGTTTAGCCTAATCTATTATGAATGGATCCAAGATTGATTGAAATCCTATGGGATACCTAAGTGATCCTTAGTGTTCTAAGTGATTAGTAGTCCGAATAAGAAGTAAGTTATGGATAAGCCACTCGCGTCAATGCCTAACGGTAGTAAGGAACCTCAAGGAAGAGTAAGCCCTAGAGGAGTAGATAGAAACCCTAAGCCTTTCAGATATAGTGACCCTGGTCGAGTAGTTAGCCTAGAAGGAGAAATGAACTATAGTCTTTGAACTATAGGAGATATAAGCAAAGTTCAGTCGGCGAAAATTCGAAGTTGTTAATGTTTACATTCGATCTAATTGACTGGTAAATGAAGTGAATTTGTCTGACCAATTATATGCTTTATCTTAGCCAAATGAGAGTATTATTTGGAATGAGACTTAGTCTATAATCGGGTAATGAAATCACTAAATCCTTAGGGCGGTTAGTTTCATTGCAGAGATTAACCTTCTGGAGTTCCAATGATCTATAAGTAGTATGAAGGTAGATCTGATAAGTGAGATAGATGTGTGATTTCATGCCTTGACAGGATTTGTTTTGATGATTGACAAAAGGAGTTCTACGAATAGTCATGTGCAAAAAGCGGAAAATTACACCAAGACGCCTACCAAGGATCAAAGTTTTTTTTTAAGTATTTATTTTATTTTTAGGACTATTTGTAAGTAGTAATAAAATGCTCTCAACTAATTAAATCACACACTCACAAAATGATTTTTATTCTAAAACTGATTTTATGATAATTTTTCCTAAATTATTGTTAGGCACAAAGTATTTCGAAAAATTCTTAAGTTGTGCTCAAAATATTTTTCTGAAAAATGTTTCAAGTTTTCTTTGGCTTGTTGCAAGAAACAGAATACCCTTAAACGATTATAAGGATATTCATAATCGTTTATGACGTGCTCCTCTTCTCCGTGTCGAGCAGTGATATCTTGACATGCAAATCTCGTACCGCGTGCCGAGCTGTGTGGAGAGATCGTATGTCGAGCTGTGTGGAGAGATCGTATGCCGAGCTGTGTGAGAGGTCGTATGCCGAGCTGTGTGGAGAGATCGTATGTCGAGCTGTGGAGAGGTCGTATGCCGAGCTGTGTGGAGAGATCGTATGCCGAGCTGGGGAGAGGTCGCATGCCGAGCTGGGGAGAGGTCGTATGGAAATACGATGTCGGACACCAAGTGTGTCCGAGAATCATTTCCGTCTCCGTGTCTTTTGATCACTTTATAATCGATTACACCCTTTTTAAATGTCATCCGTGTATCATGTTTTCAACAAATTGCAGCTGTCATCTTATGACCAATTGACAGCAAATGTTTATCTGTCAAACGCGTTTTTTTTAATGCCAATTCTCTCTCCGCGTCTTTCCAACGACTCTTTCTTTTTTTGCCTATATATAGGACAGCGCTGTGCATTCCAAAAAAAAACAACACTCACTTATTCTTTGTGCCAAAACTCTGTCAAATATTCTCCATCACTCACACTTATTTTGAGCACAATTTCTTGAGAGCTTTTTATTCTACATAATTTAAGTTGTATTATTTGAGCTTCAATTTGTTATATCTGCACTATTGAGTGTATCTTTCTCATCTCATTTTATTTGTAAAAAAACATTTCTTTTTGGGTAGGAATCCCAAGGTGTTCATAGAGAGGTGATATCTCTTGAACGTATTGCTCTGGTATAGAGTTGTAAAGGTTTCTAGCTGAACCTGATTTAAAAGCTAGTGATTTAGTGAAAATCCCACAGTGCTTTGCCTTGGGGACAGGACGTAGGCCACAGGGGTGTTTGGTGGCCGAACCTGTATAATCTGCTGCGTGCTCTTCTTTGCTCTCTGTCTCTTTATCATTCAAGCACTTTATTTAATTTTTTTATTTATTTTTCGGTCATTTATTTTCTGTCATTTATTTATTGCAATTTAATTCCTGCAATTTATTCTTCAAGTTATTTATCTTTTCGCAATTTATTTCTTTCAAGTTTCTTTTAATTCAGTAATTTATCTGTAATTTTTTATATAAGCACCGCTATCACAATTCACCCCCCTCTTGTGTTTGAAGTCACTTGGTAACAAGTGGCATCAGAGCTAGACTCTTGTATAAAGGACTTAACCGTCTCAAGAGAATGACTTCAAACAATAACGAGGGAACTTCCATGAACAGACCCCCATTTTTCAATGGTGAGGGGTATGATTATTGGAAGGATAGAATGCAAATCTTTCTTGAGGGTGTTGATCTTGATATTTGGCATGCTGTGGAAAATGGTCCATTTGTCCCCACTCAATCAATTAATGATGCAGTGGTAGACAAACCAAGATCACTTTGGACCGAAGATGATAAGAAAAAGGTCTAATACAATTTGAAAGCTAAGAACATCATCACTTCTGCTTTAAGCTACGATGAGTTCTATAGGGTCTCAAATTGCAAGACTGCTAAAGAAATGTGGGACACCCTTCTATTGACCCATGAAGGTACTACCGAGGTCAAGAGGGCTCCAATGAACACATTAACCCATGAGTATGAGTTATTTAGGATGAAACCAAGTGAAAACATACAAGATATGCAAAAAAGGTTCATCCATATAATAAACCATCTCAGAGCTCTTGGGAAAGTCTTTAGTAATGAAGATTTAATTAATAAAGTTCTTAGATGTTTAAATAGAAACTGGCAACCCAAGGTTACTGCTATATCTGAATCTAAAGATTTATCTACTATATCATTGGCAACCTTGTTTGGAAAATTGCAGGAACATGAACTTGAACTAAATCGACTCACTGAGAGTGAAGAAAGTGATAAGAAAAAGAAAGGAATTGCTCTCAAAGAAATCGTAAATGAAAAAGAGGAATCTGGCAACAATGATAGTCTAGATGAGAATGAGGAAGACATAAGTCTGATGGTTCGAAGGTTCAAAAGGTTCATGAGGCAAAAGGGGAGAACGGGCAAGGTACAAAATCCTCAAAAGAAAAATGAGGAAGGAACTTCTTTTAATCCAACTTGCTATAAGTGTGGTCAAAAGGGACATATAAAACCCGACTGCCCTCATGGTCAGAAGAAAAACGAAAAATTTGATAGAAGACCACAAAAGGAATCAAAAGGAAGAAGAGCCTACATTGCCTGGGATGACAATGATATGGACTCGTCTGATGAATCAGAAAATAAGGAGGCCAACTTATGTCTCATGGCAAAACACGAGGAGAATGAGGTAAATGCTCTTGAACTCGAATCTCCTTTAACTTATGATGAGCTGCTTATTGCTTGTGAAGAATTAAATAATGAAACGACTAGACTTCGAAAAATTATTTCTTCTTCTAAGAAAACCATCTCTTCTCTTGAATCTAAAATTATTTTCTTAAACCAAGAGATGGAAGTTTTTAAGGAAAAACAAGTTGTTTTGACTGAAGTTTCTACTTGCACCTTTTGTGAAAACCAAAAGATTGATACTTTCAAGTGTGATGAATGCAATGTTTTGAAAAACAAGATTGAAGATTTGGAAAACACCCTTGCCAAATTTACCATGGGAAGGGATAACTTAAACATTCTATTGGGAAAACAAAAGGGTACCTTTGGAAAAGCCGGTTTGGGTTATAATCCACAAACGCTTGAAAAATCCTTTAAACTTGTTAATCACAACAACACTTCAAGCAGCCCTTTCATTAAATACTTTCACTGTGGTAGAAATGGTCACACTGCCTCCATTTGCAATATTAGAAAGAACAAGAATGTGGTTGGCAAAAAGATATGGATTCCAAAGGGTACTTTGCCAAAAACTAACTCATCTGGACCCAACATGGTTTGGGTACCAAAGGTTAAAATATGATTTGATGATGTAGGTGTGCTTGAAAGCCAAGGACTTAAATTGGTATCTTGATAGCGGCTGTTCAAAGCACATGACAGGAGACAAAAGCAAGTTCTCCTCATTGGTACCTAAGAATAGTGGCTATGTCCGGTATGGTGACAACAACAAAGGTAAAATTCTTGGGATTGGTTCTATTGGTAAGAGTCCTAATCCCACTATTGAAAATGTTTTGTATGTGGATGGTTTGAAGCATAATTTGCTAAGCATTAGTCAACTTTGTGATAAAGAAAACAAAGTGGTTTTCGATTCTTCAAAATGCATGGTCATGGATTCTATAAATGAAGATGTTATTGTTATTGGACCTAGAATTGGAAATATCTATATGCTTGATTTAGACAAAATACCTTCAAATGATGCATGTTGTCTTATTAGTAAAGAGGATGAATCTTGGCTATGGCATAGGAGAATGGCTCATATTCACATGGATCATCTTAATAAGTTGGTTCAAAAGGACTTAGTAATTGGCTTACCAAAGCTTCGTTTTGAAAAAGATAAATTATGTGATGCCTGTCAAAAAGGAAAACAAGTAAAGGCCTCTTTCAAATCAAAAAATATTGTTTCCACAAACCGGCCTTTACAACTTTTACACATGGACTTATTTGGACCATCTAGAACTAAAAGCTTTGGTGGAAATTACTATGCCCTTGTTATTGTGGATGACTATTCTCGCTATACATGGACTTTATTTCTTTCTCATAAAAATGACGCTTTTCGCCTTTAAATAAACTTGCTAAAGTTATCCAAAATGAAAAAGGAATGAACATAGTATCCATCCGAAGTGATCATGGTGGGGAATTCCAAAATGAGGCATTTGAGGCCTTTTGTACTGAAAATGGAATTGAGCATAATTTTTCCGCACCTGAACACCACAGCAGAATGGAGTGGTGGAAAGGAAAAATTGGTCTCTTGAAGAGCTTGCGAGGACGATGCTCAATGAGACCAACCTTCCTAAGTATTTCTGGGCAGACGCGGTAAGCACCGCATGTTATGTAATGAATAGAGTCCTAATAAGACCTATTCTAAAACAAACGCCCTATGAAATTTACAAGGGGAGGAAGCCCAACATTTCCTACCTTCACGTATTTGGATGTAAGTGCTTTGTTCTAAATAACGGTAAAGATAACCTTGGTAAATTTGATGCTAAAGCTGATGAAGGTTTATTTCTTGGATATTCCACTTCTAGTAAAGCCTTTCGAATTTTTAATAAACGTACTTTAACTGTTGAAGAATCATGCATGTTTCTTTTGATGAATCTAACCCCAAATCTTCAGAGAAGAAAGTGTTGATGATCTTGCGAAGTGTTTGGAGATACCTATTTAGAGGAACAAGAGAGATCAAAAGTTCAAAGGAGGATCAAGAGTCCTTGCCTCAACCCTCTCAAGAACTCTCTCACTCAAATCTTCCAAAGGAATGGAGAGTCTCAAAGAACCATCCTCTTGACAACATAATAGGTGATATCTCAAAAGGGGTAACGACTCGAAACTCTCTTAATCATGCATGTCATCATATGGCCTTTGTCTCTCAAATTGAACCAAATGACGTCAATGAAGCCATCTTTGATGAGCATTGGACCCTTGCTATGCAAGAGGAATTAAATCAATTTGATAGAAATGATGTTTGGGAACTTGTCCCTAGGCCTAAAGATCACCTAGTCATTGGGACCAAATGGGTCTTTCGCAACAAGCTTGATGAAAACGGTATCATTGTTATAAATAAAGCTAGACTTGTTGCAAAAGGCTATAACCAACAAGAGGGCATAGATTTCGATGAAACCTATGCACCCGTGGCTAGATTAGAAGCTATTCGCATGCTTCTCGCATTTGCATGCATCATGGATTTCAAACTTTTTCAAATGGATGTTAAAAGTGCATTTCTTAATGGCTTTATTCAAGAAGAAGTATATGTTGATCAACCTCCCGGTTTTGAAAATTTTGAATTTCCAAATCATGTCTTCAAATTGAAAAAGGCTTTATATGGTTTAAAACAAGCTCCGAGAGCTTGGTCCGAGAGGTTGAGCAAATATTTACTTGAAAAAGGTTTTGAAAGAGGAAAAGTTGATACCACTCTTTTCATTAAACACAAAAATCATGACATTTTACTTGTTCAAATTTATGTTGACGATATCATCTTTGGTGCTACTAATGAGTCCTTGTGTGAAGATTTTTCCAAAATCATGCAAAGTGAGTTTGAAATGTCCATGATGGGAGAGCTCAACTACTTCCTTGGTCTTCAAATCAAACAAACAATGTAGGAATTTTTATAAATCAATCCAAATCTTGCAAGGAGTTGCTTAAAAGATTTGGAATGAGCAACGCCAAAGAAATCTCAACTCCAATGAGCACATCATGCTATCTTGACAAAGATGAAGGTGGTAAGTCGGTCGAAGTAAGTAAGTATCGAGGTATGATAGGATCTCTTCTCTATCTCACCGCTAGTCGTCCTGATATTATGTCTAGTGTTTGTATGTGTGCACGTTTTCAAGCAAATCCTAAGGAATCACATCTCTTAGCGGTAAACGCATCATGAGATATCTCACCGCACACAAACTATGGGTTTATGGTACCCCAAAGGTGCCGATCGCACACTTATTGGGTACTCGGATTCTGATTTTGCGGGTTGCAAAATGGACCGAAAAAGCACTAGTGGGACATGCCACTTACTTGGGAATGCCTTGGTCTCATGGCATAGTAAGAAACAAGCGGTGTGGCTTTGTCCACATCTTGAAGCGGAATACGTTCTGTGGCGGTTGTTGTGCACAAATTATTTGGATGAAACAACAGTTGAATGATTATGGGATTAATCTGAAAACTGTTCCAATTAAGTGCGACAATACTAGTGCCATAAACCTCACGAAAAACCCGGTCTATCACTCCTGGACTAAGCACATAGAAATTAGGCACCATTTTATTAGAGATCATGTTCAAAAAGGAGATTGTGTGATTGAGTTTGTGGAAACATATAAGCAACTTGCAGACATTTTTACTAAACCTTTGCCTAAAGAAAATTTCTTTTTCATAAGAACTGAATTAGGGATTTTAGATCAATCGTGCATTGAATGATTGCGTGTGAGTGCATTTTATCTTTTACAAATTCTAACTTGGGCGTTGGAGTGTGCTAACAATTTTATGCAGGTCTCAAATTTCATACGCCTCAAGGACAAAAGAAGCGAGCAAAACAGAGAGCTCTTAAACGTTTATGATAATCATTTACGAAGAGTTTAAACGGTTATCTAATCGATTACCATGTACTTCATAATCGTTTATTTAAACGATTACTTAATCAATTACCTAAACGGTTACAGAGCGGAGCTCACCCGTCAGCAGCTATAATCGATTATGAGAATCCCATAATCGTTTATGGGTGGCATTCTCGCCAATCGATCACGCCACTAACGCTGAAAGGTGGAACTTCAAGAAAATATTTCTCCTCTGTGAACAAGTTCTTTGAGTATGGAAAGTCCTTCTTCAACAGAGAAATTCAAAGCCAAGAATTACTGATGTCGCTTTCTTCTCTGAGAACAAATTCGAACTCATGGAGCTTCTGGATCATGCCAATCTCATCCATTTTCTCACCACCTCTGAGGATATCTACCCCGAATTGGTAAAAGTCTTCTACTGCAACCTACGCCTGTCAAATGGAATCCTTCTCTCTGAGGTATGCCATAAGCCAATTCGCCTTGACTCTGCTAGTTTTGGTAGAATAGTTGGTTTACCTGCTGGTGGTCCCTTAATATCTGATGATGCTCCTGCGGCACCCTTGGCTGATGAGTTCAACAGAACAGTAGCACTTAAGGACTTTCTGTGTAACCCTAAGGATGTAGGTGTCACCCCACTTACTGCTGGTTATTTGACCCCTGATGGTAGATTGCTGCAGTATGTAGTTGCTAGGTTATTATTTCCTAGAAGAAGTAATACATCTCAGCTGCTTAAATCTGATTTACCTGTCATGTGGGTACTACAAATGAAAAAACAAGTAGATTGGGCTGGCTTGGTTATGCAGCATATGTATGACAACAGAACTCCAGGGCCTCTGCCATATGGTCACCTAGTCACTCGGTTACTGGTTCATGCTCACGTACCTCTTGCTGGGGAGCTTAAATATTCCCATGATCAATATTACGCCTCTTTCAATCAAGGGTCTATTAATAAGATTGGCTTAGTGTTTCATGCTGGTCGGTGGGAGCTGAAACCCAGAAAGAGCCACCATCCTCTCGCCAAACAGCTGCTGCCTCTTCCTCTCAGGCCGTGCCTCCGCCTGCATCTGCATTAGGCATTCTAGAACTCACAGCACTCCTTCAGGCCGTTCTCCGTGAGCAACAACATATTCTCTGTGAACAAAAGAGAACAACCGAGAGTGTCGATTACCTTTGCATGTGAAAGTGGATAGGATGGAAACTACTTTGCGCAGTAAGCAAATCATTATTGACAGCCCTATTCGCCAACATCAGACACAGAGTTCGTCTTCTGCTTCTCCTAGTGCATCCAACGATGATGAGGACGCTCTTGATAATGATGCTGATCATGATGGGTCGGATGAGGATTAGTAAACCTCATTCTGTTTTTTCTCTTCTTTTTTGTCATGAATCTATGGTTTCTGTTTAGATTCTATAATTTGAACCAATGCCGCACTACATATATCACTTACCATAGCATCCTTGGCATATGCATATCTGATTTAGTACTTTGACATATGTGATAATTTTTTGTTCAATGCTGGGATGTGCAACTTTAATGCATATACATATGACTTAGTACTTTGATGCTCTGTAGTGTGAAACCCTGTTGTATTATCCATGCCCTTCCCGCTTTTCGATGTTGCCAAAAGGGGGAGAGTTATATGATTCAGGGGAGTGGTTTATTTCATGCATATTGTGAGGGGGAGTTCTTCACCAAAATGCCAAAATGCACCTAAATTCTGATATCTCCTTTTGAAATAATTATGCGTATACATCATTGTCGAATTATCAATGTACTTTACTAACTTCCCTCTTTGAGATGTTTGTCATCATCAAAAAGGGGGAGTCTGTGATTTCATGCCTTGACAGGATTTGTTTTGATGATTGACAAAAGGAGTTCTATGAATAGTCATGTGCAAAAAGCGGAAAATTACACCAAGACGCCTACCAAGGATCAAAGTTTTTTTTTAAGTATTTATTTTATTTTTAGGACTATTTGTAAGTAGTAATAAAATGCTCTCAACTAATTAAATCACACACTCACAAAATGATTTTTATTCTAAAACTGATTTTATGATAATTTTTCCTAAATTATTGTTAGGCACAAAGTATTTCGAAAAAATCTTAAGTTGTGCTCAAAATATTTTTCTGAAAAATGTTTCAAGTTTTCTTTGGCTTGTTGCAAGAAACATAATACCCTTAAACGATTATAAGGATATTCATAATCGTTTATGACGTGCTCCTCTTCTCCGTGTCGAGCAGTGATATCTTGACATGCAAATCTCGTCTGCAGCCGAAATGTGTGGAGAGATCGTATGTCGAGCTGTGTGGAGAGATCGTATGCCGAGCTGTGTGAGAGGTCGTATGCTGAGCTGTGTGGAGAGATCGTATGTCGAGCTGTGGAGAGGTCGTATGCCGAGCTGTGTGGAGAGATCGTATGCCGAGCTGGGGAGAGGTCGCATGCCGAGCTGGGAAGAGGTCGTATGGAAATACGATGTCGGACACCAAGTGTGTCCGAGAATCATTTCCGTCTCCGTGTCTTTTGATCACTTTATAATCGATTACACCCTTTTTAAATGTCATCCGTGTATCATGTTTTCAACAAATTGCAGCTGTCATCTTATGACCAATTGACAAAGAAATGTTTATCTCACAAACGCGTTTTTAATGCCAATTCTCTCTCCGTCTTTCCAACTGGCTCTTTCTTTTTGCCTATATATAGGACAGTATTTGTGCATTCCAAAAAACAACACTCACTTATTCTTTGTGCCAAACCTCACAAATATTCTCCATCACTCACACTTATTTTGAGCACAATTTCTTGAGAGCTTTTATTCTACATAATTTAAGTTGTATTATTTGAGCTTCAATTTGTTATATCCGCACTATTGAGTGTATCTTTCTCATCTCATTTTATTTGTAAAAACATTTCTTTTTGGGTAGGAATCCCAAGGTGTTCATAGAGAGGTGATATCTCTTGAACGTATTGCTCTGGTATAGAGTTGTAAAGGTTTCTAGTGAACTCGATTTAAAAGCTAGTGATTTAGTGAAAATCCCACGTTGCTTTGCCTTGGGGACGGGGCGTAGGCCACAGGGGTGTTTGGTGGCGAACTCGTATGTCTATTGCGTGCTCTTCTTTGCTCTCTGTCTCTTTATCATTCAAGCACTTTATTTAATTTTTTTATTTATTTTTCGGTCATTTATTTTCTGTCATTTATTTATTGCAATTTAATTCCTGCAATTTATTCTTCAAGTTATTTATCTTTTCGCAATTTATTTCTTTCAAGTTTCTTTTAATTCAGTAATTTATCTGTAATTTTTTATATAAGCACCGCTATCACAATTCACCCCCCTCTTGTGTTTGAAGTCACTTGGTAACAAGATGATTCCCAAGAGTATCAGAGATTTTTTTTTCTAGACATTAGTTAGTTCATTGGTTATTAGATTCGTTGATCCACATCGCTATCAGATAGGGCCGCGTGGGTTTTCGGTTTAATTCCAGTAGAAATAGGAAGGGGAGTTAATCCATCAAGTTGAAGATAGTAGTAGTAAAGCTCAACTAAGAGTGAAATGTTATGGACACGAGTTAACCGGTGAACATCCGAGATTATAAGTTACTGCGCGTAAAGTCATTAAGTTGGGTCTGATGTGATTCTAACTAGCCACTTACAAGCTGAGTCTCCAACCAAGTGAGGCTTAGACCTCGTGTGAGACAAAGTTTGTAATCCACTAGTGAAAATCAAGTCAGTCCAACCAATGGATACCTCCCAAGATTTGAGCAACCCTAGAATTGAAGGTTGCCTAGGCCAAGATGGCTGTAAGACCAAGTATAGTGAGCTAGAGATGAATATCACTTCCATAAGTTACAGAAGAGATATTTGAGGAAGAATTTCCATTTGTAACATAAGAGTGAGTGTTGTAAATGGGAATTGTTCAAAGTATGTATTAGTTACTGTAACACCCCGTTTCCGGAGCGCTGCTGTGCAACCCAATCTAATGCTGAAAACATTTAATGCTTGTATGCTTTCAACAAAGAGTACTCTTCTGTCTTTTCCAATGCAAAATAGGAGTAATTTTTTCTCAAGTTTTCAAAAATAAGACATAAAGAGTACTACAATTTTCCAAATAATGCAAAATCAGTCTTTTACAAATATCAGAGTATAACGCATCACAATCAATACTTTTCATAACATAAAACATAACATAATCGTTTTGCACTGAGGTGAGGTTTTCTAAAATAGAATAACTATAAAACAACAAAGATAAAACCCTAAGCTAAGCTGGCCAACAACTATAACTCTTACTGAGAAATAGTTCAGCAAGATCAAAACATGAAACATTCAGAGTAATCTTCCTCCACTGGCCCAATCTTCAACGCTCCTGGAAAGATGAAACTGTGGCAGCTATGGAGCTCCATCTGGAAGTGACATCCATAGGGATATCCAATCCAACAACAGTGCAAGGGTAAATTCTTTGTCAACGAGTTTATCATAGGCTATGTAGCATGCAAACAATATATACATATATAATACAACAACATGCTTTTATATACATATACATACTTAATAGACCGCATGCATCATCATGGTATATCAAGCATTGCATGTGAGCAGACAACTCAACCAGCAGATCAACAATCAAGTCACCACAATATCAAATAATTGCATGGGCAAACAAATCAACCAATAGCTCAACAAACAAGTCACCACAATATCCAACAATTCTATCAACAGATCAACAATCAAGTCATCACATATCATAAATGTGGTTAGCTATGCATATCAATGCAGTATGACTAGTTTGTGTATACACCTGCAGCCTTAATAGGTCAGCAGTATGACGAGTAATTTATTTCCTAACACCCGAACAAGATAGCCACACATTAGGCTTGCCTCAATTTAGGCTTGCCACACATTAGGCAATATAGTGACAACTCGTCTTTTGAAGTCTTTAAGACCAATCAAATGCTTCGAGTCTAATGACAACTCGTCTTTTGAAGTCTTTAAGACAAATCAAACGCTCTGAGTGTCGATGCTCAATGGTCAAGATGCATCCAAACAAATTCATCAATATGGCGTGCTCTCCGTAGGGAGCGCCCGAGTAATGTTTTAATTAATGAATGCGGATCGACAAACTTCAACTGTGTTTCACATTCGAAAAGGTGGAGGGAACTCAAAGTTTAAGCACTACAATGAGCATCCCATACTACTCAAGTAATGCCCAGGTATTCTTGATCACGCAGTGAACTGAGATGATGAGAAATACCCCTTAGAGGTCAAACACAGGACACTAGGTCCAGGTGTTCAACTGCGGAACGCTAATCTTAATCTTAGATCAAAACTCTAGGCACGTAATGCAGAACACTAGGCTCAATTTTTAGGTTGAGTTACTAGGCACGCCATACGGAACACTAGATCCAATTCTTAATCAAGAAAATACGCACGCAAGCAGGACATTAAGTCCCAGCACATGATACATGGCCCATATGCTCAATAGGAACACTAGGTTCCCTATATTTTATTCTTTCGTAATCTCGATATTTGAAATCTCTTTCTCAGTACTTGTATCACTCCTATGTATTTGAAAATACTTTTTTGCTCTAGGTCGTTGAAACCCTAGTTGTGCTAAATAATACACTAGGATAATTCCCACACACATTACTTAAGTCAACCGTCTTCAAAATTTACAATGTTTTCTTTTTTAAAAGAACCTCTAAAACAACTTCTAAACCTCTGATCCATAAAGCGTGTTTGTACACTTACTAGGCACGCCATACGGAACACTAGATCTAATTCTTAATCAAGAAAATACACACGCAAGCAGGACATTAAGTCCCAGCACAGGATACATGGCCCATATGCTCAATAGGAACACTAGGTTCCCTATATTTTATTCTTTCGTAATCTCGATATTTGAAATCTCTTTCTCAGTACTTGTATCACTGCTATGTATTTGAAAATACTTTTTTGCCCTAGGTCATTGAAACCCTAGTTGTGCTAAATAATACACTAGGATAATTTCCAAACACATTACTTAAATCAACCGTCTTCAAAATTTACAATGTTTTCTTTTCTAAAAGAACCTCTAAAACAACTTCTAAACCTCTGATCCATAAAGCGTGTTTGTACACTGACTTATTTTAGAAGATACCTTTAGTTTACCATGAAAACATTTCTCGGCTCATGGAATCGCATCAGACTTACCGTTGTAAGTCGTCAAACCAATAACAGTCGATCAACACATTATTAATTAATACATTATCAACAACAATATCTTGCATATTCCAATCAATATCAAGTTCCATTTAAATCCAACATGATTCAAGGAAAAACAACACAAATCATAATGCCTCGCAGGGCCAGGAACATGCTACAACATTTTAGACAGCATATAACAATTCAGTGTGCTACAACATGCTACATACTTTCCCCAATTTCAAGTCCAATCAAATCATTCAAACATGATTTAAGTCACACAATACTATTCAGTCTTGCCATATAGGGCCAAATCAATACACAATAATTCATGCTACAACATCTCAACAACACATAGTAATACTACAAGTACTACCACATAATTTAACCAAACCTCAAACCAACCAACACACAAGGCAAAAAGTCCAAACTCATTATATAAGAATTTCCCTTCCCTTGGGCGCTTTAACAATCCAAGCAAGGTAATTCGAAACTATCATCAAGTCGCACCTCGCGCGTACCTTAAGCACGAACCTTAACAAAACAAACTTAATTCAATTAGAACCCAAAAATACAAGTCCTAACTCCCTAGGATAGCCATGGTTTGGGTTCCTAAAAGGCCTAAGACTTACTCACTTAATCCCATATGGATCACACCTAGTCATATATCATGCAACAAGTCTAAGTCATGCAAGTTTTGAAACTTTTTCAAATATTACACACTTAGAAAAAATACCTAAACTAAAATTTACCAATTGGAATAGTGTTTTTACCAAATGAATAGTGTTTTTCCAACTTTGAATCACTTTTTAAAACACTAAAACATGTAACAAAATTTTAGAAACAACTTCATTACAAGTTCAAAACAATTCTTGAAACATAACCCAAATCCTTTCCCAAAATCATGCTTCTTTGAAAAGCTTTGCTAAATCAAATCATCAACCACTTTTACAACTATTTTTAAGCATAAAGACAAGCTAAGAACAAGTTACAAATCTCCCTTGAAGGTCACGATTTTGGGAGTTCAAAAACAACTTCAAGGTTTTAAGCCTTTAACTCTTAAATCATGCAAACTTTATTTAATCAAACTTCTTACCATAAGACAACTTCTTTACCACTTTAGGACACTTAAAATCAAGTTAAAACTTACCCAAATCTTGTTGATAAGCCACTGTTTTAAGCATCACAAAACAGCCCCCAAAATTGTTTTAAACATAACCATCTTTATAGTTCTTAAACCTTAACCAAAAACCAACTTCTTAAGCACTTACAGCACCTTAAATACATTTTAAAACATCCCCCAAGAACATTATTGAGGCCACAGTTTAGTGCCCTAAAAATAAAACCAAACTTTTCAAATTTTTCATTTTCAAATCATATAAGTTCACTATACTTAATTCCTTTAACCTTAAACCAACTTCCTCAACACTTGAAACTCTTTAAAAACAATTTAACACATCCCCCAAAACCATATTAGAGCCACGGTTTCAGCCCCCTATTTCCAAGCAATCTATTTTTCCAAAAACCTTGTAAACATGCATATATGATTAGTATCCAACATACAACTAATAAACCTTTAAGACTAACTCCAAATCAACAAAAACAAGTCAAGAACAAGGCCTAGAACAACCCCAAAGTTTCGGCCAGCAAAGGGGTTAGGGTTTTCCAAACTTAAAACACCAAGCTCATGGAAGAAAACAAAGGGCTTTATGGCTAATCATGCAAATCTAGCCAAAACAAACACTTTAACTCAAAAACAACTCTTAAATCCTTCAAAACCCATATCATGGAACTCAAAAGAGATAAGGGAAGGATTATAGAGATTACCAAGAGATTTGATGATGATTGAACAAGGATTGAGAAGAAAGGAAGCAAAGGTGCAAACTTGATCACAAAAACTTCCCAAAATCCAAGCTTTCTCTTTCTAGAAATTTTCTCAAGTTTTTTTCTCTCTAATGGAAGAAAGAAGGCTGAATGTGATTAAGGAAGAAGGCCACGAAATTTTTAGGGACATGGAAGGAACAAAATTGATCATTTAGTTGGAAACTAACTAATTAAGTCCTAAACTAACTAAACTAATTACCTACCTTTAACTTAATCACTAATCACCACTTGACACTTGTAAAAGCACATTCTAAAAGCAAGTTCAGCTCCCCTAGTGGCTGGGTGAACCGCCCTTCAGCCCTAAATATCAAGATATTATCATTTCGTCGCGTTCTCGCTCAACCGGGTGCGCGGCGCTACGCGTATATGAGGGTTTTTCTACCAAAAACTCCAAAAATAAATCTAATAAATTATTCTATAATCAAAAATTATTAATCAACCAAAATTTCCCTAAAAATATTAGAAGTATTTCTATGAATGTCGCTTTCTCGATTTATTTAGCTAAAACGCGACCGTAATGCGCTCACAGAGAAAACACCCTATATTTTTTTGATGCCCAAAAATCCCATAAAAAATTCCAATAAATCATAAATATTGGAAAATACTAAGATCTCAAATTTTATAAAATTTGGATCACGTTTGGGCATGTTTCAGTTAGAAACTCGCCCAATAGCCTAGTTACGACAGAATTCAATAGAATTCTCGCAGCGTAATAAAAACTGTAAATTAGTGAGGATCACTAATTTCAATTTCTCTTATCATCTAAATATTATTCAAACAATAAAATCATCAATACAAAATTATTAAAATAAAAGTCACCTTAAATACGACATAAAACCAATAATTAATAAAATAACTCAACGTCAAAAATTTAAACTATGACTTAAAAATACTTATCAAATCCTGAAAATTATTTCCCATTCAATAAAATAATTTTCTTTAATCAAACAACAATTTTTCACATTTTTCAAGATTAGTTCATATTAAAAATAGTATACGTCTACACTGTCTCTTAATCTAAATTAATTACTAAAACCGTAGATTGTTTACAACAAATGTAGCAACTCTTTGTACTTTTCATAAGTCATCAAGGTGATCAAGCTCTATGATTTATTTCCAAGTAGTCGGAACTGTAAAATATTTTTCACTAAAATTGGTATGTTACACTATCCCTATGGATGTCACTTCCAGATTGAGCTCCATAGCTGCCGCAGTTTCGTCTTTCCAGGAGCGTTGAAGATTGAGCCAGTGGAGGAAGATTCCTCTGAATGTTTCATGTTTTGATCTTGCTGAACTATTTCTCAGTAAGAGTTATAGTTATTGGCCAGCTTAGTTTAGGGTTTTGTCTTTGTTATTTTGTAATTACTCTATTTCAGAAAACCTCGCCTCAGTGCAAAACGATTATGTTATGTTTTATGTTATGAAAAGTATTGATTGTGATGTGTTATACTCTGATATTTGTAAAAGACTGATTTTGCATTATTTAGAAAATTGTAGTACTCTTTATGTCTTATTTTTGAAAACTTGAGAAAAAATTACTCCTATTTTCCATTGCAAAAGACAGAAGAGTACTCTTTGTTGAAAGCATACAAGCATTAAATGTTTTCAGCATTAGATTTGGTTGCACAGTAGCGCTCCGAAAACGGGGTGTTACAAAGGTGGTATTAGAGCAGTTCGGTTCTAACTGGACCGCTTTAGGTTAAGCTGGCCTAGATTGTTGGGAATTTTCGGGTATAAGTTTGTTGTGCCTAGGTTATGTGAACTTTGTTTGTGATTGTCTGTAATGTTTTCTAGTTGAAACAGGCGTGACATTGTGTGAAATTGTGTGCAATCATCCCAGATGATTGATTTTGTTGTGGGCTTCTAGTTTGTTTAATTTGTAGAAATTTGATGCCTTAAAAACGAACGAGTCTTTCTGCTAGAGCTAGTAACTTAGACGTGAATCACGTAATCCTAGTGATAGCCAGGATTGCAACTACTGTTGTACAACAGATTGCCGCAAAGAATCAACATGATTTGCTAAGACAACAAACGGAGGAGCGAGCTATTGGAGGGTCAGTTAGGCCAGATTATTGGAACCAAGGGCAAAGTGGAAGACAACAACAAGGAACATTTTATCTCCATCCTCAGGGAAGTGAACACAATCAGAATTGTCCTATGGCGTTGGCAATTGGGAATGGCTAGGAGTTGAAGTGGAACTATCACCAATATGTAAGCAAGGAACAGTTAGCTGATGAATGCTCATTGAAGGACCGACTATGCTGTAACTACAAGAAATCAGGACATATTTCTAAGGACTATCAATTGCCAAAGGTGGATCAACTGCAGATGCTGCGAAGGTTACGTGCCCAGCTATTGGAGGATATGTCTACGTGATAGGCAGAAAGGGAATCACAAGCATCAATAGCTGAAGATGCACTACTTCAACGGCGAAGATGAAGAGCACAACGTTAACCAATAACCAACCAAGGAAAGGTTGTGTCTTAACTACAAGGAACCGAGTACCACGAGCTGAGTCTGCTGTCAACAATGTTGGAGCTGTAAGATCAACCAATAAGGGACATGTTTACACACTAAGCGAAGCGGAGAACTCATCATCTGAAGGCTTCATTCCAGGAAACACGACACAATGGAGTTGAGTAGGCAGAGTTTTACAAGGGAGATTATCCGTAGGAGACGCTATAATTACCATATTATTTGTATTATGGTGTGTGTGTGGTTCTAAGTATAGACCACATAAGTGCTTTAACCTTGTGACGTATTTTATTATTGTATTAAATTCCAAAATCCAAATTTTCAATATACTTTTGGTATTACGATTTATGTTCTTGTAAATGTAGTACTCTTTATGTCTTATTTTTGAAAAGGGTTTCAAAGGAAAGAAAAAGAAAAAAAATTACTCCTATTTTCCATTGCAAAAGACAGAAGAGTACTCTTTGTTGAAAGCATACAAGCATTAAATGTTTTCAGCATTAGATTGGGTTACACAGTAGCGCTCCGAAAATGGGGTGTTACAGTTACCTCAGGGTGACAACCTTATTTCGATAAGTTATTTGACGAATGAAAGGTTACGAAAGGCTGTTTTGAGCGAACTTCCAAGAAATGTTCTAGGGAAGTATTTTTCAAGGAGTCTAAGGAGATAGAAGAAGCAAAGATCCACTCGTTTGACGCAAAGAGGCAGGTCCGTAGGGGAGTATGTAGTCAAATTCAAAGAATTTTTGATATACTTAACCTACCTTCAACATGTATAAGAGGATGAGTAAGAGACTCTCCAGATGGAGCAAGAGCTTGAACCGAGTCAAGTAATATCGTGTGTCAATTTGAGGAGGATGTTTATGCGAGACTGTGAGTTACGATAGGATTGCAAAGAAAGTATATACTTTTTTAATAGCAGAACGTCTAGACAAGTAGCAGATGATGTAGAGCAAACGTAAGAATGTCCAACAGTTAAGAGCAACAGAATAAGAGAGCAGCACCAGAGTTAAATTCTGTGACTGCAAGTAAGGTATTCCACTTGACGGGAATAAGCCGAGAAGAGTTTACCTATTTGGAAAGGGCATGAGATCAAAGTTCGTGGCGGAAGCACCGAAAGTCAATCCTACCAAAGGATGAGATAAGCAGATAAAGTGAAGTTTGGGGACGAAATCCCATGAAGGTGAATTTTCATTCTCACCTATGTTATTATAAAGTTCCTACACTTTTAGCTCCACAAAGGGATTCTTGAAGTGAAAACCTGTTTCATGGGAATGAAGTTGTAGTCGAAGTTCCAATGTAATACGTAGCAGTTTTCGAGGACAAATTTTTTTAAAAGGTGGGTAGTAGTGTAACACCCCAAATTCTCTAAGCTAAATTGAGAATAAGTTATGAGAAGTTTTGTGTGATTGTATTTAAGCTTAATCTGGTTTCAAATTGAGTGAATATGATTATACAAAGTTTTAATGGGTAAGTTGTTGATTTGGAGTTAAGGAATAAGTTGGATTTAATCCTAAGATGATTGGAAGTGTTAATTAGGAGTTAATTGATGAAGATTTTATGTTAAAAGATGATTTCTCACATTTTAGCACAATGTGAATCGATTTTCCACAAGCCTGAATCGATTCACAACTGTGTTCCAGACCACAAAATGTTGCTGTGAATCGAAGTGGGAAGAGGTGAATCGATTCACCAATTCGATTTACCAGACACGCTGTAGTTTTCTTTCTGCATGAGTCGATTCACCACTCAAGTGTGAATCGATTCACACCCTGATATAAGCTGAAAAAACACTGCAGAACTCGGCAGAATGCGAGGAAGGGGAAAATAGAGAGAAGGGGGCGATTGGGAGAAGAAAGAAGGGAGAGAAATGCTAGGGTTTCTCAAACCCTATGAGAGATTGAAGGATTCTTGCTAGATTTCCTCAAATCTAAGCTTAAATCAAAGTTATGAGGGTGTGATTTGGGTATTCTTGAAGATTTGGGTTTGAACCCTAGAAGATTGAAGATGAAGAAGATGAAGAAGGAGGAAGAAGATCAAGATTCTTCAAGAATGGTTCAAGCTTTTGAGCATGAAGATGAAGATTGAAGAGGTAGATCAAGATTTGGAAGAAGTTGATGAAGCCCTAAGTTGAGGAAGAAAGGGAAAACGTGAGAGAGATCAAAGAGGGCAAGGTTCAACCATTCTAGCTCAAAGCCTTGAATAACAATGGTGAGTTCTTCATCCCTTAGGTGATGGGCAACCAATAAGACCCACATATATGATTGTTCTCAAAGAAGTCCTTAAACCTCAAAGGGTTAAAAGTTAGGGTTTGTTAACCTCTTTGATTTTAAGTTAATGTTAAAGTTATTATTATGAAATTATATGGGGTTTGACTGAAATACGGTTGGATTCTGTCCCCAACGCCCCTAATTAATATGTGATGCTTGAACCTTGAATGCTCCAAATAGCTTCAATGAGATTATGTATGTTTTATGTTAGCTCCTATGTTAGCCCCATAGAGTTTCAAGTTATATGTTTAATGTATGTGTTGTCCATTAAATTGGTCAATTGTGAGGCTTGTCAATTAGCCCTAAGAGTATGTCCATGGTGTCCTTGTTTTGAAATGAGTTCTTGACTTGAGATGGTATGTGAAGTTGCATATAAATATGTGCTATGACTTGTTTATATGATTATGTGAATTTAAATTATGTAATGTGCTTTACTTGCCTAACATCAATCCCTAGGTTAAAATAGAATTCCATTGATGAGTGTTTAGATAAGTACAGATTTCATAAATTAAGAGGCCTAATTGCCTAGAATGAATAGGTGAACGATCTCATTCCTTATGAATATGTATTGAAAATGCATTAGATGGAATCAAATAATTATAAGATAACAAAAGCTAAATGATGAAATATATTTAGTGGTGTTTGAGTCTCATAAGAAATTGTGTTGTCTAGTTCTTATGTTCATCAAAGATGCATGTGTTAGAATTCAAAAAAATTACAATTGCATGTTATGCTTGAACCCTAGATTTTTCATGTCCACCTCTTGGCATTATGAAAAGAGTATGAGGATTTCAAATCCTACTTTGATGTTTTACTTGATTGCAATATGCACATATGCATAGTTAAGTCCAAGGGTCTTAAAAGATACCAAGTTGCCTCATAAGAGGATATGTCGGTATGGTTAGCCTCGTGGGACGCCACTTGGAGGGTTAAGACGTCTAACCACCATATCGAAAGCTATGTTGAGCGGGGTCTATGGAATTAGGCATATGACCAAATCCGACAACATAGAAAAGAATATTTATACGATGTTAAGCTTTGTTGAGCGGGGTCAATGGAATTAAGCATATGACCAAATCTGACAACATAGAAAAGAATATTTGTATGATGCATAGTTATGTTGAGTGGCAGTATGGGTAGCCATCTGGTAGCCACTTGGCATAAGGCCAGTGGTCAATAGTCTAGTGGTGAATAGTCCATGCTGTTACCATAAGTCTTATGGGTGACGTAGCAGGTAAGCCACGAGGTTGAACAAGGCCAGTGGTAATAATATAATCCCTGTGCGTTACAATAAAAGCAACATCGAAAAGAATGTTCATATGATGTTATGTGTTTGCGATGTATGTTCATGTCTAGTTTTATCACAAGCTGTCACTATGAATATTGGACTGGGATTAGTACAACCAGCAATATTCGAAGCTAAAGCTTAAGGTTAAAGTTTAAGTATAAGTTTAAGTTTAAGATAGTGCATCCTATGGTTTCAAACTTAAGGGCCTGCTAAGTATTACGTTTTGAAGTTAATTTCCGAGAGAGAGAGAGAAGAAAAGGAAGGCTCGACAGATAAAATCTAAGTAAGTCTTTTCAGTCTAGTAAGAGTCGACGAGAGAATGGTGAGGAGTTCGTGAAGGGCTCACTGAGATTTTATATCTCACCCCGTTCCTTTTATGTTTTTCAGATAAACAGATACCGATGAATGATGAGGCGAAGCTCCAGGCTTGGCATCCAGATTTTAGTTTTATTTATTCATTAAGGTTGTAATCTATTTATTAGATTATGTATTGAGTTTTAATTTATGACTTGGATTACTATAATTAAGTTTGTAAATTATTAGTAATTCCTATGCTTTAATGTAATTTGTCGTACTTTCAATTTTATATTGAGGTGTGGGTGTTACATTATGGTATCAGAGCAGTTCGATCTTATCAGACTGTGAGTCACTAGTTTAGTAATGACTCAGTTTAGAAAGTGTCAGTTTAGTCCTTGTTGGACTGTAGTTAGTTAGCCAGAATTTTTCTTTGTTCGAGAACGTCTCTCTATATTCTTATGGTTAGTATAGAATATTAAGTCTGATCAACTTAATACTCCATACTGCGTACGAATAATGTAGTAGATGGAGCTGGCGGACGATGGAGAGGACCGAATAGGAGCGCAACTCCGAGAAAGTTTAATGGATAAGGATGATACTGATAAGGAAGGACTGACTGTAAGAGCTCTCGATAAGTGAGAACCTTCAAAAGTTACGGATAAAGGGAAACAAGTTCCCACCTTTCCGGAGCCAAGAGTTAAGGAATGTTTCAAGAGTGGTTGGAACCATAGATGAGAGAGTTTGGTTGGACAAATGTGTATTTCATGTACCGTCAACCGGGACCCTCGGGAAAGAAATTAGGAATGACGAGCAAGTAAAGGATTTTAATTGCAAGGTTTCAATCGACTTAGGATGGGCGTTTATAATAGGTTAGGGTTCAACAGTTATTGATTTATCAGGTTGTTTAGCCTAATCTATTATGAATGGATCCAAGATTGATTGAAATCCTATGTCATACCTAAGTGATCCTTAGTGTTCTAAGTGATTAGTTGTCCGAATAGGAAGTAAGTTATGGATAAGCCACTCACGTCAATGCCTAATGGTAGTAAGGAACCTCAAGGGAGAGTAAGCCCTAGAGAAGCAGATAGAAACCCTAAGCCTTTCAGGTATAGTGACCCTGGTTGAGTAGTTAGCCTAGAAGGAGAAATGAACTATAGTCTTTGAACTATAGGAGATATAAGCAAAGTTCAGTCTGCGAAAATTTGAAGTTGTTAATGTTTGCATTCAATCTGATTGACTGGTAAATGAAGTGAATTCATCTGACCAATTATAGGCTTTATCTTAGCCAAATGAGAATATTATTTGGAATGAGACTTAGTCTATAATCGGGTAATGAATCACCAAATCCTCAGGGCAATTACTTACATTGCAGAGATTAATTCCTTCCGGAGTTCTAATGATCTATAAGTAGTAGTGAAGGTAGATCCAATAAGTGAGATAGATGATTCCCTAGAATATCAAGGATTTATTTTCTGGACATTAGTTAGTTCATTGGTTATTAGATTCGTTGATCCACATCGCTATCAGATAGGGTCGTGTGGGTTTTCGGGTTAATTCCAGTAGAAATAGGAAGGGGAGTTAATCCATCAAGTTGACGATAGTAGTAGTAAAGCTCAACTAAGAGTGAAATGTCCTTGCAATTAAGGACATTTCGGAGAGAAATGAAGAAAATAAGACTAAAATTGAGCCTCAACAGTTAAGTAACTCTTCTTCCTAATGTTCTAAAAATTCTTATAATGATACGCAAGCAATTAGGTTGTTAGAAAAACTTAGAAAATTGCATGCCAATATTTCCTTTGCTGAAATTGTCTCTGTAGTGCCTAAATATGTTAAGTTTTTCAAAAGAAATAATTTTTAATAAAAGAACATTGGAAGAAGTAGAGATAGTAAATTTGAATGAAGATTGCTCTACGATGCTGTGAATAAATTACCACCTATGTTGTTCCCTGTTCGATTGGTAATAATTCTTTTTATGCATTATATGATTTGGGTTCAAGTGTGAATCTAATGCCTCTGTCTGTTTTTAGAAAGCTAAATTTGCAGGAACCACAACCCTCTTACATGTCTTTGCTGTTAGCTAATTGAACTCTTGTTTACCCAAGAGGGATAATAGAGGACGTGTTAGTCAAAGTGGGAAAATTCATTTTCCCAGCAGATTTTGTGGTTTTGGACATGGATGAAGACGAAGATGTTCATATTATATTGGGATGACCATTCTTGGCAACAAGAGATGCCACTATCCATGTAAAGAAGGGAACTGTGACTCTGAGGATTGAAGATGAAAAGGAGGTATTTAAGATTTATAATGCTAACAAATTTTCTTCCTCTAGTGCATCTTGTTGTTTCCTGCAAGACATTGAGCATGAACAGGCTAAAGAAAAAGAAGAGCCAGTTAAGGAGCAAGACATCAACTCTATTGAACAGAGTATGGGCATAACCCCTTCCTTGGTATTGGAAGCACTCTGTTTACCCAAATTCAAAGGATTGCCTGGCGAGGATCCTGTTCTCCATGCACTGAATTTTTATGAATTGGTTAAGTCTGACAGACACAAAGGAACCATCGCAAATGAGACAAGGCTGAAGTTATTTACTTTTTATCTCGGAGGAGTGGCTAAGTAGTGGTTCTCAATTTACCCTTAATTTCACTTTAAATCATGGGACGAATTAGTGGAAGAGTTTGTTAGGACATTCCAATCCACATCTGAGGCAGAAGACAAAAATGATCATATCCAAGGGTTTAAACAGTTGGTGGGTGATACTTCTGAAGAGATTGCTACCTTTGAAATAGACCCATCCATTATTTCAGAGGTGTCAGCCCTAGAATTTAAAGGAACAAGAAGGCAAGATCCTATTTGTAACATCCCAATTTTTAAGAAAAATTGTTTTAGCAATAAAATCCCGAATGCTTGAAGGTAAGTCATAGAGACTGATCATCTCAATAATTTACCGAGAGTACGAGGAACTGTTTTGATTTATTTTAAATAATTATTATTTATGATGTCAATTCAAATTAATAGACAACATAGACGTATGATGCTTTTAATGTGAATTCATCAACTGAGTTTTTATATATGTTTATTGTTTGACGCGTTGACGCGTAGTATTTTTGTTGACTAAGAAAGTGATTGAATTAAACCAAGATAAAATTTAATTTAATAGTTAATATTATTTAATATTAATTCATGGTTCAAAACTCGTTGAATAATTCTAATGAATTTTCGTCATATTTTGAGTCGCAGGGTAAATTTTATCTGCAATAAAAATTAAAATAAATTTCGATTTCGATGAAAATCGAACCATAACTTGTTGTGATATTGTTTGAGTGTTTTTAATTGTTTTTATAATTTATAGATAATTTATTTATCATGCGGTGAATTAATTTCTAAGTAAATTAATTTACGCGATTTATCGGCGAGCGAATTATCGTTAACACGATTACTCGACGCCGTAATTTTAGGACACCAAAACTCTAAGATTAGTGGGTAACCATGAGAAGAGTGATTAGGTGTCAATATATGGTGATTAGCTTAAAAATATCTTGATTTAAGATGCTAGGTGTCATTTGTTTGATGGTTAATTAGATAATATCTCTCCTAAACCATTTCTACCCATGTAAAAGGCATGGATTAAAATTTTTGTTTTACTCTCTCTATTTCTCTTGTTCAGGCCAAGAGCACCCCCCATTTTCACACTCTCATTTATTTTTCATCTTGCTTCAAGTGTGGGTGAAAAAGTGAGAAACCAAGGCAAGTCTCCATCCCTTCTTCTTTTCCTCTTCCAGCGTGATCATCCTCCACCTCCACCACCACCATTTACGTCCATTTTCTTCTTCTAAATACCATCTTCATCTTGGTCTAGAAAGTTAGTGTAAGATCAAGCTCTTATTCTTTGATTTTGGTGGCCAAAATCGTGGCCTTTGTAAGGGTTTTAGAAGTTGATTTCTTTAATTTTTCCTTGTTTAATTCTTCTATTTTGCTTTGATGATGATCATGAAGTGAGATGACAAATTATTCCCCTTGATTTTGGAACCCTAGGCCGTGAGGCTCTAAGGAAAAAGGGGGTGTGATCACTTCATGTGAATCCTAAATTTTGTTGTGGTAAATGTTGTCTAACCCTTTATTTTGTTGTTGTTGTTAATCTGTGTTTAATCAAAGGAAAAGGTTAAGTTTTATTCTTCTTGATGCTTGATCAAGCCATGATAGGAGCAAAGTTTTTGGCTTTGTAGTGTTGATTAAAATTTTGAAGGTTTTGAGAAAAGATTTAGGTGTTTTGAAGTGAAGTTAGTTGATTAGAAATTTTAAAAAATTTCTCTAAAATTGGATGTCAAAACCATGAGCCCTAGGTGGGTTGGAAAGAAATTTTTTTGTGTTTTCAAAGTTTGATTCATGTGTATTTAGTTGTTGTCAAAGTTTTGGAAATTTTGGGAAAAGTTTAATTGAGTATTAGTAGTTGATTTGGTATTTTAAGACAATGAAACACCTATGTTAGAGGAATCTTTGTGTTTCTTTAACCAAGTTGGAGTCTTGACAACTTAGTATGAAAAAGATTTAGTTTTAGTATTGATTTCATGGTGTCTATATTTAAGAAAATGAATTTTTTTGGTCTTTAAAATATTTATTTTAACTTTGATTTAATAAAAGGAATTTTGGTTGAGTAACCTAGGGGGTTTGGGATTAAACCATAACCTAGGAATTATTTTGGGTGAATTAGAAAATGTTCTAAGCTTCAGTGTGTTTTGTTTAAGATATTTGAGGTCGTGATTGCGTGCAGATTAGAGTTGTGACATATTGTTGTCATGTGGACTGATAGTTTTGGTAAAGGTTTCTTCTAGATATAGTTTTAGTGATGTGTATTAGCTATTGTATGATTGTGTAACAGCACTTCACATTCAATAATTGATATTGTGTGATTTGTAAGGGCTACTTCTAGACATCTAGAATTTTGATATGTAAATGCGAGTTGTTGGGAATTGCTGGACTTTTGTGATTCTAAAATTGATAATATGACATGCTTGCATGTATGCTTAATTGTGTTTTCAGATATATGCTGTGAATTCTGTGTTAAATAATTAAATGTTTATTTAATTATTGTTGCATATTGAAATATCAAGTGAATTGGGATGTACATTGATTATGTGAAGATACATTGACATGCATAATGGTAACTTCGACTTGAATATCCTGAGATGAGGTTATCATAAGGGAATTCAGGGTCGTCGTTATGTCCTGGGGACATTTAACCCATCGCATGGAACATTATCGGATTGGGGACGTACCAAAAGATTAACCATTACATAGGGTATTCTGAAAACATATGCACTGGCATATAGTTGCATCAATAGGGTATTTTGTGAATCCTTATTGAGTTGTATATTATGTTGTGCTGTTATATCTGTTTTTATTTTAAGAAGTTGACATTTGCCCGTGGTTCTTTCAATTAATGAATGTAACCCAGATGATGAAGACTGCATAGTGTTTAAGACTGCTGACGTGTGTGGCTGAGGATGGTTCTTCCTGGTTGTCTATTATGTGTGGCTATTTTGTGTTACTAGAGGGTCTAGTAAGTGTCGTAGTGTGTCGGCCAGCTTTAGGTTGTTAATGTATTAGCTACGGTGTTGTAATAAGTATAGTTTAGTTTCAAGACTTGAATTGTCGTGTGTGCAATGATTAAATGAATCTATTTGTATGATTATTGAAGTTAGACTTTGATGTCTTTATTTATTCATCACATTTCCAAAAATGTTGCAATAATCTAACTGCTATTTTAAAAGAAGTTTTTTTAAAGAAAAAAAAATTAGATCCACATTTTCGAAAACCATATAAGCAGAGTATTCCATTTTCAAAAGTATTTGAACATTCAAGAGTTACAGTTATTTTAGCAGTGCTCTGGGAGTGGGGTGCTACACTATTCCTCACATGAGACAGTTTTGCAAAATGATGAGGAATGCTAACTATTGGAACTTGTCTCCGGATGAAGCAAAGTTAAAGATCTTCCCGTTTTCATTCATTGAGGAGGTGAAGATATGGCTATATCTCCTACCAGCTGAAGAAATAGAGACGTGGAATGACTTAGTAAAGAAATTTATCAAGACATTCTCGTTAGTTATCAGGAAACCAATTTACATCTGTGATGATTATGGGTACACAATGAACCCACCAAAGAAATGCTTTGGCCCTACTTGGATGGATCACTCTAATGAAGGCATCTACATTGTGGTCTTCCCCAATGGAAAGAAGGTGAAAGGTAAACTCAAAGAGGGGCAATTGCCTACTGGGGACTAATTCCAAGTCCTCCGAACTTTCAGGCTCGGGACTTTAAACAAGCTTTAACCAGGAGGCAACCTGTATTTACTAACATTTAATTTTATTCTATTTTTATTTTGATTTTATTATTGTTATTATTATTTTTTATTAATTATTAAAAATACAACAAAAAACAAAAAGATTTTTTTTTTAAGAAAACCAGTATGTACGGGCGTACATACTAACAGGCACTGCCGTACCCAATGGCCTCAGCCTGAAAAACACGAAAAATGGTTCAGTACGACTACACTTAAAACCAGGTACGTACAGAAGGCCGTACTGGCGGCCTTAGGGTTGAAGGTTTGACACAGGTACGTGCCTACATGTTGCACTGTACGGCTGTACATAAGGCTTTAGTCAGGCCGTACCTAACCAATTAAATAGCGCGTACAGAGACACTGAGTACGCCCATATCTCACGAAGTACGACCATACATAACATAGAATTCTGTAAAAATTTCCTAATTTTTTCTATTTTTCAATTTTTACAGGAATATTTTTAAACGTCAGAAAGGTGAGGCATTTTCTTCTGCAGCACCACGCTCGTCTAGAGCAGTGCCCTCTTACATCCCACAGCAGCACAAGGAAAGATACATACAGCTGCAGGATTTCCACACGCACACCCAGCGCTATTTGGATTTTGACGCCCTCGAGCAGGTTGGCCTGCGAGAGGAGGAAGTGATGCTGCTACAACGTATTGGATGGCTTCGGACTGCATCAGTACAATAGCCCACTCATGTGGAGGTTGTCCTAGACTTCTTAGCCATATATGGCTATCACATGAGAGACAGGGAGCCCGAGCATCTAGATATGGTTCAGAGAGGGGTGGCATGATTCAGAGAGCTGGCGGGCTCTCACAGGGGACATTCATTATATCCCCAGCCGAGCTAAGGCCAGCAAGATTAGAGATCCAACTGTGTGTACAGTGCACAGGTGGCTAGCCCGTCCTATCAACAGGAGAGCCCTTGGCGACATGACAGTCACACGGCCAGACCTCTTCTTACTATGGGCCATGACGAATGGCCAGGGCCACCACTGCGATGCAGGGATGTTCTTCTTGTGCACATGCACACAACTGGGCATTCATCTGTAGGCCCAAAACACTGGACACATCATGTTGGGTTCATTCATCTCCAGACTGGCTGCCCACCTTGAAGTTTGCGCAGGAATAGGAGTCATAGTTATTGAGATGGAGCCCATTGGACTATCTACGCTCTGCAACATCGGTGTTCTGCGGAGATTGGGGCACAGAGATTATGAGGTGATTCGACTGGAGCATCCCCAACAGCAGGAGGACCAGCACATAGATGTTGAGCCACTTGCAAAGGGGCACCCTGTACCATCACCACCACAGCCAGAGATAGCACCCCAGGACCACTCCTACTAGGACCTCATGACGCATCTCGGCGAGATGCATCTCAGCTTTTAGGAGTTCAGAGCCCATGTGGACCGGCGTTTTGACACCCGGGGGGAGTAGCTGGCTACACTTATAGGACTCCTCCAACAGCCCAGACCACCTGCCGAGTGATGAAGGATTTCATTTCTCTTCTTTTAGTATTTAGGCATTCTATTTGCTTATGTTTTAAAAAGAGGATTGTACATATTGGCATACTCGTAGGACAAATTTTATTTTATTACTTTTTGTTTTATTTTGCTATCTCATTTTCTTTTTATTTCTTTTTATTTGTTTCTAAACATTTTAGTTGTTTTGATGCACAGTTCTTGCGCCCGCTTACCAGCTTCATCGGTATTGGGAAAGGCAACATCAATTTTGTTCATATCCCCATTCAATTTGCTCGTGATATTTTTCAGAGGGGAGTGTTTTTCCAACTTCTTTTATTTTAGCACAACTATTTTTGATTTCTTTTATCCTTTTTATGCTCGATTTATCTTAGTAGTAGTGAGAACACTGCTAGAAATAAGTGTGGGGAAGGATTTTATATTTTGGTTATTACTTGGTTGTGCTTATAATTGCTTATAATTATAGAAAACTTTAAATTTTTGCTGATTTAGGGGCAATAAATTTTTTTTTGACAACTTGTGACTGAAATACATTGATTGTTTGTATTAGAATTTGTTGAAAATTAGCACTGAGGTTCTGTAAGTTTCAATTCTTTTTGTAAGCTACTAAAGTGAGATTTGAGCCTAAAACAAGAGGTCAGATCATACTTCTTGCCTCTTTTCTTGGTTTGAGTGATATTTTTCCATGATTGTGCATTCTAGAACTTGTGCTGAGACCATTACAAAGCGAATATAAGTTCATTTTCATGTGAATTGGGAAAGGGCAATTCTTAGGAATTTTCCAGGCCACTTCTATTTTGAAATTATCTTACCACTAGTTGTCCACATATTTCTTTGGCACCTCTTCTCGTTATTATTGATTATTATTTTGTGGAGGTAACCTTAGAAAATACTCTTTAACACTGTAATTGTTTGCAAGAATTTGAAGAGAGAGAGAGACGTGCGAGAGAGACGTCCGAGAAATAGAGCATTTCGCCTGATTGGTTGGCAGTGAAATGGTGACGAGAGAAGAAAAAAATCTGGATCCCATTAACTTTTCATTTCTTCGCACCGAAGAAATAGGAAAACAGCAAATTTTTTTTGTCCTTTTCCATTTCTACCCCTATTCTCTCATTATATCTCAAATTATTTAAATTTTTAGTCAAGGACATTGATGTCTTTTTAAAAATAATCAACACTTCTATTTTTCTCTTCTCTTTCTCTTATTCTAATTAATACCCTAAATCTACCCTATTTCTCACCTTTTTCTCTCTTTTCAAAATCTCTCTTCACAATTTCTCTCGTGAACCAATCAGAGGCTAAGAGCAGCTAGTGGCAGAAATCAAAAGAATAATGTTATGAACCCCTTACATTTGTTTATAAAAAGGAAGGCTCAGTATCTATTTCCTTCCTAATTTATTAAAATTGTTTATTTGTTGCATAAATGCATAAAAGGGGAAAGGAAAAAAAAAGAAAAGAAAAAGTATTGAAAAAGAAATATTTATTGTGATAAGGCCTTCAGGAAATGCAAAAAAAGTTTTATTGATCAAAATTTGGGAATTCTTGTCTGCTCTTTAAAAGTGAAAAAGAAAAAGGTTACTTGTTTTAGTTGATTTGTTTCTGTCCTCTTTGCATGACATTTTCTTTCTCTTATCCTACCTAGCATCATTACCTTGGCCCCATCATAACCAATGAAAAACCCTTATTCCTCTTTTGCATGATAAATAGACTTTAATAGTAGAGTTTTAGTCAATGTGCAAGCCTATGGTAATGTTACTTCTTTGGAAAAATTTGAGCGTTAATGACTATATCTGTAAACACTTTGAGAGTGGTGAGAAGTGTGACTTGTGAATCACAGATTGTCGACTTATGTGAATTTACACCTCTAATTGGGCATTCTATTAATTGGCATTTGTTATGATATCACTTTGTTGTCATACTTGTGTTTTTGCCCTTATTCAGTAAAGGTAGTTTCTATTATAATTACCTAAGTAATTTGCTTGAGGGCAAGCAAAGCTGAAGTGTGGGGATATGTTAACACACCAAATTGTCTACTTTTACGGGCTATTTATAGTACTTAAACATGTTATTTTGTGCTATTTAAAGTATAAAAGTGCTGCCTCATTTTGTATAAATATCATAAAGACATCACTCGGAGCAAAAGATGCGAGAACGGATAAAAAATGGCAAGTTTTGGAGATTTTTGGCGTTTCTGGATAATAGGTATGGCCAGACACACAATCAGTATGGCCGTACCTATGCAGGATATGCAGTAGGGGCTTATCCCTTTGGTCAGTACAACTTGGCATCAAAGAAAAAGTTTAGTATGGCCGTACACAATTACTGTCAGGGAGTGCAGAGTGCACAAATATGGGCCAACGTCGCAAATGAAGCGAGGTACGGCCGTGTATAAATGCAGTACGGATGCACCTAAGCCCAAAATGTGCAGATTTGAAGCAGATGACCTAATTCGCATCGTTGCCTATAAAAAGGCAATCTTAGCCTGCTCTGAGTACTTTTTGACCAACTTTTGACTTTTTGCCCACCTTTTGATAGTCTCTCACAAACCCCTTGCTATTTTATTGTGTTTTGAATCCTTAAAGCCTTTTGCCAATCCTGTTTTGCTGCCGGAGCTCGTGAGGATGCAAAGAACATGCATAAGGACTGTCGTCATACCGAAAAGGTGTCCCTGTTTAGACTCATCTCTTTATTATGGACTTTTATGGCTTTATGTATGAATTTATATTATTTTCATTTATCATTAGTAGCTAAACCCATCACTAGGGGTGATGGAGAATCCTTTACTAAGCTTTGATATTTATCTAGTTAGTTTTATGAGTTTCTATTATTCTGTTGATTGTTTTATCCCTAACATGCTTAATCCTATAAGGGGCTAACCAACCTTTATTAGTTAACTTAATTGGAGGCGATCGTACCACAGTTAGTTAACGAAACTCTAGGAATAAAAGAACTCGCGTTTTATGCTGGATCAAGGATAAATGCTTGTTTCTAATCAGTTATTAGATAATCAGTTATTAACAATGCATGATCATTGGGTGTTAGTAATTTTAGAGTGAGTGATTAGTTTTCAAATAGGAAATAGAGCTCACAATAATTAATTAGTAAATCCAGGAACTGAGTGAAACACCCCGCTGCCCTATTTATACTTTATTATAAAATAATAAACCCAGACCGCTTGATTAACGTGGATATGTGCATATATAATTTAATAACTTAAAAATACGAAGAAATTAGAACTAAAAACATAAATAAGACAACGACTTGTTACAGTAAAGTAAAACTAGTGTCACCGTGCGAAATACACACATATGAGTCATCCCAAAAGGTGGCCTTGACAGTAGGGCTAGAAATTCAGAGTGTGCTAGAAAGCGTAGTGCATAATTCTGATACAGTCATCTAAAATATATAAGTATCTATGAGGCTAACCTGTGCCTCATCTAAACAAAACAAAAAGAGATAAACCATCGTAGAAGGACTCATAGCCAAAGCAATAAAAACCCCTCAGCGAGGAGGATACTGAGAGCTCCCGCTCTGAGATCCCGCTCGCCTCAGAAATAGACGACCATACTCGTGGGCCATCATAGGGCAGGAAGGTCCAGACCTCGCTGCAGTCCTACGCCTGAATCTCCCCCTATGACTTGAACCACTTGGGTGACTACCGGAAGGTACGGGCATCTGACGTGGAGGCTTAGGAGGATACCGGCGATAACTGAATCCAGGGGGAAAATTTGGCACCTGCCATAGACATGCAAAAAGAAGCCTCTGACAGATGCGAAAATCTCTAGTAAAACTAGCCATAGATAAACCAGGAATGCGAAAATAAATGGAGATCATCCTAATGTAAATGATCGCCTGACGAGCATAGTCAATCTCCCAACCCATGCCTTCAAAGTCATGGTACTGGATCTCAAAGTCCCCCAGACGGGGATCCTCGACGGTTGCATCATCGCCGGATGCATCAAAAGAAACTGTTCCATCGGGTGTGGCTGTGGTTGCTTGATCTTCTTTGACAAAGTCTAAAACAGAAATCATATATATACACACAAGCATGCAACACAGGGAGGTAAGAACAACACATCCATTAGAAAGCGGGAAATGTAATAGCAAAATGAATGCTTGACAGTCAATGACAATTACAAACACTCACATATATTATAAATTAAACTTAACTACCCTCTTCCACTTATCCCATGTCTCTATATGATTTTATGCAATTTCTTTACTATTGTCACTATACTACCCGTTCCCGATAGGAATACAGTGGCGAACCCCCTTGCCGTTAGGGTTGTCGTCCCTCTTTCCTGATAGGGACACCTGCCTCCATTTTACCAAGCACACCGTTAAAATCCATATTTTACCGGAAACACAAAAGCTTATTTAGATTAGAATTACGACAACTAATAAAGCACGAATAATTCAAAGAAAATTAAAAAAGAGGTTTTGTTTCTAAGGTTAGTACACAGACCAGCCACGAAAATAAAGGCCTCGGGTGATTTCTCGCGCGTACGATATCCTAACTTGCACCAAAACCCTAAAATGCGAAGAATAACGACTAAGGAACCAAAAGTACCAACTATCTTCAACATGCATCACGGAATCAGAACCAAGAACAGGGGTTTAACTTACGGATCACGTGAGGAACAGAGAGGATTCAAGAGTTCTGGGTCAAACCCTAGCTCGTTCGGTACTTGTTTCACCGTACAGGATCCTAAACATCGACAGATTGAGGTCAGGAACTAGAATGAAAGAAGAACGGAGCAAAACCATAACACATGACAATTTAGGTCATTGCCAATGTGTTGAATTACTGTGCCGAAACAACGATCTGAAGGTAGTAGGTCGAAGAACGAAGAACCACCAACTCAATGGTATGATCGGTATTGGACGGTTCGACCGGGATTTCTTGGAAACCAAGCTCTAAAGCTTAGAGACACTTAAGAATGGAGGTTCTGTGATTTACCTCTCCCTCTAGTCGTTTAATAGTGAAAAGAGCATGTAAAATCCTCGCTTGAGCGTGCACCCCGGGCGGTTACTTCACTGCGAAGCCTTCTCAAAACGCAGTCCAATCACTAGCCGCCACGTGTGGTCCTCCCAAACGGTCATGCTTAAGCATAGGGTACCCATGATTAAGCATTGCAATGCTTAGTTTGCCAACCTGGCACGCTTAAGTGTGCAGCCTCGTTCAAAAATACTTCATTTCATCGCGCGACCACTGAAATCCTAGTCCTAGGCCTATCCTAATAACTCCATAAAACATATAATCATGCACAAAATCAAATATTAACCAAGAAATGGAAAACTGGGATGTTACATTTACCACCCCCTTAAAAGAGATTATGTCCCCAATATCACGTACCTGGAAACAAACATGGGTACTGCTGATGTATCTGTTCCTCACGCTCCCAAGTCTTATCACCGTTAACATCATCCCATAATACATTGACTAGGGGGATGTTTTTACCACAAAGTTCCTTCGTCCTCCTATCCAAAATCCGTACTGGCAATGCTTTATAGTCTAAGTTCTCCCTTAACTGTATTGACTTAGGTTAAAGTACATGTGATGGATCAGGGAAATACTTGCGAAGTTGTGAAACATGGAAGACATCATGGAGTTTAGAAAGATTAGGTGGCAAAGCAATATGATAGGCTACTGCGCCAATCCGACGAAGAATTAGGAATGGTCTAATGAATTTAGGGGTTAGTTTCCAAGATTTGATGGCTCTGCCAATTCCAATCCTACGTGTTACTCTCCAAAATACATGGTTTCCTTCCTGGAATTCCAAAGGTCTCCTTTTTTATCACAATAACTCTTTTGCCTATCCTGTGTTGCCTTCATCTTCTCTCTTATTTTCTTCACTTGCTTTGCAGTTTATTGTACTAACTCAGGACCTAACACTTGGCTATCTCTGGTCTCAAACCAACACAATGGGATTTTACACTTCCATCCATACAATGCTTCAAAATGTGCTATACCTATACTTGAGTGAAAACTGTTGTCATAGGTGAACTCTACTAACGGCAAAAACTCATCCTAGCTTCCTACGTGCTCCAACACGCAAGCTCTTAACAAATCTTCTAGGGATTGAATTGTTCATTTTGACTGACCATCCGTTTGAGGATGATAAGCTGAACTCAATCTTAACTTGGTCCCTAAAGCTCGTTGCAAGTCATTGCAGAATCTAGAGGTAAACCTAGGCTCTCTATCACTGATGATACTCAAGGGAACACCATCCAACCTTACTACTTCCTTGATATAAATCTAAGCTAACCTCTCTAAAGGGTATTTCTCTCCGATCGAAACGAAACACTACAAGAAAATTCGTCATTACCGACGGCCATTTTCCGTCGGTAATACAATAAAGCCGTTAGTAAATAATGATTACCGACGGATTACCGACGGCCTAGGGGCCGTTGGACAATGTCTCGTTGGAAATGTATTATCGACGGCCAATTGAATCCGTCGATATTACCGAAGGCTAAGCCGTCGGTAATATAAAAAAAGCCGTCGCAATTTCGGTGGGATTTTTAAATAATCAGTGAGATTTTACCGACGGAAAAGTCGTTGGTAATACGCCGCCGTGCACGATGGCGTATTACCGACGGCTTTTCCGTCGGTAAAATCTCACTGAATTATACTGATAAATTCATAGATTTACCGACGGCTAAACCGTCGGTAAAATACAGACGGCTAATCCGTCTGTAACAGCCGTCGGTAAAGATAGAATTTCCGTCAGTAAAAATTAAGGATCAAATTAAAAGTTTCATCGATTTTGCGACGGCTTAGCCGTCGGTAATTCACGATGTATATTACAGACGGCCAAGTCGTCGGTAATGTCAAATTTTTTTTAAATGAAATTTTTTTTAAACGCTGTATATTACATACGGTCAAGCCGTCGGTAATGTCAAATTTTTTTTACTGAATTTTTTGAAATGCCGTCTGTATATTATATTACAGACGGCTTAGCTGTCGGTAATGTCAAAAAAAAAATTTTATGTAAATTTTGTTTTTAAACAGCCCCAAAATTGTACAGTACCTGCAATGCAGCAAGGGCTTCAATGACCATCAACATACATTAACAAAAAAAACCATCAACATACATTTTTAATAATTACAACAACAAATCCATAGTGAACAAACCAAGTTACAACAAGTCCTAAGCAAATCAATAACAATACATAATGTAAAAGACCACAAATCCATAATGTCAAAACCCAGAAATCCATGTCAAAACAAGTCAATAAAAAAAAGTCAAATCCCTAGCCTAACGACAAGACTAATCATCCTCCTCTGACTCCTCATAGTCCGGATGGCGACGACGGGATTTCTGGGCCTGAATGGCAGCAACACTGGCAGACAACTCCCTCAACTGCTGCTGAAATTGCTGATCCCGCTCCGATGCTATTCTCCTTGCCTCCCGTGCCTCCTGAGCCTCCTCCTCTGCCTTTCTCCTTGCCTCCCATGCTTCCTCTCGTGCCTCCCGAGCCTCTTCCTCTGCCTTTCTTGTGCGCTCCTCAAAAGCCGCAATCTGTGCAGCCACCTCAGCAGAGCATTGAGTCGGGGACTGGGTACTGGTGCCAGATGCATGAGACTCCTAGGTCAAAGAGGAGACACCATGCCTAAAACGTCCAGACAAGCCTTCGACACGGTACAGCCGTCCCCGAGTCCTACCCCCAGCAGATTGGGCCCATAATTGCAACTGAGTCGAGGGGTCAACACTGCCAGTTGCCTCCCCTCCATCAGAAAGCTGAGAGGAGGCGGCTTGCTGCACCTTCTCTTGATAGGCTTCCTGCTCAAAACAAAACAGAGTAAAGATTGGTTACAGTATTGTTTATGAAACAAAATAAAATTAGTTAAATAAAAAATGCAATTATCTGACTTACATATGTCTCTCTGGATCTTTTGTCCACCCAAGACTTGTCCTTCTTTTTTGTGTGAGTCTTCAAGAAGATCTCATCCACCATGGGCTTTCTACCCAACTCATCAGACTGAAACATAATTAAAAACGTTAAGAACATATATATAACCCTTTTATTACATGTGATCACGTGCTTGTATTTTGATTTAAATAAGTAAAATATACACAAGCACACAAGTAAAATATTACCAAGCAGACTACATCAGAGGAAACATATTTTGGCTGGAATAATTAATTATTGGAATTAAATAAATAGAAATGGTTGAAAGCAACCCCTGATTCCTCGCAAAAAAAATGTGAATAAAACAAACAAAACTTAAGGTAAGAACATTAAAGCCTCAAAAGACCATAGCAGCAGCATTTAATGTGACATGAAGCAATTAAGAAAAAATAAATAAATAAAACACAAAATATGACAAAAAAAGTGTCTTGTGCTTGTAGTTTGTGAAAAGAGCGATGGAAATCATTGCCAGGATGGGCAAACAACAGTTACCCCACCTCACTGCTATGTAGGTGAAAATTAATGATGGGCAGAAAGCCTCACTGCTTATACATAAAAAGAAAACATGCCACCATTTGACAGAATGCAAAACAGAATCAGATTGAGGGATGGACAAAACATATAAGCCTTCAAGAAGATCACCCATTCCAATCTCCTTGAAGTGTGGCAAAACCTGTGATAGAAAAAAGATCACGAAGAAAAGTGATAGAAACAGCTTAAGGGGGCAGCTTACAAAAGGTGGCATGTTTTTTTTTATGTCATAAAAGTATATAAGAGCTTAAGGGGGAAACACATTGACATTCTAATAGTGTTTTCTTGATGAAAGATTGAATATCTTTTTACTCATAGGGTAAGAAAATCCCTATCACTAATATTGCTATGTTTTTCTATCTCAGTGAAACTAGGGTTATTTAACTCATAGTTGACCAAATTATGATCATTTTCGTGCTGAGATGGTTCTGGGATAACTATATGGACAGGGCTAGCTTGAACTACTGGGCTTCTAAGGTTATTATCTACCTTAGATTCTATGACATTGACTCTAAGTTCTAGAACTCCAAGTCTTTCCTTGAGAATTCTTATGTCATCTAAGCTCCCTGGAATTTCTTCACACACTACATTTAGCACACAATTTAACATCAGTCATGAAATCATAATAACCACTTCTATACATTTGTTATATATTAATAGCTTTGTATAAAGTGTTTAAAAAACATACCAGGCGCAAGGCATGCTCAGTGATGGATATAGATCCACCAGTATGCATAGAACCACCCTTAGAAGAAGCGCGATTCTGCTTGGCCTTGGTGCATTTCTCCTTATAGTCTGGAGCCTTCCACTTGGCATTAAGTTCTGCATAAGCCGCCTCGCCTATCCAGGTTGGGCATTTACCATTCTTCCTCACCTCCATAAGCATCTCAGAAAGATGCTTTGAGCCTTTGCTTTTGAAGAGCTTCTCAACCAGATAATGGTCTTTAGGATCCCACGAAACATGCTCCTACAATATTATGTTACAAATAAGATCAACATCCATTATTAATATCAACACACAATAACAAAAACCCTTACATAAGAAAAGTAACATAATCTAACTTGAAATTTCTTAAGCCATTTCTCCACCGTCTTTCCTGGAATCTCTCCCCAAGTATGATATGGTTCCCGGAACTGTGATTGAATGACCGCGGTGATGGCCTTAGAGGCTACTTTACCCGGGATGAACCTATAAATAAGTTATAAACACAATATCAAACCAGATTGCATATTTTTAAGTATACACAAGTTTCAAATCCAAAAATGAGACTATAAAGTGACGTACGAATTGCCAAGAACCCTAATGATGGGTTTCCCATCAGGTGTCACGTCAGTCCCGACCACATGGGAGTGTCGTGACCCTGCCTTTGTCGGACCACTACGTGCGGTTTGTGAAGGTCTGCACTGCATCATCTTGCCTCGGAAGGAGTGTCTGCTCGAGAAATGGATGTCGCTGTGGTAAAGGGGAAACATGCTCCTACAATACAAATCAATTTGTTACAACAAAGGGAAAGCAATAAAAAAAATCCAACAACTAGTTAAATACATACCTGTATAGGAGGAGATACAAATCCCGGATTAGGGATCATCACTATAGGGGGCAGGGGAGGTGGTATCACTCCAGCAGTCTGCTGAGCACGAGGTTACTGACTAGCCTCACGGAGTGGTGTGCTAGCGTCGTCCTCTAGTGGTGACTGTGCCAATTGCTGTGGCAAAATCGTTTTAGCCTACTTCGTAGGCAGCTTAGACCTACGATGCTCTTTCTCTTTAGGAGGCATCTGTCAAAAAAAAAAAGGATTCACATATATGTTCACATATATGTTACCATAATAATATCTATACTGGAACATTTGAAGGAATAAAAAACCATAAAATTCTGATATTGAAAAACAAGCAGAAATTTAGGAGGCCAGCTGCACTATACAACGTGACTGTGAGCACTACAAGAAAACACGGGATTACCGACGGCCTAAAGCCGTCGGTAATACATAAAAGCCGTCGGTAATCCAGTTTTACCAACGGATAACCGACGGCTAAAAACCCGTCGGAAATATGGTCGTCGCAAAGGATTATCGACAGATTTGTTCTTCTGTCGATATCTAAACGGCTACACCCGTCGGAAAATGATGGTGGATTCCGACGGGCAAAGCCTTCGTTAAATTTCCAACGGTGTTGACCAGTCGGTCAATCTGAAAAGTTTCAAGCGGCTTAGTCAGAATCGTAATGTTTTTTCAGAAAAATAAATTGATTAATAAAATATTTACTTTAATTAATTTTATTAATAAAATTAATAAAATTATTAATTAAAAACCAAATTAATTTTATTCTTTAATTAATTAATTAATTAATTAATTTAATTATATATTTGTTTAATTATAAAAATAATTTATTCTCTTATTAAAAAATAATTTATTCTCATCTTATATGAAGACACAACAATATCAAGCATGACATAAGTTCAAAGGTCCTACTTACATAGTTAGGAAGGGCAACTGGTAATTTTTAATCAAGGATCGACTCATGGTTATAACATTTGTGCATACCTAGTGAAGCTGAAGCTTACTTCGATTGTCACTTGCCCAGCAACAGAATTCACGTTGGCATTTGAAACGAACAGATTATAGCTTTCATCCACTCCAAGTCCACTCCAAGTTGAAGCTGCAACACAAGTTCCCAATCTCAAAATCAAAACTTCCTCAAAACCCACGGGAAAAAAAAATACAACAAAAATAAAATGCCCTTCAATTAACCTACCTCCTCACGGCGGGAGTGGGATGGTGAAAAAAAGATGGATACGTTCGGCAGCAGTGCGGCGGAGGGAGGCTGCGGCGGAGGGCGGTGGAGGGCGAACGAAGGAGATCAAGAAGAAGGGTTTTGATCGGCGGGAGTGGGATGGTGAAAAAAAGGGAGTTATTCGGCGGCAGTGCGGCGATACGAGCCTGCGGCGGAGGGCGAGTGAATGAAGGGATGCGGAGGGGGCTGCGGCGGAGATGAAGAAGAAGGGTAGAAGAAGCGAGTGAAGCGAGTGAATGAAGAAGAAGGATTCTGTTCTGGCCAAATAAAGAGCTTACCGACGGCTATTTTAAACTTACCGACGGTCACACCCGTCGGTAAACGACACGGGATTACCGACGGACTAACCCGTCGGAAAAGCTACACATTACCGACTGTCAATGGCCGTCGGTATTCAAAAACAAGCGGGAATTTTCCAAAATTCACGGTTTACCGACGGACATTCACCGACGGCTTGAGTCCGTCGCTAAAAAAGCGGTTTTTCAACGGCTTAACCCGTCGGTAATATCCAGAATCCAACGGATGCTTTTTTCGACGGATTTGGCCGTCAGAAATCCCGCTTTTTTAGCGACGGACTCAAGCCGTCGGTGAATGTCCGTCGGTATGTGAACTATTTCTTGTAGTGGAGTTGTGCAGTAACAATAAACAAGCAGAAATTTTGGAAATCCCTTCTTATCCTTATTTCCCTTTCTTTGTAGCTAAATCGCCCAATGGGTGTATGAATTACATTTATTATTAGCGAAGTAGAGCTTCAACTACAAAATGGACACAGTATAAAACAAAGAATAGCTGAAACCGGTAACCTTGACCAAAATATAAAGTCATAGTCATCAAATGGCGCACAATAATGAGCTGAAATTGATAGCCTGCAATGTCAATTACAGAAAACGAGGCACAATATAATTGTCTCTGAAATTTTTCCTCCAACCTAACAATCTTATAAGTAGTGCCATTTACATAGCAAATGCAGTAGACCAGTGTGAAATAGATACAATAGATATAGTAAACTAGTGGCTACAAATAAGTACCACCGAAAACTGAAACACAATGACTTCACTAACTTTTAAAATAAACAAGTACACTAACTTTAGTCAATGTCATCATCTTGATCATCCACATCCATATCAGCATCTCCCTCATTAGAGTCAAGCTCAGACTCACAATTATCATCATCGTCGACATCCATGTCAACTTCATTATCAATATCAATGTTTGGAATTGATGTAACATCAACCTCTTCATCACTATGTGTTTGATCACGCAAGCAATCCATTTCTTCAATTTTAGTTATCTGCTCTATGTGTGTCATCTCTTCATCTTGATAAGGAATGTCATCGTCAATTTCATTCACCTCTACACGGCCTCTGGGCTTTGTTTTTATCACTGCACACCAACCGCGTTTGTCTCTCCTCATATCTGGGTAAGGTACATAATACACTTGTCTAGCCTTTTGTGCAATTATGAATGGATCGTAACGATCATAATGCCTGTTCATCTTGATATCTACAATGCCATATTGCGGATGAACTTTGGTTCCTCTATTCCATCTTGGATCAAACCATTGACAATAAAACAAGGCAACCCTGTGAGGCAACATGTGATACGTTAACTCGTAGATATGTTGTATGATACCATAGAAATCATCTTCTCCTCCTTCTGTAACCCCTTTGACATAAACCCCACTGTTTATGGTCTTTTTACCCTGAGCCCATGCTTGTGTGTGCTATTTGTACCCATTAATGAAGTATTTGTGCCAACTTATGGCCTTTGACTCTGGACCCCAAGCTAATGATATCAAGTTTGTGTCAGTTACACCATTTGCTTCATTAGTAACCTATACAAACAAGACATCCACAATGAGGATAGGAAGACAATTTATTTGCAATAGGCTTTTGGTCAAATGCTTACATAGGACCGAAACCATTCTGGGAATTCAGCAAAAATACGAGTTTGAGCCGAAGGATCAGCTTCATTGATGGAGTTATATTGCAAAAAGTAACTGCCAAGAAAGACAGAATTGTTGTAAGTATATACTAGTAAATACATTGAGTGTGGGTTTAATGGTGTATTACTTACTCAATATATGGCTTAACCTCGATGCAATTGATGAGGATGTGTACATGTGCAGGCCTCCATTCAGCATCAGTCAACCAGTGAGCTTTGGATTGCCCACTAGGACGTCCTAGTCCATTGCTAATTGACAGTGTTGATGTGACATCGTCATTCAATCTTGCTGCTTCATTACGTTGACTTTTAGCATACAAGTCAATCGTTTTGAAATAATGTGAACAAAAATATGTTGTCTCCCGTTGTAAGTAAAACATACATATTGAGCCTTCTACTCTAGCCTTGTTTTTCACTGACCGCTTAAAATCACCCATCATTCTACAAAGAAATGAGAATAAAATGGCTTATAATAAAGATATGACAATATAGACGGAGATAATTGCAGATATCAACGAATACCTTTCAAATGGATACATCCATCGGTATTGAACCGGACCACCAAGCATTGCCTCGTGTGGGAGGTGAATTGGAAGATGCTCCATTGAATCAAAGAATCCTGGTGGGAAGATTCTTTCACGTTTGCATAAGATTAATGGAATGTTTTCATTCAATTTGATCAAATCATTTTGGTTCAAATTATTAATGCACAATCCCTTAAAGAATTGACTTAACTCTGTAAGTGGTCTCCACACAAGGTCAGGCAATGAACTAAATGCAAATGGGAGCAAACACTCCATAAATACGTGACAGTCATGACTCTTCATCCCGTACATTTGCCCTCTATTAACATATGCACATCTTGCCAAATTTGAAGCATACCCATCTGGCATCTTAACCTCCTTCACCCACTTCATCACATTATTTGCCTCATTTGAAGAAAGACAATAATTTGCCTTTGGTTTTGTCATTTTTCCATTGGCTTTTGGAATCAACTCCAAGTCACTACGTTGGCATATGAGGGCCAAGTCCATTCTTGCTTTTTCATTGTCCTTTGTTCTGCCCTTAACATTCATGACTGTATTAAACACATTACCTAATACATTTTTCTCTATGTGCATGACATCTAGATTGTGCCTTAGTAAATTGTCTTTCCAGTATGGAAGATCCCAGAATATGCTTCGCTTTATCCAATTGTGACTACGTCCATACTCAGGTAACTTATCAACTTTTCCATCTTCTACCACACTTGGAACCCCACTGACCAAATTCCATATGATATCACCTGTCAGTATTACAGGAGGCCCATGTTTCTCAACCCTGTTTTTTGTAAACCTCTTTTTACTTCTTCTGAATTTGTGTTCACGTGGTAAAAATCGACGGTGGCAATCGAACCAAGAGTTTTTCCCCCCATATTTTAGTCTAAACGACTTTGTATCATCCATACATACGGGACATGCCAATTTACCTTGTGTACCCCACCCAGACAACATACCATATGCGGGAAAATCATTAATTGTCCACATCAAGGATGCTCTCATTTGAAAGTTTTGCTTTTTAGAGATATCATAAGTCAAAACACCCTCACTCCACAACTGTTGCAGCTCGTCTATTAAAGGTTGTAAGAACACATCTATTTTTTCTTTCGGATTTGATGGTCCGGGTACGAGGCAAGTCAAAAACATAAATGGTATAGTCATACACATTTCAGGGGGGAGATTATATGGGGTCACAACAACCGGCCAACATGAATATGGGGTTGTAGATGCCTGAATGTAAGGTCTGAACCCATCGGAACATAAACCGAGCCTTACATTTCTTGGTTCATTTGCGAAGTCTAGATACACTGCATCAAAATGCTTCCAAGCTTCACCATCAGATGGATGACGTAAAATGTCTGACCCAGATCTATTGTGAGAATGCCATCTCATTTCAATTTGCAGCCTCCGCTGATGCATACAATCTTTTCAACCTAGGAGTTGATTGGCAAATAGAACATCCTCTTTCTTTGGAACATCGTTGTACTTACCCATCCCAGTCTTACGGGGAACATATCGTGGTTCTTGACAAAACTTACATTGTCGTTCTGCACTATTATCCTTGTAGTACAACATACACCCATTAACACAACAATCAATTTTTTGAGATTCCAAACCTAGCATTGACACCAATCTTTTTGCTTGGTAAAATTTTTTTGGCAATTTCTCCTTTGAAGGACACACGTCTCCCAACATACTTGCAATGAAATCAAGACACTTTTGAGGAATGTTCCAATTTGTCTTGCATGCCAACAATTTCACGCATATTGAAATCTTTGACTCAGAAGCACCCTCAAATATGGGCTCGTTTGCGTGATTAGCAAATCATAAAAGTCTTGGCGTCGGCATTTGGGGGCTCTTCATGAATATCTTCCTCGTCTTCATGAATATCTTCCCGCCTTCCTCATTACCCACATCACCCATACTTTGGAAGTCATACCTGAGCCTAAACGCATCGTCGACCATATGTTGCATTAGCGTGAACGGATCATCATTATCCATTTGTCCACTACTACTAGGCACATTTCTTTGGGTGAACATGTGGCGCTTCTTCACCGTGCTCAGTCCAATACCAATAATTTGGTTTGAACCCAACACGATACAGATGGACCTTGACTTCTCTTTCAGACAATATGCTCCTAAACTTGCAAATGTCACAAGGACATCTGATTCCACCATTACTTGCAACTTCAGGTTGTACTCTAGCTTTCAGTATAAACTCTTCAACACCTTTTGCAAAGCCTGGTTTCACCCCTCCTCTACCAGGATAAAGCCTATCATATACCCAACTCCGATCTGGAGGGTAACCATCCATTTCTGAAATGTGTCACTTTTAGTAAGACGACCAAAAAATTCTGCTTATAATATTACAAACAATATACTACATCAATTCTAATTAAATAAATAAACAGCAGACCTCTCCTTGTACTCATCTTCCAAGGAAGGTAATTCAACACTATACTATATCTACTATTGCTGTTAAGGCATACAAACACAGATTGAAATAAAATATCTGATAATTGATCAAACTGTCATGTTATTGGTATGGCTAACAAGACAAAGTGAGTAGAATGGAGCCCTTCAAATTAGTTAGTGTGAATGGTAGTTACATCTTATTAGCTACAATATGTTAATTTATTAAAGGAATCCTTATGTCTATAAAAAAGTTGAAGAAAGAAAAGAAAAAGAAAGGCAACCAAAAAATTATGCCCGTACTGTTCCAAGAGAGGTAATTCAACGTTATACTACATCAATTCAAATTAAAGCATGTGATTTATAATCAAATAACATAAAAAAAAATTTCCAATAAACCAATCATGCATCTAAGCTACTGAAAACATTCAACAACATCCAATCATGTTCATAACTAGAAGAATAATAAAATCTAATTAAAAAAATGAAATTGATGATAATAATCTCTATGATCATGATCATGTTATTGAGATCATGATGTTCAGTCATCATGGCCATCATCAGCCAGCATCATTTGGGTAGGACCATTAATTAAGTCATCAAGGGAATTAAATGCCACTATAAAATTGTTCCTACAAATGGGCTAGAAATGGCTCATTATTGAATCAGAAAATGGAATATCTCCTAAACATCATTTTGCTTCGAAATTGCTTCAAAACGTGCACAATATACTGAAAGTGCTAATTAAGCAGATAGAAAGAGAGAGCAGGAAATACCAGCAAAATGTGGGTGCAAATTCAAATTTGTCACTATAGCAAAGCCTATGACACAAAGTTTGTAAAATAGTGAATTCGGCAGATGGCGTCTGTCTAAATTCCACTGAAGAGCACTAATCCGTTCTTATAAAATATAAATCATAGATGAGGCGTCTGTCACACCATAATAACCTGTACAGAAAGTTCCAATGTCAGTTTGTTCTCTCCAAAAATAAACATTTAATAAACAAAGTATCCACACAAAAGTACAAGGTCTTTTGAAAGCAACAGAGATCATATAACGATTGTTTGTGTTTATATAAGTCTTTGACTTACGTTGTAGACTACGGCATTTATTGGATCCGTTACCACGACAACATACGTTCTGAGATGCTTTCAAATCCTAAACAAAAATCAAGGGACCAGAAAATCATGGGGGATTAAATTTTCATTGACTTAGAAACCTTGCACAAACCATTTGGACTTCTAAGTTTGCCATCCATTAATTTTTATTGACTTCGAAATTTAATCACAGACATTTAATACCAAAATGTACCTTAAAAGCATAGAAACCGTGGCTCGAACTTATCCCGTGAAGACACTCACTCATATTATATTCAATACATCAAAAGAGTAAACCACTAGCAAAGAAGTGATGAAGATAATTAAGGAACTTAGTTTTTTCTTCAAAATATATGATTAGGCAAAGTTAGTTTTTTCTTCAAAATATATGATTAGGCAAAGTCCACTTATGCATGATTAGCATTCCAACACAACACAAAAAAAACCCCTAAAGTTGGATAATTCAGCAGATATAAGGCATTTGGAATATTTAATATTTTACCCACAGCATTGTGTTTTTCTCACAATGACAATGTGGTTATGACAATCAAAATGTAATATACATTTGCCAAAATCCTTCCCCGCTTCTTAATTAATGTACTTAAAATACAAAATCTACAAAACTATAACTAATGAATACTGAATAATCATCTGTGTGTGTGTGTTATCTTAGTTCTTTCTTCCATTTTCTCTTTTTCAGTTTTGATTTGAGCCAGATAGTATAATCTAGCTCTGAATTTGGACAAATGGCAGACAACATCACATAAGAACAAAAAATTAGCAGCTGAAGCAAAGAGAACCAAAGGCAAAGGCGTTCAACTCAGATCTACTTGTTTAGCCAACACTATGAAACTAAAACGATAACATAAGCGACAAGATTTATCAATAAATCGACTCAAAATCACAAACTCCAGCAAAGACTATATTTGAACAAACTAGAAGGTATGTAATAAATGGAATGTGGTCAAGGAGACACAAGTCACAGAGAATGTTTCGGGTCCCAGCGACTAGAATGTATGACTACACAAGGAGTGTGATGTGTAGGCTTCCAACATTCTTCATCAATATGTTTTACTGCCCCTCAAGTCATGGCCCACTTTTTATTTTTTATTTTTTATTCTTTCCCTTAAGTATATGATCAGCAACACCACTACACTAGGTAAATGATTTTCTTATCTTAATTCATAAAAAATACAAACTCATCATCGTTTATCATCATGAGTTGAAGGAGAATAATCAGTGTATAATGTACCCAAAAAAAAAGGAATAATCAGTTTATAGCTCTTTAGCCAAAATTTGAAACTGTCAACTCCAATACCAGAACAAGCAAATCAACACAGTCACGCAATGAAAAATATACTCTACAGACTTTCTTTAAGCAAACAAACAGAATTAAATCAAACCCACACTGCATGACCAGCTACCAGAATTTAAGAGATGAGATCTTCAACCACAAACAAGGCATACAATGAAAAGCAACTCCAATACCAGAACAAGCAAATCCTACCATTCTAAAGCAACATAGTCACACAATGAAAAGCTATATAGTCTATGGACTTTCTTTAAGCAGACAAACAGAAATAAATCAAACCTACATTGCATACAATGAAAAGCAATACTCTATGGCCTTTCATCTCCTATTTAAGTAGAATAGACTAACAACGCTTCAATACACCCAATCAAAATTTAAAACTATGAACTCAAATACAAGAACAAGCAAATCCTTCCATTTTAAATCAACACAATCAGACAATCAAAAGGTACACTCTATGGGCTTTCTTTCAGCAGACAAAAAGAAATAAATTAAACCTACATTGCCTGAGCTACAACCAAAACTTGAGAGATGAGATCTTCAACAAGAAACAAGACAAACAAGAAAAGCTATATTTTTATTAATATTTTTATTAATGTGAACAAGAAAAGCAGAGTATGATGCAGAGAACCCAAAACTCTTAACAAAATGTGACCATCATTTTCATCTTGCGTGCATTCTTGAATGGATGGAAAGAAGTGAAAGTTGTCCTGTGTGTGATCAGGTTTGTCTCAATCATTCCCACCTATCTTGAGATTTTTAAAAATATGACCTTATGAATCTGCATGTCTATCTTATGATGCAGGATATGGTTTTCGACCCCCCCATTGGTTGATAGATACCAACAACGCAGTTCTAAATTCAAATATGCTATGATATAATGTCTGTGAGCCAATGTTACAAAATCAATAGTTTTTTGTTGGCAACCCATGTACATGGTTGGATTTTGTTTGTTACCTTTCTGATTTTCTTGAGGGTTTATTCCATTTTGCATCCATTGTCCCTTATGTTGATACCGGGAAATTAAAGAAAAGTATAATATACCATGGCGATAGCTGATAGACTGGGTTCCAAAGTAAGTTTCATGTTTTACACAGTTCTTTACTTAGAAAGTTGAAGTGAATTCAGATTACCGTGTGAACTGGTTCAAATAGAATATGTGATGCTTGGTAGTCATGCAAAGATTTTCCTTAAAGTCATGTTAGTTATAAAACAGAGCAGTCAATATGTTTTTTTGTTCTTATCTTGTGTCTGTCCCTTTCAGACTTTTGGATCCTCTTTCATTTGCATTATTTGACTTTCATGTTTATATTATATTTGAATTACGTGGTTTTACTAGTTAGCATTGAATGTAATAAGATCGAATTAAATGGTATTCCTGTAAGTGGATTGGCAGAAGAAGGTCGATAATGGCCTGATCAATTACTTTTTTATGTTTTTTTTTCGTTTCATGAGTTTTCATATTATGATTACCTCACAGTCTCACCCATTCTAGCTTGCTTCTAATTTTTAGATGAAAGACCTGGATTTTAGAAAGTTTAATTATGCGATTCTAAAGAGGAATTGGGAATAATCGGATGTCATTCTCATTGCCACTAAGGTGTTTATATACAGCATATTCATAGAGATCCATTTCTAAAGATCATTGCCTAATTATAACTTCACACCAAATCAAAAAAAGCACCTGATTATAACTAAAAGAGATATTTTAGGAGATATGCTATTGATACTGCGAACTATCCCAAAATATGTACAAGAGACGTGCTATCTGATACTGCTAAATATCCCAAAATATGTATAAGAGATATTCTAAGAGATATATGTGCTAACTATCCCAGTATATGTACAAGATATACTCTAGGAGATATTTTATCTGGTTACATCTAATTAATTATACTGCTAATTATCACAATACTGAAATGTTTTATCTGATTATTATTATTAAGTGAAGCCTATTACAGAGCTCACACATGCATGTTATCCTAAATCCATATTTCATAAAAGATAACCAAAACATCTTACGTCACACAAACAATACCAGATGCACTCCTTTACTGAAGAACAAAGTCATCCCATATCTCATATCTCAAAACAAGTCACACGTCTACCTTTTGCTACAGCCTGCTTAAAATTATCATTTTGTAATCTCATTTCAAGCATTACAAACCTGTTCAACTATTACACACAACATATCCTCATCAAAGGTAACAGTCAATAATCAGGTTAAACCCAGGCCAGAATATATCACATGAATTTTGATATATGTTAATGCAGATTAAAACTAGAACAAAACAGGACATAATAAACCTGAAATGCACCACATCCACTACATTTTACAGACACACATAATACACACACAGAGTCTATACTAAAAGGAAAAATTAATACATACAGGTAAACATAGATACTGAAAATTACAACAAAACCAATTATGAGCCACCCCGTATCACAAACCCAACCAATCACACCACTCATGCTTTTGAGTCAATCCAAACCACCATAAACCAATCAGTCACTATCCACCCAACATTCAGCCAACATCCTTATTTCCCCTTTCATGCCCAACCCACAATATTCTCAATCCAAACCAAAAGAAATGAGAACAAACAAAAACAGTAGTAATAGAAAGAAGAAGAAAGAGTAGAAGAGAGGGATGGGAGTACCTGAAAGAAATACGAAATCCCCACCCTAGTATTGCCTGTGCATAACCGCAAGCACCACCTTTGCGTTGCAGCACCGAGTTTCCTCCCAACAAATGAGGGATAAAGATAAGAAGAGAAGCTTCAGCAAGTGGTTCACTTACACACTCGCAAAGAAACAAAGTGTAAGCTCGCAAAAAGAGAAGCTTCTCAAACTCTCGATTGTCTCCAGGGTTAGGTGGCCGAAGTCCATGGCGGGGGAGCTCCCATTACGGTTTCGGTGAGCAAATCAGATCCCAAAGCAGTTCCTAGAGAATCAAATCAAGAACTTGCACGAAGAACACACAACTGGTGAGTCTTGGAGAGAGATGCAGAGGAGCTTTTGGATTTGTCCGTTTCCAGATGGAGGCACGCCGGTGCTGGCCGCAACTGCGGCGCATCGGAAGAAGACCACGCTCAGGTGGAAATTTTTTGGGGCTATGTTTGCAACAGAATTAGGGTAGATAGGTAGAAATTTGTTGCCGCCCAACATAATTCGTTACTGACCGTCGGTAACGTAAAAAAAAATCAGCGTTTTTATTTTTATTTTACCGACGGCTAAGCCGTCGGTAATTAAAATGTTACCGACGGAGTCGTGGCCGTCGGTAATAATCCGTCTATAAAAACCAATTTTCTTGTAGTGAAATGAGCACTCTTAGTCAACCGATCAATAACTACCCAGATTGCATCAAACTTCTTAGGTGTCTTAGGTAGTCCCACCACAAAGTCCATTATTATTCCATCCCACTTCCATACAAGAATATCCAATGATTGCAATAATCCTATCGGCTTCCTATGTTCTATCTTAGCTTTCTGACACACCAGACAAGACAAAACAAAGTTTTCTATGTCCTTCTTCAAATCCTGATACATTTTAGTGGCCCCCGGATGAAAACTAAGCTTGCTCTTATGGGCTTCTTCCAGAATTATCTGCCAATGTTTGGCGTCATGAGGGACACAAACCCTATCTCCAAAACTTATCACACCATCTGTCCTTATATTGAATTCAGAAGTTTCACAATCCTTCATCGAGTTCCTTATCATCATCAATTGCCCGTCCTGTCCTTGCTTCTCCGTCACCTCTTGCAAAAATTCATTGGTCATCATGATCTGTCCCAAACACATCCTATTCTTAAAAAACTGGACTCCCAAGTTTAGATCTCTGAATTGTTCCACCAACTCCAACTCTTTTACTATCAAAGTTGACATATACAGGGATTTCCTACTTAAAGCATCAGCCACAACATTAGCCTTCCCTGGATGGTATTGCAGTTCGAATTCATAATCCTTAATAAACTCCATCCATCGCCGTTGTCTCATGTTCAGCTCCTTCTGATCAAACAAGTATTTCAGGCTCTTATGATCACTGAACAAGTGAACTTAGCACTGTAAAGGTAATGCCTCCAAATCTTCAATGCAAAAACTATGGCTGCTAGTTCAAGGTCATGGGCAGGGTAGTTCTGTTCATGAATCCTTAATTGTCTTGATGCATAGGCTACTACTCCCTCCTTGCATTAGGACATAACCTAACCCTTGGTAAGACGCATCGCAGTATACTTCAAATTCTCCTAAGGAATCAGGAAAGACTAACACAGGTGATGTGGTCAACCTCTTCTTCAGTCCCTGAAAGCTTTCTTCACACTTATCTGACCATACAAAAGGGTTCTCTTTCCTTGTCAATTGGGTCATGGGCAAAGCTATCTTCGAGAATCCTTTTATAAATCTTCTATTATACCCGACTAATCCAAGAAAACTCATCATCTCACTTACAGTCTTGGGTCTTTCCCACTTAGTCACAGCTTCTACCTTCAAGGGATCCACCGCAATTCCATCCCTGTTGATTACATGCCCAAGAAATTATACCTCTTCAAGCCGAAACTGTCACTTTGACAGCTTAGCATAAAGCTGCTTATCCTTCAAAATCCAAAGTATGGTCCTAAGGTGTTCTTTATGCTCCTCCTTAGTAAGGGAAAAAATCAGTATGTCATCAATAAAGACGACTACAAATTGATCTAAGAACGACCTAAAGATCTGGTTCATGTAATCCATGAACACTGCAGGAGCGTTAGTCACACCGAATGGCATAACTAAATACTCATAATGTCCATATCTAGATCTAAAGGTAGTCTTAGGGATATCTTCTTTCTTGACCCTAATATGATGATAACCAGATCTCAGATCAATCTTAGAGAATATTGTCGCTCCTTTCAATTGATCCATTAAGAAATCTATTCTAGGCAAGGGATTTTGTTCTTAATCGTTACCCGATTAAGTTGTCTATAATCAATACACATCCTTGCAAATCCATCCTTCTTCTTCACAAATATAATTGGAGCTCCCCACAGTGAACCACTAGGTTTAATGAATCCTTTCTTGGTTAGATCATCCAACTGGGTTTTCAACTCTGCTAATTCAGCTGGGGACATTCTATAGGTGTTATGGATATAGGTCCTGTACCAGGGACAAGATCTATGGCGAATTCTATTTCTCTTTTCGGTGGTAGTCCTGGAATGTCATCTGGAAATACTACTGGAAATTTCTTACTACAGGCAAAGAGTCAATGCTAGGAGTGTCCATAGCCTCCATAGAAAATAACATCACATACTTCTGAGAGTTACCAGTAGAGGTAGGTGGACTTTCCTTGGCAGATACCATACTAGGTTGTTCAGGAAAAGTAACAGTCTTACGAGAATAATCTAATAAAACATGGTTAGCGGCAAGCCAATCCATTCCTAAGATAATATCAAGTTCTTGCAAAGGAAGGCAAACAAGATCTACTAGGAAATTCCTATTCTCTATTGCTATTGGGCATTTTAGACAAATAGAAACCGTAGTTATGAGATCACTAGTAAGAGTAGAAACTACCAGTTTATACGGTAAGGAAGAAACAGGCAATTTCAAATGATCCACACACACGAGCAAAATGAAAGAATGAGTAGCCCCAGAGTCAAATAAAACAGATAAGAGTTTACCAGAGACTAGGCACATGCCTTGTAATCAGATCTGGTGATTGAGAGGACTCAGCTCCCCTCATAGTAAACACTATCCCCGTAGCTTGAGGTTAGCCTATACCAAATCCTGGTCCTCGCACTGCACCAGCTCCAACTCCACATCCTACACCATTTCTCGCTCCTCCTCCACGTCCTCCAGCAACAGGTTTGTTTGCAGCTCCTTCTCCACTCCAGCAGTCCTTTGCTAAGTGACTCATTCTTCCACACTGATAGCAATGCTTCGATTCTACTCCACTTCCTTGCACAACACAATCCTTGATAAGATGAGGACCCCCACCCCTAAAACATCCTTGAGCTCTCACTATAGCTCCAGTGCCTGAAGTAGCATTAGGTTGTGCCGGCCTAGCGTATGGCCCGAATCTGCCTTGTTGCATCCTTCCACCTCCACTTCTGCCTCCTCCTCTAATCAGTCCACTCGTCGCACCACTCCTGATGGGACCACCACTCCTTTGCTGATCTCTCTCTGTCAATGCTCTCCAATTCCATACACTGCTCCACTAGCTCTGGAAACCTTGCAAAATATCAATAGCACCATAGCCCGACTCATCTCATACCTCAGCCCATCCTGGAACCTCTGACACATCCACAGCTCACTAGGACGTAGTCGATAGAACTCTAAATATTTCAGCAGTGCTTCAAACCGAGTAGTGTAGTCTCCAATGGTCATATTACCCTGTTTCAAACTCTCAAACTCATTCTCTTTCTCTTTACGGTTCAACCTGGGGAAATTTTTTTCAGAAAGCTCTCCTTAAATAACTCCCAATTCACAACTCTCCCCTGCTATTCCAATAACCTTTTCTTACCCCTCCACTAAGAATCTGCATTACTCACTAGCATAAAAGAAGCAAAAGGTACTTTCCTCTCCTCACGAGTGTTCATAGCCACTAATATCTTCTCCATTTCTTAAATCCATTTCTCAGCTCCTTAGGGTTAAATTCTCCATCAATCTGTGGGGGGTTTTCCTTCAAGAAATTTGTCATTCCACTATCATTACTCCTCTCCTCTCTCCTAGTCTGAGCAGCTTGCAAAAACTGAGCATTTTGTTGGGCTTGCTAAAGCATAGCAGTGGCCAACTCCCTAACGGAATGCAAAGTCTCATATGAACTTGTTACCTTTGACATAGGAATTTTCTCCATTACTGTGATGTGCCTCATTCACTCTTTCACGTGCAGGTTTACCACGACGAGCCATGAAGTCCTAAAAAAGAAATCATTAGTTCGAAGTTCATAAGATATAAAGAATCATAGAAGTATATGCAATATATCTTATGAATTTATAACTTGTCACCTTTATTTAAGGCAATAAAGATAACACGGACACTCTACCCAACTTCTAAAAGTAGTCATATTCGGTGGGAATACGACTAGACTCAACCAGAATCAACATCCTAAATTACGTCACAGTCTGGTTAGGGTCGAACTGCTTTAATACCACAAATGTAACACCCCGCTGCCCTATTTATACTTTATTATAAAATAAATAACCAAGACTGATTGATTAACGTGGATATGTGCATATATAATTTAATAACATAAAAATACAAAGAAATTAAAACTAAAAACATAAATAACACAATGACATGTTACAGTACAGTAAAACTAGTGTCACCGTACGAAATACACACATATGAGTCATCCCAAAAGGTGGTCTCGACAGTAGGGCCTAGAAAGTCAGAGTGTGCTCGAAAGCGTAGTGCATAAGTTTGATATAGTCATCCAAAATATATAAGTACCTATGAGGCTAACTTGCGCCTCATCTAAGCAAAACAAAAAGAGACAAACCATCGCAGAAGGACTCCTGGCCAAAGCAACAAAAACTCTCCGCGAGGAGGATACTGAGAGCTTCCACTTTGAGAACCCGCTCGCCTCAAAAATTGACGACGATACTCATGGGCCACCATAGTCAGGAAGGTTCAGACCTTGCTCCAGTCCTACGCTAGAATCTCCCCCTATGACTCGAACCACTCAGGTAACTGGCCGAAGGTACGGGCATTTGACGTGGAGGCATAGGAGGATACCCGCCATAACTGAATCTAGGAGGAACATTTGGCGCCTGCCACATACGTGCAAATGGAAGCCTCTAACAGATGCGGAAGTCTCTAGAAAACTAGCTATAGGTAAACCAGGAATGCGAAAATAATTGGAGATCATCTCGGTGTAAATGACCGCCTCACGAGCATAGTCAATCTCCTGGCCCATGCCGTCGAAGTCATGGTACTGGATCTCAAAGTCCACCCAGACAGGGATCCTCGGTGGCTACATCATGCATCAAAAGAAACTGCTCCTTTGGGTGTGGCTGTGGCTGCATAATCTTCTTCGACAAAGTCTAAAATAGATATCATATATATATATACACACAAGCATGCAACATAGGGAGGTAAGAACAACACATCCATCATAAAGCGTGAAATGTAATAGCAGAATGAAAGCATGACAGTCAATGACAATTACAAACACTCATATATATTATAAATTAAACTTAACTACCCTCTTCCACTTATCCCATGTCTCTCTATGATTTTATGCAATTTCTTTACTATTGTCATTGTGCTCCCCGTTCTCGATAGGAATACGTTGGGGAACTCAACTTACCATTAGGGTTGCCGTCCCCCTTTCCCGATAGGGACACCCGCCTCCTTTTCCCGATAGAGACGGGGCGACACTAGCCTAGTCCACAAGGTATCCCCACTTTTCCGATAGGGATTCTCCTCCCCCTTTCCCGATAGGGACTGAGTGGATCTAACCTGCTGGATGAGGTATCCCCCTTTCCCGTTAGGGTTCCTCTCCCCTCACATTCCTATCAAGAATAGATTGGTTACTAATGTATCATGCTCATGCGTCCAACATCTTTTTACCATATGCCTCACATCATGTTATGCTCACATACCCCCAACATATAATATATTTACTTCATGTTATGAATCATATCATTTATCTGGTGCTACAGCACTTCACACATCAGTACTACACAATGTTTAATACAAGGTAACGCTACAACATTTTACACAACATTTTATTGGCATCAAATCACACATGTTGTCACAAAGAGCATATCATCAAACATCTCATAAACATGTTATAAAATCATCCTAAGCATGTTACTACCCACATATGGCATATACAACACAATCCACCAATAAGCATATTTATCAGGCAATCATATTTAATAATAAATAAAACCTATGTTGGTTGATGGGCCTACGACACCTATCCTTAGACATCGCAAACTGTAACCCCTATCCTTAAGTGTTACTGACGTCAACCTCTAATAGGGCTTAGGTCACCCTACACATGTCAAACAATCAACTCTACTAAACAAAACCCAATGAAAGTGCATTCTTTCTCCCACCTGAAATATGAAGTACTGGAACCACCAACGAACAAATAACCCCACTTTCGAGCTCACGAACATAGAAATTGACACTCCCTCCCCGTGGTATAGGTTCGACGACCACAAGTTAATAGGCCAGGGATTGTCCAAAAATTTTACCAAGCACACTGTAAAGATCCATATTTTACCGGAAACACAAAAACATACTCAGATCAGAATTAGGGAAACTAATAAAGCACAAATAATTCAAAGAAAATAACAAAGAGGTTCTGTTTCTAAGGTTAGTACACAGACCAGCCACGAAAATAAAGCCCTCGGGTGATTTCTCGCGTGTACAATATCCCAACTTGCACCAAAACCCTAAAATGCGAAGAATAACGACTTAGGAACCAAAAAGACCAACTATCTTCAACATGCATCATGAAATCAGAACCAAGAACAGGGGTTTAACATACTGATCACTTGAGGAACAGAGAGGATTCAAGAGTTTGGGGTCAAACCCTAGCTCATTCAGTACTTGTTTCGCCGTATAGGATCCTAAAACATCGACAGATTGAGGTCAGGAATTAGAATGAAAGAAGAACGAAGCAAAACCATACCAAATGACAATTTAGGTCCTTGCTGGCGTGTCAACTTACCGTACCATAACAACGATCAGAAGGTAGTAGGTCGAAAAACAAAGAACCAGGAACTCCGGTATTGGACGGTACGACCTGGATTGTTTGGAATCCAAGCTCCAGAGCTTAAAGACCCTCAACAATGGAGGTTCTATGATTTACCTCTCCCTCTGGTCGTGTAATAGTGAAAAGAGCAAGTAAAATTAATATTGGGAACTATTTATTTGAAAAAAAAAATTGATCTGGTCTTTACGCTTAAGCGTTGCGACCCCAATGTTTAAGCGTGCCCACGCTTTAGCGTGGGAGACCATCGCTTGAGCGTGCACCCCGGGTGGTTACTTCACTGTGAAGCCTTCTCAAAATACGGTCCAATCATAGGCCGCCATGCGTACGACTCCTATTGGTCCTCTCAAACGGTCACGCTTAAGCGTGAGTTACCGACGATTAAGCGTTGTGTTGCTTAAGCGGCCATCCTAGCACGCTTAAGCATGCTGCTTGGTTCAAAAATATTCATTTCATTGCACGTCCCCTGAAATCCTAGTCCTATGCCTATCCTAATAACTCCATAAAACATATAATCATGCACAAAATCAAATATTAATCAAGACATGGAAACTTAGGATGTTACACTAAGTATTGGTGAACTCGGGTCCCCTAGGCCTTCCATAATTAACTTAACTCGTTCTTTCGCATTGTTTGACATGCAATTCTTTAATCACAACCTTCATTACCCTAAATAACATAGAGTCTTTATTACATTGGTGCTCGCGCATTCCCGGTGGGCTCGACATTTAGAGTCTTAATTATACTCCACTATTATTATGAGTTACGATCAGGTGCACTTGCCTGAGCCGCAACAGCGCTCAACAAACTTTCATAATAATTAGATTTGTCTAAATAGTAAAAGATCTCGAGTAGTTTGGTAATTGTTAGCTCTCTTTGTGGGTTCGACTTCAGGAGTCCTAAATATTCCACTTTATTACTTTTGTAATAGGGTGAACTTCCCCTTGAGTTTCGAACTGGGCAACAAGAACACAGAGCAATTTATACTAGTTAACTATCAACATTGATAGCTACGTTTAGTCCTTTCTTTCCTAATGGATTTCACTATAATCAGACGATTACAACTTAAACATATCTCCTCGTCAAACTTAACTATACGTTCAACTTCTTAAAGCAACGCAAACTTGTGCCTTTAAGGTATTTGCCTAAACAAGGCTTACAACAGATAAAGAATGGGTTTTTACAAACAAAATGTAAGGCTCAACTCTCAACATGAGAGAATAGAAATTTAAGCACATGTAAGCAAAGATAACTCTCAAGAAGAGAGAATAAAAACATTTTAGCTTGAATATAAATTCTTGCAGAGTTTCAGCTATGATATAATGCTTGCTTATGATTTTCTCTCACTCTTCATGGGTATTTATAGCCAATGAATATTAGATAGCCGTTTACACGTGGCAATAATCCAGTTGAGACTCAAAGGCCTTCATCACCATTAAAATTCAAGTAATATCCGTTTATTTTGTCCTTATTAAGGTCACATTGTACTATTTGATGATTGCTCTAGCAATAGTACGATGTACTATGGTGACTCTACAGTCTTCCAAAAATATCCTTTCTTTGTGATGAGGCAGCTAAATTTGAATTGATCCTTTATTGCTTTCTCTCTCACTATTAATATAGTATTGCTTTTGCACACCATTTTTTATTAACAAAAGTTCGTCACTCTTCATCGTATTTGATATCTAAGGAACAAATTGAATGATTCCTTGTACACTGACAGTAGACACTGTGATTCTGTTAAGCTTGTCTTTAGATGCAGGTAGTAGCTTTTTATCAAACGCATGTACTTGCTCTTGAGAAGACGCACGATGAAGTATTTTTGTTGATGGAAGGTGTATGTAGAGTCTTTTCTAAGTGAGGTCAGGCGCATATGCCAGTTTATTCTTTGATAGGACTTGATCTTTAAGTATACTCACAACGATTTCTTTGGATACTTCAAGTGTTTCCTGTTAAAATAATTTTATGCACACTTGAATAGATATGACAAGATAAGTTGTTCAGTCAAGATAGTTAATGTTATCATTAAAATTATTGAAGGTCTATATTTATCAATCGTGTAGGTTCCAACAACTTGCAAATTTCAAATAGTGAGCTGCTTCAAAATCAGGCAATGGAAATTTACTCAGACAAGCCCAAACTGTGAATTTAAAAAAAAAAAACTTGAAGCTAAAATTGTAACACCACGAATTTTTTAAGCCTAAGCGTTAGAAATTATAGGGGCATTGTATATTAATTGGGTGTTTGAATAGGCGCTTTAGTGCTTAGATGGGAAAAGAGATCCTTAGAAGGGACTATATGGACCTAGAATGGAAGAAAAATCCATTTTTAGGCAATTTTGAGTCTATACCCTTGGCATGAATGGACTCATTTCATTAAACAGCATTTTTAGAAAAAATAACAAACACTGGGAATCGATTCACACATTGCATGAACCGATTCGCAACAACAAACAACATTTTTTTAATTGGAAGGTCGTCCAAACGGGATAGGACTCTTAAATAAAGTCGTAAACCTAATCCTAGACCTATTAGGACTCTAAAACCTAATTTTAAACATTGGTTAAGAGCTCTGAAAAACCCTAGAACTCCTTAGAGCTCTATTGTTGCCATTGTAAATATTTTTGTCGTTTCTCTCTCGTTTCTCAGCCAAATTGAGTCCCTTTGTAACATGCGTATTTTTACGATACGTTAATTAGCGGTAATATTGTATTTTTTGACGTAATTGTGCTTTAATAAAGCAGTTGCTTGTTCCCTAAGTAAGTGATTTAATTAAATCAATAGCTAATATAATTAAGAATTAATATTTTTATATTGATTCACGGTTTGAAGATCGTCGAAAAATTCTAACGAAGTTTCGGCGCGTTTCAAATCGCCGGGCAGTTTCGTCGCAGATAAAATTCTAAATGAACTCCGATTTCGATGAAAATCGAATCGTAACTTGTTGAGACTATTTTTGAGTGATTATTGTTGTTTTTATTATTTATGAAATAATATTATCACGCGAAGAATTAATTCCTCGCGAATTAATTTTTCGGGATTTTTCCGGCGAGAAACAAAACGGTTTTTCGGTTTCTCGTCGCCATGTTTTTAAATCCTAAGACTTTAGATTAGAGGGTAATCATGAGAGATGTGAGATTAGATGGGTAAGATTACGTGATATGTTTAACATCTCATAAAATTGCTAAGTGTCATTAGTTGTGTGATTTTTTTAAAAAAATCTTATATTCAACTACTCCTACTAACTATGCTAATTTTTATTATTATATAAGTGAGGAACCAAGGCTATATGCAGCCCATTTTCCAGCCCTCATTCACGCCACCATCTCTCTCTCAAACCCTCATCTTCTTTCTCTTTTTCCCTTCTTGAAAAGCAAGCTTCCATGGATGCTTTCCTCCATTTTTCTTGAGTTTTTCAACTTGCAATCTTCACCAAAGTTGCTCCAAACCTTCATCTCTACCTAGTTCTTCTTCATCCTCATCATCTAAAGTAAGGAAAATCAGTTTTTCTTTCCCCCATTTTTCTGTTTTGGGTCACGATTTTCCCCCCTTTTTCCATCTTGATTTTTGCTTCCAATACTTGATTCCTTGCTAGGTTATGTTCTTCTTTGTGTTAGCTATCATTCTTAGCATTTATTTGGGCATGAAAACAGAATTTTTCCACCCCATTCAAGCCCTAAAACAGCGCCCCAAACAGCCCCCCACTTGTGTTTGTTGAATTGTTGTTTTAGTTGTAATTAATTGATGATTTGTGTGGTTGTTTGATGTTGGTTGATGATTAATAAGAGATGAGACATCATCCATCCTTTCTTTAAAGCCTTAGGGAGAAACCCTAAGTGGTGAGAAAGGGGGAAATGATGTGATCCTTGTGGAATCAACTAAATGATTTCCAAAGTGTGTTATTGGAAGTGGTTTGATGTTGATTTAAGTTATAGTTTAAATTAAGCATATGCAACATGAAAGTTTTAGAACCTTGCCTATTCTTGAACCATGAAGAACATGAGGATGTGATGTTTGATTATGTGTATAAGTGTTGAATAGCATGTTAAAGTTGATTTTAAAGTTGTTGGAATAGATTTGCATGAATTAGCTTAAGTGTTAGTTTGTGTTTTATGCATAGTTTGGTTTTTGGAGGTTAGAATAACATGTAAGGAAATGATCCCTTGTTCTTTAAGTTTTTGACATGATAATGGCATGATTTAATTGCTAAAGGATTGTTGGAATTAGACAAATTGATTGAACTCTTGTGTTTAGAACTAATTTTGAGTAAGTGGCCTATAAAGCTTTATGAACTAGTCTTGAAAATAAATTGTTTTGAAAGAAAAGGCTAGGAAAATGGTATTTCATTGTGTAGTAATTATTTTAGAAACATAACCCTCGATATGCTTAAGTGTGCTTAATGTATTAATTGAAGTTGATGTTGTTTTGGTATTTAGAAAATGATTTAAAAAGAAGTTGAGTTCTAATTGCTTGAGTCCTTGCATGAATATGTGCTAAGTTTTGATAGTTGTGAAAGATTTATTATTTATGCTTACTTGAAGTTCAAGAAAGGGAATTAGTCTCAAAACCTTACTTTTTCAAATAATTTTGAGTGTGTTATTAATTTGTAATGCTTGTTTGAGTTTGGTTAGAAAAGGGATAAGTTGAGAGCATAAGTTTAACTAGAATTCCTAGATTGTACTAAGTTGTATGTGGTAATAGGAATCGAAGTACCGGAGATTGAGCGAAGCGGACCCGAAGACGTAGGAGCGACGTTAACGACAGCTCGTGGTAAGGGCACTTCTAGACACTTTTAGGATTTTATTTTTATGTCCCTGTGTAAGGACAAATTTTAGAGATGTTTAAGTTCTTGTTTTGTTATTCAAATGCTTATTTAAATACGAAGAAGTCTGAGAACTCTACGAGTTCGAAGTTAGGGTCTTCGAACCCCTTCGTTTATTTTATTGTCGTGCGGTCGTCCATTTTTCGAGTCATTCGTGGGTGAAAACTTTGTGGTTGGTCTCCTGAACCCAACCCCCCACTTGTTTGTACCTCTCTGTTAATTCCATCGAGTTACAGAGGGATGGATTCCTTGATTTGCGTGTCAAGCATGTGATGTTGTAATATGATTGAGTTATGCAATAATTAATATGCGATTGAATAATGCTGTGAATTGCTTATGCTGTTTGTATCGTTGAATTGTGTTTCTTCATGCAAGCTGCTTTTATTGCTTAAGTTGTTGAATTGCGTTTCTTCATATTAAGCATGCTCTTATTATTTGATATGCGGTCGAATAATCTTGCGCATAACTCTTTGAATATCGTATGCGGCAAATTGTTCATCGAGTCTGAGAGCATTGTCGAGTCGTCGAGACGTTTTTGAGCTGTGAGCCGGACAACTGAGGGTGCTAGGTCCCCTTCGTTCACGGTGGATTAGCTAGGCGTCACAGCGTAGGAACCGGGGCTGTTTACCTAGGGAGAAGCGAAAGATCCCAAGGCTACGGCTGGTATGTCAGCTGATGGATCTGCGTTTGCTTTCCGGAATAATTGTCGAGTCGAGAGAAAATGAGTAGTGAGTCGAGTCGAGTCTAGAGTGAGAGAGTTGAGTCACGTTCTGTGAATGATATACATTGTTGTTTGCTTATTGCTTTATACATTGATTATCTTGATCTGTTGAGAAGTTGACCCTTTCCCGTGGTGCCTTCAATTCATGACGGTTACCCAGGCGATGGCGAAGGGCGTTTGGATTCCGGCGATGAGGACGTCGCCGGAGATTTTCTTTGACTTCCCTGATATGGAGCAACCCGCGGCAATGGAGTTCGACCCCATCTCCTGCCGTGTGGTATACACTGGGGACGTAGTGCAGACACTACGAGAGGATGGCGTAGCTGTGAGACAGGATGTGACACGACGTACGGTCAGTTTCCCGATCCGGATGAGACAGGTGGTAGAGGCGTGGCGTGCGTGCCCGGCGCGAAGGGCCATGAGAGCCTCTTCTTCTTCACCAGAGGGACCTCATGACATTCCTAGGAGCGCTGCTACCAGATTTGCGGCGAGGCGGAGAGTGGACCCAGTGAGATGGGCGCCGCAAGAGCGTGATACGCCGAGGATCCGCGAGAGCTTCCACTTCGAGGCGGCCGTGTTCCGAGATCCTGTAGTACCGGTTCCCCTCGTCTCTAGGACCCCTACACCGCCTGCGGCTTCCCCTCCCATTTGTGCTGTGTACCACGAGTCGGATTGCATTGGAGCAAGATCGACTGAGGAGGGACTGGCAGGTGAGTATACTCCGAGTGATGTGCCTGTGGACGTGCCAGCTGCGGCCCCCTTCATTGACTTGACAGGCGAGGACCTGATGGAGGAGGAGGAGGAGGAGGAGGACCCGTTAGAGGATTTAGGTAGCTACCTGTAGCTATGGTGTTAGTTGACTGCTGCGTTATGTTTTCTTTTTGTCGGTAGACTGTTGTATATATTTGGGATGACTGTATTTATGACCTTATGTTCTGTGTGTCGTGACCAGTCGGGCCAGGTGTTATTTTGGTTACAGGGTAGACTGGCGGTCTCACTTTTGGAGCAGCCCCCTGCGTGGGTGTCTGCCGGAAGAACCCCCAGGGTATGATTACTCTCTTAAGGGTCGTCATACCATAGGTGTATTTCTTTGTACATTTCCTACTCTGTATTTTGCGTACACTGTTAGTACGACTTGTGTATATATATATGGGTATTATGCATGTATTTCTTATTCGTATTTGAGTTTTGTGTCCTAGTTGCACCATGTTTCGAAACGCTTTAAGTACTCTGTGTACGCTTTACGGGCACTATTGTTTTAAAAAAAAATATACCGCATTTTTCTAAAGAGCACAAGAGTACCGTTTTAAAACGCATCGCATACAGGTTTAGTTTAGTTCTGTAGCGGTCCGGAAACGGGTCGTTACACCCTTCTTAGAGGCTGTGATCATAAGACTCTTTGCCTTCTTTCCCTCTATTCTTTTTCTATTTCTATAGGAGGAATCTTATTTGTAAGTCACGAAATCAACTCTGTTTGAATTCCAATCCCTCTAATTCTAAGCATGGTTTTGGTTTCATGGACTTTGTTATGATAGGTGCCAAGAACGAAATCGAATTTGAAGCTCTCTAAGACCCATTGGAGGCTACGAATTACTATAATGTATGGGAAGTGGATGATCACTTGAAAATTGGCTTATGGCTTCAAAAAACATGTTAAGGATGTCCCATGATCCCTATGCCTTGTAGGGCAAGTTATTGTTGTGTAATCCTTGCAAGAGCATAGATTTGAATGGCTTTTGATCTGCTTTTGATTAGAATTAAATTAGAATTGATAAACAACATATTTTAGTAAATTGATCCATGTTGAATAATAAAAGGTTGGTACTTTATGTGTATTCATTATTTAGAGTATAATCTATGATTTTTGGTGCTATATAATATGTAAAGAAGTATGATTCAAGTGTTTTAGTTGTTGTTTTAATGATTGGTTAAGTGTTCTACTCTTTAGAATTAATTTGGAGTTGTTAAAAATTGCCTTTAAATGACTATATATACAATTATTGTTGGTGGTTTGGTGTTGGAGGTGTTAATGTAGCAAAAGCTTGATTTAGGACTCAACATTATTATGATGATTGTGTAAAGGTATGGTACATATGTTTTAGTTGCTATTATGATTATTAAGCAAGTGCTTATATGCTTAGAATTATTTTAGAGTTATTAAATGGTATGTTTGTAATGGTTTGATGAATGAATATTATTGATTTATTGAGTTTGAAGAATTATGACTAGAAGAAACATGTTTTAGGGATTAGAGTGATTCGAATGAGGGCTATGTGCTTAGACTAGTTGGGGTTGCTAATATGTAATAAAAGGAGTTGACTTTGTTAACTAAAATTGAATGACTTGAGATAAGTAGCTAAGAATTGAGTTACAAAGTAGAATTACTAAATCAATTAAAGAACCATAATGGACTAGAGGATTTATATAGGTACTGAGGCCATAAGTTATTAGTAATTTGGAATGGACTTAAAGGAGTAATTATGGATTAAAGAGGTAGAAGAAGGATAAGAGGCAAGATTTTTTGTTAATGATGAGCGTTGGATAAAATAGGTTAAAAGTCAAGAAATGAATCTAAGATCAAAGATTAGAGACCTTATGGACAATTTAGTAATTACCCCTGACCATAGATTGGATGTGGGACCAGTTAGGAGAGTCCCCAATGCACAAAGTGTAGAAAAGCAACCTTACTGCACTTTTGCAAGTCCTTCGAATCGATTCACTACTGCATGAATCGATTCACACCTGCAGAGTTCTAGATTCTATGAACTGAAGTTGTGAATCGATTCACAGCGATGTAATTCGATTCACAGAATGTCGTTTTGACCCTGAATCGATTCATGGGTCAATTTAATGATACCCCTGGTTAAGGGTAGTAACTACCCAGCCTTAATATATGTTAAGTGTTTGACTTGTTGAAAAGGTTACCGGTTGATAACCCGTGGTTGAAGTGGGTCACGGTTATGACCAATGTTTGTGTATGATTGTACTGTGTTGTATTTGTTGTTTATTTGTCGCAAGTTGTGACCAATTGGTGGATTGGGATCCAACGAGCTTGTTGGATGCTATGTGATTTTGCGTAACCGGTTCTAAAATGTAGAAGACTTTGTTGTTTATAGTTGTTTGGGTGTAGACTTTGAGTTATTACGGCGGCACTCATCAAAGTTGCATTGACCGGGGGACTCTATGGCTTATTGGTATTATTCGAAGGATGATGAGTAACTATGACAACACTCAGCGAAGTTGCACTGCTTGGCGGGATCGCATGGCTCATTAGAACATCGTTGTAAATGAGTTACTATACTGGCACTCGTCGAAGTTGCACTGATGGAGGGATGCCATGGCTCGATGGCATTGTACGAATGTTGAGAACGCTCACCTTTGCTCACGTTAGCTAGTCGCTAACGTAGGACTGCCAACCGATTGATGACCACACGACGATTTATCGTCAAGACTTGTTTGACCGTGATTGAAGCGTTGTTTGGCTATTGACGCAAAATGTTATTTTGCCTATATCGTTATCTTTTAATTTAGGTAAGATTCCTTACCCCTTTGTATTTTGTGGCTACTTGTTCACCGCATGTATGAGTAGATGGTCAGTTTGTAGGTGATGACATGGACGTGGATGCTGAGGAGTAGACTATATGGTGCTGCTTAGCTTTGGATTTATTTACGTATTATGTCATTATTGTTTGCCGATTTAAAAATAAGGGTTAAGCTCTGAGACATGTGACATCGGGTTGTTGGGTTTTATTTCCACAAATTGTTTTTATTCCGTAAATGAGTTATGCCTATGTGAAACTTCTATTTTGTTTAAAGATTTTTCTAAAACTGCATTTCTATCTTTATTCATATGTGTTTCTATGCATTCATTCAATGACAGGGTAGAGGGTGTCACAAAAATCATATCCGCCAAGCGAGTTATATCCTCCTTGAAGGAAGAAGCACAGGTTTATTTGATGTTTTCTCTTTAGTATTGGAGAAGGGATTAGAAGTAAAGAACGTGCATATAGCATGTGAGTTTCTAGATGTGTTTTTCAATGTTGATTATCTACCACCTGAGAGAGAGAGAGACTGAATTCTCCATTGACCTCGTTAGTGACACGAGACGTTGTGTTCAAATCCTTTTTGATATGTGGTTATAAAGACAACAAACCTTATGAACTAAATATTAAGTCTTCTGAATGGAGATCTACTGATGTTTGCCTTTGAGTGTGTTTAAAGGTCATGTATCCTATAAATGGATAAACTAGAAGCCACTCAGATCCTCAAGTGCATATTATTTACTCAACAACTGATGAATTATAGTAGCATCAAAGGATTATAATAGTAGTATCACAAGCTTCTTGATCAATATTTTTGAAGAGTACCATCAGGAGTTTGCTCATCACATCAATATAAGTTTCATGGCATAAGAAGGTTCACAACAAGAAGAAAAGGTCCATAAAAAGAAGAGTAAATTAAGTCAGAAGAGAAGACACAAGACTAAGTCAGATGACACATGACATAAATTTCGTTGCGTTTGTGTTAAGATGCTTTAAGGATCTACTTTTGTAGTGCAAGTCAAAAAGAAGATGCAAACATTACATATGAATCCTTAGAATCATCTTTGAGTATCACCACTAACAAAGTTTCTTAAGCATGAGAAGGCTTGATCCATGATCCCCAAGCGTCAATCAAAAATATTATTACATTACCCCAAGTATGCATCCTTGAAAAGGTCTCATGTTGGGAATGTTACATACGAGAGGATAAACTGGATTAAATTATCCTAAGAAAAATTTGATGTCAGCCCGGATGAACCTACTTAAGGTGAGTAGGTTTGCATCACTATCCTCTTGTTTCAAGGAACACTGTCCTCTAAATGAAGCAATAATATTTATGACTATAAAATAAGCAAAGATGACTTTATGTAGTAGAAAAGATGTTGCTGAGAAGATTCTGCAGAAGAAAACCAAGTTGAGTTGCCTCAGAGCTCCATGAGAAGGTGAGAAACAGATTGTCTATCATTTGTACGAGAATTGCATGATGTGTTTCCCTTCTTTTGGTTCATCAAATCAATTAAACCATCTAGATGGTGCCACGCGGCCCTCACTCTTTTCTATTTTTTCTTTCTAAAAACAACTCAAAACGCATAACAAGCAGAGTCCCTAATGCACAATATCTCTTGTCGCCTCTCCTCTGCCGTCGCAATGCTGCTTCCTGTAACATCCTCATTTTCTAAGCCTTTATTAGTGTTTGATCAGGTGTGTGATTAGGTATGCTTCATGTTTGCTTATGTGCTTGACCGTATGTTCAAAATCTAAGGTTAGGATTAGGGTTGGGTTGTAAAAGAGAAAGAAAGAAAATTTTGAGTTTTGGCACCCACGCTTCAGCGTTGGGTCACCTAGCGCTCCAGCATGCCAACGCTCCAACGTTGAGTGATCCCACACTCCAGTGTTGACGGGAAGTCAAGACCACATAGGAGACTGACACATGTCACATGGTGATTGGACCACAAACGTGACAATTCTTAGTGGTGATGGAAAAATATGGCATTCATGATCCAGCATGGGTGACCCAATGCCAGAGCTCGCCAACGCTCCAGCGTTGGGGTACCCAGCGCTCCAACATGCTGGCTAAATCAAAATTTTTATAAATTTCAGTTTCATCCAGTTGCTAACCTTTTTGAGCTCTTTTAACTCAACCATATCATCTGCAAAACATCAGAAATTCCATGGATGAGGGTTTGAAGTTTTGAATTCCAAATCCACGGTATCCAGACATCGTGATTCAATACCGATTGTATCGTTGAGTTTGTAGTTGTTTGTTCTACTTCATGCTTCCTTTCAATCGTGGTTACGACTCGGTAAGTCAGGATGATGATGAGGGAACTAGAGACAGTGAAGCCGATAGAGAACAGCAGCAATGGTTCACGTATCCTTCTACCGAAACTATGGGAAGACGTTCAAGAAGCCTCGTCGTCCTTACGAGAAGGAATGTTTGGATGTTGAGTTGAAGCTAGTTAGGGAGTATGGTCTTCAGTGCAAGAGGGAGCTGTGGAGGGTTCAGTACGCCCTGAGCTGCATCCGTAACAATGCGAGGAACCTGCTTACACCAGACGAGAAGAACCCTCATCGGATCTTCGAAGGTGAAGCTCTTCTGAGGAGAATGTTCCGTTACGACCTTCTCGATGAGACTCAGAACAAGCTCGTTTATGTTTTGGCTCTCACCGTTGAGAACTTCCTCGAGCGTCGCCTTCAAACCGTAGTCTTCAAATCTGGAATGGCTAAGTCCATTCACCATGCTAGGGTTCTTAATAGGAAAAGGCACAACAGGGTTGGGAGGCAGGTGGTGAACATCCCATCTTTCATGGTGAGGGTTGATTCATAGAAGCACATTGACTTTTCACTCACAAGTCCTCTTGGTGGTGGTTGTCTTGGACGCGTGAAGAGAAAGAACCTCAGGGTTGCAGCTAAGAAGGCTGCTGGTGGCAATGGAGATGAGGAGGATGAAGATTAAGTTATTAATTGCTTATTCTTAATATCTCACACCAGTGTTTTGTTTATGTCGGTAGACTTTTTAGACTTTCGTCATGCATGACTGAGTTTTTCCGTCTTTGTTTCTTGAGTGAGGAAAATCTTTGCCTGCGGTTTGTTATTTTTGAACGGTTCTTTTGAAGTATTAAATTTTGCTCCAATACCTGTGATGGTCTGTGGTATGGAATCAATGGTTATAGGCTTAATGGCATTTACTAAAAAATATTACATAGTAGTTCGAATAAAAAAAAAAAAATCAAGATGACGATGGTGACGTCTATCGTTCTTTCGTCTCGTTTAATTTCGTTCTTCATTTAAACTTAATCCTGACTCCAATCTGATGTTGTTTTAGGTCCCTATGTGACGATACGACTATCGAATGAACTAGTGTTTGGTCCTCTGGTCCTTGATGAATTGAAGTTTGATTTGGTGTGGTTTTGGTCCCCCGTAATGTGTTCTTTATGTTTTAGGGTTTTGGTGCAAGTTGTGATACCGTAGGGGCCATTACAAGAAATTCGCTAATTACTGACGCCAAAAGCTGTCAGTAAACCACGAAAACCATCGAAAACGGCCAATTACCGACGGCCTACCGATGGCGTCAGGGCTTAGGGAGTTTTGCTCGCTGGTAATTTTACCGACGGCCACACGATAGCTGTGGGTAATTACCGACGGCTTAACTTCGTCAATAACAAGTCGAAACCAATAAAGATCTAGTCGTATTTAGCGACGACTTCATCGTCGGTAAATTATTGATGGATTAACGACGGCTATAACCATTTTTTACTAACAGATTATCGATGGCTCCACCGTTGATATTGAAAGGAATTTAAATTAATTTATTTCCATTTACTGACGGATTAGCCGTCGGTAAATTATCGACGGCATAGCGACGGATATAACCGTTAGTTTTACCGACGGATTACCAATGGAGACCATTAATTTTAAATTATTTTGTTGTTTTTACCGATGGTGGTTATCGACGGTTAAGCTGTCGGTAATGTTTACAATTTTAAAATGCTTTTTTTGTTTTTCTGACAGCCCAACCTGCATTTTTAACAATCAAAATACATATAATCACCAACCAACAAGGGCTCAATGGTCCACCAGCACAATCATAAATAAGTAACATAAATACAAAAATACAAAAATATGTAAATACAAGTGTTATAAATGTTAAGACAAAAATAAACATATTTGTCAAGCTAAGTAAACATACAACACAAATAAAAACCTAATCTAATCCTGCTCCTCCTCCTCGTCGTCCTCGTCCCCCTCCTCATAGTCCGGATGGCGACGGGTGGAATGGATGTTGGCAATGCTGCTTGCCAACTCTCTCAGCTGTCTCTGGAAGTCCACAGCCTGCTCCTGTTGGTGTTCCTCTGCCACCCGTACTACATCCAAAACTGCTTGACGTGCCTGACGAGCCTCCTCCTCGACCGCCCTTGCTCGCTCCTCAACGGTCGCCAACTGTGCAGCCATCTCAACGGAGTACTGACCGGGGACAGGGGTAGTACCGGCAGACGCACGAGACTCCTGAGTCAGAAAGGAGACACCTGGCCTATAACGCGAGGACATATCTCCAGCACCGTAGAGACATCCCCGAGTCTTCCTCCCACCAGATTTGACCCAACATTCTAATCTAGTCGAGGGGTCAACCTCCTGAGGGCCACTACCAGATGTCTCCCCTGGCTGAGAGGCTTACTGCAATGCCTCCTGAAATGACTCCTACTCAAAAGAAAATGGCGTTAAACTACGATAAATTACTTTTTTTACAACAAAATCAAATATCAAATAATAAACAATAAATACAATGTTAAATCTTACAAATATCTCCCTGGCACTCTCGTCCACCTAGATTTGTCCTTCTTCCTCTGGTGAGTCCTCATGAAGACCTCATCCACCGATGCTTCCCTACCCAACTCTCTTGACTTAAAGAAAACAAATAATACCAAGCAGACATTAACAATATTTAACAATGAAAATATGTGTTGCAATTATCAAGTGTTTAATTGAACAACATACCATCCATATGGCATGCTCATTGATGGAAATGGATCCACCTGTATGGACAAATCCACCCTTGGCAGAGGCACGTTTTGCCTTTTCCCGTACTGATTTCTCCTTGTATTTAGGAGAATCCCATTTCTGTTTGAGGGTTTTCCATGCACTCTCGCCTATCCAGCCTGGGCATTGGCGCTTTTTTCTCACCTCCATCAGCATCTCAGATAGACGCTTCGAGCCTTACTATCAAAAATTTTCCTGAGCTGATACTCATGCTCAGGCTGCCAGACAACTTTTGTCTGCAATGTTATAATAAAAATAAGTTAAAGTACATTCAGTAATAGAAACACAATAATTGAATTAGCTTTTGAGAAAAATAACACAAACTTACCCCCAATTTCTCGAACCAAAAATCGGTTACCTCTCAGGAATCTCTCCCCAGATAGGGTATGGATCCTGAAACTGTGACTGGATTGTGGATGTGAGGGCCATAGAGGCCACCTTACTTAGTAGCCATCTATAAACAAGTTACAAACAAAATATTAAATACATAATACAATCATCAACATATATATATAACAATGTTAAACATATAGTGGTGATAAATTACGTACCCTTGCCCCAATGGATAAATGTGTGGCCTCCCATCTGGTGCCATCTCAGGGTCATGATGAGAGTGACGTGATCCCTGCGCCGTCGGACCACTAGGTACAGGTTGTGAATGTCCTGCCTCATCCTGAGTATGCCTCAATGAAATGGACGTCGAGGGTCGTGATGCTACAGGAGTAGTAGGAGATGGCAAATCCTGCTCCTGGCCAAGAAGAGGAGGGACTGTACCCATCGCACTAAAACTCGGAGTCGAGATCATGCGTATAGGTGCCTCAGGCGGAGGAACCAGAGCTTGCTGGGTCAAAGGCCCCACATCCTGACAAGTGGGTGGTGTGGATGCGTCGTCGTCCAATGGTGACTGGACACGACTAGCCTATGCATGCTGAGCCGCTTGTGTCACCATGTGCGGCAAAATCATTCGATTCCTCCTCGTAGTTTTGTCTTTTGGAGGCATCTATCAACATTAAAATGTACAAACAACATAAGACGTTAGAAATAATAAATTAACAAGAAGTTAAAATATGAACTATGAAATCATCAATATCCAACACAAAATCAAAAATAATAAACTATAAAATACACTAAAATAACCAACACAATACCGTTTTGATCATATAAAATTATTGGTCATTGTAGTATTCTCTTACCTATCATTTCAAACATCATCAATATCATCCTCATCATCCATATTCATATTCGCGTTAATCTCAAACTCTGTCTGATAACTACCCTCACTATATTCCTCCTCTACTTCACTATCCATGTCAACATCTAAAACTAATGAAATATCGACCTCTTCGTTCTCACCATGTACTTCATCATGCAAACCGAACATCTCTTCAATTTCGGTTATTTGTTCAATGTGGGCCATCTCTTCATCTTGATAGGGTGTGTCTTCCTCAATTTTGTCCACCTCTACATGACCTATGGGCTTTGTCTTTATTACTACACACCATCCACGTTTATCTGTTCGTATTTCTGGATATGGTACATAATACACTTGTCTGGCCTTTTGTGCAATTATAAATGGATCATATCGATCATATTGCCTACCCATCTTGATATCTACAATATCATACTACGGATAAACTTTTGTTCCTCTATTCCGTTTGGGATCAAACCATTGAAAATAAAACAAGGCTACCTTGTGAGGCAATCTATGATACTCCAACTCAAATATATGTTGGATTACTACGTAGAAATCATCTTCTCCTCCTCTTGTAACCCCTTTCACATAGACTCCGCTATTTATGGTTTTTTTTACCCACAGTCCAAGCATGTGTGTGAAATTTGTACCCATTAATGAAATACTTGTGCCAACTTATGGCCCTTGACTCTGGACCCTAAGCTAATGATATCAAGTTAGGATCACTCACGCCATTTGTCGGATTAGTAACCTACTCAAACAATAAATTCACAATAAGGTTAACATGTTATGTAATTTTTTACAACAAAGTGTTAGCTAAACCCCTCGTGGAGTCACTTACATAGGCCTGAAACCATTCTGGAAATTCCCCATATATACGAGTTTGAGCTGATGGATCTTCCTCATTAATGGAGTGATAGTGCAAAAAAACCACTGTCAATAAAAGATTAGAATCCATCAAAGATATATTTGGTAAATACAGAGTATGTGTTTAGTTTCATGTTACTTACTCAATAGACGGCTTAATCTCATTGCAATTGATGAGGACGTGCACATGAGCAGACCTCCATTCAGCATCACTCAACCAACATATTTCATGTTGCCCACTAGGACGTCCAAGTTGGTTGCCAATCGACAGTGTTGATGTCACGACATCATCCAACCTTATAGCTTCATTACGTTGACTTGTGGCGTACAATGATACTGTTTTGAAATAATGGGAACAAAAATATGTTGTCTTCCTGTGTAAATAGGCATTGCATATTGACCCTTCCACTCTGGCCTTGTTTTTTACTGACCGCTTAAAATCACCCATCATTCTGAAAAAAACAATATCGTACATTGGAGTACCAATATAGAAAAATTTTAAGTAGGAGAAGGAAACAAAAGAGAATGGTAATGTACCTTTCAAATGGATACATCCATCGATATTGAACTGGACCACCAAGCCTTGCCTCATATAGGAGATGGACTGGTAGATGTTCCATCGAATCAAATACTGTTGGTGGGAAGATTCTTTCAAGTTTGCATATGATCAACGGAATGTTTTCATTCAATTTGATCAATTCATCAAGTCTTAAGGTATTACTGCATAGGGCCTTAAAGAATTGACTCAATGTTGTAAGTGGTTTCCACACAAGGTCAGGCAGTGAACTAAATGCAAATGGGAGTAAACATTCCATAAAAATGTGACAGTCATGACTTTTCATCCCATGCATTATGTCGGTGTTAACATTTGCACACCTAGCCAAGTTTGAAGCATACCCATCTGACATCTTAAGCTCCTTAATCCATTTACATACTTGCTTTGCCCCATCAAAAGATGGACAGTAAGTTGCCTTAGGTTTTGTCATTTTTCCATTGTTATTTGGGACCAATTCCAAGTCACTACGCGCACAAATGAGGGGCAAGTCCAGTCTCGCTTTTTCATTGTCCTTTATTTTGTCTTTATCATTCATGACTATGTTGAACACATTATCGAAGACATTTTTCTTTATGTGCATCACATCTAGGTTGTGCCTTAATAAATTATCTATCCAGTACGAAAGGTCCCAAAAGATACTCCGTTCCACCCAGTTGTGAGTAACTCCATAGCTAGGTATCTGAGGAACTCCATCCACTGGCACATATGGCAGTGCATGCACCGAATTCCGTATTTCATCCCCTAACAATAAATTAGGCTGCCCATCCTTTTCAACCCTCTTTTTTGTGAACCACTTTCTACTTCTTCTGAAGATGTGATCAGGTTGTAAGAATAGATGATGACAGTCGAACCATGAGTTTTTCCTCCATATTTCAGCCTAAAAGACTTTGTGTCGTTCATACATATGGGACATGCCAATTTACCTTGAGTGCCCTACCCGGACAACATACCATAGGCGAGAAAATCATTAATTTTCCACATCAAGGTTGCCCTCATTACAAAGTTTTGCTTTGTGGAGATATCATAAGTCAAAGCACCATCACTCCACAATTGCTGAAGCTCATCTATTAAAGGTTGTAAAACACACATCTATTTTTGCTTTAGGATCATGTGGTCCAGGTATGAGGCACGTCAAAAGCATAAACGGTTAGTCATGCACATTTCAGGAGGGAGATTATACGGGGTCACAACAACTGGCCAACATGAATATGCAGTTGAAGAAGCTTGCACGTAAGGTGTGAATCCATCAGAGCATAAACCAAGCCTTACTTTTCATGGTTCATTTGCAAAGTCTGGATACATCAAATCAAAATGCTTCCGAACTTCCCCGTCAGATGGATGACGTAAAATGCCTGAACTAGACCTATTTTGGTGATGCCATCTCATTTGAGCTGTAGTCTCCGTTGTTGCATATAGTCTTTTCAACCGAGGAGTGATTGGCAAGTAGAACATTCTCTTTACTGGAACATCTTTATGCTTAGCCATCCTGATCTTACGAGGAAGATATCGTGGTTCATTACAAAACTTACACTCTCGATCGTTCTCATTGTCTTTCCAGTACAACATGCACCCATTTCGACAACAATCAATTTGCTCAGACTTGAAACCTAGCATGCTCACCAATCTTTGTGCTTGGTAATAATTTTTTGGCAATGAATCTTTTGAAGGACAGACGGCTACAAGCATGCTTGCAAAGAAATCAATACACTTTTGAGGAACATTCTAATTTGATTTGCATGCCAAAAGTTTGACACAAATCGAAAGTTTGGATTCTGAAGCCCCCTACTATAACGGCTGGTTTGCAGCAATTAGCAAATCATAGAAGTCTTGTGCATCCTTATTTGGAGGCTCCTCAAAAATCTCTTCCTCGTCTTTTTCATTGCCATCGTCCCCTATACCTTCAAAGTCATAGTTGGGCCCGAAGACATCGTGGAAGGGATCATCGTTAACATCATCTCCACCACCAGTTCGCACATTACTCGGATCGATATGCGGCATGTTCAGTCCAATACCAATAATTTGGCTGGAATCTAACCCTACCCAAGTGGACTTTGATTTGAGCAGCAGATAGTATGCTTCTGCACATGCACTTGAGACAAGGACATCTAATTCCACCCTCGCTTACAACCTGAGGCTGTGAACTAGCCTGCTTTATGAACTCCTTAACCCCCTTTACAAATCTTGGATTCAAACCCGCCTCTACCAGGATTAAGCCTGTCATATACCCAATTACAATCTAGGGGATAACCACAATTGTCCATTTTCTAGAGAATAGGAACACAAGTTATTAATTTGTGAATGTCTTAAAGATATCACAATAGCAGACAATAATAAAACAAGAGCTAGTAGCAGACCCCAATAATGCCTTTAAGAGAATGGCAATAGGAGTACATCATCATTTCCCCTATCACTTCCTCAAGTCATTACTTTGAAAACAAATCATTCCATATGTGAACCCCTAGGAGCTGATTTTGATGGGGATTGTGACCACACACTTAGTTACCGTCTGCGACAAGACCTGAGGTAATAGAGTTATTCTCTATGGAGAAACAAATTATAGGCTCTCAGATTACATCTGGTGAGAACATAAGTTGTTTCTCCACAGAGAATAACTCTATTACCTCAGGTCTTGCCGCAGACGGCTGTGGATAACTAAGTGTGTGGTGACAACCCCCATCAAAATCAGCTCATAGAGATCCTCACATAAACGGATTTGTTTTCAATACATGGTCAAAACAAACCAGATATATTTTTTGTACAAAAATCAATTAACTAATAAATTCTAAAATACACTAAATGATCCACCAAGTTTGGGCATAATGATCATTTTGTGTAACAAGGTTAAATTGCCTCTACATCGGGCAAGAACATGTTCGCTAATAAAAACTACGGTGTTCTTGTCCGATATAATGACCACCGACAATAACCCCGCTACACAAAACAATCAAATACAACACCAAACAATAACCTAACGCATAACTAATATAACATTACCAAAACTATATTAAATCAAAACACAAAACAGCAAGCAAACCTCTCCTTGTACTCATCTTCCAAGGGAGGTAATTCAACAATATACTATATTAAATCATATTGAAATTCAATACTAGAAATCTAGTAGTTAAAAGTAAGGCTACTCAAGCAAAAAGGGGTTGGGTCTATCATTCCTGGTGGCGTCACACTACATCAATTCAAATTAAATAAATAAACAGCAGACCTCTCCTTGTACTCATCTTCCAAGAGAGGTAATTCAACAGTATACTAAATTAAATCATATTGAAATGCAACACTAAAAATCTAATAGTTAAAAGTAACATATATATAGAGCTAGCATAAGCAGCCTTTGTATTGCACCAGTCCAATAAAATTTAGCATTAGCAAAAATAAAAGATAAAAGGACAGAGCAACACATAAACCCAATCAGAAACTACGACAGTAGCAGCAGCAGCAACAACAACAACAACAACAACAACAACAACAACAACAACAAAAAAGCACACAAAATAGGAATGAAAAAGGTAAGGAGATAATAAGAAACTGACCTTGCAATAGAGAATGGAAACGAAATCCAACAGAAATTCTGGATCATCAACAACATAAACACACAAAAATTGAAACTGCATTAGTGCTTCACAAAGAAAAAAATGAAAAAAGAAACAGAGAGATATCGTTCGCACAAAGGAGGCCGAAAAAGGGAAGCACGCCGGAGAAGGAGGGGCTGGACGGAGAAGGGAAGCACACCGAAGAAGGTGAGGCGGACGGAGAAGGGAAGCACGCTGGAGAAGGAGGGGCTAGAGAAGGGCAGCACGCCGGAGAAGGGAAGGGAAGCACGCTGCCGGAGAAAGGAAGGGAAGCACGCTAGAGCTGGGAGAAGGTCATCGCAAGTCACAGTGCGAACGGAGAACAGAGTGAGGAAAGAACAGAGGAAAAGTGAGAGGGAGGGAATGAGGAAAGGTTATTAAGTTTCAGTTTAAACTTTACCGACGGCTTAGTAGTCGGTACAAGCTGTCGATATTTAACGCATTAAATGCACATCAAATCAAGCCCACCGGCCAACCCACCATCCAGATTACGTACGGCTTAGCCATCGGTAATCATCTTATTTTAAAAAAAATTAATGCGGCAATTACCGACGGCTAAACGTCTCAGTTTTTAAAAAAAATTAATAACACAATTAACGCATGTCACCGTCGATAAATATTAAACTTGTAATTAGCACAAAATTGAAAACCGAGGTTGGTCCTGTTACCAGCGAATTAGCGACGACCTGGCCGTCGGTAATGAATCATTACTGACGGCCCCGATGCCGTCGGTAATAATCTGTGGGTATTTTACTACATTCTTGTAGTGGGCAACGAATCGCTAAATAGCCTTGATTTTCATTGCTTGCCAGTATAAACACTCTAAGAACATAATCATGTTCATTCTATCTTTGAATTGATCGTGCTTTGTTAGTTTCCCTAATTCTAATCTAACTGTGTTTTTGTATCCCTGGAAAAATATGGGTCATAATGATGTGGTTGGTGAACTTTTTGGATAGTCCTCGGTGTTGTTGATGGTTTTGGCTGAACCCTTCAGCGGAGAATAGGGTGTCCGTTCATTCGTTCATGTGCTCGTGGTTAGGGATGTTCGAGAGCTTGTGGGGCATAGTGTAACACCTCGAATTTTTTAAGCTTAAGCTTAGAGATTATAGAAATATTGTATGTTAATTGTGTGTTAAATGTGAAGGACGTAACGACCCGTTTTCGGACCGCTACTAAACTAGAAATAAACCTATATGCGACGCATTTTTAAAACGGTACTCTTGTATCCTTTGGAAAATGCGGTCAATTTTTTTTTTTAAACAATCATATCTACATAGTACTCATAGTACACACAGAGTTGCCACAGCATTTAGAAACATGGTGCAATCTAAGACACAAGAACCATGCACTATAAATACATACATATATATATATAACACGTTAGCGAAAACAATACGTACAAAATAAAGACAGTGCATAAAGATGTCCCAAAAGAATACACCTATGGTGTGAATACCCTCATGAGAGTAATCATAGCTCGGGGGTACTCCCGGCAGACACCCACACAGGGGGCTGCTCCAAAAGTAAACCACCAGTCTACCCTGTAATACAAAAAAAAAATCCATCAAGCCCGACTGGTCACCAGACAAACTGTACACCAAAAGCAAATACTACAGTCATCTATAACAACATAAATAGACAGTCAGACAACACGACGACTACAGATAACTATCTAAATCCTCAGATGGATCCTCCTCCTCCTCATCGTCCATCGGGTCCTCTCCAGTCAAATCGATAAAAGGTGTCGTCACAGGCACACCCTCCGACACGTCCTCTGCTATCACCACCTCCTCCAAGAATCCCGCGCCACTACACCTAGCCTCACCACACTCTCTGCAGACAGGTGAGAGGTGTCCTGCAAGCGTGGGTCCTGAATAACATGGAGAAATCGCCTCGGGCTCAGATCTCTGAGAACTATGAATAACAATCGCCTAGTGCTCCGCGATCCGCGTCTAATCACGCTCTTACGAGTGATCTGTCGAACCCTCGATCCTCGTCCTTGTCCTTGGGAAGCAAGTCGGGAAACAGTGCGCCTCGGGATCTCGAGGGGTCCCTCTGGTGAGGAAGATGATGCTGGCATAGTCCTCTCTCTCGGAATAGCTCGCCAAGCATCCACCACATGCATCATCTGAATCGGGAAGCTCACCGTGCGCCGTGAAGCCTCCTGTCTCACTACCATACCACCCTCTCGGAAGCTCCGTACAACATCCCCAGTATAAACAATGCGGTGGGAGATGGGGTCGAACTCCATCGCCGCGGGCATCTCTATGTCTGGAAAATCAAAGATGATCTCTGGTGATGTCATCATGGTCAGTATCAGCACGCTCTTCGTCATCACCTGGGTAACCATCATTAGTTGAAGGCACCACAGGAAAGGGTCAACTTCTCATTAAATCAGGAAATAACAAATCATAAATAAGAGGCAACACAACAATATGCACAGTTCTCAAGACGCAACTCAAGACTCAACTTAAGACTCATTCCCCCACGATACTTTCGACAATCTTCCGGAAGGTAACGTCGAACAAGCTGCTGAATTCCAGCCATTAGCCTTGGGCTCCACGACCACCCTAGGAATTTCAAGATATGTTCCTTGACGCTACGACGTCCAACTAAGCTGCCAAAAAACTAGCCGTATCCTTTAAGGGGATCCTAGCACCCTAGGTTATTCGGGATATAGTTCATAAACGACACGATAACTCCAAACGACACGACACCTAAGTAAACTGCCGAACTCCAGCCATTGGCTTTGGGTTCCGCGCCACACTTTTCACCACCCCAATGAAACAATCACCGCATATAATCATTCAAGAAGCAATCGAATAATTATTTAAGCACATATCAATACTATTCATGCCAAGCTTAACACAATGCACTCAGGTCACTAGTATAAGCAGTATAAGTATTCACACCATATCAAGCATCGACACCGACAACTTAGTTCATCCCTCTGCAACTCAGTGGGGTTGGCAGAGAGGCAATCATACAAGTGTGGGGGGTTGGGGACAGCTACCAACCATTTCTAGACAAGCCCACTAAATAATCATAAATAAAATTTTAAGAATTAAAAAGTCGAAGGGGTACGAGACCCTCACTTCGAACCCTGAGGTTCTCAGACTTCTTCGCTTTAAGACTTGAAATTAAATCATAATGCTTATCTATGTCTAAGAGTTGCCCTTACCATAGTTGTTTGCTAATGGGGTACCACAAGCCTCGAGTCCACGTCGCACGGTGTCCGGATTCGCAACTCCTATCACCACGAATAAACTTAGCACAAGCTAAAACTTAACTCAAAACCTTAGGCTCTCAAACCTAACCCTTTCCTAAACCAAACACTTTCACTTAGAATTTAATTTAAAATACTAAGTCACATATTTGAAATATTTGTGCAAACAATTATCTCTTGAGAACTAAAACATAATGCAACATTATTTTTCTTGAAATATGCATAAGTTGCAAAAATAAGGTTCTACTAACTAAGTTCAAGTCCTTCAAAATTTTGAAACATAATTCAATACTAAAATCAACTTCATTTTATCTAAAACCTTAAGTTAATGCTCTACTAGGTACCTTGGGTCTCAAGGAACCCAAATCAGCTCATATGCTTCATAGCTTTAAAATTTCAAAACAAATCCAATTACAATCAAACCTCTTCCAAAATTTTCCAAAACTTATTCATTCATCAACACAATAATTATAAATTAAAACACAAAACAATTTCTCTCCCAAATCTCCTAAGGAGCTCGCGGCCAACATCAAGGAAATAGGAAACAAATTTCAAAACTTCTACACAATTAAATAACATCCTTCCATAGTCCAATTTTTTCACAAAACAACAATCTAATTCACAAATTAAAGCTCAATCAAAACCAATCCCTTTCCAAACCCATTTTAAGAACAAGGTTTTTCAATAAAACTTACTAACTTTCTTATTTTAACAAACTCAACAAACTCAATAACACTTATACTAACTAAAACACATGAATCATCAACTAATTTCATGGTTCACAAATTAATTACCCCTAATCCCTCTTTGTCAAGAATAGGTCTTCATCATAAAAATAACCCAAACAAGTTCCAATTCCAAAACTATGAACAAATACAACAACTACAACACCAATTAAGCTCAAAATCATCAATTAATTTCTTGATTCACCAAGGATCACACAAACCCTCTTATTTCCCTTAAGGTCTCACCTAGGGTTCTAAGGAAAAGGGATTGAAGTGCTCATCTCCTCTTTTGATCACAATCAAGCATAAATTAAACATAAAACAAGACATAAGAACAAGAAATGGAAGTGAAAGAACTATCATCTACTCCCTCCTCTAGCTCGCAGCCAAGGGGCTGTTTTTGGGGGAGAAATGGTGCTCTCAATCCTTTCTTGGGTGATGAACTAGATGATGATGAAGAGAAGAAGAAATAGGTAACAAAAGATGTGGAACAATGGATGTGAGGTAGCTTAGGAACCAAGAAAGAAAGTGGTCTCAATGGAAGCTTGGAGTTTCTCTTTCTAAAGGTTGAAGATGAAGTGAGTCATGAGGGTAGAGAGAGGGAGGGGCTGCGTGGGGCTGTTTAAGGGGAGGGAAGAATAAATAAAAAAATTATCACTTAATAACACTTGGTTAAAAATGGGTTAAGTAAAAGGTAATAAAAAAACTAATCACACACTAAGTGACACCTCTCATAAAGTGAAGATTCTAATCCCATCAACTAATCTATCTCATCTAATCGCACATCTCTCATGATTACCCTCTAATTCTAGAGTCTAAGGGTTGCTAAAACACGGCGTCGAGTAATCGCGTTACCGATTAATTACCTGCCGATAAAATCGCGAAAATTAATTTAACGAGATATTAATTCACCACGTGATAAAATATTATCATAAATAATAAAACAATCTAAAACAAAATAATTATAACAAGCTACGATTCGATTTTCATCGAAATCGGGGTTCATTTAAAATTTTATCTGCGGCAAAACTCGGCAATTTGAAACGCGACGAAACTTCATTTGAATTTTTTGACAGTATTCGAACCATGAATTAATATGAAATATTAACTCTCCAATTTAATTTGATCTTGATTTAATTAATTCACTTACTTAGCAAACAAGAAATTGCTTATTATAGCATAAATACGACAAATATTACACTACAATCACGCTAAATAACGTATCGTAAAAATACGGGTGTTACAATATTTTCCCTCTAAAACTAGTTTCGTCCTCGAAACTACGAGTAAGATACGTACCGAGAAAAAGTTCTAGATATTGGTTCTTCATCTTTTCTTCCAGCTTCCACGTTGCATCTCTGGTCTTCTGATCCCACACGACCTTGACAAGTTGGATTTCTTTGTTCCTTAACTACTTAGTCTTTCGATCGATAATCTTTGTAGGTGATGCTTCAAATGATAGGTCGTCCTTCAGTTGAATCACGTCCGGTTCGATAACATGAGAATGGTCGGAAACATACTTCCGCAACTGTGAGACGTGAAAGATGTCATGAATGTTTGACAAGAAAGGTGGCAAAGCTATCTGATATGCCACTGGACCAATACGACGAAGAATTTGGTAGGGTCAAATGAACTTAGGTGTAAGTTTCTTGGATTTAATCGCTTGACTAACTCTAGTAATAGGTGTAATTCGGAGGAACACATGCTCTCCTTCTTCAAACTCTAACGGTCGGCGACCCTGATCCGCATAACTCTTCTGTCGACTCTCCTATCTCTGATCAATTGGATCATCTCGGTCATCTGTTGAATCATGTCTGGTCCCACAACAGAGCTCTCACCATCCTGATACCAATAAAGAGGCGTCTGACACTTACATCCATACAGCGCTTCGTAAGGTACCATGCCAATGCTCGCGTGATAACTGTTGTTGTAGGTGAACCCCACTAGCGGTAAGACATCGTCCCAATTTCCTCTGTGATCCAACGTGCACGCTCTCAACAAGTCTTCGAGTGATTGAATCGTCTGCTCAGTCTGACCATCAGTTTGAGGGTGATATGTTGAGCTAAGCTTGAGCTTGGCTCCCATTGCTTCTTGCAATTCCCTCCAAAAGTGAGATGTGAACTTCGGATCTCGGTCAGAAACAATAAAAGAAGGTACACCATGCAGTCGTACAATCCCCACGATGTAGATCTCTGTCAGCTTCTCCATGTTGTAAGTCGATCTCACCGGCAAAAAATGAGAAGATTTGGTCAATCGGTCAACAATTACCCAAATCGAGTCATTCTTCTTCTGTGTTCTTGGCAATCCCATGATGAAATCCATAGAAATGTTATCCCACTTCCACCCAGGTATGTGAAGTGACTGTAACATCCCTGCTGGTCGCTGATGTTCTACCTTCGCTTTCTGGCAAGTAAGACAGGAAGCCACATACTTTGCCACTTGTTTCTTCATTCCGGGCCACCAAAAATGCTTCTTCAAGTCCTAGTACATCTTCGTAACTCCTGGATGAATACTCAATCTAATCTTATGCGCCTTATCGAGAATCAACTTCCTCAGTTCCGCCACATCAGGTACACACACGCGTGCATTGCACCTCAAGATGTTGTCTGTTCCAATCTAGAATTCTATCGCTTTTTCTCGTGCTACCAATTCAACTTTCTCTTGTAGTAGCTTGTCATCAGTTTGATGGTTCCTAATCTCGTCCATCAATCCATTAGAAATGGTGAGCATTCCAAACTTCAGCTTCCCCGATGACACTTCCACGTTAACTTCAAGTCTCAAAACTTCTCTATCATCTCAAACTCCTTGATTATCATTGCTGAAGCTAAAACGCTCTTCCTACTCAGTGCATCAGCTACCACGTTCGCCTTTCCTGGATGGTATTCCAAAGTGAAATCGTAATCTTTCAAAAATTCTATCCATAAAGATAGTGCCTCCAAATCTTCAATGCGAAAACCACTGCAGCAAGCTCCAAATCATGCGTAGGATAGTTCCTCTCGTGAATCTTGAGCTGTCTCGAGGCATAAGTCACAACTTTCCAATGTTGCATCCGCACGCATCATAATCCTTGGTGTGACGCATCGCAGTAAACCTCGTAAGGCTCTTCCGATTGAGGCAAAATCAACACAAGCACTGTCGTCAAAACCTCCTTCAACCTCTGGAAACTGAATTCACATTCTTCGGTCCAAGCGAACGGTTGATCCTTCCTCGTAAGTCATGTAAACAGTGCTACAATCTTCGAAAAACCTTCAATAAACCTCCGCTAGTAGCCTGCTAAACCAACGAAGCTTCTGATGTCTGTTAGAGTTTTCAGCTGTTCCCATGCTAACACAGCTTCAATCTTGGCTGGATCCACAGCTATTGCGTCCCTGGTTATCACATGTCCAAGAAAGTTCACCTCTTCGAGCCAGAACTCGAACTTAGAAAGGTTAGCATAAAGTTGCTTCTCTCGTAGTATCTGTAGTACTTGACGTAAATGCTCTTCATGTTCTTCTCTGCTCTTCGAATAAATCAGAATGTCGTCTATGAATACCACCATAAACTGATCCAAGAATGGGTGAAAGATCTTATTCATGTAGTCCATGAATACTGCGGGTGCATTCGTCACTCCGAATGGCATCACTAGGTACTCGTAGTGACCATATCTTGTCCTGAATGCTGTCTTGGGAATATCCTCTTCCTTCACTCGAATCTGATGATTACCTGACTTCAAATCAATCTTGGAAAATATCGCAGCTCCTCGTAGTTGATCCATCAAATCATCGATACGCGGTAACAGATATCGATTCTTGACAGTAACTTTGTTGAGTTAACGATAATCCACGCATAATCTTGACCGTCCATTCTTCTTCTTCACCAGCAACACTGGAGCTCCCCAAGGTGACACGCTCAGTCGTATGAATTGCTTCGACTCCAAGTGCTCAATCTGCGACTTCAACTCTTTCATCTCTGCTGGAGACATCCGATAGGGCGCTATTGAAATCGGTCATGTTCCTAGAAGCAAATCGATGGAGAACTCGATTTGCCTCGCTGGCAGTAATCCAGGCACATCTTCGGGAAAAACATCTAAGAAGTTGCAAACTACAGGAACATTCTTTAACTCGAGTTCTTGAGAAACTTCTGAACTAGCCAAATACATATATTCCTGAGTTCCCTCTTTCAATGAAACACCGATATGATTAACAAATAGGTAGTTGGAAATTCCAAGATCAGGAAAAACCACTGTTTTTCAGGCACAGTCCAAAAGGACTTGGTGGTGAGACAACCAATCCATCCCAAGAATGACATCTAGACCCTTAAGTGGTAAACAGACCAAATTAACCACAAATTTTCTACCTTGGATGACCACTACACAATTAAGGCATGCAGTTTTAGCAGCTGGGGTAGTAACTGCTAGTTTGAAAGGTAAAGCAGTTACAATCAATTTTAAACGATCTACACAATCCGAGGAAATAAAAGAGTGGGTTGCATCAGAATCAAAAAGGACGAATAAGGATTTACCCTCAATCCAACAATCTCCCTGAATGAGATCATCAGTCTGCTCTACCTCTTCACCACTCATGCAGAAGACTCTGCCTTTGGCCATCGGATGCTTCCCTTTTGCCTTTGCTGCGTGCATTGCTGGTTCAGCCTTAGGTGCTTGACAATCCCTAGCAATGTGTCTACGCTTCTTGCAGTTGAAGCACACACCATCCTTCTCAGTACAGCTGCTTGCATAGTGCCCTGGCTTACCGCAACGGTAACAAGTCACATCGGCGCCAGTCTGACTCCCACCTCGTATATTCTGAGCCATTGGACGGTACTGGCCTTTGCTGTTGTTCCCTTGAGGTCGACTGTACGGCTTCTTTTGTTGCTTTCCCTTCTAAGCAAACCTCTGTCCTGCGCTCTGGGGTCTCACTGGTCCCCCTGTACCACTCCTCTTCTTGGTGCTTCTCATAACTTCCACCTCAACACACGTGTCAATTAGTTCTTGAAGATTCCTGATTCTTAGAGACATCACAGATTTCTGGATATCGAACTCCAATCCCCGCTGAAATCTCTCGCTTAACCATCCCTGGTCAATGCGGTCACGAAACTGACTAAAATACTTTGCAAGTGATTCGAACTTAGCGGCATATTCTGACACCGTCATGCTACTTTGCTGTAGTCGGAGGAACTCTTGCTCTTTCTCCGCCCATGCAGTATCAGGAAAACATTTGTCCATAAATTTTCTGTGGAAAACTTCCCAAGTAATCTCACAACGCTCTGCCGTCAAAGTTTGCTTCACTCCCTTCCACCATTACTCGGCATCTCCTAGCAGCAAGTAGGTTGCATAGTCCACCTTAACATTCCCAGGGCAATAGAGTGCCTCGAAGATTTTCTCTATCTCCTGCAACCAAAGGTTTGCCTTGTCTGGATTCGGCTCGCCGTAGAACTTCGGTGGTTCGTGCTTACAAAAATCCGCAAGTACTCTAGCTTCTGCATTCCGTTCTGCTCTTTGCTATTGATACAGATTATGTTGTGTCAAAGCCGCAGTCTGTTGAGCCATAGCATTGGACTGTTGACTTGCAGCAGCCGATTGCTGAGCCACAGCCGCCGTTATCTCTGTCATTGCTTGAATCGTCCTTTCCATATTGGGACTATCAGATCCGGTCGTAGGGTCTCTGTGAGGTGGCATGAGAATCCTCCAAGGTCCAAAAACCTGTCAGAACCTCAAAATCAAGAATGTGTTAACACACATTGCTTCAATCAAGAAACAATTCAAACAATTTTTAAGCAACAATTTGCTTCACTCAACAAACAATAACCATACAACACGACTAATTACCCAACAAACATAACTAGATACGGTGACCAGCTCCAAATTTCCTACGCACAGTCTGGTTATAACCGAACTGCTCTAATACCACTATTGTAACGACCCGTTTTCGGACCGCTACTAAACAAGAAATAAACCTATATGCGACACGTTTTTAAGACGGTACTTTTGTGTCCTTTAGAAAATGCAGTTTATTTTTAAAAAAAAAAAATATATCCGCATAATACTCATAGTACACACAGAGTTGCCACAGCATTTCGAAACATGGTGCTATCAAAGACACAAGAAACATGCACTGTAAATACATACACACACACACACACACATATATATATATATATAACACGTCAGCAAAAACAGTACGTACAAAATAAAGACAGTGCATAAAGATGTCCCAAAAGAATACACCTATGGTATGAAGACCCTCATGAGACCAATCATACCCCAGGGGTACTCCCGGCAGACACCCATGTAGGGGGCTGCTCTAAAAGTAAACCACCAGTCTACCTGTAATACAAAAAAAAATCCATCAAGCCCGACTGGTCACCAGATAAATTGTACACCAAAAGCAAATACTACAGTCATCTATGACAACATAAACAGACAGTCAGACAACACGACGACTACAGATAACTATTCGAATCCTCAGATGGATCCTCTTCCTCCTCATCGTCCATCGGGTCCTTTCCAATCAAATCAATAAAAGGTGTCGTCGCATGCACACCCTCCGGCACGTCCTCTGCTATCACCGCCTCCTCCAAGAATCCTGTGCCGCTACACCCAGCCTCACCACACTCTCTGCAGACAGGTGAGAGGTGTCCCGGTGGGGTAGGGGTCCTGAATAACATGGGAGAAATTGGCTCCGCCTCGGGCTCAGATCCTACTGGAGAACTCTGAATACCAACTACCCTGGAAGTAGATGCTCCCGCAGTCCTGCGCCTAATCACGCTCTTACGAGCAGTCTGTCGAACCCTCGGTCCTCGTCCTTGTCCTCGGGAAGCAAGTCTGGAAACAGTGCGCCTCGGGATCTCAAGGGGTCCCTCTAGCGAGGAAAATGATGTTGACATAGTCGTCTCTCCCTGAATAGCTTGCCAAGCGTCCACCACCTGCATCATCCGAATAGGGAAGCTCGCTATGCGCCGCGAAGTCTCCTGTCTCACTACCATACCATCCTCTCGGAAGCTCTATACAACATCCCCAGTATAAACAATGCGACGAGAGATGGGGTCGAACTCCATCGCCGCGGGCATCTCTATGTCTGGAAAATCAAAGATGATCTCCGGCGATGTCCTCATCGCCTGTATCAGCACGCTCTTCGTCATCACCTAGGTAACCGTCATTGGTTGAAGGCACCACGGGAAAGGGTCAACTTCTCAATAAATCAGGAAATAACAAATCATAAACAAGAGGCAACACAACAATATGCACAATTCTCAAGGCGCAACTCAAGACTCAACTTAAGACTCATTCCCTCATGACACTTTCTACAATCTTCCGGAAGGTAACGCCGAACAAGCTGCTGAATTCCAACCATTAGCCTTGAGCTCCACGACCACCCTAGGAATTTCAAGATACGTTCCTCGACGCTACGACGTCTAACTAAGCTATCAAAAAACCAGCTGTAGCCTTTTAGGGGATCCTAACACCCTAGGTTATTCGGGATATAGTTCATAAACGACACAACAACTCCAAACGACATGACTCCTAACTAAACTGCCGAACTCTAGCCATTGGCTTTGGGTTCCGCGACCACCCTAGGATATCCGGGATATAGTTCATGCACGTCACGCCGACACTTTTCACCACCCCAATGAAACAATCACCGCGTATAATTGTTCAAGTAGCAATCGAATAATTATATAACCACATATCAATACTATTCATGCCAAGCTTAACACAATGCACTCAGGTCATCAGTCTAGGCAGTATAAGTATTCACACCATATCAAGCATCGACACCTACAACTCAGTTCATCCCTCTGCAACTCAGTGGGGTTGGCAGAGTGGCAATCATACAAGTGTAGGGGGTTGGGGACAGCTACCAACCACTTGTAGACAAGCCCGCTAAATAATCATAAATAAAATTTTAAGAATTAAAAAGTCGAAGGGGTACAAGACCCTCACTTTGAACCCTGAGGTTCTCAGACTTCTTCGCTTTAAGACTTGAAATTAAAAAATATGCTTATCTATGTCTAAGAGTTACCCTTACTACAGTTGTTTGCTAACGGGGTACCGCAAACCTCGAGTCCACGTCGCACGGTCTCCGGATTTGCAACTCCTATCACCACGAGTAAACTTAGCACAAGCAAAAACTTAACTCAAAACATTAGGTTCTCAAACCTAACCCTTTCCTAAACCAAACACTTCCACTTAGAATTTAATTTAAAATACTAAGTCACATATTTGAAATATTTGTGCAAAGAATTATCTCTTGAGAACTAAAACATAATGCAACATTATTTTTCTTGAAATATGCATAAGTTGCAAAAATAAGGTTCTACTACTAAGTTCAAATCCTTCAAAACTTTGAAACACAATTCAATATTAAAATCAACTACATTTTATCTAAAACCTTAAGTTAAGGCTCTACTAGGTACCTTGGGTCTCAAGGAACCCAAATCACCTCATATGCTTTATAGCCTTAAAATTTCAAAACAAATCCAATTCCAATCAAACCTCTTCCAAAATTTTCCAAAACTCAATCATTCATCAACACAATAATTATAAATTAAAACGCAAAACAATTTCTCTCCCAAATCTCCTAAGGAGCTCGCGGCCAACATCAAGGAAATAGGAAACAAATTTCAAAACTTCCAAACAATTAAATAACATCCTTCCATAGTCCAATTTTTTCATAAAACAACAATCCAATTCACAAATTAAAGCTCAATCAAAACCAATCCCTTTTTTAAACCCATTTCAAGAACAGGGTTTGTCAATAAAACTTATTAACTTTCTTATTTTAATAAACTCAACAAACTCAATAACACTTATACTAACTAAAACACAAGAATCATCAACTAATTTCATGGTTCACAAATTAATTACCCCTAATCCCTCTTTGTCAAGAATAGGTGTTCATCATAAAAATTACCCAAACAACTTCTAATTCGAAAACTATAAACAAATACAACAACTACAACACCAATTAAGCTCAAAATCATCAATTAATTTCTTGATTCACCAAGGATCACATAAACCCTCTTATTTCCCTTAAGGTCTCACCTAGGGTTCTAAGGAAAAGGGATTGAAGTGCTCATCTCCTCTTTTGATCACAGTCAAGCATAAATTAAACATAAAACAAGACATAAGAACAAGAAATGGAAGTGATAGAACCATCATCTACTCCCTCCTCTAGCTCGCAGCCAAGGGGCTGTTTTTGGGGGAGAAATGGTGCTCTCAATCCTTGCTTGGGTGATGAACTAGATGATGATGAAGAGAAGAAGAAATGGGTAACAAAAGATGTGGAACAATGGAGGTGAGGTAGCTTAGGAACCAAGAAAGAAAGTGGTCTCCATGGAAGCTTGAAGTTTCTCTTTCTAAAGGTTGAAGATGAAGTGAGTAATGAGGGTAGAGAGAGGGAGGGGCTGCGCGGGGCTGTTTAAGGGGAGGGAAGAATAAAAAAAAATTATCACTTAATAACACTTGGTAAAAAATGGGTTAAGTAAAAGGTAATAAAAAAAAAACTAATCACACACTAAGTGACACCTCTCATAAAGTGAAGATTCTAATCCCATCAACTGATCTATCCCATCTAATCACACATCTCTCATAATTACCCTCTAATTCTAGAGTCTAAGGGTTGCTAAAACACGGCGTCGAGTAATCGCGTTACCGATTAATTACCCGCCGATAAAATCGCGAAAATTAATTTAACGAGAAATTAATTCACCGCGTGATAAAATATTATCATAAATAATAAAAATAATCTAAAACACTGAAAAATAATCACGACAAGCTACGATTCAATCTTCATCGAAATTGGGGTTCATTTAAAATTCTATTTGCGGAAAAACTGCCCAGCGATTCAAAACGCAACGAAACTTCGTTAGAATTTTTCAACGGTATTCGAACCATGAATTATTATGAAATATTAACTCTCAAATTTAATGTGATCTTGATTTAATTAATTCACTTACTTAGCGAACAAGAAATTGCTTATTATAGCATAAATACGACAAATATTACACTACAATAACGCTAAATAACGTATCGTAAAAATACGGGTGTTACAAAGGAGACCCTTAGAAAGGACTACACGACCATAGAATGGAAGAAAAATGCATTTTTAGGCAATTCTGAGTCTGTGGATTGAGTCACCCCTTGCTTGAATTGATTCATTTCATTAAACAATATTTTTAGGAAAAACGGATGAATCGATTCACAGTAGCTAACAGCGTTTTTTTTTAAATAGCGGGTCGCTCTGTTTCAGCCTGTTTCGCTTCCAGTCATGATGAGACTTCTAAACCACGACTTAAACCTAATCCTAGACATATTAGGACTCTAAAACCTAATTTTAAATACTAGATAAGAGATCTCAAGAACCTTAGAATTCTAAAGGCTCTCACATCACCGTTTTGCTGTTTCTCTCTCGTTCTCAACCAAATGGAGTCCTGTTTTTCAAGGCTGTGATCACAAGACTCTTTTCCTCCTTTCACTCTAGTCTTTTTCTGTTTCTAAAGGAGGAATTCTATAGGTAAGTCATGAAATTGTTTCTGTTTCAATTCTAATTCCTCAAAACTCAATTCTAAAAATAGTTTTGGCTTCATGGGTTAACGTTGTGCTAGGAACCGGAGAAAGATTCCATACTGAGACTCTCTAGGATTAAGGTATAGGGTGGTTGATCACTTGAAAAGAGGCCTATGGCTTCAAATAGCATGTTAGGGATATCCCATGATCCTTATGCCTTGTGGGACAAGTTTTTGTTGTTAAATCTTTGCAAGAGTAATGATTTGGAAGACTCTAGTTGTTGTTTTGATTTGTTTTGTGGCTCTTGTATGAGCAAGGAGCCATATGAAATGTTAATTAACATATTTATTAGGATTCGAGTATGTTTAATACTAAAGGGTTGATACTTTATGAATTTTTGTTAGAGAAGTCATGATTTAGTGCAATTGGTGTTATTAGTATTGTTTAATAGTATAAGTTATGCATGTAGGTTATTGTTTTGATGTTTAAATAAGTGCTTTCATGTTAAAATTAACTTAGTAGTGTTAACTACTAATTCTTAATGATCATATTTATGTTTAGTATTGATTTACAGGGGTTGGATGAGTTATGATTAGTAGAAGCATGATCTAGTAAGGTTTGTTGTTATTTGAAATTGTTTAATGATTTTAATGATGATATGTAGTTACTATTTCATGATTAGATAGGGTTATATGCTAAGACTAATTGGGATTGTTAATGGAGTTAAATGGAGTTGAATATGATGTTAAAATTGAATAACTTTAGATAAGGGCTAAGACTTGAGTTAGATAGTAAGATTGTTAAATTGAATAAAGAACCTCTAATGGATTAAAATAATGGATCATGATACTAAGACCAGTAAGTGACAAGGGGTTTAGTGGATTAATATGAGTAGTTAAAGATTAAGGTGTTAAAATAAGGATAAAAACAAGATTTAGTGGTTAATAATAGAATTAAGATAAAAATGTTTAAAATCGAGATTTTCAATCTAAAATCGATGCTTAGAGACCTTAGGGACAATTTAGTAATTGCCACTGACCTTGGACAGGACGTGGGACCACTTAGGAGGAGTCCCCAATGCGCGAAGTGCAAAAAAATAGCGTTACTCCACTTCTACAGATCATGTGAATTGATTCACATCTGCATGAATCGATTTACACATGTAGAGTTTCAGATTTTGTGAATTGAAGTTGCGAATGGATTCATAGTTTTGTAATTCAATTCACAGAATATAGTTTCGACCCTGAATCGATTAACAGGGATCATGAATTGATTCATACCCCTGTTTAATGATAAAACACCATTTTAACATGACTAGTAAGGGTTAGTTAAGGGTAGTAACACCCTACGCTTCCGTTAAGTTAAAAATTTAATTTGTTTGAAGGGGTTACCGGCTAGTGACCCCATGATTGATATTGGTCATAGGTTGTGGCCAAGTGTTGTATATGATTGAATTTCATTGTTAATTGTTGTTTATTGGTCACGAGTTTATGACCAATTTGGATTGGTATCTAACGGTTTTGTTGGATATCGTGTGTTTGGAAAACTTGTTGCCGATTTTAGACGTAGGAGATTTTGTTGCTCGCTAGTCATTCAAGTGTCGATCTCGGGTTTCTATGGTGACACTCATCGACGTTTCACTGGAGGGGACCCCATTGTCGTGGTAGTTGGTTCGAAGAAGAATGTGTTACTATGATGACGCTCATCGACGTTTTACTGATTAAAATGACTACATGGCTCGTCAAAATGCCGTAGTAGATTTTGTTGTGCGCTAGCCATTTGGGTGTCAAATTGCTTGTTCGTATTTGCATATTTCATACAATGGGGCAGTGGGTGTAGGGAAATCGCGCATACAAACAGATTAAACGTAGGGGAAAATTAAAATTTCCCTTCTAAGGATCCTTGCAAATGATCATGATTCAGGGATTATATAAGTTAACTCTTGTAGCGCAGACCTTTGCTGACGAGAACTAGAGATGAACACAAACATTGTACAGCCAACAACGTCTCTATGTAGTCCACACGAACAGACATCGAATGGGAGCAGCCACCATCTACAGTGCTAGCTGACGAACAGAAACGACAGTCTCGATGGATACACAGTTTCTCTGTACGGCTAGGGTATGAAAAATGTATCTTGCACTTCAGCTTAAGTATTCTATTTATAGGATCACTTAAAACTGACCTGGCGCACTGTACCTTATTGTGTGATGCATTTCTTAACTCACGTTGGTCCGTCATAAGAGCGTACCACTGAATAAAATGAGTCTTACTCATTTATCTTTAATCTCTCATTAATCTGTTTTCACGTGTGTGACCCTGTGAGTTCTCGCAATGTTAGCAATAATATTAAATCACTATATAATATTTATAAATAGAGAGCGGTGTCTAGCAACACATCACTGCTACCCAAGTAACGAGAATGTCAGTGATTTGACGTAACCTTTCCGTGATGATGATCATGTGTATAATTACCTTTTGTACATATATCTATATTAAACACAAGGCATAGTATGTGTCACCTTGTATAGTTCAACATTATATTCCTTGATACCTAAGCAGACTTAGTAACAACAAATAAGATCAATATCCCATATTGACTCATTTCAGCATGGCCATGCATTTTACAGTCATACTCTATCAAGGGGGTCACATTTATTACTCTTGCTATGTAGGAGGGACAAATCCCATCTAGGTCACTCATGTCCCTCTGCATGACTCGTGGAGTGGCCAGTAACCGACTTTATAATTATCCTGTTACAGACAATGTTGACGACACCCGTAAGGACATCATAATGAAGATTGCCGGAAAATATCATCGGACATTCTGAGCATGGTTGTCTAAGCGGCTGAGAGATGAAAAATGGAATATTAGACTTAATCCTGCATCATTGTATAAATCAGTCATAGGAGTGGACGCCTGGACTGATTTTGTAGCAAAACACACCAAAGATCATGAATTTTTGGTATATTTATACATGTCCCTAATTGTATACGGGTATATGTATACCGGTATATATACATGTCCCTACTTGTATATTTAATTGTTGTCGTTCCTAATCACATTTATATGTTTGTCTATATAGAGAACAAGTAACGGAAATCGATAGAGAGCATCAAATCCTCCTTAGCCATACAGAGGAGGGGTTAAAGGGTATTCGGGCATTGAGCAAGATTTGGTATGCAGAGTAACCTTAAATTATATGTACAACTGGTGAATTTGAGCATGTCTGTAGAGTAACGTAATTAACACTGATGAATTTCACTATTTTTTTAATATGTATAGATGAAGCAAGCAGGAGAAGAGGATTACGCAACCTCAAAATTAATCGATCGCCATGTCTTGTGGATAGAAGCCCGCCGAAATAAGGATGGTGTGATTGAAGAACCCCAACTGTGGAAGTGTATGAAAAAATTGTAAGTATGATAGATTACATAACATTTTCATTTGCAATTTTCTTATGAAAGTGATAATACTTAAAAATATTTGTGAATAACATTTGTGTCCCAAGATGCCCTAACATAGGAGGGTATGTCACAGGGGGTGACACAGACATCCTTTCCCAAGTCATCCCCATTAAAGAGTATCCAGAACGTGTAAGGGGTGTGGGATTTGGGGTCCCACAGAAAGCTATCTTTGGTCCACCGAAGCATGGAAGAAAATATGAAAATGAAGACTTGAGGCGGATGGTAGCCAAACTCTATCAGGAGGTCCAGGAATTGAAAAGGGGAAACATCAGGACACGGGACCGGTAGGGGTGCATCAGGATAAGGGACTGATAGGGGAGCATCGGGATGGTAGCGCCAAGATAGTTGCACTCTAAAGTCACACAAGGTAATAAATCAAATTACTTCAAAGACAGAGTTTGGTAGATTAATTAGTATTTGTGAATTGTTAATTAGTATTACATGGAAACTTGTATATCTTGAAATTGAAACTTGTATCATCCATGCTAAACTTTTGCTTATATAATTTGGTGTTAGAGTAGATCATGACTTGTATAGTGACTTGTGTTGGCTGGTATATGGTGATTTTTTGTTGTTACAAGTATTAGATAAATTTTGGAATGTCCATATTTTAGAGGAGACTCTGCCAAAATTTGATTGGAAATTCAAATTGAAGTATTCAAATATTCTAATTTAATATTATTGCGAATCTTGATTACTTAAGGAACCGGTGGAGGTGATGGAACCGGTGGAGAGGCATGTGCCTAGTCTGACCATGGATAGACGCACTCTTAAGTCAGCAAAGGTAATAAATTATTAGAAATTGTCATTACTTGTATGTATTGCATCAATGGTTTATCATATTAATATTTTGTTTATCATTGGTTTAGGACTTCAAAGAGTGTACGCTATATTTGTCAAGCCCGTCTCGAGCAGTTGGCAAGGGGATTTACTTCACTGATTTAAGTGCCAAATTGCACAATGGTCCATTACCTATCCATCATTGCAAGGTTAGAGTTGATTTTGCAATTGAAGGGGATGCACCATTGCTTGTACCACTTGAGGGGCATATACAATGATAGTGGGACAGGCAATAGGTACTTATGTCATAGCCGATAAAACTCATTGTAAATGACGTGTTTTTTTTTAATAAACATGATTCGTTATCATAATCATAATATATTTATAAAATTATGTTGTCACTAACTCATGCAAAATATATAGAAACCCATAAAATCCAAGGCCAATGACAAGGAGAAGGAGAAGGAGAAGGGAAAGGGCAAGGAGCTAACATTTGGGTCTTGTACATCCCCAATAAAGCTTGTGGATAAATCTCAGCATTCCCCTCTTGAAGCAAGATTCTTTAATTATACGAAAGTTCATGCTAAAGCAAAGATGACAATTACAGGAGATTAAATTGTTGTTACAATGGGAAAAAATATTTTTGGTTATGAATCTCCATTATTTCTCAGTGCTAAGGATGAACTGGCAGAAGGTTTTACTGATGGAGCGTGGGTCAGTCAAACTGTAGTTAGTGTGTATATCAGGTACAACATCCAACTTTAAAGTATACTTTTTTTTTATTCTTTCACCTAATATTGAAGTTATTGTTAATCCATTAATTAGTTTACATTTTAATTATATTCAAGGTACTTCTATGATGAGATACTGGTCCCAGAACAACGAACCGAGAGGTTTGTGTTCTTATGCCCAGAGAAAACAAATTTTGCTTATAAATTTGGTGATATGTTGGACTATATATCTGAACGTTTGGCATTAGCAATGAAGCCAGGTGTCGACACCTTGTTTTTGTCACCGATTAACCTAGGATGAGTCATTTATTCAATTTACTCATATATATATATATACACACACACACACACACACATATATATATATATATATATATATATATATATATATGCCTTAATTAACGATACTAAATTTTGTGAAATGTGATTACCTGCTAATTAGGATTTACTTATTCAACATTTTTTTGGGCCCATTGGGTATTGTTAGCGATTAATCCCTGGGAAGACACAGTATACTATTTGTGTTCTTTGCATACTCCTTTGAGCAACCGCAAAGAAATGACGGATACGTTCAATCAGTAAGTATATATATGCATGTATTGGAACGAGTTCTGAATGTGAAATTGAGGTTGAAAATTTATTTACTGATTAATATATCTAATTGTATGTTGTTATGACTCAAGGCTTTGACAATGCATCAAGGACATAGGACACTAAACAAGTCCAAATTTTCCAAATCATCCAAGATAACGACTAAGTGGATATCTATAGAGGTATTATCAAAATTGTTATACAATTCTTTAGTTTAAAAAATTAAAATTATTTATTTCTAATATTTTTGGTTTTTTTAGTGCCCCCTCCAACCAAACTCCAATGATTGTGGCTATTACGTTATGAAGTTTATGAAGGATATTATTGTTCATAACCAAATGCAAATCCCAAAGAAGGTATGTAAAATTTCTGTTCTAATTTATATAAAATACTTACTCTTTCATTTCACCATTTGCGTACTTAAACTTTAATGTGATTTATTTATCATTTTGCAGCATTTTTCTGATTGTAAATACGATTCGTATTCTGATGTTCAAATTGCTCAACTCAAGGAAGAGTGGTGCAAATATGTGGCTGAGAAGTTTGTTTTTAAATACATGATCATTTTGTATACATTATTATAGTATTAGTTAGATGTATGTTGTTAACCCATGTGAGGCATTAATTTTGGTTGGCATTGTTTGTTTTTTTGTTGGTTATTGTTATATCGTTTATTTTGGTTTGCATCATTGGAAAATACTGCAACTGTAAAAAAAAAAAAAAAAAATCGCTAGCGCTTCCTTGAAAAAGTGCTAGCTATTGTTGATAATAGCTAGCGTTTTTTCAAGAAAGCACTAGCTATTATTAATAGTGTAGATAGCGCTTCCTTGAAAAAGCGATAGCTATTATCAACAATCACTAGCGCTTTTTCAAGGAAGCGCTTGTAACATCCCTATTTTTAAGAAAAGTGATTTTAGCGATAAAATCCTGAATACTCGAAAAATAAGTCATAGAGATTGATCACCTCAATGGTTTACTGAGAGTACGGGAAATTATTTTGAGTTATTTTGAATAATTTATTTATTATAAATAATTATTATTCATGATGTCAATTCGAATTAATTGACAGCGTAGACGAATGCTGCTTTTAAAGAGAATTCATCAATTATACTTATTTTAAGTTTTCTGCGTTAAGCGGTAACGCGTATTTTTATTGACTAAGAAATTGATTGAATTAAATCAAGATGAAATTAAATTTAAGAATTAATATTTAATATTAATTCATGGTTCGAAAATCGTCGGAAAACTCTAACGAAGTTTTGTCGCGTTTCGAATCGCCAGGTAAATTTTATCCGCATTAAAATTTAAAACGAACTCCGATTTCGATGAAAAGCGAATCATAACTTGTTGTGAATATTTTTGAGTGTTTTATATTTTTTTATTATTTATGATAATATTTTATCATGCGGTGAACTAATTTCTCGGTAAATTAATTTTCGCAAATTTATCGGCGAGAGAATTAATCGGTAACGCGGTTATTCGACACCATGTTTTTGGCACGCTTTAGACTCTAAAATTAGAGGGTAATTATGAGAGATGAGAGATTAGATGGGTTAGTCTAATTAATGGGATTAGAATCTTACTTTAAAACCTAGGTGTCACTTAAGTGGTGGTTTATTTTGTGCACTTACTTTTAAGCATGTTTTTAACCAAGTAAAATTACCTACACTAATTTATTTTTATTCCTCTTTTCTTCCTCAAGGTCAGCGTGACCTCTCCTTCCTACTACCTTCCTTATATTTTTTTTTCCTACTTATCTTTCTTTTATTATGCATAAAAAATTAAGAAGCCAAGCAAGCCTTTTTTTATTTATTGTTTTATTAGATTTAATCCTTCCTTTTTTTGGGGTCCTGGTCGTGACCCACCTCCTTCTCTACATCTTCATTTGTCTTCTTCTTCTTCTAGTTTTAGAAAGACAAGTTCCATGGTTCCTTTCTTTTTCTCCTAGGCGTGGATCACCTTCCTTTGTCCAATCTTCATATATTTTGTTTCCTTTACTCTTTCTTCTCTTTATTGTTCAGCCAAACACCTCCCATATTTTCACATTCCATTTTACTTCTTCTTCCCCCATTCTTGAGAGAGAAAGCATGAAGTCACCCATGGCTACCTTTCCATCTTCTTCCATGGTTTGATTCTACTTCCAACTTCCAATCATTCTTACTACTAGTTACCTCTCCATCTTCCTACCATCTATTTCATCATCCAAGCAAGATTGGAAGTCACATTTCTTCTCCCCAAATCAGCCCAATGGCCGCGAGCTTCTTGCTAGGAGAGGTAGTTCTTTTGCTTCATTCTTTGATTATTTGGTAGTTGTTATACTTGGTTATGAACTACGATAGATATGAGCACCAAAATCCCTAATCCTTGGAACCCTAGGTGGAACTCTAAGGGGGGAAAAGGGGGATGGTGTGATCTTGAGGGAATCAAAGAAATTAATTGTGATTTGGGCTTAATTGAAGTTGTTGTTGTTGTATTTGTTTATAGTTTTGGAAATGGAAGTTGTTGGGTAATTGTTTATGCTAGAAATCTATTCTTAAGGAAGGGAATTAGTGGGATGAATTGATGAAGCATGTGATTAATTGATGAATATTATGTTTTGGGTAGCCTAATTGTTATTGTGTTTGTTGAAAATATTTAAGTAAGAGAGTTAGTAAGTTACATGTGGGGACTTGTTCTTGAGGGACCTAAAAATCATGTTGGAACTTGACTAAGTTGTTTTCTATTTTTTAAACATTGTCATTGCCATAGTTTTAAATGGTTTGGATCAAAGACTTGAAAAGATTTCTTAGAAAAACCTTACTCTTGAAATGTTTTGAAAATAAGTTGGAAACTTAGTTGAAGTTAGTCTTGAATTGTAGTTTGTTTTTTTTTTTTTTGAAAGGAAATTTCTTGCAAAACTTGTCTTGACATATATGCATGCTTAATTGGAACTTGAATAATTAGATTAGGTGGAAAACACTTATTTGAAAGCATGATAATTGGGACTTAAAATATGTTTTGAAATGTGCTTGAATTATGCCTTGGATGTGTCTTGATATTTGATGTCTTGGAATGTGATTAAATGATTTAGAAATGGATCGTTTAATTTAAAAAGAAGCTGCAAAGTGGTTTTCTTGAAAAAAAATAGCGTGTGTAGGCCGAGAACTATTCTAGGCTTAGGGGACAAAATTTTTCTATTACTAGCTTTTAAATTAGTAGTATTTGTCTGTTGTAGAAGTTTGGAGAATTATGGAAGTGATGGGATTGAAATTAGAGTTGTGTTAATTTTAAGGGAGATGAAACAATTAAGGTGAAAAGGACTTTTTGAGGTCCTAGACATCAATTGGAGCCTTGACTTGGATATATGGAGAAAAAGAATTTGACAAAAATGATGTGGTCTCGATTTTAAAAGAAGTAAGCATAGTATTTGGAAAAATGGTTGGAAAAGAATTTAGATTGAATTTGATTTGTTTGGAAGTGGTTTTGATTGTGAAAGGCTATGATACATTAAGGTACAAAGGGATTTCATTATCTCAAGACCTAGTGGAGCCTTGAATGGAATATGGTTTTGTGTCTCAAGTTTCAAGAAGGAAGAATTTTATGATCCAGCTTGTGTTGAATGTGATTTAGTGATTGTTCTATGTCTTAGATTTTTAGGCTATGAAACACTTAAAGTAAATTGGGCTCTTGAAGACCCAAGAAACTAAGTGGAGCCTTGACTTGAGTAATTGAGAAAGGGAACTCTAATTGTGGTTTTATTCATATCTTGGTGTGAAAAGAAATGAGACTTAGTTTCAAAGCTTCATTATTATTATTTTTGGTAATTTTCAAGTATATGTGATTCTTAAAGAATTTATATGTATTTCAAAATTTGTATTTAAGTGCAAGTGTTGGTTAGGAAAAGGTTAAGTTGAGGGCCTTAGGTTGTAGAACTAAGTTTTTAGAATTGTGCTAAGTGTGGTTTGTGTAATAGGCTTGAGTAAATCGAGACTGTGCGGCGTAAAACCGAGGAGTACGTGGACGCGTGGCTTGGAGTTCGGTAAGGGCGCTTCACATTCTAGTGTTATTGTTTATGTATTTATGCGTAAAGGCAACTTTTAGATACGATAGGAAATTAATTTCAAGTATGTATGCGAAGAAGTCTGAGAACCTCAGGGTTCGAAGTGAGGGTCTTGTACCCCTTCGTTTTTTTTTTGATATACTGATTATTTAGTGGGCTTGTCTGCAAGTGGTCAGCAGCTGTCCCCAACCCCCCACACTTGTTTGATTGCCCCTCTGCCAACTCCATTGAGTTGCAGAGGGATGAACTGAGTTGTTTGCTGAGTTATGATTATTGAGATGAATAGCTTATACTGTTGAACTGTTCGCACTATTTTGAGCTTGGCATGAATATTATTTGATACGCGGTTAAATACTTATTCGAAATTGCTTCTTGAATTATCGTATGCGTTGGTTGATTCATTGGGGTGGTTAAGGTGTTGTCGAAGTCGTTGGAGTCGTCGTGACGTTTTTTTTGAACTTCAACCCGAATAACCAAGGGTGATAGGGTCCCCTGAAGCTATGACTTGGGTGATAGGGTCCCCAAAGCTATGGCCGGTGTTCGGAACCGAACCACCTAGGGTGATAGGGTCCCCTAAAGCTACGGCTTGGGTGATAGGGTCCCCAAAGCTACGACGGGTGTTCCACTGCTTAGTTCACTGTTGTGTTGTTTTTTTAACTCGACCTGAATAACCAAGGGTGATAGGGTCCCCTAGCTACGGTTTGGGTGATAGGGTCCCCAAAGCTACGGCTGGTATTCAGTGGATGGATCGGCGTCTGCTTTCCGGAAAAAATTGTCGAGTCGAGAGAAAATGAGTCGTGAACTGAGTCTTGAGAGAGTTTTGAGTTGCGTCTTGAGAACTGTGTATACTGTTGGTTGCCTATTGTCATGATTGCTAATTCCTGTAATATGTCGTGTTATTATATGTTTTGTGGCCGAGTGTGTTGTCGAATATGTGTATCTGCTCTTTATTTTTAAGAAGTTGAACCTTGACGGTGGTTCTTTCAATTTAATGAATGTAACCCAGAAAGCGGAGCAAGCAGAGGATTTGGAACTGCAGGGAGGAGCAGCTGAGGATAGTTATGTTATGTTATGGAACTTACTAGTAGTCTAGTAAGGAGTATAACTTGTCGACCAGCTATAGGATATTTGTCATTTATTTCAGTGTTGTAATAAATCTCTGTTATGTTCCATGACACGTTTGTTATATATGATTTGACAGAATAAATGAATGTGGTCTATGTGGTGTCTTAAATTATTTTCCGCCATGTTTTTAAAAGTCGCTGTAATGCTCTGACTGCTTCTTTTAAGAACCTTTTAAAAAAAAAATAGGACCACATTTCTCGAAAACCCTACGAGCAGAGTATTCCACCTTTCGGAAACATGTCAACTTTTGTCAGAATGTTCACTTAGTAGCACTCTGGAAACTGGGTGTTACAGTGCTATTGATTCCAGTTTTTACTAGCACTTTTAAAACGATGTCTTTAAGAAACGATATCACTAGCGGCTACATAAGTAGCTCTTTAAGCGCTAGCGAAGACAAAAAATAAGCGCTAACTATTTTGTTTTGTGTTGTAGTGTTTTAAATCGTTAAGTTGATATATCGAACTGTTAGTTGGATTGACAGCATAGTCAAACTATGACCCGATGCGTTGAATGTCTATTGACGTTATTCCGATTAGACTAGAATATAGCTCCGGATAGAAGGAATCTCATGGTACATTTGCATAACGTCATGATGAAGCAGTAGACTGACGGAAGATTAAGTCATAGTCTGTCATGATGAAGCAGCGGTAGACTGACAACCAAAGACCATGTCATAGCCTGTCATGATGAAGCGGTAGACTGACCAAAGATCACGTCATAGCCCGTTATAATGAAGTGGTATACTGATCGAAGGTCAAGTCATAACCTGTTGTTATGAAGCGGTAGATTGATCAATATAGGGTGGCTGACATGCAATTAGGGATCCTAAGACTTTACAAGTTTGAGACTGTATGGTTGAAGGAAGGCTTACACATAGTTAGGTTTGACTCAGATATATTTGGAGATGTTTGTCTGTTTGACTTGTCTGATAACAAGTTACTATATTACATTCTATATCTGTTTTCCTTATTTTTATGATGAATAGTTGTACTTTTTCCTACTCTGTATTTGTATATATTTGTGTACACCTTTGGATCGTTAGCTGAGCAAGGTGATGTAGCTGCCGCTGAAGAGATGGAGCTTCCTGTCGAGGCGTACAATTGGGGATGAGGATAACAAGCAAGTGGAAGTGGGAAGTAATTTCCCAGTCGAGGGTTTTATGGGTAATGTAATACTCTTAGGGGACACTTTGTATTCTCCTTGAGTCTTTTGAGTACCACGTCCAGTGGATTTTCTTTTGTATATTACGTGTATTTTTACTACGCTTCAAACTCTTGCGAAAACTCTGATGAATAAAAGATAAGTTGTTTGTATGTTTTATCAATTTGGTATTTTCAAAGTTTCAATTTTCTCGCTATTTTTGGAGTTTGTAAAATTGTAATTCCATGTGGCCCTGTGACGGTGCCACAAAGCTAACACTCTGCAGAAAAATAGACAAGCAGTTCAACTGAAAACCCTTTTTAAGATTAGAAAGTTTGTTTGTAATTTGTACTTAATCTCTGTATCCTCTCTTTGTGAAAGTTATTCATATACACTTCATTGTGTACATTTGTAATCAGGGACTCAAGGCGCAAAGGGAATTTGTATCTTTTTGAGAAGTTGTAAGTATAGTCAAGGTTGGCAGGAATATACTTATAAGCGATTTTGATAAGGGCCTCAAAGGTGCAAAGAGAATTTGTGTCGTTTTGAGAAATTGTGAATATAGTCAAGGCTGGAGGAATATACTCACAAGGAATTGTAATCAATGTTTATTATAGTAGTAACTCCTTCTAGGTTGAAGGGACTAGACGTAGTTGTCTTGTTGATAATGAACTAGTATAAAAACTCATTGTGTCAAACTCTCTATCCTTTACTCTCTTCGTTTGTTCACATTTCGCTTTACTTGGTCAACTTGCGTTATAACTCATCTTATCTTGCGATTGATCAAAGACATTCTCGCTACGTACCACAGCGGTGTACCTTCACAAGATCAGGTTTATAAAATTTTATCAAAAAGTTTTATAAAATACAATTTAACCACCTTCTTGTGTTTCACTTCATGTCTAAGATTTGAGTATTTGTGAGTGGAACTCTAGTATATTTTTATCCTCTTAAGTAAGTCTTTTTAACTCGGCTCAGATTGTTGTTGGGTCTCAGACAAAAATATATATTTTCTAAGGTATTCTTTATTATTGGTTGAATTATATGAAAAATTCAACAACGATCTTATGTAATTTAATAAGTTTTATATAAAATTCATCCAAATAATAAAAATTATATTACAAATATGCTAAAAAATATAATGCTATTAATTAGAGAAAATAAAAAATATAAATTATTTTTTTGAGAGCGTCCAATATTCATGACTCCGCATCTTGTTTGTGGCGGTTTCTTCTAATTAGCTTGGCAAGAGCCACTTGTGATGAGGGCGACATGCACCGTTAGTAAAATGCCACGTATGCATCTTGAGATGTGTTCGACATGCACCATCTGTTTTTCTAAAGTTGACATGCACCATTGCTAAAAAGACAAATATTAAAAGTAGTATTTTTATCCCTTATAAAATTTATATTTTTTATTTTTAATTTTTGTATCCAACTTTTAGTACATATAAATAATAAAATTGTGTGTTTCCAATCTTTGTATCCATCTCTTTTTTTCTGAGGGATCTATATCCATCTTTTAATTCTTAATTCTTAAAAATTATAAATGCATGTTTTCAGTAGCTATAGTTTTATAATTTTTAGAAACTAAAAAGAAAATTCGAAATAATTATATGAATTGTTTAACCCAAATGACAACGGTAGATAGTATGAATTCAATCACGTGTTATCTTTTACTTAGACTTTTTATAAAGACAGATTTTACTTGATTCCCATTAATTATTACTCTATTTTTTTAATCTCCCTATATGGTCGTTTTTGTCTCCTCTTCAATTATCGTAGGATTACAATTTGTAGCCGATAGCAGCACGCCTACTAAAATGACATGCGAGTGCGACACCAAACCTAGAACTATCAACATCTCGTGGGAGACTGCTAAAGTCTTGTGACGTGTGCCCCACCAGAATTTCTTGTCTGCCTATCCTTTGATATGCCCATGAGCCATTTTAGTTGGGAAAAGGACAGGGGTTTTCGTGTCAGCCAGACAATGGATTTAATTTTTTTAATTCAAAATGATAGCGTGTGAGCAATAATCACTCCGAGGTCGTGAGCGATGAGGATTCGAGTCACGGACCTCTTCTTACTTATCGAGAGTATCCTGGTATACATTTTATACCTTACGAACCTAGCACGATTCTATTAGGCCAAATTTTTTTTAGATGATTTGATTTTAATTTGATAAATTGGTGGAATAAATTTATTAAATTTAAATTTGACTTCTTCATAACTTAATTAATGATCTTTTTTTTTGTTACACCTTAATTAATGATCTAATCAAAGCTCGACATATTCAATGTTTTATGCCTAAAATTACAAGTTATACATAATTAAGTTATAAAATCAAAAATAAAATTAAGAGCCGTGCCATATAATACGAAACATCAGCCGCACAAAATGCAAGAGTTGGGCTTTTCATCCGGGGAAATGCTTAATTTCGCGAGCGTTCAATTCACGAGAGCATCACGAGTGATTTTTATCGGCTATTCAACACTTTGACCATTCTTTTTCCACAAAATTATGACGACAAGAGGTTTCAGTCCTTTCAAAAAAGAGTAAATATCTAAATTTATTTCTGATAAAAATTACGGAGACCAATTTAGTTCCTGAAAAATAAAAAATACTACTAATTTAGTCCTTAAAAACTTCAAATACGTGTCAAATTAATCATTTTTAGGATAATTTTTAGAGATATTTTAGTCCCTACTATGGACTAATTTGACCCACATTTAATACTCTTAAATACCAAATTGGTATGTTTTATTTTCTAGGAACTAAGTTGATCTCCATAATTTTTGTTTGGACAAATTTAAGTACTTACAGTTAAAAAAAAAAAAAGACACGTCGTGATATTTCACGAAGAAAATCTTTGCAATGAATAGCATCGCTGATTCATTAAATAGAAGAAGAATTCTACTTTCACCCCCATATTCCAATTCTATCACTTATTATGCTTTACAAAATCCCCCTTATTTCTTCTTATTATTTTTTATTATTCACTAAGCTATTTCGGTTCAAATTTGTTGAGCCTTCCTTTTACCCCAAAGTAAAAACCGTTATATTTGTTGCAAAGAAAAAAGAGATGGGTTGTTATAGACGTAATGAAAATTTCCTGTCTTACTTTCATGTCACATTCTCTGTCTCTCACTAATGACAATTTACTACATAATAAAAGAAAATTATAATTTATTAACACATATATATATATATATATTCCTAGCCTTTGATTGGTGGGAGACAGTGAGACACTATATTTTAGGACAACAAATGTTTGTTCTTATTGATGAGCCAGTACAAAGCCAAATTGAATGAGAAACATTGGAAGGAGCAAGGCAAGGCTTATCTAGGCTTATCTAGACTGATTAAAAGAACCATGATCTTGCTATAACTATACTTGTTAATCAGTCATATTTCGTTGGAGAAAAGCAGCTTAAGCCATAAATATGAAGATAACTAAATGCCTCAATCAACACCAGCGAGTGTAATGGTTGGTTACGACCATGAACCTACCTGGCTAGGAAGATTGAAATAAACACACTACGTACACCTTGTTTTTGGCAACAGGACAATTACATATACTTTAAACTTCAACAAGTACTCGATAACGTTAGAGTATGCATAAACGAAAATGATTGGCCACATGAAAGACTAATGTACATTAGTGCTAGGAAATTTTGAATAATAGTACAATTTAAAAACTTTCTTAACGACGTTTATTATGTTGAGACAAACTCAACAAGTTGCATACAAGGATATATATATTGGCACACAATATAAAATTGCAACAAAAGGTTCTATATCAAATTATCCGGACTAACGCCCTTATTCATATATAGATCATCTACAACTCTTAATTACAACCATTCCAGGATAGCTAGGCAACAGCATTAGATGCTTGGCCTCACATTCACATGAGATGCTGTCTTTTCACCAAGAGAACGGTCAGCCTGCGTAGCAATAGCAACAATTAATGTAAACCATATATATGACCAGACTAATGCATATTCATTTAACAACATTGATCAAATTAATGGTCCCTACAGTAATAAATTAGATGGTGCCTATAATTCTCACCTGAGACAAGTATGATATCCAGATGCTGCGGATTTCATGGGTGACACGTGGATTAGATAAAACCTCAACCCAACGGCGAACAAATCTCTCTTGCCTAAAAAGAAATAAAAAAACATCAATAGAGAACCCAACATTAATTAGACACCTTCAAACATATATTGATCATATTGATAATTTATAGCAGGAACCTGTCAGGTGCCCAGGAACGATATCTCTCTCCAGTTTGCTTGAAGTTGTTCTCCTTCTCAATTACGCGCTGCATTAACAAGTATAGTTGTTCATAAAGACAGCATCTCAACAATTTTATGAGTGCAATTTTTCGTCATCAATCAACAATCTCTTCTATCCAAAAGTAATGTAAAAGTAATTAATACCACCTGGCATTTATTTGTATTAATTGACACCTAACTTTACAAAAAAAACTAGGAAATATTTAACCTAAGCATCAGGTCCCATTCCTTTGCTTCCTTACTGGTTAAATCAATTTTCAATGTATATTTTCTTTTTTCAACAACATTATTTTTTCTAACTAATTAAATCAGAAAAGTATATCAGAGATAGATTTTTTTTTTTTTTTTGACAAATATTTCAAAGATAGATGTTTTGTCTGGTTCCTTGAATTTTCAAAAAATTTTGGTTCAATTCTAAAACAAAAAACAAACTAATGCAATCTAAATTGAAACCCATGGTTGGTGGATCCATTCACTAATAGATGTTTCGTGTCTTCACAATTAGCATGCAATTGATCAAAACTAACTAACCTTTTCCCGCCTTCCAGAGCATATAGTAGGAGGAATAGGGAACCTTTCTGCATGACGAGCATGATCATGCCTTGAAGGGAAGTAATCAACCTATAAATAAATTGGTAGCATTGTCCGATTAGGAAAAAAGAAACGTATACAGCTAAAGATTAATTAACATTAACAATTAAGACCTAATCAGGATGTGTAGGAATAATGTAACAGTACAAAGAACATGGATACTAGCTTCTTAATTACTATGCTTTAAAAAGATAAGAAAAGATAAGATTAATGAGAAAAGAAAAAAGAAAAAGAACTGACCTCTTCATCCCTGTGCATGAAATTCATGAAACCCTCATAGTGATTATTGTGGTGAGCACACTTGGGAGCATTAACAGGAAGTTGTAAATAGTTTGGTCCAAGTCTGTGCCTCTGTGTATCACCATAAGCGAATATCCTACCTTGAAGCATCTTATCATTGGAGAAGTATATACCAGGTACGACATGGGCAGGATCAAATGCAAGTTGTTCGGTCTCAGCAAAATAATTGTCTACGTTCTTATTCAAGACCAAACGACCAACAGGCTGCAAGGGCAAAATGTCCTCAGGCCAAGTCTTAGTTACATCAAGTGGATCAAAGTCAAATTGGTCTTCATGGTCAGGATCCATTGTTTGAATGTATAGCTTCCATTCAGGATAGTTACCAGCAGCAATTGAATCATAAAGATCTTGAGTGGCATGGCTATGGTTGGTTCCGCCCACCTTAACGGCCTCTTCCTCCAATAAACACTTTACACCACATGTGGGCTTCCAATGAAATTTTACATATTGTGCTCTCCCAGCCTTGTTGATCAGGGTAAATGTGTGAACTCCAAAACCTTCCATATGCCTGTAATCTTGTGGGACACCCACATCATCAAATAAGAAGGCGAATGTGTGAAGGCTTTCAGGAACGTAGGACAAAAAGTCAAGGACCCTCCAATACTCCTGGATGTGGGACTTTGGATTTGGTTTAAAAGCATGGATCACATCTGGAAACTTCATCGCATCACGTATGAAAAAGATGGGAAAGTTGTTTCCAACCATGTCATAGTTACCCTGCATGTATGTGTTCACAAGATAATTAAGAGTAGGAATTAGTGCCTTCAATGATTGTCTTAACTCTTAAGAAGTGTATGTATCCTTAAACGATAAACTCTGAAGCACTAGTACTCTGAAAATGGCGAAGTACGCCCGTAGCAGGCACGTACCCGAATTTCGTACCTGTACCGGATACTAGGTAGAAACTCTCCCTAGTTTTTTTAAAAAAAAATACCATATCCCTGTATCCATATCCGTACTCGTACCGTGTACATACCCGTACTCGTACCGTGTACATACCCGTACCTGTGCAACGCATACGAAAAATAATATGAAACGGAGAGAGTATATACTTCAGAGTCTTTACCTCTCTGGTGTAAAATTTCACAGCAAATCCTCGAGGATCCCTTATGGTTTCAGGGCTACCACGCTCATGAATAACAGTTGAGAAACGGACAATGACGGGTGTCTGAACTCCAGGGGCTCGAAGAAAATCTGCACATGTCAGATGAGAAATTTCATGTGTGACTTCAAAGAAACCCTTTGCACTAGCTCCCCTAGCATGGACAACACGTTCTGGGATCCGTTCCCTATCAAAGTTTGCAATCTTTTCCACAAGATGGTAATCCTCCAGGAGGATTGGACCTGCCAAATGGGACAAAATGATATAAATCTTCTCATTAAATAAAATTCAATTAAATCCACTCTTTGAATTTTACACAAGAAATAGGTAGATAATTCAGCATATTCCCCACCAAAACCAAAAAAAAAAGATCCAAGTAAAAAAATGCTCAAGGAGTACTTGGAATTAACCAATATATTCCTCTCCTAACGACAACTTAGGAGAGGCTCACACTTTCTTTTCCTGCATAGAGCGACAACTAACATGCTTTCAAGTTTCAACACAAATAAATGGAAGAAAAGATTAAACTATGCATGAACATATTTAATTTCTGGGTATGAATAAATCAAAAAAATCAATTTGTGCCACGGTGTTGCATTTAGAATATTGAGTATCTTATAAATACAAAGAGTGATAGCTAAGTCTAAAATTAACAGTACGCTAATACAGTCAATTTTTATACAAACATGGGATCAGTTTTTTTGTATTAATAATAGCAGTCACTACTCCACACACAATCCATACCGTAACTTCTAACTTGACAAGAAGATATCCTTGAAATTAGATTTATTTTAACAGATTCTACTTAATGAGCATGAAATCAAATTATGTTAAAAAGCAAGTTCTTTCGAATAGAAAGTTTAACAAATTAACTAAGCCATTAAAAAATGCATTCCTACATGAGATTACATAAGGGTGGTGAATCAAGGAGGGGGTAATTAGCTGTTACCTCTGGTCCCAACAGTGAGAGATGAGTCATTGTTCCAAACAGGAGCGCCAAAATTTGTTGTCCAGAAAGGAGAGTTGAAGGCGCTAGAAGGTCGATGCTGCACTCGCATAAAACAATTGTATGAAAATGAAACGCTAGCTTGAAGCAGGAATGATGAAGAGATAATTATTTTATTGAATCAAAATTTTCAATCAGAATTTCGAAACATTTTAATTATTTTGGAACAAATAAGTAGTTTTATGGCATTCAATTAAGACTTTTACATAACCTAAGAGTGTCTCAATTGGTGCAATATGTTGGTGTTGCTTAACTTTACTCGTTATGGGTCCTATCCCATCAATTTTTAATTTAGGCTAAATTACAAAATTGGTCCTTTAAGTTTATTTTAGGTTTCAATTTAGTCCTCTATGTTTTATTTGTTTCGTTTTGGTCCTCTATGTTTTATTTTAGTTTTCAATTTAGTCATTTAAAGTCATTTAAAGTCAATTGTTAAATTTAGAAGTCAATTTTTTAAAATGTTATTTGGCTTTTAGCTACTGACAATGAGCTTTAATGACTGAAGCGACCAACCTGTTGTAACTTTTAAAACGTAAGGGACCAAAACGAAACAAATAAAACATAGAGGACCAAATTGAAACCTAAAATAAATATAAAGGACCAATTTTGTAATTTAGCCTTTAATTTAATATATTACTTTAAGCAACTCTGCATTCTAATGGTGCAACTCTCTTAAAAATTTACTAAATGGTCCCCACAAGTTATGCCATATTTTTTTCTTTTTTTTTTTCAATTCAAAATAAAAACTCATTTGTGATTGAGCTCCTAAATTTTTTTTTGGTTCGTTTTTCTATTGGTGGTCCTTATATAAGAGGCACTAGCTTATTGATGCAAACATCCTTACATATAGCGTCCACATCAGATCACTCCAGTGGTGCAACCCACTAAGAACTTGTCATTAACTTTAATAAGAACATGTTAAGCAACTATAATTTGAGTTCCTCTAACGGCTTCTTAAAATCAATGACCTGTTTTAGTTGGATTGACTATTGGATCAAGATAATGTGGATGCCACATGTAAGGACGAATGCTTATAAAAGCAATTGCTTCTTATATAAGAACCACCGATGAATTAAGAGAGTGAAAAATAATAGTACTAAATAACTATTAATATCAATTAAAAATAAATAGTTAATACTTTAAATTATAATTAAAATAAACGTAAATAAAAATGTGAGGTCACTTATGAGACTCAATTAGTGAATTTTGAAGAAAGAAATCATTAGAGTGTGAAGTTGCTTGCAGAAGTATAAAGTAAAAGATGGTGATATGACATAGTATGACCACCATCAAACACGAGTTAAGTAAGTCCAGTGATTTGCACCGAAGGATATGGTCTAGATAAGTCTTATGTTATTCAATCATAATTATTATCCCGAAGAAAAAAATTATAACTATTTGGATGCTCTAGATAAGTCTTATAGTATTTAATTATATCTATTAGGATTTTTTTTAGCAAGATTGTTCAAATATAAAGGTAATCAATCAAGACTTTAAATCCTGCGATTACTTTCACATACTCATGTTTATGAAGGAGAAGTCCTAAGGCTTTTGTATGCTATTCAAAAGAGTGATCAAATTTTTCTCAACTGAGATGGTATTCTACGTGAATTTCAAGAATGTCGTGAATTCAAGAGAAAACTAAATATAGGGTTTTTATTTTAAAGTATATGAGTCTTTTATCTTCTTATGTTAGCAACTTTTTGGTAGAATTTGATAGGAAAAAAAGTCCATGTAATTGCTCACACTTTAATCTTCTAAAACTATGATGAAGTTATTAGATGTTCTCAATTATTTAATAAAATGACTTAAATTTGCTTTTAAAAAAATCAATACTTTAAATACGTATCGAAATCAAAATATTTTAATATTCAAAAGCTTGCTCATTTCGCTGGGTTTTTTTTTTAAATGAGGATTTTATGTGACTTCTTATTGGAAGATATAAATACCAAATCCGGGACTTTTCTCTCTGGTTGAATTCTTCAAGCTCTCTCTCTCTCTCTCTCTCTCTCTCTCTCAGATTCGGATCCTCTTCCATACCTCTCCATCTCTCTACACAAGTATATCCCAACAATTAGATTGATCCAACGCTGGAAATTGAAGATGAAAATAATATTAAAAATTTCCTATTGTCTCCGCCAAATCACGATCCGGGCACAACAACCAGAGTACTAGATTGTTCCTCATCGATAGCACTTTTAGTATCGCGATGCTCACTCGCAGGTCCTTATCATAAGTTTCCATTAGAAAAATATTATAAACTTTGTCTTAATTTGTTGGCTACACCAGAAATGCAGTAGCAGTAGTCGCACACGGCTAAATCCTTGAACACAAAAAAATGGACAAAAAAATTCACTGAATCTTCTGAATTGCTAATTAGTTATATATAGAGAGAAATCAAATTACACCGGTGTAATATTTGTACAATATTATGTCATCAATAATTCTAGATATAATTCGATTTTTATCGATCCAACCGTTGAATAATCAGTGTTTCATACATTGATTATTTGTATCAAATTTCATAAAATTTGGACAATAATAAGTTCTTGATCAAATAGCTTTTATTTTTATATATTTTAAAAGCTTATATAACGTTAATCTTGACATATCTTTTTTTTTGGGTACATAATCTTGACATATCTTAATAACTTATCAAATGATTATAGATAAAAGAAAAAATATATAGATATGATTTACTATATAGTAGTAACTTTCAATCCAACGATTAATTTTGAAAAATATTTTTGCGGTTGGAAGTTACTGACGGTGTAGTATTGTCCAAGTATTACACCGGTATAATTTGATCTCTCTTCGTATATGTGTGTGTGTGTTTCAATCCTTCATTCTTAGTCATATATTTCATTTTTTTCATCTCACCGCTCTTTAACCATCACTTCTTAATCTTAGAATTCACAAAAGAAAAAGAACATTTCTTTTTTTGATTTCTTTTTTATTTTTTGTTTTCACAGGTTTTTTCAACCGGAGGTAATCCTTATTTGAAGCGTGTCGGATACATAATCGAGGAATCTCTTTGAACGAGAATTCGAACCTTGGTTCATATATGTGGATTGTTAAATCAGACAATTGAGTTATTTTAATTTGATTCAGCCTTTAAAGAATTGGGAAAAAATCTTTTAATTTTTGGTTTTCTGCTTTTCTTTTTTAAAAACATATTTTTGCTTTTTTATGAATAAATTATATTTTCGTTGATCAATTTTGAATGTTTATTTTTCTTGACGAAAAAAAAAATAAACATCAAAGTTGATCAACAAAAGTATAATTTATTCGTAAAAATACAAAAATATAATTTTGAATGTTTATTAATAAATCATGTATGCATTTCAAATCTTATAAATTTGTATACTATTTTTAAATCTTAGAAATTTTTATGATATAAATCTTTCAAAATTCAAAAATGCAAAACATTCTTTTCAAAAAAAAAAATATAAAATGTAAATTATAAAAATCTTTAATAAAATCTTATAATAAGTCATTATATTTGCAAATAGTCTTTTAAAATCCATGTGATTTCTTTCTTCCCAAAACAATATTTTGAAATCCTAAATCTATATTTAAAAAATAAAATCTGAAGCAAAAAGAAGGAGAGTGAAATTAGAAAACAATAAAATGAGAGAATAAGAATCGGTGATGTACCTTGTAAGGATCCATGGCAAATTGGCAATGGTATGGTAGTAGAAATTAGAGTGTGGAGTGGATACTTGACTGGCGCCTGATATATATAGAGAAGGCCTCCCTCTTTTCTATCATTTTCAATTTTCCGAATTCCATCGATGTCCTTGCATATTTTCCGGGATTTTATGTTTATCCAATTTTTTAATAACATCAATTAATTATAAAGTATTATATCGTTAAATATATTCAATTATTATAATAATTATTTAAAAGGTACAAATAAAATAATTTATAATTAAAATTAAAACATAAAAAACTGAATTTATGGCTATCCAATTTTTTATATAATTAATTATCACAAACTATCGTTATCAAAAATATTTAATTCTTATCGTAATTATTTTGAAAGTTATAGATAACATGGTCTATAATTAAATAAAAGTATAAAAAAATCTACATTAACTATCAAAATTAAGGATGAAAATCACCTATCCTATTTTTCTATCATACTTCCTATCCCCACCGATAACCGTTTGACACTTAATAAAATAAAATAATAATTTATTAACACTTATTGCCTTATATTTATATTTTTTGTCTTTGATTAGTTGGAGAAATAAAACACCAACTTTTGAAATAAAAGATATTTATTCCAAAATTAAACTCTATTTCCAAGCACCGCATTATTATACTCAATCAATTATTATGCTCAAATCAATTATTAGATTCTTTTATTATCGGTAATAGTAGTTATGGATAAGGCCTCCATCTTTTCTGTCGTCTTCGCGGGATTCCACCGCTCTCTTTAGATATTTTGTTGGACTTACCCCATCCGTCTCTTAATGTACTTGACTAAACAAAAAAGGAAAGTAGATTTTATTAATTCTTAATATTAAATTTTTATAAAATATGTGTTATTTTTTTTAAATTGCTCTTCTCATCTTTTAATATTATTAATAGAGAGAGAATTAATACACCTTGATATAAGGGATAATTTTGTAAAAAAAATAATACACTTTGGTCTTTAAAAATAGTTTTATATTAAGAGACAAATTTTTTTTTAAAAAAAGATCTTATATTAAAAAACGGAGAGTATGTTAGAGTCCTACGTTAAATAATATTCACTGCAGAGTTTAATGGTAATGTATCTTAGTCTTTAAAAAAATCTAATATTAAGAGATAAATTTTTTTCAAAAAAAATTCTATAGTAGTATTAAGCTACGGAGGAGTACCTTCAAGTTCTACGTTAAGTAATGTTCACGTTGGCGTCACATTTGACGCGAAAACGAACACATGCCGATAAATGATGGAGTACATCGTTTCCCATCCCCCCCATAAAAGGACGTCCGCAGCCAGCCAGGCAAACCCCACCACCACAATTATTGTACTGCCCACCACCCGCACCCAGTTATTGGACCGTTGATCTAGTAGAGCTATAAAAAAATTATTTATACTCGCCTTCTAATTTTAAAAACAGTTCTGTTATTTGGACACAAAAATTGGATAATATATGCGATATTATATGTTCATACATGTATGGATAATATTTCTTTTTTCAAAAGATATTTTAAAAAAAAATTCAAAAAAATACTTTTTTTTATTATCTGGTTAATCAAGTTCACATATCTGATTAATGCTATTCATTATCTAGTTAATGTCAAATCCTGAAACTCTTAACACGTCTTTGGACATCCTATTTTTTTATCTGGTTAATCAAGTTCACATATCTGGTTAATGCTATTTTTTATCTGGTTAATGAAAAATCCTGAAACTTTTGGACCCATTTTCTTATTTGGTAATCGCGTTCACTTATTTGGTTAATGTCAAATCGTATGCAGAAATCTACAAAAAAACTTATCAGTATGGATGTTAAATGCAGTCCGCATAATGTTCGTCAAGTATAGAATGTTGATGTCGCGTATGTTGTCGAAATTTTGTGTACAAAAAACATTTCCTTTTAAAAATTATTTCCGTCAAAATATTTTTAAGAACATTATTAATACTAAGGCTAAATTCAACTTTTGGTCTCTTCCGTTTATTTTTTGTTTTAATTTGATTCCTTACGTTTTAAAAATTTCAAATTGATCCCTTATATTTTAAATATTATACTTCGTTGGTCCCTACCGTTACATATCTGTATAACACCGTTAAAATCGTCCTATATTACTATTATATAGTGACTTGACAATATACCCCATCTAAGGTGTAAAACATAATTTCAATTCCTTAAATTTATCTTATGTTTTAATTTGATTCATTTCGATCCCTTCCTGACATAAGATCACTATCACCAAGAAAGTCACATATCAAAGGATAAAGCTTACAAGAAATAATGGCACATGGAGAATGACGTATCAAAGAATAAAGCTACCAAGAAATTTTGGCAGGGTACACGTGACAAGACTTTTTACTGTGAGATGGTCTGGCGTCGCGTTCAATGGTCATTTTAGGAACAATAATGTTTTTTAAACACAAAAAATAACACTGACACAATACGTATACGGTCTGTACTATATGGATATACGGTCCGTACAGTATGGATACAATTTTTTTTTCAAAATTTTTTTAATTTTTTTAATTGGTTAAAAAAATATTTGTCATTAACCAGATAATGAACTACATTAACCAGATAAATGAACTTCGTTATGAAATGTGAGTTTGGCATTCACCAGATAATGTGAACCATTAACCAGATAAGTGAACTGCGTTAACCAGATAAATAAAATGGAATGTGTTAAGTTTCGGGGTTGGCATTCACCAGATAATGTGAACCATTAACCAGATAAGTGAACTGCGTTAACCAGATAAATAAAATGAAATGTGTTAAGTTTCAGGGTTGGCATTCGCCAGATAATGTGAATCATTAACCAGATAAATGAACTCCGTTAACCAGATAAAAAAAATTGAATTTTTTTTAAAAAAAAAAGTCGACAGTATGTGTGTCCATTGTTATGTCCATTTGTGTGTTCAAATAACAGCCCTGTTTTAGGAGGCACAAATTAGTCCATATCCAATGTAGTACTCATAGGCTATGTTTGTTTAAATAGAAAGAAAGTAGGAAAAGGAAAACACTTCTGACATTATGTATGGATAAGTGTGGCAGACTAATTATAGTGTGATATATCATCAATTTTATACTTTAATTAGTAAACTTTTTCCCTCACTTTTTTGGCCGCCAAACAAATCCACATATTGGGTATTTAAAAAGTCTCACATATTCTTATCACTTATTTTAATTTTTTTAATTTGAGTACTTAATAGGTATTTAATCACTCCAACCCAATATTTCTAAAATATTATCAAATAGGTCCCACTAATAACTTTGCATCATCTCATATCAACAATGACGTACATATGCAGAACTGGCAAAAGAAGAGAGAAAAGGGTAACTATAGAAGTACAAATTTTTTTTCCACAATAGTAGTACCAAGTACTCAATCCTAATAGATACCCAAAAAAAATTTCTCAAAGTGAAATTACCTATTAAATATCACTCTAAATAAGTATCCAAAGCTTAAGTACCAAATAAATACCCCTATTGGACATGCCCACCGACCAAAATTTAAACCGTCGTAGGGTTTAAAAAATATCTTTAATGAAAATCAGTCCATTTCGTATTATTTGTCATTATCCTTAATTTATATGTAACTTTTTAGATAATTAAAATACGAAATAAATAACAGAAATATATAACAATTAAATCATTTTTTCATATTGTCCAATTAAATCATTTTGAAATATATATTAAAAGATAAAGCATATAAAAAACGAAGTATCAGAAATAAGTTAGTATTCAATTATTTATTCGAGACTTTAATTTTGATATATAACTAGGAGAGGCTTATGTGGGAAGTAGATTATGATTCTGATAATTTTTTGTGGTCGAGAATAAGGCTTATTCTACGGTTGCTTCCCCTTTTGATTCTGGCCATTGGACTTAGAGGGTCCTCCAACATTATTGTTGAAATTCGAATAAGATAATGGAACAAATAATAATGATAATCAATAACTAAACAACCTAGCAATCAAACAATTCAACCAAGAACAGAATCTAAATCAATGTGCAATAAATGCCCCAATTCAAAACCAAACAAATCAAAGATAGAGAGTAGAAGAATGACATCGCAATTGTTGACGCAGTTTGCTCCCAAAAAGATGACCTACATCTGCGGGAGAGAGCAGCCCTCTATATCCACTATGTTCTTGAGTCTTTACAATGAAAAATTACAAAGATAGTGAACCCAATCCCCTCTATTGTTTAAGAAGAACAATACCAAGATTAATCACACAATGAACCTCTCAATCTCTCATGAACAAAACCCCTAGAGTTTACAAATTGAAAACCCTAAGCCCAAGATTGTATGAGTGTGTTTCCCAAACCCTAAAATCACCTCTCAATCGCTCTACTACGTCCCAAAACGAAAACTGCGTTCTGCTGCATTTTTTGAAAATATCTGGTTTAAAAAACCCGCGCATGAATCGATTCAAGTGACCCATGAATCGATTCAAGTCACTTAAAAACTCAGCCCCAGCATGTGCTTCCCATGATTCGAATCATGCCTTCACTTGCAGCTCCTTGAATCGAATCAAACTCGTGATTGGAAGTGGTGAATCGATTCACCACTTAAACTCTCAGAGAACAACTTCGATTCACGCACATGATTCGAATCCATGAATCGAATCACCTGATGCCAATTCGGATCACAAAGTCCAGAACTTGCTTGAATCGATTCCTGCTGATCATGAATCGATTCACAACTGTTGAAAATCACTCATATGCATTCCAATGACTTCCAAACTAATTTTATGGCATAATAATCCCCACAATTCTCTACCTTGACTTCAAATCAGTGATGATGCTCTACAATAACCCATCATCCACTTGCTGCTCTCTCCATTATCGGAATTACGTTTCAATGAATTTGATCAAGTCCAAGCAATGCTTGAACCTTGATCTAGGTAATGACTTGGTGAATACATCCGTCGGGTTGTCCTCCGAAGCTACCTTCTCAACCGCAATTTCCTTAGATTCAACAACATCTCTAATGAAATGCAAGCGAATGTCAATGTGCTTTGTCCTTTCATGATACACTTAGTGATTGGCCAAATGGATTGCACTTTGGCTATCACAATGTACCTTCACACACCCTTGTGTAATTCCTAGCTCCCTAATCATACCCTTCAGCCATATGGTCTCCTTCACCCTTTCAACTAGGGCGATGTACTCCGCCTGAGTAGTAGATAACGCCACAACGGACTGTTGATTAGCCTTCTAACTTATTGCCATTCAAAACAATGTAAATACAAAATCGGACAACGATTTCCTTGTGTCCACATTTCCTGCATAATCCGCATCTACATAACCCTCCAAAGCGTTTTCACCTTGAGATGCCCTTGTGTATTTCAAACTGCCTTTCAATGATCCGTTCAAGTATCTCAAAACCCACTTCAAAGCTTCCCAGTGTGCTTGGCCCGGATTTGCCATAAACCGACTCACTATGCTAACCGCATATGCTAAGTCCAGCCTACTACAAACCATGCCATACATGATGCTTCCTAACCCACGAGCATATATATGGAGTAGTGTCCATCTTCATCCTCTCCTCTTCGGTGTTAGGATTTTGTCTAACCGAGAGCTTCGTGTGATGACCCAAAGGAGTGCTAATCAGCTTAACTTCATGCATCCTAAACCGCTCCACTACTCTCTTTAAGTACCCGTGCTGAGATAAGAATAACTCATCCTTATTCTGATCCCTCACGATATCCATCCCAAGTATCCTCTTCGCAAACCCAAGATCTTTCATCTCAAATTCAGAATTTAGCTTCTCCTTGAGCATACCGATCTCCTCCTTGCTAGAACTTGCCATCAAGATATCATCCACATAGAGAAGTAAGTAGAAAACAACTTTATCTCCTTTCTTCAATATGTAAACACAACTGTCGTACCCACTTCTCACAAAACCTGTCTTCAAAAGAAACTCATCAAACCGACGATACCATTGCCTAGGGCTCTGTTTCAACCCATATAAAGATTTCCTCAAAAGACACACCTTCGACTTATCCTCTACAAACCCTTCCAGTTGTTGCATGTAGATTGTCTCTTCTAGGTCTCCATGTAAGAATGTGGTCTTCACATCCATTTGCTCCAACTCAAGATTATACTGATTAATGATTGCTATAAGGACCCATATGGAACAATGCTTCACAACAGGTGAAAAAATCTCGTTGTAATCAATTCCTTCAACCTGTGTGAAACCCTTGGCCACAAGTCTTGCTTTATACCTTGGTTCTTCAATTCCCAGAATGCCTTACTTCTTCTTGAAGATCCACTTGCATCCAACCACCTTATGCTTCTTAGGTATCTTCACAAGTTTCCAGATCTGGTTTTTCTCCAATGAATTCATTTCCTCATTCACTGCCTCTAACCACTTCTGACCCTTTTTGCTCTCAACTACTTCCCTGAATGTCTTTGGTTTCGAGTCTTGCATCTCTTCAGCCGCATTTAGAGCATAACAAATAAGATCTACATAACCGTATCTTTTTGGTGCCACAGTTTCCCTCCTTTACCTACCTTGAACATCGGAATGCTGACCCGTGTCCCTCATCGCGACGCGATGGCCCCTGTGCCTGAAGACCATTGTGACGCAATGGAGCCAAAATGGCTATAAATACCACTCTTCACCCTCTATTCTCCTCACCTTCTTCCAAGGCATTCTTGGGAGCACGTGGGGGAGATTCTGGAGGCACGACGAGACGCGGGGATGGGACACGGGCAGCGGCAATCTTCTAAGCCAGGTAAAGGGAAGATACCTTAATCATTAGGGAAAATAGGTAGTAGAGTAGTACTGTTAACATGTGTAGGGGACCTTAACCCTACTAGGGGTTGATAACAGCAGTACCTTAGGAGAGGAGTTGTGACCTGTGATAGCTGAGTACAGTTGTCAGAGGTCTGTCAACCATAGGAATGATCTTTAGAAATCTATGGATGGATGTTGATTGATGTGATGCTGATTGATTGTGTGACTGTTGATGTACTGATTGATAACATGTCAGTAGTAGGTCGCCTGAGCGACACTAGGGTTGATCTTTATGTCTTTAAGGATGGTTGGTAATCTGATTAACATGCTGATATTTATGTACTGGCTGTATATGATATATGTGGGTTCGATGTATGAGTCAAGGGTGCCACCCTCTAGTTAGAGGTTTGAGAATCCCTAGGCAGTGATAACATATTACCATCGATATCCTGTTTGTTAGTGGTGATAGTCGGTCGGTGTACCCGAGATTGGTGTACTTGAGGACTGGTGATCGGACAAAGGGTACGGAGTAGTTTGGAGATAGTCGGTGACCTTGAGGGGACCTGAGGACCGATGATCAGTCCGAAGGTGTGGACTCGGTCTTTGACGAGATTCCATGACTCCACGTTTGACAGGTGGACAATCTTGGCCATTCTCTGTAAAGGGAATGTCGTCCTTGTGCGCGGGACGATACCTTACTCCGGCAATCGGATATGGTAGTATAGGATGCCGTAACCGGTAATCGTAGATGGTAGCGTAACATGATATGTTCCCGAGACAACTGACTTATCTTAATTGGTGCCCTGAGATTGGTGATCAATCTAGGGAGTAAGACGATAATGGCCCGCAACATTCAGTAATGGTCTGGGTCTGTAGGGCCGGTGATTAGCCCGAAGGATCGATGTTATGTGTCTGCCTCTGGGACAGTAGAGCCAAAGATCAGCTGAATGTCCAGTGGTCTGGGTATGTAGAGCCGGTGATCAGCTGAAAGACCTGTGACACATGTCAGTCTGTGATATCAGAGTATGATGTGGTCTGTGACTATGTGGTCAGATTTGTCAGTACGACGTATCATTATAGTCTAGTCTGTGATGGTGTATTTAAGAGTTTGAGTGTGTATTTGTGATAATAGTTATGTTAATGATGGTTGTGATATGCTGATATGCATGATAGCAGTCTCTCTACTATGTTGTTTCCTGCTTGATGGTGATTGATGAGTGTCTTACCCCTTCGTTTTCTGTGTTTCTATATTATATGATGATGGATTGTAGATGAATAAGAAGTTTAAGTACATAAAGGATGGGAAGCAGTGTTGCATCGCGGCCAGTGTGTCCTGTTGCGTGCTCTGATATTGGATTGAAAATGTGTTGTTGTAGAAGTCAGGATAAAGTAACTCCCTATCTCAGCGGGGTGTTACATTAGTGGTATCAGAGCAGTTCGATTCTAACCGAATTGTGGGGAGGGTCGAGTTACTGACCGTGTCTAATTTCTAGTTGTCTCCACATCGGAAGGTAACTGTGTTGGGATTGGGTAGAGAGTTTGACACTAGGAAACCTGTCCTAGAAGAATAACATCCTTTGAATTTTTGGGGACAAAAATTCTTTAAGGGGGGAGTAATGTAACATCCTGAGTTTTAAATCAACATTAAATCAGTAGTTAGATAATAAACAGGTGTTTAAAACCTTAAGTAAGGATAAAATGGACTTAAGTGAGACCCAAAAGCTTTAGAAAAGGTGTAAAAACCTTATGAAATGCTTAAAATGCCCAAGAGAGGTGTAGAAAACCTCGCCTAGAAGCTCAAAAATAAGATATTTTCGGATAACCTCGATCGCGACATGATGAATACTAGTGTAAATTCGATCGCGACGTGATATAAGTCTGTGGGTAAGTCGGTGGATCGGAGCGTGAGATTGCTGTCACGTGTCCCTCATCGCGACGCGATGGCCCTTATGCCTGAAGACCATCACTACGCGATGAATCCAAAATGGCTATAAATACCATCCTTTACCCTCCATTCTCCTTACCTTCTTCCAAGGCATTCTTGGTAGCGCATGGGGGAGATTCTGGAGGCACAACAGGATGCGGGGACGGGACACGGGCAGCGGCAGTCTTCTAAGCAAGGTAAGGGGGGAAGATACCTTAATCACTAAGGAAAATAGGTAGTAGAGTAGTACTTTTAGCATGTGTAGGGGACCATAATCCTACTAGGGGTTGAAAACAGCAGCAGCTCAGGAGAGGGGCTGTAACTTGTGATAGCTGAGGACAGTTGTCAGAGGTCTGTCAACCATAGGAATGACCTTTACAAATCTATGGATGGATGCTGATTGATGTGATGCTGATTGATAAGAATGCTTTATGATTGTGTGACTGTTGATGTATTGATTGATAACATGTCAGTAGTAGGTCACCTGAGCGACACTAGGGTTGATCCTTATGTCTTTAAGGATGGTTGGTAATCTGATTAACATGCTGATATTTATGTACTGGTTGTATATGATATATCTAGGTTCGATGTATGAGTCAAGGGTGCCGCCCTCTAGTTAGAGGTTTGCGAATCCCTAGCCGGTGATAACATATTACCGTTGATATCCTATTTGTCAGTGGTGATAGCCGGGTCGGTGTACCCGAGATTGGTGTACCTGAGGACTGGTGATCGGACCAAGGGTATGAAGTAGTTTGGAGATAGTCGGTGACCTTGAGGGGACCTGAGGACCGGTGATCAGTCTGAAGGTGTGGACTCGGTCATTTGACGAGACTCCACGACTCCACGTCTGACAGGTGGACAATCTTGACCATTCTCTGTAAAGGGAATGTCGTCCTTGTGCACAGGACGGTACCTTACTCCGGCAATCGGATATGGAAGTATGGGACGTCATAACCGGTAATCAGAGATGGTAGCGTAACAGGATATGTTCCCGGGACAACCAACTTATCTTATTCGGTGCCCTGAGACTGGTGATCAGTCTAGGGAGTAGGACAATAATGGCTCGCAATATTTAGCAATGGCTGGGTCTATAGGGCCGGTGATCAACCCGAAGGACCGATGTTATGTGTCAGCCTCTGGGACAGTAGAGTCCGTGATCAGCTGAATGTCCAGTGGTTTGGGTATGTAGAGCCGATGATCAGCTGAAAGACCCGTGACACATGTTAGTCTGTGATATCAGAGTATGATGTGGTATGTGACAGTGTGGTCTGGTTTGTCAGTATGATGTATCAATATAGTCTAGTCTTTGACCATGTATTCAAGAGTTTGAGTGTGTATTTGTGATAACAGTTATGTTAATGATTGTTGTGATATGCTGATATGCATGATAGTAGTCTCTCTACTATGCTGTTTCCTGCTTGATGGTGATTGATGAGTGTCTTACCCCTTCGTTTTCTATGTTTTCTATATTATATGATGATGGATAGCAGAAGAATAAGAAGTTTAAGTACTTAAAGGATGGGAAGCAGTGTTGCATCACGACCAGTGTGTCCTGTTGCATGCTTTGATATTTGATTAAAAATGTATTGTTGCGAAAGTCAGGATATAGTTACACCCTGTCTCGGTGGGTTGTTATAGTACACATAGGGCACAATTGAAAGATTTGTCCCTTCCCATAGACGGCGCCACTTGTTGGAATTCAAACAAGATAATGGAACAAATAAAAATGGCAACCAATAACCAAACAGCCCAGCAATCAAACAATTCAACTAAGAACATAATCTAAATCAATGTGCAATAAAAGCCCTAATTCAAAAACAAACAAATCAAAGATAGAGAGTTGAGGAATGACACCGCAATTGTTGACACTGTCCGGTCTCAAAAAGATGACCTACATATGTGGGAGAGAGCAACCCTCCATATTCACTATGTTTTTGAGTCTTTACAATGAGAAATTACAAAGATAGTGAAAACCCAATCCCCTCTATTGTTCAAGAAGAACAATACCAAGATTAATCACACAATGAACCTCTCAATCCCTCATGAACAAAACCCCTAGAGTTTACAAATTGAAAACCCTAAACCCAAGATTGTATGAATGTGTTTCCCAAATTCTAATCCTCTCAATCGCTCTGTTGCGTCCCAAAACGAAAACTGCGTTCTGCTGCATTTTTTGAAAAAATCTAGTTTAAAAACCCCGCGAATGAATCGATTCAAGTGACCCATGAATCGATTCAAGTCACTTAAAAACTCAGCCCCAGCGTGTGCTTCCCATGATTTGAATCATGCCTTTACTTGCGGCTCCTTGAATCGAATCATACTCGTGATTGGAAGTGGTGAATCGATTCACGCACATGATTCAAATCCATGAATCAAATCACCTGATGCCAATTCGGATCACAGAGCCCCGAACTTGCTTGAATCGATTCCTGCTGACGATGAATCGTTTCACAACTGTTGAAAATCACTCATATGCATTCTAATGACTTCCAAACTGATTTTAAGGCATAATAATCCCCACAATTATCCTTGTTCACTGTAACACCCCGAATTTCTTAAGCCTAAGCGTTAGAAATTATAAGGAATTGGGTCTTATTTGGGGGTTGAATAAGTGCTTTAGTACCAATTTACATAAGGACGTGTCTAGATTCTGCTCTACTATTATGTTTAGTCAGTTCAGTCATCGTATTCTTGAATTTCTAACTCTTTAAGAACTGAATGGAAATTATGCATCTTCACGAAAGTTATAGATTTATCTCTTATCTTTCAATTGGCTTTTGTTTGACTCGATTTCGATACCTATAACTCTAGATATGTTCTCCCGAGTCAATGCAGCGCAAGTGTAGAATTGGGAACACCTGAGTTAACATAAAACATGATTTTGTATGAAATTCTCTTATCTTTTCAACGACAGCAAGAACGCCTCAATCGAACGCCTGTAACTCAAGTTATGGCCTAAACCAGACATTGTGAATCGCTTCACACCTGCTGATAGCGTTTTTTAATTAGCAGGTCACCCTGTGTCAGCCCGTTTCGTTTCCAAACATGATAACGCTCCTAAATCACGACTCAAACCTAATCCTAGACCTATTAGGACTCTAAAACCTAATTTTAAACATTGTTTAAGAGCTCTCAAGAACCCTAAAACTCCTTAGAGCTCTATTGTTGCCGTTGCCACCATTTTCGCCGTTTTTCTTTCGTTTCTCGATCAAATTGAGTCCCGTCTTCGAGGCTGTGATCGTAAGAACATTCTCTTCATTCCTCTTAATTTATTTCTGTTTTTATGGATCAAAATTCATGACCATCACTGTCTTTTGGTTTTTGTCCTTCTAGAGTTCCTTTCTCTCTATTCTAATTGTTGAACTTGTAGTTGTTGGATACCACAAGGCTTGGACTAGCAAAGAACTCAATCCCGGACCTTCTAAGATGCTTTTGGAAGGCTACAACTTCTGTCCAAGCTATGGGGGTGGATGATCTCTTGGATAAAGGATTATGGCTTCAAATAATATGTTAGGGATGTCCCATGATCCCCATGTGTAATACCCCAATTTTTATGAAAATTATTTTACAGTTTCTGACTATTTGGAAATAAATCATAGAGATTGATCACTTTAATGATTTGTGAAAAGTACGAAGAACTGTAAAAAATTATCGTAAACAATTCGCTGTTTTGGTAATTAATTCAAATTGACAGACAGCGTAGACGTATATTGTTTTTAATATGGATTAATCCTAAAAATCATGTAAACTTGTTGTTTGATTAAAGGAATTATTTTATTGAAGGTGGAATAATTTTTAGGACTTAAGAAATATTTTTAAGTCACATTTTGAATTTTTGAAGTTTAGTTAATTATTAGTTGACTGTTTTCTATCGTATTTAATACAACTTCTCTGCTTATAATTTTCCATGGATAAATTTTATTGTTTTAAATTATTCTTGATGATAGGAAAAATTAGAATTAGTAATTATTACTAATTTACAGTTTTTACTATGCCGTAGTAATTTTACCGTTAAGAGGCTGTCGAGTGAGTTTTTAACTGAAACATGCCCAAACGTGATCCAAATTTTACAAAATTTGAGATTTAAGAATTTTTCAATATTTATGATTTATTGAAATATTTTGGGAATTTTTGGGCAACAGAAAGTATTTAGTGTATTTTCCCCGCCTTGAAACTACCTAATTGCAATGTTTTGGCTCGTAATTGAGAAAATGAGATACGTGGGTGAATTTCTCATGTCATGAGGAATATTTTGACTGAATAATAAATTTTAGTTGTGGGCTGGTGAAATAGAAACATTTTTAGAGCGACGGGTGAAAAACCTTAATATACGTGAAACGCTGTGCACCCGGTTGAACGATAACGCGCCGAAGCAAAACTCTTTGATATTTTGGAGGGGAGGTCGACCGTTTTGGACCAAAGGGAGCCAAGACATGTGCTTGGGACCCACCAATGACTTGTGGAAGCATGTGATTGGATTAGGTGTGATTGGTAGTAAGTTTCGTTAGTTAGTTTGCAACTAAATGGTTAAGATCCAACTAAATGAACAATTTTATTCCCTTCCTTGTCCCTTGTGACCTCTATAAATAGGAGATCATACTCTTCATATTTTTTCATTGATGCTTTGGTGGAGAAAAATCTAGAGAGAGAAAGTATGAGAAATCTTGAAAAACTTAGTGTTTTTGAGTGTAATATTTCTTCCTTTGTTCTTGATCCTTGATCAACCATCTCTAAACTTCTTGGTAAGCCTCATATCTATTCTCTTCTCTCTTTAGTTTTATGAAATGGGTTTTTGTTGGATTTAGAGTTATTTTTTCTTAGAAAGTGTTAGATCTTGAAGTATTAACTTGATTAATCTTTAGGTCCATCCTTTTCCTCCATGATTAAGCTTGTTTATTGTTTTTAAAATTTGAAAACTCAAACTCTTGGTTCTGGCCAAATGTATAGTGTTGTTTGGGGGCTTGATCTTGGCTTGATTTTGTGGTTTTGGAGTCAGATCTTTTAGGGTTTTGGCTTAATATGCTTAGATCTAGTCATATATGCATGTTAAGCAAGGTTTTGTGAAATTTATTTGGTGAATCTTGGAGCTGAAAACTGTAGCCCATATATGTGTTCTTGATAATTTTTTAAATTGTTTTAAAGTATAACAAAGTGTTTAAGAAGTTGGTTTATGATAAAAGATTTGTGTTTAACAAAGTTTGTATGTTTTAAGAATGAAAAGTTTGAAAACTTGAGATTTGTTTTGGGAGTTGGAATCGTGGCTTTCATAAGGGATTTTGACATGTTCTTAACTTGTTTTTATGTCTAAAATATGTTGTAAAAAGTGGCTAGTAAGTTGGTTTTGCAAAGTCTTTCAAAGAGGTTTGATTTTGGGAAAAAGTTTAGATTTATGTCTTAAGAATTTTCTTAAACTTATAAAGAATTTGTTTCTACCATTTTATGACATGTTTTAGTGTTTTCAAGAGTTGTTCAAAGTTAGGAAAACACTATTCAAAGTGGTAAATTTTGGTTTTGGTATTTTTCTAAGTGTGTAGTATTTGTAAAACTTTCAAAACTTGCATAACTTAGACTTGTTTCATGATATATGACTAGGTGTGATCTAAATACGATTAAGTTAAGTAATTCCTAGGCCTTTGAGTACCCAAAAATGTGGCTACCCTAGGGGTATACCACATGAGTTTTTAATTCTAATTGATTGAACTTATGATTGTTAAGGTTCGTGCAACGTACGACTTGATGACACTTTGGATTTACCCTCTTTGTAACGCATTCCAGGTAAGGGAAATTCTTACATAATGAGTTTAGGATTTTCGCCTTGTTTGTTGTGTGGCTTAATTGTGTGGTAGTACTTGTAGTATTACTATGTGCTATTGAGATGTTGTAGCATATTGTAACATACTAAATTGTTATGTATTGTATGAAATGTTGTAGCATGTTTTTGGCCCTGTGTGGCATGATTGAATTGTATTGTGTGCCTTAAATCATGATTGATTTAATTTGAACACGAAATTGATTGGAATATGCACAATAATGTTGATGATAATGGATTAATTAATAATGCGTTGATCGACTGTTATTGGTTTGACGATTTACAACGGTAAATCCGATGCGATTTCACAAGCCGAGTAAAGATTTCATAAATGAAATATTATGGGCATTTTGACTTAAAAGTAAGCGTGAGGATTTTAGTACAACTAGCCAAAGCTTGCAAAGAATTTTCTTAATGGAACCACATTAGAAGAAGAACGTGAGTAAACAACGAAATTTGCGAAAATAGTTGATTTAAATGCGCCTGGAAAAAATTCTGGCTAGGAAAGATTTGGTAATTAAGAGTGTTCGTACCGCCTCTCTTTCATGAGAATTCCCCTAATGCATTATTTAACACAACTAGGGTTCCAACGACCTAAAGCTAAAGAGTTATGTCTTGTGCAATATCACTTAGGTTTAATAGCAAAACTGAGATTTGAAATTCACTAAGTTGAGAGAGTTAGGGACTCGTCGACCGCATTGATTAATTAAATCATATCTTGGACACTCCATTTGGTGGGTAGGCCATACTAAAGAATTGGATTGATGCATACCAATCATGAAGCATTCAAATCTGGAGGCAGTTCCCAGTGTCACGGACTTTCTGACCTGGAGGCAGTTCCCAGCGTCCTAGGACTTTTGGGCCTAGAGGTTATTCCTAGTGTCCGGCCTGGAAGCTGTTCCCAGTGCCATTTTACCCTTGTTAGGGGAATTTGTCTGGACCTGGAAAAGGCTTTCCTTGTTCATATTATTGTCCTTGTTTAAGACTGCAAGTGTATATACAAACTTGTTCATAATGCATTGGCATGCATAATTAACTACATTGTAACATGTGATGATTGGATAGTTGGTTTGTTGATTGAATTATTTGTTCACAAGCAAATTGCTTGATATACCATGATGATGCATGCGGTCTATTAAGTATGTATATGTATATGAAGGCATGTTGTTGTATTATATATATATATACATTGTTTTCATGCGACATAGCCTATGATAAACTCGTGGACAAATAATTTACCCTTGCACTATTTTTGGATTGGACATTTTTATGGATGTTACCAGATGGAGTTCACAATGTTGCTGCAGCTTCTGTCCTTCCCAGGATCGTCGAAGAATGAGCCAGTAGAGGAAGACTCCTCTGAGTGCTCTATGTCCTGATCTTGCCAAACGGTTTCTCAGTAAGAGTTATATTTATTGGCCAGCTTAGCTTAGGATATTGTCTGTCTCTCGACCTGTTGGCAGAGCTTGACTTTATTATTGCGTAAATGCATATTGTCTTGTAATTATGTTTTTAAGAAAACGTCGTCTTGGTGTGAAATAATTATGCTCATGATATGATGGGTTATACTCTGATATTTGATAAAAGGTTGATTACTCATCATTTGAAAATTGTTGTACTCTTCATGTCTCATTTTTTGAAAAGGGTTTTTCAGAGGAAAGAAAAAGAAAAAAAAATTTACTCCCATTTTTCATTCGAAATAACAGAAGAGTACTTTTTACTGAAAGCATACAAGCATCAAATATTTTTAGCATTAGATTGGGTTACACCGTAGTGCTCCGAAAACGGGGTGTTACACAATGCCTTGCGAGGCAAAGCTATTGTTGTATAATCCTTGCAAGAGCATGGATTAAAGTATGTTTATTATTCAAAGGTTAATGCTTTATGTGTTGCTGTTGAAAAACGCGTGATTTAGGATAATTAGTATTGTTTGGATTGTTTAATGGTTTAGACTGTAACATAAAGTTGATGTTTTGAATAATGATTGGGTGTTCTTATGCTTAGAATTAAATTAGAATTTATAGCTAGCATGCTTTAGAAGATTAATGCATGTTTAATAACAAAAGGTTGGTACTTTGTGTGTTATGGCATAGCTTGGGATTATTAGTAGTAGTTGGATTGTTTAATAACATGAATTGTGGTATGAAGTTGCTATTTTGACAATTGAATTAACGGTTCTTATGCTTAAAATTGATAAATAGCATGTCTTAGTAAATTGGTGTATGTTTAATAACAAAATGTTTGTGTTTTATGTGTATTTATTAGTATGAGCATGATCTATCATTATTGGTGTTATTTAATTTATATGAAGCATGATTTATATGTTTTAATTGTTGTTTTAATGATTGACTAAGAGTCCTCATGTTTAAAATTAATTTGGAGTTATTAACAAGTGTTTTTATATCGCTATATATACAATTAGTGTTGGTTGATTGGTGTTAGAGGTGTTAATGTAGTAAAATCATGATTTAGGACTCAATATTTTTATGATGATTGTGTGAAGGCGTGTTATATGTGTTTTAGTTGCTATTTTGATTATTAAGTATTTGGTTATATGCGTAGGATTAACTTAGAGTTACTAAATGTAATGGTTGGATAAATGAATAACATTGATTTATTGAGTTTAATGAATGATGACTAGAAGGAACATGTGTTAGTTGGGGTTAGGGTGATTTGAAGTTGTTTAATGATATGATTAATGATGTGTAGCTACTGTTTTCCATGATTAGAATGATTTGGTGTTGGTATCGTTCAATAGGAGAAAGTTAAATATGTTGATGGTCTAGAAATAATTTAAGAAGTGCACTGTATGGAAACTTGATGAATTAGATGGATTAGGATTGTGAATTAAGGAGTTAAGAGGAAGACGAAGGACATGTTTGAATCACCATGGATAAAGATTGGATTATAAAGGATTAAATTCGTGAATTAAGTCTAAGGTAAATTGTGACAACCACCATGAAAATTATTAAATGGAGCCGCCACCTAAAGTTTATTGAGGAAAAACAATAGGAAAAACCTTTTTTATGGGAATAATTTAAAAATAGTCTTTGAACCAGATTTCGAGCCCGGGAGTTATTTACGCTCAAGGAAGGTGTTAGCACCCCTAAGACGCCCATAAAATGGTACCCTTTTAATTGTTTAAAAAAAAACTTGCTTATCATTAAATAAATTATTCCCTAATGAATTTTCTAAAAAAATTCAAGTTTATTAACCCTTATATTACAAAAATAATAAAAAGAAACTTAGTAACAAGAAAACTCAACCATTCTACAAAAATTACTATTTATTCCTTTTTTTTAATATAACAGAAATAATAAATATAAGAAAAAAAACAGGAAAAAAAAACTGATCATATTTAAGAAAACGTGTAGATGAGAATGAAAATTTCTCCTTTTTGCTTTTATACCCCCCATTAACCTTTCATTCCTTTATGATGATTTATGAAATAGTTGAAAAAAGAAAATAAATTGCAAATAAGTCCCTGCTAAGAGTTTGGCCCCATTGGAAGACCAAACCCTAAAATGGAACAGAATTTCAAAAAAAAACCCTTTTTGCGTTTATACCCTTCTTAATTACATATTTACAAATTGATCCCTATTTAGGGTTTGGCCCCATTGGAAGGCCAAACCCTAAACCTAATTCCAATTCAGAACCGTGGGTACCAAAACTGACACCAACACCAACAACAACGACGACAACGACGACAACAACAACAACAACAATCAACAACAACAGCAACAGCAAACAATTACAAAAATAAAAGAACGAAAATGAAGAAAAGTAGGAAAATGCAATAGAATTCGATTACAACATTTAATTTAGGTCTCTGTTACAGGATCATATTTAGAAATGAAATAAAAGGAAGAAGATGAAATCTGGGTATTAGCCCTTTCCCAGAAAATTACAGTAATGAGGAGAAGGGGGCTCAAAAAAGACCTAAGACTAATGATGTTTAGTTTTTCTATTTCTAGTAACCTCACTGGGTTGTGTGGCCGCGGTTCCTTTTCTGCCTCAGCCCCGTCTTCTTTGTCTCACCTCAGTCCTTTCTTCGCTCTGGATTTTTCTCTCTTCCGGTTTTCCCCTTCTGCCTCTGCTTGTGAGGGCTTTTATAGCCTCCAATCTTCTTTCAATCACCTACGAAACAAATCGGAACATCAATCAGTAATTAAAAACGCATTTAACAGAAAAATAAGTAAAAAGGAAAGAAATGGAAAGAGACTCCCTTTTGATTCGAATCTGGACTTGATTTGGATATGATTTGGAGGATTCGGTTTGGATTTGATGGAGAAAAATGGAAAGAAGATATTTAAGGGAGAGAGGGAGGAGAGAAGGAGCGATGCTGCGGGTTAAAAACTAGGGTTTTATGAAAATGAAGAACGAGGGACGGGGTGTGTGTGGTGCTGCGGCTAGAAAACGATGGTTAGGGTTGGTTGAAAAGGGTAGGCCGAGAATGGTGGAGAAATTGAAGGAGAAGAAGAGGGAACGAAGGAGGAGGATGTTGGAGCGGCGCTAGGTTAATGGAGGGGAAGAGAAATGGGTTCTCTGCGCTAGGGTTAAGTTAAGCAGAATCATGGGTTGGGCCAAGACGGAGACGACGAGAGGAAGGGTGAGGCGCAGGGAATGAAGGGATTAGGGTTTGGAAGAAGGGGAAAGAGATGAGGTTGAGAGAGAGGAGGGAACAGAGAGAGGACGAAGGGAAAGACGAAGTGGGAAGGCATCGCGGATGGAGAGAGTGAGGGAATGAGTGTGTGAGTTTTGTGTTTTAGGGTTATGCGTTTGGGTTGCTGGGCCAAGAAGAAATGGGCTGCGTGGGAGGGAAGAAAGCTGGGCTGCGTGAATGGCTTGGTTGCGTGGGGGCTAGGGGGCGCACGGATTAAAAGGTTGGGTGCAGCGAGTAGCACATGTGATGGATTGCCTGGGAGGCGCGAACAAGAAAAATGGGGGTGTGTATAAGTGGGCTGAAGAAGCGCTGGGGTGTGATGCGCTGGACTGGGCTGAATCACCAACTTGGTTCATTGCTGTTTGCACCACCCAGTTTTATTTTTTGCACACCCCTTCTCAAATAAAAATCCTTTTTTCTTTTATTCATTCTTTTCTTCTCTTTTTTAATCTCCTTTATTATAAAACCAAAATATTGTTTTATTTATTATTACTACTACTACCAATTAAAATAAATAATAAAATAAAATAAAATAAAAAGGCCGGACAAAATTAGGGTACTACAGCTGTCCCTCCTTAATTACATTTTACTCGAAGGTCTTCGTGCATTCGTTGTAAAAGGTAATTAAGGATAAAAGACTCTAATTTTGTCTAGAACGAAATTGTTTGAGGATGCGAGATTGGCTCCCGACCTTGCTTTGAGACTCTAGGTCTGATTCCTAGTGAATTCTCGGTAAGACATAGGTTTGGTTCCTAGCTCTTACAAAATTGGTGAGGGATTCTAGATTTGATTCCTAGTGAATTCTCGGTAAGGCATAGGTCTGATTCCTAGCTCTTACAAAATGGATTAACTTCCCTATTTGGGGAAAATTTGGGGTCAGATTCCCAACAAGGGTAAGTCAGGTTCTTAATGCTTGTGAAAATGTGTGGATTGACTACCTTACTTTAAGGAATGTTCGTGATATGAGTTTCTCTGTCACTCAATATAGGTTTGGGTCAGATTCCCGGCAAGGTATAGGTCAGATTCCTAACTCTTACTAAAGTAGGGACTGGTTTTCCTATTGCAGGTGAACGTCCAGTGTACGAGCTTCTCTGTCACTCGAAATAGTTCGGGTCAGATTCCCGACAAGGTGTAGGTCAGATTCCTAACTCCTGTAAAAGGCACAGATCGATTTTCATAATTGAGGAAGATCCGAGACGCGGGTCAGGTTCCCGACTAAAGGCTTGGGTCAGATTCCCAAGATGATGGGTCAGATTCCCAGCAAGGTGTAGGACGGGTTCCTAACTCTTGCTAATAGATTGAATAGGCTGAGTACTAGTTCTTACTGAGTAACAACAGACCAACTGTATGTAATATTTTAGAGAGTGGATCAATGGACCCAAAAACTTTGATAGTCATGCAGGATGTAATGAATGGTATGCCATGCATGAAATGAAAATTTTTTACTTTTAGAGAAATGTTTTTTTTAAGGTGGGGGGGTCGTAGACCCAAAAGTATTGATGATCATGCAAAATGCAATGAATTGATATGCCATACATGAATGTTGTTTTGTTTTATCAGGGATAGGCAGTATCCTCTTGACTACTTCTGAAACTTTTCTTGATAAGTTAGTTCCAGATCTCTTTAGTTAGCGAGTTCTGAAAAAATTTAGTTGGCCTTTTCGTAGCGTATTCATCATTGATGATTTTGCATTAGGTGAGGTGCCTTACTAGCTCTCTTCCTTAATGTGAAGACGTCGAATTCCTTAGATCCTTTTAGAATTTTCAGTAATTTATACAATGCTCTTATGTCTTGGTTTGCACATGTTTGTTTTTTAGCACAAATTTCTCTAGAAAGAAAATGCAAATTGATAAAATCCCGAATCGAATTCGGAGAGGCTGAAATAAGCATTCTATTGTGCCGATGGTATTTAATAGATGGCAATATGGATAAGAATGCATTTTCACTATGGTGGGGGAGATAAAATATTACAAACAGAATAAATTCGTGTTTGCTAAATTAGAAACTGGTGAGAAATATCAGCTATACATATAATCCTTTTGAAAACAAATCGTGCTACCCTTTGACACCGATCGCCTTCTTGATCAACTTCAAAAACTTGTGTCTGTGGTTAGTTTTGACCATCTCTGCCCCAATTGGTCAGGGCTCAATTCTGGTTATTTTTTACGCCTTCTGGTTGGTTTTTGCTCAGGCCGCTCTTTGCGAGTTTTCGACCTGGCGGGTTGTTCTAAATTGCCCTTGCGGGTTTTCAACTTAGCGTTTTTATTTGACCTTAATTTTTACCTAGGCTGCCCTTTCGGGTTTTCAACCTACCAGGTCGCTCTAACTTTTGCCTAGACCACCCTTTCAGGTTTTCAGCCTAGCGAGCTCTTTTTTTTTTTGTATTGTGCCATTCTAGACGTAGTACTTCTTGACTGCATCTGAGTTTATTGGCAGCGGTAGGTCATGCCCTTCCATATCTGTAAGAATGAGGCCTCCTCCCGAGAATGCCTTTTTCACTATATACGGACCTTCATAATTTGGAGTCCATTTTCCGCGTTGGTCTTTCTGAATAGGTAGAATCTTCTTTAATACCAATTCCCCTTCTGTGAATTCTCGATGACGTACCTTTTTCTCGTACGCTCTCTTGAGTCTCTTTTGGTATAATTGGCCATGACAAATTGCTTCTAGCCTTTTCTCTTCTATAAGATTCAATTGATCATATCGTGCCTGGACCCATTCGGCTTCTTCGAGCTTGGTTTCCATAATTACCCTTAAAGAAGGGATTTCTGAACGTGAACACAAGAAGGGGGGGTTGAATTGTGTTGAAAACTTTTCGCAAACTTAATGTTAAAAACACTTAGAATAAAAGTTTCTCAAAAACTGTTTGTTAATCGGACGGTGAAAATAAACTGGACGCTGAAAATCAGTTTGTGAAAACTTGTTTTTAACTCAACAAGATAGAAATGAATAGAAAGCAGTAAAGCAGGAGACACAGAAATTTATACTAGTTCACTACCAAACTGGTAGCTACGTCTAGTCCCTTCGTTCCTGAAGGATTTTCCACTATAATCGGTGATTACAATTTCCTCAAGAGTATTCTCTTTGTCACAACTTGACAATACTCTCAACTTCTCAAAGCGACTCAAGATATCGAGCCTTTGAGGATACTGACCTAAACTAGGCCAAAACAAACTTATACAAGTGAGTTGAAATACATTGAAAATAACTCTCACAGAGAGGATAAAAGATTAAGCTCAACTAAAGAAAAACTTTCTTAAAGAAAGGGTCGGACGCTGAATTGATTGATGGGCAGAGACTTGATTGCTCACGAAGCGATGTATGTTCTCTGAAAATTTCAGCAAGCTTTTTCACAGAATGTTCTCTCTCTATTTTCTTCAATGGATACCATGAGGTATATATAGGAGTTCCAAGGATATGACCGTTAGAGTAAAAATGGCTCCTAACCATTGACTAGAGTAAATTCAAAAATCTTTGTTTCTTTCTTGCTTTTCGTAGAATGTCCCAGTAGTCCATGTTACCGTTTTTCTTGTCTGTACGATTTTTGTCTTGTAGTTAAAGATTTCAACTTTGATATCTCGTACACCGATTTTAGCGTTCAAGATCAATTTTGAGATCCGTTCCAAAGACTTCTGAGAGGTAGAGCAAAGAACGTGACTAACACGTGATTTGAAGTGAGGTTCAGACGCTCGCTCGAGTTGGAAGTTCGGACGCTGCTCAAAGTTGGAAGTTCGGACGCTTGTAGCAATTTGATAAGCATAGTGTATAAAGAGGAATTTCCAGGCGCTCACTAGGATGAGCGGATCTTTGACAAATAGAATGAATCCTTCTCTTGAGAATTACTTTCTTCTTGCTTGAGTGGCTTAGAATATACGTATTTATTAGTATCTGCACACTTCAAAAAATGTTAGAACATAAATTGTTCTCTTGTGAATATTTTGTTATCATCAAAATTAATGAGGGTCTAAACATCTCAATCGTTTAGGTTCCAACAATCTCCCCCTTTTTGATGATGACAAATATCTAAGGTTGATGAACAATTTATTTTCAAAAAGACATTAAGGGTCTGCCCCTGAATTTAACAGTTTGGATTTATATGAACAATTCAGGTTTTAAGGCAATTTTTGGTAATCAAATTCATTTAAGTGATTACGAAAGATTTGTAAATGTATCAGAGTAGATATTTAATACAGTGAGATCGGATACCAAATAGATTGATTTAATCAAAGTATATTTCATTGTACCAAATAAAATTTATTAAACAATATAAGAGCACTAGATCAAAGAATATTAGCGCATACAGATGCTATGTATGAAGTGCTATGCATGATACTTTAGTTCTAGTGTATCCATCGGACGGTGGATAATCGGATGGTGGATAATCAGATTCTCACGTGTTCATTATACCTTTCTTTCGTGTTCATCATACCTTTTCTTTTACTCCCCCTTTTGTCATCAGACAAAAAGAGTGTAAAAACACATCATAGTCAAAATACTACTTAGAAAAATTTGAGCAAAAGGCAGATAATTAGATTAAAAACAGTTATATATATATAATTGTATCAACCAAATAAAACATATTTTATATCACACACAAACAAAAAAAATTCAAGGGTTTTGAAGAGGTGGAGGTGGGATATTGAGACGTTCGTAGAGAAGCTTCAGTGTAGTTTCCAGCTGAGTAACCTTTAAGTTTGTAGCCTTCATTTCTTCAAATTCTGCTCTTGGAATGGTGACCATCTCAACTGCAGAAGTAGAAGTAGAAGGTCCGACTTACAGTACATCTGCACTTCATCTTCTGATGCTCTGCTAGCACCCAGTTGGATAACTGTAGTCTCAAATCCTTCTTCCTTTGAGCTCTTAAGAAGAATCCATCATTTGGTATAACCCATTTGATGAAGTTTCCGAGTCTTCTTAGCTCTGATTCTGTCTGAATCTCCCACTGATGCTTGACATCTTCTGGATACACCAAAATCATGAAGATTGTTTCTCTATGACGAACAACATCAGCTGTGTAAGAGTCAAATCTATCTCCAGCGTCTTCTCCCCATAAGTTTCTGATAAAGACACTCAAAGCTTCATAAGTGAAGGAGAGTGCTTCATTTTCGGCCAGGTAAATTCTTCTCAGATTTTCCCTGTCATATTCTTCAAGCACAAGGGGGTCGAGACGTGGTAATAGGGCTTTGGCTTTCCACGATTCAGACCATTGACTCCACGTAAACCCAATATCAAAGAGTTTGGTCACAGCATCCCATTGGTTATAGATCTTCATGCGATCAGTGCGATTCGAGCATCTGAACACATCATCGAAGTATACTTTGTTCAAGTTGATGTCGATAACTTTGCCGATTTTCCCAACGGTAGGAATAGTGGCCTTTTCAAGATTGCGGCGACTTGAGGCAGTTCTCCATTCATCTTGCTTGAGGAAGTCGTGTAGAACCTTCGGGCGTGATCCTCGTAAATCTTGGCAATAGGAAGTCGTGAGAAATCCTTAATATTGTACTTTGTAGGTGCCTTCTCATATTCCTTTAGCCCTATCTTCTTTGAAAATTTGCTTCCCTGGAGCGGGTTCCTTCCTTTTCCCAGAATAGACCAAGGTAGCCACCTTTGTCTATCTGGTACTATCTTGACAGAAGCAGATGATGGGTTTCGATATTGCCTTATAACTTCAAATCTTTTCTCGCTCAAGGCAATGTACCATGAAGGCGACTTCATCATCATTATCCACCTTCCACATTCTTCCAATGTGAGTGGTTCGGTCGAGGAAGGGATAGAGGAAGATCGACAGAGAAGCGGAATTGCCCCGCTTCCTGGTCGGGTCTCAACCTTCCTTTGAAGGACATTTGGACGAAGTCATCTCCATCCTTGAGGGTTGCACTTATAGGATTGGCAATCTCAATCTGGCGACTCAGTGAAGGTTTTTAAATGCCAGGTTGAGGGGCGGTTGTAGATCTTTGTTATATATCTCATACTTTACAAACCGACGTTTGTATGAGATATTTTTCTTTTCACCACCCTCTGCTGGTTTTATGGTAAGGGTAAGTAAGGTGGGAGTGGCTTTGGTGAGCTTATAGGCTTTTGGTGAGTGGGGGTTGAATGGATTAATGGGAGGTGTTTTGAAAAGGAGGTAAAATGGATGAGAATGAAGCTTGGAAATGTATGTAGTGAGTGAAGTGTTTGGGGAAATTTGGGGTAGGTTAAGATTGAGTGTAGTGGATGATGGTTGGATAATGGGGTTTTTACGTGTAAGGGTTTGATGTTGTGATGGTGAGCAAAGGATAGTGGTGGAGCGGGAATAGTATCGATTCAACAACAGATCTGATTCATCAGAGAATTCGGTACCTTTGGTTCAGGTTCATATTGCCTGACCGATCTTTTGAGCTTCGTGCAGAGGCGTATCTTTGGAGGCGAATCTTGAATGTCCTTCTTACGTAGGCCGGATCTTTGAGGCGGCTTCTCGACACGGTTTGCTCCTCTTCCTCGTAACCTGGCCGATGGGAACGAGGTCCTCATCTTACGGTTCCTCAACGGTAGGTGCGAGAGCCACCTTCTGTTTTGTTCTTCCAGTCTCTCGAAGGAGACTCAGCGTGTCTTTTCTCACCAGGCTTTGAGCTTACGGTGGTTGTCTTTCCGCTTCCTCTTCCTGTTGCTCAACTTTCACTTTCTTCATCATGGACCCGGTAAGCAATTTCATTCTTACTAGGTCATTGACTCCAAAAGTGTCGGGAATCACAATGTTATCGACACCAAAATACTTTACCTTTACTTGATCCGTAAAGTCACGACTTGTTTATGACCGGATTCTTGTCCATCATTTTGGTGAGCAAGACACCATATGGAATGAACTTGTAGGTGTTCTTCTTGTCGTAACACCTTTTCTTGAGTTGACAAGAGCATTGATCAGGTTATTGTAGATTAACCTTGGCGAGTTCACCTTGTTGCCGCCATGAAGTGTCTCGGGATGAATTTACGCTCGTAGTTGACAATATCACTAGAGCCACCTTTAACAGACGCTCTTGGTGATAATCTTATGAAGAACTCGAAATGACTTTTGATTCTTGGCGATGGGTGTTACACCGCATTCTTTCACCATGGTAGTTTTCAAACAGATCGTTGTTGACCTTCTCAATTCCATGGAATGCGTCAGCCCATTCTGAATAGAAGACGATGCCTTCACACGGACACCCAGTAACTTCAGAAATGTTTTTGATGGTAAGGACAAACTTGAATCCTTTCACTGTTCCTTCAATGATACCACCTCTGTGTAGCCGAACATTTCCCCAGAATTCTTTAATCGCCGCCACGTAACCTCAACCGGGTTCCAGAAGAAATACTGTTCCCAGCCCATTGCCTTGAACCCTTTGAAGAAGTCGAAGCCGTAAAGTTTGAAGCTTTCCAAATCGACTCGATTTTCCATCAAGACTTTTCCTTCAGACATGGTGTTATAGATAGCTGTATATTCAGAAGTTGATACTCCAGCCATGAGTGCAGTTGAGAAATGGAGGCGATGAAGGTTTTAGGGTTTAAGCACACACAGAGAGAGAGAGAGGGAAAGAGAACGAGTACGTCTTTAGTGGAGCGAAAGAAGTGGAGTAGTGGGAAGGATATAGACAGTAGTACAGTACTTTTTCAAAAACCGCTACGTATTTCCACATGAAATTTAAATCAAAAAGAAAAGAAAATAAAAATTCGCTTTTCATTAAATGCGGATGCCAAAATAAAAGTAGAAAATTTTATCGAAGAACGTAAATAATCATGACTCAGTAGGTATGATGAGACGCTTCAGTCCGTAACACGTGTGACACGTGTGGGTGTGCTCGGACGCACGCAACCGACTTACCGGATGATGAGTTATGATGCGTATGACAAATAAGATGCAGATGCACATACATGCTTACGTCATATCAGATGCTGAAATTTAGCTTATTATCAGACGCCGAGATTAATCATTCTTTTATAAGATGAAAGTTTAAATTCCTTCTTATAAAATTGAATCTATCTTCAGTAAGGGGTTTTGTAAATATGTCAGCCCACTGATGATCAGTGTCTACAAATTTTATTTCTAAAATACCCTTCTGAACATAGTCTCTTATAAAATGATGCTTAATCTCAATATGCTTTGCTCTAGAATGCAATATTGGATTTTTAGTCAGACATATGGCAGATGTATTATCACAGAAGATAGGAATGTTACTCTCGTTTATCAAGTAGTCTTCAAGTTGATACTTCATCCACAGAAGTTGAGACCTGCAACTTCGTACTGAGATGTATTCAGCTTCTGCCGTTGAGAGTGCTATTGTACTGTGCCTTTTGCTTGACCAAGACACAAGATTAGCTCCAAGGAATTGGCAGCCTCCACTTGTGCTTTTTCTTTCAATTCGATCTCCAAAGAAAGTCAAGATCACGTAAACCTACTAATTGGTAATCTTTTGATTTCTTATAAAGCAAACCAAGATTAGTAGTTCCTTGTAAATATCTAAATATTCTTTTAACAAAGACTTATGTGTGATTCTCTAGGATCCGATTGAAACCTAGCACACAAAGTGAACATAATATCGTGTCTTGAAGCCGTAAGATAAAGTAGAGATCCAATCATACCTCTGTATAGCTTCGATCTACCTTCTTACCAATTTCATCTTTACTGAGAGAGCAGGTAGGATGCATAGGCGTGCTCATCGGCTTGCAATCCAGCATCTTGAATTTCTTCAATAATTCTTTGATGTATTTGCTTTGATGAATATAAATACCATCATTGCATTGTTTGATTTGTATTCCAAGGAAGAACTTCAATTCTCCCATCATGCTCATCTCAAATTCAGCCTGCATAAGCTTAGAAAATTCTTTGCAAAGGCTTTCATTAGTAGCTCCAAAAATAATATCATCAACATATATTTGGACAAGTATGAAATGCTTGTTTGAGGTTTTTCTGAAAAGAGTTGTGTCAACTAAACCTCTAGTAAATCCATTTTCCATTAAAAAGGAACTTAGTCTATCATACCGTGCTCTGGGAGCTTGCTTAAGACCATATAGTGCCTTTTTAAGTTTAAAAACATGTTCAGGAAATTCAATATCTTCAAAACCAGGAGGTTGTTTGACATAAACTTCTTCAGTTATAAATCCATTTAAAAAAGCACTTTTCACATCCATTTGATATAAAGTTATCTCATGATGTCTTTGCAAAGAAAGTAAAATGCGAATTGCTTCTAATCTTGCAACAGGTGCAAAAGTTTCAGTGAAATCAATACCTTCTTCTTGTGAGTAGCCTTGAGCAACTAACCTTGCTTTATTTCTCACAACCTTACCGTCTTCATCAAGCTTATTTCTAAATACCCATTTAGTGCCAACAACTTGCTTATTGTAACGACCCGTTTCTGGACCGCTACCGAGCTCAATATACCGAGCTCGAGTTACCGAGCTCAACACACCGAGCTCAAGTTACACTATATGCGATGCGTTTTAAACGGTACTCTTGTGCCCTTTAGAAAAGTACGGTCTATTATTATTATTTTTTTATTCTAAGACCAGCTCGTGCACATCAGAGTAATTACAACTTTTTGAAAACATGGTGCAACTAAGACACAAGACATAAATTCTAATAAAACATACATGCATAATATACATATATACCACTCGAAATGATGATGTATACAAAATACAGAGTAATAATGTATAAAGAAAATACACCTAAGGTATGACGACTTCAAGAGAGCAATCATACCCTGGGGGTACTTCCGGCAGACACCCACGCAGGGGGCTGCTCCAAAAGTAAGACCACCAGTCTACCCTGTGCTCAAAATAACATCCAGCCCAAACTGGTCACAACCACTAAACACAAAAACATAGACAAAGCAAATCACGACAAGTAGAGGTCGTCGCCCTGATCCTCGTCGAGCTCCTCCTCGCCATCATCTGCTGTCGAGTTCCCTGCAACCTCGACATCGCCTGGGTGACCATCATGGATTGAAGGCACCACGGGAAAGGGTCAACTTCTCAACAATTCAAGATAAACACGGCATAAAGAAATAAGTAAACAGCAAAGTATAACATTCACCAAACGTGACTCAACCATCTCACTCTAAACTCGACTCAACTCGCTATCCATTTCTCTCGACTCGACAATTTTTCCGGAATGCACACGCCGTACCGTATGCTGGAAAGTCCAGCCGAAGCCTTGGGATCTTCGCTCTCCCTAGGACAGTCAACTCAGGTCCCATAGCGTGGCGACGTCTAGTCAATCTCCCCTAATACAAGGGGACCTAGCACCCTTAGTTATCCGGGTCACGGCTCAAAAACGTCATAACGACTCGCCTAGCTCGCTCACTCGATGAACAGCTCTCCGCTTACAATATTCAAAGAGTTATACACAAGATATTCAACCGCATGTCAAATAAAAAGAGCAAGCTCAACATGAAGAAACGCAATTCAACAGTCAATACATAATTCACAACATATATTCAATCACATATTAAATACATGCAAAAACCCAATCATATCACAACATTACATGCTCGACACAAATCAAGGAATCCATACATAGTAATATAACAATAAAAATCCTAGAATGTTTAGAAGTGCCCTTACGCACAAAACATAAACACGTAGAATATGAAGTGCCCTTACCGAACTCCAAGCTAATGCTGCTCGACAACGACCTCGACACGGCTGTCTTCAAACGAGCTCGACAACGACTCCTCTTACTCGATCTCGACACGTACGGCTCTCAGTCGACCTCGGTTTCGTGTTCTCGTACACCCTGATGTCCTTGCAGCACGATCTCGGAAATCACACTGCCTAATACGAGTACAACTTAGTTCGATCTATGGGTTCTAATAGCACTTAGCTCTCGTTATCCCAATCTTAACCACAACCCAAGTAAACATTTAAAACTCAAGAACTTAAACAAATACAACCAGAATTCAAACGTTACAAAATAACTCCTTTTCTCTAAAATTTTATTAAAAACTTCTTTCATACATCACCAGACAAAACCATTTTTCCTCTAACACAAAGTTAGGGTTTTCGATCAAAAGTTCATGAAAAAGGTTATCTGATTCTATAACAAATAAATCAACAACAACATCGACAAGAAGCAACGTACAACATACTAAAACAAGAAATCAAAACAAACCAAATAGGGAGGGTTTTGGGCACTGCCTATTGCAGAAAACAGAGGAAGCAATTTGTTTTACAAGCTCAAATAATTGGTTAGAAAGGTAGGTAATATCATGAAGGAGAAAACCTACCAATATGACATGATTTGGAAGCATAAAAACTAGCTAAAATGGAAGGAAGAAATGGCGCTAACAGTAGCATGAAAGAAGAGAAAATCTGTTTTTCCATACCTCAGATGATGGTCGAGATGGTGATATATGTCGAGGAGATGATAAGAAACAAGGTTGATGAAGAAAGTTTATGCAGAAGCTCGATAAAACTCAAGGTTCTTCGATGGAGGTTTGGAGAAGAAGAGGAACTCAGAGAAGAAGGAAGAAGAAAGAAGAAAAGAGAAAGTGAGTGTTTGTGAGAGCTGATCGTGATATACAGCTGGGAGATAAACCATTTAAATGAATTTTTCTTTCTTAAAAAAAACAGAAATAAGTGACGTGTAACTACTGTTATGAGATGCTAATCCCATCAATCATTCTACCCATCTAATCTCTTCTCTCTCATGATTACCCTCTAATCTATAAGTTACAGATCTAAAACACAGCAACGAGAACTGCAACCAATAATATAACTATTACAAACAATAGAATCATCAACGCTAAATAACGTTCGTAAAATACGTGTTACAGTCTCGACACGAGGTCGATCAGGGTGCTTGTGCAAGCGCACAAGGCTCTAACACGAGTTCGTGCACGCGGCCTCCTCAGTTCGACATGTGACCTCCTCAGCTCGGTACGCGACCTCATCAGCTCGACGTATGACCTTGGCACGCGATCTTGGCACGGGATCTCGACACGAGGTCTTGGTACGAGGTCTCGACAGGAGATCTCGACGCGAGGTCTCGATACGACGTCCTAATGCGAGGTCGATCTCGTCCTCAGGTGTTACACTTATCTTCTGGTAGAGTGACTAGCTTCCAGACATCATTTCTTTGGAACTGATTTAACTCATCTTGCATGGCTAGAATCCACCCTTCATCTTCCAAGGCTTGATCAATCGTCTTAGGTTCCATCTTAGAGAGAAGTGCGAAGTCAGCATGCTCCTTGAAAGAGGATCTGGTTCGTACTTTATCACCAGGTTCTCCTAAGATTTGATCTTTTGGATGATTGGTCTTGTACTTCCAGCTTTTTCTTGCTTCAGCTTCCGCTTGGGTAGAATTCTTCGTCTTTTCACCACCGGATGATGAAGATGTATTTTCACCGTCTGGCTTTTCACCTAGGTTTAAATCAAAATAACTCATCTAGCTCGACATTGCGATGTCAGGCTTCTTATCATCAAACTTGATATGAATGGACTCTTCAAGTCAAAGTTTCTTTGTTGTATATTCTAAAAGCTTTAGATCTTTCGTAATATCCCAAAAGATTCCTTTGTCGACTTTGGAATCAAACTTACCAAGTCGATCTTTAGTATTCAAGATATAACAAATACAACCAAAAGAATGAAAGTAAGAAATGTTTGGTTTTCTTCCTTTCCACAATTCATAAGAGTCTTATTCAAAATAGGTCTTATATAAATTCTATTTTGAATATAACAAGTCAGGTTTATCGCTTCGCTTCAAAAATGTTTCGCAATATCGCCTTCATTAATCATGGTCTGGCCATTTCCTGGAGGGATCTATTTTTCCTTTCTACAACACCATTTTGTTGAGGTGTTCTAGGAGAGGAGAAATTGTGGGAGATGCCGCTTTCTTCACAAAATTTTTGAAAGTTCTCATTTTCAAATTCTCCCCATGATCACTTCTAATAGAGGAAATGCAAATGCCTTTTCATTTTGAACTGATTTGCAGAAAACAAGAAATACCTTATAAGACTCATCCTTGTGGGCAAGGAATTTAACCCATGTCCATCTAGTAAAATCATCAACAATGACTAAACCGTATTTCTTTCCAAATAAAGAGGCTGTCCTTGTGGGACCAAAAGATCAAGATGTAAAAGTTCAAGTGGTCTAGAAGTTGAAACAACATTTTTAAATGAAAAGAGGTTTTAACTTGTTTTCCCTTTGACAAGCTTCACAAAGGGCATCAGTTGTACTTAAGATTTGGTAAGCCTTTAACAAGATTGTGCTTGTTTAACTTTGAGATTAACCTCAAGTTGGCATGACCTAATCTTTTGTGCCAAATCCATTGCTCATCTTCAATGGACATAAGACACTTGACATCTTGTTTTTCAAGTTCGGAAAGATCAACTTTATAAACATTTTGTTTCCTCTTTCTTTGTAAAGAATATTGATCCATCATTTTTGCTCTTTACTAAACATCCGGTTTACGTAAATATGACTTCATAACCATTGTCACATAATTGACTTATGCTCAATAGATTATGTTTCACCCTTCAACATATAAAACATTATCAATAGAAGGAAGAGAGCCTTTACCTATCCGACCAATTCCAACTATTTTACCTTTCTGGTTTCCTCCGAAACCAACGAATCCAGCTCTCTAGGTCTTAGTTCTTGGAACATATGCTTTTCTCCGTCATGTGTGCGAGCATCCACTGTCTAAGTACCAAGACTGGTGTGTTGACTTTGTTGCTAAGCATGTCTCAACATAGATTATTTTATCTTTAGGTACCCATATCTTTTTGGGTCCTTTCTTGTTAGTTCTAGAAGGAGGCTTATCCTTCTTAGTTTTAAAAACATTACATGCACTTTTCAAATGACCAGATTTATTACAAGAAGTACAATGTAAGCATTTACTATGGCTATGGGATTTATCGATCTTTGAATTATTTTCCAAAAGGGTTTCATCTGGTATATAGCCAAGACCATGAGTTGTCGTTTCTTGACACCCTGGATCATTGAAGCTTGCTTGCTTGAAGTTACTCTCTGCAAGAAACTTTTGAAATGCTTGTTCGTAGTCATTTGATTTGCAAATAGGATTGCACTGTAACTACTGAACTCTTAGCTTGAGAGCTCTCGACCACGGTTGCTTGCTAGCTTCCAGACACTGGTTATCCACCAGACGCTGATTTTCAGTTTTCAGCTTCTGGTTCTCTTTAATGAGTACAGAGTTTTTATTGCGTAAAGAATGAAAATCTTGTGATAGTTTTAAAAATTTCTTTTTCAAATTCTTGTACTCAGTAGAGAGAGTGGCAGAGTCCTTAAGAAGATCATCAAAAGCAAGTTGAAGTTCAGAGTAGGAGTCATATACTATTACCTCTTCAACATCTTCTTCTGACTCAATGTCCGTGTCTGCCATGAGAGCAATGTGAGCTTCTTCTTTATCTTCCTCAGAGGAGGATAAGTCAAGATCTTCCCATGTTGCCATGAGACCTTTCTTCTTTTTCTTGAAGGAGCTTCTTGTGGACTTCTCTTTAAGATTAGGACACTCGGATTTGAAATGTCCAGGCTTCTTACATTCATAGCAAATGACTTGGGCTTTGTCTTTGCTCTCCTTCTTGTCCTTTGAATCTATCTTCTGAAACTTCCTTCTAAAGTTTCTTTTCTTCCACATTTTCTGGATCTTCTTAGATATGAATGCTAGCTCATCATCTGATTCATCAGAATCTCCTTCTGACGCTTCATCATCTGATTCTTCTTCTTCAGCCTGCAAGGCTTTTGAAGTACTAGGTTTATGATGATTGACTTTTAGAGCAATAGACTTACTCTTCTTGATAGGTTCTTCTTCATTTAGCTCAAGTTCATGAGCTTTCAACGAACTCATAAGATCTTCAAGTCGAAGAACATTTAGATCTTTTGCTTCTTGAATAGCAGTGACTTTGGGTCTCCACTGCTTAGTCAAGCTTCTTAAGATCTTTCTAACATGATCAGGTGTAGTATAGCTTTTTCCAAGGGCCTGCAACCCATGAACTAATGTTTGGAACCTTCCAAACATAGTTTCAATGTTCTCTCCATCTTCCATTTTAAATAGTTCATACTGGCGAACCATCATGCTAGCTTTTGTTTCTCTTACTTGGGCAGAGCCCTCATAAGACAAAACAAGAGAATCCCAGATTTCTTTGGCAGTATCAAACTTGCCACATTTGTCATATTCTCTTTCTGTAAATGCAGGATGAGAATAAATCTACCCTTCTGGTTTGTTTGATATCTCTTTTTCTGATCATCACACCAGTTTTCCCTAGGTATTGCAACACCAAGGGCATTAGTGGGAGAATTGTATCCGCCTTCAATTATATCCCACAAATCAAGATTTTGTGCCTCAATGAATGCTTTCATCTTATCTTTCCAAGAATCAAATTTTTCTCCATTGAATAGAGGAGGGCGGTTCATATGACCACCTTGATGAGACATGTTCACAATATAGAATCTTTTCTCTTGACATCGTTAAGTGCTCAACCAAGAGGCCGAGCTCGATACCAACCGAACGTGAACACAAGAAGGGGGTTGAATTGTGTTGAAAACTTTTCGCAAACTTAATGTTAAAAACACTTAGAATAAAGTTTCTCAAAAGCTGCTTGTTAATCGGACGGTGAAAATAAACCTGACGCTGAAAATCGGTTTGTGAAAACTTGTTTTTAACTCAACAAGATAGAAGTGAATAGAAAGCGATAAAGTAGAGACACGTAAATTTATACTAGTTCACTACCAAACTGGTAGCTACGCCTAGTCCCTTCGCTCCTGAAGGATTTTCCACTATAATCAGACTGATTACAATTTTCTCAAGAGTATTCTACTGTCACAACTTGACAATACTCTCAACTTCTCAAAACGACTCAAGATGCAATGAGCCTTTGAGGATACAAACCTAAACTAGGCCAAAACAAACTTATACAAGTGAGTTGAAATACAGTTGAAAATAACTCTCACAGAGAGGATAAAAGATTAAGCTCAACTAAAGAAAAACTTTCTTAAAGAAAGGGTCGGACGCTGAATTCAGTTCAGTAGACCAGAGACTTGATTGCTCACAGAAGCAGTGTATGTTCTCAGCAGAATTTCAGCAAGCTTTTTCACAGAATGTTCTCTCTCTATTTTCTTCAATGGATACCATGAGGTATATATAGGAGTTCCAAGGATATGACCGTTAGAGTAAAAATGGCTCCTAACCATTGACTAGAGTAAATTCAAAAAATGCTGTTTCTTTCTTGCTTTTCAGAGAATGTCCCAGTAGTCCATGTTACCGTTTTTCTTGTCTGTACGATTTTTGTCTTGTAGTTAAAGATTTCAACTTTGATATCTCGTACACCGATTTTAGCGCTCAAGATCAATTTTGAGATCCGTTCCAAAGACTTCTGAGAGGTAGAGCAGCAACGTGACTAACACGTGATTTGAAGTGAGGTTCAGACGCCGCTCGAGTTGGAAGTTCGGACGCTGCTCAAAGTTGGAAGTTCGGACGCTTGTAGCAATTTGATAAGCATAGTGTATAAAGAGGAATTTACAGACGCTCACTAGGATGAGCCGGATGCTGACAAATAGAATGAATCCTTCTCTTGAGAATTACTTTCTTCTTGCTTGAGTGGCTTAGAATATACGTATTTATTAGTATCTGCACACTTCAAAAAATGTTAGAACATAAATTGTTCTCTTGTGAATATTTTGTTATCATCAAAATTAATGAGGGTCTAAACATCTCAATCGTTTAGGTTCCAACAATTTCTACCTCTATGGGGAGTACTGCTTCCATCCCGTATACCAGAGAAAAAGGTGTTGCCCCTGTTGAAGTGCGTACAGAAGTTCGGTACCCGTGTAAAGCAAAAGGGAGCATCTCGTGCCAATTCTTGTAAGTTACCACCATTTTTTGAATAATTTTCTTGATATTTTTGTTGGCCGCTTCTACTGCCCCATTCATCTTTGGACGATATGGAGAAGAATTATGATGTTGAATTTTGAAATCATCGCACAACTCTTTCATCATCTTATTGTTTAAATTAGTCCCATTGTCCGTGATGATTTTTCTCGGTAAACCGTACCGACAAATTATTTCCTTTTTGATGAACTTGACCACAACACTGCGAGTCACATTGGTATAGGAGACTGCTTTGACCCACTTTGTGAAGTAATCAATGGCCACGAGGATGAATCGGTGTCCGTTAGAGGCTTTTGGCTCAATCATTCCTATGACATCCAAACCCCACATGGAGAACGGCCAGGGTGCACTGAGGACGTTTAGGGAAGTTGGGGGTACATGGATATTATCAGCATAAGTCTGACACTTATGACATTTCCTCACATGCTTGATGCAGTCACTTTCCATTGTAAGCCAATAGTACCCAGCTCTGAGAATCTTCCGAGCCATTGCGTAACCGTTGGCATGGGTCCTAAAGGAACCTTCGTGGACGTCATCAAGAATTTGTCTTGCTTTTGCAGAGTCCACACATCGGAGGAGTACCATGTCGTGATTTCTTTTGTAGAGTACGTCACCGTTCAAAAAGAAACTCATAGCAAGCCTCCTCAAAGTTCGCTTGTCGTTCTCTGAGGCGCCCGAAGGGTATTCCTTGTTTTTTAGGTAGCACTTGATGTCATGGTACCACGGTTTTCTGTCGGATTCTTCTTCTTTCGCCTGGCAGTAAGCGGGATTAGCACGGCTTTCCATTAGGATGAGAGGCATTTCCTTGTCACTGTTTATTCGGAACATAGATGACAGCGTGGCTAATGCATCAGCCAACTGATTATCTTCTCGTGGGACATGTTGAAACGTGATCCTATCAAAGGATTCGACGAGTTCTTGGATATACTCATGGTAAGGTATTAATTTAGGATCTCGAGTTTCCCATTCTCCATTCAGCTGGTTGATAACTAGGGCAGAATCCCCATATACTTTTAGGATTCTGACCTTAGTTTCTATGGCAGCTCGGATTCCCATGACACACGCCTCATATTCGGCCACATTATTGGTGCAACTGAAACACAAGCGAGCCGTAACAGGAGTGTACTGCTTTCCTGGAGAAATTAGTACTGCCCCGATTCTGTGCCCCAATGCATTAGAAGCCCCATCGAACATCATGGTCCACTCTCTGTCTCTTGATTCTTCTCTTTCGACGGACATTACATCCTCATCAGGAAATTCATAGCGGACAGGCGACTGGTCATCTACTGGTTGATTGGCTAACTGCTCAGTGAGGGCACTGCCTTTGACGGCTTTCTGAGAGACGTATTGAATATTGTACTCGGATAACAGCATCTGCCACTGGGCAATCCTTCCAGTGAGAGCAGGTTTCTCGAATACATATTTGACCGGGTCCATTTTTGACACTAACCAAGTGGTATGAGAAAGCATATATTGTCTTAGCCTGTGAGCGGCCCATGCCAGGGCGCAACAGGTACGTTCCAGTATCGAGTAATTAACTTCATAACTTGTAAGCTTCTTACTCAGGTAATAAATGGCACGTTCTTTTTTACCCGTTTCATCATGTTGTCCAAGTACACACCCCATAGATCCGTCTAACACTGTCAAATAGAGGATTAATGGCCTGCCTGGTACTGGAGGTACTAACACAGGGGTTTTTTGTAGGTATTGCTTGATTTTGTCGAAAGCCTCTTGGTATTTCTCATTCCATTCGATAGTTTGGTCCTTGCGCAATAACTTGAAAATTAGCTCGCAAGTGTCAGTGAGTTGTGATATAAACCGGGAAATATAGTTTAACCTCCCTAGAAAACCACGAACTTCCTTCTCTGTGCGAGGAGCTGGCATCTCTGAGATGGCCTTTACTTTTTCCGGATCAACTTCTATTCCTTTCTGACTTACAATGAATCCCAGCACTCTACCTGACCTGACACCAAAGTTACACTTGGCAGGATTGAGTCTTAGGCGGAACTTTCTCAACCGCTCAAAAAGCTTCTGTAAGTCAATTACATGACTTTCTTCAGTTTGCGACTTAGCGATCATATCGTCCACGTAAACCTCTATCTCTTTATGGATCATGTCATGAAATAGAGTCACCATTGCCCTTTGGTATGTTGCCCCAGCGTTTTTCAACCCAAAAGGCATCACCTTGTAGCAGAAAGTCCCCCAAGCTGTAATAAACATAGTTTTCTCCATGTCTTCTCTGGCCATTTTAATTTGATTATACCCGGAGAAACCATCCATGAAAGAGAAAAAAGCGTGATGAGCTGTATTATCCACCAGAACATCAATGTGAGGCAAAGGGAAGTCGTCTTTGGGACTTGCTTTATTAAGGTCCCGGTAATCGACGCACATTCGAACCTTTCCACCCTTTTTTCGGAACAGGGACAATATTAGCAACCCATTGGGGGTATTTAGCCACGGCCAAAAATCCAGCATCAAATTGTTTTTTAACTTCTTCCCAAATCTTTAAGGACATATCAGGTCTCATGCGTCTTAACTTCTGTTTGACAGGAGGGCAATCAGGCTTAAGGGGTAGTTTGTGTTTGACAATATTGGTATCCAACCCTGGCATATCTTGGTAAGACCAGGCAAATACGTCTTTATAATCTCGGAGGAGTTGAATCAGTTTAGCTCTTACTCCTTGTGACATTGTAATACCAACCTTGACTTCTTTTTTGTCTTCCTCAGTTCCCAAGTTAATCAACTCAGTCGGTTCTTTGTAAGGTTTGATCTTTCTGGATTCCCCTTCTATAAGTCTCATTAATTCAGGGGGAAGATCTTTATTGGGACTGTCTTCTTCATAACCTTCGTCAGTATGATTAATTAGGCAATCAAAATCTGGCAACGAAACTTCAGCACAATCGTTTTCAAAAGCATTATCCATGAGCCTGCATTATCAAGGTTAGCAATAAGGAGAGGGTAAGGAAAGGAAGTAGGAAGGAAAAGAAAAAGATGCACTTGGGATAAAATCAAAACGCATTTTATTAATATTCGAAATATGCTTATGAAAAACATGCGGGGCCCTTTAACATTTCCCCAACCGCCTCGGGCTGAGCGGAGAGGTGAGCATTAAATGGATTACATTGAAAATGCACTAAGGATCCTAGGATTTTCCACGATCTCCCAATTGCAAGGTATTGAGGAACATGGGTGAACCCATTCCTCTTCAGGAGAAGCAAGGTCCTCTTCCACAGTAGTCACTTGGTCCGCATAGATCCATCCAGCGCTACGAAAACTCTGGCGGAGATCGCAGATGGACATCTTCCCAAACTCAAGTTCCCGATTTTCAAGCCGAGCCTTCCTTTTTTCTCTCCTTACTTCAATTGCTTTTTCCCTGTCCTCTCGAGTGGGGACAAATCCCAAGCCGTATCGGTCTTTGTTTTCAGGAATTCTTAGATTGAGGCAATACCTTCCTGACTTTTTCCTAGTCCTTTTCCTAGCTGATATCCTCCTTTTAGCATGACTCCGCCCACCATTAGCGTATTGTTGGATAGGCAGGGTTCTTTAGTTGTAAACCCTACGTAAGCGCTATCGATAATTTCCGATTGCGAAATGATGTCCCGAGGGCTTCTTGGCTGACTTCAATGTAACTCGTCGATGTTGGCTTGCTTACCAGCAGGTCTTCTTCTCCGGATACGATGATCAACTTATCATCCACCACAAACTTCAATTTTTGGTGCAGAGTTGATGGTACTACCCCAGCAGAATGAATCCAAGGTCTTCCTAACAAGCAACTATAGCTGGGCTTGATGTCCATTACATGGAAATTAACAGCAAAAGTGAAAGGGCCAATCTGGATTGGCAGCTCAATCTCACCCATTACCTCTCTTTTAGAACCATTAAAGGCTCTCACGAGCACAGAGATGGGTTTCATATGGGTCTTGTCAATGGGTAACTTATCCAAGGTAGATTTAGGCATCACATTCAGGGAGGACCCATTGTCTACAAGGACTTTAGCTATAAGGTGCTCTTTACATTGGACCGAGATATGTAGTGCTTTGTTGTGTCCTCTACCTTCTACAGGCATTTCTTCATCATTAAAATAGAGGTAGTTGCATGCGGCGATATTGCCAACTAGGTCGCCGAACTGATTCAAGGTGATATCTTGAGACACATGGGCTTCATTCAGGATTTTCATCAATACTTTCCTGTGGTTCTCAGAGTGCATTAATAGGGCAAGTAGAGAAACTCTCGTTGGTGTGCGGTTTAGTTGATCTATCACCTTATATTCACTCTGCTGAATGAATTTGAGGAATTCATCAACTTCCTCACGGGAGGCTTCTTTCTTGTCTTCCTTTCCTATGTCTTCTTCATCTACCGCAACTCCTTTTCCCTTGTTTTGGTCTTTTACCTATCCCTTTGCGGCTACTTTTATTCGTTCTTTTTCAGGGGCATAAATCCGCCCACTCCGAGTCATCCCGCCTATTCCCACAATGTTGGTAACAGTCGGAACGCTTGGTTGTGTATTACTCCCTTCAACTTAGACTTTTACATCGTATATCCAAGGAACTGCCTTATCTTCCTTATACGGAAAAGGAGATGCTACTTGAACAGTAATAGCTTTGGGAGCATTAGACACTGTGGGGGATGCATTTCTAGAGAATTGAACCACCAAGGTCTTTGGAACCGTGGTTCCCGAACTTTGCTCAGATTGGACCATAGATACTTCTTCTTCTCTCTGAGAGATAATTTGAACTATATTCGTATCAAGCAGTTTTTGGAGGATACTTTTAAATTCCTCACATTCCTCATTAGACAAAAGATCTTCATCATAGGTCCTGCTAGCATCCGTTCTTTCTATCAGACCAGCCTTGCAAAGCTCGATGGACACTTTTCTTATAGGGGTCTTTATCTCAGCAACACTCTTTATTATTCTTCCTTCGTGCTCATCGTCTATCATATTTACTGATGCATTCCCGTGGTTAGGTAATGGGTTGCTCCCCACATTGGGGTTGTTCTCTTGGAAACTCAACCACTTGGCATTTATCAGATCTTGAACTTTGAACTTCATAGCCCGACATTCTTCTATGGAGTGACCAGTTGCCCCAGCATGGTATTCACAGGTGGCGTCCGGATTATACCATTTTGGGTAAGGTGGTTCCATAGGCTTTTACAGGCAAGGGACTACCAATGAGTTTTTGAGTAAATGCTGATAGAGATCTTTGTAAGTCATGGGGATCGGATCAAACTGGACCGGCTTTCTCCCTTGAGGGTTGTGAGCTCTCGGTTGATTGGGGTTCTGACCTCCTTGACTATCAGAAGCAAAGGGTATCATTTGAACAGGAGGCTTAGGCGTGATAGTTGCCGCAACGTATAGAGGGGCACTACTCACCGCGTTATTCTCTCCTTCTTTCTTTCTCTTGACGAAGGGCTTTTGAGTGTGGGATGATGAAGTATTATTATGGATCTTCCCATTTTGCATCCCCATTTCCACACGCTCCCCTATGACAATCAGGTCAGAGAAGCTTGAGAACATACTTCCGATCATCATATCATAAAAGGGCGATTGGAGCGTGTCCATGAACGTGTCAATCATTTCTTTGTCTGACAAGGGTGGCTCCACTTGAGCAGCCATGCTTCTCCATCTCTGAGCATATTCCTTATAGCTCTCACTGTCCTTTTTCTTCATGCTTTGCAACTGATTACGACTGGGAGCCATGTCCATATTGTATTTATATTGTCTGACGAAAGCATTAGCTAAATCCTTCCACGAGCTGATTTTAGACCGCTCTAATTGCATATACCATCGCAACGGTGCCCCAGTTAAGCTTTCTTGGAAGAAGTAAATTAGGAGTCTGTCATCATTAGAACAGAAAGCCATCTTTCGGTAATACATGACCAGGTGGCTTTTGGGACATGTTTCTCCCTTATACTTGTCAAACTCGGGTACTTTGAATTTTCCTGGTATAACTACATCGGGGACCAAACACATGTCTGAAGCTTCGAAGCCTATGTGATTTGCCCCTTCAATTGCCTTTAACCTATCTTCAAATATTGGAAACCTTTCTTTGGCTTGAGCATCCTCCTGGGAGGTAATGATAGGTATAAAATTTTGAGTATTTGTGTTCTGCGAGGTCCCATTATTTAGAGGCGCATGCCCTTGTGTGGTGTGGGCGTGCGTTTCATTTTCTCTTGGCTGACTTTCGTCTTGATCTTCTTCGGGCCGCTCTGTTTCTGATGTCCTTTTTGCATGCAGGGCTTCCAACAAATCGCATAGCCTATCTATCCGCGTACTCATTCGGTCAAGCTCCCCTCTCATAGCCTGTTGGTTCTGTTCTAACGCGCCCATGAGTCTGGCTTGGGATCTCGTTCTGTAAGGATGCAATTTCTTCATGTTTATTTTTCTGGGTTATGAAGGATATTGTGAGTATGGATGAATGATTTATGCCATGGTTATGCATGCCATGTAAGATGTTCATTTATTTACTTTATTTGTTTTACTTTTGTCGGCTTATTGGAGAATCACAAAACTTTGCAAATGTCTTATCGGTTTGCTGCATATTGCGAAAACATATTCTTTTTTTTTTAAAAGGAAATACCATAATTCAAATTGCCCTGATGGGCTTACAGACTTGAAGAAATGGAAATTGCAAAAACACATAAAAACAAAAGAAACATGGTCTTCAACGATCTCATCGGATTTGTTTCTCCAACTCTTCCACCAAAACCTTGCAGTACTCTAGGAAACTCATCACTTTCCTTGGTAAAGGTCGGAAACCTATTGCTGATTCCGCTTCTTCCAAGAGTTCTGGCATATCTTGGATACCTCTATTTGCAAGCCAGACTAGTTTGGCGCAACGATCCATCCAGTATCTAGTTTCCTTATCAAACCAAGTAATGACTTCTCGCTGGTTGTCAATCTTCTCTTGCATGTCGAGGACTTTCTCACGTTCTTCCTCAAGATCTATGTGGTAGCCTATGAACTTTTCTTCAGCGATTCTCCTTTCTTCCTCAAGTTGGGCTTCGTGCGATTGCATGGTATTTTTCAATTGTTGTATTGAGTCTTCAATCCGTCTTTGCAAAGCCATGCTAGCCTTTTGAGAATCAGCCCACATTTTCCTCAAGTTGCCCTTTTCACAGAGAACCAGGTTTAACTCCTTTTTCATCAAGTCTAATTGTTGATTTGCAGCTTTCAGGCAACCCTGAGTTTGAAGCCGGCTTGCTTTCTCAGCCTTGGCCTTCTTCTGGGATCCTTCCAAAGATTCGGTTTTTCTATCACATTCATCATGTAGGACCTCTATATCTAGATATGCTCTTTTCAAATTCTTCGGGAGAACTTTCCTTTCCTCTTCCACCTTTTCTAAGGCTAGTTTTAGCTCTTCCACTTCTTCGCTTTCAGCAGGGGGTGGAGGTGGCACTTCGGGAACCAAAAATGTGTTTTAGAAAGGCAGCTTGACTTGCTGAACTCTTGCTATAACCCATTGGTGGTATTTTTCATCTGCATGAGTACTCTTGCGCCCTAGCATTCTTTTGATCGTTTTCTTCCAAGCTCGACATACCTTTGTGAACAATGCCAAATCCGAGGAGCCCCGATCATGTATAATGAAAGCGGCTAGCTCTTCTTTAGCAGGTTCACCCAGCATCGGGGCACCGAGTTGTCTCAAAGCCAGAGTAGGATTGTAGTTGATGCAGTCTATGGTCCCAATGAGGGGTACATTGGGAAAATCTCCACACCGACAGATCACCTCCTTGATCTCCTATTCTCTGGAATACCATATTATAGACTCTTCACTGAGACTTAATAAATAAGTAGCCCACCCTGCATTGCTCCTAGGACCAAAGGGATGCCCCCTTTTTACCAAATGATTTTTTAGCCATAAGTACAAGACAGGGACACAACAACGAATTCGACCTCCTTTTTTCTCATGGCGCATATGAAGCTCATAGTATAAATCTGCGAGGACGGCAGTAGTGGGATCCATACCTTGAGTTTTAAATGCTATGAAGGCGTCAATAGCGGTTTCATCCACAAAAATGATCAACATGGGGAAATAGGACTACACCAAAGATAATAAGGGCTACCACATCCATGCACTCTTTTAATTTCCCTGCATCATGAAGGTCCTTAACCTTTCCTTCCAGGAAGCTCCTGGGGAAGCCTTTGAAATCTTCTTCTACCTTCACTGCGAGCGTCAAATCTTCTTTAGGGATGCCTAAAACATCAGCAATGGTACTCATAGCTGGGGGATGCTTTGCATGGCAATACAGACCATTTTTCTTTTCTGGAAAGCCCAAGATTTTCCGATATTCTTCCAAGGTTGGCGCCATTTGGAAATTCTTGAACGTGAAACATCTTAGGGGAGGATCATAAAATTGGGCCAATGCTGTTACGGCTCCTACTTGCACGTCTACATTCAACAATTCCAAAATGTTCCCAAATTTCCCCACGAAACTAATTCGATCCACTTGTATCCAATTCTCAGCTATGAAATCAACCAATGTTCTCAGGTGCATCAAACGGGGGGGTTCAATTTTGAATTTCAAAGTATTTCTCCTTTCTAAGCCCACAACTGCGCTTTCCGAAGACATTTGCACAAAACTTTTAAAATTTCCAACAAGCCTGACGAAACGGGATAATTAGTGTTAATGCATGTATATGAATGAGTATGATCATGTTGATTTTTATTATTTCATGAATGGAAAGAAAAAAGAAAAGAAAAATAAAGAAAGGAAGCACCGTACTTATTTTATTTATGAAGAAGTAAAGAAATATACTCTTATATTTTTTATAAGAAGTTCACATCCTATGCGGAGTAAAAAACTTAGCATCCTCTTTTGGAATAATAGATTAGGTTTCTAAATAAAGGTATGTATTTTGAAAAACTATTTTTTGGAAATATTATTTTTGAAAGAAATTTGCAAAAATAAATAAACAAATAAAAGTGGTAGGGTAAGCTCCTTTTGTGACCGAGGCCGGTAATTCCTAGAAAGGGGTCTAGGGATTATATCAAGTGCCTTTCCATTGGGTGGATTCAAAATATTAATCTAAAAGGTCCTCAGAGACAAGGGTCCCATTTGAAAATGTTACCACCAATAATAAGTATATTATTAAAGGATGGTTTTTTTTCAAACGGAGCCAAACTCTAGGTGAGGCCTTCATAGGAACCCACTGGTCGTACGTCTAGCAGAGCACCCATTACACAGTGTAACACCTGAGGACGAGATCACGAGATCGACCTCGTATTAGGACGTCGGATCGAGACCTCGCGTCGAGACCTCGTACCAGACCTTGTGTCGAGATTCCGTGCCAAGATCGTTTGCCGAGGTCATTTGCCGAGCTGAGGAGATCGCGTGCATTAGCTGCTGAGGACGCGTACCGAGCTGAGGAGGTCGCATGTCGAGCTGAGGAGGCCACGTGCACGAACTCGTGTTAGAGCCTTGTGCGCTTGCACGAGCACCCTGGTCGACATCGTGTCGAGATGATGACACTCGTATTCTTACGAACGTTATTCAGCGTTATGATTACTATTGTTTGTAATAATTATATTGTCGGCGTGCAGTTCTCGTCGCCGTGTCTAGATCTCTGACCTATAGAGTAGAGGGTAATCATGAGAGAGGAGCGATTAGACGGGTAGAATGACTGATGGGATTGGCATCTCATAGCTGGAGTTACGATAATGCCCCTTCCCTCACCAGCTGTATTCACGATCAGTTTTCTCAACTACTCACTTTCTCTTTTCTTCTTTCTTCTTCCTTTCTTCTCTGAGTTTCCTTATTTCTCTCCAGAACTTCCATCGAAGAAACCTTGAGTTCCATCGAGATTCTGCACAAACTTTCTTCATCAATCTTGTTCCTCATCATCCTCTCGACATATCTCACCATCTCGACCATCAATCTGAGGTATGGAAGAACAGATTTTTCTCTTCCTTCGTACTACTGTTTAGCTCCATTTCTTCTTTCGATTTTAGCTAATTTTTATGCTTCCAAATCATGTCAAACTGATGGGTTTTCTTCTTCATGATATTACCTATCTTTCTAACCGATTATTTGAGCTTGAAAAACAAATTTCTTTCTCTGATTTCTGCAATAGGTAGTACCTAAAAACCCTTCCTTTTTGGTTTGTTTCGATTTCTTATTTTAGTTTGTCGATCGTTGCTTCTGGTTGTTGTTGTTGTCGATCTATCTGTTGTAGCATCAGATAACCTTTTTCATGAACTTTTGATCGAAAACCCTAACTTTGTGTTAGAGGAAAAATATATTTAAGTTCTTGAGTTTTTATATTTTCTGGGTTGTGGTTAAGTTTGGGATGAGAGCTAAGTGTATTAGAACCCATAGATCGAACTGAGTTGTGCTTGTTTTAGGAAGTCTGATTCCCGAGATCGTGTGATTTCCGATTCGAGGTGTACGGGAGAGCGAATCCGAGGACGTGGAAGCAGTGGGATCCAGATCGAGAACTGTACGTGTCGAGGTCGACTGAGAAGTGTACGTGTCGAGGTCGATTGAGGACGGTACGTGTCGAAGTCGTTGTCGAGCTCGTTGAAGACAGCCGTGTCGAGATCGAGTAAGAGAAGTCGTTGTCGAGCTCACTTGAAGACAGCCGTGCCGAGGTCGTTGTCGAGCAGCATTAACTTGGAGTTCGGTAAGGGCAGCTTTTAGACATTATTAAGACTTTATTTTATATGTTATTGTGAATGGATTCCTTGATCTGTGTCGAGCATGAAATGTTGTGATATGATTGGGTTTTGCATGTATTTAATATGTGATTGAATATATGCTGTGAATTGTAATGTCTTGCATGTTGAATTGCGTTTCTTCATGTCGAGCTTGCTCTTTTTATTTGACATGCGGTTGAATATCTTGTGTTTAACTCTTTGAATATCGTATGCGGCGAATTGTTCATCGAGTGAGCGAGCTAGGTGAGTCGTATGACGTTTTTGAGCCGTGACCCGGATAACTAAGGGTGCTAGGTCCCCTTTTGTTTACGGAGATTGACTAGACGTCGCCACGCTATGGGACCTGAGTTGGACCGCCCTAGGGAGAGCGAGGATCCCAAGGCTTGCTGGACCTTCCGACATACGATGCAGCGTGTGCATTCCGAAAAATTGTCGAGTCGAGAGAAAATGGATTGCGAGTTGTATCGAGTTAGAGTGAGATGGTCGAGTCACGTTGGTGAATGTTATACTTTCTTTGTTTGCTTATTTCTTTATGCCGTGCTTATCTTGTATTGTTGAGAAGTTGACCACTTTCCGTGGTGCCTTCAATCCATGACGGTTACCCAGGCGATGTCGAGGGCGCAGGGAACTCGACAGCAGATGATGCCGAGGGGGAGGGCGGCGAGGATCAGGGTGACGACCTCTACTTGCCGTGATTTGTTTTATCTATGTTTTGTGTATAGTATGTCGTGACCAGTTTGGGCAGTATTGTTTTGTCGTTTCAGGGTAGACTGGTGGTCTTACTTTTGGAGCAGCCCCCTGCGTGGGTGTCTGCCGGAAGTACCCCCAGGGTATGATTACTCTCTTGAAGTCGTCATACCTTAGGTGTATTTTCTTAGTGCATTGCTACTCTGTATTTTGTATACATTATTAATTCGAGTGGTATATATGTATATTCTGCATGTTTGTTTTATTAGAACTTATGTCTTGTGTCTTAGTTGCACCATGTCGAAAAGCTGTAATTACTCTGATGTGCACGAGCTGGTGTTATAAAAAAAAATATCGTACTTTTTAAAAGGCACAAGAGTACCGTTTTAAAACACATCTCATACAGGTTTAGTTGAGCTCGGTGTGTTGAGCTCGGTAACTCGAGCTCGGTATGTTGAGCTCGGTAGCGGTCCGGAAACGGGTCGTTACACACAGCCTCTCCTAACTTAAGGTTCACTCGGGCCCGGGTATAGGGCACCCACTCGTAGTGTGTGTAAACAAAGTGTATAAAGTGAAGTGTGTGAAGGAGCAAACTTAAAACTACCCGCTGCAAAATAAATAAAAATACAATATATATACATGTCTTCTACCCTAGGATTTCAAATGCATAAACATACATAATATTTACAAGAAAAAAACAAATGAAAGAGAATAAATCACAAACAAAAAATGAAAAATAGAAAAATATATTTTTTAATGCATGTTTTCTATCCTAGGATTCACGTATACAAACATATATACAAATGAATAAAAACAAAAGGGGAATAATTCATTTAATAAAGCAAACAAATCATATAAACAATCATAGGGCCTAACTCTCTAAAGGTCCCCAGTGGAGTCGCCAGCTGTGACAATCACCCTAAAAATTATTAAATGGAGCCGCCACCTAAAGTTTATTGAGGAAAAACAATAGGAAAAACCTTTTTTATGGGAATAATTTAAAAATAGTCTTTGAACTAGATTTCGAGCCCGAGAGTTATTTACGCTTAAGGAATGTGTTAGCACCCCTAAGATGCCCATAAAATGCTACCCTTTTAATTGTTTAAAAAAAACTTACTTATCATTAAATAAATTATTCCCTAATGAATTTTCTAAAAAAAATACAAGTTTATTAACCCTTATATTACAAAAATAATAAAAAGAAACTTAGTAACAAGAAAACTCAACCATTCTACAAAAATTACTATTTATTCCTTTTTTTTAATATAACAGAAATAATAAATATAAGAAAAAAAACTGGAAAATAAAAACTGATCATATTTAAGAAAACGTGTAGATGCTTTGTCAAAAAAAAAGAAAACGTGTAGATGAGAATGAAAATTTCTCCTTTTTGCTTTTATACCCCCCATTAACCTTTCATTCCTTTATGATGATTTATGAAATAGATGAAAAAAGAAAATAAATTGCAAATAAGTCCCTGCTAAGGGTTTGGCCCCATTGGAAGACCAAACCCTAAAATGGAACAGAATTTCAAAAAAAACCCTTTTTGCGTTTATACCCTTCTTAATTACATATTTACAAATTGATCCCTATTTAGGGTTTGGCCCCATTGGAAGGCCAAACCCTAAACCTAATTCCAATTCAGAACCATGGGTACCAAAACTGACACCAATAACGACGACAACAACAACAACAGCAACAGCAAACAATTACAAAAATAAAAGAATGAAAATGAAGAAAAGTAGGAAAATGCAATAGAAATCGATTACAACATTTAATTTAGGTCTCTGTTACAGGATCATATTTAGAAATGAAATAAAAGGAAGAAGATGAAACCTGGGTATTAGCCCTTTCCCAGAAAATTACAGTAATGAGAAGAAGGGGGCTCAAAAAAGACCTAAGACTAATGGTGTTTAGTTTTTCTATTTCTAGTAACCTCACTGGGTTGTGTGGATGCGGTTCCTTTTCTGCCTCAGCCCCGTCTTCTTTGTCTCGCCCTCAGTCCTTTCTTCGCTCTGAATTTTTCTCTCTTCCGGTTCGCCCCTTCTGCCTCAGCTTGTGAGGGCTTTTATAGCCTCCAATCTTCTTTCAATCACCTACAAAACAAATCGGAACATCAATCAGTAATTAAAAACGCATTTAACAGAAAAATAAGTAAAAAGGAAAGAAATGGAAAGAGACTCCCTTTTGATTCGAATCTGGACTTGATTTGGATATGATTTGGAGGATTCGGTTTGGATTTGACGGAGAAAAATGGAAAGAAGATATTTAAGGGAGAGAGGGAGGAGAGAAGGAGCGGTGCTGCGGGTTGAAAAATAGGGTTTTATGAAAATGAAGAACGAGGGACGGGGTGTGTGTGGTGCTGCAGCTAGAAAACTAGGGTTAGGGTTGGTTGAAAAGGGTAGGCCAAGAATGGTGGAGAAATTGAAGGAGAAGAAGAAGGGACGAAGGAGGAGGATGTTGGAGCGGCGCTAGGTTAAAGGAGGGGAAGAGAAATGGGTTCTCTGCGCTAGGGTTAAGTTAAGTAGAATCATGGGTTGGGCCAAGACGGAGGCGACGAGAGGAAGGGTGAGGCACAGGGAATGAAGGGATTAGGTTTTGGAAGAAGGGGAAAGAGATGAGGTTGAGAGAGAGGAGGGAACAGAGAGAGGACGAAGGGAAAGACGAAGGAGGAAGGCGCCGCGGATGGAGAGAGTGAGGGAATGAGTGTGTGAGTTTTGTGTTTTAGGGTTATGCGTTTGGGTTGCTGGGCCAAGAAGAAATGGGCTGCGTGGGAGGGAAGAAAGCTGGGCTGCGTGAATGGCTTGGTTGCGTGGGGGCTAGGGGGCGCACGGATTAAAAGATTGTGTGTAGCGAGTAGCACATGTGATGGAGTGCCTGGGAGGCGTGAACAAGAAAAATGGGGGTGTGCGTAAGTGGGCTGAGGGAGCACTGGGGTGTGATGCGCTGGACTGGGTTGAATCACCAACTTGGTTCATTGCTGTTTGCACCACCCAGTTTTATTTTTTACACACCCCTTCTCAAATAAAAATCCTTTTTTCTTTTATTCATTCTTTTCTTCTCTTTTTTAATCTCCTTTATTATAAAACCAAAAATATTGTTTTATTTGTTATTACTACTACTACCAATTAAAATAAATAATAAAATAAAATAAAATAAAAAGGCCGGACAAAAGTAGGGTACTACATAAATGATTAGAGACCTTAAGGAAAATTTAGTAATTGCTCCTGATCTTGGATTGGACGTAGGACCACTTAGGAGGGGTCTCCAATTCGCGAAGTGCAGAAAAACAGTGTTACTGCACTTCTGCAGGTCCTGTGAATCGATTCACTACTGCAAGAATTGATTCACACCTGCAGTGTTTCCGATTTTGTGAATTGAAGCTGTGAATCGATTCACAGATGTGCAATTCGATTCACAGAATGTAATAATTACAAACAATATAATAATAATAACGCTGAATAACGTTCGTAAAGATACGAGTTATCATCTCGACACGATGTCGACAAGGTGCTCGTGCAAGCGCACAAGGCTCTAACACGAGTTCGTGCACGCGGCCTCCTCAGTTCGACATGCGACTTCATCAACTCGACACCCGACCTCCTCAGCTCAGCAGCTAGTGCACGCGGTCTCCTCAGCTCGGCAAATGACCTCGGCAAACGATCTTGGCACGGGATCTCGACACAAGATCTCGACGCGAGGTCTCGATATGTCGTCCTAAGACGATGTCGATCTCGTCCTCAGGTGTTACAATCTCTCCCTCTAAAAAAAAATTTCGTCCTCGAAATTGCAAATCAGATTCTTACCTCGGAAAAGTTCAGTCTTGAAGTCTTCATCTTCTCCTCCAGCTCCCAAGTCGCATCTCCGCCTTACGATCCCACACAACTTTGACAAGTTGAATCTCTTTGTTCCAAGAATCGCTGGCTTTCCGATCAACGATCCTTGCTGGTGATGCTTCAAAAGATAGATCGTCCTTCAGTTGAATCACATCCGGTTCGATGATATGAGAGGGGTCGGAAATATACTTCCGCAACTGTGAGACGTGGAAGACGTCGTGAATGTTCGACAAGAATGGTGGCAAGGCAATCTGATATGCCCTTTGGACCAATACGACGAAGAATCGATAAGGTCCAATAAATTTAGGGTAAGTTTCTTGGATTTGATCGCTCGACCAACTCGATGGTGGGGGTGACTCTAAGAAATACATGTTCTCCTTCCTCGAACTCGAGTGGTCGACGCCGTTGGTCCGCATAACTCTTACGTCGACTTTGAGATGTTCGCATCCTATCTCGATCAAACGGATCTTCTCGGTAGTCTGCTGGATCATATCCGTCCTACAACGTAACGCCGCCGTCCTGGTACCAACAAAGAGGCGTCTGACATTTACGTCCATACAGTGCTTCAAAAGGTGCCATTCCAATACTCGCATGGAAACTGTTATTGTAGGTGAATTCCACCAATGGTAAGACGTCGTCCCAACTTCCTCGGTGATCTAAGGTACACGCTCGCAACAAATCTTCAAGTGATTGGATCGGTCTCTCGGTCGACCGTCGATGCGTGGATGATATCTTAGAGCTAAGCCTGAGCTCGGTTCCCATCGCTCCTTGCAATTCCCTCCAAAAATGAGACATGAACTTCGGATCTCGGTCCGACACGATCGAAGAGGGTATACCATGAAGTCGTACTATCTCCGCGATGTAGATCTCGGTCAGCTTTTCCACCTTGTATGTCGACCTCACTGGTAAGAAATGAGCAGATTTGGTCAATCGGTCGACGATCACCCAAATCGAATCATTCTTCTTCTGTGTCTTCGGCAATCCTACAACGAAGTCCATGGAAATACTATCCCATTTCCATACTGGCACGTCAAGCGATTGTAGCATTCCCGCAGGTCGTTGGTGCTCCACTTTCGCTTTCTGACACGTTAAACACGAAGCTACGTACTCGGCCACTTGCTTCTTCATTCCGGACCACCAAAAATGCTTCTTCAAGTCTTGATACATCTTCGTAACTCCTGGGTGAATACTAAAGTTGCTCTTATGCGCTTCGTCAAGAATCAACTTTCTCAGCTCGGATACGTTAGGTACACATACTCGGCCATTGCATCTCAAGATGTCGTCCGCTCCGACGTGAAAATCGCCGCCTTTCCCTTGCGCTTATCAATCGAACCTTCTCTTGCAGAAGCTCGTCATGAACTTGCTGGTCTCGGATCTCGTCCAACAATCTGTTAGAAATGGTAAGCATACCAAATCTCAGCTTCCCTGGTGAAACTTCGACACTCAACTTCAAGTCTCGGAACTTCTCGAGCATCTCCAACTCCTTGATCATCATTGCCGAGGTTAAAACGCTCTTCCTACTCAACGCATCTGCTACCACGTTAGCCTTACCGGGATGGTATTCCAACGTAAAGTCGTAGTCCTTGAGAAATTCTGTCCATCTACGCTGACGCATGTTGAGCTCTTTCTGGTCGAACAGGTACTTCAAGCTCTTGTGATCGCTGAAAACAGTAAGAGTGCTCCCATAAAGGTAGTGTCTCCATATCTTCAGCCAAGAAAAATCTGCTGCCCGGCTCAAGTCGTGAGTAGGGTAGTTCCTCTCGTGAATCTTAAGTCGCCTTGAAGCATACGCGACCACCTTCCGATGTTGCATCGACGCATCCCAATCCCTGGTGTGACGCATCACAATACACCTCGAAAGGCTCTTCGGGTTGAGGCAAAATCAAGACAGCGCCGCCAAAAGCTCCTTCGCCTTTGAAAACCGGCTTCACACTCCTCGATCCAGGCAAAAGGTTGATCCTTCCTCGTCGATCGTGTAAGAGGCGCGACAATCTTCGAAACCTTCAATGAATCTTCGGTAATAGCACGCTAAGCCGACAAAACTCCGATCTCTCAGAATCGCCTTCGGCTGTTCCCACGCTAGTACAGCTTCAATCTTAGTTGGATCCACAGCTATCCCTTCTTTGGAAATCACGTGACCAAGAAAATTCACCTCTTCAAGCCAAAATTCACACTTCGACAGGTTGGCATAGAGTTGCTTATCTCATAATATCTGCAGTACTCGACATAAGTGTTCTTCGTGCTCTTCTCGGTTCCTCGAGTAGATCAGTATGTCGTCGATGAACACTATAACAAACTGATCCAAGAACGAATGGAAAATCCTATTCATGTAGTCCATAAACACAGCTGGCGCATTCGTCACACCAAACGGCATCACCAAGTACTCGTAGTGACCATATCTAGTCCTGAAAGCTGTTTTGGGGATATCTTCCTCCTTCACGCGAATCTGGTGGTAGCCCGACTTCAAGTCTATCTTGGAAAAGATCGCCGCTCCACGAAGTTGATCCATCAAGTCGTCAATACGTGGTAACGGATAACGGTTCTTCACAGTAACCTTGTTGAGCTCGCGATAGTCTACGCCTGACCTTGATCGTCCATCCTTCTTCTTAACCAACAACACCGAGCTCCCCACGGTGACACGCTCGGTCGTATGAATTGCTTCGACTCCAAGTGTTCGATCTGGGACTTCACTCTTTCATCTCGGCAGAGACATCCCGTATGGCGCTTTGGAAATCGGTCTGTCACTGGAATCGGTCGATGGAGAACTTCGACCTCTACGCCGGGTGATAACCCTGGCACGCCTTCTGAAAACGCCCTCAAAGTCACACACCATCGAACATTCTTCACGCCGATCTGTTTGGAAAACTTCCGAACTAGCCAGATACATGTATTCCCTAGTTCCTTCTTTCAAAGAAACTCCAATACGTTCGTGAAAGATAATTGGAGACTCCAAAGTCCTGGGAAAATTACGCTTTCACGGGCACAATCCAAAGGACATGGTGGTGTGACAACCAATCCATCCCGAGAATGACATCTAGGCCCTTAAGAGGCAAACAAACCAAATTGACCACAAACTTTCTACTCAATAACCACTACACAATTAAGACATGCGGTGTTTGTGACTAAGGTTTTAGCGGTGGGGTTGTAACTACTAATTTGAACGATGGCGATCCACAGTCAAGTTCAAATGGTTCACACAATCAGAAGAAATAAAGGAATGGGTTGCACCCGAATCAAAAAGAACGGATAAGGATTTACCCTCAATCTCACATTCACCTTGAATAAGATCTTCAGCTCGATCTGCTTCCTCGCCACTCATGCAAAAGACTCTGCCTTTAGCCACTTGACGCTTCCCTTTGGCCTTTGCCGTAAGCATCGTCGGTTCAGCTTTAGGTGTAGGACAATCCTTGACAAAATGTCCTGGCTTCTTACAGTTGAAACACACCTCCACCCTCTGAGTACAGTTATTCGCGTAATGTCCCGTCTTTCCACAACGGAAACAAGTCACCTCGACACTGGTCTGTCCTCCGCTTCTCGGTACCTGGGTCATCGGACGATACTGTCCCCTGTTGTCGTTCCCCTGAGGTCGGTCGTAAGGCTTCTTCTGCGGTTGTTTTCCTTTCTGTGCAAATCTCTGCCCCGCACTCTGGGGTCTCATTGGTCCGCCTACAACAGTCTTCTTCTTGTGGCTTCTTACTCCTTCTACCTCGACACAGCGATCTATCAGCTCTTGGAGGTTTCGGATCCTCAATGACACCACTGACTTCTGAATGTCGAATCTCAATCCCCGTTGGAATCTCTCACTCAACCATCTTTGGTCAGCTCGATCACGAAATGGACTGAAATACCTCGCCAACGACTCGAACTTGGCCGCATACTCGGACACTGTCGAGCTGCCTTGCTGCAGTTGAAGAAACTCTTGCTCCTTCTCGGCTCGTGCAGTATCTGGGAAGTACTTGTCCAAGAACCTTTCACGAAAAAGCTCCCAGGTCATCTCGCGACGTTCCGCTATAAATGTTTGCTTCACTCCTCTCCACCAATACTCTGCGTCTCCTAGCAGTAAGTAGGTGGCATAGTCGACCTTCACGTTGTCCGGGCAATGGAGTGCCTCGAAGATCTTCTCGATCTCTTGCATCCAAAGATCAGCTTTATCTGGGTTTGGCTCACCGTAGAACTTCGGTGGATCATGCTTCCTGAAGTCGGCCAATCCTCTCGCTTCAGCATTTCGCTCTGCTCGTTGCTGTTGCTGCAAGTTCTGCTGAGTTAACGCTGCCGTCTGTTGAGCCATCGCGTTAGATGTTGAGTTGCAGTAGCTGATTGTTGAGCCATGGCTGCCGCCATCTCGGTCATAGCTTGAATTGCTCGTTCCATGTCGACGTTCTCGGTTACAGCTGTCGTATCTCGACGAGGTGGCATTAGATTCCACAAAGTTCAAAACCCTGTCAGAATCTCACAACAAGGATGTGTTAAAACACACTGCTTCAATCAAGAAACAGTTCAAACAATTTTTCAAGCAATAAGTGCTTCACTTAATCAAACAGCAATCAACATAATACAACTAGGTACCCAACACAGATATCCCGACACGGACTACCCAAATCTTCCTATGCACGTTTCTGGCCGAACCGAATCAAGCTCTGATACCTAACAATGTAACCACCCGTTTCGGGCCGGCTACCGAGCTCAATATACCGAGCTCGAGTTACCGAGCTCAACACACCGAGCTCAACTAAACCTGTATGAGATGTGTTTTAAAACGAAACTCTTGTGCCTTTTAAAAATTACGGTCTATTTTTTTTTATAAAACCAACTCGTGCACATCAGAGTAATTACAACTTTTCGAAACATGGTGCAACTAAGACACAAGACATAAATTTTAATAAAACATACATGCATAACATACATATATATATCACTCGAAATAATAATGTATACAAAATACAGAGTAGTAAATGTACAAAGAAAATACACCTAAGGTATGACGACTTCAAAAGAGCAATCATACCCTGGCGGTACTTCCAGAACTCCCACGCAGGGCCGCCCAAAAGTAAACCGCCACCTACCTGTAGCAATAAAACATACCCGGCCCAAACTGGTCACGACCTCGAACACAAGAAAAACAAAGTACAGTCATCAGAAAAACAAACATCCAACAACATAATCAATCACGACAAGTAGAGGTCGTCACTCGGGTCCGAGCTCCTCCTCGGCATCATCTGCTGTCGAGTTCCCTGCGCCCTCGACATCGCCTGGGTAACCGTCATGGATTGAAGGCACCACGGGAAAGGGTCAACTTCTCAACAATTCAAGATAAGCACGATATAAAGGATATAAGCAACACAATAATGTATCTCAATCACCACACGTGACTCGACCATCTCACTCTAGACTCGACTCGACTCTTATTCCGGAATATCGTCAGCAGGTCCATCCCCAAACTGACGTAATAGGTAAACGGCAGGTCCATCCCCAAACCGAATTCCATACATTAATCAGCAGGTCCATCCCAAACCGATAATGCTACAACGCCTAGCCAATCCACCATAAACAAAAAGGGGACCTAGCACCCTCGATTATCCGGGTCCGGCTCAAAACGCCATACGACTCCCTAGCTCTCTCACTGATGATTAGCTCGCCGCATGTCAAAGAGTAACACAACTTACTTGATCACATATCAAATAAAGAGAGCATGCTTAACATGAAGAAAACGCATTCGACATTTAAGCAATAAAACATTCTCGCATGAAGAAACGCACTGACAAAGAATACACCATTCACAACATATATTCAATCACATATCAAATACATGCAAAAACCCAATCATATCACAACATTCCAATCTCGAAACCAATCAAGGAGTCCATACATAAATATAACAATAAAAATAAAGTCTTAATAATGTCTAAGAGTTGCCCTTACGCTAGCATACTATGAAAGTATTAATGTGAAGCGCCCTTACCGAACTCCAAGTTAATGCTGCTCGACAACGACCTCGACATTTGTCTTCAAAGAGCTCGACAACGACTTCTCTTACTCGATCTCGACACGGCTGTCTTCAACAAGCTCGACAATGACTTCGACACGCATCGCCTCAATCGACCTCGACACGCACACTTCTCGGCCGACCTCGACACGCATAGCCTCGATCCGATTCCGCCGCTTCCACGCCCTTGGATTCGCTTTCCGCACACCTCGATTCGAAATCACACGATCTCTGAATCAGACTTCCTAAAACAAGCACAACTCAGTTCGATCTATGGGTTCTAATACACTTAGCTCTCATCCCAAACTTAACCACAACCCAGAAAATATAAAAACTCAAGAACTTAAATATATTTTTCCTCTAACACAAAGTTAGGGTTTTCGATCAAAAGTTCATGAAAAGGTTATCTGATGCTTCAACAGATAGATCGACAACATCAACAACCAGAAGCAACAAACGAAAAACAAGAAATCGAAACAAACCAAAAATGAAGGGTTTCTGGGCACTGCCCATTTCAGAAATCAGAGAAAGAAATTTGTTTTACAAGCTCAAATAATCGGTTAGAAAGATAGGTAATATCGTGAAGAAGAAAACCCATCAATTTGACATGATTTGGAAGCATAAAACTGGCTAAAAATGGAAGGAAGAAACGACGCTAAACAGTAACATGAAGAAGAGAAAAATCTGTTTTTCCTTACCTCAGATGGTGGTCGAGATGGTGAGATATAGGTCGAGAAGATGATGATGAACAAGATTGATGAAGAAAATTTGTGCAGAATCTCGATGGAACTCAAGGTTTCGTCGATGGAAGTTTTGGAGAGAAACAAGGAACTCAGAGCAGAAGGAAGGAAGAAGAAAGAAGAAAAGAGAAATGAGTATCTGAGGGAAAACCGATCGTGAATACAGCTGGTGAGAGAAGGGGTATAATCGTAACTCCAGCTATAAGATGCCAATCCCATCAATCATTCTACCCATCTAATCGTTCCTCTCATAATTACCCTCTACTCGCTTGGTCAACGATCTAGACACGCTGACGAGCAGCGGCAGCCGACAATGTAATAATTACAAACAATATAATAATAATAACGCTGAATAACGCTCGTAAAGATACGAGTTATCATCTCGACACGATGTCGACAAGGTGCTCGTAAGCGCACAAGGCTCTAACACGAAGTTCGCACGCGGCCTCCTCAGTTCGACATGCGACTTCATCAACTCGACACCCGACCTCCTCAGCTCAGCAGCTAGTGCACGCGGTCTCCTCAGCTCGGCAAATGACCTCGGCAAACGATCTTGGCACGGGATCTCAACACAAGATCTCGACGCGAGGTCTCGATACGTCGTCCTAAGACGATGTCGATCTCGTCCTCAGGTGTTATAGTGTCTGCCGGAAGTACCCCCAGGGTATGATTACTCTCTTGAAGTCGTCATACCTTAGGTGTATTTTCTTTGTGCATTGCTACTCTGTATTTTGTATACATTATTAATTCGAGTGGTATATATGTATATTCTGCATGTTTGTTTTATTAGAACTTATGTCTTGTGTCTTAGTTGCACCATGCTTTCGAAAAGCTATAATTACTCTGATGTGCACGAGCTGGTGTTATAAAAAAAATATATCGTACTTTTTAAAAGGCACAAGAGTACCGTTTTAAAACACATCTCATACAGGTTTAGTTGAGCTCGGTGTGTTGAGCTTGGTAACTCGAGCTCGGTATGTTGAGCTCGGTAGCGGTCCGGAAACGGGTCGTTACATTGTTGGTATCAGAGCAGTTCGGTTCTGACCGAGCTGTGCATAGGAAATTTGGACTGGTCACTGTGTCGGGATATGTGTGTCGGGTACCTAGTTGTAATATGTTGATTGCTGTTTGATTAAGTGAAGCACTTATTGCTTGAAAAATTGTTTGAACTGTTTCTTGATTGAAGCAGTGTGTTTTAACACATCCTTGTTGTGAGATTCTGACAGGGTTTTGAACTTTGTGGAATCTAATGCCACCTCGTCGTGATACGACAACAGAATCGAACGCCGACATGGAACGAGCAATTCAAGCTATGACCGAGATGGCGGCAGCCATGGCTCAAGAATCACCGCTGCAACTCAACAGCTAACGCGATGGCTCAACAGACAATGGCGTTAACTCAAACAGAACTTACAAAGAACAAAGAAATGGTTGTCGACTACGCCACCTACTTACTGCTAGGGGACGCAGAGTATTGGTGGAAAGGAGTGAAGCAAACATTTATGGCAGAACGTCGCGAGATGACCTGGGAGCTTTTCCGTGAAAGGTTCTTGGACAAGTACTTCCCAGATACTGCACGAGCCGAGAAGGAGCAAGAGTTTCTTCAAAGCAGCAAGGCAGGTCGACAGTGTCCGAGTATGCGGCCAAGTTCGAGTCGCTTGCGAGGTATTTCAGTCCGTTTCGTGATCGAGTTGACCAAAGATGGTTAAGCGAGAGGTTCCAACGAGGTCTGAGATTTGATATTCAGAAGTCAGTGGTGTCATTGAGGATTCGAAATCTACAAGAGCTGATTGATCGCTGTGTCGAGGTAGAAGGAGTAAAAAGCCACAAGAAGAAGACTGTTGTAGGCGGACCGGTGAGACCCCAGAGTGCGGGGCAGAGGTTTACACAGAAGGGGAAACAACTGCAGAAGAAGCCTTACCGACCTCAGGGGAACAACAATAGAGGATAGTATCGTCCGATGACCCAAGGAGCGAGGAGTGGAGGTCAGACCGGTGTCGAGGTAACTTGCTATCGTTGTGGGAAGCCCGGACATTATGCGAGTAACTGTACTCAGAAGGAGGAGGTGTGTTTCAACTGTAAGAAGCCAGGGCATTTTGCCAAGGATTGTCCTACACCTAAAGCTGAACCGACAATGCTTGCGGCAAAGGCCAAAGGGAAGCGTCAGGTAGCTAAAGGCAGAGTTTTCTGCATGAGTGGCGAGGAAGCAGATCGAGCTGATGATCTTATTCAAGGTGAATGTGAGATTGAGGGTAAATCCTTATCCGTTCTCTTTGATTCGGGTGCAACCCATTCCTTTATTTCTTCTTATTGTGTGAACCATTTGAACTTGACTGTGACTGCTTTACCGTTCAAATTGGTAGTTACAACCCCAGCTGCTAAAACCTTAGTCACAAACACTGCATGTCTTAATTGTGTAGTGGTTATTCAGAGTAGAAAGTTTGTGGTCAATTTGGTTTGTTTGCCTCTTAAGGGCTTAGATGTCATCCTCGGGATGGATTGGTTGTCACACCACCATGTCCTCTTGGACTGCGCCCGTAAAACTGTAATTTTCCCAGACCTTGGAGTCTCCAATTATCTTTCTGCTGAACGTATTGGAGTTTCTTTGAAAGAAGGAACTAGGGAATACATGTATCTGGCTAGTTCGGAAGTTTTCCAGCAGATCGATAATGTTCCAGTGGTGTGTGACTTTGAGGACGCTTTTTCCCAAGACGCGCGTGGTTACCACCAAAGGCGAGAGGTCGAGTTCTCCATCGACCGATTCCAGGGACAGACCGATTTCCAAAGCGCCATACAGGATGTCTCTGCCGAGATGAAAGAATCAAGTCCCAGATCGAACACTTGGAGTCGAAGCAATTTATACGACCGAGCGTGTCACCGTGGGGAGCTCCAGTGTTGTTGGTTAAGAAGAAGGATGGACGATCAAGGCTGTGCGTGGACTATCGCGAGCTCAACAAGGTTACTGTGAAGAACCGTTATCCGTTACCTCGTATTGACGACTTGATGGATCAACTTCGTGGAGCGGCGATCTTTTCCAAGATAGACTTGAAGTCGGGCTACCATCAGATTCGCGTGAAGGAGGAAGATGTCCCCAAAACAGCTTTCAGGACCAGATACGGTCACTACGAGTACTTGGTGATGCCGTTTGGAGTGACAAATGCGCCAGCTGTGTTTATGGACTACATGAATAGGATTTTCCATTCGTTCTTGGATCAGTTCGTTGTAGTGTTCATCGACGACATATTGATCTACTCGAGGAACCGAGAAGAGCACGAAGAACACTTACGTCGAGTACTGCAGATATTACGAGAGAAGCAACTCTATGCCAACCTGTCGAAGTGCGAATTTTGGCTCGAAGAGGTGAATTTTCTTGATCACGTGATTTCCAAAGGAGGGATAGCTATGGATCCAACTAAGATTGAAGCTGTGCTAGCGTGGGAACAACCGAAGACGGTTACCGAGGTCAGAAGTTTTGTTGGCTTAGCAGGCTATTACCGAAGATTCATTGAAGGTTTCTCGAAGATTGTCGCGCCTCTTACCCGACTAACGAGGAAGGATCAACCTTTTGCCTGGACCGAGGAGTGTGAAGCCAGTTTTCAAAGACTGAAGGAGCTTTTGACGACAGCGCCTGTGCTGATTTTGCCTCAACCCGAAGAGCCTTTCGAGGTGTATTGTGATGCGTCACACCAGGGATTGGGATGCGTGCTGATGCAACATCGGAAGGTGGTCGCGTATGCTTCAAGACAGCTTAAGATTCACGAGAGGAACTACCCTACTCACGACTTGGAGCTGGCAGCAGTAGTTTTTGCGTTGAAGATATGGAGGCACTACCTTTATGGGAGCACTCTTCGCTTTCAACGATCACAAGAGCTTGAAGTACTGCTCGACCGTAAAGAGCTCAACATACGTCGGCGTAGATGGACGTAATTTCTCAAGGACTACGACTTTACGTTGGAATACCATCCCGGTAAGGCTAACGTAGTAGCGGATGCATTGAGCGTAAAGAGCGTTTAACCTCGGCGATGATGATCAAGGAGTTGGAGATGCTCGAGAAGTTCCGAGACTTGAAGTTGAGTGTCGAAGTTTCACCGGAAGCCGAGATTTGGTATGCTTACCATTTCTAACAGATTGTTGGACGAGATCCGAGACCAGCAAGTTCATGACGAGCTCTCGCAAGAGAAGGTTGATTGATAGCACAAGGAAGCGCGACGAATTCAAAGTCGGAGCGGACAACATCTTGAGATGCAATGGCCGAGTATGTGTACCTAACGTGGCCGAAATGAGAAAGTTAATACTCGGACGGCGCGCATAAGAGCATCTTTAGTATTCCTCCAGGACTTACGAAGATGTACCAAGACTTGAAGAAGCATTTTTGGTGGTCCGGAATGAAGAAGCAAGTGGCCGAGTACGTAACTTCGTGTTTAACGTGTCGTAAAGCAAAGGTGGAGCACCAACGACCGCGGGAATGTTACAATCGCTGACGTACCAAAGATGGAAATGGGATAGTATTTCCATGGATTTCGTTGTAGGTTTGCCGAAGACGCAGAAGAAGAATGATTCGATTTGGGTGATCGCCAACCGATTGACCAAATCGCTCATTTCTTACCAAAGTGAGGTCGACATACAACGTGGAAAAAGTCGATCGAGATCTACATCGCGGAGATAGTGCGACTTCATGGTATACCCTCTTCAATCGTGTCGGACCGAGATCCGAAGTTCACATCTCATTTTTGGAGGGAATTGCAAGGAGCGATGGGAACCGAGCTCAGGCTTAGCTCGGCATATCATCCTCAAACTGACGGTCAGACTGAGAGAACGATCCAATCACTTGAAGATTTGTTGCGAGCTTGTACCTTAGATCACCGAGGAAGTTGGGACGACGTCTTACCATTGGTGGAGTTCACCTACAATAACAGTTTCCATGCGAGCATTGGAATGGCACCTTTTGAAGCACTGTATGGACGGAAATGTCAGACGCCTCTTTGTTGGTACCAGGATGGCGAGCGTTCTGTTGTAGGACTAGATATGATCCAGCAGACTACTGAGAAGATCCGTTTGATCAGAGATAGGATGCGAACGTCTCAAAGTCGACAGAAGAGTTATGCAGACCAACGACGTCGACCACTCGAGTTCGAGGAAGGAGAACATGTATTTCTTAGAGTCACCCCCACTACTGGAGTTGGTCGAGCGATCAAATCCAAGAAACTTACTCCTAAATTCATTGGACCTTATCAGATTCTTCGTCGTGTCGGTCCAGTGGCATATCAGATTGCCCTGCCACCATTCTTGTCGAACATTCACGACGTCTTCCATGTCTCACAATTGCGGAAGTATATTTCCGACCCCTCTCATGTCATCGAACCAGATGTGATTCAACTGAGAGACGACTTATCCTTCGAAGCATCACCAGCAAGGATCGTTGATCGGAAAGCCAAGCAATTGCGGAATAAAGAGATTCAACTTGTCAAAGTTGTGTGGGATCAGAAGACGGGAGATGCGACTTGGGAGCTGGAGGAGAAGATGAAGACTCAGTACCCTGAACTTTTCCGAGGTAAGAAACTTATTTGCAATTTCGAGGACGAAATTTTTTTAGAGGGAGAGATTGTAACACCTGAGGACGAGATCACGAGATCGACCTCGTATTAGGACGTCGGATCGAGACCTCGCGTCGAGATCTCGTGTCGAGACCTCGTACCAGACCTTGTGTCGAGATTCCGTGCCAAGATCGTTTGCCGAGGTCATTTGCCGAGCTGAGGAGATCGCGTGCATTAGCTGCTGAGGACGCGTACCGAGCTGAGGAGGTCGCATGTCGAGCTGAGGAGGCCACGTGCACGAACTCGTGTTAGAGCCTTGTGCGCTTGCACGAGAACCCTGGTCGACATCGTGTCGAGATGATGACACTCGTATTCTTACGAATGTTATTCAGCGTTATGATTACTATTGTTTGTAATAATTATATTGTCGGCGTGCAGTTCTCGTCGCCGTGTCTAGATCTCTGACCTATAGAGTAGAGGGTAATCATGAGAGAGGAGCGATTAGACGGGTAGAATGACTGATGGGATTGGCATCTCATAGCTGGAGTTACGATAATGCCCCTTCCCTCACCAGCTGTATTCACGATCAGTTTTCTCAACTACTCACTTTCTCTTTTCTTCTTTCTTCTTCCTTTCTTCTCTGAGTTTCCTTATTTCTCTCCAGAACTTCCATCGAAGAAACCTTGAGTTCCATCGAGATTCTGCACAAACTTTCTTCATCAATCTTGTTCCTCATCATCCTCTCGACATATCTCACCATCTCGACCATCAATCTGAGGTATGGAAGAACAGATTTTTCTCTTCCTTCGTACTACTGTTTAGCGCCATTTCTTCTTTCCATTTTAGCTAATTTTTATGCTTCCAAATCATGTCAAACTGATGGGTTTTCTTCTTCATGATATTACCTATCTTTCTAACCGATTATTTGAGCTTGAAAAACAAATTTCTTTCTCTGATTTCTGCAATAGGCAGTACCCAAAAACCCTTCCTTTTTGGTTTGTTTCGATTTCTTATTTTAGTTTGTCGATCGTTGCTTCTGGTTGTTGTTGTTGTCGATCTATCATTGTAGCATCGTATAACCTTTTTCATGAACTTTTGATCGAAAACCCTAACTTTGTGTTAGAGGAAAAATATATTTAAGTTCTTGAGTTTTTATATTTTCTGGGTTGTGGTTAAGTTTGGGATGAGAGCTAAGTGTATTAGAACCCATAGATCGAACTGAGTTGTGCTTGTTTTAGGAAGTCTGATTCCCGAGATCGTGTGATTTCCGATTCGAGGTGTACGGGAGAGCGAATCCGAGGACGTGGAAGCAGTGGGATCCAGATCGAGAACTGTACGTGTCGAGGTCGACTGAGAAGTGTACGTGTCGAGGTCGATTGAGGACGGTACGTGTCGAAGTCGTTGTCGAGCTCGTTGAAGACAGCCGTGTCGAGATCGAGTAAGAGAAGTCGTTGTCGAGCTCATTTGAAGACAGCTGTGTCGAGGTCGTTGTCGAGCAGCATTAACTTGGAGTTCGGTAAGGGCAGCTTTTAGACATTATTAAGACTTTATTTTATATGTTATTGTGAATGGATTCCTTGATCTGTGTCGAGCATGAAATGTTGTGATATGATTGGGTTTTGCATGTATTTAATATGTGATTGAATATATGCTGTGAATTGTGTACTGCATGTTGAATTGCGTTTCTTCATGTCGAGCTTGCTCTTTTTATTTGACATGCGGTTGAATATCTTGTGTTTAACTCTTTGAATATCGTATGCGGCGAATTGTTCATCGAGTGAGCGAGCTAGGTGAGTCGTATGACGTTTTTGAGCCGTGACCCGGATAACTAAGGGTGCTAGGTCCCCTTTTGTTTACGGGAGATTGACTAGACGTCGCCACGCTATGGGACCCGAGTTGACTGTCCTAGGGAGAGCGAGGATCCCAAGGCTTCGGCTGGACCTTCCGACATACGGTACGGCGTGTGCATTCCGGAAAAATTGTCGAGTCGAGAGAAAATGGATTGCGAGTTGTGTCGAGTTAGAGTGAGATGGTCGAGTCACGTTGGTGAATGTTATACTTTGCTGTTTGCTTATTTCTTTATGCCGTGCTTATCTTGTATTGTTGAGAAGTTGACCCTTTCCCGTGGTGCCTTCAATCCATGACGGTTACCCAGGCGATGTCGAGGGCGCAGGGAACTCGACAGCAGATGATGCCGAGGAGGAGCTCGACGAGGATCAGGGTGACGACCTCTACTTGTCGTGATTTGTTTTATCTATGTTTTGTGTATAGTATGTCGTGACCAGTTTGGGCAGTATTGTTTTGTCGTTTCAGGGTAGACTGGTGGTCTTACTTTTGGAGCAGCCCCCTGCGTGGGTGTCTGCCGGAAGTACCCCCAGGGTATGATTACTCTCTTGAAGTCGTCATACCTTAGGTGTATTTTCTTTGTGCATTGCTACTCTGTATTTTGTATACATTATTAATTCGAGTGGTATATATGTATATTCTGCATGTTTGTTTTATTAGAACTTATGTCTTGTGTCTTAGTTGCACCATGCTTTCGAAAAGCTGTAATTACTCTGATGTGCACGAGCTGGTGTTATAAAAAAAAATATATCGTACTTTTTAAAAGGCACAAGAGTACCGTTTTAAAACACATCTCATACAGGTTTAGTTGAGCTCGGTGTGTTGAGCTCGGTAACTCGAGCTCGGTATGTTGAGCTCGGTAGCGGTCCGGAAACGGGTCGTTACACACAGCCTCTCCTAACTTAAGGTTCACTCGGGCCCGGGTATAGGGCACCCACTCGTAGTGTGTGTAAACAAAGTGTATAAAGTGAAGTGTGTGAAGGAGCAAACTTAAAACTACCCGCTGCAAAATAAATAAAAATACAATATATATACATGTCTTCTACCCTAGGATTTCAAATGCATAAACATACATAATATTTACAAGAAAAAAACAAATGAAAGAGAATAAATCACAAACAAAAAATGAAAAATAGAAAAATATATTTTTTAATGCATGTTTTCTATCCTAGGATTCACGTATACAAACATATATACAAATGAATAAAAACAAAAGGGGAATAATTCATTTAATAAAGCAAACAAATCATATAAACAATCATAGGGCCTAACTCTCTAAAGGTCCCCAGTGGAGTCGCCAGCTGTGACAATCACCCTAAAAATTATTAAATGGAGCCGCCACCTAAAGTTTATTGAGGAAAAACAATAGGAAAAACCTTTTTTATGGGAATAATTTAAAAATAGTCTTTGAACTAGATTTCGAGCCCGGGAGTTATTTACGTTTAAGGAATGTGTTAGCACCCCTAAGATGCCCATAAAATGGTACCCTTTTAATTGTTTAAAAATACTTACTTATCATTAAATAAATTATTCCCTAATGAATTTTCTAAAAAAAATACAAGTTTATTAACCCTTATATTACAAAAATAATAAAAAGAAACTTAGTAACAAGAAAACTCAACCATTCTAAAAAAATTACTATTTATTCCTTTTTTTTAATATAACAGAAATAATAAATATAAGAAAAAAAAACTGGAAAATAAAAACTGATCATATTTAAGAAAACGTGTAGATGCTTTGTCAAAAAAAAAGAAAACGTGTAGATGAGAATGAAAATTTCTCCTTTTTGCTTTTATACCCCCCATTAACCTTTCATTCCTTTATGATGATTTATGAAATAGATGAAAAAAGAAAATAAATTGCAAATAAGTCCCTGCTAAGGGTTTGGCCCCATTGGAAGACCAAACCCTAAAATGGAACAGAATTTCAAAAAAAACCCTTTTTGCGTTTATACCCTTCTTAATTACATATTTACAAATTGATCCCTATTTAGGGTTTGGCCCCATTGGAAGGCCAAACCCTAAACCTAATTCCAATTCAGAACCGTGGGTACCAAAACTGACACCAATAACGACGACAACAACAACAACAGCAACAGCAAACAATTACAAAAATAAAAGAATGAAAATGAAGAAAAGTAGGAAAATGCAATAGAAATCGATTACAACATTTAATTTAGGTCTCTGTTACAGGATCATATTTAGAAATGAAATAAAAGGAAGAAGATGAAACCTGGGTATTAGCCCTTTCCCAGAAAATTACAGTAATGAGGAGAAGGGGGCTCAAAAAAGACCTAAGACTAATGGTGTTTAGTTTTTCTATTTCTAGTAACCTCACTGGGTTGTGTGGCTGCGGTTCCTTTTCTGCCTCAGCCCCGTCTTCTTTGTCTCGCCCTCAGTCCTTTCTTCGCTCTGAATTTTTCTCTCTTCCGGTTCGCCCCTTCTGCCTCAGCTTGTGAGGGCTTTTATAGCCTCCAATCTTCTTTCAATCACCTACAAAACAAATCGGAACATCAATCAGTAATTAAAAACGCATTTAACAGAAAAATAAGTAAAAAGGAAAGAAATGGAAAGAGACTCCCTTTTGATTCGAATCTGGACTTGATTTGGATATGATTTGGAGGATTCGGTTTGGATTTGACGGAGAAAAATGGAAAGAAGATATTTAAGGGAGAGAGGGAGGAGAGAAGGAGCGGTGCTGCGGGTTGAAAAATAGGGTTTTATGAAAATGAAGAACGAGGGACGGGGTGTGTGTGGTGCTGCGGCTAGAAAACTAGGGTTAGGGTTGGTTGAAAAGGGTAGGCCGAGAATGGTGGAGAAATTGAAGGAGAAGAAGAGGGGACGAAGGAGGAGGATGTTGGAGCGGCGCTAGGTTAAAGGAGGGGAAGAGAAATGGGTTCTCTGCGCTAGGGTTAAGTTAAGTAGAATCATGGGTTGGGCCAAGACGGAGGCGACGAGAGGAAGGGTGAGGCACAGGGAATGAAGGGATTAGGTTTTGGAAGAAGGGGAAAGAGATGAGGTTGAGAGAGAGGAGGGAACAGAGAGAGGACGAAGGGAAAGACGAAGGAGGAAGGCGCCGCGGATGGAGAGAGTGAGGGAATGAGTGTGTGAGTTTTGTGTTTTAGGGTTATGCGTTTGGGTTGCTGGGCCAAGAAGAAATGGGCTGCGTGGGAGGGAAGAAAGCTGGGCTGCGTGAATGGCTTGGTTGCGTGGGGGCTAGGGGGCGCACGGATTAAAAGGTTGTGTGTAGCGAGTAGCACATGTGATGGAGTGCCTGGGAGGCGTGAACAAGAAAAATGGGGGTGTGCGTAAGTGGGCTGAGGGAGCGCTGGGGTGTGATGCGCTGGACTGGGTTGAATCACCAACTTGGTTCATTGCTGTTTGCACCACCCAGTTTTATTTTTTACACACCCCTTCTCAAATAAAAATCCTTTTTTCTTTTATTCATTCTTTTCTTCTCTTTTTTAATCTCCTTTATTATAAAACCAAAAATATTGTTTTATTTGTTATTACTACTACTACCAATTAAAATAAATAATAAAATAAAATAAAATAAAAAGGCCGGACAAAAGTAGGGTACTACATAAATGATTAGAGACCTTAAGGAAAATTTAGTAATTGCTCCTGATCTTGGATTGGACGTGGGACCACTTAGGAGGGGTCTCCAATTCGCGAAGTGCAGAAAAACAGTGTTACTGCACTTCTACAGGTCCTGTGAATCGATTCACACCTGCAGTGAATCGATTCACAGATGTGCAATTCGATTCACAGAATGTTTTTTTGACCTTGAACGATTCATGGGGCTAATGAATCGATTCATACCCCTGTTTGATAATAAAATGATGTTTAAAATGACTTGTAAGGGTTGGTTAAGTCTAGTAACCACCTAGGCTTATTGAATGTTAAATGTTTGACTTGTTTGAAGGGGTTATCTGTTTGTAACCGCATGATTGATGTTGATCGTGGGTTGCATCCAAATATTGTGCAGGTTGATTTATCTTATTGATTGTTGTTTATTGGTCACGAGTTTGTGACCAATTGGTGGATTGGTGGATTGGATACCGTGTGTTTGTAAGACTCATCGCCGGTTTTTGACGCAGTAGATTTCGTTGTTCGCATTTGGGTTTCTATGGTGGCACTCATCGATGCTTCACTAATGGAGGGGACCCCGTGGCTTATAAGTATTGATTCGAGGATGACGAGTTACTATGATGGCACTTAGCGGCATTTCACTGCTTGGGGGGACTGCATGGCTCGTTAGACTCCGTTGTTCCGGTGTAGCATTCGGGTTAGTATAGTGGCACTCGTCGATGTTTCTCTAATAGGGGGATTCCGTGGCTCATTGGTACTAATTGAAGGATGATGAGTTACTATGATGACACTCAATTTGGGGGGATCACATGGCTCATTAGAATGCTGTTTGAAAAGAGTTACTATAGTGGCACTCATCGAAATTAATCTGACGGAGGGGATCCCATGGCTCGATGGCGTTGTACGGATGTTGAGGACATTCACGTTTGCTCACCCGGGAGGAAATAAAGGATCCTGAAGTTGGGTTGAATAGTTGTAGGTTCGCGTTAGCTAGTAGTCGATGTAAGACTGCCAACTGTTTGATAACACACGACGATTTATCGTCGAGACTTGTTTGACCATGATTGAAATGTTGTTTGGCAGTTGACGCAACATATTATTTGCCTATGTCGTTGTCTTTTCATTTGAGTATGATTCCTTACCCCTCTGTATTTTGTGGCTACACTACAACAGAATGTTTGAAAAATGGCGCCACTTTAAACAGTGCTTGCCACTAAAGCGCTAGCTAAAAGAAAAGCAGATTCATTTTAAACAGCGCTTCTTTGAATAAGCGCTGCTAAATATCAGGTTCAAGAATAGACAGTGCTTTCTACAATAAGCGATGTCTTTTATTCGACCTTGCCCAACACTTATTTAAAAAAGCGCTGCCTTTTATGATAATTAGCCATCGATTTCCTAAAAAAGCGTTGTCTTTTCCAAAAAGTAAATGACAAAATGCGCGCACCCTAAGCAGTATACCTCTGTTTCGTCACTCTCGTTTGCTCTTTCTCTCTCATGCGTTCATCTCGCTACGCTCTAAGCAGTTCCTGCTCGCCGTTCCACCGCGCCCTAAGCCGTTCCTACTCGCTGTTCCGCTGCGCAGCTCCTCTTTTTAGAGAAAGGCTCTTGCATGCCGTTTCTGCTTTCTTTTTCATGCTGCTGTTTCTGCACTCTCGTTTCTGCTCTCCATTCTATTTCGCGTCCTCTACTCGCAAGGTATAAATCTCAGTTTTGTTTCACCGCCCATTCTTTATTTCTCATGTTGCTCGCTGTTTCTAGTCATATATATTTGTTTTGTTTCACCGCCACTATCTCAATTTTTTTTTTCATTTTCTCATATATATTTGTTTTATTTAGTGATTGAGCAAGTTTGATTCAATGACAGACTCCCTCAAACAACATTCACCAGACCAGCAGCTGAATCATTCACATTAGGTCACAGAAAGGAAAAAAAAACTTGCTTCAAGGTAACAAGGTAAAAAATAATACTCTTCTAAGCTTATCTTATATGTAGAGAGTGTGCTTGAAATACATCAAATATCTTTTTTTTAACAAAGAAAACGGGTAATTTTTTTGAAATGAAACAAGAGTTTTGATTATCTTTTCCATGCTGAGAAATTGGTAATCTGAAAAATTTTGTAACTAGAGGGTTTCCACAATTCCTTTCTGGTTGTGTTGCATTAGTTTATTTTATTTGTATAATGAAGGGTGGTGTACAATAAGGATGTTGTATAGGTGATGCAAATTGCAAACTGCATATGTAATTGAATACGAATTTTGAAAAGTTATTTGACGGCATAGCATTAGCTATAGCCCAATACGCTAGATAATCAAATTTTGACTATATATGTTTAGATCACAATTGGAAGTGGGAAATTATTGAGAATACAAATAGGTAATGTCAAAATTTTGAGAAAAAATGTACAAAGTTTTGAAAAGAAGTTTCGAATAAGTTTTGTTGTGATGTTGTATTACTTAACAAGACTAACTAATATGATGTTATATTACTCAAGGACTAACTTAGTATTTTTAAAGGTTGAAGTTAGAATGGATTGGAAGTGGACATTACTCAAGAGAGGATGATACATATATTAGACATGATCATAAAGATGGGCTTTGGATCAGTCGGGGGAAAAGAAGTTCCATGTATGTAGATTGTGTTTTTTTAGTTAAATTTATCTAATAATTACTTGTTAAGTGACTATGAATTTTACTTGTGTGTCTATTTACTTGTGTGTCTAATTTTTTTTGCAGATAGCTAGATGGTTTCTTTTGGACCAACTGTGAAGAAGAATATCATCCGAGCCAGAGTTAGGGCTTCAAACTCTTTATTAGGTTTATCTCATTATTAGCTTAATAAAGGTTAGGTCTCTTGTCCTTTCAAATAAAAAATAAAAAATAAAAATGGGGTTAGGTCTCTTTATTTGGTTCTGTTCTTTATGTGTTTCCTTGTTTATGTAGGTTTAAGCCTGCTACTGTGGTTGTCTCTTCTGAACTTCCTCTGGGGTCGGGGTTGGGTTCATCCCCTGCATTCTATGTAGCACTGGTGGCTGCCCTACATGCTATCACTGATTATGTGCAACTCAAACATTATTAATGCTGCTATATAGGCAATCTATTACTGCTGATGGCACTGGTAATTCGTGTTTCTTAATTACCTTCATTTTGGAAAAACATTAGATTGCTCTTAACTGGTTTCATGATAGTTATACTTATACATTGATATGATTCCTGGTTTTGAAACTGTGTTACTCAATGTAAACTCCATTTTGAAAAAAAAATTGAATTATTGCCATCAGGTTTGGCAATCGTTTGTCGAAGGAATATAAGGATGGAGTGCAAGATATGAGGAAATGTGAGGAAATTTATGTGTACAACGGTTTCAAATTCATTTTAATCTACATTTATCTTGGATTGTGTTGAAACTCCGATCCTATCCTAATGCTTGCACTTAGATGTCTGGTTTCCCGTATTTATCAAAGACGATGATAAAAAGCTGAATGGGTTGATAAGAAGGTTTGGTAAACCGACTTATAATGCCGTGATGGCAGCCTTAAAAGAGAGAAATGAATACAATCCGAGTGGGGGGTGACAAAGTTACATACCCCCCCACTCGGATTGTATTCATTTCTCTCTTTTAAGGTTGCCACCACGACATTATAAGTCGGTTCACCAAACCTTCTTATCAGCCCATTCATCTTTTTATCATCATCTTTGATAACTTGCTGAAATAAAAAATGCGGGAAACCAGACATCCAAGTGCAAGTATTAGGATAGGATCGGAGTTTCAATACAATCCAAGATAAATGTAGATTAAAATGAATTTGAATCCGTTGTACACATAATTGAGTTGGGGTTCGTACGGGTGAATTTCAATAAGTTGGGATATAAATATGACGCTCATATTTTAGCATCGCAAGCTCGACAAGGTAATAAATCAAATTACTTCAAAGACAGAATTTGGTAGATTAATTAGTATTTGTGAATTGGTAACTAAGAATACTTGTCTAGTGGCTATGTTGCATACTAGGTAGACCTATATAGTGACTTGTGCTGGCTGGTATATGGTATTTTTTGTTGTTACAGGTATTAGATAAATTTTGGAATGTCCATATTTTAGGGGAGACTCTGCGAAAATTTTGATAGAAATTTGAATTGAAGTATAAAAATATACAAATCAATGATTAATTGATTGATATTTTCTGTATGTGTGTGTGATGGTATTTTTTGTATGTGTGTGTATGATGTTTGTTGGTATTTTCTGTATGTCTATGTGATGATATTTTCTGTATATGTGATTGTTTCCTTTCTTGTGAATCTTTGATGCAGGAATTGGATCACATGTCCAATGGAATGCGGCAACTACTGAAACAACCACAAAAAAAAAATAATCCAAATAGTCAGCGCTTCTTTGAAAAAGCGCTGTCTATATTTGATAATAGACAGCGCTTTTTCAAAGAAGCGCTATTTATTTATAAAAATAGACAACGCTTCTTTAAAAAAGCGCTGTCTATTATAAAAGATAGACATTGCTTTTTCAAAGAAGCATTGTCTATTTCCAAAATCCGCAGCACTTGCCAAACGCTGTTTTTTCGAATCACAATCACCAGCGGGTGATTAGGCAGCATTTTTAAGCACTGGCGAAGGCAAAAAATAAGCATTGTTTATGTCATTTTACGTTATAGTGCTACCTATGCACCCCGTGTATGATTAAACGATGAGTTTGCATGTGACGATGTGGACGTGGATGCTGAGGAGTCCGCTATGTGCTGGTACTTAATTTAGGAGTTATTTACGTATTATATTGATAGTATTTACCGATGTAAAACAAAGGGTCAAGATTTGAGAAATGTGGTATCGGGTTGTTGGGTTTTAATTTCGCAATTTATTTTTATTCCGCAAATGAGTTATGATTATGTGAAACTTATATTCTGTGAAAGATTTTTATAAAACCATATTTTTATCTTATTCGCATACGTTTCTGTACATTTCTTGTACGACGGGGTAGAGGGTGTCACATTTAGCAGTATCAGAACAGTTCGGTCCTAACGGACTGTGTATGTGTCTATTATGTGTGTCTGTGCACTCTTTAGTGGTTGTTTGAGTTAGAATAGTAACTCCTATGTGATATTATTATAGATTAGGAGCTGAACTGCCTTCAATTTGTCTTAATAAGGAACTATGACGAACAGAAATGATCGCACTATCATCCATGCTATGGACCGCTTGACTGGAGCAATGGAGTGTCACCAGACTCAACACGAAGGAGCTGCTAGCTATCAGGGTTCTGCAGATTTTCAGAAGGAACATCCCCTGCTATTCAAGGGAACCTATGACCTCGAGGGAGCGCAGCAATGGATCAACGAGCTTGAGAAGATATTTCGAGTAAAGGCATGCAGCGACGCATGAAAAGCCAACTTCGCTACCTTTATGTTGATTGATGAAGCTGAGTACTAGTGGGAGAACATGCGCCACAATCTGGAGTTTGGAGGAGCTGGTATCACTTGGGCTTTGTTCCAGGAACGGTTTCTAGAGAAGTATTTTCCTGCTGACCTGCGTGACAAGAAGCAGATGGAGTTTCTGGCCCTGACCTAAGAAAATATGTCCGTATGGGAGTATGCTACTAAGTTTGAGGAGCTGTCTCACTACTATCTACCGCATCAGACTGCAGTTGATGGCTGCTCCAAATGCATCAAGTTTCGGAATGGTTTGCGGCCTGAGATCAAACAAGGAGTTGCTACGATGGAGCCCTGCGACTTTGGGACTCTAGCTCACAAGTGTAAGAGCTACAAAGACGCTTATAATGAGGAGATTGCTTCATTCAAGAGTAAGAAGCTTGTGCCACAGGGGAAAGGGAAACAACACCTTGCACCACACCGAAGGGATTTAAGAATACTGATGGTAGCTAGAATACTTCAACTGTTGGCAAGTCTACTAGAGGAGGCTATTCGACACCTAGTTCGCTCAAATGCTACAAGTGTGGCAAGGACCACCCTATCAGGGAGTGCAAGGAGATGGAGTTCCACTGCTTCAAGTGTGGGAAACCCGATTATTCACTACAAGGAAACTGGGTTTTAGTGGTAGTCAAATTTACTGAATAGTGGCGGTCTAAACCACCACTAAGTAAATCAGCGGCAGTCACCCCCACGCCACAAAATACGGCGCCGCAAGTCAACATAGCATTGTTTTCAGGTGATCGACTGTACAACTGCCAGTAAACTAGCGTCGGTTATAAATTGCTGCTGTACTTTACTTAGCGGTAGTTACGATCGCCACCCATGTTTTTTCTTGATTTATTTTATTTTTAACTTAGTGTTAGCTAGAACCGCCGCTGATGATTAATATTTTATTATTTTTTCTTAGCGGTGGTTTTAATTGCCACAATGTTGTTCGGGAAAATTTAATCCTCACCTAGCTTAGTGGCGGTCAATAACCACCACAGTGCTTTCTTGAGTTCCCTTTAAATATTAGTGGTAGTTCATAATTGCCGCTAAAATAATGCATTGGTTTTTTTAATATAAAATGTTTAATTTTTTTTATTTTTTACTAAATTATAAATATAGTCGTGATTCCAATTATTTGACATACAAATATTAGTGAAAGAATATAGCAATTTGAAAAAGTTATCAAGCTAAGCGTAAATAATAAATTTAGTTAACTAACATTGGATATAGTCAAAAGCTATTAAGCAAAGCATAAACAACAAATTTTAAAACATTGCAAAAGCAATTTTCTCATTCTAAGTTGTGTTGGATATCCTTGCCAAAATAAGTATACAACGAAATTGCTAAAATAAAAATTACATAGAATAACCAAGGCTATATATCCAAACCAAAAGTAATGAATCCAAACTTTAGTCAAGTACAATAACCATCTAATCCCAAAGCATTCCATTTGTGCCCCAAAAAATCAATCTTCCAAGACAAAAAGCACGGACAACTACATATTCTGTCTATGGTTCAGCACGAGCAGTTGCATATTCTGTCTATGGTTCCTGTCAAATATTAATTCAGCTTTAGAATTTTATGACAGAAAGAGAACAAATTCTTTAATGAATATGCATGTATGTTATGATTTTGTACAAGTAATAGTGCAAAGGAATGCAGACAGAGCAAGCATAGGAATAGTGCAGCAAACACAAGCTGGAAAGTCCAAAGGAATCAGAGGTATGCAACAAAAGAGGATGGAAGATCTAATAGAGAGGTGATAAAAAGTAGTGGAGATAATGAAGTAGGATTGAAGCAATCATCTGACACAGAGGAGGCACTGGGGTAACCAAGCCAATGGAACAGTAACACAACTGGCTGACTGAATGATATGCAGGGTGCGTTACTTTGCCATTTTCCATTAAGAGTGCGAGAAGCTGGTCTTGGTCTTGCCATCTGAAACCGAGGCCATATTCTCTCAGGGGAAGCCTTATTTTGACATCACGACATTGGGTGAAATAGATATAAACTCTTGTTTTCAAAGGAGGGCTGTTATGGTATTCATTTTTGGAATCAGATGATGACTAATGGTTAAGAAAAGGAGAGGTGAGATAATAGAGCTTGCAGGGGTAGTGTAACCGTGACAGTAAGATTATTTGGTCATGGTGATGAACTGCATAATGAGGGTATATCAAAGTGTGACATCCTAATTTTCAATAATATTAGAAGGATAATTAGATCAGTAATTAAATAACAAACGGGAGTTAAAAACCTCAAAAGGAGATAGAAGTCCTTAGAATTGTCTAGAATGCCCTAGAAAGACATAGAAACACTTAGAAACATTTAGAAAGGAAGAAATCGGATATTTCTGCCCAGACACTGTCGCGATGCTACCAGAAATGTACATAATCCATCGCGATGCGATGGACATGTTGGTCGAAAGTCGATGATCCTAACTGTTAGATGCCTGACACCTGTTCCAGCTCGCGATGCGATGGGATTTATGTGTAATTTGGTCACGACGCAATGGAGCTAAAATGGCTATAAAAACCACCCTTCACCCTCCATTATCCTCACTTCTTCCAAAGGGTCCTTTCGGAGGGCGTGGAGGAGCTTGGGAGGCGCGACAAGGACGCGGGAACGGGACACGAGCGGCAGCAGTCTTCTAAGCCAGGTAAGGAGGAAGATACCTTAATCACTAGGGAAAATAGGTAGCAGAGCAGTACTGTTAGCATGCGTAGGGTTCCTTAGCTCTACTAGGGGTTTGTAGTAGCAACACCTCAGGAGAGAGGTTGCGGTGTACGGTGGCTAAGTATAATCACCGTAGACCTATCAACCAACATAGGTTATATTTAATAAATTTATGATATTAGTAGACAGTCGCTTATGCAACGTAGGGAATAATTAATAAGCTGTTACACATGATAAATAATGATTTATGATATTCGGTTTTATGCATGATATTTTTGTGCTGGTTGCAAATGATATCTGTGAGTTTGATGAACGACCTAGAGTCAAGGGTGACACCCTCTAGTTAGAGGTCTGCGAATCCCTAGATGGTAATAAGATGTATTACCATTGGTACCCTGTTGTTAGTGGTGATAGTCGGTGGCCTTGAGGGGTATGTACTCGGCCAAGACCTGGAGGGGTATGTACTCGGTCTTTTCGATGAGGCTTTCCATGTCTGTGGTACCAAAGGTACAGAGTGGTTTAGGGATAAGTTGGTGACCTTGAGGGGTATGTACTCAATCATCCGGACTAGTCTCCAGGACTCCACATCTAACAGGTGGACAATCTTGGCCATTCCTGTTATGGGAATGCCGTCCTTGTGCACGGGACGGTGCCTTACTCCAGTAATTGGGTATGGTAGTATGGAATGCCATAACCGATAATCGGAGATGGTAGCGTATCAGGATATGTTCCCGGGACAACCAACTTAAGTTTCGTTTCTGTGCCCTGAGACTGGTGATTGGTCTAGGGAGCAAGGCGATAATGGCCCGCAACATTTAGTGATGGTCTGGATCAGTAGGGCCGGTGATCAGCCCAAAGGACAGGTGTCACGTGTCAGCCTCTGGACAGTAGAGCCGGTGATCAGCTGAATGTCCAGTGGTTTGGGTCTGTAGAGCCGGTGATCAGCTGAAGGACCCGTGACATGTGTCAGTCTGTGGTATCAGAGTGTGATGTGGTCAGTATGGTCTAGTCTGTGACCGTGTACTCAGGAGTTTGAGTGTGTGACATCTGTGGTAACAGTCATGATGTTGACTGTGATGTTTTGATGTTTATGCTGTTGTGTGTTGAGCTGAGCATGATAGGAGTCTCTCTTGTATGTTGTTTTCCTGTTTGATGGTGAATGATGAGTGTTTTTCCCCTTCGTTTTCTGTGTTTTCTATTATATGATGATAAATAACAGATGGATAAGAACACTAAATACTTAAAGCCTGGGAAGCAGTGTTGCATCATGACTAGTGTGTTCTGTTGCGTACTCTGATGTTGGTTTGAAGATGTAATGGTATCAGAGTAGTTCCGTTCTAACCGGACTGTGGGGAGGGTCGAGTCACTGGTCGTGTCTAGTGTCAAAGTTGTCTCCACATCGGATGACAACTGAGTAGAGGTTGGGTATAGAGTTTGACACTAGGAATTCTGTCCTAGAGGACTAACAACAGTTGAATTTTCGAGGACGAAAATTCTTTAAGGAGTGTTGTAATGTGACATCCTGATTTTCAATAATATTAGAAGGATAATTAGATCAGTAATTAAATAATAAAAGAGAGTTAAAAACCTCAAAAGGAGATAGAAGTCCTTAGAATTGTCTAGAATGCCCTAGAAAGACATAGAAACACTTAGAAACGTCTAGAAAAGAAGAAACCAGATATTTCTGCCCTGACACTGTCGCGACGTGACCAGAAATATACATAATCCATCGCGACGCGATGGACATGTCGGTCGAAATTCGGTGATCTTAACCGTTAGCTGCCTGACACGTGTCCCAGTTCGCGACGCGATGGGATTTATGTGTAATTTGGTCGCGTCGCGATGGACCTAAAATGGCTATAAATACCACCCTTCACCCTCCATTCTCCTCACTTCTTCCAAAGAGTCCTTTGGGAGGGCGTTGAGGAGCTTGAGAGGCACGACAGGCACGTGGGGATGGGACACGAGCGGCATCAGTCTTCTAAGCCAAGTATAGGGGAAGATACCTTAATCACTAGGAAAAATAGGTAGTAGAGTAGTACTATTAGCATGCGTAGGGTTCCTTAGCCCTACTAGGGGTTAGTAGTAGCAACACCTCAGGAGAGAGGTTACAGTGTACAGTGGCTAAGGATAATCACCGTAGACCTATCAACCAACATAGATTATGTTTATTAAATTTATGAGATTAGTAGCCAGTCTCTTATTGTAACGACCCGTTTCCGGACCGCTACTAAACTAAAACCAACCCTATATGCGACACACTTCTTAAAATAGTACTCTTATGTCCTTTGAAAAATGAGGTCTATTTTTTTTTAAAACAATTACATCCGTAGGCATACACAGAGTTGTCACAGCTTTTAGAAACAAGGTGCAATCTAAGACACAAGGCGCATGCTCTGGAAATACATACATATATATAAGCAAGTAGCCATAAGCAGTGCGTACTAAATAGAAAGTGCATAAACATGTACAAAAGAATACACCTATGGTATGAAGACCCTCGTGAGAGCAATCATACCCCGGGGGTACTCCCGGCAGACACCCACGCAGGGGGATGCTCCAAAAGTATGCCACCACTCTACCTTGCAGTACACAAAAGACATCCACCAAGTCCGACTGGTCACCAAAATAAACTGTACAACATCTCCTGTATATACAACACGGCAGGAGATGGGGTCGACCTCCATCGTCGCAGGCATCTCGATATCTGGAAAATCAAACACGATCTCCGGCGATGTCGTCATCGCCGGTATCACCAAGGTCTTCGTCATCGCCTGGGTTACCATCATTGGTTGAAGGAATCACGGGAAAGGGTCAACTTCTTGAATAAACATAGAAACAACAAACATAAAGCAAGAGACAATAAGATGCACAAATGCCCATAATGCAACTCTCGACACACTCTCTCAAGACACTCTCGACAAATTTCCGGAAGTAATGCTAAACAAGCTGCCGAAATCCAGCCACAGGCTTTGGGCTCCACGACCACCCTAGGATATTCAGGACGAGTTCCTTGACGTTAAGACGTCTAGCTAAGTTGCCGAAAAACAAGGGGGTCCTAGCACCCTAAGTTTACTCGTGATATAGTTCAAAAACGCCACGAAGACACCTTCTCCACCCCAATGAATAAATCGACGCATATGATGATTCAAGGAAACATGATGAATAAATCAACTCATATGATAATTCAAGAAAGCAAACTCGAATAATTATTCAATCGCATATTAAATAAATATTCACACAAAACTTAATACAAGACAACCCAATTCAACAGTATCAAACAATCAAGTCATATCACAACAGTCGGAATACAATTCATCCCTCTACAGCTCAATGGAGTTGACAGAGAGTAAATCAAACAAGTGTGGGGGGTTAGGGACAGCTGCCAACCACTTGCAGACAAGCCCACTAAATAACCATGATTAAAGTTTTAAGGACTAATAATCGAAGTGGTACGAGACCCTCACTTCGAACCCTGAGGTTTTCAGACTTCTTCGTTTTATAACAGAAATTTAAAATCTATCCATAACTACAAGTTGCCCTTACCACAGTCGTCCGCTAGCGTGGTACCGCTCGCCTCGATCCCACGTCGCACAAATTCAGAGTCTACAAGTCCTATCATCACAAGGTAAGCGTAGCACAATTCTAACTACAAAAACTTAGGCTCTCAACACCTAAACCCTTTTCCTAGCCAAACACTTCCACTTAGAAACTTAATTTAAATACTAAGTCACATACTTGAAATATTTGTGCAAAGAATTATCTCTTGAAAAACTATACATAATACATTATCAATTTTCTTGAAAGCCTTAAAGTGAAAAACAACTTCAATTAAGGAAACTTAAATCAAGTATCAAAACCATTTTCACAATTGCTATAAATAAGGGTTTTTCAATGACTTCTTTACTAACTCCTTGATCCAAATCTTTTCACCAAACCAATTACAATGCAAGACCAGTATATTAATCACCAAATAAAAGAAGTATGCAAAACAATTTTTCTTCTCCTTTTTCCACCCTAGAGCTCACGGCCCCATCACCATTTTTCAAACAAAAATTGCAAACTTCACCCAAAATTAACAACACCATTTTAATCAATGTCTTTCCTCCATCACAACCATTTATTACCCAAAACAAATCATCATCAAGTATAACAATACTCTACAACATTTCAAGAATCCCAAATTTTCCAATAAATTACCTAATCATGGTTCTAATCCAAAACTATAAGCACATACAACAACAACAACATCAATTAGACTCAATTAACCATCCAATTGCTTGATTCACCAAGGATCATATATTTTCCCCTCTTTTTCTCCCTTAGGTCACGCCTAGGGTTCCCAGAAATGGGATTGAAGTGCTCATCTCCTCTTGATCACAATCAAGCACAAAACCAACACAAAACAAGCATGAAAATGAAGAAGAAAAAGAAAGAAATCACCACCTTTCTCCTCCTAGAGCTCGCGGCCTAGGGCTGTTTTTGGGAGAGGGAATGTGCTCTCAACCTTGCTTGACTGAAAAGGTAGAGGATGATGAAGAGTAGAAGAAATTAGTAGTAGGAAGTATGGAAGCTTGGAGGTGAAGTGAACTCAAGAACAAAGAAAAAGGAAAGTGGCCATGGAAGAGCTTTGGAGCTTCTCTCTCAAGAAAGTGAAGAAGATGAAGTTATGAGGGTTAGAAAGAGGGGGCGCGGTTTTGGGCTGGTTAAGTGGGTGGGGTTTTTTTTTCACTTAAAAATAACACTTGGTTAATAAACCATCTAATAAAGTGTTAAAAGGATTAATCACACAAAGGTTGACACCTAATCATAAAGTAAGATGCTAAACACATCAACTAATCTATCCCATCTAATATTACATCTCTCATGATTACCCTCTAATTCTAGAGTCTAAATGTTGCTAAAACACGATGTCGAGTAATCGCGTCACCGATTAATATCCCGCCGATAAATTAGCGAAAATTAATTCAACGAGAAATTAATTCACCGCGTGAAAATAAATTATCATAAATAATAAAACAACTAAAACACTCACAAATAATCAGAACAAGTCACGATTCGATTTTCATGGAAATCGGAGTTTGTTTAAAATTTTTATCTACGGCAAAACTGCCCGACGATTCGAAACGCGACGAAACTTCGTTAGAATTTTTTGACGATATTCGAACCATGAATTAATATAAAATATTAATTCTCAAATTCAATTTGATCTTGATTTATTTAAATCACTTATTTAGAGAACAAGGAATTGTTTATTGTGGCATAATTACGGCAAAATATACTATAATAACGCTAAATAACGCATCGCACAAAATACGGGTGTTACAATACTCCCCCTCTGAAAATAGTTTCGTCCTCGAAACTGAGTAAGATACGTACCGAGGAAAAGTTCTGGATACTGATCCTTCATCTTTTCTTCCAGCTCCCACGTTGCATCACCGGTCTTCTGATTCCACACAACTTTGACAAGTTGAATCTCTTTATTCCTTAATTGCTTAGTCTTTCGATCGACAATCTTTGCAGGTGATACTTCAAATGATAAGTCGTCTTTTAGTTGAATCGCATCAGATTCGATAATGTGAGAAGGGTCAGAAACATACTTCCGCAATTGAGAAACGTGGAAGACGTCATGAACATTTGACAAGAAAGGTGGCAAAGCAATCTGATATGCTACTAGACCAATACGACGAAGAATCTGGTAGGGTCCAATGAACTTAGGAGTAAGCTTTTTGGATTTGATCGCTCGACCAACTCCAGTAGTAGGTGTAACTCGGAGGAATACATGCTCTCTGTCTTCAAACTCTAATGGTCGGTGACCTTGGTCCGCATAACTCTTTTGTCGACTCTGCGACGTCCTCATCGTATCTCTGATCAATCGGATCTTCTCGGTAGTCTGTTGAATCAAGTTCGGTCCTACAAAAGAGCTCTCACCATCCTGGTACCAACAAAGAGGCATCTGACACTTACGTCCATACAGTGCTTCGTAAGGTACCATACCAATGCTCGCGTGATAACTGTTGTTGTAGGTGAACTCTACTAGCGGTAAGACATCGTCCCAACTTCCTCTGTGATCCAACATGCATGCTCGCAGCAAATCTTCTAGTGATTGAATAGTCCTCTTGGTCTGACCGTGGGTCTGAGGGTGACATGCCGAGCTATGCTGGAGCTTAGTTCCCATCGCTTCTTGTAATGCCCTCTAAAGATGAGATGTAAACTTCGGATCTCGATCAGAAACAATGAAAGAAGGCACACCATGTAGTCGTACAATCTCTACGACATAGATCTCCGCTAGTTTCTCTACATTGTACATCGATCTCACCGGCAAGAAATGGGCAGATTTGGTCAATCAGTCGACGATTGCCCAAATCGAATCATGCTTCTTCGGCGTTCTTGGCAAACCCACAACGAAATCCATAGAAATGCTATCCCACTTCCACACAGGTACGTCAAGTGATTGTAACATCCCTGCTGGTCGCTGATGTTCTACCTTCGCTTTCTGGCAAGTCAGACAGGAAGCTACATAGTCTGCCACTTGTTTCTTCATTCTGGGCCACCAAAAGTGCTTCTTCAGGTCCTGATACATCTTCGTAACTCCTAGATGATTACTCAGCCACATTGGGTACACAAACACGTCCATTGCATCTCAAAATATTGTTTGTTCCAACCTTGAATTCCATCGCTTTTCCTCGTGCTACCAGCTCAACCTTCTCTCGTAGTAGCTCGCCATGAGCCTGTTGTTCCCTAATCTCATCCAACAGTCCGTTAGAAATGGTGAGCATGCCAAACTTCAGCTTTCCTGGTGACACTTCCACATTCAGCTTCAAGTCTCGAAACTTCTCTAGCATTTCCAACTCCTTGATCATCATTACTGAAGCTAAAACGCACTTCCTGCTCAGTGCATCAGCTACCACGTTTGCCTTCCCTGAATGATATTCCAAAGTGAAATCGTAGTCTTTTAGAAATTTCATCCATCTCCGCTGTTGCATGTTGAGCTCCTTCTGATCGAATAAGTACTTCAGGCTCTTGTGATCGCTGTAAACAGTGAATGTGCTCCCATACAAGTAGTTCCTCCAAATCTTCAGTGCAAAGACCACCGCAGCAAGCTCCAAATCATGTGTAGGATAATTCCTTTCGTGAATCTTAAGTTGTCTCAAAGCATAAGCCACAACTTTCCTATGTTGCATCAGCATGCATCCCAAACCCTGGTGTGAAGCATCGTAGTAAACATCGTAAGGTTCTTCTGGTTGAGGAAAAATCAACACAGGCACTGTCGTCAAAAGTTCTTTCAACATCTGAAAACTGGATTCGCACTCTTCGGTCCAAGCAAAAGGTTGATCCTTCCTCGTGAGTCGTGTAAGCGGTGCTACAATCTTCGAGAAACCTTCAATAAATCTCCGGTAGTAGCCTGCTAAACCGACAAAGCTTCTGATATCTGTTACAGTCTTCGGTTGCTCCCATGCTAACACAACTTCAATCTTGGTTGGATCCACAGCTATCCCGTCCTTGGTTATCACATGTCCGAGAAAATTCACCTCTTCAAGCCAAAACTCACACTTGGAAAGGTTAGCGTAGAGTTGCTTTTCCCTATGAATCTGCAATACTTAGCATAAGTGCTCTTCGTGCTCTTTTTTGCTCCTCGAATAAATCAGGATGTCGTCTATAAACACCACCACGAACTGGTCCAAGAATGGGTGAAAGATCCTGTTCATGTAATCCATAAATATTGCCGGCGCATTCATCACTTTGAATGGCATCACTAGGTATTCATAGTGACCATATCTTGTCTTAAAGGCTGTCTTGGCTTCAAGTCAATCTTAGAAAATATCGCGGCTCCTCGTAGTTGATCCATTAAATCATCGATACGTGGTAATGGATACCGATTCTTGACCGTAACCTTGTCGAGCTGACGATAATCCACACACAATCTTGATCGTCCATCCTTCTTCTTCACTAGTAACACTGGAGCTCCCAAAGTGACACACTCGGTTGTATGAACTGCTTCGACTCCAAGTGCTCAATTTGAGACTTCAACTCTTTCATCTCGGCTGGTGATATCCGATAGGGTGCTATCGAAATCGGTCCTGTTCCCGGAAGCAAGTCGATGGAGAACTCGATCCCTCTCACCGGTGGTAACCCTGGTACGTCTTCAGGAAAAACATCCGAGAAGTCACACACCACTGAGACATCCTTCAACTCGATCTCTTGAGAAACTCCTGAACTAGCCAGATACATGTATTCCCTAGTTCCCTCTTTCAAGGAAACTCCGATATGTACGGCAGAAAGATAATTGGAGACTCCAAGATCTGGAAAAATCACTGCTTTTCGGGCACAGTCCAAAAGGACATGATGGTGAGACAACCAATCCATCCCGAGAATAATATCTAGAACCTTTAATGGCAAATAGACTAAATGAGCAACAAATTTTCTACCCTGGATGACCACTACACAATTAAGGCATGTAGTGTTGGTAATCAAGGTTTTAGCAGCTGGGGTAGTAACTACTAGTTTGAAAGGTAAGGTAGTCACAGATAATTTCAAACGGTCTACACAATCCAAAGAAATAAAAGAATGGGTTGCACTAGAATCAAAAAGAACGGTTAGAGATTTACCCTCAATCTCACAATCTCCCTGAATCAAATCATCAGCCTGCTCAGCCTTTTCACCGCTCATGCAGAAGACTCTGCCTTTGGCCATCTGACGCTTTCTTTTAGCTTTTGCTACATTCATCACTAGTTCAACCTTACGTTCTGGGCAGTCCCTTGCAATGAGCCCCGATTTCTTACAGTTGAAGCACACGTTATCCTTCTCAGTGCAGTTGCTCGCATAGTACCCCGGCTTGCCACAACGGTAACAAATGCCTTTGTCGCTGGTCTGACTCTCGCCTCTTACATTCTGAGCCATCGGATGATACTGTCCCTCATCGTTGTTCCTCGAGGTTGGTCAGACGGCTTCTTCATCGCTTCCCTTCCGAGCAAACCTCTGCCTCGCACTGGGTCTCACCGTCCCCTGTACTACTCCTCTTCTTAGCATTTCTCATAACTTCCACCTCAACACACCTGTCAATCAGTTCTTCACTCTGGGGTCTCACTGGTCCCCCTATACTACTCCTCTTCTTAGCATTTCTCATAACTTCCACCTCAACACACCTGTCAATCAGTTCTTGAAGATTCCTGGTTCTTAGAGATGTCCCAGATTTCTGGATGTCGAACCTCAATCCTCGCTGAAATCTCTCGCTCAACCATCCCTGATTAGCTCGGTCACAAAACGGACTAAAGTACCTTGCAAGTGATTCGAACTTAGCGACATATTCTGACACCGTCATGCTACCTTGCTGTAGTCGGAGGAACTCTTGCACCTTCTCAGCTCGTGCAGTATTAGGAAAATACTTGTCCATAAATTTCCTTTGGAAAACTTTCCAAGTAATCTCACGACGCTCTACCGTGAAAGTCTGCTTCACTCCCTTCCACCAGTACTCGGTATCTCCCGGTAGCAAGTAGGTTGCATAGTCCACTTTGACATTCCCTGGGCAATGGAGTGCCTTGAAGATCTTCTCTATCTCCTTCATCCAAAGGTCCGCCTTGTCTGGATTCGGCTCGCCGGAGAACTTCGGTGGGTCGTGCTTACGAAAATCAGCTAATCCTCTCGCCTCTGCATTCCGTTCTGCTCTCTGCTATTGTTACAGATTTTGCTGGGCCAAAGCCACAGTCTGCTGATCCATAGTATTAGACTGTTGTGTCGCAGCAGCCGATTGTTGAGCCATAGCCGTCGCCATCTCCGTCATCGCTTGAATCGCCCTTTCCATATTGGGACTATCAGATCCGGACGTAGGGTCTCTGTGAGGTGGCATGAGATTCCTCCAAGGTCCAAAAACCTGTCAGAACCTCAAAATTAAAGAATGTGTTAACACACACTGCTTCAGTCAAGAAACAATTCAAACAATTGGCAAGCAAAACTGCTTCACTCAGCAAACAATTGCAATACAACACAACTAGGTACCCGATAAACATAACCCAACACGGTGACAAGTGTTGTGTGAAATAATAACAGTTGTGCAAGTATACACAATCGCAACAAGTAGTAAAGAGTAAATCAAGATCGTTCCCACGAGAATTGATTAATTGCTTTCACAAGTTTTTGCAATAGCAAGTGAGTTAGTGAGTAAATAATAAAAACAGAAAATAAACATCAAGTTTTTGTGATTTTAATAACTGAACAAAACAGAATTAAGTAAGTGATTTGAGTAAAATTTGGATAAAGACAGCTAGGAATCAGTTCATTCATATTTCCACCAAGTTAGTTTTAGTGCCATAAGTTAGTGCCATTTGGCACCTGGACGCATGTCACTAATGTGTGTGCCTTTTAGCACTTTCACCAGGGTTAAGTAAAGGGTACCTTATGTCTAAGCCCCCATTATGTTCCCCGTTGTCTAGTTAATGTGGCGAAGAACACCATATAGACAGATTTCCTATGTCTAGTTTAATCAAAATCAATTAAAGTGTCCTTTAAATTGATACCCCCTATATTGACTCATGAAATCTGTACATTATCACCTTTCAGCATCTAACATACAAGTACATAACTAAAGTTGATCAGACTCAAGTTAAATATGTAAGCAATAAAATCGCATGAGACAAAGGTACAAAGGCAAAGACAAATAAACATTCACCAACCAGGTTTCAATATAAAATCACTTCATCCTAGCTTAGGAGAGTTAGCTCATAATGAGCCTAAAATTAAAACAACATAAACTGGTGCCAAAAACAGAATCCATGGCACTAGAGTAAGAGTTCAGAAACTATTAAAGTTATGGAATAAAATAGTAAAGAGAATTTCTCCCAGCTTTGTGAGTTCGAGAACTACTCCTTAAACAACAATGTCTTGCTGAATCTGCTTCACTCTGTACTGAACAAGTTCCTTCTCTCCATGGGCAAAGGTAAGAGCTTGAGTTAATGGTGTTTGAAGGGGAAGAGCCGAAATGCAGCTGCTTCTCTTAGAGGGGACAGATGCTACCTTAGCAGAGGAATATCAGAACCAGCCTCCTCAGCTTGATTAGGTCATTGTCCTTATATAGCCTCTCCTTAAATGGGCTAGCCAATGCTGATCCCAAGAAAGATGTTGTCTTTTAGCCCAAAAATAAAGGCTTTTGTCCTTTAGCTAGCTGAGAGAAAATGCTTTGCAGAAGGGACCATCAAGTGCACGCTGCAGTCTTTAAAATAAAGGACAAAGTCCTTTCCTTCGGCTCAAATCACTGGGACACGCTGCTACACTAAGGCCAGGACTGCTAACATTAGGACCCGGTGCCATGGCACCAAATTTGGCACTGAACAATTCTTCAATAAAATCATGTACACTAGCAAAACACATTAAAATGCTCATAAAAGCACCAAAGTGCCTTAAACTGCACCAAGCAAGGGAAATCACATTATTTACAGTATTCTAATAATTAAAGGCCCTAAATACTCTTGAACTCACTTGATTCATAGTTATAAAAGCATAAATAACTCTTATTTCTAAGAGTTATCACACCCCTAAACTTGAACCATTGCTTGTTCTCAAGTAATGACACTAAAACAAAAACAGAAAACAGAAAATTGCAAGAGTTGCAACAGTACTAAACAAGTGAGTTTAAACAGCAAAATTTTCTTTTTGGATGGTCTTCACATGGCTTTACTTTCAGACTAACACTTTGTCAAGCAATCCCTTTGTGCATCATGCTTCCTTGAATTATTCCACCAAACTCAAGTGTGTGTGTGCACCCCTTATGCTCAATCAAAAAGCTAGTATAGTCCTATCAATTTCATCTCAGTTTCCCCCCTATAGTGTTCCTAATTTGCACCTCCTAATCAAACAAAAGGGAATAGGCTTACATGATGGATAATAGGGGTTGAATACAAACAGCATATACAAACATAGCTTGAATGTTCAAGGCTCAATGCACACTTATTCAATTTTAACTATTTTTACCTTTTACTAGAATTTACCTCCTTGCCTTTTGACGCGTATAACAACAATTGTAATGAAGTTACCCGGTTACTCAACAAAGAGGTTCATTCCATTTTTTTATATTTATATTTTTGGCTTTTTCTATTTGCTAGTGTGTGTGCATTGGCCTATTCTTTGGATATTTACAGCGAACTTACCCACAAACTTATCTAATTGCCTATCCCCCCTTATTGGTCAAATTTGGCAACAGGGTTCAGTTCACAAAAGAGGTTCAACTTCAACTAGTTAACAAGCTACCTATTCTTTTCTATTAAGCTAAGGGTTTTGTGTCAAAGGTCAGTGTTCCTATCAATTTGCAATCAGCACAAAGTTCCAACACAATCAAGCACCATTTCCTCATTAAGCTCAACCCATGTGTCAACCGAATTTTTTTTTTTTAACAGCAAAATAGGACAGCACTGCTACAACAACATCAACACTAAACCTAAACTGTCCCTCCCCCCAACACAAAACCTTACAGTGTCCCTACTGCAAAAATTCTATGCTAGATGAAAGGTTGACATAAAAACAACAAATTAAGCAACCTATGAGCAAACTAAAACAAATTTCAGCAAACAACAAAACAAACAAACATACTAAATATTTACTGCTAAAAAAACAGTAAAAGATTAGGGTGAGAAAATCCCTGCTTGAAGCCTAGAGCTCCAATCATCCTCAACATTTGACAACAGAATCTTTGGTGCAGTCTTTGCCTCGGCCGACAGGTTTTCCTTGCTCTTGATTTCCAGGTGCTGAAACAGGTGCAGTAGTGGTATCTCCAATTGTGACTGCAATTACTGTTTCAATATTCCCAGCACCCTCTTCAGTATTTATTGCTTCTTTCACCGTGCCCATCTTATCAATCTTCTTTTTCTTTTTCTTGAATTTGTGTGGATCAAATTTTTCATCCTTCACAATTTGAATGCAATCCTCCACCATAATGGTAGCAACCATGATTACAGGAAGTGTGTTTTCCTCTGCAAAACGAGCATACTTTAAGTGTGGAGGCAGCAGCTTCAACTCTAATTCAGGAGGCTTTTCCACAGAAGGCAATAGGCTTGGAAACTCTTATCATTGAGCTTCAATAACTCATATTTTCTAGCCCACAATTGATTCATAACTTCTTTCTTTTCTGATTCCCTTTCTTGCTCGATCCCACTATCAATGGCAGTTAATTCTTCTTTTAACACATCTTTATCCCTCAATAACTGATGTTGAACCAAAGAATAAATGGTTCTGACAAAAGAACACTCATCAACATTTTCTGCAGGATACTTGAGAGCATTAAGAACATTAAATTTGATTTCTTGATCATTGACTCTCATAGTGAGTTCACCCTTCTGCACATCAATCAGTGTTTTCCCTGTGGCAAGGAAAGGTCTACCTAAAATAATAGGAACCTCAGCATCAGCTTCAAAATCAAGAATAATAAAGTCAGCAGGAAATACCAATTTGTCAACTTTAACAAGCACATCTTTGATTTTTCCTTCTGGATAGGCTAGAGTTCTGTCTGCCAGTTGCAGAGTCAGTGTTATAGGCCAGGCCTTACCAATTCCAAGATGTTGGAAGATGGACTTAGGCATTAGATTAATGCTTGCCCCTAAGTCACATAGAGCTCTCCCACAATAAGTATCACCAATAGTGCAAGGAATGGTAAAACAGCCAGGATCTTTTAGCTTTTGTGGGATCTTGCTTTGCATCAGCTTACCGCACTCCTGAGTCATAGCAACTGTCTCAAATTCTCCCAGCCTCCTCTTCTTGGTTAGAACATCCTTCATGAACTTTGTGTAGTTTGGCATTTGTTGCAAGGCATCAACCAATTGAATGTTGATGTGCAATCGTTTCAGTACATTAATGAACTTGTCAAACTGCTTGTCTTGATGGGCTTTTTTAAGTCTCTGAGGGAATGGTGGAGGTGGAAATTTAGGAATTAATCTGTTGCTTACAGTTGTTGGTGTAGCTTTCTTAGCAGGTGCAAGTGCCAGAATTGGTGCTGGGATGGCACCAGAATTCTGCTCTGTAGTTTTTGGCACTTCAGGTTCTTTTTCTTTTTCTTTTGAGTGCTGGCTAGTGGTAACATCAGGCCTTTGGGAGGGACCTGGTAATTCAGTACCACTCCTCAAATATATGGCTTTTATTTGCTCTCCCCCTGCTGGCTTAGCAGGTTCAGTTGTGGTAGGCAGTGAGCCACTTGGTCTTTGGTTCATAGCTGTTGTAATCTGCCCCAATTGATTCTCCAAGTTTTTAATTATTGCCCCTTGACTTTGGTAATGGGCCTTAGTTTCATTCATGGAAGCCTTTAGCATGACTTCCAATGAGTTTGCTACAACAGTCTTGCTTTTGTTATCGCAGTAGTGGTGTCAAGCTTCGCACTACAAAGAAAGACTTGTTGCTCCAAAAAAAAATTGGGTGATTTTTCCACCCAGGGTTGTAGGTGTTGAAGTAAGGATTATTGTTTTTGTTGAAATTCCCTACATAATTGACAGATACAGGGTTGCTAGGGCACTCCTCATATAGATGACATCCGCAACAATACACATAAGAAATAGCCTTTTCTTGAGCAGGTGCAGATTCTGCAGAATTAACAGGTGATGTGGCTGTGTTGGCACCAGCAGTATTCAGATTTTTCAACATGTTTGCAATTGCAGCCACCTGTGCAGACAAGGCTGTCATTTCACTCACTTCATAGACTCCAACAACCTTCTTTGCAGCACACAATCTGGCAGTGGGCCACTGATAACTATTTGCAGCAATGGTCTCAATTTTCTCATAAGCATCTTTGTAAGACTGTGCCAAGAGGGCACCACCAGAAGAGGCATCAAGCATGTCTCTTGTTCTTGCTGAAAGACCATTATAAAATGTTTCCATTTGAATGCAAATAGGTATGCCATGGTGAGGGCATTTTTTGAGCAGCTCCTTAAATCTTTCCCAAGCTTTAAACAGTGATTCCTCGTCATTTTGCCTGAAAGATGTAATTTCATTCCTCATCCTAGCATTCTTGATTGGAGGGAAATACTTGGTAAGGAATTTTTCTGCCATTCCATTCCAATCAGTGATAGAGTTAGGCTCTAAGGAATTTAGCCAAGCCTTGGCTCCATCCTTCAAGGAATACGGGAATAGCCTAAGTCTGAAAGCATCATCTGTAACTCCAGGAATTTTGAAATTACTGCACACCTCAAGGAATTGTTTCAAGTGCAAATGAGGATCTTCTTGAGGTGTGCCACCAAATTGTCCCACAGTTTGCAGCATTTGGAACATCATAGGCTTAAATTCAAAGTGATTTGCAGTGATGTCAGGCCTTACTATGCCAGTATGCATAGTTTGAGGATCAAAAACAGCATAGTCCCTCATTGGCTTGTCCCTATCATTGGCCATGCCTATGATATCAGCATTCAGCACCAAAGCTTGGTAGTGGCTATCATGACTGTGCTTAAAATGGACACTCTGCTCATCAGGAATTGTTTCCTCAGTAAAGGGACCACTAGCTGTCATGATTGCAGCAGCACCTAATGCATCAAAACCTTGCCTCTCCCTTAACAACCTTCTGAAAGTTCTGTCAATTTCAGGATCCAACTGATATTCAGGTACAGTGTGCCTGCGCATGTGCAGCTTTGTGCACTAACCGCTGACACAAACACTAAGAGAATTAGAGTATCTCAACTAACAAACCTACTAAATTCAAAACTATGTGATTTTAACTAATTCAATCCCCGGCAACGGCGCCAAAAACTTGTTGTGTGAAATAATAACAGTTATACAAGTATACACAATTGCAACAAGTAGTAAAGAGTAAATCAAGATCGTTCCCACGAGAATTGATTAATTGCTTTCACAAGTTTTTGCAATAGCAAGTGAGTTAGCGAGTAAATAATAAAAACAGAAAATAAACATCACGTTTTTGTGATTTTAATAACTGAACAAAACAGAATTAAGTAAGTGATTTGAGTAAAATTTGGATAAAGACAGCTAGAAATTAGTTCATTCATATTTCCACTAAGTTGGTTTCAGTGCCATAAGTCAATGCCATCTGGCACTTGGGCGCATGACACTAATGTGTCCAGGGTTAAGTAAAGGGTACCTTATATCTAAGCCCCCATTATGTTCCCCCTTGTCTAGTTAATGTGGCCAAGAACACCCTATAAGACAAATTTCCTATGTCTAGTTTAATCAAAATCAATTAAAGTGTCCTTTAAATTGATACCCCTTATATTGACTCATGAAATCTGCACATTATCACCTTTCAGCATCTAACATATAAGTTCCTAACTAAAGTTGATCAGGCTCAAGCTAAATATGTAAGCAATAAAATCGCATGAGACAAAGGTACAAAGGCAAAGACAAATAGACATTCACCAACCAGGTTTCAATATCAAATCACTTCATCCTAGCTTAGGAAAGTTAGCTCATAATGAGCCTAAAATTAAAACAACATAAACTGGTGCCAAAAACAAAATCCATGGCACTAGAGTAAGAGTTCAGAAACTATTACAGATATGGAATAAAACAGTAAACAGAATTTCTCCCAGCTTTGTGAGCTCAAGAACTAATCCTTAAACAACAATGTCTTGCTGAATCTGCTTCACTCTGTACTGAACAGGTTCCTTCTCTCCATCGACAAAGCTAAGAGCTTGAGTTAATGGTGTTTGAAGGGGAAAAGTAGAAATGTGGCTGCTTCTCTTAGAGGGGACAGATGCTGCCCTAGTAGAGAAATATCAGAACCAGCATCCTCAGCTTGATTAGGTCATTGTCCTTATATAGCCTCTCCTTAAATGGGCTAGCCAATGCTGGGGACAGCTGCCAACCACTTGCAGACAAGCCCACTAAATAACCATGATCAAAGTTTTAAGGACTAAAAATCAAAGTGGTATGAGACCCTCACTTCGAACTCTGAGGTTCTCAAACTTCTTCGCTTTATAACAGAAATTTAAAATCTATCCATATCTACAAGTTGCCCTTACCACAGTCGTCCGTTAGCGTGGTACCGCTCGCCTCGATCCCACGTCGCACGAATTTAGAGTCTACAAGTCCTATCATCACAAGGTAAGCTTAACACAATTCTAAGACTCAACTACAAAAACTTAGGCTCTCAGCACCTAAACCCTTTTCCTAACCAAACACTTCCACTTAGAAACTTAATTTAAATACTAAGTCACATACTTGAAATATTTGTGCAAAGAATTATCTCTTGAAAAACTATACATAATACATTATCAATTTTCTTGAAAGCCTTAAAGTGAAAAACAACTTCAATTAACCACTTTTCATAAATTTCTAAAGCCTAGAACACATTCATTCAAGCATTATCTCCAAACTTGGAAAAGAAAAAGGTTTTCCTTCCATCCTCTCCTATGGCCTCTCGGCCACCACCCCTTTTTCTCTAAAAAAAATTGCAAAACTTTCTATTAAATAGGTAAACCACTTCTATACTTATTCCCAAAACTTAAACAACATCATATAGCAACTAGCCCACATAAGGAAACTTAAATCAAGTATCAAAACCATTTTCACAATTCCTATAAATAAGGGTTTTTCAATGACTTCTTTACTAACTCCTTGATCCAAATCTTTTCACCAAACCAATTACAATGCAAGACCAATATATTAATCACCAACTAAAAGAAGTATGCAAAACAATTTTTCTTCTCCTTTTTCCACCCTAGAGCTCACGGCCCCATCACCATTTTTCAAACAAAAATTGCAAACTTCACCCAAAATTAACAACACCATTTTAATCAATGTCTTTCCTCCATCACAACCATTTATTACCCAAAACAAATCATCATCAAGTATAAGAATACTCTACAACATTTCAAGAATCCCAAATTTTCCTATAAATTACCTAATCATGGTTCTAATCAAAAACTATAAGCACATACAACAATAACAACATCAATTAGACTCAATTAACCATCCAATTGCTTGATTCACCAAGGATCACATATTTCCCCCTCTTTTTCTCCCTTAGGTCACGCCTAGGGTTCCTAGAAATGGGATTGAAGTGCTCATCTCCTCTTGATCACAATCAAGCACAAAGCCAACACAAAACAAGCATGAAAATGAAGAAGAAAAAGAAAGAAATCACCACCTCTCCTCTTCCTAGAGCTCGCAGCCTAGGGCTATTTTTGGGAGAGGGAATGTGCTCTCAACCTTGCTTGACTGAAGAGGTAGAGGATGATGAAGAGTAGAAGAAATTAGTAGTAGGAAGTATGGAAGCTTGGAGGTGAAGTGAACTCAAGAACAAAGAAAAAGGAAAGTGGCCATGGAAGAGCTTTGGAGCTTCTCTCTCAAGAAAGTGAAGAAGATGAAGTTGTGAGGGTTAGAGATCAGGGAGGCGCGGTTTTGGGCTGGTTAAGGGGGTGGGGTTATTTTTTTTTTACTTAAAAATAACATTTGGTTAATAAACTATCTAATAAAGTGTTAAAAGGATTAATCATACAAAGGTTGACACCTAATCAAAAAGTAAGATGCTAAACAAATCACTAATCTATCCCATCTAATCTCACGTCTCTCATGATTACCCTCTAATTCTAGAGTCTAAAGGTTGCTAAAACACGGCGTCGAGTAATCGCGTTACTGATTAATCTCCCGCCGATAAATTCGCTAAAATTAATTCAACAAGAAATAAATTCACCGCATGAAAATAAATTATCATAAATAATAAAAACAACCTAAAACACTCACAAATAATCACAAGTCACGATTCAATTTTCATCAAAATCGAAGTTCGTTTAAAATTTTTATCTACGGCAAAACTGCCCGGCGATTCGAAACGTGACGAAACTTCGTTAGAATTTTTCGGCGATATTCGAACCATGAATTAAAATAAAATATTAATTCTCAAATTCAATTTGATCTTGATTTATTTAAATCACTTATTTAAAGAACAAGGAATTGCTTATTATAGCATAATTACGGCAAAATATACTATAATAACGTTAAATAACGCATCGCACAAAATACGGGTGTTACACTTATGCGACGTAGAGAATAATTAATATGTTGTTAAATATGACAAATAATGATTTATGATATTCAGTTTTATGCCTGATATTTATGTGCTGGTTGCATATGATATATGTGAGTTTGATGAACGGCCTAGAGTCAAGGGTGACGCCTTCTAGTTAGATGTCTACGAATCCCTAAATGGTAATAGCAAGTATCGGTACCCTATTATTAGTGGTGATAGCTGGGTCAGTGTACTCGAGGTTGATGTACCGAGGTACAAACGGAATGGTAATGAGATAGTCGGTGGCCTTGATGGGTATATACTGGGCCAAGACCTTGAGGGGTATGTACTTGGTCTTTCCAACGAGGCTCTCCATGTCAGTGGTACCAAAGGTATGGAGTAGTTTGGGGATAAGTCGGTGACCTTGAAGGGTATGTACTCGGTCATCCGGACGAGTATACTGGACTCCACGTCTGACAGGTGGATAATCTTGGCCATTCCTGTTATGGGAATGCTGTCCTTGTGCACGGGACGGTGCCTTACTCTGATAATTGGGTATGGTAGTATGGGATGCCATAATCGGTAATCGGAGATGGTAGCGTATCAGGATATGTTCCCGGGAAAACTAACTTAAGTTTCGTTCTGTGCCCTGAGACTGGTGATTGGTCTAGGGAGTAGGGTGATAATGGCTCGCAACATTTAGTGATGGTCTGGATCAGTAGGGCCGGTGATCAGCCTAAAGGACAGGTGTCACGTGTCAGCCTCTGGACAGTAGAGCCGGTGATCAGCTGAATGTCCAGTGGTTTAGGTCTGTAGAGCCGGTGATCAGCTGAAGGACCCGTGACATGTGTCAGTCTGTGGTATCAGAGTGTGATGTGGTCAGTATGGTCTAGTCTGTGACCGTGTACTCAGGAGTTTGAGTGTGTGACATCTGTGGTAACAGTCATGATGTTGACTATGATGTTTTGATGTTTATGCTGTTGTGTGTTGAGCTGAGCATGATAGTAGTCTCTCTACTATGCTGTTTTCCTGTTTGATGGTGATTGATGAGTGTCTTGCCCCTTCGTTTTCTATGTTTCCTATTATACGATGATAAATAACAGATGGATAAGAAGACTAAATACTTAAAGCCTGGGAAGCGGTGTTACATCACGACCAGTGTGTTCTATTGCGTACTCTGATGTTGGTTTGAAGATGTAATGGTATCAGAGCAGTTCGGTTCTAACCGGGCTGTGGGGAGGGTCGAGTCACTGGCCGTGTCTAGAGTCAAAGTTGTCTCCACATCGGATGACAACTGAGTAGAGGTTGGGTAGAGAGTCTGACACTAGGAATTTTGTCCTAGAAGACTAACAACCGTTGAATTTTCGAGGACGAAAATTCTTTAAGAAGGGTAGTAATGTGACATCCTGATTTTCAATAATATTAGAAGGATAATTAGATCAATAATTAAATAATAAACGGGAGTTAAAAACCTCAAAAAGATAGAAGTCCTTTGAATTGTCTAGAATGCCCAAGAAAGACATAGAAACACTTAGAAATGTCTAGAAAAGAAGAAACCGGACATTTCTGCCCTGACACTATCGCAACGCAACCAGAAATGTACATAATTCATCGCGACGCGATGTACATGTCGGTCGAAAGTCGCTGATCTTAACCGTTAGCTGCCTGACACGTGTCCCTGCTCGCGACGCAACGGGATTTATGTGTAATTTGGTCGCGATGCGATGGACCTAAAATGGCTAAAAATACCACCCTTCAACCATCATTCTCCTCACTTCTTCCAAAGGGTCCTTTGGGAGGGCGTGGAGGAGCTTGGGAGGCGCGATAGGCACACGGGGATAGGACACGAGCAGCAACAGTGATCTAAGTCAGGTAAGGGGAAGATACCTTAATCACTAGGGAAAATAGGTAGTAGAGTAGTACTGTTAGCCTGCGTAGGGTTCCTTAGCCCTGCCAGGGGTTGGTAGTAGCAATACCTCAGGAGAGGGGTTGCGGTGTACAATGGCTAAGGATAGTCACCTAGACATATCAACCAACATAGATTATATTTAATAAATTTATGAGATTAGTAGACAGTCGCTTATGCAACGTAGGGAATAATTAATATGTTGTTAAATATAAAAAATAATGATTTATGATATTCGGTTTTATGCCGGATATTTATGTGCTGGTTGCATATGATATCTGTGAGTTTGATGAACGGCCTAGAGTCAAGGGTGACGCCCTCTAGTTAGAGGTCTGCGAATCCCTAGATGGTAATAGCAAGTATTACCATCGGTACCCTATTATTAGTGGTGATAGCCGAGTCAATGTACTCTAGGTTGGTATACCGAGGTATAGACGAAATGGTAATGAGATAGTCGGTAGCCTTGAGGGGTATGTACTCGGCCAAGACCTTAAGGGGTATGTACTCGGTCTTTCCGACGAAGCTCTCCATGTCCGTGGTACCAAAGGTACGGAGTGGTTTGGGGATAAGTCGGTGACCTTAAAGGGTATGTAATCGGTCATCCGGATGAGTCTCCAGGACTCCACGTCTGACAGGTGGACAATATTGGTCATTCCTGTTATGGGAATGTCGTCTTTATGCACAGGACGGTGCCTTACTCCGGTAACTAGGTATGGTAGTATGGGATACCATAACCAGTAATTGGAGATGGTAGCGTATTAGGATATGTTCTCAGGACAACCAACTTAAGTTTCATTTCTATGCCCTGAGACTGGTGATTAGTCTTAGGAGTAGGACAATATTGGCCCACAACGTTCAGCGATGGTCTGGGTCTGTAGGGCCAATGATCAGCCCGAAAGATCGGTGTTACGTGTCAGTCTCTGGACAGTAGAGCCGGTGATCAGCTGACTGTCCAGTGGTTTGGGTCTGTAGAGCCGGTGATCAACTGAAGGACCCGTGACACGTGTCAGTCTGTGGTATCAGAGTGTGATGTGGTCAGTATGGTCTAGTTTGTGACCGTGTACTTAGGAGTCTGAGTCTGTGACATCTGTGGTAACAGTAATGATGTTGACTGTGATGTTTTGATATTTATGTTGTTATGTGTTGTGCTGCGCATGATGGCAGTCTCTCTACTATGCTGTTTTCCTATTTGATGGTGATTGACGAGTGTCTTACCCCTTCGTTTTCTGTGTTTTCTATTATATGATGATAAATAACAGATGAATAAGAAGACTAAGTACTTAAAGCCTGGGAAGCAGTGTTGCGTCACGGCCAGTGTGTTTTGTTGCATACTCTGATGTTGGTTTGAAGATGTGTTATTGCTAAGTCAGGATAAAGTGATGTCCTATCTTGGTAGGGTATTACATCAAAGCATTGAAATATGCCTACAGTTGAAAAACACAAAAAGAAGAGGTGTAGGATCCACACTGAATGGAGCAAAGCAACATTAACTTGTATGAAAAGTGACAAGAAATCAAAGGAAAAGCACAAAGGGGGGTAACCATCATCTCTCAGGGGAATCCTTTCTATATTGGAATAAAACTTAAAATACCAAGGTAATTCTCAACATGTTCTAGACATTGGGAAATCAACTCATCATCAAATCTTACAAAACCTTATATCCAAGTTTATATATGTACTATAAACAATTTAAACCAGATTTAAGATGAAGTTCTCATCCAAAACTGCAAAATTGGCAATTATGCAGAAAATAGATTTGTGCTTCATACAAGCATTCAAGTACTCGACTCTAAGTTATATGATGTGCAGTGTGTGGTAGTTTAAAAACTATGAAGATGCAATAAGACCTGTATCAGAAATTTCAGTCTAAACATATCCACTTGGGGCTAAATGCAAGAAGCTACTTACTGACTAGTTTATCCCCTTCCATTGAGACCATAACTGCAGCTACAAATGCAAGAAGCATTGTGAAGAAAAATAATATTTTACACCCTCACACAGATCAAAAATCACTATCTTTCTTACTTCACTAAATGCTTGTTTAGTGAATCGCCAAAATCACATGATCTTCATAACTCAATTTACACTATTTAAAACGTAATAAGATCGTCACTGAAGAAAGAATGGTCACCTTGTTAGACAGAAGAATAGATACAAGCTATGAGTGATTTGTGTAAGATTGTGATGACGGGTGACCATTAGGAGTTTGCCGCAGGAACGAAAGTCAAGTAGTGAATTACTATTACCATGAATACAATAAATAATAAAAGCTAACCAAGCAATGATAAGAATAACTTACAATATTATCAAGGCTACACAGTAGATCAGGAGGTATAGTCACGGATGAATTCGTAAAGAGTTGGGCAAGAAACATCTCTATTTTCTTAAATTTTTCATCTTTCGCTTTTGATTCATTTATGAGGTCCTGAACTTGATTTTCTAATTGTGTAACACGATTCTGTTCAGCTGGATTAAAACTAGAAGAAGATGTAGAGAATCGTGGGTTGGCTAATCTAAACACTTGGGACGGGCAAAGACCATCTCCTACACATCGAACTCGGCCAGAATGTTCCTTGCCAAAAACTTGGCCAAGGGAGTCATTAGGCGAGACTTGTACAGGAGCATTTCCTTGAGTCTCAATCTCAACAATTTTGTCCTATATGATTTAAGCTAGAAAATGTTAACAGCAAATGTAAGAGAATAAAATATTATCAAAATACATACAAAGAACTAATCACTTACACAAACAACCCTAGCTTCTTCATTGATGTATGTCCCATAAGCTTTCTTGTGTGTATCAATATATAAATGACCTTGGCTCACTTGTTTCCCTGTTTGACTCTCCTGTTCATGAAAATAATAGTTTAAAATGTTAGGTATGTATACATAATATATAATTTGAATAAAATATACTCAACATTGAAAATGTTTATAATAATACATACTATTTCTACCCTCCTCCTCTTTAGCTTTTTAGTACCACCGGTATGATTAATGGTAAGCTTGGCTCTATTTTCTGCATTCTTTTGACACATTTGCTGTAAACATACAAAGAAAAGAAAATTAGTTATATTATAATGATCGAACCATGAATAATGAAGAGACATAATACCTCAGTTTTATCCTCTAATCTATAATCAATGAACGATGCCCATTCAGTTGCTTTAATTGACTTTGGAGGGGTTTTGATATTTTCTTCTCGAGTTTTTGTCTTATCATAGTAAGTATCAAACAATCTAAGCCTGTTCTCCCTCCACTTCTTCCCAATGTCATGTATGTCTTCGTCGCATCTTCATGGATTAGTTCCCACCAAAACTTGTTCTTCAATTAAGTATTGGTGTTATAAAAATATATTATAATGAGAACAATATATTATAGGTAACTAGCAAGCAAGATGTCGTTGTATACCTTAATGATATTATAAAAGACATAGTTCTTATAGTCAATAAGCACATCAGGCCATCTCTTAAAGCTAATAGGAAGGAAATTGCGATTTTGAACCAAGCGACCGAGAAAACCTCCTAACAGCCCATCAATGTCAGTGCCACACGGTTGGTGACCATCAAAAGGAACTTCAATCATCTCTCATGTTGGAAGCGAGTTAACCTCCCTAACCTAATAGGGCGTTCTTTGGTCTCCCCTTCAGCATCTACAAAAAGAAAGTGTTAACCAATTATAATCAAGTGTTAACTAATACATGAACAAAAAAAATCAATACAATGTATGAAAATTAAAGGACATACTTCTCACTTTGACCACCCAAAATTTCCTTTTCGTCGTACCAGTAGAAATACCATCACCAGCAACTAATGATTCAGGCTAGAGCTCATCAAGCTCATCAGGCAAATCATGCCCATCATCGGCTAAATCACAAGGTGCTCGATGTGTCTCCATACTTTACGAAATGGACTAAATTTGAGACAATTTACGATAAAAACACAAAATTCTGATCATTTAGCAATAACATAAAGTGATAATGTTTAAATCTACAAAAGATGAACAAAAGAGATATCCATACATTAATTAAAATAAGATAGTTTACAGCAAACACTACACAAATAAATAACATTAAAACACACAAAACTATCATCATTGAACTCATTCAAATTCTACGTGTACACCAGGCCTAAACAATTGAGCTTCATTGTTATCATCTGAGTAAAGCAAGGCCAATTCTCGATGGTAAGTTTCACTCTCATAACTTGTCTCTATTTCATCCTCACCCATATCAAACATGTCTCTTGGTTTTAGATGTACCGGGGTATGCCATCCTTCATTTGTCTTATCCTCCCCTTAATACATCAATTGAGCTTCAGAAGCCTGAATGTATGGTTCATCATCTTCCCGTACACCAGTGTGGATCAAATGAGAAAAGTTAATCGAGGTAAAGCCCAATGCATCCTTTTTAATGTATCTATAATTTGTAGTATTTGCCCATTGACATTTAAACAAAGTCACCATGAATATGCCACTATAGTTTAATTCAATAATATCAACCAATTTCCCATAGTATGACACTAAACCTTCTGTCGGCCTGTTGTCGCTTGTGCTTGCATAGCTTTTAGTTCCAAATTCACAAAACACACCACTGTTTTGAGTTTTCATGCCTTGCTCACGATGTAAGGTTTGAAATTTGTATCCATTCACATTATACGCGCTAAACATTCTAACTTGCTGAAACGGTCCCCTTGCAAGAGCATGGATATCATCGGTGTGTGCATTGGTATTATCATTCATAATCTATCGAAAAGATAAAAGAATTTTAGTAATAATGTTAAATAACACATCGACCATAACAGAAACCTCTTCTACTTACACGATGCTTAAAGCATTCGGCAATTCCGCGATGAACTTCTTTCTCTATCTCATTTGATGACCGTGTTCGACTCCTTTGGATCTTAGTTTATGTTTTCTGATCACTTTGGCTTCTAATGTCTCTACTTGAGTAATATTGTATAAGACAGTTTTTGGAGACTTCAAGCAAAAGAAAGTTCAAGCTAGAATATTCTGCCAAAGTAAATACTCTTCTGCTTAACTTCAAAAATTTCACCAAACACAATAGAAAATTAAAAAGATACTTTCTATTATGAGATCTTAGGAAAAGAAAGTTTATCGCACTGGAACATGAACTTACAGTTCTAAGTTAAATCACACTGAAACTCAAAACAAGTCCAGTACGAGGAAGAAGACTATTCCGAGAACATCCTCAAGTTAGAATAGAAAGTTAGATCTGCTCGTTGCAAACTGGAACGTTAGAATCTGCGCTCCTGACACAACAGCAGAACTGTCTACAGAAGAGAGAGAAACTCCCCAACGGTCAACAAACTTTCCAACAGTCTTAAATGAAGGAAAAGTATAAATAGTCTTCAGAAATTACATTTCAAAGTATAAGAGCTTACTAAAAATTCTGAAAGCATATCAAAGCCAGTCTTCAAACATTCTCTCATCTCATTCAGTCTTAAGTATACAACATTCTGGGATTCATTTCTTGCTGAGTGTTTTAGCATACATTTTACCTTGTGATTATTCTTGTATCAAAAAGCTATTCTCAATCCCACAAACATTTCATTGTATTTGTAACCTTGTTTCATGCTTCTTCCAAACTATAATGTGGTGAGTGTTGGTTAGAAGGTTTAACAAGTTAACTTTCTAAACTTGTATAAGTTTCTACAGTGAGACAGTTGATAGGGATGTAGAAGAAACTATCGTGAGACAGTTGATAGGGTTGTAGAAGAGACTATCGCGTAACAGTTGATAGGGCTGTTGAAGAAACTATCTTGTAAAGCTTTTGGGTCTTGAAGGGACTCGATGTGAAGAAGATTTCCTTCTTAAACTTGGCTAGGTTTAGATGATGACAAGATTACTGATCAAAAAGAAGAAAAGCCTCCGATAGATCAAGTCAAAGATTTTACAGAGACTTTAATTATGTATTGTCAATTCTCTGTAAGTATGGTTTGTATCTTTGACATATTACAAGCTGTGATTATATAACTTAGATGTGCTCAAACAAATCATTCCTTAAGTTTAAAACTTAATCTAAGTTATTTTCAAAGTTAAGTGTTGAAGCAATCCTTTTGAAATCTCAAGAAAAAACTTTTTTCATTGTAGTAATCGATTACCTCAAAGCTGTAATCGATTACCTAAAGTCTCGGTGATGTGGATGTAATCGATTACCTAAAAGGTGTAATCGATTACAGAAACTAAATTTTTGAATAACTGACTTTCAACGTACACATGTAATCGATTACCACAACGACGTAATCGATTACCACTGCTTCAAAATCAAATTTTCTGAAACGTTATGATTTCAAATGGTGTGTTTTGGCCACTGGAAAGTTGCCAAACGATCACCTTGCTTCAGACATGATCTGATGGTTATATATATACCTTTCTTTTACATCAGAACATATAGAACTTTCATTCTTTCAATCATAAGAGTTCAATATCATTTTACAAGTTCTAAACCTTAAAAACTTTCTTGCCTAGAACTTAGATACTATTTTCATATTCTGAAAAAGTTCTTGAGCACTAAGTTGTATAGTTACAAAGTGATATTGATCTGATACAGCCATATGCTTTACCATTCTTCACAATTATTAAACTCATCCATGAGTTGGGTTTTGGTTTGAAAAGATAGTGGGGTGCTATCTTGTTGTATAGAGATTGTTAGGGAGCCTTGGGGTGAGGCTTGCTTGTAACAAGAATTTCTATCATAGTGAATTGCTCTGCAGGTGTCAGAAGAACTGGATGTACCCAAGTGGTTAGGGGAACCAGTATAAATTCTTGTGTCTCAATCTTCTTCCTTATCCTTTTACTTTTGTTTATCAATCAAACTCCATCTATCTATCCATAAAACAAAAGAACGAAAAATCTCTAAAAGTCACTCGAAAATCGTTCAACCTAATTCACCCCCCCTAAATGGTATCAGAGCAGGTTAAGGTAACCTGCTCCTTCGATCCATGGCTTCCGCAAGCAACAATCCTACTTTTAGAGATGGTGGCAGTAACAACAAGCCTCCATGTTTCGTTGGAGAACACTATGACTTCTGGAAGATTCGCATGCAATCCTATCTTGAAGCACAAGGAGAAGAAATATGGGATGCTGTAGAGAATGGTCCTTATGTGCCTACAACAGTCATCAACAATGAAGTGCAAGATAAAGTCAAAACCTCATGGACGGATGATGACAAGAAGAGAGTGCTCTACGACAAAAAGGCCAAGAACATTCTACAACAAGATTAGGTATGGATGAATTCTTTCAGATCTCACATTGTAAAACTGCTAAAGAGATTTGGGATACTCTAGAAGTAACCCATGAAGGAACAGTAGAAGTAAAGAGATCTAAACTGAATACTTTATCACAAGAGTATGAAATGTTTAGAATGCAGCCCGGTGAATCAATACTTGATTTGCAAAAGAGATTCTCTCATTTGACAAATCACTTAATGGCTCTTGGAAAGACCTTTACCAATGATGAGTTGAATCTTAAAATTCTTCGATCATTGACTCGGCAATGGCAACCAAAGGTTACAGCAATTTCTGAGAAGAAAAGTCTGTCAAAAATGACTTCTGCGGCATTATTTGGAAAACTCCAAGAACATGAATTGGAACTTGGAAGATTGGAAGAGACTGAAGTCAAAGAGAAGAAGAACAAAAGCATTGCCTTAAAGGTTGAAACCAGAAAACAACATGAAGAAGAAAGCAGATGAAGATGAGAACATCACCCTCCTGGTAAAAAGGTTTGGAAAATTCCTTAAGAAAGACCAAAATATCAAATTTGATAACAAAAAGAAATTTTTCAAGAAAAGGGATACATCCACTTCAAATCAGAACTTCACATGTTTTGAATGCGGTAAGGAAGGACATATGAAAGCAGAATGTCCTAATCTGACAAAGAAGAAGTACTTCAAAGGGAAAAAGGAATTCAAATCCAGAAAGGCCTACATTGCATGGAATGACAATGAAGTAAGTACATCCTCCGATTCGTAAAGTGGAGAATCAAGTCAAAGCACTAATGGCATCACATCACTCGGATGATGAACAAGAGAAATGCCTGAACAAAGACCAAAGAACACATGGTATCTTGATAGTGGTCGTTCTAGGCACATGACTGATGATCGTACAAAGTTTACATCTCAAGCTGAAATCTAAAGGATATGTCACATATGGAGATAACAATAGAGGAAAGATTCTTGGGATTGGAAAGATTGGAGCTTCTCCCTTCACAACTATTGATGATGTCCTATATGTTGAAGGTTTGAAGCACAATTTGATTAGCATAAGTCAACTTTGCAATAAAGGATTCAGAGTAAACTTCATCAAGGAAAAATGTATCATTAAAAATGAAGCCTCTCCTGAAGAGAAGTTAGTGGGAAATAGAATCGACAACTCCTATAAGGTATGTCTAGATGATTTATCTTTGAAGATTAAATGTCTAGTGGTAAACAATAATGATGCATGGCTTTGGCACAAAAGAATAGCACATATTCACATGGAACATTTGAATAAGCTTGTCAAACATGATCTTGTTATTGGATTACCCAAAATGAAATTTGTCAAAGATAGATTATGTGACGCATGCCAAAAGGGGAAACAAACAAAATCCTCTTTCAAACCAAAGAATGTGGTATCAACTACAAGACCACTTCAGATGATTCACATGGATCTTTTTGGTCCCTCAAGAACTAGAAGCTTTGGAGGTAATGTTTATGCTTTAGTTATTGTTGATGATTTCTCTAGATATTCTTGGACTCTATTTTTAGAACAAAAAGGTGATGCATTTAAGGCGTTCAAGAAATATGCAAAACAAGTGCAAAATGAAAAATCTATGAAGATTGTGTCAATTAGAAGTGATCATGGTGGGGAGTTCCAAAATGCTCTTTTGAGGAATTCTGCAGAAGAACTTGGTATCACTCACTACTTCTCACTCCAAGGACTCCTCAACAAAATGGCGTGGCGAGAAAGAAAGAATCGATCTCTAATTGAACTGCTGAAACAATGCTCGATGATTCAAGTCTACCAAAGTACTTCAGGCGGATCACGATGAAATGCGACTTGCTATGTTACAAATCGAGTCAATATAAGGCCGATCTTGAAAAAGACTCCTTATGAACTATATAAAGGAAGAAAGCCAAACATCTCACATCTTCATGTCTTTGGATGCAAATGCTTTGTACTCAACAATGACAAAGATAACCTAGGTAAGTTCGATGAGAAATCTGACGAAGGTATATTTCTTGGCTATTCTCTTTCAAGTAAAGCCTATAGAATTTATAATAAAAGAACCTTAGTTATAGAAGAATCGATGCATGTTTCCTTTGATGAAACTAACCCAACTGTAGAGAAAGTTTCTTGTGACGATGATGATGATATAATGGAAGCATCTACAAAAGACACTGCTAAGGATGCTGAGTCAGAATTACCTAAGGAAGACTCACAAAGAAAAACAAATTAATTCAATCAATCACCAAGACGACAATCTTCAACAAGAGCAGAATCATCCTGATCTACCTCGTGAATGGAGAATTCATCGGGATCATCCTCTTGACAAAGTATTTGGTGATATTGAATCAGGAGTAAAAACAAGATTAAATCTGAAGGAAGCTTGCCTTTACATGGCTTTTGTCTCTCAAATAGAACCTTCAAAGATAAATGAAGCTCTTGAAGACGATCAATGGATTCTTGCCATGCAAGAAGAGTTAAACCAATTTGAAAGGAATCAAGTTTGGGAACTTGTCCCTAGACCACAAGACAAACACATCATTGGTACAAAATGGGTGTTTAAGAACAAACTTGATGAAAATGGGATAATTATTCGAAACAAGGCAAGGTTGGTTGCTCAAGGCTATAATCAAGAGGAAGGAATTGATTTTGAAGAGACATTCGCTCCTGTTGCAAGGTTAGAAGCTATACGTTTATTACTTGGTTATGCTTGCTCTTTAGATTTTCAATTATTTCAAATGGATGTCAAAAGTGCCTTCTTGAATGGATACATAAATGAGGAAGTTTATGTCAAACAACCTCCTGGGTTTGAAGATTTCAAAAACCCCTCACATGTATTCAAATTGAAGAAAGCTCTTTATGGCTTAAAACAAGCCCCTAGGGCTTGGTATGACAGACTTAGTCAATTCTTAAGTGAAAAAGGATTTGAAAAGGGTAAGGTAGATACTACTCTGTTCATCAAGAGAATTAAGGATCACACTCTATTGGTCCAAATTTATGTTGATGACATCATTTTCGGATCAACCAATAAAGATTTGTGTGAAGAGTTCTCAATGGTAATGCAAGGAGAATTTGAAATGTCCATGATGGGAAAGCTGAATTACTTTCTTGGACTTCAAATCAAGCAAACTAAGAATGGTATCTTCCTAAATCAATCAAAATCAGAAAGAAGCTGTTAAAAAGGTTTGACATGGATAATCGCAAAGAGATTGCAACTCCTATGGGATCCGTACTTATATTGATCAAGATGAGTCGGGTTTATCGATAGACATCAAGAAATATCGAGGTATGATTGGTTCATTATTATACTTAATCGCCATCGTCCCGACATTATGTTTAGTGTATGTCTCGTGCTCGATTTCAAGTCAATCCAAAAGAATCTCATCTTTCTTACGTAAAGAGGATCATGAAGTATCTAAAAGGGACAACAAATGTTGGCCTATGGTATCCCAAAGGTAGTATCTGTTCTTTAGTTGGCTACTCAGATTACGATTATGCAGGATGCAAAGCTGATCGAAAAAGTACTAGTGGCACATGCCATATCCTTGGAAATGCTTTGATATCCTGGTCTTGCAAGAAACAAGCAAGTGTTGCTCTCAAAGACCATGAAGCGAATATATTCTGTTTGGGAGTTGTTGTGCTCAAAGTCTTTGGCTAAAACAACAACTATGTGATTATGGAATCAATCATGGATGCATTCCTATAAGGTGTGACAATACAAGTGCTATAAATATTTCAAAGAATCACATTATGCACTCTCGTACCAAGCATATAGACATTCGACATCATTTTCTACGAGATCATGTTCTAAAAGGAGACGTGGAGATTACATTTGTTGATACTCATGCTCAATTAGCAGACATCTTCACAAAACCATTAGCCAAAGAACCCTTCTTCAAAATAAGAAGAGAACTTGGCATTTTGGATGAAAAGGATATATGAGACCAACACATTTGGTGACAGGTTCTTTCATTTAACCTATATGTTTTTATTGTGCAATTCTAAGTGTATGTATGTGTTTTTTAATCATAAATCTATGTGATATGTATGTTATACATAGAATAGATACTCATACATTGCATGTTTTATCAATAATTTTTTAATTTTTAAAAAAAATTTACCATGTGTAATCGATTACAGTATCAGGGTAATCGATTACATGTTCAAAAAGTTCAGTTTTTCGCACCATCGACGTCGTAATCGGTTACCAATTGGGTGTAATCGATTACATCCGCGAAAAATTTATAAACCGACAGCTTTTTCTGCATAAAAAGCGATTTCCAAAAACATTTCTTTCATTCTTGCAATCGGTTACCTCTCATCCTCTCTCAACCACCCACCTTCCAATCCTCATTTCTACCATTGTTGCTCAAATCCTTCACTTCTAATCCCTAATCCTCTTCCCATTCGTGGCCCTCTTCTGCTTTTTCCCCAAAATTTCGAACCCTAAGTCTACCTTCACCACTATCTTCACCATGGAACATTCAAGGAAGTTCAGAAGCAAGAATCCTTCTGTGAATGATGCAAGGAGAGCAAATCCCAATCCTCTGGACTTATCAAGGCTGTTTGCTAACACTGATCAAAGAACTCGCTTCCAACAGTTCATTGGTAGGAAACTCATCACTCCAAAGTATGTTAGTCTTATTGCCTTTGCTAGATTCAATTTTCCTTCATTGCTTGAAAGTCAGGAAGTGACACCACTTGCTATTGATTTTGGAAACTATTACCCTGATCTTGTTAGAGTGTTCTATTGCAATTTAGAGGCTAAGGGTAGTGGTCTGGTTTCTTGGGTAAAAGGGGTTCCAATTAAATTATCCTTGAAGCAAATTGGAGAGTTTCTTGATATTCCATTTGAGGGAGAAAGGATTCATACTGATTTCTTATGTGATTGGGAGGAGTATGACAAGAGAGACTTTTATTTATCCATGTGTCGATATGATGAGACTGAAATTGCCCACAAAAGACAACGATCTGGTGCAGCCTCCTCTGCTAGAAATATTCTCTCTGTAGGACACTTGAACGTTGATGATAGACTTCTTCATTATGTTCTCTGCTATGTCTTAGTACCTAAGGCCTCAAACTACTCTCAAATCAATGATTTTGAAATGCAAATCATGTATGCTATCAAGAATAACAAACCTATCAACTGGGCCTATTTGGTTGTGAATCACATGTTGTCACTGAAGCAGCGAACTACAAGTTTGCCTTATGCTAGACAAATCTCTCGATTGTTGGAGTGCTGCAATGTAGACACCAACAATGAGGTTTCTCTGGAAATGACACCTGCTGAAAATGAAATCCATATGGATATCTTACCAAAGATGGGTATAAACTGGGATGCTGCTGCACGAGTCTACAGGCATCGAAGCGATCTGCTACATCCTCCTGCACAAGAAGATGAAGAACCTCAAGATGGTGCGGTCACAAATCAAATGATTTTGGATGAGCTTAGGAGTGTCCGTGGTTACATGGCTGAAAGGTTTGATCAACTGTCTGCTCGCATGGACCGCCTTGAAGCTTTTAGAACTGACAATGAGGAGGATGACGAGTAGCCTGATTTGCTTCATCATGCATGCATCATATTCTCATTATGTCATACTTGTTTATGTTGGATTTCTTGTTATGTAATTCTTCCTTTAATTTTCCTTTGATTTCTGTTTTTTAATTTGGACTTTACTAAGTAGGACCTTTGCAAAGTTTGTATGGATGTTTAATATTAAGTATTTAGTTTGTGTTTGAATGAGCTTGGTAAATATATGCGCTATATTGTATTTATGCTACTTTTTCTTCTTTTTGATGATGTCAAAAGGGGGAGAAAGGAGACATTATCTGTATATCTTGTATTTTACTAACTTTTCAGGTTTCCCAACTCCAATACAAAGGGGGAGATATACAAGACAGGGGGAGCTTTTCCGTTCGCAAACCGTTAACAAGATTGGTGTTTGTCATCATCAAAAAGGGGGAGATTGTGAAGAAGATTTCCTTCTTAAACTTGGCTGGGTTTAGATGATGACAAGATTACTGATCAAAAAGAAGAAAAGCCTCCGATAGATCAAGTCAAAGATTTTACAGAGACTTTAATTATGTATTGTCAATTCTCTGTAAGTATGGTTTGTATCTTTGACATATTACAAGCTGTGATTATATAACTTAGATGTGCTCAAACAAATCATTCCTTAAGTTTAAAACTTAATCTAAGTTATTTTCAAAGTTAAGTGTTGAAGCAATCCTTTTGAAATCTCAAGAAAAAACTTTTTTCATTGTAATGTCGATTACCTCAAAGTCAGAATCGATTACCTAAAATCTCGGTGATGTGGATGCAATCGATTACCTAAAGGTGTAATCGATTACAGAAACTAAATTTTTGAATAATCGGCTTTCAGCGTACACATGTAATCGATTACCTGACGACGTAATCGATTACCACTGCTTCAAAATCAAATTTTCTGAAACGTTATGATTTCAAATGGTGTGTTTTGGCCACTGGAAAGTTGCCAAACGATCACCTTGCTTCAGACATGATCTGATGGTTATATATATACCTTTCTTTTACATCAGAACATATAGAACTTTCATTCTTTCAATCATAAGAGTTCAATATCATTTTACAAGTTCTAAACCTGCAAAACTTTCTTCCCTAGAACTTAGATACTATTTTCATATCCTGAAAAAGTTCTTGAGCACTAAGTTGTATAGTTACAAAGTGATATTGATCTGATACAGCCATATGCTTTACCATTCTTCACAATTATTAAACTCATCCTTGTGTTGGGTTTTGGTTTGAAAAGATAGTGGGGTGCTATCTTGTTGTATAGAGATTGTTAGGGAGCCTTGGGGTGAGGCTTGCTTGTAACAAGAATTTCTATCATAGTGAATTGCTCTGCCAGTGTCGGAAAAGCTGGATGTACCCAAGTGGTTAGGGGAACCAGTATAAATTCTTGTGTCTCAATCTTCTTCCTTATCCTTTTACTTTTGTTTATCAATCAAACTCCATCTATCTATCCATAAAACAAAAGAACAAAAAATCTCTAAAAGTCACTCGAAAATCGTTCAACCTAATTCACCCCCCCCCTCTTAGGTTGTATACCAGACTTACACTCGAAAAGTAGTGTAACTATTTGGGAAAAAGTGGAAATACTCACTGAAGGTGAGGAGTGGAAGTAGCCTAAGTTGGGTGAACCATTATAACTCTTGTGTGTAACTTTCTATTTCTTATCTCCCTTAAGTTTCTGCACTGCTCATTACAGAAAGTTTATTTCATTAAAACTTTACTCTTAAAAAGTTTACTTAAGCACAACTTTCTCGTTAAGAATTCTTATCAAACTTTGATATCTGACACTTATTTTCAACCATCATTCTACTTTCATAAACGTTCACTCTATCATTTGTTCATACATTAGAACGTTCATTCATCACTGCTTTATTAACCTTCTACACTTCAAGAAGTCTTTTGAGAGAATGTTAGTTAATTTCAGGAAGTTAAGTTTTAACAAGTCACAGTTTAACCCCCTTCTCTATGACATCAATTCACTTCAGAACCTCTAACTGGTTTTCCTATATTAGGAAATAGAGAAGATGAAGACTCAGAGGGATCATCATCAACACGACTGCCTTGATTGAATCTTGTCTCAATTTCATTGTCCAAATACCTTGAACAAAAAGTAAGCATCTCTTCAAATATCCAACCTTTGGCTATCGAGCCTTGAGGTTGTGCTTTATTACGCACAAAGGACTTCAATTTCCCCAAGAACCTATAATGTTGGAAAATAATGTGCATAAGCAACTTAGAAATTACAAGTAGACAATAATACTTCGGATCTCTCACAAATTTAATGATTGGCCATACCTTTCTATGGGATACATCCATCGATAATGCACCGGTCCCCCAGGTTTGGCTTCATCAACTAGATGTACCATAAGGTGAATCATAACCGTAAAGAATGATGGAGGAAATAGCATTTCCAAATGACACAATGTAAAAACAATTTGCTCCTTAAGCTTGTCTGGTTCACCATGGCTCAACACTTTGGCACACAATAGCTTGAAAAATGAGCATAAATCAACCAAAACTAATGCAACTTGAATAGGAAGCAAATTCCTAATTGACAAGGGTAACAATTGCTCCATAAAATGTGAGAATCATGGCTTTTCAATCCAGAGATTTTGTGTTGAACTAGGTCAACACATCTAGAGATGTTGCTTGAGTAACCATCCGGTACAGTAATGTCTTTTAAAGTGTTTAGCATCACATTTATTTCTTCCTTTGCTAGTGTAAAAAGAGCCGCATGAAACTTTTTTCCTTCATCTGGTGGCCAAAGTTCTCTTCTTATACCCATTGCCTGCAAGTCTTTTCTTGCCTCCACATGATCTTTTCTTTTGTCTTTGTCATTTATCAATGTGTAAATTACATTGTCGCACACATTCTTTTCAATATGCATTACATCTAGATTGTGTCGCAACAAGTTAAACTCCCAGTATGGAATTTGGAAGAATATGCTTTTTTTCTTCCATTATTGAGTTTGATTCTCATTCGTGTTCTTCTTACGAGGTCTCTTTCGGTTATCTAATGATTGCGGTTGCTTGCCAAGTGTAACTGATATATTCTCTACTTGTTTTAGGATTTCAGAGCCGAATAATTGTCTTGGTGGATCCCTATCCTCAATGTTTCCATTAAAGCGAAATCGATTCAATCGAAACTTGTGTCCTCTTGAGAAAAAGCGACAATGGCCCATAAAATGCCATTTCTTACTAAATGGAAGGCGAAGAGGACTTGCATCAAAATTACAAGATGGACAGGCTAACCCAGTATAAGTGTGCCATCAAGAAAGCATCCCAAGACCAGGAAAGTCACTAATGGTCCATAAAAGACATGCTCGCATCTTGAATACTTCATTTTTTGAAGACATCGTATGTCTCAACACCTTTTTCCCATAACTCCTTTAACTCAGCAATAAGGGGTTGTATGTAGGTGCCAATATCATTACCTAGCATTCGCTTTCCAGGAATCAGGCTTGAAAGAATAAAGTTTGTTGACTTCATACATGTCCATGGAGGAGTATTGTATAGAATGATAATTAACGGCCAAATGCTATAAGTGGCACTCAAAGTCCCAAAAGGATTGAACCCGTCACTTGCTAAAGCCAGTCGTACATTTCTAGGGTCTGAAGCAAAATCGGGATGTGCCAAATCAAAATTCTTCCAAGCCTTAGAGTCTCTTGGATGCCTCATCGTCTCGTCATTGTTATTCTCCTCGGCATGCTAAACCATACTCTTAGCTGTCTTTGAAGACATAAACAGCCTTTTCAATCTGGGAATCAACGAAAAATATCGCAATATTTTTGCTGGCAGCTTCTTTCGTGGCTTGCTAGAAGTCGAACCAAGATCACTTGCATTTTCTTTACCACGTTGCTTCCATCTAGACGTCTTACATACTTTACATTCCTCTTTATCTTCATCTTCCCCCCAATATAGCATACAATCATTAGGACAAGAATGTATCTTGATGCAATGAAGACTAAGCTTGTTAACGAGTTTCTTTGCCTCATAACTTGATGTAGGGATCTTTGCATGTTTAAAGGCATCATGCAACAACTCAATGATCATTGACATTGCTTTGTCACTGACTTGACAAAAGCACTTAATGTGATATAATTTCACCAAGAAAGACAACTTTGAGTATTTGCTACATCCATTATACAATGGTTGCTCTCCATCTTTAAGTAATTAAAAAAATTCTTTAGCTCCATAAATCGCTTCATGATGTAATTCCGGCGCACCTCCTCTATTGCCATCTCTTTGTTCATTTGAGGATGGGAAGGGAACTTCATTCGCACATATCCTGGAGAATCCAAATGCATCATTTATCATATTTTGCATCTGATCTTCATTTAGTGTGACTGGCATACAATCTCCATTTACTAGGTTCTCTTGAATAGAAGGAAAAACAATAGGTTTCCTCATCATTGTCTCCCCATGAAAACACCAAAATGTGTATCCACGAGGAAATGGTGTACATACTAAGTGGTCGTACGCTTCTTCTCGAGTCTTCCAATCTGTAAAACCACATTTACTACACGGACATATTATTGTACCTCGACTAGAGTTGTGTCAAAAAGCAAAATCTAAAAAGTCATTCAATCCTACTAAATACCGAGGTGTATTGCGTGGCATTCTAATCCAAGACTTATCCATATCTGAATACAAACATGTGCAATCAATTACCTTAAGACATTTATATCACTAATGTCACGAATTCATGTTCTTAAACAATATACATAATATTTTAAGTAATTGCATAGGATCTTTTAAGACTATGGCATATGAGGTTCATACAACAGCACAAAACCAAAACATATACATGAAAATTTATTCAAAGTTGTACAAAAATTATAAATAAAATGAACTTTATGCATAGATACATGCACACTAAACCACAACCAAAGCATTCAAGTGAAAATAAATAAGGGCAATATATCTTGTTTATCTATCCCATGAAACAAACAAACAGAGAGAAAACAACAACCCAATAAGGAAGTAACAAGTACATGTGTATACTCTTGGATAAGTACAAGAGTATACTTAAAGAAAATAAAAATAGATGTCTAAAGCATTTAATAAATATATTTTATAAATAAAAGCAAACTATACATTTGAAGGTGTCTTAAACATAAATAGTGTTCCATTGTTATAAGTGTAGCTGGTAACAATTAGCACTAAAATTGTTAATGGCATAGATAAATTTTTAAACCCATGTTCCATTGCTACTAGCATATTTTACTTCCATTTTTCTCACAAACTAACGTACTGAACAAGTCTCTAGTAATAATACTAAAAAAACCATAACTAAAAGAAAAGAAATATTTATTTAGTTAGTTAGTTAACAATAAAAAGAAAGTTATATCAGCTTTTAAAACAAATAATAAACAAATGGAAGTCACAGAAATGAAGCAAATTCAAGCCAGTCTAGAATGCTCTTCCATCTATAAATTTATTTATTTTTTCTGATTCTATACAAAAAAATAAATAAATAAATACATATAAGGAACTAGCAAGGTAGGCAGCTAGAATTTTTTTTCTTTTTTAGATAAGTAAAATTTTATTGAAAGGCTCCAGCTGTAGCATCACTATGGATATCCCCCCACCTTCTAGGAAGGATTGAAGACACCCAGACTATCATTTGTTAGAAGCTAGAGAAAGAAAGAAAGCAAACTACAATGTTCCAAAACACTACAACCCATCCAGCATAGACATCACCAAACCATTATAATTCCTACAACTAACAAGAGAGGCTTCATGTACAGCCACTCCTATCAAATAAAAGCAATTACACCTACATCCAAATTTAAACATATCACTCGCCCCTAATCTTTGTCAAGTAGAATAAAAACAAGTTTTTACAAGCAGCCACAACACTATAACTAGTATACACCACCAATAAAATTGATACTATTGATTTTGTTGCTGGTTGCATCCTCCTCATCTTATAACAAGTGCCAACACCAATACAAACAGACCCCAAGGCTATCACCTGCTTCCTTGGCTATTCAGGTAGGTAGCTAGACACATAAGTTGGAAGCCGTTATTATGTATTCTCATTTTTAAGGTATCGATAAACATGATTTGACGATTCAATTTGAATATGTAATCTTCTATAGGTTTTGACCTATCTCATATTTGAAGCTGTCCTTAATCAACCCAATTTTCCCATTTCTAAATAAAGCATCTGAAACTCACCAGCAAATGATTACCAAGCATGATTAACAAGAGTGCTCCAAAAAAAAAATCCCCAAGAATATAGATAGAGACAACAACAGACTTGAAGTGGATTGGATTAAAGAGAACTGACATTATCAAAAACACAAGAACACATAGCAACAATAAGAAATAACCTTAATGCATTTACAACTCTTAAACCTTGCTGGAAGAAGAATTCTATTCAGAAGTAAACTGTTGACATCAACTTATTGCAATTATAAAACATTATAAATCAATATGATATGAGCTTCTAGGTTTCCATTAAAAAGAAGAATACAAAGATTAATCAGAAAAAGAAGCAGCACAATACAATAAACGTATATTCAGAGCTCATAGTGGTGAAGACTTGTTGAAAATCCCAAACTTAAAATAATTTTGAAGCACCTCCTCTCTTAGACGATGAAACCCCAAACCTAAATGGGGTCACTGGTATCCCCTTCTCAAACAATAAAATGGCAACAGTCATTGTGAACAAAAAAAAAAAATACATACAAGATAGAGAAAGAACCTGGGAGAGAGACAATCTGAACAATACCAAAAGCTTCGACCTTCTCCTTGATAAAACAGTGCCGTATTGAAAGCTTTCACCTTTCTTTCTACAAAAAGGAAAACGTAAGAGACGGAGGGAAGAGCGAGAACCTCTGAGAGAGAGAAAGAGAGAGGGAACCAAAAGCTTTTTACCTTTTTATCTACCAAAATGAAAACCTAGTAGACACAGTGAAGGTAAAAGTGATAATAGAAACTTGGTGTGTTCCTGGAGGGAAATCGAAAACGAGTGCAGCGCGAATGAACAGGGTACCACGTGACCGTAAGGTGCTTTAATCGCTTACTGGAAGGGGGAAAAACCTGGAAGGGGAAAAATCCAAAACGCTCACTGGCAGTTCCAACCGCCTCTATGCACGAAACAGAGAACCACGGTCACCGCTCGGGTTTTAATCGCCTTCTTTGGAAAACGATTAGTGTGAGTTCCAACCGCCCCTATTCTACATAATTTTTTAAAAAAAAAAAGGAAAACGAGAAAGAGTGTATAGCGCGAAGGAACAGAGTACACGTCGTTTTAATCACTTTCTTTGTGTGGGTGTGTGTGTGTGTGGGGTCCACAATGATTACTGGCAGTTCTAACCACCCCTATTCTACATATTTTTTTTTAAAAAAAAAGAAAATACAATTAAAAAAAGAAAATACATGATCACTGGCGGTTCAACCGCCCCTATTCTACATATTTTTTTAAAAAAGCCAATACATTATCTAACTGGTGGTTCAAACCGCCATTAAACTCAACTGGTATCGTGCCCGTCTTTCCGCATTTGCAAAATATGATGGTCCTCTCCCTCTGTCTTTATTGAAAGTTGAAATTGAAACAGCCCACCCAGAGAAAAATAGTTGAGACATTTTTTTCTTTTGTAAATTCAAAACCACTCTATGCAGTTTTTTTTCCAGTAACCGTATAATATTGGACGGGAGTCATGGGTAAAACTGGGGAAAAAGATTAATCGACTCTTTGTTGTGGTTTGAGAGTGGTTAATGTGAAGGGTATTTTTGGGAAAAAAAAGTCCACACCAAAACTCTTGTATCCCCTTTATTATATGTTATAGATAAATTTACATTTTCTAATCTTTTAAAAACAGAAAAAGGTAAAAAAATAAATAAATAAATCTTAAGGGCGGTAGTTACCACCGCTAGAATTAAATTAAATTAGCTTTATTAATTTTAAAATATGAGTATTGTGTCTGAAAATACATGGAAATCTTAGTGGCGGTGGTAATCGCCAGGAGTCTCGTAGTGCCACCACAAACCTTCTAAGACTAGCGTTAGCTATAGAACTGATGCTATAACACTTACTTTGCTGTGGTCGCCGTTGATCGCCGCTAAGCAACTGCCGCTAAGCTTTGTTTTTGGCGTAGTGATTTCAGTCGCGATTGTGAAGGGACCAATCTGAATCTGTAAGTGACATCAGGTCGAAGAAGCCTAGGCAAATCGCTTAAAGACTACTGGCAGAGTTTTTGCGCTGACAGGAACAGGGGAGTCAGAATATGAAGATCATATCCAAGGTACGTACCACATTTCAAGAACCACTCAATTATACCTTATATCTCTGGTGCGACACATTCTTCCATTATGTAGGAACTTTGTAGTAGTCTTAATAGATTGCCTCTTGATGACGTAGACGATATTCTTAACATAGATTGGTTAGATTAACCCCATCATCTCGTATCACTCCGATAAGACTACTGTTCCAGCCTCAACAGTTGAAGAAGCAAGTCAAAGATTGGATGCAAAAGCAACTTTACGCTAAGATTGTTTAAGTGCAAATTTTGGTTGGAGAAGATTAGTTTTCTTGGACAAGTAACCCCCAGAGGAGTTAAGTATGAGGCAGCGAAGATGGATGGAGTTCTGGTAGGACAATTTAACTTTTGAGTACTTGCCAAAGAGAATTGAAGACCGGGAGGTGAAGCAACTACACGGAAAGGAGATTTTTCTAGTGAAAATTATTGGAAAAGAGCAACAAAAGGAAGCACTATGTAGGAGCGAGAGACTAGGGTGAAGAATTGTATCTACAACTATTTACCACAGGTGAATAGAAATTCCGAGGACGAAATTTTTATAAGGGGTGGAATTGTAACACCCTGAATTTCTTAAGCCTAAGCGTTAGAAATTATAGGGCCATTAGGTGTTATTTGGGGGTTGAATATGTGCTTTAGTACCCATTTACATAAGGACGTGTCTAGACTCAGCTCTATCATTATGTTTAGTCAATTCAGTCTCGTATTCTTCATTTTCTAGCCCTTTAAGGACTGAATGAGAATTATACGTCTTCATGAAAGTTATAGCTTTATTTCTTATCTTTCAATTGGCTTTCGTTTGACTCAAATTTGATACCCACAACTCTAGATAAGCTCTCCCGAGTCAATGCAGCGCAAGTGTAGAATTGGAAACACATGAGTGGAGTTAAAATAGATTTTACACCATGTTAGAGTTTGTTTTATGAAAGGACCGTGAAACATGATTTTGTAGGAAATTCTCTTATCTTTCTAACGAAACCAAGAACACCTCAATCGGATGCCTGTAATGCAAGTTATAGCCAAAACTAGTCATTGTGAATAGATTCCCACATGCATGAATCGATTCACACCTGCTGACAGCGTTTTTTTAATTAGTCGGTCGTCCCGTTTTGGCCTGTTTCGTCTCCAAAAGTGATAAGACCCCTAAATCACAACCCAAACCTAATCCTAGACTTATTAGAACTCTAAATCCTAATTTTAAACATTGGTTAAGAGCTCTCAAGAACCCTAGAACTCTTTAGAGCTCTATTGTTCTCATTGACATCATTTTCACCGTTTCTCTCTTGTTTCTCAACCAAATTGAGTCCCACCTTCGAGGATGTGATCATAAGAACATTCTCTTCATCCCTCATGATTTAATTTCTATTTTTATGGATCAAAATTCGTGACCCTCACTGTCATATGGTTTTTACCCTTCTAGGGCTCCTTTCTCTGTATTCTAATTGTTGAACTTGGAGTTGTTGCGTACCAGAAGGCTTGGACTAGAAAAGGACTCAATCCCGAACCTTTTGGGATGCTTTTGGAAGGCTAAAACTTCTGTCCAAGGTATGGGGGTGGATGATCTCTTGAAAAGAGGCTTATGGCTTCAAATAATATGTTAGGGATTTTCCATGATCACTATGCCTTGCGGGGCAGACCTATTATTGTATAATCCTTGCAAGAGCATGGATTTGAATGTCTATGGTTTATGTTTTAATTTAATTGGAGGCCCTTGTAAGAGCAAGGAGCCATAAGAGTTGTTAATTAACATGTTTAAGTGGATTAAACTATGTTTATTATTCAAAGGTTGATGCTTTATATGTTGCTGTTGAAAAACGCATGATTTAGGATAATTAGCATTGTTTGGCTTGTTTAATGGCATAGATTGTAACATAAAGTCGATGTTTTGCATATTGATTAGGTGTTCTTATGCCTAGAATTAAATTAGAATTTATAGCTAGCATGTTTTAGAAGATTAATGCATGTTTAACAACAAAAAGTTGGTACTTTGTGTGTTATGGCATAGCTTGGGATTATTAGTAGTAGTTAGATTGTTTAATAACATCAATTGTGGTATGAAGTTGCTATTTTGACAATTGAATTAACGACTCTTATTCTTAGAATTGATAAATAACATGTCTTTGTAAATTGGTGTGTGTTTAATAACAAAAGGTTTGTGTTTTATGTGTATTTATTAGTATGAGCATAATATACGATTATTGATGTTATTTAATTTATATGAAGCATGATTCATATGTTTTAATGATTGACTAAGAGTTCTCATGTTTAAAATAATTTGGAGTTGTTAACAAGTGTTTTTATATGGCAACTAGAACGTGACTCGTGCGATGCACGAATTTTTGATCTTTTTTTGGGGATGTATTGAAGATACTAATATAATTTATAAAGATATTTTGTCGTTTGAAAGTGGTTATTTTATGTAAAAGGTTGTATTTTAGAGACGTCTCACTAATTGATAATAAATGTTAGTATAAAATTATTTTGTTGAACTGTAAATATGATAGATGTATTGTTTGATGACTTCTTAAAAGTAATTATATTTGTAAGATGTAAGTTGGAAAATATTTTTTTTGAAAATATTTTTTTGAAATATATAAACGGAAGTATATTGGAAATACATGGCTTTGATGATTAGTTTATTTATTTCTTTGAGTTATACCACATAATAATGTAATAAAAAGATAAATGTACATAAATTATGTTTATTAATAAATAAATAGTTAGTTTGTTGATAAAAGTCAAGTAACTATTAAATTAAGAATTTTTTTTTGTAAGATACATTATTGTATAAGAAATTTTTAAACAAATTAAATCATAAGGATAAACATCTTAATTTTAAGAAATATACTCATATTTGAATTAAATAGTTATGAAATGAAAATTGAAAAAAAAAACTAATAACGATAGATTAATATGAATTCTAAATGATAAAACATAAATTCAGTACATCAATTATCAAAAATAAATTCAGTAGACCAAATTATAAGATAAAACTATTTAAAATTGGATATTTTAAATTTATAAATTAAAAAATAATAAATTTTGATTATTTTATAAATTAATAGCTATAAAGTTGTTAAAAATAATAGTCGAATTAGCAAATCATTTTAGAAATTCAATGATATGGACAACCATCTAATGAATAAAATAATTTATAAAAAAACTCATTGTTATTGTCATAGTCAAATCGCGATAGGAGCGGCGAATGATAATCCTCTTGATTATCTAATTTTTATATTCCTTGTGAAGTCGAAATATACATGTAAATTTGACTCAAACTTTATTTTTGTCTCAATTTAGAGTTATTTATGCATAAATGTCTACAAATATTCTATTTATATACTTTTCAAAAGCTGCTAGCGAAAACCAAACAGGATTTAGAAGTGTCTATCCTTTTTTTCAAAGTGACTATCCTAACAACTTGTTTCAATTAAATTAAATTTTAAAAATTGTCCAATATAATCAAACAGAGAGATCCAAAGTGTTTATTCTTAATAACTCAATTTTAATTTTAAAATTAAAAAGTGTTTGTAATGACAAAACAGAAAGTAGATCCAAAATAGTCATTGCTAACATCCTAACTATTTACAATTTTAGAAAAAAAAATATCTGACCTAGATTAAAAATATTTGACTTTGATTTTAAAAATTTGTTAGTTTTTTATATACATAATCCTTTGTTTAAAATGGCATTTGATTTTCTATTTACTTAAAAGAAAATAATCTTGATTGAAATGAAAAAAGATTTTTTTTTCCTATAATTTTCTTTGTAAAATAGAATCAACGCATGACTGCTTCTCTCTTTAATTCAAAACAATTTTCATTTTTTTGTTGAACTAAGCTATAAAAATATAAAAAGTGAATCTCCTCATCCAAAAGATAATCACATACTACTTTACCAAAAAAAGATAATCATGTACCAGGTGTACATAACCACAAATGCAATATTGCACGTAAATTGCAAGACGATCAAACTTTATACTTTTACGAACAAAAAATATTGTAAATCATGTAACAATACTCATATTTGAATATAAACATAAGAAAAATAAATTTCCTTCTCAATAACCATCACAATCTTTTCATTAAAAAAAAAACCATCACAATCCGTTACTCGTCATATTGGGACTTGCCCACTTAATCGCACACTTATTCATTCAACAACAAAACTTTGTCTCTTCACCACCCGTGAACAAAAAATAGTAAAATGATGTGTATTACATGTAACACAAAAAATATACACTATCACAGTATTACTACCAACCAATTTGCGTACCCAAAATAAAGAAAAGAAATTAAAAAATAAATAGTATAAAAAAATAAGAAAAGGTAAATGATCATTTATGGAACAATACAACACAGACTATACAAATGCAATAAGAAATACCAATTGTAATGTTTCATCTCTTTTAGTTTTGAAAGGTGTGTCCCTAAGACTGGGACAAAACAATACCAAAAAGAAAAAAAATCTTAAATTTGGATGGTCTTTCATGCTTCTTTTTATAATTGAATATTTCGATATTTTTTCTTTTCTCACTAATATATTTTATTTATGTGAGTAATGAATTATAATAATGAATTATAATATTTCGATGTCCCTAATACATTTTATTTATGTGAGTAATGAATTATAATAATTTTTTTATATATAGTCAAAGTAATTAAATAGAAAACCATTATAGAAGATAAAACAAATTCAACTACCAATTTATTTTTATTTTACCATTTTATTATTTATCTACACTTTTTTTTTGTAGAAATTGGTGTAACTAACATTTTCAGCCAACACTTGGACTTAGGTTTCGTGTTTAAATGTTTTTTTGTCTTATAAATTTGAAATAAAAAATAAAAAAAAAGTAAAAAATGTTTTAAAAATTTTTATATTATTATATTAAACTAAAATAATGTTTAAAAATTTTAAAAATGTTTTTTTGATATAGCATATAATATAAACATACATTTTGTAAAACAATATAAATTTTTGATGCAAGAAAAAAATGTAAATAAGCATTAGGTTTATATAATAATATAAATATATTAACTTTATCATATAAAATATTTTTTTACACAATCATTTATGATACTTTTTTTCCTTTAAAACCATTAATTCATAAATTAATTGAAGCACTTATTACATAAATTAGTTAAAACAATTTAAAACAATAAAAACTAATTGAGGATACTAATTAAAAATAAGTCTATTTCTTTTATTCTAAAACTATTAATTAAATTGCAAGATTACCAATTAACCGTTAAATGGACAACGAAAATTTTCAATATTGCCCCTAGACAACACTCCTTTATATATATAGATATGTCCAATTAGTGTTGGTTTATTGGTATTGGAGGTGTTAATGTAGTAAAAGCATGATTTAGTACTCAATATTTTTATGATGATTGCGTGAAGGCATGGTACATTAAGTATGTGCTTATATGTGTAGGATTAACTTAGAGTTATTAAATGGTATGGTTGTAGTGGTTAGATAAATGAATAACATTGATTTATTGAGTTTAATGAATGATGACTAGAAGGAACACGTGTTAGTAGGGGTTAGTGTGATTAATGATGTGTAGCTACTGTTTTCCATTATTAGAATGAGTTGGGGTTGGTATCGTTCAAATAGGAGAAGGTTAAATATGTTGATGATCTAGAAATAATTTATGAAGTGCATTGTGTGGAGACTAGATGAATTAGATGTATTAGGATGAGTAGTTGTGAATTAAGGAGTTAAGAGGAAGATGAAGGACATGTTTTAATCACCATGGATACAGATTGGATTATAAAGGATTTAATTCGTGAATTGAGTCTAAGGTAAATGATTAGAGACCTTAGAGACAACATAGTAATTGCCCCTGACCTTGGATTGGATGTGGGACCACTTAGGAGGAGTCCCCAATGCGCGAAGTATAGAAAAACAGTGCTACAGTACTGCACTTTTGCAATTCGATTCACAGAATGTCGTTTGAACTTGAATCGATTCATGGGGCTAATGAATTGATTCATGACTTGTAAGGGTTGGTTAAAATGACGTGACGTGGACGTTGAGGAGTAGACTATATGCTGCTGCTTAGCTTAGCAGTTATTTACGTATTATATTGATATTATTTACCGATGTAAAACAAAGGGTCAAGCTCTGAGAATTGTGGCAACGGGTTGTTGGGTTTTAATTCCGCAATTTATTTTTATTCCGCAAATGGGTTATGATGATGTGAAACTTCTATTCCATGAAAGATTTTTTTAAAACCATATTTTTATCTTATTCGCATATGTACGATGGGGTAGAGGGTGTCACATTCACTTTTGCTTCTTTCATCTCCTCAGCTTTTCTACATTTCTCCACCAAAAATTGAAGATGGCGAATTTCAAGTGACAACACAACTTCCTTGATATCATACCTTAAATGTAACATCCCAAGTGTAACACCCTGTTCCCGGAGCAATACTAAACTAAAACAAAACTCTACATGCAATGAAATTTGCAAAATGATACTCTTCTTGTCTTTTTGAAATACAGTAATATATTTTTTTAAACGTCTTTTGCAAAACACAATTAGAGTATCTACAGCGTTTTAGAAATATGATGGTATTCTACCATGCAAAAGATAGATGCAACTAAATATGTACATATATACAATTCAAAAGGAAGGATAGCTGTCAAGTGTTACATACAGAAAACTGTAAGTAAATATACACAGGTAGGAATACACCTAAAGTATGAACACCCTAACAAGAGTAATCATACTTCTGAGGTCCTCTTGGTAGTTACCCACGCAGGGGGTTGCTCCAAAAGCAAATCCTCAAATCTACCCAACCGCCACAAAATACAACTGATCAGACAGACTGGTCATCACAAAAAAATATGTACAACACAGACAGACGTCCTCAACTACCCAAACTACACATCACTACCCAGGTCCTCTGACAGGTCCTCCTCCTCCTCCTCCATCAAGTCGTCCTCATTATCGCCAGTCAAATCAATAAACGGTGCCGAAACAGGTACTCCCTCTGGCCTCTCCTCCTCCACCAGTACATCATCAATCCATCCCACGCCGCTGCATCCAACCTCACCGCACATCCGACAAACAGGGAGAGGATCCACAGGTGAAGTGGGTGTCCTGATACGTAAGGGAGGAGTCGGAACAGTCTCTGGCTCTGGTTCGGGATTCGCTACGGGACTAGATGAATCTGCCACAGCGCGTGAAGTAGAAGCTCCCACCGTCCATCCTCTCATGCCAACACTCTTACGAGCTGTAACGACCCGTTTCCGGACCGCTACCGAGCTCAACATACCGAGCTCGAGTTACCGAGCTCGACACACCAAGTTCAAGTTACCGAGCTCAACACAACGAGCTCGACTACCCTGTATGCGATGTGTTTCAAAACGATACTCTTGTGCCCTTTTAGAAAAGTACGGTCTATTTATTTTTATTTATTTTTATAAAACCAGCTCGTGCACATCAGAGTAATTACAGGTTTTCGAAACATGATGCAACTAAGACACAAGGCTTAAATTCTAATAAAACATACATGCATACCACTCGAAATAATAATGTATACAAAATACAGAATAAGAATGTATAAAGAAATACACCTAAGGTATGACGACTTCAAGAGAGCAATCATACCCTGGGGGTACTTCCGGCAGACACCCACGCAGGGGGCTGCTCCAAAAGTAAACAGCCAGTCTACCCAGTGCTCAAAATAACATCTAGCCCAAACTGGTCACAACCACTATACACAAAAACATAGGTAAAACAATCACGACAAGTAGAGGTCGTCGCCCTGATCCTCGTCGAGCTCCTCCTCGCCATCATCTGCTGTTGAGTTCCCTGCGCCCTCGACCTCGCCTGGGTGATCATCATGGATTGAAGGCACCACGGGAAAGGGTCAACTTCTCAACAATTCAAGATAAGCACGACATAAAGAAATAAGCAACACAACAATGTTTATCAATCACCAAACGTGACTCGACCATCTCACTCTAGACTCGACTCTTATTCCGGAATATCGCCAGCTGGTCCATCCCCAAACTGACGCAATAGGTAAGCGGCAGGTCCAACCCCAAACCGATACCATGCATTAATCAGCAGGTCCAACCCCAAACTGATAATGCGACGTCTAGTCAATCTCCCGTAAACAAAAAGGGGACCTAGCACCCTTAGTTATCCGGGTCACGGCTCAAAAACGTCATACGACTCGCCTAGCTCTCTCACTCGATGATTAGCTCGCCGCAGTCAAGGAGTGGCAAATAAAAGTACTTGATCACATATCAAATAAAGAGAGCATGCTTAACATGAAGAAAACGCAATTCGACATTTAAGCAATAAAAACATTTTGCATGAAGAAACGCAATTCAACAGCAATTCACAATTCACAACATTTCAAGCTCGACACCAATCAAGGAATCCATACACAATAACATATAAAATAAAGTCTTAATAATGTCTAAAAGTTGCCCTTACCGAACTCCAAGCTAATGCTGCTCGACAACGACCTCGACACGGCTGTCTTCAAACGAGTTCGACAACGACTTCTCTTACTCGATCTCGACACGTACGCTTCTCAGTCGACCTCGACACGTACACTTCTCAATCTGGATCCCACTGCTCCCACGTCCTCGGGTTCGCTCTCTCGTACACCTCGATTCGGAAATCACACGATCTCGGGAATCAGACTTCCTAAAACAAGCACAACTTAGTTCCATCTATGGGTTCTAATAGCACTTAGCTCTCATCCCAATCCTAACCACAAAGTTAGGGTTTTCGATCAAAAGTTCATGAAAAAGGTTATCTGATGTTACAACAGGTAAATCGACAACAACAACAACCAGAAGCAACATACAACAAACTAAAACAAGAAATCAAAACAACCAAAAAGGAAGGGTTTTTGGGCACTGCCTGTTGCAGAAAACAGGAAAATAAATTTGTTTTACAAGCTCAAATAATCGGTTAGAAAGGTCGGTCATGTCATGAACAAGAAAACCTATCAATATGACATGATTTGGAAGCATAAAACTGGCTAAAATGGAGAGAAGAAGTGGCGCTAACAGTAGCATGAAGGAAGAGAAAAATCTGTTTTTCATACCTCAAATGGTGGTCGAGAAGGTGAGATATGTCGAGAGGATGATGAGGAACAAGATTGATGAAGAAGGTTTATGCAGAAGCTCGATGGAACTCAAGGTTCTTCGATGGAAGTTTTGGAGAGGAAGAGGAACTCAGAGAAGAAGGGAGAAGAAAGAAGAAAAGAGAAAGTGAGTGTTTGTGAGAGCTGATCGAATATACAGCTGGTGAGGGAAGGGCATTATCGTAACTACTGTTATGAGATGCCAATCCCATCAATCATTCTACCCATCTAATCTCTCCTCTCTCATGATTACCCTCTAAGCTATAGGTTACAGATCTAAAAAGAAGCACAGCGTCGAGAACTGCAACCAGATAATATAATATTACAAACAATATAATCATAACGCTGAATAACGTTCGTAAAAATACGTGTTATCATCTCGACACGATGTCGACTAGGGTGCTTGTGCAAGCGCACAAGGCTCTAACACGAGTTCGTGCACGCGGCCTCCTTAGTTCGACATGCGACCTCCTCAGCTCGGTATGCGACCTCATCAGCTCGGTGCGCGATCTCAGCAGCTAATGCACGCGATCTCCTCAGCTCAGCAGCTAGTGCACGCGGTCTCCTCAGCTCAGCAGCTAGTGCACGCGGTCTCCTCAACTCGGCATATGACCTCGGCACGCGATCTTGGCACGGGATCTCGACACGAGGTCATGGTACGAGGTCTCGACACGAGATCTCGACGCGAGGTCTCGATACGACGTCCTAATACGAGGTCGATCTCGTCCTCAGGTGTTACACGAGCGGTCCTACGAACCTTTGCACCACCAGGTATAGGTGCGTAACGATAAGTTGTCCTCCTAGGAATCTCGAAAGACTCGTCTGGTGAAGTAGTAGAGGTAGTCCGTATCACTCGGTCCTGCTAAGTGCAACGCCATCCGTCCACGATTTGTCCAACCATCACAAGAAAGTTCACGGTACGCCGTGAAATCTTCTGTCATACTTCCAGTCTGTCTACTCGAATCGTCTCTATCACATCCCCTCTATATACAACTCGGCCTAAAGTGGGTCGAACTCCATAGCCGAGGGTATGTTCTTGTCCGAAAAGTCAAAGATCGACTCCGACAACATCGTCATCGCCGGTTTCTCCACCACGTTCACCATCGTCTGGGTTACAATCATTAATACGAAGAACCACGGGCAAGGGTCAACTTCTTAAATAGGGACAGATAACACGGTATCGCATAATACATAACCCCTATCAATGCAACTACATGCCACTGTTTATGATTCCGGAATAACCTACGCCATGGTTATATCGTTTTGTACGTACCAAATCCGACACTTTTCCATGCGATGGGTCAAATTAACGACGCCCCTGAACTCCTGTGTGATACCCTCACCCTAGGACGTTCAGGTCGAAGTTACCACAATGCATGACAATGCATTCCACATACTTCAATGAACATATCAATGCAAATGATATTTCAAATAAGGCATAATTAAATAAACATTTAATTATCCAGCACCATTCTCAGGAGAATATATCTTAACATAGTTTAAGCATACATGCAAGCATAACATATTAAACAGTTCATATCAGTTCAGCAAGTCACAACAATCGTCAGACATAAGCATACAAAACTTAAGCACATACAATTTGAAGAGCCCTTACATATGCATATAACAACAAATATGCATCACTAAAATAATATCTAGAAGAGGCCCTTACCAAAGATTAATAGCCCATGTGTCAAAGCACGTCACAGTCATACTCAGCACGTACTCAAGTCCTCAAAGTCCAAAACAGTACACACCAAAACTTAGCACAATTCTTGTTCACTCAAATTAATTCCCTAGGTTATGGTTCAATTCTAACCTATAGATTTCTCAACCCCAAGAATCTTTTAACAACACACACTCACACTTGAAATAATACATAAAGTTGAAAAATAATTATTTTAAGGACTAAAAATTCACTTTCTTTTACTCTTGAAACAAGAAACAAGTTCTAAAATCAGATGATTTTCATAACAATACTTGATCAAGGCTCCACTTGGTTTTAGGATTTCAAAGATCCCACCTCACCTAAGTGCTTCATTGCCTTAAAGCCAAAACAACCTCTCAAATCCAATTCGAACTCTTTCCAAAATTTTCCAAAGTTTAATTAACAACCCAATACAATTAATTCAAGTCAAGGACACCAAAATTTTTCTTCCCAACCCTTATAGGGCTCTCAGCCAACACACACATACATAGGGAAAATTTGTAAAATTTTTAAATCAACCAAACAACAACACACAACACACAATTCCTTTTCCAAAACCTTCAATTTTTCCAAAACGAAATATTAACTCAAGTACATTACCCTATCATGGCTTATTCAAGCATAAGGGTTTCCAAAATCACAAGTTTCCTTTGATCAAATTCAAATTAACAACAACAACAACAACAATTTCAAGTATCAAGGAGTAATAACCCCAAACTAATTGCATGATTCACATGAGAAATCACATATCCCCTATCCCTTGAGCAAATCGGCCTAGGGTTTGAAAAATTTGGGGAAAATTTTGATCCTTTCTCTCATGATCATAATCAAGTCATAAATAAAGCATTAAACACACAAGGAATCAAAAAAACATCTCCTACACCAACATTAAGGGGCCATGGTTTTTGGGTAAGAAAAATAAGTGGAAAGTTTGCTTTCTAACTTATTCATAAGCCAAGAAGATGGTAGTAGTTAGATGAAGAAACTAGAAGCAAATGATGTTGAAGAAGTAGGAAAAATCACACATGGAAGGAAGGAGAAGGAAGCCATGGAAGAACTTGGTGTCTTGGTGTTTCTCTCCACTCTTGGTTGCTTGAAAAAAAAGAAAATGAGGTAGTGAGAATGGGGAGGGAATCGCGGCCAGAATGGATAAAAAGGGAGGAGAGAAAAAAATTAAAAACAAGCTTTTATTACTTGGTTAAAAATGGTTTACAAAAAGCACCACTTAATTAACCACCAAAAACTTGACACCTAGACACTTAAAGTAAGATTCTAATCTAATCGCTAAGTCTAAACATCTAATCTCTCTCTTCTCATGATTACCCCCTAATCCTAGAGTTTTGAGTGTTCTAAAATTACGGCGTCGAATAATCGCATTAACAATAATTTGTTAGCCGATAAATCACGAAAATTAATTTACCTAGAAATTAATTCACCATGTGATAATAGTTTATCATAAATAATAAAAATAATTGAAAATACTCAATCATAGTCACAACAAGTTACGATTCGATTTTTATCGAAATCGGAGTTCGTTTAAATTTTTATTACGGATAAAACTACCCGGCAATTCAAAAATACGGCGAAACTTCGTTAGAATTTTTCGACGATTTTTGAACCATAAATTAATATAAAATATTAATTCTCAAATTTAATTTTATCCTGATTTAATTCAATCACTTACTTATCAAACAAGAAACTGTTTATTATAGCATAAATACGGTAAATTACACTATAATAACATTAATAACGCATCGTAAAAATTACGGATATTACACCACGTTTTCGCCACTCGTTTGTGTGTATTTTGTGCTTCGTGTGTAATATACTGTTTAGGGGCATTTTGGTCCTTTTCATAAAGTGCATAATTTGGAAAAACGAATTTCATATTTGAGATCCACTCAGCTTTATTAGTCAGTGGTAAAATTTTCGTATTTTAATTTTGACGGAAACTTGGCATCGTTTGGACTACCCGAGTAACGTTTTTACCGCCAAAAAAGCTCGTTTCAGCCCTCAGGCAGATTCTTTATAAAAATCCTGTTTTAATTAATCCTATTTTATGGGATGGAAATAAAATTTATATTGATCGTATTTTTCCACCGATGTTAGTTTTAATCGCGTATAGATTTAATCTCTCGATGAGAATTTTAGCGATATTATTAGGGTTTTTTCCTAATTAAAGTCTTGGATAAATATTAATAATTATAAATAAATTTATCAACTATATTTGATAAATTTTTGGATTACAAAAATGGGTTTTCATTCTGATCAAGTTCAAAAATGGGTTTTCTTTGAGGGTTACGCTGAAACTCGCATAACTTTGTGTGTGTTTTGAATTAAGCTTTCAAAATAGAGATTTGAGCTTTCCTATCCATTCTCGTTAAATTCTATCTCACAAGAATTTTGATTTTGAGAACTTTTCAAAAATGAATCAAATAGTGGATTTTAGGGTTTTGTGTGTTTAAGAAATCCTAGGATTTTGATTTTCAAATATGTGCTTGGATTTGATCCTAACACAATAACCCTAACCTTGTTTTAAATTTTAGTTGGTTGAAAAGCAATTTTCCTCACAACTTGGCCCTAGGCCGTGGGCTCTCTTATGGAAGTAAAGGGGAATTCCAAATTTTTCTATGTTTGATTTGTGTTTATGTAATGTATGTTAGGTTATTTGTGTGTTGGTGGTTCGTGTGAGCACCGAGGAAATTATTGACGAGTGTGAAAAACCTAACCCTAAGGTAAGGGAAATCGTCTCATTGAGTTTTAGCCTATGTTGAGTTTTGGGTGTTTTGGATGTGTTTATGTTATTTTGGTGTGTTTGAAGGTGATTGTGTGCTAAAGTTGTGTTTTGGAGATACTTGGTATCAAAAATGTGATTCATGAACTTAGTTGTGAAAGTTGTGTATTTGATTATGTTTTGATGACTAATTGTATTGGAAGTGATATTATGTGATGAATTGAAGTTTAGTTATGTGAGATGTTGAATTGGCATTCGATAATGCATATTTGAAAACCATAAGTGTGGTTAAGTTTATGTTGTGATCTATGTGACTTAAGTTGTTTGAGATTGTTGATGTGAGATTCAAGTATAAGTTGAATGCAAATGTTGTTATGATTTGAAAAATCATTTTGAACTTATGTGACAAAGCTAGAATTAAATTATGATGATTGTTAGTTGATTTGACGGCATAGTTAGACTATGACCTAATGCGTTTAATTTTAGGTGTCAAAATGTTTTTCGACCACTTTTGAAAAGTGGAAGTTTTCTTGTAAATACAAACATGTCATGGCAAAATTTTTACCAAATAAATAGTGTTTTACCAAATGAATAGTAAATGTGTCTTTTAGTGCTTTGAACTAAGTAGTGCCATACAAGTATTTTTGTGTCACTTTCAAGTTGAAAAGTGAGTTTTGAACTTATTTTAAGTTAAGAGTTTTCAAAAGGACCAATTTGGTACTTAAATGTAATTTTAAGTTGAAAAGTGATTTTGAAGGCTTGAATGCCAAGTTAAGGTGATTTTGGGTCAAGATTTGGAATATGTGACCTTAAGGTGAATATGTCGTTTCAAAAATATTTGGTAAGAGTCAAATGATTTTGACCAGTAACTTACAAGTAGACTTAGGTCTTAAAAGTGACTAAGTTGTATTTTTCTATGCTTACCAATATAAGTACACATTGAAATGGAAGTTAAAGTTGTAAAACTTCAGGGTGATTGGTATCATTTACCTCGTTGCTATAAAAAATGAAATAATTGTTGTGATGTATTCATATTCATAATGCATTCAGGTGGTTTTGGCTTTGCCCTAGTTCCATAAGAGTTGATATTTTCATGAAGTCCTATTGGCATAGGAATAATGATGGTCTAGGCTATAACCCTAGTTCCTGGCATTGCGATACGATGGTTTAGGCTTTAACCCTAGTTCCTGTTGTCGCATGAATCTGTGAATCCCATTGGCATGGGAATAAAAGCGCTCATTATACAAAGACCATGGCATACTTGCATGTTGACTAACACATGACATGCACTCTGACCGTTGTTGATGTTGTGTGATTGATGTTTTGTTGGGTGATCACTTATGTGATATACATGCTATCTATTGTCATAGATGTTGAAATATGAAATTAATTGATATTGTATACTTGATCAATGTTTGATCTATATGTATGCTCATGTATGGCTTGTGATGAACTCTAGAATGAAAGATTTACCCAGCACTGTTGTATTTCTATGTTATATTGGACGCGATGTCTAGATGATTCTAGAGGGACCATGTAACATCCCAAAATCCTTAAGCCTAATTATTAGAGAACCTAAGTGGATAAGGGATTTAATCCCTCAGTATTAAAAATAGTTCGAAGCCACAATTTCGCAATTTAAAACCAATTAGGAGCAAAAGGGTAAAATAGTATTTTTACCCAATGATTTAGGAACTGTGAGACTAATTAATTAGGAGTAGTTTTAATTAACTAAAATTACTCAAGTTGTTGTTGGAAACCAAAGGTTGAATTAAGAGGTTTATTAAGGGCTTGTTTGTAAAATTTTTAATTAAATCTAAGCCTAGACCCACCATGCACCACACTTACCTCTCAACCACCCTAATACTCACTCATTCTCTTTTTCTCTCCCTCCATCGTGACCCCCCTGTTCCCAAATCAGAAAAAAGAGAAAAAAGAAGAAGAAAGGGAAAGAAGAAGAAAGGGAAAGAAAGAAAGGAAATAAGAGAAGAAGAAGGAGCTCACGATCGATGGAGGAGAAGGATGAAGGGTGGTGGTTGGTGTCTGCTGGTGGTGGCACGGCGGTGTGTGGAGGCGGCCGCGTGAGAGAGACAGTTGGGCCGAGAGAGAGAAGCCGAGTGAGAGTGAGAGATTCAGAGAGTGTGGAGCTCGAAAATGATGGTGAAGATGGTTTCATACTTGCTTGGGTTTCGATTGAAGAAGTTCGAAGCTCAAGGATGTGCTTTAATGGAGGTAAGCTTTGGAGCAATAAGAAGAAGACATGCATATGGATTCCAAGTGAAGAGGATCATGAATCTGAGCTTAGAACTTTGAAAGAAGAAGAATGAGGATTTTTGGAATTGAAATCCCTAACTTGGGATTATTCAGGTAACATAGACTTCCCCCAAAACCTCCCTTAGGGTGTGCTAGGATTTGTCATTTAAATTCTTTAGCTTTATAATTGGTTTCTGAATTAATCTGAAATGGTCTTGTATGGGGTCTGACTGAAATAGGGTTGGCTACTGCCCCCAACCCCCCTAAACCAATATTGATGTAGATGTTTGTTCTGTTGTGAGTTCCATTGAACTTCACTCGGATTATTTATGGGATTGCTATGTTTGCTACTTTGATTGAATTCAATTTTGATGTGGCTCGACACCCGAGCTAGCCCCGTTCTATGAGTTCGGGCTATATAATATTTTAGTTTATGTTATATGCATGGAAGGACTTTTGTTAATCTAGCATGGGATGGTTGTTCATTGTATTGAATTATCATGGTGTTGTTTGTGAGGATGTGCGTTTTGATCCTTGGTCATGCATGTGAGTTGTCGCATTGATTCTTGAATTGACTGAACTGGAATTGCAGTGCCTTGATCGGTGATGACTTGGGACTGATTTGTATTGTAATGAAGGGCTTTGATGTACATTTCTTACTTATGTCCTTGATTGAAATTGTGTGAAGTCCTGTGAGTAACATACCTTTCGGAAACCCTTTTGTAACACTCCAATGTGGGTGGGGGCTGGGTTGTTACAATATAAGGCGCTTGTATTCCTCTGATAGGAATTGTTTGGAATGTTTGCAATTTGCTCTGCAACCCCATCGTAAGTGATTAGCTACCACCTTTGCCGTTGGGGGCCCCTTGACTTTATCCTTCTATATATAGGATTTTACCCATTCTCCGTTTGAGCTGGGCCTTTGGCTTTATCCTTGTATACGGGATTTTACTCATTTTGCAATTGGGCTGGGTCAAGTGGTGAGCATGCCATATTGTAGATTTTGTTGGATATCACTCGAGCGTACACTACGGTGAACATGCCATATTGTAAATTTGTTGGATATCATTCGGACGTTCACTACGGTGAGCATGCCATATTGTAGAAATTGTTTGGATGCGTACTAACCATTGAGCATCGACACTCGAAGCATTTGATTGGACTTAAAGACTTCAAAAGACGAGTTGTCATGTCACTTGTAGCGTTTGATTGGTCGTACAGACTTCAAAAGGCGAGTTGACACTGCATTGCCTAAGTAGAGGCACGCCAAAGTAGTGGCCAGCCAAAGTAGTGGCCAGCCAAAGTAGTGGCAAGCCTAAGCAGAGGCTATTTTGTTCGGACGTTGGGAAAGTAGTTCCCGTCATACTGCCGACCTATTAAGGCTGCAGGTGTATACACAACTTGCCATACTGCATTGACATGCATAGCTAACCACATTTATGATATGTGATGAATTGAGGTTGGTGAAAAATGATCGTGTTATATTTAGGTTATGTGTTAATTTGTGTTTGGGAGTTGGAAACTTAGTTGCACTATCATGTTTGAGGTTTGATTAAGGATAGTGAACAAATAAATATGTATATATTTAAAGGGAGGATTTTTCCATACATCGCACACCACGTATGGCTGGAAACAACAGTAAAAATATTTATGATTTCAAGTCTATGTTATTGAGTTTTATAAACTCACTTTTGGGGCGTTGTTTTCAAGTACGACTGTTGAAGAGGTTCAGAGCATTGGATTGTGCTCGGTCTCGCTTATCTACGAGACCCGAGTCACCGGATCCCCAGTCGCGTTCTAAGTAATAGGTTATGTCCTAGTATTTCTTTTAAAATAAAGTACATTTGTAATTGTTATAATTTATTATTCGTCCGAAAAGAAATTGTAATGATTTAAGTAACTTTCGCATTTTCGAAACTCTGAGTTATGTTTAAGGTTTTCACAGCGTATTTTGTTAACGCGTCAATATCCAGGGATCTTCATTAATTAAAGCATGGTTAATATTTGTAAAACAGGAGTCGTCCATTGTATCATCCGGTTTGCGAAACTTTTTCTACGCCCAAATTCTAGTATTTAGGGCTTAATTGTAAGTAATCCCCTAATTAGAGTTAGGGTGTTACAGACCACTTCATCGCTCGGGAAGCGAGCGTCTAGACTTCCCTGATGGGCATGCTGACGGAAGCCGGGAGTTTGACCCCTTCTCTCGGCTAGTCACCTACCATGGGGTGGTGAGATTGACCTATGTCTGTGAAGATAATCCTGTTCGGATTCATGCCCGCGACACTGTGATGCAGTTCTGCTTACCTTTTCATCGTTTCTGGAGACCCTAATGGACTCCTATTGATGATGGTGGTACGTCGAGCAAGGACCCTCCTCCTACGAGACCTGTTGTTCGTGGGGCTCGTACCTATCGTTCTCTGCGCAAGAGCGAGTTACCTCTGAGGATGCGCGAGAAAGCACTTCCTTTGCCTAATGCTGACACTACTCCTGCTGAGGACCCTGTTCAGGTGTTAAGAGCCTCTTCACCCGTGGAGACGCCTGTTCTTGTTATGACATCTGTGGTGCCAGTTGCTGAGCATTCTTCTTCGCCATTTTACACCTCGATATCTGCTTCGACTTCCCCGCTTGGTTTGAAGGGGAAGAGGCAGTATCGCGTGAGACCGTCGTGAGCACCGATTGAGCTTATCGAGTTTGACACTAGTAATGAGGAGATAGTGGAGGACCTGGTTGATTGTCTTGTTGACCCAGACGTTATTGACGAGCCCTCTAGCAAATGTCCTTTGATGTGACCAGCAGTGTCTGTTATGGTTGTCTTGAGGTTTTCTTTTTGAGAGGTCTGTACTTTGATAGTTTTTATCTTGTTGGGCCTCTGTATATATTTTCGGGCAGGGTGTGATACCGATCTGGTCTTGATTCGTGTTTTTTGATGGTTGATGTTGACCTAGGTTGGTTTTTAGGTTGTACGATGTCTATATGCTTTATTTTTACTTTAGCAGGTGTTTTGAAAATGGCAGTCAGGATGTTGTACGCCTAGGTGTGGTTCTGGCATGCTTATGTACATATTTAGGTACTTTGATATGACGGTGCATGCATATATACTAATACGAGTTGTCTATCAGACTTAATCTTGTGAGATGTTCTTTTAAAAAATGTTGTGTGAAAAGAAAAAAAAAATTACTCGTGTTTCCTCTTACTTTAAATCAGAGGGCGTTTATAACCCGAGATAGATGCATAAAACCATTTTCCGCGTGTATGTTGAGTAACACATGTGGCGCCCTTTTTGGGGGGTGTCAAATTATTGGTATCGAAGCACGGTCGGTTCAAAATCGGGCTATAAGTTAGAAGCTAGTCATGTCTTTAGGATTTTTGTGTTGCGGGTCTGTTGTGCTTGTGTTGTGTGCACTCTGTGCTTGAATTCTCTGAATTGTCTCCTTGTTGACATTGGTTATTTTGTCTTCCTTTGGAAATACAATGTGTTGTTGTGCACTATTGTTTGATTGTGATGTTCTCATTGGGTTATGATCGGTTTTCTTGGCCTTGTAGGAACCCAATGCCTCCGAGATCTGCTCCTCAGAATCAGCGTTCCAACAGTGGGGATAACAATAGCGAGATGGACAGAGTTGTTCATGCAATAGCTGATATGGCTGCATCGTTGATGCAACAGACAACTGCAAAGAATCAGAGGGATGCGCAAAAGCAGCAACGAGAGGAGCAGACTGCTGGGAATAAGGGATTGGTGGACTTTCGTAAGCACGACCCACCAAAGTTTCATGGAGATATTGATCCTGAGAAGGCCGATCAGTGGCTTCAGGAAATTGAGAAGATCTTTGAGGTACTGCGCTGCTAGGAAGGAGTGAAGGTGAATTATGCGACCTATCTGCTAGTAGGTGACGCTGAGTATTAGTGGAAAGGCACCAAGCACATGATCGAAGCTGGAAATCAGGAGGTTACTTGGGAGATGTTTCGTGCCAGGTTCTTGGACAAATATTTCCCAAGGACTGCTAGGACTAAGAAAGAAAAAGAATTCTTAAAGCTGTATCAGGGGGTATGAATGTTAGTGAGTATGCTGCAAAATTCGAGTCATTATCCTATTATTTTACTTTCTTTTTAGGGATAACGTGGATGAAGAGTGGATGATCGAGAGATTTTAGACAGGTTTAAGATATGAGATCAAGGAGTCAGTGTTGCCGTTAAGCATTCGCCAGTTTCGGCCTCTCGTGGAAAAGTGCAGGGAGGTGAAACAAATGAAGAGCAAATGAGGTAATTGGAGTGGAGGGCCAGCTAGGCCACAACATAATCAAGGACATAATTTCAAAGGGAAGCAGGCTTAGAATAAGCCCTACTCTTGACCAACAGGAGGAAGTCAGAATCAGTAGGGTGATCGTCCGGTAGGACAAGTCTCTGGGAGTGGAAGCGGAGGAATTCGGAACATGGGACCAAGAAGGCATGTTTCGAGTGTGGGTCATTTGATAAATGCACCTTGAGGAGTGCGGTTTGTTTCAACTGCAAGAGGCCAGGGAACTTGGCCAGGAATTGCACTACACCGAAAGTAGAGCTGGTTGTGAACAATGCAAGGACAGCCAAGCCAGTGGCAAGAGGATGGGTATAAAATATGAACAATCAACTAGGGGATTTGATTCAAGGGAGCTGCGAGATAGCCAGTAATCCTCTAATCGTACTCTTTGATTTGGGCACAAGCCATTCTTTCATCTCTGTGGATTGTGTGGAACGTTTAGGTTTGCCTGTTTCTGTGTTGCCTTTTGAATTGATTGTTTCTCTTATAATAGGTACACCAATAATAGCACTTGTCTGAGAAAGTGCTATCGTAAGCACATGGCATGCGCATTTATTATAGCGCTTAGCTTAGGGAGTGCTATAATAAGTGGATTTTTAATATCGCTTCCTGGAACAAGTGATAACAAAGGTTGTGCTTATGATAGTACTTCCTCAAACAAGTACTATCAAATGTCGTGCTCTTTTTTTTTTATTTGTTGTGCGTCCCTAGCCATCAGCGGCACTTGTGCGTATGCGTGATATTAAATGCGAACTTATTATAGCGCTTTTAAAAAAAACAATATCAAAAGCCTTGATTAGATAGTACTTTCTCATATAAGCGCTATTAAATATTGTAATTTTTTTTTTTTTTACATACTTTCTTGTAAGTTCATCCCAAGTCAGCCTCAATATTCCATCAACGTCATAATTATAAAATCAATACTAAAGTTAATAAAGTACCGTTTTTACAGTGAATACACAACTATACAGTTTTTATAAGCTAAACTTTGAATTAATAGAAAAGCAATGTCTGCTTCAAGCAAAGTACATAACCAAATAGAAATATGATGGCGACAAAAAGACATCCAAAATAAGTACCAAAAAAACATCCTGAAATTATTTTGAGCAATAAAGCAACACCTGTAAGTTACAACTTTAACCATTCCAAATTTAATTTGAGCAATTGCAATACACAAAACAAGTACCAAAATATCACCAAAACAAACTGCCATTTTGTGCCTTGTACCACAAAAAGAATCAGGGCGTTGCTGAACTATATCAACATTCTCATTTGAAGGCACTACCATCATTTTTTGTCAAAACATCTTACGCACTACAGTGTTCAAAATAACCAAAACTCGTTAGGAACGCAAAGTTATAATTGCTAGAAAAATGTTGAACTAAAATACATTCAAAGTAAAAAGACTACCGTATAACATTTTGAACCACATAGCGAGCCCATTCTTCCTTGACCTCAGTTAATTTATCTTCATAGTAATTAATGCACTTATAGTCATGAAAGTACTGCAAAATATAAAAATAGCATAAACCAAGTTAGAATTGAATTACATGGAATAATTAAATTTACAAATAATAACTACAACAAAAAAATCACATACATTTACTAGGATCATATTTTGATTTGCTGTGATAATCTCCTTCATGAAGAAGGCTTTAGAAAATACCTCTATTTTTGTCCATGTGATGTTACTCAACTTAGACTTAGACACAAGTTGTTTCAAGAAATAAAAGTTGGAGTTTTTTTTGGCATTTTTTCTCTCCAAAAACATGTGAGAAGTCCCTCTCCCTGTGAGAAGTGTGGTTAACATCTTTTTCCATTGGAGGTTCAGGTTGACTTTTTCTTTTGTTTTCTTTCGAAGCTATTTCTCAGCGCACCATGGATCGATTATCACTAGCAGAAGAGGAGGTTGAGTTTGAGGTCCAAGCGGAGGATGTACAACAGGAGAGCCTGATATCTGCTTTGATGATGAAGAGTAGAATGCCAGTGGGTTTTATAACAGAGGCGGTGGGGCGACAGCTAGGTAATTTTATCGGAACCTTCTTGGAGTATAATGCGAAGAACAACTCAAATATGCTGATGACTTTCATGCGCATTCGGGTTTTAGTTGATGTTCGAATACCATTAAGGAGGTTGAAGAGGATGCAAAAGCTAGGAGGTGATGTGAATGAGGTGAAATTTAAATATGAGAGGTTAGGGCCATTTTGTTATTATTGCGGACTGCTTGGACAAATAGAGTATTTGATAGTATTTGAAGTAGAAAAGTAGTAGAGGTAAGTTGTGGAATGTAGTCGAATAGTATTAGAAGATGGGAGGCTTTACAATTTGGAGCTAGAATGTAGTTTGTATTGCTCTCAAATTGGTTGATTACAAATGCACCCAAACTTGCCTATTTATAGGTGCTTGAAGATGGTTCTAGCAATAGATGGTTCTAGGCTTTTCTTGACTTATTTTTACATTTGATTATTCTAGAGGCATTTGATTATGGTAGCTATTTCTAGGAATTCTCTAGTCTTTCTACATTGTTTTGTATTAGATACTTCTAGGCTTATATGGCTATTTCTAGGCATAAGCTATCCTAGGCTTTTGTAGAAAATTCTAGAAAATTGCAGCATCTTTAACACTCCTCCTTGATGCAATTTTCGGAAATTCCGAGCTTTGTCCTCAGTTCCTCAAACTTGACTCTGGGCAATGCCTTTGTAAATATGTCCGCAATTTGGTCTTCAGTTGTGCAGTACTTGAGCTCGATTTCTTTAGTTGTCTCTGCTTCCCTGATGAAGTGATATTTGATTGCTATATGTTTTGTTCTGTTGTGATGCACTGGATTCTTTGCCATTGCTATTGCCGATTTGTTGTCGCAGTAGATTATGGTAGGGTCATCCTGCTGTTCACCCATGTCTCCGAGTATTCTCCGAAGCCATATAGCTTGATTTGTCGCCGATTTGCCACGTACTCAGCCTCTGCCGTTGATTGTGCAACAGTCGCTTGCTTCTTTGATGCCCATGAGAAGAAACCTGATCCTAGTAAGAAGGCATAGCCTGATGTGCTCTTCATGTCATCAGCCGAACCTGCCCAATCACTATCGGTATAGCCGATAAACTTTGAGTTGGTCATGGTTTTATACCATATACCAAACTCCTTCGTGCCTTGTAAATATCTTAGAACTCTTTTAGCTACTCCATAGTGAACCTGACTTGGTTTCTACATGAACCTTGATAGAAGACTTGTAGCATACATGATGTCTGGTCGCGTAGCTGTAAGATATAATAGGCTCCCAATTAAGCTTCTATAGTGCGATGCATCGACCACGGTGCTCCATCTTCCTTTAACAGCTTCTCATTTGTTACAAGCGGAGTAGCGACTGGCTTGCAGTCATTCATCCTGAATTTCTTTAATAATGCTTCTGTGTATTTCTTCTGACATATGAATATCCCTTCTTTTTGTTGTTTTACCTCTATGCCGAGGAAATAATTCATCAAGCCAAGGTCGGTCATCTCGAATGTCTTCATCATGTCTTCTTTGAACTTAGTTATCATTTCTATATTGTTTCCTGTGTAGATAAGATCATCTACGTATAGGGAGACAATGAGAGTATCTTGCTGACCTTGGGTCTTGACGTATAGTGTTGGCTCACTTTTGCTCCTCCTGAATCCTCGATCGGTGAAGTATCGATCAATTCTGCTATACCATGCTCGAGGAGCTTGTTTTAGACCATATAAAGCTTTTCTTAGTCTTAGCACTTTGCCTTCATTGCCTTTGCTGACAAAGCCTTGTGGTTGCTCCACATAAATCTCTTCTTGTAGTACCCCATTGAGGAAGGTCGACTTGACATCTAATCGAAAATATTCCAGCCTTTTTGAGCTGCTAGAGCTATTAAAGCTCTTATTGTATCCATTCGAGCAACTGGAGCAAATGTCTCATTGTAGTCGACTCCAGGTTGCTGTGAGTAGCCTTTGCTACCGGCCTAGCCTTGTGTTTTTGTATTGAGCCATCGTGGTTAAGCTTTGTCTTGTAAACCCATTTGACTCCAATAATATCTTTATTTTTGGACATCTACTAGCTCCCACGTGTTATTTTTCTCTATCATTTTTATTTCTTCCTCCATTGCCTTGACTCCATACTTCTTGCCTTGAAGCTACTTCATAGCTTTCAGGCTCAAGTATAGCCAAGTTGCAAGATTGATATATATCCACCAACGATTTTTCTTTTATCGGAGTAGATTCTCGTGAAGAATCTTGTCGTTGTCGTGGAGATGAAGAGCGTACTGAACCTCTGATTACTTAAATCGACTTCTTCTTGAGGTTGTTGTACTGGGTAACGAAAAACGCTTCTCTCAATTTTTTCTTTATCCCGGTTCAAGAAGCACCTTCATCAACTTCAACATCTCGACCGACAAGTGAGCTTCTTTGTTTGTAAGTTGTAGACTCGATAGCCTTTGATCATTGCGTCTTTGTACCCCAAGAAGATTCCTCGTCTTGCCTTGTCTTCAAGCTTATGTCTCTTTTGATCCGCACATGAATATAGCATATGGAGCCAAAGACCCTTAGATGTTTAGCCGATGGTTTTTGCCCACTCCAGGCTTGAATAGGAGTTTTGTCTTGAACTGCCTTAGTTGGACATCTGTTGAGTATGTAGATCGCAGTAGATCGCTTCAAATTTCAAAAGGTGTTTGGTAATCCTTTTTCCTTCAGCATTGATCTCGCCATCTCCATGACTATACGATTTCTTCTTTCAGACACTCCATTTTGTTGTGGAGAATATGCGACTGTAAGCTGTCGCTCAATGCCTTCATCTTCGCAGAATTTATCAAATTCGTGGGAGTTGTACTCTTTTTCGCGATCACTTCTAAGCCTCATTATATGTTTACCGCTTTGCTTTTCGACAAGGGCCTTAAACTTCTTGAATGTTCCAAAGACTTCTGATTTTTCCTTGATGAAGTAGACCCAAGTCATTCTAGAAAAGTCATCAATAAAGAGGATGAAATACCTGTTGTTGTCAAGTGATGGTGTCCTCATTGGTCCGCAAACGTTAGTATGGATGAGCTCCAACAAGTCTTTTGCTCTCCATGCTGGACTGGTTGAAAACGGTAATCTGTGTTGCTTCCCAAGAAGACATCTTTCACAAACTCCATTATTTTCTTCCAAGCGTGGGAGATCTCTCATCATATTCTTCTGATATAACAACTTCAAGGCTTGAGTGTTGAAGTGGCCAAATCTCCGATGCCATAGCCAGGAATCATCAACTTGCACCTTCATGGCAATGTTAGTGGTATATTTAAAGTTTATCGGGAAACTTCTGTTCCTCTTCTCCATTTTTACTTGGGCTATCTCAACCCTTTTATTATTGTTATCATAGATTGTGCATTTATCTCCTTCAAAGTGAAGGGCATAGCCTTTCTCCATCATTTGGCCAATGCTCAAGAGGTTTTCTTTAAGATTGGAAACTAGTAAGACATCTTTAATGAATCTCGTACCTTTCTTTGTCTCCACCATGACAGTGCCTTTTCCTTTTGACTCCACGACTGTACCGTTTCCTAGTCGAACCTTTACTTTGACGGAGTCATCAATATCCTTGAAAATGCTCCCATCTTTCGCCATGTGATTGCTGCAACCGCTATCCAAGTACCAGTTTCCACACATTTCATCACTAGAATCTTGGGTAGCATAAAATAGATGTTGCTCACGGTCATGTGGATTTTGCTCACACTCGTGCTCTTCAACGAAATTGGCCTGATGTTTATTTTTGCTGAAACAGTTCTTCTCCACGTGCCCAAATCTCTTGCAATGTTGACACTGTGTCTTTCCACGATAGCGACAGTCTTTCTGGGCATGATTTGTCCTCTTGCAGATGCCACATGGAGGATACTCATCTTGATTTTTCTTTGAGAAATTTCTAGAATTCTCTTTGTTTCTAGAATTTTCTCCACTATTTTTGTTTCCTCCATATCCTTTATTTTGAGACCGTAATTTGAGCTTTGATTGAAAGACATTTTCTATTGAGTCATCTTCATGCCTACTCAATCTTTGCTTATAAGCTTCAAGAGAGCCCATTAGCTCTGTCACCGATAAAGTAGACAGGTCTTTTGTTTGCTCAATCGTAGTCACGATTGAATCATACTCTGAGGAATAGAATTTATTTTTTTCTCAACAATTCTTTTGTCGAGAATATTTTCCCCATAGGCTCTCATTTGAGAAACTATTTCTTTTATTTTAGAATAGTAATCTTTTACGGTCTCGGACTCCTTCATTTTTATTAACTCAAACTCACGTCTTAGAGTTTGAAGTTTGGCCAACACGCACCTTGTCACTTCCTTGAAACTCCTCTGTAGTGTGCTCCATGCTTCTTTGGCACTTGTAGCTCCCATTATTCTCGGAAAAATAGCGTCGACTATCGCTTATTGTAGAAAAAATAACGCCTTTGCGTCTTTTTGTTTATTTGCCTTCAACTCTTTTTCTTTGAAATTTGCGGTAAGAGTTGAAGTGTCTGCGATAGCGATAAATCCTTCTTCTACAACGTCCCACAAATCTTGGGAGCAAAAAAATGTCTTCATTTTAATGCTCCAAAAATCATAATTTTCGCCTGTAAAAACAGGAACGGTAATAGATGGAGATTGAATGGTATTAGCCATGAGTTAAGAAAATTTTTGGGACTAGTATAAAATGTAAGGAGGAATTTTTTTTTTTTTTGGAAAATAGTTGGATAATTTTTTACGCCCAGTATATGACCGAACCTGGCTCTGATACCACTGATAGTATTTGAAGTAGAAAAGTAGTAGAGGTAAGTTGTGGAATGTAGTCGAATAGTATTAGAAGATGGGAGGCTTTACAATTTAGAGCTAGAATGTAGTTTGTATTGCTCTCAAATTGGTTAATTACAAATGCACCCAAACTTGCCTATTTATAGGTGCTTAAAGATGGTTCTAGCAATAGATGGTTCTAGGCTTTTCTTGACTTATTTTTACATTTGATTATTCTAGAGGCATTTGATTATGGTAGATATTTCTAGGAATTCTCTAGTCTTTCTACATTGTTTTGTATTAGATACTTCTGGGCTTATATGGCTATTTCTAGGCATAAGCTATCCTAGGCTTTTGTAGAAAATTCTAGAAAATTGCAGCATCTTTAACAGTATTTTTGTGCGTCATTATTTGCGGTCGAGGCTGATGATGTTCAGGGTGCTTGGAGTAAGGAGCTACGAGCAGAGGTTCGGTGCAGTAGCGGCGGAGGCGATGAACGGTGACTGAGGGACGTAGGGCAAACGTGATGGGTGCCTCCCAGTCAAGCCAATTTTGGAAGTTACAGATATCCAGATAAGGTGCATGATTTGCGACAAGTTGAACTGATCCCATGTAGCCAGGAAAGGCAGTTACGGGTAGCACAGTTAATGAGGTTGATATATTTACGCGTCCTCATATTTTGTTTCCTAACCAAGCAGTGAAATCCCGTGATCTTGGCTCCAACAGCACTGCAACGTATAACAACAACAATTTGATGGGTCAAAGGGATGAGCTGGCCGCTGACTTAACAGATCCGGACAAGAAGAGGAAACGTGAGTTACAAAAGGAAGGCAATAATGATAATTTAAATACTCCCGAAACAGTAGCAGCAGATAAGGCAAGTGATTCAATGCTGACAGAAGATGAGGAAATACGGGTATTCAATGAATCTGGTCACGTATCACAACAGGATTTTTTTATCGGCGAGTCCTGGAGAAGGAGCTTGCCAGGGACGAAGAGTTTCATCAGTTGTAACTGCTGGGGCCTGGGCAACCCGAGAGCAGTTCTCTCCCTTCGTGACCTCGTCCGGTCGTACCATCCGGACGTTATCTTTTTAAGTGAAACTTTGGTACATGCAAATAAAATTGAGGACATGTGTGTAAGATTGGGTTTTGATTCCGCTTTTTCCGTTGATCGAATTGGTCGTAGAGGGAGTTTAGCAATTCTCTGGAAACAACTTTTTGATGTTTGGGTGCTTAACTACTCTTCAAATTTCACCAATACCGAGGTGACTCGTCTTGGTTATCCTATTTGGCGCTTGACATGTTTCTATGGTTATTCGGACAGTGGTAGAAGAAGATACTCTTGGGATTTACTTTGCAACTTGGCTAGAGACAATTCTCTCCCATGGTGTGTCTTTGGAGATTTTAATGATCTCTTATCCAATGAAGACATGAGAGGTCCAGTTTTGCGTCCGGCATGGAAAATTCGGGGTTTCAGAGATGCTGTGTTAAATAGTGGTTTAAAAGATTTAACTATGGAAGGCCATCAATTCACTTGGACAAGAAGAAAAGGGAAGTCAGACATTACGGAGGGACATCTTGATAGAGCTCTTGTTACCCAGATGTGGTTAGATATTTTTCCTAGATGTAGACTCATCAATGTTATTGCGTCTAGATCGGATCACTCCCTAATTTTGTTAAAGCTCTTTGACCAGGACCATGGAGTTATTAATAGAAGCTTCCGTTTCGAAAATGCTTGGCTGGAGGAACCAGACCTACAAGATGTTGTGGCACTAGGTTGGTATAAGGAAGGAGTTGTTGGCTTCTTGGAAAAATTACGACATTGTACGCAAGAGATGAATAGATGGGGTAGGCAATTGAGAACATGTTACACTGATGCTATAATCACTTGTAGGCGTGAACTAGAGTCCACTAGGGAAAGAATAGGAGAGGAGGATGCGAAAAAATTCAATGAGATTAGAAGGAGGCTTAGGGTGCTATTGGCTCAAGAGGAGGCGTTTTGGGAGCCGAGGGCCAAGGTCTTCTGGCTCTAAGATAGAGACGCTAACTCAAAGTTTTTTCATGCCATGACAAGCTCCAGAAAGAAAAGAAACCAGTTTACTTAGTTGTCAAGGGAAGATGGTAGCATCGCTGAAGGACAGGCGGCCCTGAGTGATACGGCGGTGGCATATTTTTCTCATTTATTTCAACGCCAACAAGGAGATTATGGACCGATTCTTAATCATATTCTTCCTCGAATAACACAAGCTGATAATGATGTGTTGATGGCTCCCTTTACAGCGACAGAGTTTAAAAAGGCTCTATTCCAGATACATTTGGATAAGGCTCCAGGACCGGATGGGCTCGATTCGACTTTCTATAAGCGATTTTGGGATCTTTGTGGTGTAGAACTTTTCCATGCAGGAGTGGCTTGGTTGGAGGGGGGAGTCTTTCCTAGTCATTTGAATGACACGAACATTGTCCTTATTCCAAAGTAATAAAATCCTTCGTCTATGAAAGATTTACGTCCTATATCCTTGTGCAATGTGGTTTATAAGATAATATCCAAAGTTCTTGCCAATAGGATGAAGCCTCTCTTGTCTAAGTGTGTTTCTCTAGAGCAATCTACTTTTATAGAAAACAGGTCTATTCTGGATAATATTCTTGTAGCTATCGAACTGATACATCATATGCACTGCAAGAGGAGTGGTAAAAGGGGAGAAGTAGTTCTAAAGATCAATATTAGCAAGGCCTATGATAGGGTTGATTGGGGTTATGTGAAGGGGATGTTAGGCAAGTTGGGCTTTCATGATAGGTTGATCAGATGGATGATGATGTGCTTGGAGATAGTGCAATATACAGTATTGGTGAATGGATAAGGCGTTGGACCCGTTATCCCAGGGAGAGGACTTAGGCAGGGGGTCCCTATGACACCTCGTTTTCGGAGCGCTATGGTGTAACCCAATCTAATGCTAGAAACATTTAATGCTCATATGTTTTCAGCAAAATGTACTCTTCTGTTGTTCGCAATGGAAAGTACGAGCAATTTTTTTTTCTTTTCATTTTCCTTTCCGTTGAAAACCTTTTTCGAAAATGAGACATGAAGAGTACTACAATTTTTTAAATAATGAGTAATCAATCTTTTGTCAAACATCATATTATAACACATCATATTGAATGCATCACATGCAATAAAATATACCATAATCATTTCCCACTGAGGCAAGGTTTTTCTGAAAATTTCAAATATAAACCAATATGACTTACACCAGTAACCAAAGTCTGCTCGCCAAGAGGCAAGACGACACCCTAGGCTAGCCAATAACTACGACTCTTACTGAGAAACCGTTCAACAAGATCAGAACTGGAGCACTAGGATGAATCTTCCTCCACTGGCTCATTCTGCAGTGCTCCTGAGAAGTACGGAACTGCAGCAGCAATAGGAACTCCATCTGATGGTGGCATCCATGAGAATGTCCAATTCAACAATTCAAAGTAAATTCCTACAGGCTAGTCGTATCTAAACAAGATATATACATAGTACAACAACATGCTTCATCTATGTACATATAGAGCTTAATAGTCCGCAAGCATCAGCTAGGCATATCAACCATTTTGCTTGTGAACAAACAATCAATCCACAGATCAACAATCCAATCATCACATAGCATCAATGTGGTCAGTTATGCATGCCAGTGCATATGAACAATTTTATGTACACAATTGCAGCCTTAAACAAGGACATCAACTAGACACTGGAACTCCTTTTCTAGGTCCAAACAAATCCCACATCAAGGGAATTACAATCTAATTGCACACGCATTAGACCGTATTGCCACTCACAACCTTTGGTCACCATCGTAACCTCGGGTATTTGGCAAAAAACGACTACTCGCCTTTAAATTCAACATAAGACTTTCAAGCATTACGAGTATCGATGCTCAATGGTTAGTATGCATCAATCCAATTCTTTGGCACGGTTCACTCACCATTGGAGTGTCCGAGAGATCTTTTAATTAACTAATGTAAATCGACGAGTCTTGAACTCTCAATTTGATGGATCCCATTCTCAGTTCTTATGTCACCCTATGTACTATTGTACCTGAAAATACTCTTCAGTTTTAGGTCGTTGGAATATTATTTTTACCAATTGGAATAGTGTTTTCAAACTTTAAACAAATTATTAATGCATCTAAATAAAATATGAACTTCAAAAACAAATTCTTTATAGTTTCAAAAAAAAAATCCTAAGACAAACTTCAAATCATTTGCCTAAAATCACATCCTTTGAAAGGTTTTGCTAGATCCATTTGTTAACCACTTTTTACAATTTTTTAATCATCAAAACAAGTTAATATCGTCCTCCAAAAATCATTATAGTGTCATGGTTTTGAAGCACCAAAACAAACTCAATTTTTTGAACCATTTAATTCTAAATCATGCAACCTTGTTAGATCTAAAACTTTTTACCACGAACCAACATCTTTACTAATTTGATACACTAAAAAAATTTAAGATCTTACCCTAAAAATGTCTAAATGTCACAGTTTTACAAGCTAAAAACCAAACAAATTTTAATTTCACAAATCCATTCATAAGCATGTATATGGCTAGATCTAAACCTATTACGTAATAACCTTCAAAGATCTCATCTCCAATCACTTAAATACGCAAAAATAGACCCTTAGAATAGCCTTAAGCATTCGGCCTCTTAAAGAAATGAGGGTCTCCCAATTTTTTAATACATCAAAAGCATAGATAAGTGTAGGAGATGTTGACTCTAAAAAGTTTAACACTAAATAAGCTTAAGATCAACTCTTTTTCCACAAAAATCATGAGATCTAAAACCTCAAACTTTCAAGTTGGAGAAGAGTTCACACTATTACCTCTTGAAGATGAAGGAGAGAACACTCAAGAGATAGGAGAGAAAGGAAGAAGATTCAAGCTCCAAAATCACTAGCTTTTTGCACCAAAACCACTTTCTCTCTCAAGCTTTGTTTTCTTACTCTAACTAACAAAGGAGAAATGAAGGAGATGATGGCCAAATGAAGGGGAAGGCCACGGATTTGATGGAGAGAGGAAGGGAAGAAAATTTGTACATTTAGTTAGGTCTTAACCAAATTGTTAGAAACTAACTTCCTTAACAACCTACCATTTACACCTAAACCAATCCTAAGATTCCACTTGCCAATGGTGAGCCGCAAGCACATGGCTTGGCTGTCATTGGACCATTTGGGCCTCCAGCTTGCTGACCAAGCAAAGTGAATTTTGCTTCGACCCTTTATCGCTTGATCGGGGGCACGGCGTTTCACGTACATTAGGTTTTTACACCAATCGCTCTAAAAATCATTCTATTTTATCAGTCTACAACTAAAATTTATTATTCAGTAGAAATGTCCCTCATGACCTTAGAAATGCTCCCTTGTATCTCGTTTTCTCAAAATACGATCCAAAACGTTGCAATTACATAGTTTTTAAGCGTAGAAAATACCCTAAATATTTTCTGTCGCCCAAAAATTTCCAAAACTTTCCATTAAATCATAAATATTGGAAAAAGCTTAAATCTCAAATTTTGTAAAATTTGGATCACGTCTGGGTTATTTCAGTTAAAAACTCACCCGATAATCTAATTACAGCGGTTTTACGATAGAATCTACGTCGAAATTTAAACTATGACTTAAAAATATTTATTAAGTCTTTAAACTATGACTTAAAAATGTTTACTAAGTCCTAAAAAATCATTTCACTTCAATAAAAACAGTATACGTCTACACTGTTTATTAGTCTGAATTAATACCAACACTGAGAATTGTTTAAAACAAGTCATTGCAGTTCATTGTACTCTTCACAAGCCATCGAGTCGATCAGTCTCTATGACTTATTCCCAAGTATTCAAAAATTGTAAAATAGCTTTCATAAAAATTGGGGTGTTACATTACCACCCTCCTTAAAAAAATTTAGTCCCCGAAAATTCACTCATATTATAAATCAAAATCCAAAATCTGGAAAATCATAACATAATACCAAATGTATAATATAAATTTGGATTTTGGAATCTAATACAGCAGTGAAATAGTTCAGGAGTTAAAATAACCAACGTGGTTTATACTTAGAACCACTTACACATATAACATATATTAAACGTAGTAATAAACTCTCCTGCAACAGTCCTCGTCTCTTATTTTATACCCTCTTCGTCGCTCGTTCCTTATTCATAACTATTCCTGACTGCTTCATGTTGCATATTTTGGAATAACGTCTTTCGATGTGGATTTTTCTTCTCCATGCATGACGTAGACACGTCCGTCAGTTGGTCTTGCAGGTCTGGTAGCATTGGCGGAAGACTCCACCTTTGGTAGGCGACAGTCCTTTGAAAAGTGCCCTGGCTTCTTGCAGTTAAAGCACACTTTCTCCTTCGAAGGGCATTTATCAGCCAAATACTCCTTGCTTCCACATTTGTAACAGTGCCACTGCTTCTTCTGGTTGTTTCCAATAGCATGCGCCACAGTGCGATCCTGACTGCGATCATTCCCCTGAGGACGGGAATAAGGCTTTTTCTGTTAATGTTTACCCTTGTTTCCCTGATCCTGATCGCTTAATCTAAACGGTCCACCAGCATTTGCTCTTTTCATCCGATTATTCTTCATCACCTCTTTCTCTTGGAATTTCTCAACCAACGGTTGGAAACGACGAATCCCCAATGGTAACACTAAATCTTGGATGTCATACCTCAAGCCATTCACAAAACGCTCACACATGTATTCCTCGTCAACATGTTACTGAAAGTATTGGAAGTACTTTGCCAACGACTCGAACTTTGCAACATACTCCCCGATGCTCCAATTTCCCTGATACACCCTCATCAACTCTTGTTCTTTCTTGGTACGAGCACTTCTCGAAAAGTACTTGTCCAAGAATTTCGCACGAATAGCATCCAATTAACACACCAAATTGTCTACTTTTATTAGGCATTTTTAGTATTTAATTATATCATTTTGTGCTATTTAAAGTATAAAAGTACTTACTTATGTCCTATTTTGCAGAATTATCATAAAGATATCACTTAGAGCAAAAGATACGAGAATAGATAAAAAACTGGCAAGTTTTGGAGATTTTTAGCACTTCTGGACGAGCGATATGACCTGACAGTTAGTCAGTACGTCCGTACCTATGCAAGAGAAGCAGTAGGGGCAAACCCCCTTGGTCAGTACAGCCTGGCACCGATGAGAAAGTTCAGTACGACCATACCAAAGGCAGTACGGCTGTACACAATTGTGTCAGGGAGTGCAGAGAACACAAGTACGGGCCAGGGTCGTAATCAAAGTCTGGTACGACCATGTATAAAGATGGTACGACTGTACCAAGCCTAGAACATACAGATTTGAAGCCAATTGACCTAGTGCGCCTCAAAGCCTATAAATAGGCAATCTTAGCTCTATTTCAAGAGAGCTGGGGGATGGGGTTTTTTGACCACTTTAGCTTTTGCCTCTTGCCTTTTGTCTCTTATCTTTTCTTTTCTTCTAGGATTACATGTTTGGATTTATGTTATTCTATTATGTTGAAAAACAGCATGACTAGCTAGCTCCATTACTAGGGGTTTATTTATGTTATTCTATTATGCTAGCTCCATCACTTGACATTTATTTAATTGCTTTTATGAACTTCTTATTATCCTTATGAATGTGTTCTTCCTAGCATGCTTAATCCCATAGGATCTGGCTAGTCCTTAATAAATTAGTTAATTGGAGGCGATTATACCACAATTAGTTAATAGAACTCTAGGATTAACAGAATTCACGTTTTGTGCCCGGTCAAGGTATTTGCTTATTTCCAATCAGTCATTGAGTTGATAAACTTACTAGTTCTTAATGCTCTTTCTTTTAATAGCATTCCAAGACCAATCGGGGTAGTTATTTTGGAAGAAGACTATTAATTGGGTAGTTATTAGTAATTTTAGCGTAATTGATTGGCCTTCAATAAGGAGATATAGTTCGTAATAGCAGGGTAATAGATTCAGGATATAGTATTAGTGAACCCTGTTCTCCTAGGCTTTCGTTACTTGATCTCTATTCTATTCTTGCGTATTTGCTTTTTAATTGATTGTTCTCGTTCTCATAATCACTTTCTTCGTTCGTCTAAATAATAAAGGATCTCTATTTATTTAATACTCGTGCATTCTCTGTGGGTTTGATATCCGGAGTCTTAAAAGTACTTCACTATTATTACGAGTTACATCAGGTGCACTTGCCTGAGCCGCAACAAGTTTTTGGCACCGTTGCTGGGGAATGTTTAAGCGATATTAAACCAACGAGATTCTTGTTAATTTAGACATTTTTATTATTATTATTATATTATTATTATTATTATTATTATTATTAATTGTTATTATCATTTTTACTATTATTTTTATTAGTTATTATTAATATTATTTTGTTTTGATTTTATTTGACTTTACTTCTATTCTATTCCAACTTTCCTTATTTTGTTTTATTTATTTTTATTAGACTTTGATTCTTTTTTATTTTAGTTTGATACTTTGTTCCAACTTACCCTATTTTATTTTGATTTTTATTTTGACTTACCTTTTTTTATTATACAAAAAATGAGAGAATTATTATTTTTATTATTATTTTATTAAAAAAATTCTCATGGGTCCTTTCATTTTTTATGAGTATTATGGTGTTATAAGACATGAATGACAAGACTGTTCAGTATATGACTTTTGGGTTAAATTCAAAGCAGATTATACGAACAACTATTGGGGAAGACAGAATCAAAGAGAAGATTCTTATTGGTCACATCATCTACAAAATCAAGCTCAAAGCGAGAAAAGGCCTAATTTGGAAGAGATTGAGCACACTTTCTTAGGTCAAATGGAAAGATTCAAATCTGCACAGAAGATAGTAAACACCATTGCAGAGGATCGGCAAGCCTTACAGAAAGATATTTCTACCATGTTAAATTTCATGATTCAGAAATATGAAGAGGAACTTAAGCCCAATCCTAAGGAGGAATACGAAGGCAGACTGACGAAGTGGGGTGATGGAAAATCCAAGTCTCTAGAAAGAACGTTGAATCAATATATAGAAGAACAAAAATGTTTGGGAAGTCAACTTTCTACTTTGGTAGCATTAGTGACTCAATAAGCTATAAAATCACCGTCCACTTTAGTTAAGCCCAATCCCAAGGAGGAATACTAAGTCATCGCCCATGAGAGTGATGAAGAGCTAAATGAAGAACTAACTTTGGAGGAGATTTTGGCTAAATTTGGAAAAAAAACTTGTGACAAATTGATGTTTTTGAAATTCCTATTGAATCTATGGAAAGTCAGGATTATGCTCCAGCAACATTAACAACTCAGAGAGAACAAGGCACCTTGCCCAATTAAGTTGAGCTTAATCTGAAGGAAGAAGATGAAACCATTATTAATGAAGATATTGAGTAATTGATTGAAAAGCCCAAGTCTGAGCCTAAGCATGAAAGACAGTCATTCCCAGAAGAGATTGAAACTCCTACTGAAGGGAGTCAAGCTGAAATTGAAGGTCCTACTGAAGGGAGCACTTTTGAGGAGATTAAGAATAAGCAAGTGATTCTTGATTTTGAGAAAGAAGAGAAAGTCCCAAATTGGGGGAAAATTATTATAGTCATTGGTGATAGTGTCATTGAGGTTCAAAAGGAAAAGGTAATATTGAAGTATGGTAAGGAAGATGATGTTTTACAAGTTTTAAACTCTAATCCCTTTCCTTTAGTTTCTAGTTGTTCTACTAAAAATCCATCTTCTTTTAATCTTTCCCATGCTACTAATGATGTATTTGCTTTTAATGACCTTGATGATCTAAGAGTGCAGAAACCTTTAGAAGAAATTACTAACCTGCAGGATTCTAGCATATCGGTGGGTGGTGAAGAAATAAAAATTCCACAATATTTTGAAGTCAATCCACCACATGGAAAAAGAAAGAACAACCTAAACAACATGGTTAAGATGTTGAGAAGGAGCAATGCAATGAATGCAAAATTCACTCTTAGAGAGCCGTTTGGTTGACCACTTTTAAGCAAATCGTCAGGCTCACGACGTTAAACAAGCGCTTTACAGGAGGCAACCTGTGTTAATTAAATTTATGTTATTTAATTTAATTCTATTTATTTCTATATTCTTAATAGTTTATTGTGTTTTACAGTTTCTCTAAGGGCACTGGCAAGGAAGCATTAATTGAATCATCCCTCCGCAATTTGCTCGTGAAATTATCAGAGGGAAGTACCTTTCCACCTTAAATTATTTTTAGCACCTATTCTAATTGTCTAAATTTTTATTGTTTATGTTATAACTGTTAGCAGTGAGGACACCGCTAAAAATAAGTGTGGGAAAGGAACTATAATTATAATTACTTGGTTATGCTTATAACTATTTTTTTTTTTTTGACAAAGGGTTATGCTTATAACTATTAAATTATGGAAAATTTGATATTTTTCTGATATAGGGGCTATTTTTAAAAATTTCTGACAACTTGTGATTGGAATGAGATTGTTGCAAGTTTAAGAATTAGTTGATAATTAGCATTGAAGTTTTATTAGTTTCAACTTGCCTGTATGAACCACTAAATGTGAGGTTTGAGCCTAAATAAGAGGTCACTTCATAATTTTTACCTCTTTTCATTGATTGAGTGATATTTTCTCATGTTGTGCAGTCTAGAACTTGTGTTGAGACCATTGCAAAGCGAATATAAATTTACTTTCATGTGAATTTGGTAGGGCCAATTTTATGAATTTTTCAGGCCCATTTCTATTTTGTTACAAATATTTTTCCACTAGTTGCCCATTTTGTGCTTATTATTATATTTCTGTGGTACCCTTTTTCATCATTATTGCTTATTATTTTTATTAAAGTAACCTTGAAAAATATTTTTGTTCAAGCAATTAGTTGCAAAAAAATAAAAATTATAATGTTCAAAATCCCTCAGGAAAGCTTATAAAAGGAAGGCTTAGCAGATACTTTCCCCTCCTTGAATTATTAAGTTTTTAAATTGCGGCATAAAAAGCATCAAAGGAGGAAAACAAAGAAAAAGAATAAAAGAAAAATATTTATTACTGCCTTCAGGAAATTAAAAAAAATGATGAATATTAAAGGGATTCTTGCCTGTTCTTTATAGTTAAAAAAAGAAAAAGGTTACTTGTTTGGTTGATTTGTTTCTGGCCCTTTGCATGACATTTTCTTTCTTTTTATCCCTCCTAACATTATTACCTTGGCCCCATTACAACCCATGAAAGACCCTTTTCCACTTTTGCATGATAAGTGAATTTTAATAGTAGTGTTTTGGTCAATGTACAAGCATATGGTAATGTCACTTCTTTGGAAAAATTTGAGCGTTAATGACTACACCTTTAAACACTTTGAGAGTAGTGAAAAGAGTGACTTATAAATCACAGACTTGATGAACTTGTTGAACTTGCATCTAATTGGGCATTCTATTACTTAGCACTTCTTATGATATTACTTCGTTGTCCCGTATCTCGTTTATGCCCCTAGTCAGTAAATTCAATTTATCTTATAATTATCCAAGTAGTTTGCTTGAGGACAAGCAAAGCTTAACAGTGAGGATGTGTTAACACCCTAAATTTTCTACTTTTATAGGGCATTTTTAGTACTTAATTATATTATTTTCTGCTAGTTAAAGTATAAAAGTACTTACTTATGTCCTATTTTGCAGAATTATCTTAAAGACATCACTCAGAGCAAAAGATACGAGAATGGATCAAAAATTGGCAAGTTTTCGAGATTTTTAGCACTTTTGGACGAGCGGTACGGCCTGACAGTCAGTCAGTACGGTCGTCCCTATGCAAGAGAAGCAGTAGGGGCGTACCCCGTTAGTCAGTACAACCTGGCGCCGATGAGAAAGTTCAATACGGTCGTACCAAAGGCAGTACGGCCGTACACAATTGTGTCAGGGAGTACAGAGTGCACAAGTACGGGCCAGGGTCGTAATCAAAGTCCAGTACGACCGTGTATAAAGAAGGTACGATATAGCCAAGCCCAAAACACACATATTTAAAGCTAGTTGACCTAGTGCACCTCAAAGCCTATAAACTCTTTCAAGAGAGCTGGAGGCTGGGGGTCTTTTGACCACTTTAGCTCTTGCCTCTTGTCTCTTTTCTTTTCTTTTCTTCTAGGATTGTATGTTTGGATTTATGTTATTCTATTATGTTGAGAAACAGTATGAGTAGCTAACTCTATCACTTGAGGTGATGGGGAATCTTTTACGATATTCTTGACATTTATTTAATTGCTTTTATGAACTTCTTATTATCCTTATGAATGTGTTCTTCATAGCATGCTTAATCCAATAGGATCTGGCCAGTCCTTAATAAATTAGTTAATTGGAGGTGATCATACCACAATTAGTTAATGGAACTCTAGGATTAAGAAAATTCGCGTTTTGCGCTTAGTCTAGGTATTTGCTTATTTCCAATCAGTCATTGAATTGATAAATTTACTAGTTCTTAATGCTCTTTCTTTTAATTGCATTCCAGGACCAAACGGGGCAGTTATTTAGTAAGAAGACTATTAAAAGGGTAGTTATTAGTAATTTTAGCGTAAGTGATTGGCCTTCAATAAAGAGATATAGTTCGTAATAGCAGGGTAATAGATTCAGGATCTAGTATTAATGAACCCTGTTCCCCTAGACTTTGTTGGAATCAAGTGAATTTAGAAACAATTAACTCTTAATTGTTTTGATGATAACAAATGATTAAGAGAACAATTTATTCTCTAATGTGTTTGCTAGTATGCAGAAATCACTATTCATTAGAAGTCGTTATCTCAGAAGACTTGGTGAAATCTTGAATTTAACATGACTAAGTCTGGGAGTGATCCTCTGTTTTTATGCTGACATCACCTTGTGAAGCCTTGCTCTGCAGTTGGTCAACTCCGCTTGTTCAGTCAACGCTCTGGTGACCCCTAAGACTAGATTTTGACTTAGTCAACTCTGTTGAACAGTCAACTCTATTGGTGAACCAAGCTCCGAAAACTAGCTCTGGCCATTGGTCAACACATTCAACGGACCTTTGGTTAATCTACCTATAGAAGCCTTCATGCATGACCACAAGACTCAGTTGTGAAAGCCCATTGAATTCTACGCTAAAGAACTCAACTCTGTTTCAAGCTCACTCTGTAGTACAGTACTTAACTCTGGTGAACAGTATAGCTCTGTTAGGAAACAGACTGAAGAATATTTGAGGCTACTTCAAGTATTTAAGAGACCTCATTGATTAAGCATTTTAATGTACGAGGTATCAAAGGTCAAAAGAATGTCAACGATTCTAATCATCAAGGAAACTTGCTCTCGAAGGGTCTCATATTCAAAAAGCCCACAAGAGACAAAGATTCTGATTTTGTGTGCAGTGCCCAGAATGCTTTATACAGTCTGGAAAGCGACGTGACCTGCAAAAGCCACAAAAACAGGATCTGAGGTTTTGACCTAGGGTAAAAAGAGACGTTGTGTAACAACGGCACTATTCTCAACCCTTGCTATATATATCTTACTTCAGTCACTGAAGTAGGTTAACGATTGAAAAGAAAGTGAACGCAACAAAGTACGAAGTGATCAGACAATGAGCGCCTACAATCTTATCAAACTTGAAAATCACTATTTTCTGAGACAGTAAGCAACCAAGAAATCTTCCAAGTCTCTGGGATCACATTGAACAAAGCACTTGACTGTTTTATTCTTTCTGTTTGAAAGTTATTATTTGTGCTAAAGTTCTTCATTGTAAATTCTCTCTGTGAGAGTTATTTGTGTATTGTTTCAAAACTCCTTTGAACTTGTATTAAGCCCGTAGTGGCTATATTCCTTAGAGGCTTGACTATACTAAGTCGTTCTAAGAAGTTGTGAGTATAGCCAGTTTGACAGTATTATACTCTCAAGTGTAATCAGGTTGATTATAATGGAAAAATCCTTCAAGTGTGTGAAGGGACTAGACGTAGCTATCAAGTGATACTGAACTAGTATAAATTACTGTGTCACTCTCTTCTCTTTACTTACTGCACTATTTTATTAAAAAGTTGTTTAGAAGAAGTTTTTCATAAACACTTATATTTGTAAAAAGTTTTTAAAACCCAATTCAAAACCCCCCTTTCTTGTGCTTTTGCCACGTTCAGGCTTTCCTTACTTGATCTCTATTCTATTCTTGCGTATTTGCTTTTTAATTGATTATTCTCGTTCTCATAATCACTTTCTTTGTTTGTCTAAATAATAAAGGATCTCTATTAATTTAGTACTCGTGCGTTCTATGTGGGTTCGACATTTGGACTCTTAAAAATACTCCACTATTATTACAAGTTGCGATCAGATGCACTTGCCTGAGCCGCAACACATCCCACGTAACTTCCTGTTGCTCAGCTTCCATCATCAGTCAAGTTCCTCTCCACCAATACTCTGCATCACCCAACAGCAGATAGGTGACATAGTTCACCTTCACCTCAACTGGACTATGAAGTACCTCAAATATCTTCTCGATCTCTTACAGCCAGAGATCAACCTTTTTTGGGTCAGAGTCCCCATGGAACTTCAGCGGATCATGATGGCGAAAATCAATTAGACCTTTTGCCTTAACAGCCTGTTCCTCACGTTGTTGCTTCTGCTGATCATGTTGGTTCTTGGCATTTGTTTGATGTGCAATAGCAGCTGCCATGTCAGCCATTACTTGCACCACTAGATCCATATCCTGGTTTCCAACTCCAGGAGTAGGGATTTCATGTCTAGGAGGAATTATGGGTTCCTTTAAGGCCACAACCCGTCAGAACCCCACACAAGATTAATCTTCTGAGATGATTACACACAAATTCATACAATGTCACACATGTTTCAACTCAGAAACATTACAGACAATCAAGCACAGAGTTTCATATAACCTAGCTATATCAGACTTATACCCGGCAATCCTGACAGTCTAGGCCAGCTTAAAGCAAAGCGGTCCAGTTAGAACCAAACTTCTCTAATACCACTAATGTAACACTCCGCTTCCGGAGCACTACGGTGTAACCCAATCTAATGCTGAAAACATTTAATGCTCATATGCTTTCAATAAAATGTACTCTTCTGTTAGTCGCAATGGAAAGTAGGAGTAAATTTTTTTTTCTTTTCGTTTTCCTTTCCATTGAAAACCATTTTTTGAAAATGAGACATGAAGAGTACTATAATTTTTTAAATAATGAGTAATCAGTCTTTTGTCAAACATCAGAGTATAACACATAAACATTAGAGTATAACACATCATATTGAATGCATAATATAACACCCAGTTTCCGGAGCGCTACTGTGCAACTCAATCTAATGCTGAAAACATTTGATGCTTATATGCATTCAATAAAAAGTACTCTTCTGTATTTTGCAATGGAAAATAAAAGTGAATTTTTTTTCTTTTTCTTTCTTTTGAAACCCTTTTAAAAAAATGAGACATAAAGAGTACTACAATTTTCTAAATGATGCCAAATCAGTTTTTGCAAATATCAGAGTATATCACATCACAAAGAATGCTTCACATAACATAAAACATAACATAATCATTTCGCACTAAAGCGAGGTTTTCTGAAAAGAGTAATTACAAAACAATAGGCTATAAAGTCATGCTCCACCAACAGGTCAAGAGCCAAGACAATACCCTAAGCTAAGCCGACCAACAACTATAACTCCTACTGAGAAACATTCAGCAAGATCAGAACATAGAGCACTCAGAAAAATCTTCCTCCACTGGCTCACTCTTTAATACTTCTGGAATAGCAGCAGCAATATGAACTCCATCTGGAAACATCCATGAGAATGTCCAATCCAACAACAGTGCAAGGGTAAATTCTTTGTCCATGAGTTTATCATAGGCTATGTCGCATGCAATATATATATATATATACACACACAACAACATCCCCTTTATATACATATACATACTTTTATTAGACCGCAGACATCATCATGGTATATCAAGCATTTGCATGTGAACAGACAAATCAACCAACAGACCAACGATCAAGTCATCACAATATCAAGCATTTGCATGTGAGCAGACAGATCAATCAACATATCAACAATTAAGTCGTCAAATATACTCAATGTGGTTAATTATGCATGTCAATGCATTAAGAACACGTTTGTGTATACATCTACAGCCTTAAACAAGGTCAGCAGAGACGAGAAACATTATTTCCCAACGTCCGAATAAAATTCTCCTACCAACGATATTGCCTACCTTTAGTCACCAAAACGACCTCGGGTATTTGGCATGAAGTAACAACTCGTCCTTTTGAAGTCCTTAAGACAATCAAATGCTCCGAGTGTCGATGCTCAATGGTCAGTATGCATCCAAAAAAATTCTTTAATATGGCCCACTCACCAAGAGGAGTGTCTGAGATATGTTTTAATTAATCAATGCGGATCGATGAAACCTCAACTCACTCAATTTAATGAATTTCAAATCTCAATTTACTTAGAGCTCAAACACAGGACACAAGGTCCAGGTGTTCAATTGCGAAATGCTAGTCTCAATCTTAGATTGAAATTCTAGGCACGTAATGCAGAACACTAGGCTCAATCCTTAGGTTGAGATACTAGGCACGCCATATGAAACACAAGGTCCAATCCTTAATCAAGAAAATGCGCACGCAAGTAGGACATCAAGTCCTAGCATAGGACATATGGCCCATATGCCTAATAAGAACACTAGGTTCCTTACATTTTATTCTTTAGAAATTTGGGTCTTTGAAATATTTGAAATCTCTCTCTCAGTTCTTATGTCTCTTTTATGCACTATGTATCTGAAAATATTTTTTAGCTCTAGGTCGTTGAAACCCTAGTTGTGCTAAATAATATGCTAGGATAATTCCTAGGAAAGAGAGGCAGTGCAAACACTCTTAATTACCAAGTCTTTCCTAGCCAAAATTTTCCCAAACATATTATTCAACTCGACCGTTTTCGCAATTTACATTGTTTACTCAAGTTCTTTTTCTATTATGGTTCCATTGAAAATTCTTTGCAGGTTTTGGCTAGTTGTACTAAAACCTTCACGCTTATTTTTAAGTCAAAATGCCCTTAACATTTTACTTGTGAAATCATAATTCGGCTCATGAAATCGCATCAGATTTACTGTTGTAAATCATCAAACCAATAACAGTCGATCAACGCATTATTAATTAATCCATTATCATCAACAATATTTTGCATATTTCAGTCACTTCCAAGTCCAAATTAAATCAAACATGGTTTAAAGCACACTACAAATCATGGTTACCACGCAGTTTCAAAACATGCTACAGCATTTCATACAGCACATAACAATTCAGTACACTACAACATGCTACAACATTTCATACAACACATAGTAATACTACAAGTACTACCACACAATTAATCAACTAATCAAACCAATCAACAATCAAGGCGAAAAGCCCAAACTCATTATATAAGAATTTTCCTTACCTCGAACGCATTCCAAAGAGGTAATCCAAAGTTCCGTCAAGGCGTACTTCGCATGAACCTTAACAACACAAAATTAATACAATTAGATCCCAAAAATACAAGTCATAGAACCCTAGGACAGCCACGGTTTGGGTCCTTAGGAATCTAGGAGTTACTTAACTTAATCCCTAATAGGTTATATCTAGCCATATGCCATGACACATATTCAAACCATGCAAATTCTTTAAGTTTTCACAAAACTACATACTTAGAAAATACTTAAACCAAAGTGTACCACTTTGAATAGTATTTTACCACTTTGAATAGTATTTTCCCAACTTTGAAAAACTTTTTAAAACACCTAAACATGTCACAAAAGCTTGGAAACAACTTCATTATTGTTTTGAAACAATTCTTAAGACATATGACAATTCTTTTTCCAAAAATTAAACCTTTATGAAAGACTTTCCTAAATCAATTCACTACCCACTTTTCATAACCTATTTTAGGCATAAAATAAGTTAAGAACATGTCCCAAATTTCCCTTGAAGGTCACGACTTTATGTTTCAAATACAACTTCCATTTTTCAAACATTGTACTTCTAAATTACACAAACTTTGATATATCAAAACTTCTTACCAGATTCAAACTTCTTCACCACTTTACAACACTTAAAAACAAGCTAAAGATTATCCCTAAACATGATGAAATTCTTTCTCAAAACAGCCCCTAAATTTATTTTATTTTTAAACCATTTTCAAAGCTTTAAACATACAATTCTTTACAGATCTAAATCCCTAACCAAAAACCAATTTCTCTACCACTTTGTTATACATAAAACAAGTTAAAATCTCACTCCAAAAGGACTTCAAGGTCACGGTTTTTGAGCACCCAAAAACAAGACAAAATTTTGATTCATAAACTTCATTTTTCATACTTTAAATCATGTAAACTTATTAGTCTTTAACTCATAAGTTAATATTTACTAATTATACTACCATTAAACCATAAATACAAGTTCATATGACTCATTAAAGACCAACTAAGTTTCTGTTTCAAAGGGATAGGAACAAAGCAATTTTTAATCTTACAAGCTTCATGAATATGCATATTTATGGCTATATCCAACCTCTTAATTATTAATCATTCCAAGATCTACCTCCAAACAACTAAATCAAGCCAAAAATAACCCATAAACAGCCCCTACGATTCAGCCTCCCCAAAAGCTAGGGTTCCACAATTTCAAAAAATCATAAAACCCATTTAGACATGAAGGAAAAGATAGATCTAGGAAAGTTACTACTAAACAAGCTCAAAATCAACTTTTTTTGTACCAAAATTTTGAGATCAAAACCATGAGACTCTCAAGAAAAATATCATGAATTAGAAGGGTGATCTTACCACTTGGAGATGGAGGAAAGATTGCGCACAAGGAAGGAGAGAAGAAGGAGAAAGATTCAAGCTCAAAAACCACAAAGATCTCACCAAAACTCAACTTTCTCTCTCTAGTTTTTTCTTGGTTCTTACCAACAATGGAGAATGGATGAGGATATCCAAGAGAAGGATGAACAGCCACGAAATGTAGGAGGGATAAGGGTGGAAGAAATTTGTTCAGTTAGTTAAGAATTAACCAAATTGATTACAAACTAACCACATTAACTACGTACAAATTACTAAACTACTAATCACCATGCAACACTTGTCATGGAAGCTTCCAAGCTCAAGATTCAGCTCCCCTAATCTCTGGATTCATCGCCTCTCAGCCCCCAAAATATCTATATTTTATTTCGTCACATTCTCGATCAATCAGGTGCGCGGCGTTTCGCGCATATTAAGGTTTTATACTAAAAACTCCAAAAATAAATCTAATAAATTATTCCACAACTAAAAATTATTAATAAATCAAAATGTCCCTTAAGACATTAGAAGTATTTCTATGAATATCGTTTTCTCGATTTACGAGCTAAAATGCTATCGTTAGGCAGTTTCTGGGCTAGACAATACACTAAATATTTTCTGATGTCCAAAAATTCCAAAAACATTCCAATAAATCATAAATATTAGAAAATGCTAAGATCTCAAATTTGATAAAATTTGAATCACGTTTGGGCAGATTTCAATTAGAAACTCTCCCTATAGCTTCATTACGGCAGAACTCGACATAATTTTCGCAACGTAATAAAAACTGTAAATTAGTGAGTATCCCTAATTCTAATTTTTCTTATCATCTAGATATTATTCAAACAATAAAATTGTCAATAGAGAATTATTAAAATAAAAGTCATATTAATTACGACATAAAACCGACAATTAATAAATAACTAAACATCAAAAATCCAAACTGTGACTTAAAAATATCTATTAAGTTCTAAAAATTATTTCTCCTTCAATAAAATAATTTTCTTTAATCAAACAATAATTTCTCACATTTTTCAGGATTAATTCATATTAAAAACAGTATACGTCTGCACTGTCTGTTAATATGAATTAATTATCAAAACAACGTATTGTTTTACGACAAATTTTTTTGTAATTCTTCGTACTTTTCATTAATCATTAAGGTGATCAATCTCTATGATTTATTTCTAAGTAGTCAAAAACTTAAAATAATTTTCATAAAAATTGGAGTGTGAGACATAACATACAATAAAACATACCATAATCATTTCCCACTGAGACGAGGTTTTTCTGAAAATTTCAAATATAAACCAATATGACTTACACCAATAACCAAAGTCCTGCTCGCCAAGAGGCAAGACGACACCCTAGGCTGGCCAATAACTACGACTCTTACAAAGAAACCGTTCAGCAAGATCAGAACAGGAGCATTAGGAGGAATCTTCCTCCACTGGCTCATTCTCCAATGCTCCTGGGAAGTACGGAACTGCAGCAGCAATAGGAACTCCATCTAGTGGTGACATCCATGAGAATGTCCAATTCATCAATGCAAGGGTTAATTTCTTGTGCACGAGTTCATTGCAGGCTAGTTGCATGCAAACAAGATATATACATAGTACAACAACATGCTTTATCTATATACATATATAGCTTAATAGTCTGCAAGCATCAGCATGGCATATCAAGCAGTTTGCATATGAACAAACAATCAATCCACAAATTAACAATCCAATCATCACATATCATCAATGTGGTCAATATGCATGCCATTGCATATAAACAATTTTGTGTACACAATTGCAACCTTAAACAAGGACAACAACCAGAAACTGGAACTCCTTTTCTAGGTCTAAACAAATCACACATCAAGGGAATTACAATCTAATTGCGCGCGCATTAGACCGTATTGCTACTAGTTTTTGGCACCAAAACCACTTTCTCTTTCAAGCTTTGTTTTCTTACTGTAACTAACAATCGAGAAATAAAAGGAGATGATGGCCAAATGAAGGGGAAGGCCACGGATTTGATAGGGAGAGGGAGGAAAGAAAATTTGTTCATTTAGTTAGGTCTTAACCAAATAGTTAGAAACTAACTTCCTTAACTACCTACCATTTACACCTAAACCGATCCTAAGCTTCCACTTGTCAATGGTGGGCCCCAAGCACATGGCTTAGCCCTCATTGGTCCATCTGGGCCGCCAACTTGCTCACCAAGCAAAGTGAATTTTGCTTCGACACTTTATCGCTTGATTGGGCACGCGACATTTCACGTACATTAGGTTTTTACGCCAATCGCAATAAAAATCATTCTATTTTATCAGTCCACAACTAAAATTTATTATTCAGTAGAAATGTCCCTCATGACCTTAGAAATGCTCCCCTGTATCTCATTTTATCAAAATACGATCCAAAACGTCGCAATTACGCAGTTTTTAGGCATAGAAAATACCCTAAATATTTTCTGTCACCCAAAAATTCCCAAAACATTCCAAAAAATCATAAATATTGAAAAAAGCTTAAATCTCAAATTTTGTAGAATTTGGATCACGTTTGGACTTGTTTCAGTTAAAAACTCACCCGATTATCGAATTACAGCAGTTTTATGACTGAATTCAATGTCAAAATTTAAACTATGATTTAAAACTATTTATTAATTCCTAAAAAATAGTTTCATTTCAATAAAATAAATACTTTAATTTAAACAACAAGGTTACGTATTTTCAGGGTTAATTCATATTAAAAACAGTATATGTTGACACTGTCTGTTAATCTGAATTAATACCAACACTGTGAATTGTTTAAAACAAATCATTGCAGATCTTTGTGCTCTTCACAAGTCATCGAGTTGATCAGTCCCTATGACTTATTCCCAAGTAGTCGAAAACTGTAAAATAACTTTCATAAAAATTGGGGTGTTACAGACTCACTTTCCCCTTACCTTTTTATTATGTGTGGGAGGGACTGACTACTTTACATAAAAGAGCGGAAGCTAGAGGAGACATTCATGGTGCTAAGGTATGTAGAGGGGCCCCGCTCCTCACACACCTTTTATTTGCTGACAATTGTTTCTTGTTTGCTAGGCAAACGAGCGGGAGAGCAACAAACTTAAAGAGATCCTTTCTATCTATGAGAATACAACTGGACAATCCAAAAACATGAAGAAATCAGAAATCTTCTATAGCAAAAATACATCTCAGGAGCATAGGGACATAATGACTTCTATTCTGGGTGTGACTGAATGCATAGGCACCGAAAAGTATCTAGGCCTTCCTTCTATGGTGGGAAGGAACAAGAGAGCAGTGTTCAACTATCTTAAGGACCGCACTTGGAGGAAGATTCTACAATGGTCGAGGAAGTATATCTCAAAAGCTGACAAACAAGTGTTAGTAAAGTCAATGGCACAAGCTATCCCAACTTATTGTATGAGCACTTTCTTAATTCCAACTTCACTAGGTGAAGAATTAGAAAAAAATGATTAATTCTTTTTAGTGCGGCTCCAAGAGGAATTCCGATAGAGGTATTAATTGGTTAAGCTGGGAAAAGCTCAATATGAGAAAGGAATACGGAGGAATGGGCTTTTGCGATTTTTACGATTTCAATTTAGCTATGCTAGGGAAGCAAGGTTAGAAGTTTTCAACCGACCATGATGCTATAGTAACACGTGTCTTCAAAGCTAGATACTTCCCTCGAGGGGATTTTTGGGGGCCCGCTTGGGTCATAACCTAAGTTGCGCATGGCATAGTATCCACGCTTCACAGGTGGTAGTCAAATTGGGATTGAGGTGGCGGGTGGGAAATGGTAGAAGCATAAGAGTTTGGAATGAACCTTGGGTGAAAGATGTTAATAATCCCTTTATCACAAATGGTCCTGTACCTAGTGCAGAGTTTTTAACCGTGGCTGATTTGTTTTCTAATGATACGCATGAGTGGAAGGAAGGTGTCATACAGCAGCTCTTCAATGCAGATGATGCAAGCAAAATTTTACGCTTACTAGTACCAATTGATGAATCAGAAGATAGCTATGTTTGACACCCTAGCAGAAACGGACACTATAATGTTAAGTCAACATATTATACCCTCATGGAGAATGTAATTGACAACTCAGAAATAAGGGTAGAAGGCATGGTAGTAAGTATCGCACGATACGAATCGCGATTCGATACAGAAACAGATCCTAACGATCCAGATCATATGGTGAAATGGAAATGCCTCTGTATCGCCGCCATGTCGCGGAATCGAGATTCGCTTTCAGAATCGTGTGATTTTGTCTCGTGAAGAAGAAGACTGCCAACCGGGTCAGGTCATGTGACCTTTCACATTTTTAATGCTTTTTTCGTTTTTTAAAAACAATACAGAGGTCACCGAAAATGCTATTTTGGGCCGGCCCAAATACTGGAAACCATTTTTTAGGGGTTTTTTTTTTTTTACTTCACTTTAGTGTTGTAAAACGGGAGAGTCGTTTCTCAATCGCTTTAGAATCGCATTTTCTATCTTTAATGGAGTTTTTTTTATCTCTCATTGATCTTATCTCCTCTGTTTTGGTCCCCTTTGGTCCCCCACTTTCTATTTTACTGTCTTAACTCTCACGTCTCTAGTCTACCCCACGTGGGTTCCACTTCCCGTTTGTTCATTTTCTACTGTTTTATTGGACATGGGTTAGCCAAAACAAAAAAGGAGGTTGATATTACATGGAAGCATGTGAGACAGTAAAACCTCAAAATAGGCTTTTTGTCAAGTGCAAATATTGTGGTCATGAATGTTGGGGTGGTATTGCAAGAATGAAGCATCATCTTGTTGGGACAAATCAGAATGTCAGTGCTTGTACTTCAGTTCCAGATAATATTAAAGAGTTATTCAACAACCTGCTAGAAGAAGCTAAAAAAAGTAAAGACGCAAAAAATGAAAAATGCTTTAAAGAAGGGCCTGCCTAAGATAATACAAAAAAGGGAACTAAATTAGCAAAACAGAAGAAAATGAATGAGGTGCTGAAAGTTAGAAAGATGGTGGTTGAATATATTTGCAAATGCATCTATGTCAATGCTTTGCCATTTAATTTGGTAAGAAGTCCCTTATTTATTCAAATGTTAAAATCTGTTGGTGAATATGGAAGGGATCTAAAGCCTCCTAGTTATCATGAGGTGAGAGTATCTCATTTGCAAAAGGCAGTTGACAATGTCCAAGCAAGCCTCGAGATATACAAGGCTGAATGGGAAAAATGGGGTTGCACTTTGATGCGTGATGGTTGGACTGATGGAAAAGGAAGGTCACTTACCATTATTTTGGTTAATAGTCCAAGTGGGACTATTTTCTTAAAAACAGTGGACACTAGTGATGTGATTAAGGATGCTAATCAAATGTTTGAAATATTGGATTCTGTAATTGAAAAAATTGGGGAGGACAATGTAGTGCAAGTTGTGACAGATGATGCTGCTAATCTTGTGTCTGCTGGAGAATTGTTAGAGAAGAAGAGACCAAAATTATTTTGGGCCCCTTGTGTAGCTCACTGCCTTGATTTTATCCTTGAAAACATTGGGGAACTTCCAGGTTTTTCCAATACCATTGCAAATGCAAAGAAGGTAACTACTATTATTTATAGTCATACATGGATTCGAAGCTTATATAGAAAGAAGTCCAATGGGATAAGTTTTGCAACTTCCTTTCTCACTTTACAATGTATAATGCAACAAAAAAATGCTCTCCGGTCTATGTTTGCTTCAGAGGAATGGGCTACTAGCACTTACGCTGTAAGAATGCTAGTAAAGAAGTGATGAACATTGTTTTTTTAAGGCAAATTGACATGTAAAAGCATCACTATAGTGATTGTAATCCCAACTATATTGGCACCACAAACACTACCTATCATCTGCAGCACACCAAAATTGTATTAATAAAAAAAGAGAAATACACAAAAATATGGGGGAACATAAACCAAACCCATAAATAATTACTTAAATCTATACCTAGGTAAGCTATACATATTCCTGAAAAAATCCTCCGAAATAAAACTAGGAATCAGATCCCACCAAATAAAACTACTGGTATTAATGCCATGATTTGCAAATTTATCCGTGCAAGCATTCCCTTCTCTATAGATATGCGAAATGACAAATCTTATCTCCTTGAATATTCCATGCAATTCTTCCATCTACTTCTAAGACACCAAGGGACAATTTCATAATGTTTAAAAGCATCCACAATAAGCTTGGAATCACATTCTAACAATAACTGTCGCAGCCCTTCTTAAAGGCAATTTCGGTAGCCATCACAGCTCCTACTAGCTTAGCATAAATAGAGTTTTGGAAATCCAAGTGATGAACATTGTTTTAAGTGATGCATGATTTTGGAAATCCATCCAGTATTGCTTGAAGTGTGTGACTCCACTTGTGAAGGTTTTAAGGCTTGTGGATGGAGACTCAAAACCTGCCATGCCATATATCTATGAAGCTATGGATAGAGCCAAAGAATAAATAGCTGCAAACTTCAACAATGTAGAGTCAAGATACAAAAAGGTGTGGAAGATAATTGATACTTGTTGGAATTTGCAATTGCATAGACCTCTCCATGTTGCTGCCTACTATCTTAATCCTAAGTAAGTGGTTTCATAATTCTTTAAGTTTTATGGAGTACACTTATATATTAATTAAAAATTTATAAATTCTTTATTTTTTTAGGTTCCATTATGATGAAAAGTTCAATCCGGATGGTGAAGTTTTATGTGATTTATATGAGACCATTGAGAGAATGGTTCCTAAAAGAAGAATGAGAATTACAATTAATCAACAACTTGACAAATTCAAGAGTGCAATTGGGCCTTTTTGGAAGGAGCATAGAAAAATATACTAGGGATAAGAAACAACCCGGTGAGCTTTACAATTTTACATGATGATTTTGAAAGAACATGTTTGCAGAGATATAATTTTAATTTTTATGTTGCCTTTGGTTTGATAGCTCTTCAGTGGGAAAGTTATGGTGGAGAGGGCAAAGAGTTACAAAAGCTAGCAATGAGAATTTTGAATCTCACAAAATACAAATCTTCATCCTCATCGGTTGGCTGCCTTGAATGGACTTGTGTGCTAGCATCTACAGTACTGCTGATTGATGGCTCTATATCTAACAAAAAACAGCTGAGAGATTTGCAAAAGAAGTCACTAAGTGCATATCTTAATAGAAACCAATGCAAAATAAATAGTTTAGAAAAATTAGGTACTTGAGTCATGCCTTTGTTTTTAGATGATGATTCATTGCTGTAGCCTAATTCATGCACAAATCTACATACATCCTGAGTAAAGGCAGTCAATTTTTCAAAAATGGACAAGATTTAACAATGCAATATGATCAAAATGGAAGTATTAAAAGAAGTTAGGAACAGGAAGAACTAATACCTAGATCTGAAGTTGGCATTCGATTAAACAAATCCTTCCCTCCTTTTTTGATGATCCTAACATCAAACAGATTACCAGTCCGCAGTTTACAATCATTTCCTATGGTATAAGCCACACAAGAACAATTACTCAAGCAGAAAAACAACAAAAAACAACTACAACCATTCCTTTTGCCGCCACCATCGTATCCCTACTGAAACAAAAAGAGACTATCAGCGATCACAAATGCTACAATGCTTTGGTCTAGCAGGTCTGTGATAGGAACGTGGGTAATTCGGGAATCGATAGGAAATTCGGAAAAACTTATTCTAGGAGGGGCAGGAGTGGTATTTCACCCAATGTATAGGTAGTGGAATGATTCCTTGCTATTGTGTGTGTGCTGGCAGGGTTGGAGAGAGAGAATACCGTTAGAAATGGGTTTGCTCACATTGGTTGTGAGGGAATAAAGGAGAGGATGGTCATCCATTATGAGGTAGGCAAGAATTGGTTGGGAATTGGGCTAGGAAGTACAGTATCTCTGCTGTAGAGTACTGCACTTGGTTACCATTTTTTGCTCAATCCTATGTATTACTATCTCTGTACATTTTCACTGAATTAACAGAGATACTTGCATTCTACCATTACACCATTTTTCCTTTTACTGTTTTATTGTTTTCTATCATTGGTATCAAAGCTCTAGTACCACCGGAGCTGAGATCATGGTTAAGAAAACGGCAATGGAAGAACGACAGGAAAGCCTCGAGCAGAGTTTCGAGGGACTCGCCTTGGAGGTTCGCACTCAAGGTGCAGAGCTGCGAGAATGGATGGAGAAGATGGAGCTCCGGTTACAGAAGAAGAAACGGCGTCGTAGACGTGAAGGGAGTAGTACGGTGGTCGAAGATGGACAGGACGACGACGATGGATACTCAACCGCGGAGTCGGAGTACTCCGGCGAAAGGAGCCCTCGTCCACGTCATTGCTATCGTGGCAGAAAACTTGAGATACCGGTGTTTGAAGGAGGAGAGGCGTATGGTTGGTTAGTGAAGGTGGAACGCTATTTTAAAATCAATGGCGTCGAGGAAGATGAGATGCTTGAAGATGTGGTGATTGCGCTTGATGGGCGAGCGTTGAATTGGTACCAATGGTGGGAAGAACAGCACGCAGAACCGAGTTGGGAGGAATTCAAGCAAGCTGTGATTCGACGATTCCAGCCATCGTTGGTGAGGAACCCATTAGGCCCGATTTTGAATGTGAAGCAAACTGGGACTGTAATGGAGTACAGGGAACAGTTCGAAATGCTCATCGCACCGTTGAAGAGGAACGAGCGAGGGATGTTGGAGAGTATTTTCTTGAACGGCTTACGCGAAGAAATCCAAACAGAGCTCAAACTCCATAATACGAGGGGATTGAGCGCGATGATGGATCGCACACTGTTGATTGAAGAAAGAAACAAGGCGTTGATGACTGAAAGTGATTTAACGAAGGAGAAGAAGTGGAAACCCGGTTTGTATGGGTCGGGTCAGGATGCAGGAAGGAACAGAGTGTTTGTAGCTAAGCCAAAATTCGGAGTTGGATCGAGTAGTGGAGCTACCAGTGAGACAAAGGCTCAAAACAGTGGCGAAGTGAAGAAACAGGGGATAGGAAAGAAGCTATCACAGGAAGAGTTGAGAGATCTGAGTAGGAAGGGGCTTTGCTTCAAATGTGGAGATAGATGGGGGCGTCATCATGTGTGTAAAATGAAGCATTATAGGGTAGAGTTGATTGATGATGAGGAGGAAGAAGTGGCAGAGGAGGAAACCGAGGAAGAAGGAGAAATAGAGCCAAAAGAGACTGAAACAACAATGAAATTGAAGACACTGTTACTTTCTCTTAGAAGCACCCAGGGACTCACTTCAAATCGGTCTTTTAAGGTTTGAGGGGAGATCAATGGGAGAGAGGTATTGATCTTGATAGACTCAGGGGCCTCAACCAATTTTATTTCACAGAAATTGGTGAAAGAACTGCAGCTACAGTTAGAAGATACGGCTGAGTATACCATTGAGATAGGCAATGGTGAGAAATTAATACATAGAGGAGTTTGTGTGGACCTCAAGATGCAGGTGCAGGGCATCGCTTTTGCCCAGAATTTCTTCTTGATGTCATTGGCTGGAACTGATTTGGTGTTAGGGATGGATTGGCTTGCTAGCTTAGGGGATATCAAGGCTAATTTCAAGAACTTGGTGATCAAGTGGAAGGATGGAGGACAGAAATTCAAAATCAAAGGGGAACCCTCACTGAGTAAGCATCAAGCTTCCCTCAAAACTATGATGAAAACAATGCAAAATGAGGATGAATGTTACATTGTGCATTTATACCAGATGCAAGAAAAGAAAGCTGTTGAGTATGACAGACAGGGCATATTGAAGATGTTAGATGATTTCACCGATGTGTTTCAAGAACCATCTGGCCTACCTCCCCATAGAGATCAAGATCATGCCATTAACCTCAAACATGATGCTGTCATCCCCAACATTCGGCCATACAGGTATCCCCACTACCAAAAGGATGAGATTGAGAAAATTGTTGATGAAATGTTGTCTGCTGGTATTATAAGACCTAGTATTAGCCCTTTTTCAAGTCCTGTTTTACTTGTCAAGAAGAAGGATGGGGGTTGGAGGTTCTGTATTGATTATAGGGCTCTCAATAAACATACTGTAGCTGATAAATTCCCCATACCTATCATTGATGAGTTATTAGATGAGATTGGTACCTCGGCTGTGTTTTCTAAACTAGATTTGAAGTCCGGTTATCATCAAATCAGAATGAGGGAGGAAGATATTCACAAGACAGCCTTTAGAACTCATGAGGGCCATTATGAGTATCTTGTGATGCCATTTGGCCTTACCAATGCTCCATCCACTTTCCAAGCCCTCATGAACAAGATACTTAAGCCAATGATGAGGAAATTTGTTTTGGTGTTCTTTGATGACATCTTGGTATATAGCAAAGACATGGCCAGCCATCAGGAACATTTGCAAAAGGTGCTAGGGGTGTTGAGAGCTCACCAACTATATGCCAACCAGAAAAAATGTACTTTTGCTTAAGCTCAGATTGAGTATCTGGGGCACATCATTTCTGAGCAAGGAGTATCAGCAGACCCGGCCAAGATTAGTGCTATGACCAGTTGGCCTGTTCCTAAAGATGTGAAAGGTTTGAGGGGATTTTTGGGACTGACTGGATATTACAGGAGGTTTGTGAAGAACTATGGTAAGATAGCTTGGCCATTGACCCAATAATTGAAGAAGGATCGGTTTCTGTGGTCCAAAGAGGCTCAAGATGCATTTGAAGAGCTGAAAACAGCAATGACAACTCTGCCTGTGCTAGATGTTCCTGATTTTAGCAAGGAATTCGTGATTGAGACTGATGCATCAGGTAAAGGACTTAGGGCAGTGCTGATGCAAGACAAGAGACCAATTGCTTACATGAGTCACACCTTGTCCAATTGAGCCCAGAACAAGTCTGTATATGAAAGGGAGTTAATGGCTATTGTGATAGCAGTGCAAAAGTGGAGGCACTATTTGTTGGGAAGGCATTTCACGGTGCACACAGACCAAAGAAGTCTCAGGTTCCTCACAGAATAGAGAGTTATGGGGGAGGAGCAGCAGAAGTGGATCACCAAGCTATTGGGGTATGATTTTGATATAAAATATAAGCCTGGGATAGAAAATAAGGCAGCTGATGCCCTTTCTAGGAAGCTGCAGTATAGTGCCCTGTCAACAGTGCAATGTCAAGAGTGGGAAGGGTTAGAGGATGAGGTACAAGCTGATGATAGTTTAAAGGTGATTGTTCAAGATCTGGTGGCTGAAGCAGGTGCTCATGAAGGGTATGTTTTGAGGCATGGTAGGCTATATTACAAGGGGAGGATACGTGATTCCTAAGAACTCTCCTAGAATTGTGAGAATCATAGAAGAATTCCATAACACAGCTAGTGGAGGACACTCTGGGGTGCTGAGAACTTATAAGAGGATTGCTGGAGATGTGTATTGGCAAGGGATGAGGAAGAACATCCAACAATTTGTGCAAGCATGTGGGATATGCCAGAAAAACAAATATCAAGCTCTCACTCCAAGAGGGTTGCTGCAGCCCCTCCCAATACCTACACAAGTGTGGAGTGATATATCCATGGACTTTGTAGGAGGTCTACCTAAAGCTATGGGTGTGGACACCATCTTTGTGGTGGTAGATAGATTGACTAAGTATGCGCATTTTATTGCTTTGGCTCATCCTTACACAGCCAAGGAGGTAGCTCAAGTGTTTGTGAAGGAGATTGTGAAGTTACATGGGTTCCCTACCTCCATTGTCTTGGATAGAGACAAAATTTTCATCAGTTCTTTTTGGACAGAATTGTTTCATTCTGCTGGAACTAAGCTGAAGATGAGTTCAGCTTACCATCCACAAACGGATGGACAAACTGAAGTGGTTAATAGGTGTGTAGAAACCTATCTAAGGTGTTTGACTGGTAGTAAACTGAAACAATGGCCTAAGTGGCTTGCTTGGGCTAAATATTGGTACAACACTAATTACCATTCTTCATTACAAATGTCACCCTTTGAAGCTCTTTATGGCAGAAAACCCCCTGTTCTGGTGAGGGGAGATGAGGCTAAGGTTAGTGTGGATGAGGTGCAACAACTAACACAAGAAAGGAATGAACTGTTGAGAGAGATGAGAGAACAGTTGAGCAAAGCTCAGAATAGAATGAGACAATTTGCTGACAAGAAGAGGAGAGAAGTATCGTTTAAAGTTGGGGAACTGGTGTATTTGAAGATTCAGCCTTACAAACTCCAGCAACTAGCCAAGAGACTTAATCAGAAGTTGAGCCCGAGGTATTATGGGCCCTATGAGGTGCTGGAGAAGATTGGTACCGTGGCATACAAGTTGAAGTTACCCCCTGACAGTCGTGTGCACCCTGTGTTCCATGTTTCCTTGTTGAAGAAGGCAATAGCGGCTGCTGCTACTGCACAACCATTACCTACTTGCCTCAGTGACAGTTGGGTTTTGCAAGTGACACCTGAAGACATTCTGGCCGTGAGAAAGAATCCAGTTGGAGATGTGGAAGTATTAGTCAAATGGAAGGACATGCCTGAGTTTGAGAGTTCTTGGGAAGACTTGAAGGCTTTGACAGAGCAATTCCCTACACACAACCTTGAGAACAAGGTCAATTTTGAAGGGGGGAGTGTTGATAGGAACGTGGGTAATTCGGGAATCGATAGGAAATTCAGGAAAACTTATTCTAGGAGGGGCAGGAGTGGTATTTCACCCAATGTATAGGTAGTGGAATGATTCCTTGCTATTGTGTGTGTGCTGGCAGGGTTGGAAAGAGAGAATACCGTTAGAAATGGGTTTGCTCACATTGGTTGTGAGGGAATAAAGGAGAGGAGGGTCATCCATTATGAGGTAGGCAAGAATTGGCTGGGAATTGGGCTAGGAAGTACAGCATCTCTGCTGTAGAGTACTGCACTTGGTTACCATTTTTTGCTCAATCCTATGTATTACTATCTCTGTACATTTTCACTGAATTAACAGAGATACTTGCATTCTACCATTACACCATTTTTCCTTTTACTGTTTTATTGTTTTCTATCAGTTGCAGCAAAATTAAGACCATTTTATCGATAAATTTAACCAATATTTTCACAAATTTAGAACTAGTGGCAAACTCACTTTGGAATTTTGCATGTGGAACATTCTTCCTCTGCATAAATGATATTATCATAGGATAAGCAGCAAGATACTGAGAAACATTCTCAGCCTTTATTGTCCCAGGATCAGAAAAGCTAGTCAAAAGAAAGAGAAGAAATTCCAACAGCAGCTGCGAAGAAGCTTATGTACCTAAGGTCTAACAAAATTCAAGATAGAATAATGTTGAAGAAACCATAAAGTGGGAAAAGAGTACAATATTGGTTGAAGATCCTCTATTGTTTAAAAACAAGCTGCTTGTGGTGCAGTTCTTAATCTTACCTTTCATTTATATCAAATTATACTGCACCTGCACCTGATCAACTGCATCATTACCGACCAGTGCTTCTCCAACAACAACAAGATCTTTTTCATAACCCTTCTCAAATATAGGGATATGAAAAGGGAAATTATAAGATACACACTTCTAGTAACTGGTTATGATTTAATATATGTATTAATCTACGTGCATGTGTCCGCAATCGCCAATGACTCCTGATCGAAATGTATCACAAGCAGCCATCATGACTTTAACGTTGTGTTGCAGAAGCCAGTAAGCAACCTACGGTTGCCCATAAAATAGAATATCTCCTACCGGTTAAAAAGCAAGCCCAAGATATGGAATATTAAACAAATAGGAGAAACAATATGAAATTCCTTCACCTTAGCTAGATTAGTAGATTTCCCAACTCCATTGACTCCAACAAATACAACAACATATGGTTTCTTTTGCTCCTTTGCAGCATGAACATCCCTCAATATGTCAATAGAACGCCTAGGAGTTAAAATACGAACAGGTGCTTCTTCCATTGTCACATAACTGTTATTTTTTTTCAGTTAGTTAGTTAGCTGCTCATAGTTCTATATAAGTAGAAGATACAGTATAAAGATAGTTAGTTGATTCAATTCTGTAATTCTCGATATTGTTCAATGAAAATGAGCTCCAATGCTCTTTCTTCTATGGCTTCTCTCTGCCCCTACGTTTTTACAGGTTTTGGTCCTTAACCTGCATTGAGTTCATTATCCTCAAAGAACAGAAGATAAAAACAATAAGAACTATATCAGAAAGTAGAAGTAAAAGAATTATTTTATTAATGATAGAATGAATTGAATCTCAATGAAGTAGTTGTAGCCTTCTTATATTGTCATAGTTGTAGCCTTCTTATATTATAATTATAGACTGTTACAATTTATATTGTCCTAATATGAAGACTCATACTACGCACATTATACAATAAATATATATTAAAGGAAATAAATTTTCTATAAAAACATTGTAGCAAAAAATATTACAGCATATTCATACATGTTCAATTCAATTTTAAAGTATAGGATTATTTTTGTCCAGGTAAAATAGTTAGCCGGTGCTTGTCACCCAATGGACATGGTCTTTAGCATTACCAAGATGGCCGGTCTTCAGCATTATGACAAAGAAATGTATACATGCCGAGTATTAAAACATTCATCAATTTTGGATAAATATTACGACAGAAAAAATATGCATAATTTAAAATGTTTTGATAACCCAAATTAAAGTGTTTTGAATCATTTCTTCAAATATAATTCATCCCTAAATCTTAAACAAATATTGTTAACTTATAAGAAAAAATTTTCTTTAAAAAATCAAACACAATCACTTGTAAAGTTTGACAACTAAAGCTTGTCAGTATTATGCTTGTCTTTTTAACAATAACATGTTTCTTCTCTTCTCGTTTCAATAGTACATGAAGAAAGAATTTCATGATCTAGGCCAAATTACAAAAGCATCATAAGGCAATTATACATTAGCAAATTTACATCAGAAGAAAAACTGGGAAGTTATTAAACAAATAAAAACCAAAGCCGTATGTGACTATCTGGATTCATTGTTAGGATGAAGGAAGGAGCCACTCTAACATTCAACCCGTGAACATCAATTACAAAAGTCAGCACTCAGCAACATTGGCTTAACGATTTTTTTACGTGCCTCAACGTCGACTTGATGATTTTTTTCCGTGTCTATAACTCCTGTTGCAGGTTAGATAACTTGTGTTTTACTCTTTCAAGCTCATCTCGAATTAAACCTTTTTGGCTTTCTTTTGACCGGACCTGTTTAATAGCTAATGGCAGCCTATTTCTGGTGCTTGATAGACTTTATAACCCACAACTTAGCATCATCCAACTCCTTCTTTAGCAAGGAGTTGTCTACCTCTAGCTTGAGAGTGGAAAAAGTAGCACTCTCAATTTTTACTGCACCATTTGAGGGACAACCTTATTAGATAATATTAGTTAATAAGGGTATTATAGTCTTTTAGTAAGCTACTATATATTCTCTACTTATCTTTGTATTGTTAAGACTTTTTGTTATGTTTTGATATATTGGAACCCTAAGGGAGCTCTCCCCTTTTTTCTCCTTCTCTTCCTCTTCTTCCTTCTCTCTATGAGTTGTATGTTTGTTTACATGGTATCAAAGAGCTTGGTTTGATTTTGGGAATAATGTTCTACGTTTTGCTCCGTGTTCTTTGCAAGTTCTTGATTCACGAATCTCATGCGTGTTTGTTTGCGCGTTCTGCTTCCCTGTGCTTGCGCGTTCTGCTTCCGCGTTCGCATTTGGTCCCTAGGTTTGCTGAGTTTGGCTTTGTGATTGGTTCAGTAGTAAAGAATCTCCTTTCCGCAAAATCACGCCTTCGCGTTGGTTAAATCACGCCGTCGTCTGCAAGTTCTTGTCTCAAAGAAGGCACTTTGTCGTTTCTTTCTAGAGGATTTGGTAGGGGTCTGATATTTTGTTTCAAGGCTTTGCAACGTCACAAGCATTTGATTTTCTATTGGTTAGTCAACATTTGAAACAAAAGTTATTTCTTTGTTCAATGGACTTTTTTGGTTCGGTGGAATATCTGTTGGAGTAGATTATTGGGCCTTCTAGAATCTGCCTGGGTCATCAATTGGCCACTTTGGTTTCCAGCCACCCTTTGGTATTTTGGCCACTAGTGCAATATCTTAAATTGGTTGGTCAGTGTTTGAAGCGAAAGTTATTTCTTTGGCAGTGTTATTGGCAGTGTTATCTCTTATTTCCAGTGATTTCTTTCTTGAAGAATGCTGTTGTTTGGGTCTGTTGGTAATTGTTTGATTCTGAGTTTCTCAGATTTGGTATTTGATTCTCTCATCTTTTTATTATTTGTGTTTGTTGGTCTCTTGGGTTTGTGATAATAGTAGTAATGGCTATGTCTGTCTCGTCAAATGTATGCTTGTCCTCTTTTGGCTCATCAGGTATATCTTCTTCTATATGGATTTTTGACTCTGGAGCCTCTCATCATATGTCATCAGATCGTACATCATTTGCATTCTTACATCCTGCTTCATCTGTGCCAGTGATGACTGCTGATGGCACTCCCATGCCATTAGCAGGCATTGGATCTATATGCACACCCCATTTATCACTTTCAAATGTTTACTACATTCCTAACCTTACTATGAATCTTGTTTCTGTTGGTCAATTGTCTGATTCTGGTTTCTTGGTATTTTTTACTTCCAATGCTTGTTATGTGCAGGATCCGCAATCCAAGAGGATGATTGGGACAGGCCGTAGGCAAGGGGGACTTTATATCTTGGATGAGTTGAAAGTTCCAGATGTTGCAGCTTCTAGTGTTGACCTATCATCTTTTCGGTTGAGTTCATCCTCTTCTAATTTTTATTTATGGCACTCTCGTCTTGGTCATGTTTCCTCTTCTCGTTTAAAATACTTAGTTTCTACAGGAGCTCTACGAAAATTGCAACCTCATGATATTTCTGATTGTTGTGGTTGTAAACTTGCTAAATTTTCTGCTTTACCATTTAGCAAAAGTCTTTCCATTTCGAGTGCACCCTTTGACTTAATTCATTCTGATGTATGGGGTCCATCACCAGTTCTTACCAAAGGTGGATCTAGATATTATGTCTCGTTTATTGATGATTATACTCGTTATTGTTGGGTTTATCTTATGAAACATCGTTCTGAGTTCTTTGGCATTTATCAAATGTTTCGTGCTTTAGTTAAAACTCAACATAATGCTGTTATCAAGTGCTTTCGATGTGATCTAGGTGGTGAATATACCTCTAATAAATTTTGTGAGTTACTTGCTTCTGATGGCACTCTTCAACAGACTTCTTGCACTGACACTCCTCAACAAAATGGAGTTGCTGAAAGGAAACATCGTCATATTGTTGAAACTGCCCATTCCCTTTTGTTGTCTGCTTCAGTTCCAAGTGAGTTTTGGGGTGAAGCTGTTCTTACTGCTGTCCATGCTATTAACAGAATTCCATCCTCTGTTACCTCAGGTTTGTCTCCCTTTGAAAAGTTGTATGGTTGTGTTCCTAATTATTCATCTCTAAAGGTCTTTGGTTCCACCTGTTTTGTTCTTCGTCCACATGTAGAACGTAGTAAATTATCTTCTCGTTCTACAATATGTGTTTTTCTTGGTTATGGGGATAGTCAGAAGGGTTATCGTTGTTATGACCCGATAAGTCAAAAACTTTATGTTTCCCGTCATGTTGTGTTTCTTGAGCACATACCTTTTTATTCTATTTCCTCTGATTCTCATAGTCCTACCAGGTCTGAACTCACCCGTATTGATCCTTTTGCCATGGATATTGACAGCTCCACTAACTCTGATGTTGAGAATTGCAGGGTTGACACTAGTCCTTCTACAAATCCAGATATTCCATCTCTCCCCACGGCTTCCCAAGAACCTCCTGCGATTGTTGATCCTGCAGCTACCTCTACTCCTCCTCCTCCTCCTCCTCCTCCTCGATATCCTCTACGTGATCGTAAGTCAACTAAATTACCAGATTATGTTTACTCCACTTATTCCACCTCTTTTGCTTCTTTTCTAACCACTATTCATAGTTTGTCTGAGCCCTCTTCCTATAAAGAGGCTAGTCTTGATCCCCTTTGGCAGCAGGCTATGACAGAGGAACTTTCTGCTTTACACAAGACAGATACTTGGGACTTAGTACCTCTTCCACCAGGAAAACATGCTATTGGGTCTCGTTGGGTATACAAGATCAAAACCAAGTCTGATGGGTCAGTTGAGCGTTACAAAGCCCGTCTTGTTGCTAAAGGGTTCTCTCAAGAATATGGTATCGATTATGAAGAAACTTTTGCTCCTGTGGCCAAAATGACTACTATTCGTACTCTCATTGCAGTTGCATCGGTTCGCCAATGGCATATTTCTCAGTTAGATGTTAAAAATGCATTCCTAAATGGTGATCTTCAAGAAGAGGTTTACATGGTTCCTCTACCATGTTGGAATCAAGTGGATTCAGAAACAATAACCCTTAATTGTTTTGATGATAACAAAAGATTAAGAGAACAATTTATTCTCTAACATGGTTATAAGTGTGCAGAAAGTATTTATACTCAGAAAAATTTGCTTCAGAAGACTTAGTGAAATCTTGAACTTCACTCATCAAAGTCCTGGCCTGGCTCGATTCTTGGCACATAGAATCTGGTTGGTCAACGCCTGGAGTTAGTCAACATTCGATGTTAGTCAACACTCACGGTATATGATGCAAGACATGATTTGACTCGGTCAAATCTGTTGGTTACCTGCTCTTTCGAAGACTCCGAATCTGTTTGGTCAACGCTCTTGTGATGGTCAATGCTCTGTTAGAGCATAGTCACAATCTGGTTGGTCAACTCTCTGGTGCAAGTCAACAATACAACAGATTCTACTTAGTGCACTCTATGAAGACTTATTGTGCTTCAACAAGAATCTGCTATGTGATAACCCTCTCAGCTCTGTATTGAAGAATACTTGATTCTGGTGAACAGTGAAGTCTTTGAACGAAGAGCTCTGATAGTGAAATTGAAGTACCCTGTTATACGAGGACAAGAAGAATGTCAAAGGATAAAATCATCAAGGAAACTTGTGCTTGAAGTGTCTATATTTTGAAAAGCTCACTAAGGACAAAGTTACTGACATTGCGTATAATACTCAGAATGCTTTTCGTCTTGAAAGCGACGTAACCTGCAAAAGCCAAAGTTCCAGGATCTGAAGCTTTGACTTCGGACAAAAAGAGACGTTGTGTCACAACGGCACTTACAACGGCACTTTTTCAACCCTAGCTATATATCCTACCTCATACACTGAAGTATTTTTTTAGTGAACAACAAACGATTTTCAACATAGTTGTACGCAAGCTAGCAACTTGAATATTTTTCTGAATAAGTGAGAGCATCAACATCTATCTTCTCAAACACTACCCAATCAAGAGAAAGTGAGCAATCAAGAATTCATCCAAGTCTCTGAGATCTTTGAACAAGGCACTTACTGTTTTATTCTTTCTTTAAGAAAGTTATTTTGTGCTAAAAGTATTTTCATTGTAAATCCTCTCTGAAGAGAGTTATCTCTATATTGTTTCAAAACTCTTATTTGAATCATATTTAGCCCAAGAAGGGTATACCATAGAGGCTCAACTGTACTGAGTCGTTCTAAGAAATTGTGAGTATAGCCAGTTGGCAGAAATATACTCTCAAGTGTAATTAGTTGATTATAGTGGAGAAATCCTTCAAGTGAGTGAAGGGACTAGACGTAGCTATCAGGTGATAGTGAACTAGTATAAATCTCTGTGTCTCTTTCTTCTCTCTTCTCTTTATTCCTTTCACGCTTCATTCAATAGTTATTTTTCTTAAACATTTGTATTTGCGAAAAAGTTTTTAAAAACCCAATTCAAACCCCCTTTCTTGTGTTTTTGCCACGCTCAATTGGTATCGAGCTCGGCCTCTTGGTTGAGCACTTAACAGATGTGAGAGGAAAAGATCCTATACTATCCTATGGCAAGCAACGAACCCGGTGGTCACGTTAACCGTCCCCCTTTGTTCCTTTGGATCTAACTATGACTACTTTGGAAAGATAAAGTGAAAAACTTTTTCGAATCTCAACAGTTTGAACTTTGGGATATGGTTCAAAACAAGACATTAACTGGCTGACTCCAAAGAAATCCTATTCCTAGGAGTCTTGGGTGATGATCATAAAAGGAATATACCTTGCACCAAAAAGCAAGATACTTTCTTGTATGTGCTATCTCTGAAAAAGAGTTTGAGAAATGTGGGAATAACAGCACTGCTAAAGAAATTTGGGACTCACTGGCTTTAGCCTATGAGGGTACTTCCCAAGTACAAGAAACCAAGGCTAATATCTTGGTTAGACAATATGAACTCTTCAAGATGGAAGAGGATGAAAGCATCGAAACTATGTTTGGAAGATTTCAAACATTAGTTCATGGCTTGAAGGTTCTCAAGAAAAGCTATACTACTGCTGACCATGTTAAGAAAATCTTGAGAAGTCTGCCAAAGAGATGGAGACCCAAAGTCACGGCTATTCAAGAAGCCAAGGACTTGAATGAATTACGACTTGAAGATCTTTTGAGTTCACTAAGAGCTCACGAGCTTGAGCTTGATGAAGAAGAACCTCCCAAGAAAACTAAGACCATTGCTTTAAAATCCTCACACAAAGCATCTACTTCTAAAGCTCTCCAAGCTGAACTTGACACTGACAAAGATTCATCTGAAGAGAGTAGTGAAGATACTGACGATGAAATTTCCTTAATATCAAGGAAGATTCAACGCATGATGAAAAGCAAAGGAAGGTTTAGAAGAAAGTTCCCTAAGAAGGACTCAAGGGAAAAACACGACTCAAAAGAAAAGAAGGACTTCAAGGACAAAAGCCAAGTTACTTGCTATGAATGCAAGAAACCTGGCCACTACAAGTCAGAATGTCCACAACTTGAGAAATCAAGGAAAGGTGGCTTTAAGGGTAAGAAGAAGAAGAGTCTCATGGCTACATGGGATGATTCTGAGTCATCATCTGATGATGATGATGAAGAACAGGCCAACATGGCTCTTATGGCCAATATAGAGTCAACAGTGAAGAAGAAGAACAAGAAGAGGTAAATTCTAACATTTCTTCTAATATTCAATTAGCCTTTGATGAATCATTAGAGGAGTTTTCCAACCACAACAATGAGTATAAATCCTTGAAAAAGAGATTTTCAAATCTTCAAAAACAATTTCAAATACTCACTGAGGAGAATGAAAAACTCAAAACTGAAAACCACCGATTGGTGAGTAATGGGCCCAAAGATGAAGGAATCAGTAGAATGCAACTCTTCAAAATATGAAGAGGGATTTCAAAAATTTCTTGCTAAATGTGTCACACGTAGTAAACAAGCATCTATGATTTGGGGCGTAAGCCAAAATGGTAAAAAGGGTCTTGGTTACAAACTAGAAGAACCCACCTTTCAAAATATACATCTGGAAACCAAGGATACTAATAATCATAGTGACTGTTTGCTTTGTACTTTCTGCAATCAGAAGGGACACATTAGAAGTGCATGTTATGAACTGAAAAATGAGAAGGACAAGTCTCCTTCTAGAACTAACAAAAAAGGACCCAAAAAGATTTGGGTACCTAAGGACAAGATTGTCTATGTTGCAGATTTGCTTAGCAACAGAGTTAAGACACCAATCCTGGTTCTTAGACAGTGGGTGCTCACGACACATGACGGGAGAAAGGCGTATGTTCCAAGATCTTCAACTTAAAGAAGGTGGAAATGTTGGTTTTGGAGGAAATCAAAAAGGTAAAATCATTGGTTGTGGAAGAATTGGTGAGAAATTTCTACCCTCTATTGATAATGTTTTATTGGTTGTGGCTTTGAACCATAACTTACTGAGTATAAGTCAATTATGCGATAGTGGTTATGATGTTGCCTTTAACAATAATGAATGTATAGCCAAAAGCAAAAAGGATGGATCCATTTTCTTTAGAGCAAAGAGAAAGAACAATATTTATAAAATCAAACTTTCGAGTTGGTCGATCAAAATGTAAAATGCATTTTGTCAATTGATGAAGAGCAATGGATCTCGCACAAGAGACTTGGTCATGCTAGCTTGAGGTTAATCTCAAAGCTTAACAAGAAAGGACTTGTTAAAGGCTTACCAAATCTCAAGTACAAATCGATGCTCTTTGTGAAGCATGTCAAAAAGGGAAACAAACGAAATCTTCTTTTAATTCCAAAAATATTGTTTCCACCTCAAGGCCACTTGAGCTTTACATTTAGATTTATTTGGACCAACCGTAATCGCCTCTGCATGCGGAAAGAAATATGGTCTAGTCATTGTCGATGACTATACTAGATGGACATGGGTAAAATTCTTAACCCACAAGGATGAGTCTTTACGTTGTTTTTCAGATTCTCGCAAACAAGTGCAAAATGAAAAAGGTTTTTGTATTACTACTATTAGAAGTGATCATGGTGGTGAATTTGAAAATGAATCCTTTCAAAACTTCGTGAAGAAAATGGTATTTTTCATAACTTTTCATCCCTAGAACACCACAACAAAATGATGTTGTAGAAAGGAAAAATAGATCTTTGCAAGAAATGGCCGTAACCATGATTCACGAAACAAATATTGCTAAGCACTTTTGGGCGAAGCGGTAAACATCAGATGTTACATTCAAAATAGAATCTATATTAGACCTATCTTGAATAAGACTCCTTATGAATTGTGGAAAGGAAGAAAACCCAACATTTCATATTTTCATCAATTTGGGTGTGACTGCTTTGTTCTCAATACAAAGGACAGTCTAGGAAAATTTGACTCTAAATCACATAGAGCTATCTTTTTGGGATATTCTGAACGCTCTAAAGCATACGTAATATACAACAAAGAAACATTAGTTGTTGATGAATCTATGCATGTAAGATTTGATGATAAAAAGCCTGACAATGATACGTCGAGCTAGATGAAGTTTTTGCAGATTTACAGATAAACAAGGAAACAAGAGTTGATATCACAAGTCTTGACTCACGGTGATGTTTACGGTGTGATCTCTGGTGAAGTCTCTGGTGCTGATTACGGTGATAAGGAAATAATCATATCGACTGGAAGTTCAAACCCCATCACCCAAAGGACCAAATCATTGGTGAACCTAGTGATAAAGTCGAACAAGATCTTCTGCGAGAGAACACTGACCTGGCCTTACTCTCTGAGATAGAGCCAAAAACAATTGATGAAGCCCTTACTGATGATGGTTGGATCATTGCTATGCAAGAAGAGCTAAATCAATTTCAAAGGAACGATGTGTGGAAGCTTGTGCCTCCTCCAGAGGACAAGTTTGCCATTGGAACCAAGTGGGTTTTCAGAAACAAACTTGATGAAGATGGCAAAGTGGTAAGGAACAAGGCTAGACTTGTTGCACAAGGTTACTCACAAGAGGAAGGTATTGATTATACTGAAACCTTTGCTCCTGTAGCTAGACTTGAAGCTATTAGAATATTACTATCTTATCTTTGCACATCATGGCATTGCTTTGTACCAAATGGATGTAAAACTGCATTTTTAAATGGTTTCATAAATGAGGAAGTGTTTGTGAAACAACCACCTGGTTTTGAAGATACTGAGTTTCCTGAACATGTTTTCAAACTTAAAAAGGCACTTTATGGTCTTAAACAAGCTCCAAGAGCCTGGTATGATAGATTGAGTTCCTTTTTAATGTCAAATGGTTTTGAAAGAGGACAGGTGGATACAACTCTCTTTAGAAAATCATCTAAAAAGCATTTCATTGTAGTTCAAATTTATGTAGATGATATTATCTTTGGTGCTACTAATGAGTCTCTTTGCAAAGAATTCTCTAAGCTTATGCAGAATGAATTTGAGATGAGTATGATGGGAGAACTAAAATTCTTCCTTGGCATTCAAATAAAACAATGTCAAGATGGAACTTATATCCATCAGACTAAGTATGTGAAAGAACCACAAGAAGTTCAAGCTAGAGGAAACCAAACCTATGAGCACACCAATGCATCCAACATGTGCTCTTGGCAAAGATGAATCAAGTAAAAAGGGAGACCAAAAGGTATATAGAGGTATGATTGGTTCACTCCTCTATCTTACAAATTTCAAGGCCTGATATTATGTTTAGTGTGTGCTTATGTGCAAGATTTCAATCGATCCTAGAGAATCTCACTTAATCAAGTTAAAAGGATACTTAGGTATCTTAAAGGAACTACTAATCTTGCTTTGCTTTATAAGAACTCAGATGATTACAAGTTAGTAGGTTTCGTGATGTTGACTTTGCCGAGAGGCAATTGAAAGGAAAAGCACAAGTGGTGGCCGCCAATTTCTTGGAGCAAATCTTGTCTCTTGGTCCAAAGAAAAGACAAAACACAATTGCACTATCAATGCCAGGTTTAGTACATATCTGCCGCAGTCGTAGCTCACAACTACTTTGGATGAAGTATCAACTTGAGGACTATCGATTAAAGAGAGTAAAATCCCTATATACAGTGATAATACTTCGCTATATGCTTGACTAAAAACCCTATTTTGCATTCTCGAGCCAAACATATTGAAATTAAACATCATTTTATTAGAGACTATGTTGTAAAGGATTCTTGAAATTAAATTTATTGATACCGACCATCAATGGGCGATATCTTTACAAAACCCTCACGAAGATAGATTCAACTTTATAAGAAAGAACTTGAATTTCCTTCTTATAAAGGAATAGGTGTTTGATCTGAATATAGATGACTCTGTTTGACAAGTTGACTCTGTTTCAATATAGTTGACTCTGTTTGACTAAGTTGACTCTGTTTGAATATAGTTGACTCTGTTTGACTAAGTTGATTCTGTTTGAATAAAGTTGACTCTGTTTGACTAATTGACTCTGTTTGATTTGTTTGACTTGTTGACTCTGCTTGAGTGGGTTGGCTATGTCGTAGTTAAATCTGTTGATTATCTTATCTCGTTATATTCTTTTCATTAACTGTTCGTATGATCATTACATAGCTGTCTCTGGGAATCTTAAGTACACGTGTCTCTCTGAGACTGGTTGATGCGTTAGTGATTGACATTTGCTTTTACTGAGTCATAATTGCTTTTACTGCGAAATGACAATTTTACTGCGCCTCTTTAATTTTGTGATTACATCGTTTGAAAAAGACAAATTTTTTCAAAAATTCATTTCAAATCAAGCATAATGCTTAAACTTCTCAAACATGTTTATAACCCACTCACTCACTCACTCACATCACCCACTACCCACTCTATCTCTCAAAAAGAAGTCTACACTTTTCTGAACCCTAAACCCCTTTCATCTTCCCACTCTGTGTTTCTCCGATTTCAACAATGGCCGCTCCACAACAACCACCGCAAGTTCAAGTTCCTGAAGAAGAGCGTAGAGTAACGCTGGAAAATCTTCAACCCTCTGACCTCAAAGTGTTGGTGGAACACGAAGTAAGGTTTGAGGATATGGCAAATGAAGGATACGACTTCAGAGCAGACTTCATTGACATGGGGATAATGGATTTCTTCTACATGACCAACTCAGTCTATGAGAATCTAGTGAAGGAGTTCTGGACTTATGCTTGGAGTAAAGATAAGACCATTCTGAGTCATGTTCAAGGCAGGCGCATTGTGGTCACTCAGGACCTAATTGCTGAAGTCACCCATTGCCCTAATGATGGAGCGGTTGAAACCGCTGGTTGGGAAAAGGATGCTGGTGGCTGGGATGTTGTAAATGAGACTATCTATGAGAAGCCTGGAGGGACCAACCCTAAGAGTGTGTTTGGTTGGGGGGTTTTGGAGGAGTGGGGAGAGGAGAGGAGAGGAGAGGAGAGGAGGGATTATTTTAAATTATGTTTGTTTGGTTCAATTTTTTTAAGGGAAGGGTAGGAGAGCAAAATCCCTCCTAAGCCAATTTTGTCTCCCCTCCCAAAATAAAAGGTTTTGGAGGAGAGATTAAATTATTTAAAATAAAATTACTTAAATATCCTTATATATAATATATATAATATAATATAAAAGACTATAAGGATATACTAGTAAATTAATCTCTCCCCTTCATTAAAATTCCTCCCCTCCCCTCCTGAATCAAACAAGCAAAAGCTCCCCTCCCCTCCCCACCCTCCCTCCCTCCCCTCCTCCTCTCAACCAAACACAAAATCAAATTAAATTCCTCCCCTCTCTTTCTCTTCCCCTTCCCCTCCCCTCCCCTCCCCTCCATTAAAATTTCTTCCCTCTCCTCCTTTGAACCAAACAGAGCCAAAGTTTTTTAAACCAATCCAAGGATCAACCACACATCCAGGTATGTAGGTTCTAATAGACATACTAGAAACTCACTTTTGAAGCATACAAAAACTGCCATCAAACTCCCTGCGACTGGTGGGGTGCAGACAAAATGTATGTCGACTTCTCGGTGCTGGCGGCGTCGTTTCAGAGGGTTGTTGGAGGCATTTTCTTGCGACGGTACGATCATCGAAACAATTAGGTCTTTCGAGATCAAAACACCGCGTGCCAACGCGCAACTGCTTCGCGAGGATCGCGTTCCACAAAAGCTCGGCATTGGCGGCAGAAACGGTGGTTTTGTGATCGATTCCGTGAGCTTGAGCATGAGCGCGAAGGAGGAGAAGGAAAAGCAGAGCCAACATTTGATGGATGAGGCTGGGAGGTTTGATTTCATGGCGAGGAAGCATCTGATTGTGGTGACACCGAAAAACCGCGCACTTTTCAGCCGTATTTCTTGAACAGGATGGGGGGGTGCTGCAGTTGGTGCCGCCTCCGATTTTGCGAGTGGTGGTGGATCGCTGGAGAAAAGCAAGGAAATGGGAAGGTGGAAGGGGAAAGAGCAGCTAGGAGAAAGATTATAAAGGAATGAGAAATTATAATCTTTCATGGGAAATGTGTATGTAAACTAAGAGAGAGAGAGAGAGACCAAAGCTTACAGGAAATTTGAAATTTGAAATTTGGGTTTGGGAAGAGAAAAGAGTGTGAGAACTAAGAAGAAATTAAAACCTTTTAATGAACTTGCTCATGCCTCTGTCTCTATCTGCTTTTTAGTTAATCCAAGGCAAAATGACAAATCAAAGAAGAATGAGAATAGAAGGCCACTCTCGAGAATACAAAACGAAAATAAAGGTTGATAAATGGGCTTAATAATGAAGATACGGGTCTTAAGTAAGAAATGCTATATAATTTTTCCATCTTCCCATTAATCAATCACATAGTATAGCAGATGTTGCCTAATTTAGTAAGTTATTGAAGAATACTCGAGAAGCTATTAAATAAAAAGATGACACCTGTAAAAACTTTCCTTAGGTGTTTCCTTGTTTTATTTTATTCTATTGATGAGGCCAACATTAATGGTGCATTTGAGGTATCTGAAAACCCTCTTCACAGCTGCTAATGATCATTTCCTGGCCTTGCCATATACCTGTTGACAACACTCACAGCTTGATCCAAATATGGTCTTGAACAAACCATAGCATACATGAGGCTCCCCACATCACTAGCATAAGGAACCTTGGCCATGTATTCCTTCTCAGATTCAGATTGCTGAGCAGAGATTTCAGATATTCTGATGTTGGAAACCAGTGGTGTGCTTATTGGTTTAGCGGTATTCATGCCAAATCTGTTTAAGATTTTCTGAATATAACTTCTTTGGCATAGGAACAATTTTTTCTTGCTTCTGTCCCTATAGATTTCCATGCCTAAGATCTTCTTGGCAGCCCCTAGGTCTTTCATATCAAACTCAGAACTTAAAATGGATTTCAAATTCTGAATTCCTTTCATACTTGGAGATGCTATCAGCATGTCATCTACATAAAGAAGCAGATAAATGTAGATATCATGCTCCACCTTACTCATGTAAACACATGAGTCATATAAGCTCCTCATAAAGCCATGTTTGATCATAAATTGATCAAATCTCTTATACAACTGTCTAGGGGACTGTTTTAACCCATAAAGAGATCTCTTCAACTTACACACTACTTCCTTCTTGTCTTGATCTTCAAAACCTTCTGGTTGTTTCATGAAAATCTCCTCTTCCAATTCACCATGGAGAAAGGCAAGTCTTCACATCAAGTTGCTCAAGTTTCATGTCAAAATTTGTCACAAGAGCAAGAAGGACCCGAATAAAGGTGTGTCTGACTACTGGAGAGAAGATCTCATTGTATTCCACACCCTCCTTTTGGCTAATATTTGATGCCATCCTTAACGGAAATACCATATTTCTTCTTATATATCCACTTGCAACCAACCACTTTCCTTCCCTTAGGTAAAGTAACTAGCTGCCAAGTTTCACTCTTCTGCAAAGATTCCATTTCTTCATTCATTGCAGTGACCCCATTGCTTGCCTCTGGACAGGAAATGGCTTCAAAATAACTGGATGGTTCAGCAAAATCAATATCTTCAGCAGCTTGAAGAGCATAAGAATTCATATCCTCAAAGCCATATCTAATAGAAGGATTTATAGTTCTCTGAGTTGTCCTGGTTTCAGCTTCAGATTGGCTTAAAGGAATGGATTTAATTTCAGTTTCTGTATTCTAGTCTTGATCAAGAATGTGACTCGGTTTAATTTGGTCTTTGGATCAGTCTTTATCCATGACACACAGTCTGAGTAATCTTGGTTTTGACACCTTGTTCAGTGGAGACAGAATTAGTGTGCAGTAGAGAGACTTCATCAAAAGTGACATCTCTACTCAGAATGACTTTCCTTTCATGTGGTGACCAAATTCTGAATCCTTTCACGCCATCACCATAACCTACAAAAACACCTTTCCTAGCTCTAGGCTCTAACTTGCCCTCATTCACATGGTAGTATGTAGGGCAGCCAAAGACCTTGAGCTTAGAGTAATCAACAAGTTTAGATTTTCAAACCTCAAAGGGTGTTTTGTAGTCAAGAGCATAATTAGGTGATCTATTGATTAGATAGCAGGATGTGCTCACAGCTTCTGCCCAAAAAAACTTGCCAAGTGCAGCATTCGACAGCATACACCTAGCCTTATCTAACAAGGATCTATTCATCCTCTCAGCTATGCCATTCTGCTGAGGAGTGTACCTGACTGTGTATTGCCTAACAATCCCTTCATCAATACAGAATTGTTTGAATTCTTCTGAGCAAAACTCCAACGCATTATCTGTTCTGAGCCTCTTAACTTTCCTTCAAACCTGATTTTCAATCAAACTCTTCCACTGTTTGAATTGATTGAATGATTCTGATTTATGCTTCATCATAAAAATCCATGTCACTTTTGAGTAATCATCTATAATGGACAGGAAGTACCCAAAGATGGGACCTTAGAAGGCCCCCAACAATCAGAATGGATGTAATTAAGAGTTGCTTTGGTGGTGTGTTCTGCCTTGGAGAATTTCAGCCTGTGTTGTTTGTCATACACACAATATTCACAGAATTTTAGAGATTCCAGCTTCTATCCTCCAATCAACCCCTACTTGTTCAGAATCTTCATTCCTTTTTTACCCATGTGACCCAACCTCATATGCCATGGACTATTCTGATCTGCAGAATTACCCTCTAAAGTGCACACTACTGAAGCAATACCTGTGACAGTGGAGTCTTGTAGTATATACAGATTCTTGTGTTTAGTTGCCTGCATAACTACAAGCTTAACATTCTTCTTGATCTTCATAACTCCACCTTCAACAGAACAAGTGTAACCCTTTGAATCAAGGGCACCTACAGAGATGAGGTTCCTTTTCTGTTGAGGGACATGCCTAACATTGGTCAAGACTCAAACCATACCATCATGTATTTTGATGTGGATGCAGCCTGTACCAACAGTTTTGCAGGGCTCATTATTTCCCATAGAACATTACCAACAACCCTTTCTTCATATGTCACAAACCAGTCCCTATTGGGACTCATATGATGAGAGCAACCCGAATCCAAGACCCACTAATCAGGATCTTGATGTAAATCTGCCACTGTAAGAGCACAGTCAGAATCTGAAGAACAATCACCCTGAATCGTGGTTGCTACTTACTCCATTTTCTTCTTCTTGGGACAATCTTTCTTCCAATGACCCGGTTCCTTACAGTAATTGCAGATATCCTTTGGATTCACATTACTGTTTGCCTTCTTCTTCCCTTTTATCTTGCCCTTAGGCTTGTTTGCAGGCTTGGGAGGACTTGAGACAATTAAAACAGATGCAGGTGTTTCATCAAAGGGAGCAGCAGCCTTAATTCTCAGTTCTCTAGAGAATAGACTAGCCTTGACTTCTTCCAAAGTGATACGTTATTTACCAACAGTAATGGAATTAACAAAATTCTCATATGATGGTGGCAAAGAAATTAATAAGATCATGGCAATGTCTTCATCATCCACAATAACATCACTATCACGTAATTCAAGCATAATAGAATTCAGATCATCAAGATGTGATTTAAATTTGGTACCTTCTTTCATTTGAAGACCATACAACCTCTTCTTGAGCATCAGCTTGTGGCTTAGAGACTTGGTCATGTACAATTTTTCTAATTTCAGCCAGAGAGCAGCAGCAGTATCTTCTTGAGAGACTTTATACAAAACATCATCAGCCAAGGAGAGAAGAATGAGAGAATGTGCCTTCTCTTCTTGTTGATCTACCAAATCCTTGGCACACTTTCCTTTAGTGCCCAATGATGGAGCCGATGCTCCTTGTTCCCTGAGTAATGCTTGCATCTTGATACGCCATAAACTGAAACTGCTTCTTCCCGTGAACTTCTCTATCTTGATTGAATTGGTCATTTTTCTTGAACAGAATGCGGATCAAAATTGTAGTAAAACAGATTGGAGAATTCCATAGATTTACTGCAATGTAGAATCAAGAAAGAACAGGGATCCAAGATATAAGACCAGAAGTGGATCAATGACAATCCACAAAGCAAAATAGAACTGAGGTGATTAGAACCTAAGCTCTATGATACCAATTTGTTAGGAAGAAACTGATAAAGCTCCAAGAGAACCAAATGCAAAACAAAACAAAAGAGAGCCAAGGAGAAGAAGATGACACAAAAGGATTTACGTGGTTCACTAACAATGTGTTAGCTACATCCACGGGCAAAGGAAGAACTAGAAATCCATTATGAACCTTGAGTGTTACAAGATGTTGCCAAAGGAACTTTGATCTCTCTCTCTCTCACAGATTACAGATTCGGTTTTACACTCTCAGAATTGAATGATTGATCTGATTACAAAGCCTAAAACAAGCTCCACTTATATATGTGTTACTTGTACAAAAGAATGAGAGAAATAATTAATTCAGTTATTTACAACAAACAAAATAACAGAATCTATAACCAACTTAACAGTCAAGGCTGAACAAATATAGGTGCTGTATCCGGTGCCGTGGCACCAAGAGGCAAAGCAACACCATTCCAAAACAGCAAGGACTTAGGCCATAGCAACACTTACAGTTTCTTTTTATGCTCCTACATGTTTTGAAGTTGAATACAATGATGTGACAGGGTATATGTTAAAATGCTATCTGGAATGTGTGCAGCATATGATTTAGATTAAACTGTTAAGCATCTGCACTAGATTTAATAAATAGTAATAACTTTTAGTGACAGACGTCAAATGTAGGTGTAACACCCTCTATTTTTTTTATTTAAACTAGTAGAACTATTATTGTTGTTGTTGTTGTTGTTGTTGTTGTTGTTGTTGTTGTTGTTGTTGTTGTTGTTGTTATTATTATTATTATTATTATCGATGTTAGTGTTATTATTAATATAATTAATAATAATATAATTATTGTAGTGTTAGAGTATATTTATAGAGGTGATTATATTATATTTGTGTATATATGTATAGTATGTGAATTATATATTAATTGTGCTTATAATAATATGTAATTGTGTTGATAGTTAATGACGCATAACCATATTTATACTTATATTTATATGATGTTTATAATAGGATAAGATCATTCATGTTACTATGTAGTTATATAGTAATCAGTGATTGTATTTATATTAATATTTGGTCATGTATATATTAATGTTAGATTGTATATGCATTGATAAGGGTTTGCATTAATATGAGATTATCTATATTAATATGAGATTGTAATTATAATTATGTATAATTGTGCCTATAATTATAGTACAAGATATTGTATGGTTTTGCATTAAATCAGGATTATGCAATCGGTTAGATGTGATAGAGACTCAATCATTGAGTTGATGAGCCTACCTTATCTTACTCCTTAAAGTTTTGAGTAGATATAAGACAGATTTAATAGGAATCATAATTAAGATAGGATAATCTTTTCCTCAGTTATCTCTTGAGATCTTATCTTAATCTTCAAAAGATTTTATCTAGAAACAATTACCAATTCTGTATCTAAACTTCCATTGTCTTTTTGACCTATCTAGAGTCTAAATTATGACTTGCTTATGAGACACACTTTTGTAGATCTCTCTCTAAGCTTTCCAACACCACCAAGCACTCCTAAATCGGATATATCTAGCTCAAGTTACATCAAAAACTATGATGTAGTGTCGTTGTACTCGAGGCATTAATTCTTATACGTGTTTTAGTGAGTTTTGACCCATTGTGCTTGACCCAAGTAACCCAAATTGACCTGAAACTCTTGGGAACGATTAAACCACTTAACCCTAACCCTAAAGGCTCATTTTAAACTAGTTCTACTCATCCTAATCCTATCTAAGAGCTGCCCAAGGAACCTAAGGAGGATCTCGCCGTTTCTACCAAACTCACTCATTTCTCGTCGAAAATTAACGCAGTTTAAAGTGCCATGATCGGGGCGACTTCCTTTACATCCTAGCATCATTCCTAGTCCATCAAGAACAATTTTCTAACCTTCTTCTCTCCATTTTCGTGTGACCTCAAAGGTAAGCCATTTCTATTATTTTCTTTTAATTTCACTCATTAGAAAGCCACAATACTTAGTTTTCTCAGTAAAGCTTTGACCTTTCCTCTTGCTCGTGCCATTCAAATTCCTGGGCTTAGTTATTTTGTTACGAAAGAAAGCGACCAAGGTAAGGACTTTTCTCCTACAAGTTAGAGCTAAACATTGGTGGTTGTTTAACTATGGTTATAATTTCGTGTGGTGTCTTATTTATAGGAAAAAGTTTATATTTTTATGAAGTATGAATCTATGATGTTCTACTATCTAATTTTTAATTTTCGTGTACTCCTCTAAATAAATGTGTTGATGATTTTATTGCTATTGATTCTAGGTTCATATGTTGTTAAAAATTCAGGTGGGCATATTTTTAGTGCAAAAGGTTTATTCTATTTTGTCTCTTGATGATGATGGTTACTCTTTGGTCTTTGATAACATGAACATGATTAATTCTAAAGTTGATCAATCTTTATAATATGTGATAATCAAGAGTAATAAAATAAATAATAGTAATTGTTATAAATTTGTGGGAAGCGATTTATAGATGTTTAATAATATGGAATTGGTTGATAATTTGTTATATTTAATTTGATGAAGAAGAACGATATATATATATATATATAAAATATGGATGCTTGTTGTTTCTTGTTGTTGTAATTTAGTGCAAATTGAATTATGTGTATTTTATTAATAGGAGTATTGTTGATTGTTGTTATTCTCTTGATGGATGTGTACTTGTTGTTCTAAACCATGAAATGGTGATGTTATTTTGTAAAAGAAATTTTGAAATGTGTTATATGGATATAATGTGTGGTGGATTTTCTGGTGAATTACTTCTCGCGGCATGAATTGACTTGATTAAATGACATGCATCATATAGAGTGGCATGTGTAGGGCCTTCGTGGCGGTGATATGTTTTGATTCCCCATTGGTATGAGAGGTAGCTATTACTTTTGGGACGACCCTCGTGGTCAAGGCCTTCGTGGCGGTGATATGTTTTGATTCCCTATTGGTATGGGGGGTAGCTATTATTTTTGGACGACCCTCGTGGTCAAGGCCTTCGTGGCGGTGTTAAATTAAATTCCCCATAGGTATGGGATGACTATATCACGATCTTGAGAGTCTTGCATAAGACATGCATACTAACTTGAATATCCTGATTTTTGTGATGTTGTAAATGTGATGATTTTATTTGTAAGTTAGTATAAAGAAGGAAAAAAAAGGGGTGAATAGATCCTCTTATGTCTTAAAAGTGATTATTTTTAATTTCATGTTCGTGCTTAAGTGTGAATATATTTTCTTATTGGTGTTCAATATGATTATTCTTGTTTACATATTTTTATTTAAACGTGAAAAAAATGTATAAATTGTATTTGAGCAATTTTTTCATGCTTTAGCTTATTACAACTTGTCATATGAACTGACCCTTACACCACTTTTTAGGTATAAGTGGATTTGAGAAGCCTCAAGAATAATTTGTTTGCATTATTATTGATCGTGTCGTCGACGAATAATTGTGGGTGCATGGATGATAGATGCTCTGTGCTACTATTTGAACGTTAACGTTATTTTGCACAAGTTGAACTTGGTATTTTTATTGCGGACGTGGTGTTTTCCCCGCTAAGTAATTGAGATAACTTAAACTTTGGTTATTTTCGCTACAATTTATAATTCAAGAATTTTGTTATATTTTAGTTATGTTGTAGAGCAATTACAGGTTTTTATTAATTTAGTACTCACATGATTTGAGAATAAAAGATGATTATAGAAGATCTTTAATTTAGTTTCACTTGATTTATAATAAAATAAAATTTTCAGCATTAGATTCGATTAGACTAAAATTAGTTTAGTGATTAAGTAGGGTCCTTGCTATTAATTAAATTTTTTATAATTAGCAATAAGACTTTCCTGCAATCATCAAACGTTTTATAAGTTATTAACGGTAACATTTTATTTCAAAAAAAAATATAGCCCTATTTTCTTAGAATAGGCGAGTTAATGCCTTGAAAATTCGGGGCATTACAGTAGGTAGAAGTCAAATATTTTCAGCTTCCCCGACGTGGGTTTTAACAACAGGTAAAAACCGTAGGTAGAAGCCATAGCCTTGTAGCAATGGACATTATAACTTTTTGTGACAGATATTGTCTGTCACTAAAAGTCAAACTTCTTGTGAAAGGTTGGGCTTATAATAGCGCTTGCTTGACCAAGCGCTATGATATGTTACCATTAATAGCGCTTTAGAAGCGCTATCATAGGTTATCTGATCTATAATAGTGCAACGTTTAATAGCGCTTAAATGTGCTATTATAGGTGTAACGCCCCGACTCTCATCAGGAAATTACTTGCTAAATTAATCAAGAATTAACGATAAACGTTTGAAAATTTTCATTGATTAATCAAAAATAAAAGTACAGCTATTTAAATCTTGGACTTTGCCTAAATAAAACCCTGTCAAATTTCTTTCGAATACACTAACACTGTATTGCGTAAATCAGAGTTTAAAAAAAAGGGAATTTATTTTGAATATATATACAACACTTTTGGTTAAACGAGAAGCATAAAACTAATCAAATTTATACAATTTATTTTCTAATATCACTTGACGTAAAAGGACACACATACTAAGACTTATACATAAATACAAGGACTCATGATCCGGTATAAAATATGGACGAATGTCCTCCGTTAGGTGTACCTGTCATCTGAAATAAACAAAGAAAAGGGGTGAGATATAAAATCTCAGTGAGTTCCCTTAGCGCCATCCCCTTACATACCTTTTATGAATGCCAGTTTTACAACATAACCAATCAAATAAAATATTCAGCATTCGATTAAAGAAGATTTTAAATATAAGTCTGCAGGGAAGCATAGCCAGGCCGTGCCACAGGGCATGGTCGTGCTCCCCCAAGTCCTACCATTTACGCATCTCACAGAGTGGAACACGGCCAGACCGTGCCAGGAGGCACGGCCGTGCTGGCCTGTTATGCAGATTTTTCTGCTTTTTCTTTTATTTCCAACTTTTAATCCAATTCGAACCCACTCTAAATCAAATCAATTTAAGACTCAATACTAGAGTTATCGATCATTATTAAGAATCCAAATCATTTATCAAAGCAACACTAAATCAAACATATAGTTCATTTAGCAAGATTTATCAAATTCAAACCCAATTCCAATCAATGATGGTTCTAGCAAGCTTTAACAAGTACATTTGGAGAATCAAGGTATTCATCAAGACACTCCACTATTAATCATGAAATTCAACACACAAGACATGCCAAATCCAACCCAAATATCATATCTACTCAAAACTCATTAACTCTAATTCTTGATTTTATCATAAAGGGAAGGGGGCATACTTTCCAATCAAACATTAATAGTAACAATAACCACAACATTGATGAATCTAGACATTCTTGAAGAATTTAAAATCATGTCCATGAGCCCTTGAAATGGCTTATGGTTCCCATTACAAACTATACATGAATGATCTTTAAGGACATAAGACAAACACCTTCCATGCATCTCAAAATACCAAATTATACTATCATGAGGACTCTCATTACCATCCCACAAAATCACATTAAAGTTCATCAATACCATGAACAACACAATCAAAACATGCAATAAAAGTAATCAACCTAATAATGGGTTTTTCAAGGTTCCCAACCTCTAAATGAGAATAAACCCCGAAGAGAACTCACATTGTTTGTGTGAAGAGGGAAACCCTAAGTTGCATGTTGATGGAGATGAAGAAGTCTTGATCCTACTCTTCCTTTCCCTTAAAAGGTGGAATCCTAGCTTTCCATTCTTCGTCCTTTCCATGAATCTCTCTCTCGAGCTCCCTCTTCTCTTTCTCGGCCTCGCCCCTGTCCTCTCTGCTCATAGTGGTCGCCGCCACCTCCCTTCTCGCAGCCGTCGCGCACAGGGACGCCGGAGCTGTACGGCTCCGCCTCTTCCGTCTTCCTCTTCCGCGTGCCCTACTTCCTCTTCTCTTCTTCCTTCTTATTTTTCCTTTCTTTTGTTCTGCTTCTCAGCTTCGTGGGAGGGAATAAAAGGGAGGATGAGAGAGATCTAAGGTGGAAGTAAGTAAAAGGTGGTGCATGGTGGTTAATGGTCAAAGGTTTAATAAAAAATTTGACTTACAAATCCTATCTTAATTCCTTAATTCATCCTTTAGTTCCTAATTAAACCTTGGGCAATTTAATCAATTAAAATTACTCCTAAATAATTAGTCCCACATTTAATTTTACCCCTAAGTTTCAAATTTGTTTTAAATTTCTAAATATTAGGAAATCTTTGGGATGTTACAATAGGTAAAAATAAGCGCTATTAAAAGCTTTTTTTGGCGTAGTGAAAGTCCATCATAAAATCTGGCGGAGTTTCTCATTTCAACTTTAAGAATATGTTTGGATGGAGAGTTTTGGAGGGGAGGGTAAGACTTATTTTTCTTTTTTAAATTAAGAAAGCTATAAAATGTTTCTAAAATCTAATGAAATGTGATTGAAACTTTATAAGATTATCTATCATATATATTGTTCTTTTAATTTTTTTTAAAATCTCAAATATATATCAATATATAGATTTAGCCCTCCAAAACCCTCCAAAAACCTCAATCCTAACATACCCTAAAGAAAATTTGTGTGTGATACACAACCTTTATATGGAGATGGAGCATGCTAGACGCTACCCAAAAATAAATAAGTAATGAGTAAGTCGAAACCAAATCTAAGATGGTGTTGCCAAAAGCGTGCGTGCAATCATTATTCATCAACTAATCAACTTTATTTTGGTGATCATGGGAAGGTTCTTGATTTTTTTCAAACTTATAGCAGTCACGTTATATTTCCGTTACTTGGTTGTGCTGCCGTATTAGAGTGCCTTTTCTTGTGCAGGATTAAACACTCCGTTCCCCCCCCCCCCCATGCGACTGAGCTTTTCCTTTCTTAATTTATTAGAAATCTATTATCTAATTATCTATTTAAAAAAGTTAACTAAGTAATAATACGTAAAAACTCGAAAAAACTCATTCATCAACTCAATAGTGTATTCTGGCCCTTTTTTCCTTCTCTGATGTGTTGCGCACTCGTGAATCACATGTATCTCTTAATTGAGAATCAGTGCACACGTTCAATTTAAAAGGTTGACATCCACGTATATATCCACAAATTGTGGTTGTGAATTGTGGTCTCCTCAGAAAATAAATATTGAAATAACCAGTTTTGTTTCTAGCATAGTTACACTTCAGTTTTTCTAGAAAGTTTCTTATCCTATTTTTCATATGCACCTATAAACTTACAAAAAAATTGGTAAGGATTAACCACTTGTCTCAATTAAAGAGTTTCGAAGTTAGAAATTAATCTAAATTGACCCTAATAAACTACAAACGGTGCAAACATTTTAGTTGAAGCACCAATACAACTGTACCATTAAAACATTAATAAGATCTTCTATGCTTTTGCTTTTTCTCTCGTTGCTTTTGCTTTTTATTTTTGTACACAACCAACCACTTGAAGACAGAGCCTAGAAGAGCACTATGAACCCCGATGCTTTTCCAACAGTATAATTTTTTTCATTTTAAAAAGGGGTTAAATATTTTTTAATCCCTATAAAACACGCAGTTTTATAATTTGTAAGGAGTAAAAAGTGGGTACAGGAACTAAGAAAATTCAGAATAATTATAAGGATTAAAAATATATTTAACCCTAAAAAAAAATAACAGTTCTCTGTAATGGGTTGTTCTTGTCATGAACCAATGAAGCACCAAAATGCATAACAAAATATAAGTTGTTCTCCCATATCTTTAAAACAATGATTACAAAGGGAGATGAGTTTTGAGCTTTTATGAACTTGAAACCAACAATGTTCATAGTGAATTTTGCTTTTCAAGGCACATCTTCTAAAGAATCTTGCTTTTGCAAGAGGATTTGCCTGCGGAATCTCTGGATAAAAAGATCAGCCAATTGGTCAATTTCTTCTTCCATTTTGAACTCTTGCCCTTCCTCTTCCTTCGAACTCTTCACCAAATCAATCACTGAGCCTCCAAAATCCAAATCTTGCGACTCAAACTTTGAGTGTGTGAGATCCTGGTACTTACCATCATCACCATGTTCTCCATACATGTAGCTAATTTCACAACCTCCTAGATCTTTGTCCTCAACCACTATTTTGGTTTCACTAGGATTGGACATACCCTCATAGGAGTGTGCATTTTCATTGATCAACACCACAATGGACTTGTTATTGTCACTTCCACTTCCCAATAAGCATTCTTCTTTGGAGTGTGGATTATGATGCCCCAAAACAGATTGGAACTTGTCAGAAATGGAACTTATCACATACCTCTTGTTCATCACAAGTGAGAATATAATCAACCTGGCCTTCATGGCTTTTGTTTTAGACTTTATAGCCAAAGTTTTTGACTTCAAACCGGCTATCAACTCCTTCAAAAATCCATATGCTCTATTCTTCATCTTGTTGTCTTGTCCCTATGTATTAAAGCAACTAACAACAACTCTATGTACACAAAGCAAAAAAAAAAGGGGGGGGGGATCTTGCAGCTTGATTCAAAAGAGTGGGTGTCAAAATCTTTATGTAGCAAGCAAGATTTTAAATTGTGGTAACCGTCACGGTTACAGTTGCAGTCACAATCCTATATATTGCGAAGAATCGAAGTCAGGCATGGTTGATGCGGCCTTAATTGCAGAGATATCAAAATCCTTGATGTTGGGATAGACAAGAATGTGGTAACGAACTATTTTTAAAACCTTTGTAGCAACTTACTGAAGAAAACTAAGAAAAATAAATGTGGCAATATTTGATTGTGTGAGAGGAGATATTGTGAAGAGGATAATTGTTATTGAAGTGAGTTTGTACCAAAAGCTGTGTGTTGGAATGAAAGGGTCCAATGAAGTTACATGGGTTTATATAGTGAGGGGTGCATCTAGCTAGTGACAACAAGCTATGATTGTGAGAGAGAAGAGAAGCGGGACTAAAAGGAAATAGTGGTGGTTAAGAAATGAAAAGAAAAAGGGAGAAAAGGAAAAGTTGGTGAAAGAATAAAACATAGAGGAACACGTGGCCTTGCTTGATTGGTCTTGTGTGGGTAATGGCTTGTTCCGTGGTATATGTGTACGAAGATACAAAATTTTGGTGGGCATAGCAACAAACCTAAAAAGAAGAAAGAAAAAAGAGTTCGTGGGTTGGGTGGCAGACATTATTAGTGGGGTTGAGTTGGGGAATGGGGAATTATCTTTTGATGTTTTTAAATCGGATTGTATTATATTCTTTTTCTGTACAAAGATTTTATTTTGTTCTGTTTTCTTTTAAACTATTACTATTATGTACTGTTAAATAACTTCTTAAAAACAATAAAAATTAAATAAAATTAAAAAAAATACTTTGTCCCCCACTGCTGGTTGTTTTGGCAATTTCAGCGACATGGGGACGCCGAAACCGGGGTTCGAACCCGGATGTTACCGCTTGTGTGTGTGTTTGTTGTTTACCATTTCTACTAGCTGACAAAAAAAAACTAATACTTTAAAAATAAAAAAATTCGTATTGTTTAGTAATTCAAAAATTATTATGAAGGATTTAGGATTATTTTTAGGTTTAATTTTTAAGAAAACAATTTGAAAAAGGTGGGATTGTGATAGCTTATTTGGTTGCTTTACTCTTTCGGGTACAAATGTACACTGCAACAAAAATAGGCAATAAACATCGCTTATTTTGGCCTTAAACAACGCTTAAAAGGCGCTGCTTATTTAGTCGCTGTTGGTTGTTATTCAAAAAAATAGCGTTTTTGAAGCGCTGTTAAAAACTGACAATAAACAGCGCTTCCTATAACAAAACGCTGTTTATTCCCACATTTTTTTCTTTTAAACAACGCTTCCTATAGAGAAACACTATTTATTCCTACTTTTTTTTCCAGCATCACACGAAAGCAATCAGGCCATAACGAGAATCAAGCTGGAAAAATCGACAATCAATTGGAAATGGGAATGTCCAGAACTAAACCATAACAAGAATAAATAGGCACATAATCTAAACAATCATCTATTTAAGAACTGATCAAGATGAAAATGTCCAGAAAAATACAACACATATAAGGAACTTGAAAACTACTAAAAACATAAGTTGAATGTCCAGATCTACTACAAATATCGAGATCCGAATGTCCAGGACTTGCGAGTTGAATGTCCTGGTATGCCTATGTAGCTTCCTGATATGCCTCTGCAGCTTCTTGGAGCATAAGAACAACAAGAATCGCAAATCAATCTAAACCCTAAACCAATTAATAAAATTAGTTACAACGAAAGAATCAACACAGAATCTTCAAATCAGTGTAACGCATACCTTGAAATCTTGAGCAATTTCACGAACAAGATGCTGGAATAGAAGTTAGGGTTTGGAGAAAATTTGGGGAAATCAACACAGAGCTCATGGATCTTGGGCTTTCTCGTTTCTTTCTTCTCTGCGAACATAACGAGCAACGGAGGAAGCGGACGAAGAGTGAGCATGAGGTGAATCTGTCGCGACATTCGAAGGAAATCACTCGGATCTATGCGCCGTCGTCTTCCTCATTCGGATCTGCTTCGTCGTCTTCCTCAACTCTCGCTCTCTTCTTCTTATTCGTCTTCCTCATCCCGATCTGCTTCCGCATCAGAGGATCGAGGTTCTACGATCGAGGCGCTGGTAGAGGGAGATGTGGGAGGTGAGTGAGTCCATGAGAGCGGCGTTGTTGAGCGAGTCCATGATTTCAGATTTATTTGCGATGGAAGAGAGAGAGAACGACGCTTCCATCTTGATCAGTTCTGTTTGTGGGGTTAGGGTTAATGGAGTTAGCGTGTGATGGAACTGTGAGCGTGAAGTGGGAATTAATATTATAATAGGAATCGCATGTGGACCAAAAGTAGCGCTTTTTTGCTTTAAGCGCTGTTTATTGTTAGGACAACATTAAACAGCACTTCCTAACAGGAAGCGTTGTTTATTGTTATTGACATTAACCATCGCTTTCTCTTATGAAGCGCTTTTTATTGTTAGGACAACATTAAGTAGCGCTTCATCTAATGAAGCACTGTTTATTGTTAGGACAAAAAACAGCGTTTTCTCTATTAAGTACTGTTTATTCTTTTAGTACCACTTTAAATAGCGCTTTCTCACTTAAGCGCTGCTTAAAGTGACGCTATCTTTTAAACTTTATGTTGTAGTGGTACGGATAAAATCTTACCTGAAAGTTATATAGTACATGTATTCTGTTTAACATTGAAAATATGTAAGATTATGTCAATGAGTTGGCATAAGTGGTTAGGGACCCGGAATTAAGACTTTCAATTTTTAATGGGTAAGGGTTTGTGTAACATCCGTTATTTTTTCTTGATGTTATTAATGTTACGGCATTGTAAATTTGTTGTTTTTATGCAATAATTATGCATTTTTGTATGTTAATAAAGTGAATGAATTTCATCAAGATAAAATTAAATTTGAGAATTAATATTTAATATTAATTCATGGTTCAAAACTCGTCAAAAAATTCTAACGAAGTTTCGCCGTATTTTGAATCGTCGGGCAATTTTATCCGCGATAAAATTTGTAACGAATTCCGATTTCGACAAAAATCAAACCGTGACTTGTTATGACATTATTTGACTGTTTTAAATTAGATTTATGATTTATTGGTAAAGAAATTATTCGCGGATAATTTCTTAGTCGCGCGGTGAACTAATTTTTAGGTAAATTAATTTACGCGATTAAACGGCAAGCGAACTGCCGATAATACAATTACTTGATGCCGTGATTTTTGTGACGCCGAGACTCATTTGACCAAATGAGTCAAGCTTGGTCATAGGGTTAGTAAAGGGAAGCATGGTCATAGGTGAGGTGTCACTGTTTCATTGGTTTAGAACCAAATATCTCACCAAACATCATGGCCAAAGTATGGCCAATTAGATGACTCATCTTACCTTCTTTTCTCTCTCTTAGAGTCGGCCTGACTTAAGCTAGAAGGGGGGAGAGTTATTCATTTCATTCTAAGTCTAGTCTTGGTGAAGTTTAAAAGAAAGAAAGTTAAGTTCTTCCTTCCTTTCTCTTAGCCCTAAACTGTGAGCTTCCCATCCAAAAACACCACCATTTCTTTTGATTTTTCTCTCCCAAATTGTGCTAACACTTTGGTCTTGAGTGTGAGAGTTGAATCAAGAAATTTTCTCCCTTATTTTGAGCCTAAAACTGTGAGGTTTCCTAGTTTTAGCATCCCAATTCTTAAGAACTATTTTAGCAATAAAATTCCAGTTACTTGGAAGTAAGTCTTAGAGACTGATCACCTCAATGATTTACTAAGAGTACGAGGAACTACTTTGGCTAATTTTAAATAAATTATTTATTATAAATAATTATTATTCATGATGTCAATTCAAATTAATTGACAGTGTAGATATATGCTACTTTTAAGGTGAATTCATCAATTGTACTTATTTTATAAGTTTTCTGCGTGACGCGGTAATACGTATTTTTTTGTTGACTAAGAAATTGATTGAATTAAATCAAGATGAAACTAAATTTAGGAGTTAATATTTTATATTAATTCATGATTTGAATATCGTCGAAATATTTTAACAAAGTTTCGTCGTGTTTCGAATCACCGGGCAGTTTTGCCGCAGATAAAATTTTAAACGAGCCCCGATTTCGATGAAAATCAAATTGTAACTTGTTGTGAATATTTTTGAGTGTTTTAGATTGTTTTTATTATTTATGATAATTTATTATCACATGGTGAATTTATTTTTCGGTAACTTAGTTTTCGCGAATTAATCGGTAATGCGGTTATTCGATGCCGCGTTTTGACACGCTTTAGACTCTAAAATTTTAGGATAATTATGAGAGATGTGAGATTAGATGGGCTAGACTAGTTGATGGGATTAGCATCTTCACTTTTAGTCTAGGCGTCACTTAAGTGGTGATTTATTTTTATGCTTACTTTTAAGTGTGATTTTAACCACAAGTTTTGTACTTAATAAAATTTCTAAATCCTACCCCTTTTTCTATGAGCTGCAGCCGAAAACCCCCCTCCCTAGCATTCTCTCATTGTCAAATTCCCATTTGATTATTATTACTAAAGCCAAGTAGCATTTTAATAAATTGTTGATTAAACAATTATTTATGTGACAAAACATAACCCCCCTTTTATTTGAGAACAGAGCCGCGACCCCCTCCCCTTTTACCTCATTCTCATTAGTTCTTCTTCTTCTTCTTATTTCTAGTGTGAGAAAACAAGGGTTCTTCCATGGTTCCTTTTTTCTCCACCTAGGCGTGACTTCCCACTCATCCAACCCCATTTTGTTTTGTTTTCTCTCTTCCTTCTCCTCCATGTATTGCAGCGTGACCCCCCCACCCTCATCTTCACCTCTATTTTATTTCTTCTCCTTCCATTCTTGAGAAAGAGAAAGCTCCAAGGTCCTCCATGGTTTCCATGCTCCATTTCTAGCTCGAAAACACCCCCATTATTCCACCTCTCTTGCTACCTATTTCTTCTACTATCCATCATCCTCTACTCCTCCATTCAAGCAATTAGGGAGCATCATCTTCCTCCCCCAAGAACAGCTCAAGGCCGCAAGCTCCATAGGGAGAGGTTTTTCTTTGTTTCCATTGTTTATTTTGTGTCATTTAAATGATTGATTGTGATCCATGATGGAAATGAACACCAAGAACCCCTAATCTTGGAACCCTAGGTGAAACCCTAAGGGGAAAAAGAGGGAAAAGGTGTGATCCTAGTGAATCAAGAAATAACTTGGGTAATTGAGTTTGTTTGATGTTGTTGTGTTATATTGGTTGATAGTTTTGAAATTAGAGCATTTTTGGGTATTGTCTTGATGGAAAACCTATCCTTGAGAGAGGGGTTTAGTGGAATTTATGTTGTGATTCATGTCATTAGTTGATGGTCCTTGTTTCTTAGTTAGTGTAATTGTTATTATTGTTGTTGAAGTTGTTGAATCAAAAGAGTTAGTAGACTTTGGTTAAGAACCCTTGTTCTTGAAGGACTTGAAAATGGTTTTAGGACTTGGATAAGTTTCTTTTTGTGTAATGGTTTGATGTTAGTGAAAAGAATTTCATATGAAGTGGTGTGGTTGAGTTAATTGGAAGTTTTGGAAAAGGGGTGTGGTGGCCGCGAGTTACACAAGAGATGAGAAAGGAAAATTACTTTGATTTTTAGTCCACAATGATTTTATTGATGTGTTTCTAAACTTTAGAAAATTATAGAAAAGGAATTGTTTTGGAATTTTAAGGGCTATGAAACAATTAAGGTGAAAAGGACTCTTTGAGGTCCTAGACACCAAATTGGAGCCCTGACTAAAGTATTTTAGAA